>CM050938.1:8247522-9672522 GCA_027789145.1 Solanum arcanum | reverse complement strand
CTTAATTAGTACACAAGTATTACGTTAATACAATGCATACATATTTTTCAGATAAGACAATGTTAATATTATGATATCAAGTAATAATATAAATAAATGCTTCAACATACTAACCTCATTGTCAGCAACACTTGTTAATCCATAAGTTTTTGATGAATCATCTCCATCTGAATCGTCAGATATGATTATAACATCTAAAAATTATTAAATAAAAGTTGTAAAATGATAAGTTACCATATAATTTCAATCAATCACGATATTTTTTTTAAGAAATTTATTAATCTCTTTACTTATACAATTTTAGAATATAAAATGATAATTTTGTTGTTATACTCTTTACAACTGTTTTTATAATAAATATATAAATGAAGATCTAGTGAAAGATCTAAAATTTTTTGCAATTTAACAAATTAATTTATTGTTTTAGTGTTAGGCCTATATTATTTCACATTATAAGATTGTTTGTTAAAAACTTGTATAAAATGTTAAAAAACTTGATTAGTTTCAAGAAAGAAAAAATATATAAGAAGCTTTGGCCACAACAATTAATGAAATACTTTATATTAGAATATATTTTAATCACCTTTAGATCAAATTCATCATGTTATTATACATGCATCACATCTAATTGTTTAGTACAAAAGAAAAAGAAGAGGTAACATTGATAAACTTGAATAAAAAATAACAAAACAATGAACGTATCATACTGTTTGCTATATAGCCTATGACGATGTACAAGATGAACAAAAATATTCCATTATAAAATTGCTGTCACGACCCAAATCCGGACCGCGACTGGCACCCACATCTACCCTCCTATGTGAGCGAACCAACCAATTTAACCCTTAACATTTCAATATATAACAACAGAAAATAATGCGGAAGACTTAACTCATTAATAAAACAATTCAAAACTATTATTAATATCCCCAAAATCTGGAAGTCATCATCACAAGAACATCTATCTCAAATTACTAAACTAGGAATGTCTAAGAAGCTAAAACAAATACTAGCTAGTCCATGCCGGAAGTTCAAGGCATCAAGACTTGAAGAAGAAGACCTACCCAAGCTAGACGCATTAGCTCACCCCGAATTTCCGGCGAAGTGAAGACGGCTAGATCTCATCGTTGAGTTGAAGTTGACGAAACGCTTGTCGCATTACACAAATAACAAAGAAGAAAAACATAAAAGTAGGGTCAAGACAACCACAGTAAAGTAGATATCATCGGCCAACTCAAAATAGGGAACAGTATATATCAATAATAATGTAAATCAACTACAATACTCAACATGTAGCAATAACAACATAAATTCATCAATAACTACAACCGAAGTTCACATGAGGACTCAAGCCTCAATACCATACTCATTTGGGAATTAAGTTCATTAGATTGAGTATATTCATTATCTTTCAAGATTCATTATCTTTCTTCCTCTTGTGTCAGACGTGACACTCCGCCTCTATTTCTATCCTGGTGCCTAACGTGGCACTCCGATCCTCATATACTATCCTGGTACCGAACGTGGCACCCGATCCATATTCTATCCTGGTGTCGAACGTGACACTCCGATCCTCATATTCATTCTATCCTGGTACCGAACGCGTGGCACCCGATCCTCATATTCATTCTATCCTGGTACCGAACGTGGCACCCGATCCATATTCTATCCTGGTGTCGAACGTGACACTCCGATCCTCATATTCATTCTATCCTGGTACCGAACGTGGCACCCGATCCCCTAATTCATCAAGCCTTCTTTTACACTAAGGCATCATCATTCTCATTATATAATATATCAAGCCTTCTTTCATACTAAGGCATCATCATTCTCATTATATAATATATCAAGCTTAATTAGGGTTCTTTCAAGATTTGGGATTCAATAGCTTCATCATGCTTTGTTAATTCATCACAATTTCACATTCATATTCATGCAAGCATACAACTTAAGCACATAGTAGGGTTTACAATAATATCAACACATAATATTCACTATTAAGAGTTCACTACGAATATCGTGAACATAAACCATAACCTACCTCCAATCAAGAATTGGAATCAACAAGAAATCTCCCAAGCTTTGTTATTCCTCTTTCCTCTTCGATCGATCAATACTCTCTCTCAATTCGTTTCTCCCTTTTCTCTCTTGTTCTTTCTCTTTGTTTTATTCAAACCCTCTTTCCTTTACCCTAATTATTGTATAATTAAGAATAAAAGAGGACAATAAAACCCCTTAATTAACTTAAGGTTACCTGTTTTAACCCCTAAGTAATTAGACTTATTAATATAAACCTCAATCTTTATAATTAAGGAAAGAATAGTCAAAAACGACTCTTAAAACAAAGGTGGAGAAATCCTATTTTGCTCGGGATGCGTGACTGCGGATTTGCCGGTCCGTGGATCGCGACGGTTCGTCACAAAGGGCCGCCGCAACATCCCAGGTTCCAGGGTCGCGTGACGGCCGTCGCCACCCTGTGGACGGTCCGCCCCCGCCTCCGCCTGGCGGTCGTGAACTCGCTTCGTCCCAATTTCTCAAAAGTTGAAGTGTTTTGCAACGGAACTCACGACGGTTCGTCGTGGATGTGACGGCACGTCCTGCAGGTCCGTCACAATTTACAGAGAGTCGATTTTCGGTACCCAATTTCAAATTTCTAAGTGCCATGGGACGGAACACCCACGACGGTCCGTCGAGCCTGCGACGGTCCGCCGTTGGGTCCGTGGTTTCAGCCAGTTTTTCCAGAATTTGTTCTGCTGCTCTAAAACGACTAAACAGGTCGTTACAATAGATACCAATTTACCCATCGTTCGTCCCCGTACGATAAAAAGAAGAAAACAATGGCGAAGAGAGGAGTACCTGAATCAGAAACAGATGTGGGTATTTCTCTTGCATATCCGCCTCCTTCTCCCAAGTAGCCTCTTCAACCGGTCGATTCTTCCATTGGACTTTGATGGATGCAATTTCTCTCGACCTCAACTTGCGAACCTCTCTATCTAATATAGCAACCGGTTCCTCTTCATAAGTCAAGTTCTCATCCAACAAAACGAATCCCAACGGATGATGTAGTTTCCATCTCCATGGTATCTTTTCAACATGGACACATGGAATACCGGATGTACTCGGACAGCCCCTGGGGCAAGGCTAACTCATAAGCCACCTCCCTACTCGCTTTAGTACCTCAAATGGTCCAATATACCTTGGACTTAGCTTACCTCTTTTGCCAAACCGCATCACCCCTTTCATAGGTGAAACCTTCAACAAGACTTGTTCACCCTCCATGAACTCCAAGTCTCTAACCTTCGACCTGCATATTCTTTGTCTACTTTATACTGCTAGAAGCTTTTCTTGAATAGACTTCACTTTCTCTATTGACTCCCTCAAGAGATCAAGACCCCAAGGTCTAACCTCGAATGCATCAAACCAACCAATGGGAGACCTACATCTCCTACCATACAATGCTTCAAATGGAGCCATGTCAATGCTTGAGTGATAGCTATTATTGTATGAAAACTCCGCTAAGGGTAAGAAGCTATCCCAATGGCCACCAAACTCTATCACACATGCACGAAGCATATCCTCCAAGACTTGAATCGTTCGTCAGATCGACCATCGGTCCGAGGATGGAACGCAGCACTAAGGTCCAACCTAGTACCCAATTCCGCATGTAATGTTTTCCAAAACTTAGAAGTAAATCACAGACTCTATCCGATATGATGGAGAGTGGAACTCCATGCAATCGAACAATCTCTCGAGATATAGATCTTGGCTAACTTCTCTGCGTTGTAAGTTACCTTGACCTAATAAAATGAGCAGACTTAGTTAACCTATCGACAACTACCCAAATGGAGTCATACTTACCCAATGTCTTTGGAAGACCAACCACAAAGTCCATTGCAATTCTCTCCCACTTCCATTCAGGAATGGGCATTCTCTCAAGTGTTCCTCCTGCCTTTGGTGTTCATACTTTACTTGTTGACGCTTGGACACTTGGCAATAAAGTCAACAATATCACGCTTCATTCTACTCCACCAAAAGTGTTGCTTTAGGTCACGGTACATCTTGGTCGCACCGGATGTATAGAATACTTTGAACTATGAGCCTCTGTCAATAGTGTTGATCAAATCATCAACTCGGGGTACACATACCCTTCCCTTGATTCTCAAAACACCTTCCTCATCGATTTGTGCTTCCTTAGCCTCTCCTTGCAACACTTTGTCTCGGATTCGCTTTAGTTTCTCATCATCAAACTGCTTTCCTTAATCTTGTCAAGAAAAGAAGATCTCGACTCCACACTAGCTAACAATCCTCCCTTCTCATTTACTTCTAACCTCATCAAATCGTTAGCCAAAATCTGCACTTCTCTAGCCAACGGGCGCCTAGAAGCTTGCAAACGGGCTAAACTTCCCATGCTTCCCGCCTTTCTACTCAAAGCATCTGCCACCACATTCGCCTTCCACGGATGATACAAAATAGTGATGTCGTAGTCCTTTAGTAGTTCCATCCATCTCCTCTGTCTCAAGTTCAAATCTTTACGAGTAAAGACATACTTGAAGGCTACGATGATCCGTGATAGACCTCACACTTAACTCCATACAAATAGTGTCTCCATTGCTTTAGTGCAAATACTACCGCGCCAACTCCAAGTCATGGGTCGGATAGTTACGCTCATGCACTTTTAATTGCCTTGAAGCATAAGCAATCACATTCTTCTCTTGCATTAGCACCGCACTCCAACCCAGAATAGGATGCATCACAATAAACAATGAAGTTTTTACCTTCTACCGCAAAGTAAGAATTGGTGCGGTAGTCAACAAAGTCTTAAGCTTCAAAGCTTTCCTCACATTCATCCGACCATACAAATGGAACATTCTCGCTTAGTCAAGTTCGCCAATTGGGAAGCAATAGAAGAGAATCCCTTGACAAATCATGCGGTAGTAGCTAGCTAACCCAACAAAGCTCCTTATTTCTGATACATTAGTGGGTCTTACCCAATTCTTCACTGTCTCAATCTTAGATGGATCTACCATCACTCCATCCTTAGAAACTACGTGCCCCAAGAAGGACACCGCATCTAGCCAAAACTCACACTTAGAGAATTTGGCATAAAGCTTTTCTCCCTCAACATTTCCAATACCATTCTCAAATGCTCTTCATGTTCCTTCTTGCTCTTCGAGTATACCAATATATCATCAATAAATACGATCACGAAAAGGTCCAAATATGGCTTAAAGATCCCGTTCATCAAGCTCATGAACGCAGCAGGGGCATTCGTAAGACCAAAAGACATCACTACAAATTCGTAATGCCCATACCTCGTTCGAAAAGCGGTCTTTGGCACATCCGTTGATCGTATTTTCAATTGATGATAACCGGATCTCAAGTCAATCTTAGAGAAGACACATGCACCTTGTAGTTGATCGAACAAGTCATCAATTCGAGGAATAGGATACTTGTTCTTTATAGTTACCTTGTTTAGTTGTCTGTAGTGTATGCACATCCGAAAACTCCCATCCTTCTTCTTCACAAACAAAACCGGAGCACCCCAAGGGGATGCACTTGGTCTAATGAAGCCTTTGTTCAATAACTCTTGAAGTTGTGCCTTTAACTCTCTTAACTCCGCGGGAGCCATTCTATAAGGGGGTATAGAAATGGGGCGTGTGCCCGGTTCAAGATCGATACAAAAGTCAATATCCCTATCTGGTGGCATACCAGGAAGATCTGCAGGGAACACATCCAAAAATTCTCGAACTACCGAAACTGATTCGATTGAGGGTACTTGGATAGTGTCATCCTTAAGATGTGCCAAGAAAGCTAAACACCCTTTACCAACCATTTTCTTAGCACGAAGAAAGGATATGATACGCACCGGATTAGAAGTGTAGTCGCCTCCCACACTAATCGGATCCGCCTCTGTGCTTGGCTAACGCCACCGCTTTTAGCATTACAATCCAAAATTGCAAAATTCGGAGAAAGCCAAGTCATACCAGGAATTACATCAAAGTCACCCATTTCTAAAATAACCAAATCTACATAAGTGTTGCTCCCACAAAATTCACCAAACAAGACCTATACACTTTTTCAACTACCACGGACTCTCCCACCGAGTAGAAACACGAATAGGTACATCAAGTAATTCACAATGCAAATTTAGATCATTAGCAAATGATGAAGATACATATGAAAACGTGGAGCCAGGGTCAAATAATATAGATGCCATGCAATCACAAACCNAAAGATTACCCGTGATAACAAAGATCGACGCCTCGCTTGATCTCCCAGGAAAGCGTAACAATGGGCCCTATCGTTTGTCCGTCCATTGCCCCTACCATGTTGCGTAGTAGTGGCTCCGTTTGCCCTTCACCTCTGCCGCTTTGGTGACCACCATTACCTCGGCCACCACGCCCTCCGAATAACGACCTCTACCATTACCACCCCTACCTCTAGCGGTGGGGTTACGTAACTCTGGTTTGGACAATACCTCTTAATGTGTCCAACCTCCCACATCCGTAACACTCTCGGGTTCAATGCGTAGGTCTCTGAGTAGTGTTGTCGACTGCTCGAGGTGGACCCCAACTACGATCTGTAGTGAAGACTGGATTGGTCGACTTGAGTAGCCTCCAAGTCTGGCCCTCTAGTATACGAACTATTAAACTCACCTCTCTTTCGAAACGCTTTTGATGTCGAAGTTGTGGTGAAGTCATCTGGCTTCACTCCTTCCACCTCTATCACAAAGTCTACCACCTCTTGGAAGGATTTTGCCGTTGCCGCTACCTGTAAGGCGAAATCCGCAACTCGATCTCAACCCCTTCACAAAGCGGCGGATCCGTTCTTGTGGATCAAACAGAGTTGAGTGGCATACCTTGATAAAGCACGAAACTTAGCCTCATATCGTTAACCGTCATCCTACCTTGCTCGAGACTCAAGAACTCATCCCTTTTTCTATCTCTCAAAGTCCTTGGGATATACTTCTCCATAAACAGAGTAGAAGGATGCACAAGTCATGGGTGTGGCCTCTGTCGGTTGACACTCGACATGTGATCGCCACCACATTTTGGCGTTCACTTGAAACCGATAAGCTACGAACTCAACGCCAAACCGTTCTACTATCCCCATCTTGTGTAGTAGCTCATGACAATCAACCGTAAAATCGTAAGCATCCTCTCGATTACGCACCCTTAAAGACTGGAGGTTTCAATTTCAAGAACTTCTTGAAAAGTTCATGTTGATCGTTTGTCATAATAGGCCCGATAGTCGAGGCGTGGAAATGTGCCCATTCCCAATGGTGCATCCATGCGGGAGCCATAGTAGCCGCATGTCGCACCTCTGAAACCGGAGGTGTTGGTGCGAAAACCCTGGAGGTGCCCGACCGTGATCGGATAACCCGCTAAGATAAGCGAGAACACGATTGATCATCTCTGGGTAGGTTGAGGTGGCATTTCCTCATTCTGTACTTGCTCATTCACCCCATCCTCCCCTTCTCTTATCACCTCTTGATCGGTGGAGGAGTCACCGCCTAGTATCGGATGGGCTAGGTGCTCGTCCTCTTCCTCTAGAGGACGTCCTCCCACGACCTCTACCACGGCCTCTTGCCGTTGTTCTCCCTCGAGCCACGGCCCAGTGGGTCGCTCAGACGTTCTTGTCCGGCGGTGTTGTTGTTGGCGCGGTCGTGGCTCTAGTTCTAACCATCTCGCGAAATAGAGTGAAGATGGTCGATACGGTCGTATCGCCTAGATACCAATTGGACTCAAGTAGTAGCACGAAAGAAAGAATGAAAGAGTGAAATTTTTCTAAAGTCTTGTAGCCTCTCAAGGAAAAGTAAAGGCGTCCCCCTACCGCTCCTTAAGACTCTACTAGACCTGTTCTTGTGTGATGAGACCAACGAACCTAATGCTCTGATACCAAGTTTGTCACGACTCCAAATCCGGACCACTGATCGGCACCCACATCTACCCTCCTATGTGGCGAACCAACCAATTTAACCCTTAACATTTCAATATATAACAACGAGAAAATAATGCGGAAGACTTAACTCATTAATAAAACAATTCAAAACTATTATTAATATCCCCAAAATCTGGAAGGCATCATCACAAGAACATCTATCTCAAATTACTAAACTAGGAATGTCTAAGAAGCTAAAACAAATACTAGCTAGTCCATGCACAAACTTCAAGGCATCAAGACTTGAAGAAGAAGACCAGTCAAGCTAGACGCATTAGCTCACCCCGAATTTCGATGAAGTGAAGACTGCTAGATCTCTTTGTTGAGTTGAAGTTGACGGAACGCTTGTCTTTGCATTACACAAATAACAAAGAAGAAAAACATAAAAGTAGGGGTCAAGACAACCACAGTAATCGAGTAGATATCATCGGCCAACTCAAAATAGGGAACAGATATATCAATAATAATGTAAATCAACTACAATACTCAACATGTAGCAATAACAACATAAATTCATCAATAACTACAACCGAAGTTCACATGAGGACTCAAGCCTCAATACCATACTCATTTGGGAATTAAGTTCATTAGATCGAGTATATTCATTATCTTTCAAGATTCATTATCTTTCTTCCTCTTGTGTCGATGCGTGACACTCCGGCCTCTATTTCTATCCTGGTGCCTAACGTGGCACTCCGATCCTCATATACTATCCTGGTACCGAACGCGTGGCACCCGATCCATATTCTATCCTGGTGTCGGAACGTGACACTCCGATCCTCATATTCATTCTATCCTGGTACCGAACGTGGCACCCGATCCTCATATTCATTCTATCCTGGTACCGACACGTGGCACCCGATCCATATTCTATCCTGGTGTCGGAACGTGACACTCCGATCCTCATATTCATTCTATCCTGGTACCCGAACGTGGCACCCGATCCCCTAATTCATCAAGCCTTCTTTTACACTAAGGCATCATCATTCTCATTATATAATATATCAAGCCTTCTTTCATACTAAGGCATCATCATTCTCATTATATAATATATCAAGCGAATTAGGGTTCTTTCAAGATTTGGGATTCAATAGCTTCATCATGCTTTGTTAATTCATCACAATTTCACATTCATATTCATGCAAGCATACAACTTAAGCACATAGTAGGGTTTACAATAATATCAACACATAATATTCACTATTAAGAGTTCACTACGAATATCGTAACATAAACCATAACCTACCTCCACCCAAGCATTGGAATCAACAAGAAATCTCCCAACCTTTGTTATTCCTCTTCCCTCTTCGATCGATCAATACTCTCTCTCAATTCGTTTCTCCCTTTCTCTCTTGTTCTTTCTCTTTGTTTTATTCAAACCCTCTTTCCTTTACCCTAATTATTGTATAATTAAGAATAAAAGAGGACAATAAAACCCCCTAATTAACTTAAGGTTACCTCTTTTAACCCCTAAGTAATTAGACTTATTAATATAAACCCTCAATCTTTATAATTAAGGAAAGAATAGTCAAAAACGACCCTTAAAACGTGTGGAGAAATCCTATTTTGCCTGGGAATTTGCGTGACTGTGGCGGTCGTCGCCGTGAGATCGACGGTCCGTCACAAAGGTCGCCGCAACATCCTGTGTTCCAGGGTTTGTGACGGCCCGTCACCCCTGTGACGGTCCGTCCTGCCCTCCGTCCTGGCGGTCAGGAACTCGTTTCTCGTCCCAATTTCTCAAAAGTTGAAGTGTTTTGCAACGGAACTCACGACGGTTCGTCGTGGATGTGACGGCACGTCCTGCAGGTCCGTCACAATTTACAGAGAGTCGATTTTCGGTACCCAATTTCAAATTTCTAAGTGCCATGGGACGGAACACCCACGACGGTCCGTCGAGCCTGCGACGGTCCGTCGTTGGGTCCGTGGTTTCAGCCAGTTTTTCCAGAATTTGTTCTGCTGCTCTAAAACGACTAAACAGGTCGTTACAATTGCACATATGAGAATGAAAGAAAGATATATAATTTTATTTTATTTTTATTTTTTATTTTAGTACTTGATTAATATATGACTGTCATGGAGGATGTCTTATGTGAAAAATATTATTGTGGAATATCACACATAAATGTTGTTGTATTGTTATTTATATAGAGTATATTAATTTCATTTAATCCCCTTAATATTTTGTGTTTGAGAATTACTTATCATTATAATTTATTATAAATATCAAATGTGAATAAGTATGTACTCGTAATAAACCTCTTGATCATAAATAATCAATAAAAAAAAATGAATTGAAAAGTCATTTTTGTGCAGCATTTTTATTTTTTGTTCACATTATATTTTGGAAAATGTTTATTTTTTCATATTATTCTTAGAAACTAATCAAGTTAATTTTAAAAATCTTATATTGATGATTATTTTTTAAATATAAAAAGCATAACTTTGATTTATACATAGCTATAAGTGATATGATATTTAAATTTTTGTAAAACCATCTGATTTGCTAATTTTAAATTGTATTATTTTTCTTATCTCAAAATATTAAGATCGTTAAATTAAAATTTCTTTTTTATATACTATCTGTAAGATTAAAATGACAAAGAAAGTAGTAATTGTTACATAGATCAAAAACACCTATATAATATAGTTAAATACAAAAAGGATGTACGTACCTTTGTCTGCCATAATATCGTGATCATAAGAGTTGTATGGCTAACTTAAAGCAGTGAAAATAAGGGCAAACTTATGACAATATGTATGAATGAGTTGTGAATTTGTTTTGAGAGAGAGTGTTGAAAAGTAATCCTTATCTCAAACTGAAATCATTGTGTGAAAAATTAGGATGTGCGTGGTGAGTCTGTGTCATGGTCTGGTTTCACATAATTCAAGCCTAATAGTGATAACATGCATAAACATGGTGAGAATTATCGGGATTGTTAGCCAAATGATTGTGAAAGCGAAAATATGGATATTCTTGTGCAAAGATTTTGTAGTGAGTGTTAATGTACCGTGGTTTCACAGTACTTTTAGTGCCTTTTACTTAAGTTTAGTGTGTGTCCAAAAGACTTTTGTATTGATTTTATGTAAGTTTCTCCTTATTTGCAGGAAATATGTCCGAAGATGAACGTGGAAGTTTTTGAGCGAGAAATGCAGAAGAGACCACCTACGGAGCTTATGACGGTCCATCGAGTCTGTGACAGTCCGTAGGTGTCATCGTAATGAAGAAAGCAGCAGAAGAATTTGTGAAGTATGGGACGACGGAGTCCATGACGTCTCGTCGTGACGACTACGGTCCGTCGCGAGGTTCGCCGACTCAGACGCGTTTGGACATATTTTAAGTTATTAGAATTCTTCTTTTATTAGGTTTTTGTGTTTATTGTAAATAGTTCGAAAAACCTCGTTTTTGGGGTTAGACTTTTCGATAATTTTTATTTCTGTTGTTCAGGTTTTGAAGAATTAATTTCAGTAATTGATACACTTTTTCTGGAATCGATTGTTTGTATTTTTGTTGATTAATCAAGTGAATTTTTGGATTTTATTCTTTTTCATTAAAGTAAGTTCATGAATTCTTATATTAAATATATGAATAGTGTTATTATGACCATGGGTAACTAAACTCCATAACTATGGTTTGGGAACCATGGGTGAATAATGAGGTAAAATCTAACTAAAATAGCAATTCTAGAATAGTGTCTTGCATGTATTCATAATTCTTTCGTTTAAAGTCTTTTTAACGGATGGCCAACGTTAGAACTCACGTTAATGCTACGTGCCAGTCCAAGGAGGTAGATAATAGGAAAAGAATTATCAACATAGATTAAGTGTACACTATCTAATAGGCTAGTGTCGGTTGGTATGAGGTAATAACTTAGTCAAATATCGAATACAATGCTTAATATAAGGTAAAGGTAAGGGTTAGTATAGCAACACACGTAGCCGGACCAAGGTGTGAAGTAAATTTTCTAGATTCCGAACCAAGGATTTAGAGATACATAAATTCTCACTTTACATGCAAGATACTAGGAAACAATTGTTATAGTTAGAATTATCAAGTTAGGAACCTGTGGGGAACACTTAAGCCCTAGTTACTTTTATTAATTGATTAAGCTCCGAGATTTGAATCTGTTAGTTATTTAATTCAATTTAGTTAATTATTTTCAATAATTTAGAAATAAAACCCCCCTTTTTTGTCTTTTATTTTCTAGGGAAATAGTTGACTAAATAGTAGTAATAATAGAATAAAGTTAAGTCTGAACTATTTTCGTCGTCAGATCGATCCCAACCTCGTTAGTTGGGTTCTTTACTTGATACGACCGCTTTACTTCTTATTTGAGAAGTAAGTTTGAGCGTATCATGTTCTACATGAGGATAGGCTAGTACAAGTGAGACAAGCTATATTTACACCTAGAATCAATGTCCCTCAATGTAAACTCCAAGAAAGCATATGTATGTTATACGATGAACAAATAATGAAAGGTGAGTAAGGTTAAACGAAAAGATGCTAAGAGAGAACATGGTGGTACCATAATATGAGGCTAGTGTAAGTGAGACAAGTTGCACCTACACCTATATAAGGTCACCAAAAGTACTCACGTCAGAGTGTTTTGAATATTAAGAGACAAGTCTCAATCACACTCTATATGTATGTGTAAGGCAATTAACACTTAATACATAATGATGAGATGAGAAATCATCTAATGAGCTTTGTTGCATCATGATAGAAGCCAGCTTCCATGATATATGAGATGAATGTAATGGAACTTTATACTGAGCGCCGATAGGCTAACTATGAGTCGTGATTCTTTCTTTCAGAAAGGTAGAGGTTCGTGTGATTCTCATGAGATGAGATTGTCCGTCCATACGGGTATGGTCTCCTTATATGTCCTAAGTCTTTGAACCTATACAACCAATATAGGGTTCTAGCAAGGTTCGACTCCCCTATATATGCTACCATGTTTTGGTTGACTTTGGCTGGTGATTCAACCTCTTTTGGGTGTGTGGTTTAATGCTAGATTTTATGATGCTCACATTATCTAACTCGGTTAAGGTTAAAGTTATCAAAGGAATAATGAGGCCAACCTCAAATAATGCACATGATGAAATGAACAATACCAAAGCTGTTAGGATAGAATAATCAGGAGGTGAGCTAGACATAAGTGATGACACTAGGTTATTCTTGGTCATTGCACAACGAACCCGATGAAAGTCTTAAACTACGTCCTAGTTATAGTTGGTGTTTTAACTAGTATATGAATGAATAAAAATGAAGTACGTATGAATGAATTAATCAAACTCTGTATTTGCTTAAGGAGGCTCCCTAGTTGAGGTCCCATATGTTGAGCCCTCATTTTGGGAAGTCTTAATGTCAAGTCCATGATTCCAAGGTCTCATGGAATATGAAGGAATCATATGAACTATGTGATATGATATGTGTAATATTTTATGTGTTGTTTGCAAAATGATATGTATGATGATGCATGTTACTCTCATAAAATGACTTTCTTAATCCGATTTGGCAAAACCACTGACTTGACTTTCCATAACTCATATCGTTATGAGACAGCTCTTCTTAATCATGCATGTCCTTGGTGTGTGCTGGCATATACCCATACTTAGTAAAAGTGTGTATGAATCCCATACAATTCTCTACTTTTAGGTGCAGGTGCAGGTGAACGCAAGGGCTTACGAGTCTACACTGAAGATATCTGGAGGTGGAGCATTCATCCGAACTTCGTAGGCCCTCTTGCTTTTGAGGATGCCTATGTTTTATATTCTATCTTAGATATAGCCATGATATAGTGGAATATGTTCCACTAATGTTTCTTTCCCTGTTATTTTTAGATATTGTATTGGTGCCATTTTGGAAACTCTATATTTTTATACTGATATGACTATGTCTTTCATTTGATTATCTTGATAATAGACGGTTATTGTGAAACACTTATGATTTTATGTAGATAGTCTTATACGATTTCAATGCTTCTCACTATGAAGTCTAAGTAAACAAAAAGTTCAAAATTTTCCGCTAAAATTAACCTAGATGATGTAACAATGACGTATGTAGGCTTGTCTTAGACCTCTGAGAGTTCAACAACCTCGGTTTTTACTAGGGTCTAGACTTCAGTCGTTACAAAGTTGATATTAGAGCAATACATTGAATTGTGAGGATAATAAGTTCACATAAACCACATCGAGTAGTTTCTAAGTCATGGTAGTGAAGTGCATCACTATCCTGAGTTAGAGATTGCATGATGCATAGGAAAATTATCCTCTGATCTTATCCTGCCTTCTCTAATGTCTGATTTCTTGGTGTTAAGAGCGTATCTAACATCAACTCTTGAGATTCATAAAGATGAATATGAGTAGAATTGTAGGCGGAGAGATTGGAGGCGCAGCTGTTGGGGTAAATCAAGTGCCTCCCAAGGCTCCAACAACTGGAATGGAGATGCCTGTTAACTCAACTAGTTTGACAGATGGAGAAGTGAAGATAGACTTTGTATAGATGGCCCAAAACATCACTTTAAAATCTCAGGCTATAACAGCCCAGGCGGAGCAACAAATTGTTCCAGGGGAGAACCCACCTTCCAGAACCATGGCTAGCAGGTTAAGGGAATTCACGAGGGTGAATCCTCCCATTTACACTTGATATAAGATTGCTGAGGATCTCGAGGAGGAGTGTAGGGCTTCTATGATGCATGATAGCATGGACCTTTCTCGGCTTATGGTCCATGTCCAACAAGTGGAGGAAAGAAGAAAGAGGAAGCATACTAGGGCAGGGAACAGGACAAGGCAAGCTAAGAAGAATTTTTCAAGGAAGAGTAGTACTGAAATAAGGGATAATACTAGGTTTAAGAAAGGAATCTCCCACTAAGGGGAGTTAAGTTCATCCAAGGGTCTATATGATAGGGATTTCTAGCCCAGATTTAAGAGAAACAGTGAAGTAGATACACCTCAAGAGAGGCCACCTTGTAAGAAGTGTGGCAAATTTCATGGAGGAGAGTCTAGGAGGGGCTCTAAGCTTATTACAGTTCTGGAAAACCGGATCACATGATGAAGGATTGTCCGAATATGAGAGGTTGAGAAAAAGGGAAGGAGAAAGTTCACCTGAATGGTCCAAGTGAAGAGGTTCCAAGGAGGCAACGATTCTTCACACTCAAGTCTAGGGATGTAGGGGAAGACACCTCTGGTGATGTCTCAGGTGCGTAGCCTTAATTAGTTTTTCATGTGTATGGTTTTATGAACTAGTATGAAGTTAATATGTTGGATTCATCATGTTGAATGCTGAATTTTGTGACTTACGTGTATATTTATATTGTATGTTTTGATGAGACTAGTATAGAAAAGAGTTCCTTAGTCTATTAATGTGAAGATGCTAGTAGGTTTTAAGGATGTGTACCAACCTACTAATATGTAAATCAGATATTCGCCAATAAAAAGCATTGAATAACTTAGGTATAGATTTTCTCCATAAGTGTTATGCTACCATAGACTATCAAACCAGGGTACTGAGGTTTCAGTTGCCAAATGAGATAGGCTATAATTGGGCAGGGCATGGACCAATCCAACAAAGCCATTTAATTTCAAATCTTAAGACAACAAGATGTTATCTAAGGGGTTAGATATACTCCTCCTAAGGCTATTTTTTTTAAGAAATGCTAAGTTTTAGTGCAATAGTCAACTTGGTCTTGTAAGTCAAAAATCGTATGTGTAATAATTGCACTATATGAGTTCAAATGAATTCTTGTTTGCATGTCATGTTGCTTCTTTTGTATAGCGTGGACATGATTTTTTTCTCTGTTGCATGAGTGGTGAGTGGAATCAAGTAAAGTGCGATTGAGAAGGAAGTTCCTCAATATCAAATATGAAGACTCAAATAAGCTTAACTACTATGCACTACTAGAGTAACTGTGAAATAAAAATTCACAAAGAGTAAAGTCTCCAGTATGTTAACATATTTTCAAAAATCACCCTCTTTGTTTTAAAATGTTGTGTAGTGTCATTTGGGGACGAATGTCCTAAGGGGGGGATAATGTAACAATCCTAAAAATGACTATGCTAAATAATGTCTAACATAGCCAAAATGCCTAGATTAGACCGGGTTCACACGGATTGATGCGCGTAGAATCAGACCTCTGAACCTCTGTAACAACCAAGAAAACTAACTTGGTGAGTTAGTTGATCTAGGAAACGTTTCGTCCAGCCATGTAGGGCACCTTAATATAAAGATTTACCTAGATGAGTCTTAACCGGACTCAAAAAGGGGTAGTCTTAAGTTTGGAGAATGTAGGGGTAAAATGGTGTTTTCCAGGTTAAGGGTAATATTGTAATTATCCTAAATATTTAATTAATTAATTAATATGGTGGAGGGACAATTCGGGTAGGAAGGGCCGAAATTGACCCTTTAAGCAAAATCTTGCTCCACCCGGGTTCGAGCCTAGGTGGAAGCAATGATTATTGAATTAGTTAGAAATAATTATTATTTAATTTGCTGATTTAATTAAAAGAAATCAGATTTTAATAAAATAATAATAATAATGATATTAAAAAATAATGGGGAGTCCTAGTTTGACTAAGTCTCCACCTAACTCTCCTAATCCTAATCCTCTCATTCTCACGTCTCTCACTCTTATTCTCACGTTATTCATCAACAAAAGAATGGAAAACAATAGTTCTTCACTCTTGAAGAACTTACACAACAAAACTCAAATGAAAAGCTAAGCTAAAAACGAAAAATCAACAACATTCTTCTCGACGGATTGGGTTTTGGATTATGGTGGTTCGGCAATGGTGTCGTGGTAATAGGCAGCATTGAAACAAGTGTTGAACGACATTAAGGTATGTGTTTTCTTCTCTCTTGTTGCCTTTCCCAAGAGACCCCTAAGTTCTGTTTAAATTCCAATCGAGAAACTAAGGTTGTCCTCGTTGCATGCCCCTATCATTAGATCCTTGTGCTGTAAATTAATTATGTTGCTGCCTTAAATTTGTGTGTTATAAATGTTGTGTTTTCATATATGTAAATGTTAAAAGTGTGATGTTCATATAAGGGTAATGTTTCTGGAAAAATGGCACCCCATTTACTCCAAGAATTAACATTAAAACTTGAGAGAAAGATGGATTGAAAGAGACCAAATTTCCAGCTTGAAATTTGGTCTCGGCCAAAAATTTGAGTAGTGAGCTATGTTTTTTTTAAAAATGTGAGGTCATTGGGAATCAAACCCAAGACCTAACCAAATGCAAATCACATATTCATGAGAAAAAAGAAAAAAAAATAAATGTGGTGAGTGGGGATCGATCCCACAACTTCCTCAATAGATGAGAGAGTTAGGAGAAAAATAAAGAAAAAAAAATAAAATAAGGTGAGTGGGGATTTAACACCAAACCTCTTGAATAGATGAGAGACTTAGGAGAAAATTAAATGAGGTGAGTGGGAATTGAACCCAAAACCTCTAGAATAGATGAGAGAGTTAGGAGAAAAATAAAGGAGAAAAATAAAATGAGATGAGTGGGGATACAACCTCTTGGATAGGTGAGAAAGTTAAGAGAAAAGTTAAGAGAAAAAGAATGAGCTTGTGGGGCATTGATCCCACAACCTCTTTGCCTTAAACGAGAAAGAGAGGAGGAAAATCAAAGAAATATTACGGGGGTGATGGAGATTGACCTAGGGTCCCCCAACTCTGAAAAATGCAAGTACCAAGTTTAATATAATATTAAGTGTTTCTCAAAAATATGAAACTGGGTTCCCTTGCCCAATTCCGTATTGACACATAAGTCGTACGTGAATAAATATTTAATGAATGCTGCCTCTAAGAGTCGAAATCAAGATCTTGGCATACAACCAAGATGCATAAGTCTTCTACCACATAATCTTGGGAAAGTATGAGTAACTTAGAAAAATTATGAATGAAGCCTCATAAGTCCAGCGCACGTTTAATAGTAAGCGAACCTAAGATGGATGTAATGAAATGATGTCAACCTAGAAGGTTTATGTCAGAGTGTGAAACATACTAAAAGGCCAAGTTCATTGTCATATGACAAAATGAACATTCACGTAAGAGGAGCGTAGAATGATGTAAAGTCAAATGTCAAGCATACTCCAAAAGAAAGTTTTATGTATCATTTCATAGTTAATATGTAAAGAATAGAGTGACTACATGACTATAGGCTAGTGCAAGTGACATAAGCGGCATTTACGCCTAAAAATCAGTGTCACTAAATGAAAGTTCTAAGAGAGTATATATATATTGAATGATGAATAGGCAAAGAAAGAGTGGCTACATTAGGATAGGCTAGTACAGGTGAGACAAGTTTTATCTACGCCTAAAATCATTGTCCCTCAATGTATACTCCAACAGAGCATATGTATGTTATACTATGAACAAATAATGAAACGTGAACAAAGATGAAATGAAGCGATGTTAAAAAAGAACAGGGTGGCACCATAATATGAGTCTAGTGCAAGTGAGACAAGTTGTACCTACGCCTATATAAGGTCACAAAAGTACTCACTTCAAAGAGTGTTGAATATTAAGAGACAAGTCTCAATCACACTCTATATGTAAGTGTAAGGACAATTCACACTTAATACGTAATGATGAGCTGAGAAATCATCTAATGAGCTATGATGCCTCATTCTAGAAGCAAGCTTCTATGATGTATGAGATGAATGTAATAGAACTTTATACATAGCACCGATAGGCTAGCTATGAGTCGTGATTCCTTCTTTCTGGACGACAGAGGTTGGTGTAATTTTCATGAGATGAGACTTTCCATCCAGACGGGTATGGGTCTCCTTATATCTCCTAGTCTTTGAACCTATACTGCCAATATAAGGTTGTATGAGGGTTCAACTCCCTATAAATGCTAGCATATTTTTTTCACTTTGGCCGGTGATTCCACCTCTTTTTGGTGTGTGGTTAAACACTGGATATAATGATGCTCACATGATCAATGTCAGTTAAGGTTAAATTCCCAAAGAAAGAATGAGGCCAACCTGAAATAATGCACATAATGAAATGAACGATACCAAAGGTGTTAGGATAGGATAATCAAGAGGTGATCTAGACTTAAGTAATAACAATAGGTTATTCTTGGTCATTGCACATCGAACCCGATGAGTCTTAAACTACATCCTAGGCATACCTGGTGTTTCCATTAGTATATGAATGGATGAAAATGAAGTATGTATAAATGAATGAAGCAGACTCTGTATTTGGTAAAAGAGGCTCCCTAGTTGAGGTCCCATATGTTGAGCCCTCATTTTGGGAAGTCTTAATGTCAAGTCCATGATTCCAAGGTCTCATTGAATATGAAGGAATGACATGAACTAATTGATATGATATATGTAATATGTTATGTGCTGTTTGCAAAATGATATGTATGATGATGCATGTTACTCTCACAGAATGACTTTCCTAATCCGATTTGGCAAGTCCACAGACTTGACTTTCCATAACTCATATCTTCAGGAGATATATCTTCTTAATCATGCATGTCCTTGGTGTGTGCTTGCATATACACATACTTAGTAAAAGTTTGTATTAATCCCATACAACTCTCTACTTTTAGGTGCAGGTGCAGGTGAACGCCAGAGCTTACGAGACTACAACTAAAGTTATCCAGACATGGAGCATTCATCTGGACTTGGTAGTCCCTCTTGCTTTCAAGGATGCCTATGTTTTATATTCTACCTTAGATGTTGGCATGATCTAGTGGAGTATGTTCCACTAGTGTTTCTTTCCCAATTATTTTCAGATATTGTATTGGTGCCATTTTGGGAACTCTATATTTTTATACAGATATGACTATGTCTTTCATTTGATTATCTTTATAATAAATGGTTGTTGTGAAACGCTTATGAGTTTATGTAAATAGTCTTATACGAGTTTAATGTTTCTCACTATGAAGTCTAACTAAACAAAAAGTTCAAAATTTTCTGCTAAAATTAACCTAGATAATGTAACGATGACGTATGTAGGATTTTCTGAGACCTCTGAGAGGTCAACGACGCCGGTTTTTACTAGGGTCAAGACTCAAGTCGTGACAATAATAAATACTCATATCATAAACCTTAAGGAACTCAAGCCATCTCTTCTTACAAAGATTCAACTCTTCCTGGGTGAACACATACTGAAGGCTCTTATGATCAGTGAAAACATATATATGAACACTATACAAGTAGTGTCTCCATATCTTGACTGCAAACACCACTACTGCAAGCTCAAGGTCATGGGTTGGATAGTTCTTCTCGTGAAGCTTAAGTTTTCTAGAGGCATAAACTATAACCTTTTCTCACTGCATCAACACACAAACTTGGCTTACTCTTGATGCATCAAAATAGATCACGTAACCATCTGAATTATCTGGTAAAGTCAAGACAAGAGCTGTAGTCAATCTAGTTTTCAATTCTTCAAAGCTTTTCTCACAATCATCTGACCATTGAAAATTAACCATCTTCTTAGTTAACCATGGTGAGGCTATGGATGAGAATCCTTCCACAAACCTTCTGTAATAAGCCGCTAGACCTAAGAATCTTCTGTTATTTGTAGCAGAGGTAGGCATGGGCCATTGTTTTACAAATTCTATCTTCTATGTATCTACTCGGATCCCTTCGATAGATAGAATGTGACCAAGGAAAGCAACGGATTGCAACCAGAACTCACATTTTCTAATCTTAGCGAATAACTAGCCATCTTTGAGAGTCTATAGAATAGTTCTCAAATGACTCGCATGTTCTTACTTATTCCTAGAGTAAATGAGGATATCATCAATAAAGACAATAACGAACAAGTCCAAGTATTATTTGAACACTCTTTTCATTATATCCATGAAAGCTACATGAGAACTGGTTAGTCCAAACTACATAACTACAAATTAATAATGACTATACCAAGTTCCCAAGGCTGTCTTCGGAATGTCACTATCTCTGACTCAAAGATATTGATAATCCGATGTAAGTTCTATCTTTGATAACTGGCTAGTACCCTAAAGTTGGTCAAACAAGTTATCAATCTTTGGGATGGTATACTTATTTTTGATTGTGACCTTGTTCAATTATCTATATAACATTTAGAGAGAACCATCTTTCTTCTTTACGAACAATACCGGTGCATCTCATGGTGACATAATAGGTCTAATGAAGCCCTTATGTAGAAGTTCATTCAATTGCTCTTTCAATTCTTTAAGCTCTGCTGGATCCATTATGAAAGGTGGAACAAAAATAGGCCGGGTATCTGGAAGGAGATCCATTCCAAAGTTGATATGCCTTTCGGGAGGAACTTCGGGTAGATATTCTTGAAACACTTTTGGAAACTCACTTACTACTAGAATTGATTAAGAAATGGGGTTTTAGATCTAGAATCCTCAACGAAAACTAGATGATAGAGATAACCCTTAGAGATCTTATTTTTGGCCTTAAGGTAAGAAATAAATCAACCCATAGGCACTTAGCTACTACCTCTCCATTCAAAGATTGGTTCGTCTGGAAACTAAAAAATAACAATCCTAGTTCTATCATATACTGAGGCATAACAGGAATGTAACCAATACATGCCTTTGACATCTAAGTATACCATTTCTAACACTACAAGATTTGCTGAAGTGATTTTCTTAGAGACTATGACAGGGCAATTTCTCTATACCCGTCTAGTTATTATTGGGTCACCGAATGGAGTAGATACTGATACAGGTTCTGAAAGAATTTCTAGACTAACACTAAATTGGACAGCTATGTAAGGAGTTACAAAGGAACAAGTAGCCCCTGGATCTAACAATGCATAAACATAAATATCAAAGACTCGTAACGTACCAGTGACTATATCAGGAGAACCTTCCTGATCCTGTCAAGTCTATAGAGCATATAACGTGTTCTGGCCCTGATCGCCACTTGTACCAGATAAGTTACCCTGTTGTGTTGGGGGACTTGCAAGTGCTGATGAAGCTGTAGACTGAGATCTACCATTACCGCCTCCTTGACCCTGCCTAGAAGGACAATCCCTCAACCTTTGACCAGACTAACCGCAACTAAAGCATCCTTCGTTTCTTGCGAGGCACTTACCTGGATGTTTCTTACAACACGTAGGGAAAGTGGGCTAAATCTTGGTGCTTGAAACACTTCCTTGAGACTTATAGCTTGGTGCTCTAACCTTCTAGTCAAACCTGTTCTTGGATGATGGAACACTAGCTAATAAAGGTGTTGGGTCTGAAAACTTCTGTTGACTCTGTGAGCGATATCCACCACCCGATTTATGCTAAGAATAGTCATAGTTCCCATTCCTAATTTTTTTTATTGTCCTTGGCCTATTCCGTAAGTTTATCACCCTCAACCTGCTGAGCCTGACTCATAATACTACAGATGTTCATATCTCCTAGTAAAATAACATTTTTGCACTTTGTTTTCACCAAATCTTACACTCCATACAATAACTTATTCATTTGAGCCCTGGAGTTAGCAACCATGTGAGGATCATATGTGGAGAGTTAGATAAATTTCAACCCATACTCTTGCATCGTCATGTTTCCCTTCCTTAAATTCATGAATTCTTGAGCCTTTGCTTCTCTCATTTATATTGGGATAAACTAGTCCAAAAAGGTCTCACTAAAGCACTCCCATGTAATAGGAGTTGCATCTGTATCCATATCTTTCTTCCATTGAATGTACTATATATGAGCCACATTTTTCAACTGGTATATGATTCCAAATCAACCCGATCATTCCCAGTGAAATGCATAACCTCAACGATCTTCCTGATCTTATATAAGATTATGAGGATCCTCACTAGTTTGTGATCCTAAGAACTAAGGTGGATTTATCCTAACAAAGTCACGGACCCAGACTGGCGTTGATCCACCATTCCTATTCACATGAACTTGAACCCGAAGATTGTTCTTGTTGGCATTCTGAGGCAACATCTGAAAGGCATTCTTGAATTCAACATTGGAGACTTCCTTATCTGGGATTAGAGGAGCTGTTGCATTCCTAACATTCACATTCCTAGTGTTATTGTACGAGGAGGCATGATCTGACACATAGAATGTTGACTTAGAATGGAATTAGATTATAAGTTACGCACGATAAGAGTAACAAGAAAGTGCAATTTTTCCTAAAACACTTCATATCCTATCTCTTATTAGATATTGTGCACTTGACACCCATGAAAAGGACTCTACTTAGTGCGTCTTTTTAGACATCCAAGGAAACATAAACCTCGTGATCTCGTACCAAGTTCGTCATGCCCTCACCTACCCTTGAGACACGATCATGGAACCTAGTACCACAAGTGATCCCAAGCTAACCCTGCTGGCATGATCATGAGCATACTAAATAAAATAAACTGATGTGGAAACTAAATCATAATTTATAATGAAATGATGGGGGATACCCATATTCTATAACTGAGATATTTGAAATACAGACCAGTTTAATACATAGAAGTTATTAACTCAATACTAAGATGAAATTAACTATGTTTGAAATAACCTAAGATGAAATTAACTATGTTTGAAATAACCTCTAAACAAACTAGAAATGTTGGGACATGCCCCAGCTAAGTCTAGCAAAAACTGAAACTAAAGAAATAAATACTGAAATGAACTCATGACTATTGTCCTGGAAAATGAGGACTCACCACTGATTCTGCAGAACTAGAGATCAGGAAACGATCTAAGCGTATTATGGATGCTGAGAACCTGAAACTACATCACGAGAAGGTACTGAGCATGAAGAATAGAGTAAAGCTAAAATAAAACATAACTTAACAAGCACAAAAGCAAGTATAATAATGGAACATGATATATATAATTCATCCTGGGCTAACTGGATGCAATGACCAAATTTACAACATACTGACTGATCTATAAATATGGTCAATGCAAGAGAGTTTGATTAAACTACGCGAGCTAGTAATAATCGATAATAAAACCACATGAGCTAAAAGTCGAGTTCGATGTACACGCCCAATTGAGAAAACCCAATATTCCCTTCCCTTATAAAGGCATGTTGGCGTGATCACTAAGCTGATGCCCAGAGAGGAGACTTACAACATGCTTGGCTAGTAGTTTTAGGACTGATTGGGTACGCTGAACCGTAGTACAAATTGGTATATGCTACTCCAATGATTTATGTAGTTAACTTATTATGACTGAATTTTTGGAAATACTAGATAGCTAAATAATGAACATGCAAATTGAGAATGCAATAATTAATATGATAATAATGTATTAATAATTAAGGCATGTATATCAGAAGTAACTTAAATATTAGACCTAGAATGTGTAATTAAAGAACTAAAGAAATACATAGCTTAGGTTCTGAATTTGAACATATATATTTATATAATTTATGACGATTTTCTTTATTTCTAGAAACCATAGGTTTATTCGTGGTAAGATAATCAAGAACTGACTGAAAACTAGGGACCTAATGGGTGAAAGGAACCCACTAGTGAAATCTCACATGCCTGGTGATTAATCAACTAATAAATATTTAGATTTAAGAGCTTGAAATGATTGAACCATGTTGCGTTCTTGAACTAGGGTTGTTGACCTTTTTCTCCTTTCTTGCTTCTAATTTTCTAAGTTGTGATTTAATGATATGACTTAGGTAAGTTATAGTTATGTTTCTAGGATTAAAGTGACTATAACTTGATTATTTTTGGTCAAAATGACGTATCTTAATGTTTAAAAGTAGTGGGAAAAGACCAAATGATCCCTGAGTTAAATGCTGTCGGACCAAACAACGACCTGCACTGACTGTCCATCGTTCAATCGACGGTCCATCATTTGGATCTGTTCAATAGGCCTTTACTAAAATGGGCATAACTTTTTACTCGGAGGTCTGATTTTAGAAAAATTGATGGCTTTGGAAAGCTAAATCAATTATACATCAATTGATGTTGACCTAACAACACTTTCCCTCTAACTGTTTCCTAATTTTCACCTTCTATGGACCGTACTGGTCAATCGTGGTTCATGTCAGTGGCTGGGTAAATGGGGTGTTGATCGACGGACACAGACTATAGAACGTACTCTAACTTGCAAACTGTAGGTCTGTTAGTTGATCGACACTTAGTCTATTTTATTGGGATGTGTCATGGAGAGCTTCAGTACGAACGATTGAGGTGCATTACGGGACGTAGAGTAAGCTATGATCCGTTGATAGTAATCGTCTATTGCACCTGCAGATTTCTTAAAAATTGATTTTTTGTATGTTTTTTATATGGGGTGTTACATTATCTCCCTCTTGGGAACATTCGTCCCGAATGAATACTAAGCTTGATGAAATAAAAAGAGAGAGAGCTGTAATCCCTACTACTAAATATTGATGACTAAGTTTCTGACTTGATTAAGTTCCATGAACATGCAAATACATTGAAAATGCAAGATCAAACTGAGGGAACATGATTATAAGGTTGAACTCACGCATGAATGACTGAAAAACTTTAGAGGAACTGTTACCTCAAGCTAGAGTGGAATCGGAGGGAAAGAGGTGAAGATACTTGGCTTTCATAGTTGTTTCTGCTTCCCAGGTAGCTCTCTCTACGGACTGACTCCTCCACAAAACCTTGACCGAAGTGACTTCTTTGGTTCTTAAACTTGTAACCTGACAGTCAATAAACTCAACGGGTAAATCCTCATAAGAAAGGATATATATCACAACCACGCTCTCCAATTGCACTACAGAGGCTGGATCACCCACAAACTTCTTTAAAAGTGAGATTTGGATGACCAGATGAACTGTTGGTGATATTGCTGGCAGCTCAAACTCATATGTCACCTCGCTAATCCTATTCAATATCTTGTAAAGGCCTACAAATCTAGGACTGAGCTTGGGACATTTGGAGAAAGGCATCCCTTATGTCACCATTCGTCAAAGGTGGTGGATTGATTTTGGTCATTGTTAATAACTTCTTAAAAAAGAGGGAATTGATTTCCTCGAGGAGGAGCTCCCGCATTTCCAATGTCTTTTTCAAGTCTTCGAGCGACTGATCTTCGAGTATTCAATGACTATAATCATAATAAAAGGATTAGATGCTAAATGTACATATATCCAAGACATTAGAGACATGATATTGGATTTCCAAGAAAAGAAGAATTTCCTAAGCATCCTATATTTCCTTATTCATAAGTGTGGTGTGCTTCACATTTATGAATAAGAATCTATATAGATGTAACACCTTGAATATCCAAGACACATTGTAAAACCTAACATATGTGTCATAAGGTCTATGTTCTGCTTCTTAGTCTATTTTTAATGAATATAGGTCATTTAAGAGGTTTAAGAACCAAAAAGTCCATGATGTCTGGGAAGTTATTGCAAAGGGATGTTAGTGTGGTTTAGCCTATTTGATTAACTTTTAGGAGTAAGAATTGTACGAAAATTTATGGAATGGTAGCTAATAGGTTTTTGAGTTGTTTCATGGTTGAAACGTCAGGGTACGACTCCCTAACGACCAACCAATGTCCCTTTGAGGAGGACCCTTGTAGTTTGATGCAATATGACTGGCAGTTTGCATCAATGGGACAGACGACGGCCCATGTGTGGATCGCCGGGGTATCGATGCCGTCGTCTTCCCACACTTAAGCTAGTAGATAAGGCCCCTTTACCCACACAACCTCTGAACTCATCGACAGAGTGCACAGGTGCAAGCTATGGTCCGTGAGTTTATCGACGGGGCGTCGATGACACTATCTTGCCACACTTAGACAATTTGGAGGAAGCCTTCACCTGCACAGTATTTGACAAAGACGACGGAGTGCAGGATGGAGGGGGCCTATCTGTTTACTCACAGACAGCCCGTCGATCGGGGTTTCGTCTGTGAGTGTCGAGTTTTCTACCTAATTTAAGTTGGTCTTATTAAATCAATAAAGTGGTTTAGGGGTTTTTGGGGATCAAAGAGAGACTAATTAAGTTGATTAATATCTAATATAAATACTCTAATTCCTCATTAATCTAAACACAACTCTCAAGTAAACTCTCTTCCTTCTCTCTTATTTCTCTCTCTACATGCACTCACCATTGAAGACTAGCAACGACTAGGGTTTGGGGTATATAAAGGGATTAATTCACAGTAAAATTGTTGACAAACGTTAAGGTATGGGTACTTTTCAATTTTGAGACTCTTTCCTCAAAGGGTTCCTTCAAAATAGATTTCAAAAAGTTGAGTGTTCCTATGGGTTTCATTCAATTACGAAATTCAAGTTATGAATCGAGTTGTTGATGATTTATCTAGGTTATATTGAGTATATTAACATATAATTCAACTCTTTTATGGTAATTGTTGATGGTTTGGTCTAAATTGAAGAATATGATCCTTTATTCCTAACCCTAGGTAGTGACCTTGATCTATATTGTAATGTGATCATTGAATTGAGTTTGTTGTTGATTTGATTTCTATCCTATGGTGTTATTATGATTAAATTAAGATGAATTATTGACCTATCATGCTAGTTCTTAGGATGTGATTTAGGTTATGAATTATAATGTGAAATTAGCCTATGTATCTTGTCTCAAGTTGTGATCTAGAGTTGAATTGTGTTATAGATATGTAATTGGCCTTGTTGTCTTATTGGTTATCATTTTTTGATGATGTTAATCCCCAAGCCAGTTTGAGTTATGGGTTGATGGTAGGACCTTGATGATAGACTATGAGAAGACTTGGTAAGTCTTAAAATCTCTATCTTTATTCCAATTGTGATTAATTATTGTTAATTCATTATATTACATTGGAGTATGGTTTATACTAGGATTATAGGGTGGTATGATGTTGAATTGAAATGTCTTGACTATGTTGTTAGGTTGATTAAGGTGTATGTGACATAAGGATGGTGAAAACTATCAATGTGCCTTAATATGCTATGAAATACTAATGGGTTAACCTCACGTATATGAAATGTGATGAAAGGACTTATACTCATACAATTCTGCTTGAGCTATTGATGATGATGACTATACTAGGGGTATACTCTATGGCCTAAATTAAGCTATGATTGATAATTAAAGTCTTAAAGAAATTTCAAAAAAGGGACTCTAGCATAGCACCAAGTCAACTAGATCCCTTCCCGCATATGGAAGGTACGAACACTACATTACTTTTTATATTGGAGACTATGATGCATGGGCATAAAAAGGATCCAAACTAAATCTCCTAGTTCTTTAACTATGTCGCCCCAATAGGAATACTAGCTAGTGGATCCAAGTAGTTGCTAGGTTTCATGTTTTGGTACTACCTTGGAAAGTAGTACGCCTTTTTTTGGTGTAGGGTTTTATGTCACCAAATTCAATACTAACTCATGTGGTCTATATCAGTTAAGGCAACATATTCCCAAAAAGGTAAAACGAATTAAAGGACCTAAACTCAAAGTTGGATAACCTAAGGGTTCTAGCTTAGTCTAGGTAGGGGTATGGGATTCTACCTAAACATTGCACTATTTAGCCTTGATGGGAGTCTTAGAGTAGGTTCTTATATATGTTTGTGTTATGATAATATATGAAGTATATATGATGACCTTGGCACATTGTTGATACTATATGTTTATTAATTCATTTATGAATATGCCTTGGGTTGTAATTTTAATATATAATGAAATGTAAACCTAAATGCCATGATATGTAAAGTTGGACACTGGTCATGTATTATTGTTGAGGATACTTAATTGATTAATGTTTTGGGGCTTTTATTGGTCATTGCACTTATTGACTTAATAAGGACTTGTCAGTAGTTGTCTTGCTTATTGTGATATGTTTGACTCTTATGCACTCTTATGATATTATTCCTTGATATTAGGGTTGTAATAAATCATAGTTTTCAAATATGTTGGGATAAGTATTGCTTGTTCAGATAGTAAGCATGTTTGGTTGGTTGATATGACTTACTGTACTTTACATTAGGTCCCTAAAGGGGTAAAATTTAATGGTTGACAAAAAGGTCCCTTTTAGCATGTTTTGCTTGTGTATGTGCATAATATCTCATACTTAGTACATGTGGAGTACTAACCCCATTTTCATCCCTTTTTTCCAAACATTTTATGTTCCAGTAGTTGAAGAGTTTGGAAGGTGACATTGTTGAAGGCTTAGATTCTCCCTTTCATACAAGTGTGGTAGGTCCTCAACTTTCGAGGTCAATGTCATATTCTAGATTATGAGTTTTATTATGATCTTATTGACTCTATCATTCCTTTCATTTTTTATGGAGTATTGTACTTTCTTTTGATTGTACATGGTCTTGTTGAATTGATGTAAGGGTTATGCCTATATTGTGATTTTCATTTAGATGGTATGAGATGAGACAATCATTGATACTACTTCTACATTTTTATATATGTATGTGCAATAAAAGTAGATATGTAATTTATTGAAGTCCCTTCCAAATCCCCAAGAACTAGTGGTTATAGCGTGTCTAACCCTAAATTCAAGAAAGGAAAAGGTACTAATTCACCAAATGAGAATCCAACTTATTGAAATTATGGTAAAAAGAACTATGGTGATTGCCTTAAAGGGAAGATAATTGCTTTAGTTGTGAAAAGAGTGGTCACAAGATGAGAGATTGCCCAAACTTGAAGAGTCAAGACAAAGGTAGTCGTCAAGCTTAAGCAAATGGTTCTAGTGATGCTCCAAAGAAGAACCGCTTCTATGCTCTCCGCTCTAGGGGTTATCAAGAGACTTCTCCCAATGTGGTGACCGGTATGTTTAATGTTTTCTCTCTTGATTTATTCCTTACTTGATCCCGCCGCTACTTTATAAATTGTTACACCTCTACTAGCTAAATTTTTTTATATTTTACCCGATATTTTGCATGAACCTTTTACAGTGTCTACACTGGTGGGTGAGTCGCTTGTTGCAAAAAGGGTGTATAGAAATTGTCCAATAATGTTTCCAAATAGAGTTTCTTATGTTGATCTGATAGAACTCAATATGCTTGATTTCAATAATATATTGGGTATGGATTGGTTGCATGCATTTTTTGCATCCATTGATTGTAGGACAAGAGTTGTAAGGTTTAACTTCCTAAATGAGTCCATTGTTAAGTGGAAGGGGGGAGATTCTATTCCTATAGGTCGTATTATTTCTTGTCTACAAGAATGCAAAATGATCTCAAAAGGTTGTCTATATCATATAGTAAGAGTCTAAGATTCAGACTCTGAAGTCCCTCCCATCAAGTCGGCACCCGTAGTGAGTGAGTTTCCAGAGGTCTTCCCTAATGACTTTTAAGTATTTTCCCCAAACAAGAAATTGACTTTGGCATTGATTTGCCACCGGACAGAAATCCCATATCAATTCCTCCGTATAGGATGGCTCCAGCCGAGTTGAAAGAGTTGAAGACTCAACTCAAGGATTTACTAGATAAAGGTTTTATAAGGCCTAGTATTTTCACCGTGGGCTGCTCCTGTTTTGTTTAATAAGAAAAAAAATGGGTCCTTAAGAATGTGTATTGATTACCTCCAACTCAACAAGGTGACTATTAAGAATAAGTACCCTCTCCCTCGGATTGATGACATATTTGACCAACTTCAAAGGGCAAGTTACTTTTAAAATATAGACTTTAGTCGGGGTATAATCAACTTAGGGTGAGAGGGGACGATATACCAAAGACGACATTTTGGACTAGGCATGGTCATTATGAGTTCTTTGTCATGTCTTTCGGTCTCACTAATGCTCCTGCGCCATTTATGGACCTAATGAATACAATATTTTGATATTACCTAGATTCATTTGTTATTGTCTTCATTGACAATATCTTGGTATATTCAAAGAATGACAATGATCATATGGGTCATTTGAGGGTAGTATTGCAAACCCTTAAAGAACACAAATTGTATGCAAAATATATAAGTGTGAGTTTTGGTTGAGATCAATGACTTTTCTTATGGACATCATCTCTAGTGAAGGAGTTGAGGTAGACCCAAGGAAAATGGAAGCGATGAAAAACTGGCCCAGACCATTGACTTTGACTGACATTAGGAGTTTCTGGGGTTTAGCGGGTTACTCTCGGAGGTTCATTAATGGTTTCGCGTCCATTGCGTATCCTTTGACTACTTTGACCAAAAAGTGTAAAAAGTTTGAGTGGTCAGAGGCATGTGAGAAGAGCTTCCAATTGTTGAAAGATAGGCTTACTTCCGCTCCGGTGTTGAGCTTACCGGAGGGCATAAAGGGTTTTCTGGTGTATTGTGACACAACCCGAGTAGGTTTGGGGTGTGTGCTTATGCAACACGGGAAGGTGATACCTTATGACTCTAGGAAACTAAAGGTACATGAGAGAAATAACCCCGCTCAATACCTTGAATTAGCTGTAATGGTGTTTGCTTTGAAAATTTTGAGGCATTACTTGTATGGGGTGCATGTAGATGTTTTTACTGATCATAAGATTCTCCAATATGTGTTTACCAGAAGGAGTTGAATCTCTGACAAATAATGTGGCTAGAGTTGTTGAAAGATTATGATATGAGTGTCCTCTATCATCTCGTTAAGGCTAATGTAGTTGCGGATGCCCTAAGCGTATGACTATGAATAGTGTATCCCATCTTGACGAAGACAAAAAGGACCTAGCAAGGGAAGTACATAGGTTGGATAGGTAGGGGGTGACGTTGGAGAGTTTTACAAATGGGGGTTCTATAATTCATCATAACTCTCAGTCATCTTTACTGGTTGAGGTGAAGTAAAAAAACACCTCTATTTAGCCTTAATGGAATTTAAATAATCGGTTCTCGGCAAGTTGAATGAATCATTGTCCTTACGGGGATTGTGTGTTAAGGTACCAAGGGATATTATGTGTTCCCGATGTAGATGGGTTGAGGGATCGGATCCTAGAAGAAGCACATTTCCCGCTACTCAATTCATCCGGGGTCGAAAAAAATGTACCATTGTAAGACCCCAAAAATGACCTATGTTAACTAGAGCCTAACATGTTAGTCTTGATGGTACAAGGTCGTAAATATGTCTAATATATGGTTAATAAGTTTGCCTATGAATTGAAACTTCCTAGTGAATTGGCTTCGCTTCGTCTGGTTTTCCATGTTTCTATGTTTAAAAAGTGTATCAGTGATCCCGATTTCATTTTTCCTATTGAGGATCTTGGTGTCAATGATAACATCTCTTATGAGGAAGTTACGGTTCAAATTCTTGATAGGCAAGTCAAAAAGTTGAGGAATAAAGAATTTGTTTCCATAAAGGTGTTATGGAAAAATCATCTAGTTGAGGGTGCAACATAGGAGGCCGAGGCTGACATGAACTCATGTTACCCTAATTTTTGGAGAATTAAGGCTAGTCATTCTTTTAATAATATAAATATGACTATAAAATGAATTTTCTTGATTTTTAGGTGAAGTTTTGCACATTATGCATTTTTGAAAAATTTACACTGAAGTTACTGTAATATTGCTCTTAAAAACATGAAATTTTGATTTTTGCTTGATTTGAACTATGTTGTACATTTTGATATGGTGAGTCTTCATGAAATGATAGGTAACATGTTGTTAAGTTGAACTTTGTGCTAATTGACTCATGTAATGTATGTTGAGCTCATAGGTGTTGTAAAAAGGAAATGCCTCATGATGGAGTGCTTTCAGCCTTATGTGTTGTATTGTGAGTTTTGATTTTTGCCTTGTTCAAATGACATGATTTATGTTGATTTGATACTGTTAATTGGTTGGGCTACTAGTCTTGAGTCTATTTCTTCCTTCAATAGAATTTTGGTGTCATTCAGGGACGAATGTTCCTAAAAAGGGGAATAATGTAACACCTTGAAAATCCAAGACACATTGTAAAGCCTAACTTAGGTGTTAGAATGTCGAAGTACTGCTTTTAAGTATATATTTAATGAATATAGGTCATTTAAGAGGGTTAAGAACCAAAACATCCATGACATCCGAGAAGTTGGTTCGAAGGGATGTTAGTGTGCTTTAGCCTATTTGACAAACTTTTAGGAGTTAGAAATGTACAAAAATTGGTGTAAAGGTATCTAATAGGTTTTTGAGTTGATTCATGGTTGAAACGTCCTTGTACGACTCCCCAAGGACCAACCAAGGCCCCTTAAGAAGGACCATTGTAGTTTGATGCAACACTGCCTGGCAGTGTGCATTGACGGTAGAGAAGACAACCCGTGTGTGGATCGATGGGGATTCGATGCCACCATCATCCCACACTTAGGATGGTGGAGAAGGACCCTTCACCCGCACTGCCTCTGAACTCATCGACGGAGTGTAGAGGTGCAGGCTACGGTGCATGTGTGGATCGACGGGGCATCGATGCCACCGTCGTCCCACACTTAGTCAATTTGGAGGGATCCCTTCCCTACACAATCTTTGACCAAGATGACAGAGTGCAGGATGGAGGGGGGGCTGTCCGTTGACTTACAGATGGCCCGTCGATCAGTGATTCATCTGTGAGATTCGAGTTTTCTGTATAATTTAAGTTTGTCTTATTTAATTAATTAAGTTTTTTAGGGGATTAGTTTGTGATTAAAGGGTGACTAATTAAGTTGATTAAGTCACAATATAAACACTCTCAACCCTCACTAATCTAATTACAACGCTCAAATGAACTCTCTTCCTTCTCTCTTATTTCTCTCGCTACATGAACTAACCATAGAAGACTAACAAGGTCTAGGGTTTGGGGGATGAAAAGCGATGAATTCACCATCAAATTTTTGACAAACGTTAAGGTATGGGTTCTATTCACCTTTGAGACTCTTTCCTCAAAGGGTTCTTTATAAATAGATTTCAAAAAGTTGAGTTTTCTTATGGGTGTTATTAAATTACGAAATTGAAGTTATGAATTTAGTTGTTTATGATTTCTGTAGGTTATATTGAGTATATTAACATGTAATTCAACTTTTTATGCTAATTGTTGATGGTTTGGTCTAAATTGAAGAATATGATCTTTTGTCCCTAACTCTAAGTAGTGATCTTGATCTATATTGTATTTTGATCATTCAATTGTGTTGGTTGCTAATTTGATTACTATAGTATGGTGTTATTATGAATAAATTAAGATGAATTATATGCCTATCATGCTAGTTCTTGAGATGTGATTTAAGTTATGAATTATAATGTGAAATTAGCCTATGTATCTTGTCTCATGTTGTGATCTAGAGTTTAATTGTGTTACAGAGATGCAATTCCCTTGTTATCTTATTGATTATAATTGTGTGATGATGTTACTCCCCAAGTTGGGTTGAGTTATGGGTTAATGGTAAGACCTTGATGATAGACTATGAGGAAGACTTGGTAAGTCTTAGAATCTCTATCTTTGCTTCCAATTGTTATTAATTGTTGTTAAGTCATGATATTATATTGAAGTATGCCTTATACTAGGATTATAGGGTGGTATGATGTTGAATTTAAATGTTGTGACTATGTTGTTATGTTGATTAAGGTGTATGTGATATAAGGATGGTGAAAACTATTAATGTGCCTTAATATGCTATGAAATACTAATGGGTTAACCTGACTTATATGAGTTTTGATGAAAGGACTTATACTCATACAATTCTTATTGAGCAATTGATGATTATGATTATACAAGGGGTAGACCCTATGGCCTAAATTAAGCTATGATTGATAATAAAAGGCTTAAAGACATTTCAAAAAGGACTCTAGCTTAGCACCGAGTGAACTAGATAGAGGAGTGTCCCTTACCACATAGGGAATGTAGGAACACTACATTACTCTTGAGATAAGAGACTATAATGCATGGCGCATAAACAGGGTCCCAACTAAATCTCCTAGTTCTTGAACTATGTTGCCCCCATAAGAATACTAGCTAGTGGATCGACGTAGTTGCTATGTTTCATTTTTTGGTACTACCTTGGCAAGTAGGCCACCTTCTTTCGGTGTAGGTTTTTATGAAACCTGATTCCACACTAGCTCATGTGGTCTATGTCGGTTAGGGAAATTTTTTTCCCAAAAGGTAAAACGAATAAAAGGACTTAAACTCTAACTTGGATAACCTAAGGGGTCTATCTTAGTCTAGGTAGGTGTATAGGACTCTACCTAAACATTGCACTAGTTAGCCTTGATGGGAGTCTGAGGAGGAGGTTCTTATATTTGTGTATGCTATGATAATATATGTTATATATATGATGACCATGGCACCTTGTTGATATTATATGTTGATTAGTTCATTTATGACTATGCCTTGGGTTGTAATGTTAATATATTATGACATGTAAACCTAAATGCCATGATATGTAAAGTTGGACACAGGTCATGTTTTCTTGCTGAGGATACTTGATTGAGTAAGGTTATGGGACCTTTCTTTGTCATTGCACTTGTTGACTTAATAAGGACTTGTGAGTAGTTGTCTTGCTTATTATGATATGTTTGACTCTTATTCATTTTTGTGATATTATTCGTTGATGTTAGGGTTGTAGCAAGTCATGGTTTTTAAATATGTTGGTATAAGTGTTACTTGTTGAGATAGTAATCATGTTTGGTTGGTTGACATGACTTACTTGACTTTGCATTAGGTTCCTTAAGGGGTAAAATGGCATGTTTGACAAAAAGATCCCTTTTAGCATGTTTTGCTTGTGTATGTGCATAAGATCTCATACTTAGTACATCTAGATACTAACCCCATTTTATTCCCTTTTTCCCAAACATTATCGGTTCCTGTCGTTGAAGAGTTTGGAAGGCGACATTGTTGAAGGCTCGGATTCTCCCTTTCATCCAAGTGGGGTAGGTCCTCAACTTTCGAGGGCAATGCCATACTCTAGATTATGGATTTTGTTATGAGCTTATTAATTGTATCATTCCTTTCCTTTTTAATGGAGTATTGTACTTTCTTATGACATATACATGGTCTTATTGAATTGATGTAAGGGCTATACCCATGTTGTGATATTGTTTTACATGGTATAAGATGAGACAATCGTTGAGACTAATTCTATAATTTTATATATTTATGTGCAATAAAAGAAGAAGGCTATGTAACCTTCCTGTACGAAGGGTCTACGTATACTCGATATGAATATATATTATGTGTATATATAGCTTTATGTAAACCTCCAAGTAGTGATAATGAAAGTTTTAAATTTTTCAGTACTTTCAACCTATGAATGTAATGACAAGAGACTAAGAGGCTAGTCTTAGTCTTTGAAAAAGACGATGATATCGGTTACGTCTAGGGGGTAAACCCGGATATGACATAGACATGGTTAAGTGAGACATTGACTCTAAATATATTCAAAGTCATGTATCGTATACAAAGTTTTTCACATCCGGGGAGCACCCCCCTAGAACTAACCGACGACGGAGGCCTCTTTGAGGACTAAGACTAGCTCTTAGCTTACATCATTACATTCATAGGTTAATATGTGGAAATTTTTAAAAACTTTTCTTCTATCTATAATGAGTTTTACATAGACCTCTCGCATACACATAATATATATTCATATCGAGTATACATAGACCCTTCGTATAAGAAAATTACTTTCTTCTACTTTTATTGCACATAGATATATGAAATAGTTAACATAATCTTAAACGGATGTCTCATCTCATAAAACATCTAAATAACAGTATATCAATTGGGAATATCCCATACAATAATGTAGTCAAGCCACATATACGCAATACAATCTTTAGTACTCAAATGAAAAGGAAAGAACTAGAAGCCTTATAATCAGAACAACATCAAAATCTTGATAGTGGTATTGCGCTCGAAATGTGATGACCTACCCAACTTGGATGAGTGAGAATTCCAAATCTTCCTTCAAAGTCGTCCTAAAATACCTTCAACGACTGGAACCTAAAATGTTGGAAAAAAGGGAAAAATGGGGTTAGTACAAAAATTGTACTAAGTATGAGAAAATATGCACACATGTCGTAAAATCATGTTAAAGAGGGACATTTTATTAAAGCATGTTATTTTAAATTTGGAAAGCCGTATGCACATTCAAGAACAAATACAAGTAATTAATTCATATTCATCAAGTCAAGACCATGTTCCTCACACTAAGTTTAGCAAAGTCAATCATGCATACAAACATACTAGAAAATATAATCAAGACAACTCTACCATCAAGTTATAACATCAACAAGCATGATAAAAGTTCATTTTAACATAATCAAAGAAACACAATTACTAATGAACCCTCAATAAGTCTATTAGTGTAATGACTAAGAAAAGCCTCATAATCTTACTCAATCAAGTAACCCTTACAAGAACCATAACCATTGTCCAAATTCACATATTATATCATTTAGAGTACATACCATCATACTTTAGCAAAAGAGACCAAACATATATTCATAAGTGAATTCAACATCATATGATGCCACCAACATGTAAGATCATCATATACATATCACGTACACTTATAAGCACAAACATACATAAGAACAACATTCTAAGGCATTCCTCAAAGGAAAACTAGTGCAAGGCATATTATGAGAATCCACACTTAGCACAAGTAGGCTTCTTGTTTGGTCAACTAGTATTACTTCTCTTTTGAGGGTTAGACACCCTATTATAATGAGCCTTAGGGATGTTGGAAGGAACTAGGTTAGAAAATGTCTTCTTGAACTTTGGATTTTCTTGGATATCAAGTCTACCCTTTGAAGAACCACTTTCAAAATACCTTGCCCTCTTGTCATCTTAACTCTTTCTCTTAGCCCTTGTCTCTTTCACTTGTTGAGCATGAACTATGAGACGAGAAATGTTCATATTGTCATGTAGCATAGATGAATGACATTCTTATTTCAAGTCATTCGACACTCCCGTCAAAAAATGGCTCATTTAATCTCTAGGATTCAAAACCGAAGAAGGAGCATGCTTTGACAATTTAGTGAATTTCAAAGAGTATTCACATACCTCCTTGACGAAGGTTGGTGAATTCATCCACTTTGTCTTCCCTCTTCTCCCTAGGAAAGAACCTATCAATAAAATCCTTCTTGAAAATCTCCCATGTCACCTGTACACCTCTTAAAGGCCTATTGTCTCTCTATTAAACATACCATGTTTGGGACACATCTTTGAGTTGGTAGGATTCATTAATGAACTCTTCGAGATCTTCCTCAAATTTGGTCCCATAGAATATAGAGGGATTCATCCTAGTGTAATCCCTCAAATAGGAGGTCATAGTACCAACATATTGGTTTGCTTGGGGTACAACCTCCAGATTAGCTTCAGCCGTGATGGCTTGATCTTGAGTATTGACCGCTTGTGCTTCAGTAGTAATGGCTTGATCCATTTGGAGAAAGGCAGCCCTTATGTAACCATCCGTCAAAGGTGAAGGATTGACCGGAGCTTGGTCATCATTAGCAACTTCTTCAAGAGGAGGGACTTGATTGCCTCGAGGAGGAGTTCACGCATTGACAATCTCTTCATAAAGTCTTTGAGCGGATGTTCATCGAGTATTCATTGTGTAATCACAATAAAAGGATTAGACGCTGAAGGCACATAGAACCAAGACTCTAGAGGCACGATATTGGATTACCAAGAAAAGGAGAATTTCCTAAGCATCCTATAGTTCCCTATTTATAACTCTGTGCGCATGACAATTATATATAAAAATCTACATGGACGTTGTTAAGTGAGATATCGACTCTAAATATATTCAACCTCATGCTCATATATCAAGTTTGTCACATTTGGGGAGCACCCTAGATGTAACCGGCGGCGTCATCCTATTTGAGGATTAAGACTAGAGTCTTATCTTACATAATTACATTCATACGTTAAAATGAAAAAGTTTTAAATACTTAAAATAGTCTTAAACGGATGTCTCATGTCATAAACCATCTGAACAAGAGTATATCAATTGGGCATATCCCATACAACAAAGTAATAAAGCCACACATAGTCTATACAATCTTTAGTACTCAAATGAAAAGGAAAGAACTAGATGTCTTATAAGTAGAACAACATCAAAAACTTGATAGTGTCATTGCCCTCGAAAAGTGATAACCTACTCAACTTGGATGAGTGAGAATTCCAAGTCTTCCTTCAACATCATCTCATAAGAACTTCAACGTCCGGAACTAAAATATTGGGGAAAAGGGGAAAATAGGGTTAGTACATCACTTGTACAAAGTATGAGACAATATGCACACATGTCATACAATCATGTTAAAGAGGGACATTTTATTAAAGCATGTTATTTTACATTTGGAAAGCCTTATGCACATTCAAGAACCAATACAAGTCATTAAAGCATATTCATCAAGTCAACACTATGTTAATCATACTAAGTTTATCCAAGTCAATCATAAATACCAACATAATAGAACATATAATCAAGACAACTCTACCATCAAGTTATAACATCAACAAGCATGAATAAGAGTTCATTAGAATATAATCAAAGAAACACAATTACCCATGAACCCTAATTAGTTCGATTAGTGCAATAAATAAGAAAATCCCCATAACCTTACTCAATCAAGTAAACATAACAAGAACCATAACTAATGCCCAACTTCACATATCATATCATTAAGAGTACATAACATTATACTTTGGCAATAGAGACCAAATATATATTCATAAGCGAATTAAACATCATATTATGCCACTAATATGTAAGATAATCATGTACATATCATGTACACTTATAGGCATATACATACATAAGAGCAACTTCCTAAGGCTTCCCTTCAAGGAAAACTAGTTCAAGGCATAGATAGTGTCCCATACCCACACTTAAGCTAATCCCAACCTTTTAAGTCACCTTAGTTTGTGTGTACATCATTGCTACATTTAAGTTTAAGGAACACTTAACTTAACCGACATAGACCACTAGAGCTAAATGTGAAATCCGATGTTGTAAAACCTTACACCGATGGAAGGTGGATCCACTAGCTAGTCTTCCTATGGGGGAAACATTGTTAAGGAACAAGAATATAAATATGAATTATTTACTTGTCATGTGGAACTTGGAGACTCATCTCATGAGAACCCATAGGGTGATTATGCCTCATAGGGGAGTCAACATCTCATGTGGAACTATAGGGTGAATTTTCTTTACGGGAAGTCAACACCTCCCATTGTCATTTTTTCTCCGTGCTAAGATAACATCCCTTTTCAATTGTCTTTTAAGTCATACTTTATTATCAAAACTTAGTTTAGGCCATAGGGTCTATCCCTTATATAATCATGATCATCATAGATCAATAATAATTGCGTGAGTGTTTTCCTTTCATTATAATCCATATATGTGAGGTTAGCACCTTTACATACATATTCATGATAAGGCACAATGGTAAGTTATCACCACTTATAACATTTACATGTTAGCCAATATCTCAAAAACCATAGTCAAGACATTTAAATTAAATATCATACAAACCCTATTAGTCTGAATATAAGGTATACTTCAATATAATATCATCACTTAATATAACTAACCACAATTGAAGTAAAAATAGAGATCACGACTTACTCAATCTCCTTCACAATGCCATCATCAAGGTCTTACCATCAACCATAAAATTCAACCCAACAATGGTATAATATAATCCCGCAATAGTATCCAACATAATAACAAGGATAATTGAATCATTACTCAACAATCCGTCACTAGTTCATAGCCAACAATTAGAGACTTAGGGCAATTTCATAGCCTTTTTCAAAACCTAGGTCAATTACTCAAGAACTAGCATAATTGGATTAAAATATATCACATTCTACTCTTAATTAGCATAGTAACAACATATAATAGTAATTCACACACTAACCAAACCAATTAAGTTAATATTTTACAATTCAATTAAAGATCACAACCTAGGTTTAAGGGAAATAAGTCATCTTCTACAATTTAGACCGACATATCAATAAGTAGTATAATTGAATAATAATTCATGTTAATCTACTCATAATGCCCAAAAGAAATCATACACAAAGCAATTCAAAAGATCAATTTTGTATTGGAAGAAAACCCACACTACACCATTTTAGGCCTATGGCCACCCTAGTAAAGTGTAGTCTAAACTAGATAAAAGTGTGGCTTTTGATAAAAGGCTACACTTTTCGACTTTAAGCAACACTTTTCCAGGGGAAGCCAAAAGAAGCGTAATCTTAGAGTTTAAGCAACAATTTTTAAGTGTTCCCTTATCAGCTATGCTTAAAAGTATAACCTAAAAGGCAAAACGACAACGCTTGGATGTACCTCATTTAGAAACATTTTTATCACATACAACTACACTTTCAAGTGTGGCCTTTGCTTCTTTATTGCCCACAATTTCAAAGTGTTGCCTTTTCCATCTGATGTATGACAAAAATTGAATTATAGTTCTTGCCAATGTGCATACCACAATTTACAGCCCTATGGCTACACTTTTAAGTGTGGTAATACTATTTGTACTATAAAATATTTTTATCCCATAATTTCAAAATAGAAAACATCAATACTTTTTTGCAATAAATATCCTCAAACATTAAATTGGCTAATAAATAATTTAAATATTTAAATTTACAATAAAATTCAAATGATAGTATGTCTTCTGTACATACAAATACCTATAAAGCAATATTCTAAATATGTCTACACAATAGTTCAAAAAATAGTATTACAATACTTCTATTCATTCTAGCAATGAAAATATTTAACAAAACAAAACGTAAGGTATTCAAACTTTTACAATAGTTCAAAAACTCTTCATCATCCACTTCGTTTAGATCAAATTGACTTGTGGCAACCCTTCAAATTTGATCACCTCCATTTTCCTACATATTTAAAATGTACAACAAAATCATAATGCAACAGTTATAGAAGAGTCAAGAAGTTCCAGATTAATTCTAGATTGCAGACTACATATTATTTTAATTCATTTTACAGAATCTGAGGCAAATTGTTCCCAAATTGCAGACTGAAGTTTAAAATTACTTCCATAATATTTTCAGATTGCAGCTTTTAGTTACACATCAAATAGTAAAGAAAAGTTGAAAAACACTCAGTTGGATTGGATGAACGTCTGTCTCGTGTTTTATAAAATGTAGTTACTGTACAATCGTGTTATACATGATAATGAAATAGCTCGTGACACAACTAATTTTTTTTCCACCTACGCCTAATATAATTAGAAAAAATTAAGTAGGTTCAGGAAAGACCATCAACTAGATTTGTGCATTTAGAAGTTATAATGTATTATATTTCTTTACGACTGCTAATAAGAATCCAACACAATCAGAAGGCAGAATCTAGACAAATAAAAACAGATTAATAACACACTAGGCTAGTAGAAATTAAAAAAAATCTATTTGAGAACGTAAGTAATAAGGAAGAAGGAGTAGACAAAAGTAGTGGTACCATATTCTTGCAATAGCACAAGAAGAAAAATGTTGTAGTTTTTAACACACACAAAATGACACTTAGAACTTTCATGGGTCTCCACTCAATCACTTCACTTTTTGCTAAAGTTCATTAAAAAAAACTTAATATGTCGAAAGCCAGTTGACCATGAACATCCATATAAAAACAACCAATTCAAAAGCTTAGAACAAATAACTTTGTTTAATGATAAAATATTTGTGCTCTAATTTTCTACATCTCAACTTACACAAGAAATCAATACATTACCTCAAAATATACAGGAAGTACAATGAGATGTCTTGTCATTCTTCTCCAATTTTTGGATCGCTTATCGATTTTGTATTTTGTACATTATCAGTATATGATGACATAGGTTAAGTGACAGTAACATCAACATGTTCTTTTGTAGGCTCAAAAACCATTTCCTACAAGTTAAACAGTATATGTATTCAAATGATTGAAGGAGAAAGGCAACAAATGAGTGAAAAAAGCTATAGCCCTGTAGAAGAAATGAAGTTAATAGAAAAGTTTGTAAAATTTAAACTAGATTAATCTGTAAACACAAATACCAATTCTTCAATTGATTGTCCATTATTAAACATGATTATCCAACAATCTACCTGAACTAATCATACAATAACAATTCTCCAAGTCTTAAACCCTTAACAAAGCTCATACACAACAAAATTAACACAAAGATCGAACAAACAGAACCACCATTGCATCAGATTGGAAGATGACTGACAAATGAAACCAAATTAAACATTGTAACACTATATATCCACTAGCTAACAAAAAAAATAAGAAGTTAAGGGAAGCTTGTTAAGAGTTACCTGAAGATAGCCACATAGCAGAAGGACAACTTCTATTTTCTAGGCAAAGCTTCTATACTAAAAAAAATTCAACCAAACCATAATGAGTAGCTGATACTTCCATTTGTGTGCGCAGTATAGAACTTTTATGAACATCAAAAAGAGAAAAAAGAGAAGTTATGATTTAGGGATCTCATGGAACTTTCATCATGTATTAAATGTATGAGACATTGGAACCTAACTTATAGTCTCCAACTTAACTTATGCACAAAGTATAGCAGGTCCAAACCTATAAAATAGAAAGATTGCAGTATGTGGGCATTTGAAGTAAGATAAATCCATTGAATACGTAGTTAGGATAAATCTGCAAATTCTGGTGGCCATAGGATTCAGCATTTTCTGAAACACCAATATGTGCACAACACTGTCTTAACCCACATAGATATCGAGAAATGTGAAAGCATTTGCAGTAGTTTCTTACATGTGTACAACCAGTCTCTATATGAAAGCTACATGTGATAACACCTGTAGAAACCAAATACCATCACAAACCAACAAAGGATGCATACATAGAAATTGCATGCTAGCAATTTCATCAAAGTAATCGAGAAAAAATGATTGTAAATACTACTTGATACACTATATGGAAATGTATGTAAGAACTCCAATATTTCATATAAAAAATTGTTGCATGTGTTCTAGTGGAATCTTTCAAACAAAGGACTTCACATTTCACCAATCAGTAAGGTACTAATTAAAAGTCATAGACATACATAATTTCAGATGGGCTAGTATTTATAGTTACCGGTTAATATAAAAGATAGACTAGCTCAAAGCTCCATCTCTGCTTTCAACAACATGTTCATCTTCTTCATTGGTACGCTTAAGAGGAATAGGCCGAGCAGGCTGCTTTCCTGCAGGAACATGGACTGGAGATGCAGGAGTTGTAGTTCCTGGTTGAAGCATCTACTTTTATCATTCAACATATTGTAGTTCTTAAAGTTTTTCCTCAAATTCATCCTGAAACTACATGTCAAAACTAGCAAAAATACATACACATTGTATGTGAAAAAGTACTGTTTCATATAATATAAACTGTCCAACAAATGAAGTTCACAGAGCTAATAGGGAAAGCTAATCTAGCATTAGATTGGGAACCTCATTAAAATCAGTTGATGCACAAATTGGAGTAGACAGAGCCTTCTGTATTTGTTTCATATTCTCTATCTATTCATTTATTTCATTTATTGTCTTGTCCAAATCATCAATATTTCTATAAATAATATGCATCACGTAATCAGAGAAAAGAAACGATAATAACCCAATATACTACAAAAATCATGCTAATGAAGTATAGTGTAAGAGCAAATAATAGGAACAAAATAGTAGACATGTGATTCAGTAATTTAATGTTAACTAGATAGAGTGACTTTGTTAGCTTCATTGCATTCTGCAATGCTTTCATTCAAGAAGCTCATGTTTGTACTTGTACTTATAAAGTAATTTATTACAAAATGTAATTCTTTCCTTCGTTGTCAAATATGGGACACTAAATAACCAAATAGTAGGATTAATTGTGCCCTCGAGCGTAAGAGAGTCACCAATGGACATGAAGAAGAAATACACAAAACCAAGCAGAAGAGAGGAACCAATGGACTTGCATTACTCGTACATACATATTTTTACACACACACATGTTTGTTTATAAATTTGGAGAGCTTCTAAAACCAACAAAAAGGTTAGGAATCATGGTGTAGTTCCAAATTAGTGTAGATTGGAGGTTGTGGAGGGAACATATTAGGCTAGTAGGTTAGTAGGTTTGCCTTGCTATCCGTCCATAGCAGTAGTCGTAGTATTGCTCCTGTAGTGTCTTGTCCTTTGACTTCTTCCACTATGTACTTTTTTCTTTTCCTTCAATAAACATATTATTTTGATGTACTTGTTCATAATGTTTTATGACGCTTTCACTTCAGTTTATTCTTTATTTTGAACTATTTTTCCTTGAAACAATGCCTATACCTATGCATTAGGGGTTAGGTCTGTGTAAACTCTAAAATCCCCAAACTCTACTTTATGAGACTACATTGATATGTTGTTGTTGTCATCAAATATTGAACCTCACTGTCAAGGCTAACAACATGGATAACATAAAATAACCTAAATGATTTTCTCTGTTTTTTTGTTGGCAAGTTGTTTTGAATTATCAAAACCTCCTAAGTATCTTCTCCAGCTTTTCACAGTACTTTTAGCTCTAGAATAAAAGAAACAACATATCAACCAAAAGAAAAAATTATCTTTAGCTGTAACAAAAGCTCTAGGTTATCATAGTATCCTACTTGCATCATAACCAAAAAAGGGACTATCATGAAATCGAAGAACCAACACTTCATAATTTACATGCAAAACATGTTAGAATTTGCCACATGTACTCACATGGTAAAAACAAAAGGATCCTAAGTAAAAATTATATGGTAAAACATACCATTGAAACAAAGCAACCTTCCACAACGTATTATGAATTTAAACAAAACTCTCCTCTCTAACTTGGAATTTGTAGCAATGTGCATCCTACATGCAGTTGCATTGTGTTCACATTGTTGATTAAACACATAAAGATCTTCAAATGCTATTTTTAATATAAACAAAAAATAAATCATTATGTTCCTCCGATCTCCTTTTACCAGTCCTATCAAATAACATATTGTGAAGCCTAAACTCTCTCTAATTGCACTCTATGTTAAGTCTATCTCAAACATGTACTCTGCATGTACTCCTAATCCACACTATATTAATCAGAAAAACAGAACTTTACCATAAAAGGAAAATCTAGAGGCAAAATCCAGTAAGAACTTATACTCCAGACCTTGTAAAACCATCAACCACATTTCCAAATCTGAGTCATTATTGGAACAAAGCATCAAAGTATGAGAAAACTTTACTTTTGTAAATCGATTATATGAAGTACTGAATAAAACTTCTAACATATCATGTTATGTATTCGTTAGATACTTTTTTGAACTCAAGGCATATTCACTGTAAAAGTTCAAAATTGATTACATGAACTCAAACTTTTTGACTACTTCAGCCCTAATCGGCTTATAAGCCTAATAAAAATGAAATTCTCAAGTGGATAATCAACCCACTTATGCTTATTTAGTGATTACAAGGTACACTCCCAAAAATCAACTAATGAAGAAAAAATTGTATAAAAACACAAGAACATTGAAACCTAAACCTAGAATTTAGATTTTCAACGATAGAATTTTTTACCTGATAAATCCTATTCTATAAAAATCCTATTTTAAGCGAGAACTATGATGTTAATAGTTTCCTTTAGAGAGAACTTGTTCAACTGCTGAGCTCTTCAGTTCTATTTGAAATAGTATTATTAGCTTCAGTTCAGTCTAAAATCGTGTTCCTAGGCAACAATGCTAAAGTAATTAATTCCTTCTTATACTCCTCTACTAAACACAAAACAAAAAATTAATCAATAACAATAAGACAATTTTTAGCACTTAACAATAAATCGATCTCACACTTGACGGAATTATTATCAGAGAAGAGAATCAAACTCACACTAGTGTAAACCGTTATTGGAGAAGAAAATCAAACTCACGTTTGATGAAATCAGTTCTTCAACTTCAGTTCGCTATTCAATTCTTCTTACTCAGTTTGTCACTCTTTTAGCTAAGACTCCCGTTCTTTTAAGAAAAAGAGAACTTACAAGTATATTTCTCACATATATTTTATTTATTTTATTAAAATTAATGTTTTATTAATTAGTACTTCAGTCAATAAAAATGGGAGGGAGAGTTAAAAATGTTGGAGGAAATCTAATTTTTAAGTGAAAATAATTTTTTAGGACAAACTTCTAATGTGTTGTTTTTACAATTATAAAAATAAAACACTTTAAAAGTGTTGCCATATATGTAAATAGTTGTTGTCATTTATTTCATATTATAACAGCGCTTATAAAATGTAGCCTATGCAATTAAAAGGTTCACTTTACAAGTTTTGCCAACATTATCGTTGCCAAAAGTTAAAAAATTAGTCTACATTTTAAAAGCATTCTCAAAAATAGTTTTGGCAACGCGTTTCGAGCGTTGCTTAGATTTAGTGTGGCCGTAGGCCTAAAACAGTGTAATAAAACTTAGAACTAAACTTTTTGAAATCAATGTGGAGGAACCCTTGGGGAAAGTGATCCCAAAGGTGTAAGAAATACCATAAATCACCATTTACTGAATTTTTATGAAGAAAATTTATCCCTTGTAGCCCTAGAACCCACCTCTAGCTTGGTGTTTAATGAGGTTTCCTTGGGAGAGAGAAAGAAGAGAGAAGGAAGAGTAATTTTGTTTTGGGAATTATGAGGGCTTAGGTTAGTTTAATTAGGTTAGGGTCTTTATATATGTCATAAGCCAACTTAATTAGACATCACTTAACTTATAACTAACTAACTAACCACCTAATTAATTAATATGTCTAACTTAAAAATGTGCAACAAAAATAGTTCTCACACACGAAACCCTTACCCATGCCCCGTTTATCAATCGACGACCAAGGGACCAATTCTCTTGTTGGTCCGTCATTTGTGATCGAGACTTGTCAAAATGACCCTTTGTCCAAATTGACTAAGTTACCATTGACGGTGGCCATCAACGCCCCGTCGATTGGACCACGCCTCGTCAGTAGCCTTCGTCTGTGGACACTATCGCTTCATAGCTTTTGCCACAAATTGCAAGGGTCCTCTTCAAGAGCCCTTTGTTGGTCCTTGGGGAGTCGTACCCAAAAAATTCAACTATAAACTAACTCTAATACGTGTTACACACCCTTACACTAAAATTAATCATTTTACGAATTCTAAAATATAGTCAAATTGGCTTAGGCACAATTACACCTCATTGAACTAGTTTCGAAAAGTCATGGACATTCTTTGATGTTTTGATTCTAATACTTCCTAAATAACTTATACACAATATTTTGGACCTTAAAACAGTGACACAACCCTTAGAAAATCATGTTAGGCTCTAGAACGTGTCTTAGACTTTCGGAGTGTTACACCCGACATATATACATAGCAACAATATACATACTTCAATTGCATAGAAAAATCATTTATAGGGTAACATAAACATAATAGAGAAATAATGACTTTAGAAGACTTACCTAAGTGCATCCAAGAATCTTTATCAAGAACATACATTCAATTATAACAATCATCCAATAATATGGTGAAATACTCAATAACATAAGCAATCCAACTACTTTAGTCATACACAAGACCAATTCATTGTTATGGTTAAGGGAAAGGGTTCATTATGAGTTCATTTTTTCATGACATTAAGTAGTAGACATAACAGAATAAAATTCATTATCTAGGGAGGTAACATGCTCACACGTAAATCATCCATTACATATCAATTACCCAACAATACATACTTAATTAACCATAGAAAATCATATTTTTTTCATCATTAGTCATAAATCTTGAGTTAGAAAGAAAACCCATTTTGTAGAGTAAAAACCCTAGGAGTTGAATTCTTGAAAATCACCTTTGAAAGGGCCTCTTGGGAAAAGGAATCCCAAGAGTGAAGAACCCATACCTTATTGACGAATATTCCACGAATTTCGAGTGAAAATCTTGAACTTTTCATCTCGTTCCTTAAGCTTTTCTTGTTCTTAAATGGAGTTTTAAAAGAGAGTTCTTGAGAGATATGAGAGGGATTGGTTTAATCTGATTTGAAGTGCGTGAAAGTGGTATAAAACTGACCTCAAATCATTATAAACTTGTCCCCCCCAAATATCCAAAAGATCCCTCTCTTAAATGGGTCTTTTTGTGATATTAAATTGACTTAAAAACGACGCGGATGAATCTGGGAAGTGGCTGCGCGTCGCTGGGTCAATTTCATATTTTATTTTTGAAATCCTGGTTGAGGCGTGGAGGATCTGTTTCGCGAGGCAACTTTTGGTCCTCCATGTGATGGCTGCGTGTCGTACAGCAGCCCTCAAATTCCTGGCTGCGCATAGGCTGCCTTGGCAGCCTGCTCGCCCATGTTTGGGTCCTCCTTAAGGACCCTTCAGGTAGTCCTTGGGGAGTCGTTACCAGACGTTTAGCCCATTTCTACTACATATTACCTATTTAATGTCTTTTTACAAGTTTTGGATTTCATTGAATACTCCCGAACCTTCACAAAATATAGGGTTGTCAACTAGTTCAAATTAGCTAGTTTCCGAACGTTAAGGTCTTTCTTTGTTGTTTTCGCTTTATGATTTTCTAATTGATTTCATTACATTAATATAGGTTTGGAAAAATCATTTTAATCATTTTTCAATAAAGTAAGCTATAATATATGTCATGGAACCTCCAGAGTGTTATATTATCCCCCCCTAGGAACATTAATCCCCAAATGACACTAAAATCTTTTCGAAGGTAAGGATAGACTCAATAATAGTATCCCCACCACCAACAACATATAATCATAACCATACGCATAACAACTCAATTTATGATGCACAACATATAAGATTTCAACATTTCATAACACATAATGAGGAACTACCTCCCCAACATCAACATGAGCTCAAAATACATCAAAGAGTTACTATGCTATCATTCCTCTCAAGACAACAAAAGAACAACAGAATATCCAGAAGACACATGCATACACATTTCATATAAGTGCAAGAATAGAGTGTGAAGGAATTTTATTAAAACTCAAATTGGTACAACCTTTACACAAACATGCACCTACTTATGAACCAAGTCAATTTCATAATTCTTCATTAATTTCTCTACAAGAGGAATGTCTAACCTCATGGAGTGAAAAGATGAGGGTAGCAGGACTGCATGTCAGCTTTGGACTCTTTAACCTTCAACAAGCAGAAAAGGAACCGAGTCGCCTATGCATTTCTTGAGCATATAAACATTAAACATTGGATGAGCCGAAGCTAGTTCAATTGGTAGTTTCAGCTCATAGGAGACTTTTCCAAACCGTTGTTATACTTAATAACGACCAAAATATCGGGGACCTAACTTCCCCTTCTTACCAAACCTCATCAACCCTTTCATAGGTGAAATCTTTAAATAGACATGTTCACCTATTTCAAACTCAAGATCTCTTCTTCTATTGTCGGCATAAGACTTTTGCCGACTATAGGCTGTCTTTAATCTATCTCTTATTACTTGTACATTCTCTAAAGCATCATAGATAATATCGGGACAAAGGAGTGAGGACTCACGTACCTCAAACCATCCAATGGGAGACCTACATCTTCTACCATAAAGAGCTTCATAAGGTGCGATGGATATGTTCGAATAGTAACTGTTGTTGCTGGAGAACTCTATAAATGGTAGGTGATCATCCCAACATCCTTTGAAATAAATAACACAGGCTCATAAAATATCTTCAAGGGTCGGAATGGTACGTTCTGCTTTCCCATCCATTTGAGGATGATAAGCGGTGCTAAGTTTTCCAAAAACAAGAAGTGAATTGGATAACCCTATCTAAAATGATGGACAAAAAAATAACATGAAGACTCACAATCTCATTAATGTATATTCTTGCATAATCTTCGGCAGTGTAAGTAGACTTAATGGTAATAAAGTGGGCAGAGTTGGTCAACCTATCCACAATAACCCATATTGAATCAAATTTCTTTCTGGTTCAACGCAACATAACAACAAATCCATATTGATGGCTTCCCACTTCTAAGTAGGAACATCCATGATTTGGGTTAAACCACTCGATTTTAGATGCTTGGATTTGATTTGTTGATAATTTGGACACTTAGCGAGAAATTCTGCCATGTCTCTTTTTAAACTATCCCACCAATTGACTTCCCTAAGGTCATGATAAATTTTGGTGGCACCCGGATGAATAGAATAACGGGAACCATGGGATTCTTTTTGAATTTTATTTATCAAATCCTCAACATCCGGTACACATAATCCTCTTGGTGCCTAAGAACACCGTACCCCCATTGACAGAACGTCTCATTGGGCAAACCATGTACCGATTTCTTCAACTCCATCAATAGAGAATCAAGAAGTTCCTTAGAATTCACCTCAACCACTAATAATGAATCAGAGTTATGATTGACCATGAAACCACCATTTGGAGTATCTTTTAGGCGCACACTTAAATGAGGCAACCTATAATAATCTTTAACAAGTTCTTTATGCTATTCTTTCACATGAGACACATTACCCATAGTCATACAACTCAAAGCATCCGTGACCACATTGGCCTTGTCGGGGTTGTAAAAGAAACTCATGTCGCAATCCTTCAAAAGTTTTAGCCATCTTCTCTGTCAAAGATTCAACTCCTTTTGTGTGAACACATATTGAAGACTTTTATGGCCAGTAAACACATCAACAAGCATAATACAAGTAATGTCTCCATATTTTCAAGGCAAAAACTATAGCAGCTAACTCAAGGTCATGAGTCGGATAATTCTTTTCATTAACATTGAGTTTCTTAGAAGCATAAGCTATCACCTTGCCATGTTGCATGAGGAAACATCCTAAGACCACTCGGGAAGCATCACAATACACTACAAAGCTTTCATTGACCTCCGTCAAAGTCAATACTGGAGCAGAGGTAAACTTATCTTTCAACTCTTGGATATCTTTTTCACAAGCTTCCGACCACTCAAAATTCACCTTCTTTTGGATCAAGGCTGTAAAAGGAGAAAAAATGGACGAAAATCTATCAACAAGCCTTATATAGTTTTTGAATACACCCAATAATCTTCTTATGTCGGTGGGAGTTAAAGTTCTACGCAATGTTTTGACTGCATCCATCTTCTTCGGATCAACCTCTACACACTCACAAGAGATAACATGGCCAAGAAAAGCAACTGACCTCAACAAAAATTTGCACTTACTAAATTTTGCATAAAGTGGTGTTCCTTGACGACTTGCAAGGCCAACCTTAAGTGACTCTGATGCTCATTTTCGTTCTTGGAATGTATAAAACTATCTTAAATGAACACAATCACAAATAAATCGAGGTAACCTTATAAAACTATTTTCATTAGGTCCATAAAAAACGCAGGGGCATTTGTTAAACCAAAAGATATAACTAGAAATTCACAGTGACCATATCTACTTCGTAAAGCTATTTAAGGGAACATCTTCACCTCTTACCCTAAGTTGGTGATATCCCTACCTTAAGTCAATCTTGGAAACGTAGCTAGCACCTTGAAGTTGATCAAAGAGATCATCAATCTGAGGAAGAGGATACTTGTTCTTTATGGTGACCTTATTGAGTTGGCGGTAAGTAATGCACATTCTAAAGGACCCATCCTTCTTCTTTACAAAGAAGGTCGGAGCACCCCATGGAGAAATACTAGGTTGAATGAAACCCTTTTCTAGTAAATATTTGAGTTGGAGCTTCAACTCTTTCAATTCAGCCAGAGCCATCCGATATGGAGGAATTGAAATGGGATTTGTATACGGTAAGAGGTCAATGCCAAAGTCAATTTCGTGTTCTGCAGGAACTCTTAGAAGGTCATTTGGAAAAACCCTTGAGAATTCCCTCACTATAGGGATTGACTCAATCGAAGGGGTTTCAAATTCTAGATCTTTAACTCTCACTACATTGTATAGACAATTCTTTGCTATCATCTTACAAGACTCAAGCATGAAATGAATTGACCCCTTGGTATAGAATTCCTCCCTCCACTCTAAAATGGGTTCATTGAGGAATTGAAACTTCCACTCTTGTTCTAGAATCTATGGAAGAAAAACAAGCATGAAGTTAATCCATATCCAAGATGATATCATAATCAACCATGTCAAATTATACCAAATTAACAAGAGTAAATCTATTGAGAAGCATTACAGGAGATTCCCTATAGACCCTCTTTGCAACCACAGAGTCATCCATTGGGGTATAAACTGAAAATGGTTCAATCAAAACATCGGGAAGTGCATCAAATATCCTAGCTGCCAAAGGTGTACCAAAATAAATGGAAGCACCTGGATCAAGCAAAGCATAAACATTAACAGAGAGGACTTTTAACAAACTAGTCACAACATCAGGAGAATTCTCTTGTTCACCCCTAGCCTTGAGTGCATAAAAATGGTTCCTTTTTGGATATTCGGAGCAAGGTTCACTTGATTTTGCTCAGGTATTCCCTTGACTCTTCACATAGGACAATATTTTACCATGTGGACACTTTTTCCACAACCATAGCAACTATTTAGTCCAACAAGGCATTCACCCACATGTTTCTTACCACACTTACCACAAATTGGTTTTTCTCATGGTGGATCAACATTTCTCCCCTTTTGAGGTTTATGATTAGACACCCTATCATTGCGATTCATGGATACATTTGTAGGAACCTGGTTTAAAAACCACTTCTTGAACATAGACTTGTCTTGGATGTCAATTCTACTCTTGGACGAACCACTTTCAAAATATCTTGCCTTCTTAGCTTCTCTATTTGTCTTCCTTAGACGAGTCTCGTCTACTTGTTGAGCATGAACAATCAACCTAGATAGATCCATATTGTCATGAATAATACCCTCATAACATTATTCTTTAAGATCTTCGGACACACCCATTACATAATAACTCATTTCACCCCTAGCATTTGAATCTAAAGAGGAAGCATATTTGGACAGCTTGATGAACTGTATGGAGTATTTCTTAACACTCATACCTCCTCGACTAAGGTTGATGAACTCCTCTTTCCTTAGCTTCCCTTTGATCCCCTAGGAAGAATCTGTCAACAAAGGCCTTTTTGAATATCTTCCAAGTCACAGAACAACCTCCTAAAACCTTACTATCCTTCCACTTATTGTACCATGTTTGAGACACATCCTTGAGTTTATAGGTAGCAAGCTTAGAATTTTCAGCAGTACTCACCCCCATGGAAAAAAGCATCTTATATACCTCATCCAAGAAATTTTGGGAGTCTTCATCAACTTTCTATTTAAGGAAAATAAGAGGATCCGTCCTCGTAAAATTCCTTAGACGGCTAGTCATAGTACTAGCATGTTAGTACCCTCGAGAAACAACCTCTCTGTTAGCTTTTGCCGTAATATATTGAGCTTCAGTGGTTATGGATTTGGCCATTTGGAATAGGGCTGCCGTAACCTCACCATCCATCATGGCTGAAGAAATGACCGGAATTTGATTATTCGCAGCAACTGGCACTTGGGAAGGAACTCAATTGCCTTGCGGAGTAGCTCCTGCATTCTCTATCTTTTCTCCTGCTCCTCTCGTGGATGTTATTCTTGTGTTCATCGCCTATAACCACATGAAAGGGATTAGAATCTAAAAGACACATACTGTCAAAACTCTAGAGGCACGAAATAGGATTTCAAATAAAAGACAATTTTCAAAATCATTACATAGCCTCTCATCCATAATTATTGCGCGCTTCACAACCATGAACAAAACACTATAAAATGTTGTTTAGTGAGACATCGACTAGTTTATTTAACCTCATTATCTGATACCAAGTTTTTCACGCTCGAAGACCAACCCCCAAACGCGATCAGCGTCGAGATCCTCTAAGAAGACTCAGACAAGTCTGTAGCGTTTGTCATACCATGTCACAAGTTAAAAATGCGAAAAAATAAATTTTTTTACATTATATTTTTTTGTATAAAATTTTAAAAAGATTACTTAACTTGGTTGGGTTTTTAACTAATTTTTTCCTATATCTTATACTTCGTCTTTGCCATATTTCAAATTTTTCTAATTCAATCATTAATCTGTAAATATATCTAGATCGTCATATAAATCATACATATCATAGTAAAGTTCATCTTGTATACTTTGTATAGTTAACTCAGTCCAACCTTGGGTTGTTATTTCTATTATTTCGTATGTTACCAATTTGTCATAAATTTCTCTTTTTATATCAGTACTCAGATTTTTTAGTATATAGAGTAGTAATATCTTATAATTATCATCATTATCTATTAAATAGGTACTCATTTTATTCATTTTTGCTAAAAGTTTTTATTCCTTCCAACCTCTTAATGGATTATACTTATTTATTATGAAATAATAATGATTTAATAATCATCTCGTCTAGTCACTACTACAGCTTTCTTCTTTGATTAGTTACCCTAACAGCGCCTCAACTTTGTTTACTTCCCTAAGCGGCCTTCTTGCCTACCGGTTTCAACTTTTAGTATGGCATAGTCTGGGCATACTTATTCCAAGAATATTTCTGTAGCAAACCTTCTAAAGATGTTTATTATAACATTATTAAGTCATGATAAATAATTATAATCAACAAGAGATTTCCAGGAATAAATTTATTTAGCTACTCATAAATTTAAGAGTTTGTAGCTCCAGATTTTTTCATAGTTAATAGGTTAATTAGTTAGCTAGCTCTGATACCAATTTTGGGGGGTGGAAGCGGAATTGTAAGAAGAGAGAGAGAAAATTGTAGTGGAGAGAAGATGATGATCTTATTATGAGGGAAAGCCCTCTATTTATACAACAATTTTACAAACTTAGCCAATAGAAAATGGCCGACATACTTTACACTTGGCCTTATATTATTTGGCCGACACAAAACGACAAAATACTTTAATAATAATGGCCTTTTACTTTATTTATGGCCGACACTAAAACCAATAAGTGAACAATATAATTTCTTAGATTTAGATTGTGTCACAGACATAAATAAAGTAATATTACTATGGACAGAAAATATATCTAAACAGCTAATAGATAACAAAATAGAAACAATAAAAACACCGAGATACTTAGAAAGAACATTCGTAGGAACAGCAAAATTATGGATGGAAAATCTACCCTCAGAAAGTTTAGAAGTACTTAGGAACGATAAGAAAATGGATGGATCCCCATCAGCAACAAATATAGATATACTAAACAAATATGAATCAGCAATAAGAAGTGAATTTGGAGGTATGACCACGGATATAAGAGAACAAAATAGAGAAAAAATAACTAACAGACAACTTATGACAAAATTAGCTATATGTAAAATGTGTTATATAGAAGAATATACTTGTGCATTCAAAGAATATTATTACAAAGCTAAATACAATTTAGACGAAGCAAAAGAAATAAGAAAATAATATTTTACAAAATTACCAGAACCATTTAGTACAAAAATAATAAAGGATTGGAATAATGAAGGAATTGTAGATACTTTAGGAGCTAGAATAAAATTCCTATCTCAATGGTTTACACAATTATGTGAGAACCAAAAAGAAAAATTAAAAATGGAAAGAGTACTAAATAAAAATTTATCATGTTGTAAAAATAAAATGGCACCACAGTTTGGGTGTACAAATAAAAAATAAAAATCCAAAAGATATAAAAATTATAGAAAAAATAAAACTAAGTATAAATATAAACAACCAAGACGAAGGTATTATGTAAAAAAACTATAAAATAGAAAGACCATATAGACCTAAAAGAAAAATATCCCAATGTACATGTTATAATTGCGGAAAGATAAGACACATAGCTAGAGACTGTAAATTACCTAAAAATCCAAAAAGAAAACAAATTGCAGAAATAGTTATAGATGATGACGAATATATGCAGATAGAATATATAGACTATGAATTAAGTGAAAGCGATAGTATATATGAAGTATCAGATATAGGAACTGACAATGAATAAGAAGATATTAATATAGACAATAACGAAACAGATGAAGAAATATAATGTCTGAGGAAGAAATAAAAATAATATCCAAGGAAGATTATCAAAATGAAGAATTATCAGAACAAAAAATTATATTTGATAATACAATATTTGAACAAATAAAAGGAAAAGAATTAGATTTAAGTGTTGAAAAAGTACTTGAAATACCTACCTTAAGAAATTGGTTTAAGAGACAAAAAGAAGAATAGTATGTAGTTAGTCAGAAAGAACATATCATAGATTGCAAATATACAAGAGGAAAAGCATATATACCTATATTAAATAAACGAACAATAAACAAAGAAATACAAGATATAAAAGCTAAAACACCAATAAAATATGTACATTTAGGAGGAACAGAAATATTAATAAAAGCTTGTTTTAGAGAAGGAATAGATACACCTATTGAAATATATTTAGCAGATGATAGAATTATAAACCCTATAGAAAAAAGCGTAATTAGTGCAGTAAAAGAAAATTTAATATATCAAAAATTTAAATTTATAGTAAGTGCTAATTATACAGTACCATTAACAGATAGAAATATAGATAAATCATTAGTCCTATATTGGAAAATGTCTGGAATAGAACTAGCACCAGGTAGCAAAGTATTTACAGCAAGATGTAAAAACCTATACATATTAACAACAAAGCATAAAATAACAGCAAGAAATAAAATTGATAAAATAAAAATAGAAAATCCTTTTGAAAAAATAATTACTGTAATAGACAATAATGACGATAGCTATAAAGAAATTGACATAGAAGAAGATTTAGAAATTGTAAAAGAAAGATTAAGCACTTCAAGCGTACCAAATACATTAACAAGAGCTACCTCATCAAGAATGAGTACATCTAAAAGGAATTATGAAATCCCACAAAACTTATCAGATAAGGAAGAAATAACACCATATCATTATTACATAACAGGAATAATAGACCAAAGAAAATATAAAATCTTGATAAACACAGGACAAGAAGAAAATCATATAACAAGAGAATTAGTATTAGAAGAAGAAATTATGAAAACAGGACACATATGCCCTGGATTACCTAGTGAGATAGTAAACACAAATGAAGACACAACGGAAAAAGAAATAATTATAGGAGGAATACCCTTAGTAATACCATTTAAAATATACCAAGGAAACCATAATATTACATTAGGAATAAAATGGTTAGAAAAAGTTAAACCATACAACATAGAAAATGAACAATTAACAATAACTAGTCAAAATAAGAAAATAATTATAAAAAGAACAAAATGATTAATGAAAATATTTATACTTGCAAAAATTATTGTAGAAGGAGATCACAATGTATATTATACCCCTATGATAGATACAGAGTGAAGCAAATATATGTAAATATAATTGTTTACCAGAAGATAAATGGGAAAAATTAAAAACACCAACGGTAGTAACAGGATTTAATAATGAAGGAAGTATGATTAAATATAAAGCAAAAAATATAAAAATACAAATATGGGATAAAATATTAACAATAGAAGAAATCTATAATTTTGAATTCACAACAAAAGATATGTTGCTAGGAATGCCATTTCTAGACAAATTTTACCCACATATAATAACAAAAACACACTGGTGGCTTACTACGCCATGTGGCTATAAAATAGGAGCAAAAAGTGTAAAAAATAAACAACGAAAATCTATAGAATGGATTAAAGGTAGTGAAAAAATAAACCAGGAAAGGGAAAATATAAATGAAAAACAAATATCACAATTAGAAATCATTATATTTACAATAGACAAAGTTAAAATAATTAATGAACAACTAGAACAATTATATAATGAAGATCCACTACAAGGATGGGAAAAACATAAAACAAAAATAAAAATTGAATTAATAGATGAAAATAGTATAATAACACAAAAACCATGAAAATACAACTTTGATGATTTGCAAGAATTTAAAATACGTATAAATGAATTACTAGAAAAAAATTATATACAAGAAAGTAATAGTAAACATACAAGCCCATCATTTACAGTTATAAAACACAGTGAACAAAAAAGAGGCAAAAGTAGAATGGTTATAGACTACAGAAATTTAAATGCCAAAACTAAAACATATAACTATCCAATACCTAAAAAAATACTTAAAATAAGACAAATACAAGGATATAATCATTTTAGTAAATTTGACTGTAAATCAGGATTTACCATCTAAAACTAGGATAAGAATCTAAACAATTAACAACATTCACAGTACCGCAAGGATTCTATGAATGGAATGTATTACCATTTGGATATAAAAATGCACCAGGTAGATACCAACATTTTATGGATAATTGTTTTAACCAGTTAGAAAATTGTGTTGTATATATAGATGATATATTACTATATTCTAAAACACAAGATGAACATATAAAATTATTAGAAAAATTTATACATATAATTAAACATTCAGGTATAAGCTTAAGTAAAAGTAAAGCAGAAATTATGAAACCACAGATAGAATTTCTAGGAATACAAATAGATAAAAATGGAATAAAAATGCAAACTCATATAGTACAAAAAATAATTACGATTGATGAAAATATAGATACAAAAAAGAACCAAGTAAGAGAATACATACCAAAACTAGCAGAACATTTAAAATCACTATACAAAAAACTCAAAAAAGATGTTGAATATCATTTTGACAACAAAGACAAAGAACACATAAAAAATATCAAAAAATTATGCAAAAAATTACCAAAACTATATTTTCCTGATGAAAGTAAAACATTTACATATATAATTGAAACAGATTCAAGTGACCACAGTTATGGAGGAGTACTAAAATATAAATATAACAAAGAAAAGATAGAACACCATTGCAGGTATTGCTCAGGATCATATACTGAAGCACAAGCAAAATGGGAAATAAATAGAAAAGAATTATTTGCATTATATAAATATTTGTTAGCATTTGAACCATATATAGTTTACAATAAATTTATTGTGAGAACAGATAACACACAGGTAAAGTGGTGGATAACCAAAAAGATAGATGATTTAGTTACAACAAAAGAAATAAGGAGATTAGTATTAAATATACTAAATTTTACATTTACAATTGAAGTAATTAAGACTGACAAGAATCTTGTTGCAGACTATCTATCAAGAAAAAGGAACTCAAACTGAACCAGAAAAAGATACAATGGAAGAAATACTCAAAGCCATTACGACGCTTTCTACGAAAGTGGACAGTATGGATAAAGAGTTACAAAATATGAAAAATATAAGTCAGCAGCAATACTATAAAAATGCGGAGCTACATCGTTTGGCAGACGGAAAACAGCCAGAGATAAAAGGAGACGTTGGGAAACTCCATAAAACACATGACAATGTTTGTTTAAATGCAGCTACAGCCAGCACATCTACAACAAAAGGAGTCAGTGGAATAAGATATACAAATTCAAATATGAACAAAATCTTCGATAAACCATTTATTCCAAAGAACCAAAAAGACTCATTATTTATACCACCACAAATAACTACTTACTCAGAAAGTTTAAGCCCAGATAAAAAAGCCTACAACCACATAACCCGCTCATATATTGAAAACCTTTATAAAATCCAAAATTATTTAAACTCAACACCTAGATCTCCAACTACCAAAGACCCTAATACTGATTTTATAACCCAAAAGCTACAAGGATATAATAAGTTAATAGCACAACCAGGCACCAATGCAAATCTAGTAAAAACATGTTATAGTTATGGATTACTTAGTACAGTTTATACCCAAACAGGAGATGAAATATCTACCATACCAGAGCTATACAAAGCCTTTATGAACTATAAAAGAATTACTAAAGGAACATTATTTTATATAAAGTTTTATTCAGCACCAGCAGAGATATTATTTGATGAGATAAATCCAATTATACAAGTTATAAAGATTGGTTTGACCAGAGATATGATAATTTCGGAAGATATCAGAATACAGCAAGAAATACAAAAGATTGGGATACCAGAATTCTACGCCAACAAAAGAGTTATAGGAATAGCAACTATCCTAAATGAACTAACTAACAATTATTTAAACGAAAATTCAGTATGGAGCTATTATGTACGAGAGCAAGTTATGATATATTCAAATTCTAAAGAAATCAGAGAACAAGATATGGAAGAGATACGCCAATGGATACTTAGTTTACTCAAGCCAGAGCAAAAACCAACAACAAGAGCATTAAGGAAAGGGTTTATTTCAGAAGAACTATTGACCAGATATTGCAAAATTATTGGACAAAAATACCCCGACCATATATGTTCAAAATGTCAAGGAGAAGATAATGTCATACCAGATGTTCAAATCGAAAGAGAGAGAGAAAATTGTAGTGGAGAGAAGATGATGATCTTATTATGAGGGAAAGCCCTCTATTTATACAATAATTTTACAAACTTAGCTAATAGAAAATGGCCGACATACTTTACACTTGGCCTTATATTATTTGGCCGACACAAAATGACAAAATACTTTAATAATAATGGCCTTTTACTTTATTTATGGCCGACACTACTTTTTACATATGGCCACCTTATCTTTGGCCGACACAAAGAGACAAAATACTTTAATAATGACCTTTATTCGTGGCCGAAACACTTTTTTTTCTGTCGCATAGAAGCTTACTTAGGCTTTTCTTATAGCAACATGGTAAAATACATACGCAATTCTTAAAGTTTTGTCTCACATAAAAACCATCTAAAGAGTATGAGTTAGACTTAGCCAATAAAATGTCAATACACCATATATACCTTACTATAATGAAATTTCAAAGAACATAAATCAAATTAAAGAGTATTCTTAGAAACTACGAAATTCTCCATAAGCTAGAATAATGAAAAGGTAGCATCCCCAAACATGAGGACCTACCAACACTTGGAAAAAGAGTTCCAACCTTCTTCAATCGACCTTTCTTAAGAACATGCATAAAAGGGACCATTTCTTTAGAAATCATGCTAAGTCATTTGAAAACATTTAATACACATAGAACAAAGCATATACAAGTAAGGGTCACAACAACATTGATAATGGTCATAACCAAAGACATAATCATCATAAAGTCATATTAAATATTCATGTTCAATAGTTCATATCAACATAATGTACAAACTACTTACCAATAATCCCATCCCAAGCCTACAAGTGAAATGATCACGTGAATCCCCATAAACCCACATAATTATGTAAACAAATAGCAGACCATAAGTAATGCTTTGCTTCATACAACGTACATCATAAGTAGTCATCATCACATACAATAACATAGACCATTTGATGTTTATTAACATAACCAATATAATATAAGATAAACATCATATATCATAAGCAGTGTACTTTCATATTCATATTATATGAAAACAATCTCCTATGATTTTCCATAGAGACAACTTATGCAATTCTAGGTATAGTCTTGTGCCCCTACCTATACAAAGTAGACTCCTCAAGTCCCCCTACACAATGTCCATTAAATTCCTTTCATTTTAATTAAGGGAAAGATCGCCTTAACTGACATAGACAATGTGGTCTAAGCATGGAATCCGGTTTCATGAATTCCCGGTCTACCGGCCAAAGTAGAACCAAACATGAACATAGCTTTATAAATGGATCCACTAGGTAGTATTACTATGGTGGCAACATAGTTCAAAAACTAGGAGATAAATTAGATACGCATAGTTCCACATTACATGGAAACAACAATCTAATGAGAGTCATTGTGAACCTACCTTCCAACTTTGAAAGGGACACACATCATATCTAGTCCATCGGCGCTAAGTGAAAAACCCTTTGTTAATAACCTTTAAGTTTTCATTTATTCATAAATCTTATAATAGTTCATAGGAAATTAACTCTTTTTATAAACATGATCATAAGCTCTTCAGGTTTAGATGAGAATTTCCTTTCATCACAACCTTTATTTTTGAGATTAACATATCATAATAATAGTGTCTAAGGAATACAAGATAAACATCATCAACTTGCATTAGCATATTCTTACCATGATCCTACATTTAACATATTTATAGTCCTACATCCATACTTAGAAATATCGTACATACTACAGTTGCATAGCAACATCATTTATATTCTAACATCAACATAATAGAGAAACCATGACTTTAGAAGACTTACCTAATTGCTTCCAAGAATATTCATCAAGAACTTACATTTAATTCATAACAATCATCCAATAATATGTTGAAATATTCAATAACATAACCAATCCAACCACTGTAGTCATACACAAGTCCAACACATAGTTAGGGCTAAGGGAAAGGGTTCATCTAAGAGTTCATTCAACTATAGTTCCAATCCCTAGTTTTCATGACATTAAGTAGTAGACATAACATAATCAAATTTATTATTTATGTAGGGAACATGCTTCACACGAAAATCAGCCATTACATTCCAAGTACCCAACAATACATTCTTATTTAGCCATAGAAAATCACAGTTTTTCATCATTAGTCATAAATCATGAGTAAGGAAGAAAACACGTTTTGTAGAGTAAAAACCCTAGGAGTTGAATTCTGGCAAATTATATTTGAAAGGACCTCTTAGGGAAAGGAATCACAAGAGTGAAGATGTCACATCCTGAAACCAAACACTAGAAGTTAGGAGCAATCTTGGATTGCAACCGGTGTGCTTGCCCTCTCAAATATCTTGTACAAGCCCTTACATATCATTCATCGCATAAACATAGTGAAAAGTAGTGCGAAATTAAAACTTTTCACAAACATACTTCATAGTCTTTAAAAATCTCTTTCATATAAAGCAATACAAAATACTAAGTCTCAATCTCATCATCTTAAAACACAAAAATACTTCGGACACGACCCACACAAAATACGAATATAGAAATACTTAGTCTATTACAATACTTCAAATGAAAACATAAAAGACATATATGCCGTCGAGTCAAATGAGGACATACTTCAACTTCTCTTGAACAATGCTACGGTCCAAGTCTTCCTTCCCAAAATCTCCTCACAAACCAGAAACTATAGAGATATATAAAAGCATTCAGTTAGTAGAACCACATGTAATAAGTATGGCCTTATGCATAAAAATCATGAAAACGGACATTTATTTGAAATATGCATATTTTCAGTTAGAAATAATATTATAACCTTAAGAACAACATTTAACAACTTAGTTAATACATACTATAATATTTAAGAAATCTAACATATTTTTGTAAGAACTTTACAGTATCTTAACTTTACTGTACACAGTGAAGTCCTTCACTATTACAGTGAAGTACTTTCTCTTCACCTTTTACTTCTTCTAGCATGTAGTCTCCTCACTAAAATCTATTCTAAGACCCACTTAAGCAACATAAAGATAAACCGCACATACAACTTCTCTAAACTTACCTAAATGATCCTGAAGAACACTTCTAAATAAGTCACATAAATTCTTAAAGACTTCAAACATATCAACATGTAGATAATATTATATTTCCTCATCAAAAGTTATCAAAAGACTTACTTAAGTAGATCAAGAAGATAACATGCTTATTAACCTCTTCAAGACTGCAAAAATAATCGTTAAGACTTCCTAAGTTTGTATCATGTCAACATAATCAACATCTTACCTAACTAGAGTAATTCTTAAGATTCATCTAGGTAAGACACGAAGTTACCATTCATATGCCCCCTTCACATTTTAACTAGACAACCTTTAACTACTCTACATAAGTACTTATTCTATTTAAATACTTCATAACATAAGTCATTAGCTCATTAGTTCATTAAGACTCATGCATCAGATAAAGGACAATCAAGTAATATTCTTGGAAAAGACCTAGAGACTCCTACTAACACCTTCAAAGCCTATTGTGCAATGTCTAGATAGCGTCTCATACCACTACCTAAACTTCATAGAACTTCTCCAGTATCAGTAAGTATCCCACATGATGAGAATAGGAAAAAACAGACATAGTCCATGATATGTAGATATGGAATCCGTAGTTCTAACCTACTCCTATGAGGGTGTTCTATTTGCCAATGGTTGAACTTAGACACATCCCATGTAGGCACATGGTTAAGGAATACTAAGGGCATGCTTTTGATTCTTGTCACATTCTTTGACTAAAACTACTTCCCTTACCAAAATCTATCGGCGCTAGCCTTCTTTTTCATAGAGTAATTCACACTTAAGGTTCACATAAAAGTGTTCCATAACAAGTTCATAACCCTATTAAATTTACCCTACAAAAGAGGTCCTGTTAAGGCTACCTTTCAATGGTTGCAAGAAACTCATGATAACTTTACTAAGGATTAATATTATGTCGATCCATACAATTAACCTTAATTCCATCATTTCTTTTACTTCGAAGGATACCATTACAGCTTACGACTTTAATATTCATAACCTTACCACTAGGTTCTAGGTTTCACATAAAAGACTCTCTTAGCTTCATTTAAGGTAACATGTCATTCATGCATTCAATACTAAGAGCTTTAACATCCTATGTTAAGACATTACACATATGTAATCGTTTATACATCAAGTAAGGGACACAAGTCAACCAAGACAATACACCACATACTTTACTTTAACTCATAATACATGCCATTCTAGAAACACATAAATATAACCATATCCTCTTCAAGTCATCCTATACACTATCACAAAAGCATCAATGTGGCCAACATAGACTTATATACTCAAATATAAATAACCAAGACTCAACCCTAAGACTATACACACGAAGAGAAAGTCAAAGTCTAACATGATCACCTACATGACATCAATAGAATACCTATACTTTCTCATTTCTTAACATGTAGATAGATATCATAATACTTCATATAATCAAATACACAAATAGCTACATTACTTTAAGTAGTACCGACAAGGCCATGATCATCATATTGTATAAAGTAACGCCTACAAGGCCACGTCAATTGCAAGTAAAGAACCTAACACCGCCACAATAAATGAAAAATACCAATCACAAAATAATTGAAGTATAAATAACATCAAAATAAAGAAAATAGGGAATCTTACCTCCACAACATCCTCAACACCTCAATTCGTTACCAAATAAACCAATTCAACACATAAGGCCATTACCAATGGCCATGAACAATAATTCAATGTAGAAACTATGATAATCAATAAAACTAGGTTAATTCAATAAATATTTATAAATCTATGATAACCTAGATATCAATTGAACACAATTCTTAAATCATTAGAAAGCATATACAAATCTACACCATAATTCATCAACATTAGATCAATATCAAGTAACCCATAACTTAGTCAAAAACTAGGGTTCATCAAACTCATGGGTTCACAAGAAATTTGGGTTAAAATCACCAATAGAATATCAATTAAATCATTATTCAATGTTTAGAAATCATTAATGCAACAACCCATGGTAGAATCATGAAATTGGACAATTCAACTTGAAAACTTTAGAAAACATCTTGAGAACTGGGTCTCCTTGATGATGAAGAGAGTTTCAAGGATCAAAATCCATACCTTTATGAAGCTAATTATTCACTTTGATGAAGAATATCCACTCAATTCGTCACACCAAGCTCCTCTTTGACTTTGGACTTCAATGGAGTCCTAGAGAGACTTCTAAGGAATTTGGGATTTTGATTTAGAAGAACGAAGTATTAATAGTTTTTTAGGCTTATAATCACATTTAAAATACCCAAAAGTCCCCTAATAAAACGCCAACACTCTTATTTGGAAGTGAGGTGAACTTACAACTTCATCCATCAACTTACAGTGAAGTTGCGTGTAGACAAACCACCATCAATGGTTGCCCATCGATGGGGCGCAGGTCCATGCACGGGACATCCTGGCTTTCATAGATGTGTTCAGAGACATGGAACTTGTAGCTTAGATCCCCAGGCTAAGTAACAAACGACACCCACCACCTACGGTGCGTTGACTAGCCCACTAGTCGTCGATTGCCATCCGTAGGTGGACTGTAACATTCCAGAAAATGTACTTGTCTATTGAAGAGCCTAATAGATTTTAAGAATCTATTATTGGGGGTACATAGGCATCCCAATGCCCAATAATGATTAATATTAGGCATATTGGAGAATATTGGCTTAAGGGTGTTAGCCAATTTCTATGAATTAACAAAATTTAGAATACACCTTGATGTTAAAATGCCCCAATCCAAGATTTTTATACATGCAATGAAGACCATAACATAAATTTTTTTCCTTTATTTCTCACACACATTAGTTACGAAACATCCAATTGTCAAGCCTAGGTACCATAGCACATGACCATTTAAAATTACAATGTAGTTTATGTAGTGCCCGAGGAAATATTGGAATCCTTGGAAAAGTAGTGAACTTTCCAGAGTGCAAGGTTGGGGAAAGTACACGGAAACACATGTGCAAGCACATGTGCTACCAACGGCCAAGAGATATGCTCCAACTGAATTGGTTAGGGTAGTTTGGGGGCAGGCGTGTAGGATCACGTGGGGCCAAGCTCCCTAACTAATTGTAGGTCCTAACTAACCTCACTAAACAACTAAATAACCTAGGACCAACTAAAATTTTTTAACTAGGGTGCCCGAAATTCTAAAACCCAACTGGGTCACCTAAATGAATAACTAACTAAAGAAACATCCTAATACCTAACCTAGGATGGTCCACAGGGGTTGAAAATTGTCAAAACAACTTAGGGGTAATTTATTAATTACCCTAGGTTACTTAGTTAATTAAATTAGAAACATAATTAATTAATTTATATGGACAAAACCAAAAAAATCAAGCAATTTCAAGACTTCGGTTAAGTCAAGTAAAAGACAACCTAGTACCGAACCTAGGATTGTGCAAAGGGTTGTTTATGGTCCTAACGACGTAGGGGAACTTTAGTAATTACCATAGGTGACTTAATTAATTAAATTGGTAACTTAATTAATTAAAAATTATGGTCAAACCCTAATTAGGCTAGATCAAATTTCTCCTATTTGTAGTCGAATTTGGAGGGCCATTTTAGGTAATTCAAAAGGGAGGTCTTAAGGGTAACTAATGGGACGTCTATATATAGATATTGAGTAAGTTTTAAACCAGAATTACACGTCCCAAACAAGAACCACCCGAAATACTCTTAATCTCTCAAGAACGCTCTCTTTTCCAAAGTCCATTGAAGAACCAGAAAAAGCTTTAGGAAGAAGACTAAGGTTTTGAAGTTTCCAACCAAGATTTAGTGGATTATTCATCAATAAGGTATGGTTGTTCATCCCTGAAATATCTTTCTTCAAGGAGTCAATTCCAGTGATTTTCATAGATAATCAAAAGGTTTTTAAATAAATTTCTTTGAATTAAATCGATGTAAATGCTATGTTTTAAAGCTATAATTATTATGAACTCATACAATCCATGCAAATTTTTATTTTGACAATTTTATGGGTTAAGTAATCATGTCTCTATATTAAGGAATTAATGAGTATTTTCTTATAGGATTTCTAATGATGTAAAGATTACATGCAATTGATGTCTAATTGGTCTTAGATCCTTAAGTCTAAGTTGAATTGACCTAGTTACATCTAGTATTATGATTTATACTTGGAATTGATTATCATGGCTTGCCGGCACAATTTGAAGTATTATTATAATCTGTCTAAATTATTATATGAAGTATGATGAGATCTATCTACATGCTAGTTACATGAAAGTATGTTCTCTCTTATGGATATTAGGTGATCATGTTGGAATATGACTTTGTTTATGTGTGTATCCTTAAAATTGATTCATGATTATTCCTACTGGACTATATGTGTCTACGATGATTATATCGATAATGTTATAGTAATATATAGGGTGATATAATGATGATAAGGGTCATTCCCAAGTGCTTCAAAGAATGATATGTATATGAAATAAAGTAAAGTATGTTGTGACTTATTTAGGTAGACTAGTTTCCTTCTGTTGATAATGTATATGATAAATATGAATATCTTGACTTATTAGGCTTATGCACCTTTGTCTTCTATGTGTATGGAAGAATGTTTAATGAAAGTCTAAGATCGGTAGACCTAAGATGGTGCCCTTCTAAGCATGACTAATACGAGGAATCTTCCTATAGAAAGAAGGTTAAGAATGAGCTATCCTTAAATACCATCGAATGACAGCCTTATTGGATCCATCTTTGGTAGGTACATTATGACTAGGTAACGACTAAGACATGATACCTTTTCATATGTCCCTTAGATTGAACTTACTCTATGAGAAGAAAGGCTAGCGCTGAGCGAATATGTTATGGTTTACAGCGCTACTTGAGAATCAGACTATAGTGCAATGTAGCTCTACTTTAGAATGAGACTTGAGTACATAAAACACCATCACATTCCTTAACCATGTGCCTACATTGGATGTGCCCTTGTTCAACCCTTGGCAAGTAGAACACCCTCATCGAGTAGGTTGGAACTCTGGATTCCATGCCTAGATAGTATGACCTATGTCGGTTATTGACTATTCGCATCATGAAGGGCACATGCTAGTGTTGGAAACGTTCTAGGAGGTTTAGATAGTGGAATGGGACGCTAGCGAGACATTGAACGACTAGACTTTGAAGATATTAGTATGTGAGTCCCTAGGTTTTTCCATGTCCATTATGTGAAGTCATTAATGAATGATATGTCGTCTAATTGAATTAATGAACGATCACGTCTTTAGCTAATGTATGATTAATAGAACGTGCTCTATCTAGGGTAGCTTTGAGGGTTGCTTAGGTAAGCTTGAAGAGGGTGAATGGGAGGTCTCTTCTTGTCCTACCTAGATGAATCTTAGAGTAATCTTAGTTGTGGAGTTAATGAAATGACTAAGAGAATGATTTTATCTTAGGATAACCTTTGGTGAGAAAAATGCAAGCTAAAAGAGGTTACTCTAAACTTGAATTTAGTGCATAGTACGGTTCTACAATATGTGATAAAATGTACGTGATATCTTGTATGTTTCTAATGTGCTAAATGTTGTTCTTACACTTAAACTATGAAATCCTAATAAAAAAGAGCATGTTTTATACGAATGTCTGTTTTTCATGATTTTATGCATGCACCAAACTTAGTAGAAGTGTTTGTAGTAATTTCATACATTTTGTTTATCTTTAAAGGTGTAGGTGGCATTTGAAAGGAGTCTCGAAGTTGAAGCTTAGATTAGTGTTCATTCAAGCAAAGTGATTAGTATGTCCTCACTTGATCCGAGGTCATCTTGATGTTTAGTTTTCCTTATTACTGTATTGTAATAGACTTAGCTATTTTCTATATTCTTATGTCTTAGATGATGACTTTGACACTTAGCCTTTCATCATGTATTTCTATAAAAAAAGATATTTTGAACTAATAATATTTGGTATGAAAGTTTTAATTCCATACTACTTTTCATACATGTATGAAATGAATGGTTTGAAAGGTCTTGTCATAGACCTTTGCGAGGTTGACGACGCCGTGCCACAATATGAGAATTCCTCACGTCTATGGTGTACTCTCGGGTCGTGACATGGACAGTCTTGGGCAGTTTTTGCCACCAACATGTGTCCTTCCTCAAGGACCCATGGTTGGTTCATTGGGATGTTTACCAGGAGTTTTCCAACCCAAACACAATCGTATACGAGTTTACCACCTCTCACATGATTTTCACCCAAAATGAAAACGTAAAACTCGACGAATCATGCTTAGACACACAAGGTTGTTTCAAGGCAACATTTTCGAACGTCATGGACGTTCTTGGACGTTTGACCTCCAAACTCCATGAAACTTGACACACTCCCTATATATTCTATAATAAATCATATAAAGACATTAAAACCTCAGGAATCACAAATAAACAAATAAAAACCCACATATGAGGCACATAGGTGACTTAGTCGTCGAACGTCTTGGTCGTCCCTTGACGTTTGACTCCAAATGCACCTAAACTATTAGACACTTCCTCAATACCATATACTAGGACTATTAAGTAACTTAGAACATCAATATCAACATGTTAGGCTCTAGTAAACCTAAGTCATTTTTGGGGTCTTACATTCTCCCCCACTAGGACAACATTCATCCTCGAATGACACTTGCCACTCTCCAAATAAATCAAAGAATATAGATTTAAATAGCAGCTCATGACCCTACCATGCAAAAAATAATCAATAATAAAACATCATTTTCACATAGGCAAGACACTTACAACACAACAGGAAACTAGAAGACAATTCTATAACTCATCATGGTTCAAAATTCACATCCTTCATTCCTAATAGTAAAAACACTTTTTATATTCATTATAATACTCATGTACATTAGTTATAACCACATTACAACAATTTTAGACCAAAGAATCAATTATTCAAATTTCCTAAATTTTAATAATGAACTGCCAGTACACTTACAATGATTTCAACAATTCTTTTAAAAATCCATGTTTCAATCAATTCATGATATAAACATGATTGTATGCAAGGTAACATCATTTAAACACATCATACAACATGACCATTACTTCATAAAACACACAATGCAAGAAGTTAATGAAATTCAATTTCAATAAAACCCCTAAACATCATGCACATACAACATACTTCTATATCATTTTATCCCATCTTCTAACCATACCCCCTCACTTAGAAAGAACTCATATTACTAAAAATAAACACAACGACTTACTCTCATAATCATCACCATTCTCATTAGGCTTTGATCCTCTAGTCATGAGTGTATAGAAACGACTCTTTGTTGGAGCATCATCCTGGGGAACACTAGGAGAAACTTGCTTACCCTCTCTTCCTCTAGAAGCAATCATAGGACAATATCTCACCTTCAGTCCTTCCTTACCACAACCATAGAAACTCCCGGTACCCAAAAAACACTCAGCATAATGTTTCTTGCCACAAGTGACACATTTAGGTTTGATATTATGAGAAACACCTCCTCTCTCCAATTTAACTGTAACCCTCTTGCATTCTTCTTGAGTTTGAGACCTCTTGTTCAATCTAGTTTGTTCATGGTCACTAGCACCACTCCTTTTCATGCAACACAGCTGTACGCGTTCCTCCCTCCCTAAGCCAGGAACACCCATCACCAAATGACTCATTTCATCCCTTGGATTAAATACAAGAGAAGGGGCATATCTAGATAACATAGGGAACTTCAAAGAGTATTCCTCAATACTCATATTGCCTTCCTTGAGATTGACAAAATCTTCCACCATAACTTCCCTCTTCTCATGGGGAAAGTACTTACCAAGAAAAGCTTCCTTAAATTCTTCCCATTCAATAGGAATTGTTTCCTTTGGCCTATTGTCCTTCCATTAAGTGTACTTTATTTGTGAAAAATCCCACAATTTATACGAAGCCAACTCCGCCTTCTCCCTAGATGTAACTCCCATAGAACTCAACACCTTGTACACACCTTCAATAAACTCTTGGGGATCCTCTCCCACCTTAGATACAAGAAAAATAGGAGGATTCATTCTTACAAAATCTCTCAACCTAGAGGTCAAAATGCTCTCCACAACAATCACCCTAGGAATCATAATCAAATTTATTTGATTAGTAACATCTTGAGCTAAATCAACCAAATCCTCCCTAATCTCCCTATTACTCAACTCTGGGCTCATGACCTCCTCCCACATTAGGGACTTGATCACCTTAAGCACCTTGAGGAACTTGCTCAACTTCCTCAACTTGAGGAGGGATCTCCTCTTGCACCTCATTCTCTTCAACTCTCCTAGCCAGTGTCCTCCTCGTATTCAAATTCCTAGAAACACAAGGAAAAACATAAGAAAAGGGTACTCGTAACATTTACTCTACAACACGACATAGGAGAAGAAAAGAAGGGAAACTCTAGCGTCTTATATCCTCTAGCCCATATATGTGTCACGACTCACACCAATGGTCAAGACTCTACTAGACGAGACTTGATGAGACTTTTTAATTCCTTATACTACTTTCACAAGCCTATGCTCTGATACTAAGCTTGTAAAATCCCAAAACCACATCCTAGAAATTAGGGGCAATCTCGGATTTCAGCCGGCGTACTTGACCTCTTGAAGGTCTTGTACAAACCCTTACATATCATTCATCGCATAAACATAGTGAAAAGTAGTGCATAATTAAAACTTTTCGCAAACATACTTCGTATTCTTTAAAAATCTCTTTCATATAAAGCAATAGGGAATATCAAGGCTCAATCTCATCATCTTAAGACAAAAGAATACTTGACACACGACCCATACAAACTATGAATATTGAAATACTTAGTCTATTACAATACTTAAAAAAAACATAAACACATGTGTCACCTCGAGTCAAATGTGGAGATACTTTAACTTATCTTGAACGATGCTACGGTCCAAGTCTTCATTCCCAACAGCTCCTCACCTGCCAATAACTATAGAGATAGATAAAAGCATGGAGATAGTACAACCACATATACTAAATATGGCAATATGCACAAAAACCACGAAAACAAACATTTATCTGAAATATGCATCTTTTCATTTAAAAATCATAAAAAAATCTTAAGAACAACATTTAACAACTTTCAAACACATAAGATAAAATTTAAGCAATATAACATATTTTTGGAAGCACTTTATTTAAGCTTCGCTTCACTGTGCACTGAAGTCCTTCACTATTATAGTGAAGTACTTTTTCTTCACCTTTAACTTTTTCTAGCATGTAGTCTTCTCACTGAAAGCTATCCTAAGAACCACTTAAGTAGCACAAAGAGATACCGCCCATACAACCTCCCTAAACTTACCTAAATGACCCTCAAGAACACTTCTAAATAAGTCACATATGTACTTAAAGACATCGAACATATCAACATATAGATAATATGATATTTTCTCATCAGAGGTTATCAAAAGACTTACATAAGTAGATCAAGAAGAAAACGTCCATGATAGACCTCTTCAAGAATACCTAAATAATCCTTAAGGCTTCCTAAGTTTTGAATATATCCACATAATCAACATCTTCCCCAACTAGATTAATTCTTAAGACAAATCTAGGTAAGACACGAAGTTACCATTGCTATGCCCCCTTCACACCTTAACTAGAAAACCCTTAGCTACTCTACATAAGTACTTTTTCAATTTACATACTTCATAACAAAAGTCATTATTTCATTAGTTCATTTTGACTTAAACATCACATAAAGGATATTCAAGTAATGGTCTTGGACAAGACATAGGGACTCCAACTAACACCTTCAATGCCTATTGTGCAATGTCTAGATTGTGTCCCTTACCACTACCTAAACTTCATAGAACTTCTCTAGTAATATCAAGTACCCCACATGATGAGAATAGGCAATAACCGACATAGACCATGATAGCTAGATATGGAATCCAGAGTTCTAACCTACTCCGATGAGGGTGTTCTACTTGCCAATTGTAGAACTTAGACACAATCCATTTAGGCACATGGTTAAGGAATATGAAGGGCATGCTTTGTAATCAAGTCTCATACTTAAGTAGAACTACTTCCCTTACCATAGTCAATCGGTGCTAGCCTTCATCTCATAGATTAATTCACATTAAAGGTTCACATAAAACGGTTTCGTAAAAAGTTCATAGCCCTATTACATTTACCCTACGAGAGAGGTCCTCTTAAGGAGACCTTCCAATGGAAACAAGAAGCTCATGATGACTTTCCTAAGTATTAATATGATGCCTTTACAGACAATTAAACTCAAGTCCATCATTCCTTTACTGTGAAGTAGTGCTGACAAGGCCATGATCATCATATTGCATAAAGTGACGCCGACAAGATCACGTCAATTGCAAGTAAAGCACATAACACCGCCACCATAAGTGAACCGTACCAATCACAACATATTTGATGTATAAATAACATCAAAATAATAAAAATTAGGCAGCTTAACACCTAAACATCCTCAATGCCTCAATTCGATGCCAAATCAACTAATTCAACTCCATAAGAACCTTACCAATGGCCATAAACAATAATTCAATGTAGAAACTATGATAATCAATGAAACTAGGTAAATTCAATAAAGATTAATCAATCTAAGATAACTTAGATATCAATTGAAGAAATTTCTTACATCACTAGAAAGCTCATTCAAATCTACACCATAATTCATCAAAATTAGATTAATATCAAGTAACCCATAAATATGTCAAAAACAAGGGTTCATCCAATTCATCGATTCATAGGTAAATCAGGGTAAAATAATCAATGAAATATCAATTTAATCATAATAAATGTTTAGAAATTATTAATGCAAGAACTTATGGTAGAATAATGAAATTGGACAATTCAATTTGAAAAAACTTTAGAAAACATCTTGAGAATTGGGGCTCCTTGATGAAAAGAGTTTCAAGGATAAAAATCCATAACTTCATGAAGATATTTTTCACTTTGAAGAACACTATCCACTCAATTTGTCACACCAAGCTCCTCTTTGACTTCGGACTTCAATGGAGTCCTTGAGAGAATTTTATGGGATTTGTGATTATTATTTAGAAGAATTAAGTGTTCTTAGTTTTTTTAGGCTTATAAGCATATTTAATATCCACAAAAGACCCCTAATAAACCTCCAATACTCTTATTTGGAAGTGGGGTGAAATTCCAACTTCATCCCTCAACATATAGTGAAGTTGCGTACAGACAGACCACCATCGATGGTTGCCTATCGACGGGGCGTAGGTCCATGAACAAGCAGTCCTAGACTTTGTCGATTGGTTCAGAGCCTGTAACTGGTATCTTAGCTCCTAGGATAAGTACCAAAATATGCCCACAACCTACGGGGCATCAACTAGGCCAATGGCCATCGATTTCCATTCATAGGTGGAATGCCTTGGGCAGTTTTGGCCACCTGCATGGGTCCTTCCTCAAGGACCCTTGATTGGTCCTTGGGGATGTATTTTTGGACTTTTCAAACCCAAACATGATTATATACCAATTTATAAATTCAAACAAGAATTTTACCTAAAAAGAACACATAAAACTAGACAAAACATGCTTAGAGACACAAGGTCGTTTCAAGGAAACATTTTCAAACGTCATGGACGTTCTTGGACGTTTGACCTCCAAACTCCACGAAACCTTACACACTGCCTATATATGCTATAATAACTATTTAAAGACCTTAAAACCTCATGACTCACATATAAACAGGTAAAATAACATATGATGCACATAGGTGACTTAGTCGTCGAACCTCTTGGTCGTCCCTTGATGTTTGACTTCCAATGCACCTAATCTGTTAGACACTGCCTCACTACCATAAACTAGGACTATTTAGGACCTTAGAATATCAATATAAACATGTTAGGCTTTAGTTAACCTAAGTCATTTTTGGGGTCATACAGAAGAACCCATACCTTGTTAACGAATATTCCACGAATTTCGAGTGAAAATTTTGAAGTCTTCTTCTTCTTCCTCTAGCTTTTCTTGTTTTTCAATGAAGTTTGAAAAAAGAGAGAGTTCTTGAGAGAGATGAGGGAGATTTGTTTAATATGATTGGAAGTGTGTGAAAATGGTCTATAATTGACCTAATTCATTATAAACTAGTCCCTCAAAATATCCAAAATACCCCTCACTTAAATGGGTCTTTTTGTGAAGTAAATTTAAAAACAATGCGGACGAATCAGGGAAGTGGATGCGCATTGCGGGGTCAATATAATATTTTATTTTTAAAATTCGGGTTGAGAAAATGAGCCTCCTGGAGGCTCAATGTTGCGAGGCATCTTTTGGGCGTCCATGTAATGGTTGTACATCGCGTGTCATCCCTCAAATTCCTGGCTGCGTGCAGGCTGCTTCGGCAGCCTTCTCGCCGATGTTCTGGTCCTCCTGAAGACTGTTCGGGCGGTCCTTGGGGAGTCGTTACTGGACGCTTGGAAACTTTGTTCTTCATACTACCTATTTAAAGCCTTTTTACAAGTTTTCTACTGCATCTGACACTCCCAAACCTTCACAAAACATAGGGACGTCAACTAGTTCAAATTAACTAGTTTATGGACGTCAAGGTCTTTTTTGTCGTTTTGGCTATCAGCTTATCTTATTGAGTTCATTACATTAACATAGGTTTGAAAAAATAATTTTAAATATTTTTGAATAGACTAATTTGTAGTGTAAGTCATGGAACTTCCTGAGTGTTACATTGTCCCCCCTTTGGAACAATCGTCATCGAATGACACTAAAATCTTTTGGAGGGTAAGGATAGATTCAATACTATCAGCCCAACAAAAAACAACATATAATAATAACCATACACATAGCAACTTAATATATGATGCACAATATATAAGAGTTCAACATTTCATAACGAATAATAAGGAACTACCTCCTTTACATAAACATGAGCTCAAAATACATCAAAGGGTTACCAAGCTATCATTATCCTCAAGAAAATAACAAAACAACAAAATCTCAAGAAGACACATGCATACACATTTCATATTAGTGCTACAATAGAGTATGAAGACATCTTCTTACAACTCAAATTGGTACAACCCTTACCAAAACATGCACTTAATTAGAAAGCAAGTCATTTTCATACTTATTCAATAATTTCTCTATCAAGAGGAATGTCTAACCCATGGAGTGAAAAGATGAGGGTAACAGGACTGCAGGTTGGCATCCGACTCCCATGTTGCACCCTCAACGAGAGTGTTTCTTCATAGAACTTTTACGGAGGCGACCTCCTTGTTCGTCAACTTCTTGACTTGGCGATCTAGGATCTCGACAAGAACCTATAAATAGTAGAGGCTTTCATCCACCCCTAAACCTTCAAAAGGCAGAGTAGAAAACAGTTTACCTATGCATTTATTGAGTATAAAAACATGAAATACCAAATGAATCGTAGCTATCTCACTAGGTAGTTTTAGCTCAAAGTCAACTTTTCCAACCCATTGTAATACCACATAAGGAACAAAATATCTGGGACTTAAGTTCTCCTTCTTACCAAACCTCAACACCCCTTTCATAGGTGAAATCTTTAAGTAGACATGATCACCTATTTCAAACTCAAGATGTTTTCTTCTATTGTTGACATAAGTCTTTTGGCGATTATAGGTTGTGTTCAATCTATATCTTATGATTCGTACTTTCTCTAGACCTCATAGATAATATCGGGACCAAGGAATGAGGACACATCAACCTCAAACCATCCAACAAGAGACCTACATCTTCAACCATAAAGAGCTTCAAAAGGTGCCATGGAGATGCTTGAATGATAACTATTATTGAAGGAGAACTCAATCAAATGTAGGTGATCATCGTAATTTCCTTTGAAATAAATAACATATGCTCTTAACATATCTTCAAGGGCCTGAATGATACGTTCTGCTTGACCATCTGTTTGAGGATGAAAAGATTTGCTAAGTTTCACTTGAGTACTTAAACCCTTTCGAAAAGCTTTCCAAAAACGATAAGTGAATTGGGCACCCCTATCTGAAAGATGGAAAAAGGAATCCCATAAAGACTTACAATCTCATTAATGTAGATTCTTACATAATCTTGGGCAGTGTAAGTAGACTTAATGGGAATAAAGTGGGAAGATTTGGTTAATCTATACACAATAACCCATATTTCATCATTTTGCCTCCGGATTCGAGGTAACCCAACAATAAAAATCCATGTTGATGGCTTCCAACTTCCAAGTAGGAACATCCATGATTCGGTTTAAACCACCTGGTTTTAGATGCTTAAATTTGATTTGTTGGCAATATGGACACTAAACAACAAATTCTGCCATGTCCCTTTTTAAACCATCCAACGAATAGATTTCCCTGAGGTCATGATACATTTTTGTGGTTCCCGGATGAATAGAATAACGGGAACCATAGGCTTCTTCTAGAATTTAATTTAAAAAATCCTCAACATCCGGTACACATAATCTCCCTTGGTATTTAAGAACATCACCCCTCTTGGAGAGTGACTCATTGGGCTTACCAAGTATCGATTTGGGGGAATGACTCAATGGGCTTACCAAGTACCGATTTCTTTAACTCCATTAATAGAGGATCAAGATGTTGCTTAGATTTCACCTCAACAACTGATAATCAATTGGAGTTATGATTGACCTTGAAATAACCATTTGGAGAATCTTGTAACCGCACACCTAAAATAGCTAACCTATGAACATCTTTCACAAGTTCTTTCTTCGATTCTTCCACACGAGTCACACTACCCATAGTCATACGACTCAAAGTATCCGCAATGACATTTGCCTTGCCGGGGTAGTAAAGGACACTCATGTACTAATCCTTCAAAAGTTCAAGCCATCTTCTCTGTCGGTGATTCAACTCCTTTTGTGTGAACACAACTGAAGACTTTTGTGGTTAGTAAACGTATCAATATGAACACCATAAAAGAAATGTCTCCATATTTTCAAGGCAAAAACTACAACAACTAACTAAAGGTCACGAGTCGGATGATTTTTTTCATGAAATTTGAGTTTCCTAGAAGCATAAGCTATGGCCTTGTCATGTTGCATGAGAATACATCCCAAGCCCACTCAGGAAGAGTCACAATAAACTACAAACCCTTCATTGCCCTCCCACTCATTCAACACCGAAGCGAAGCTAAGTTTATCTTTCAACTCTTGGAAACCTTTTTCACAAGATTTCGACCACTCAAACTTCACCTTCTTTTGGATCAAAGCTATCAAAGGAGAAGCAATGGACAAAAATCCATTAATAAATATTCTTATGTCAGTGGGATTCAAAGTTCTAGTACTATTTGTGACCTTATCCGTCTTCTTGGATCAGACTCTACACCCTCACTAGAGATAACATAGCCAAGAAAACTAACTGACCTCAACAAAAATTCAAACTTTCTAAATTTTGCAAAAAGTGTGCGATCCCTGAGGACCTGCAAGGCCAAACTTCAGTGACTCTCATGATCATTTTTGTTCTTCGAATGTACCAAAATAACATCAATGAAAACAATCACAATTGAATCTAGGCAATCTCGGAAAACTATATTCATTAGGTCCATAAATGCCGCCGGGGCATTCGTTAACCCAAAAGACATAACTAGAAATTCATAGTGATCATATCTAGTTCAGAAAGCTATTTTGGGAAAATTTTCACCTCTCACCCTAAGTTAGTGATATCCCGACCATAAGTAAACCTTGGAAACGTAGATATAATCTTCGAGTTGATTAAAGAGATCATCAATCCGAGGGAGAGGAAACTTGTTCGTTATGGTGACCTTATTGAGTTGGCGGTAATCAATTCACATTTTAAACGACCCATCATTCTTCTTCATAAACAAGACTTGAGCACCTCATGGATAAATACTAGGTCGAACAAAACCCTTGGCTAGTAAATCTTTGAGTTGGAGCTTAAACTCGTTCAATTTTGCCGGAGCCATCTAATATAGAGGAATTAAAATGGGATTTGTATCCGATAATAAATCAATGCTAAAGACAATTTCCCATTCGGGAGGAACTCCTGCAAGGTCATCAGGAAAAAACCTCTAGGAATTCCCTCACTACAAAGACTGAGTAAATAGAAGGAGTTACACATTGTAGATCTTTAACGCTCACTATATGGTAATAGACAACCCTTTGCTATTATCCTACAATCCTTCAAGCAAGAAATGATTCGACCCCTTGGCATAAAATTTCTCCCCTTCCACTAAAAAATGGGTTCATTTTGTGAATTGAAACTTCACTACCCTTGTTCTACAGTCTATGCAAGAAAAATGTAACATTTCGAGACCACACCCTAGAAGTTAGGGCATTTTTGAATAGAAACACGGTGTACTTGACCTCTCGGAGGTCTTGTACAAGCCCTTTTGTATTTTTCACCATATATATATATATATATATATATATATATATATATATATATATATATATATATATATATATATATATATATATATATATATATATATATATATATATATATATATATATATATATATATGAAAAGTAATGCGGAATTAAACCTTTTCACAACATTCCAATAGTCTTTAAAAGATATCTTTCACATAAAATCCATAGGAAATAATAAGTCTCATTTAATCAAATCTTAGGCACAAGAGTACTTTGTTAAGCTACCCATTAAATAGAAATATAATATTACTAAGTCTATTACAATAATTCAATAAGATAAATAAAAGACATTTATGCCATTGAGTCTGATCTATCGTGGTTTCACGGTACTTTTAATGCCTTTTCCTTAAGTTCAGTGTGTGTCTAAAACATTTTTGTATTGATTTTTGATGTAGGTTTCTATTTATTTGCAGGATATCTTTCCAAAGGAGAACACAAAGGATTTAAGCAGAAATTGCAGAGGTGACCACCTACGGAGCTCACGCCGGTCCATCGCAATTGTGACGGTCTGTAGGTTGCACCATAGTGAGAAGAAAATGGCTAGTGAAGGAAGTTGGGGAAGTCTGGCCAAGTGTGGTACTAGAGAAGGTTATGACGGACCTTCATAGCCATGATGGTCCATCCTGCATATTCATCGTTATTGTCAGAGAGTAGTTCCAGTATCCAACTTAAAGAATTTTCGTAGTGTTGTGGAACACAACTCCTTGATGGACCGTCGTGCTTGCAATGGTGCGTCATATCTGTCCGTCGAGGGTAATAGAGTGTTGATGAAGAAAGTAGCGGAAAATTATGGCAAGTATGGAACAGCGGATCCCACGATGGTCTGTCATGTCCATGATGGTCCATCGCAAGGATCGTCGATTCAGACGCGTTTTGGATAGATTTGCCTTAAATGAAGTGCTTCTTTTATTAGGTTTTATTTTATTATAATTAATTCAAAAAACCTCATTTTTGGGGTTAGACTTTTGGATATTTTTGAGTTTTATTGTCTAAGTAATAATCTCTTGATTTTGGGGATTTGATATTATTTTTCCAGAATTAATTAATGGTGTTTGGTGATTTATTCATGTAAATTTCTGGATTTTCTTCATTCTCATAAAACTAAGTGCATTAATTATTGTATTATCAATATGAATTGTGTGATTATTATCATGGGTAACTAAACTTCATAACTAGGGTTGTGGGAACCATGGGTAAAAAACAAGGTAAATCTAAGTAAAATATCAATTCTAGAATGATGTCTTGCATGTATTGCTAATTCTTTCGCTTAAAAGTCTTTTGAACGGATGACCAACATTAGAACTCACCTAATTGCTACATCAAAGACCAAGTTGGTAGATAATAGGAAAATAATTATCAGCATAGAATTAGTGTATACTATCTAATAGGCTAGTGTCGGTTGGTACGAAGTAACAACTTAGTCAAATATCGAATATGATGCTAAATATGAGGTAAAGATAAGATTTATTAAAGCAACACATATAGCCGGACCAAGGTGCAGAGTGAAATTCTTTACATTCCGAACCAAGAATTTAGAGTTACCTAACTTATCACTTTGCGTGCAAGATACTAGGAAAGGATTGTTATAGCTAGAAATACCGAGTTAGGAGCCTGTGGGGAACACTTACGCCATAGTTACTCTCATTGCTTGATTAAAATCCAATACTTGAACATGTCACTTGTTTATATTAATTTAGCTACTTGCTTTTGTTATTCAAAACCCCCTTTAGTTATTTGTTTTCGGGAAATAATGACAAAATAGAAGTAATAATAGAATAAAGTTAAATCTGAACCATTTTTCTCATGGAACGATCCCAACCTCAATAGTTGGGTTCTTTACTTGATGAGACGGCTTTTACTTCTATTCGAGAGGTAAATTTGAGTGATCAAATTTTGGCGCCGCTGCTGGGGAAAGTGTGTTTTAGATTAAATTTAAGCTTATTACTGAAGTTTAGTCAACATTTTCCTAATTTTACTTTTTCTTTTTGTTTTTTTCTTTTGCAGGTCTAACTTTCTTACATGCCAAACACACAAAGTAGAGGAATACCCGTAATTGAACCTGACCCCAAACTAGAGCGTACTTTAAGAAGAATGAATTAGAATTCGGGCATTCGAGGTGATGAGGTCGACCTGCAAATGCCACCATTGGTCAACACTTGTGACCCTGTATTACTTGATATTCCTGGGGAAGGTGAAATACAGAGACAACCTCTCGCTCCACGCCCTCAAGAGTACTAATGGGGCTATGAAAATATCGGACACTCTGATGGGCCACTCGTCTTTCCCCCTCTACCACACGGCCAAACTTTTGTGGTAAATAGTAGTCTAATGTAAATTCTCACTTCTAGAGGTTTGTTTTCACGTCTACCTTCTGAGGAACCACATGCCTACATCTCTAAGGTAAAGGCAGCGCCAAAAGTTGTGTAGGGAGTCCCGATTTGAATATGAATGTAATTGGGCTAAGAGTTTTTCCTCTCTAACTAACGGGAGAGGTTACCATCTATTTTACTGATCTCCCCTATAACTAAATCTTCACTTGGGATCAACTGAGGGATACTTATTTACCACTCTACTACCCGGTGTCTAAGAAACTAAACCAAAAAGACAAAGTGAATAACTTTGTGGCACTAGTGGGAGAGTTAGTTAACAGTTCTTAGGATAGGTTGACTTCATTCTTTCAAATTGTCCCAAATCACCGCATAGATGATTAGTCTCTAACAGAGTATTTCTATCTTGGACAAGATGATAATAAAAAGCGGTGTTGGATAAAATCGCCGGTGGTTCTTATGGGGAGTGTCCTTATGCCGAGATTATTGAAATGTTAGAGAAAATATCCTAAATAATAAAGCTTGGAGTACTAGGAAGTTAGATACTGGGATAAACACCTTCGAAGTCCAATACACACACAACTCAGTCGCAGATAATCTTCGAGAGTAGATGGCTCAAATAAGAATTGAGCTTGGGTTGGTGTTGAAACATGTTGCTTGAAGTGCGTAAAAGGTAAATGTGGTGAACTACATGTCTAAACCACCACCGCCAAATGATGAATATTACTATGAGGATGACTCATATGCAGTGAATGATCATATGGGGTTTTTTTTAGCCGAACGCCTAAGGCTCCAATCAGGAGAATTGGCACCGAGGTCAAGGAAACCTATGTCGGAACTATGGTAATTATTACCGCGAGGGTCATTCTGTCTGAGATAGGAATTACAACCGCGACAACAACTTCAACAAGGGTAAGTTTTGTAACAAAAATGATAGGAGTGGACCCTATATTCCACATCAAAATCATTAAGTTGCTCCTAGGGATGGTTTAGGTAGTATGGGAGAGTTGAGGATATATTGCAGAAAATGATGAGGATGTTTGATGCTAGTGATGAGCACACTAAAAAGTTATGGAATGACTTAGCAGGTATAGGGTGAAAAGTTGATACACATGCAATCTTGATTAAGCATCTTGAGTTACAAATGGCTAATTATCTGCAACTGTGAACACACGGCAACCAGGCACTCTACCTAGAACACTATCCAAAATCCAAAAAATGATGGGCATTGTATGAAAATCACTACTCGTAGTGGTAACTAAACCATTAAATCCACCGAATTCGTCTAGTGTAGAATAGGTGATAAGAGATGATGATACAGTGGTGGAGGTTAGTGGTGAGTTAGAAGATAAAATGGTAAAAGATGTTGAGGATGACAGAAGGTTACCCCCATGCCTATACCACCACCTTTTTTTCCACAAAGGTTAGTAAAAAACACAAAGGATGGTAAATACCGACGTTTTATAATGATGTTGAAACACCTTCCTATCAATGTCGCTTTGGTAGAAGCTCTTGAACAAATGGCCTGTTATGCCAAGTTCATGAAAGATTTGGTTACAAAGTAAAGATCAATCAATTTTGAGGATGATGATAGAATGCAGCATTGTAGGTGACATTACTACAAGATCTCTAGTGCAAATGAAAGAAGATCCGGGTGCTTTCACAATTCCTTGTACAATCAGGTTATTACATTTTGTGAAAGCATTATGTGATCTTGGATCAAGTATAAATCTAATTCCCCTCTCGATTTACAAGAAGTTGGGTTTGGGTAACCCAAATCCCACTGCGATGCGGCTATTGATTGTAGATCGAACTGTCAAAAGGCCTATTGGAATACTCCACGATGTTCTAGTAAAAGTGGATTCGTTCATATTTCTAGCCTATTTTGTGATTCTTGATTGTGAGACCGATTTTGAGGTGCTTATTATTATTGGGAGGCCATTCCTTGCTACGGGAAGAGCCTTGGTTGAAATGGAAAAGGGGCTAATGAAAATATGGTTGAACAATGATGAAGTGACCTTTAACATTTGTAGGTCCATGAGGCATAGTGGTGAGCTCCAATAAGTATTAGCTATATCCTAGAAAGTTGAAGAGTCATATGAGGTACAAATTTAAGAGCGTCTGGGTGTAGAAGCATTGGCGGAAGTGATCATGAATTTTGATAGTGATGGCATTGAAGAGTATGGTCATTGGTCGCGGCACTTGATCGAGGTAATGTTTGTTTTAAACCAAAGAAATTTGAGTTAGGTATGCAACATAACGAATCTCAACCCACAAAACCGTCTATTGAGGAGACTCCAAAATTAGAACTTAAGACTCTACAACCTCATCTGAGGTATGTATTCTTCGAAAAAGATAAAACTTTGTGAGTTATTATTGCATCAGATTTGAATGTGCATCAAGTTGAGAGTTTTGTGAAAGTGTTAAAAAGGTTTAAAAGAGCTATTGGGTGGACTACTACAGATATATTAGGATCCCTCCCGATATTTGTTCATATTAAATCAAACATATGCCCGATAATAAGCCATGTATTTAGCATCAGAGACGTCTAACTCCCCCTATGCAAGAGGTAGTGAAGAAGGAAATTATTAAGTGCTTGGATGCGGAGTGATATATCCAATTGCTGATAGTAGATGGGTATGCCCTGTTTAGTGTGTACCTAAGAAAGGGAGAATGATTGTGGTCCCCAATTAGAAAAATTAGCTTGTTCCAATGAGATAGGTTACTATTTGGAGGATGTGTATGGATTACCAGAACTTAAAGGCATGGACCGAAAAAGACCATTTTGCTATGCTCTTCATGAATCAGATGTTGGATAGACTTGCCAGAAAGGTGTGGTACTATTTTCTTGATGGTTGTTCGAGTATAATCAAATTTCTATAGCACCAAAATATCAAAATAAAACAACCTTTAATTGTCCATATGGGACCTTTGCGTTCAAGAGAATGTTTTTTGGGTTGTGCAATGCACCCGCCACATTTCAGAGATGTATGATGTCGATATTGTACGATATGGTAAAGGACACTATTTAGGTGTTAATGAATGATTTTTCTGTGGTTGGTGACTCCTTTGAGTAGTGTTTGATTCATTTGTCTGAGGTTCTTAAGAGGTGTGAAGACTGCAATCTAGCACTAAATTGGGAAAATTGTCACTTCATGGTGAAACAAAGTATTCTATTGGGTCATCGCATTTAAGAGATAGGTATATAGGTTGATCGAGCTAAAGTCGAGGTAATGGAGAGACTTCCCTGACATATATATGTCAAAGGTGCGAGAAGCTTTCTTGAGCATGCAGGTTTTTACCGGAGGTTCATCAAGGATTTTTTAAAATTTTTTGCATCCATTGTACAAGTTGCTTGAGAAAGAGTGTAAATTTTATTTTGATGAATCCTTTCTAAAGGCATATGGTGAGTTGAAATAAAAGTTGGTGTCTGCACCTATCATTATTTCGCCGGATTGGAACAAGCCATTAGAGATAATGTGTGATGCTAGTGGGGTTGCTCTTGGTGTGGCATTGGGGAAAACAAGGGACAAAATCCTTCACCCTATTTACTATACTAGTGATGCCCTAAATGAAGCCCAAAAGAACTACACCGTGACTGAGCAAGAGCTCCTTGCAGTAGTCTTTGCTTTTGGGAAATTTTGCTCCTATTTGCTTGGCACTAGGGTTATAAAGCATACTGAATCATTTTGCTTTGAGATATTTGATGGCAAAGAAGGATGGGAAACCGAGGTTTCTTCGTTGGATATTACTATTGCAAGAATTTGACTTTGCGGTGATTGATAGAAAAGGGAAAGAAAATCAAGTTGCTGATCACTTGTCCCGTTTAGAAGATAAAGCAATGAGAGAGTTGGGGGATAAAACAGAAATTGATGATACTTTCCCCGAGAGCATGTATTGGCCGCCTCTCAAGCCTTGATTCCATGGTTCACAGATTTTGTGAATTATCTGGCTAGCAATATCATCTTACCGGACATGTCCTTTAATCAAAGGAAAAATTTCATGTATGATGTGAAAAAGTTCTTTTGGGATGATTCATACTTGTATAGGATTTTTTCCGATTGTCTTATTCGGTGTTGTGTGCCAGAAATTGAGATATTGAGTTTTTTGGAGGTGTGCTATTCTTCATTTGTAGGTGGACATCATAGTGGTATCCGGACCTCTCACAAGATCTTACCATGTGGCTACTATTGGCCAACTATTCATCAAGATGATCATGAGTTCGCAAAGGCATGTGATAGATGCCAAAGAGATGGCAGCATTTCAAGAAAGCAAGAGGTCCCTGCAAATCCCATTGTTGTGATTGAGTTATTTGATGTGTGGGCTATTGACTTTATGGGCCCTTTTATGAGTTCTCATGGGATGCAGTACATACTAGTAGCAGTTTATTATGTGTCTAAATGGATAGAAGCTATCGCACTTGTAAATAATGAAGGGAAGAGTGTCACTGCGTTCTTGAAAAAGAATATATTTTCCCGATATGGCACCCCAAGGACTATTATTAGTGATGGGGGATCCCACTTTTTCAACAAATTGATTAAGGGATTATAGGAGAAATCTGGGGTTCACCATAATGTGGCCACTCCTTATCATCCTCAAACTAGTTGGCAAGTTGAGGTGTCAAATAGGGAGATTAAGCACATTTTGTCAAAAATGGTGTACGCTAGTAGAACGGATTGTTCAAGGATACTTGATGATTCTCTTTGGGCCTACCAGAAATCATACAAGACTCCCATAGGTATGTCCCCATATGAACTTGTATATGGGAAAACGTGTCACCTACCGGTCGAATTAGAGCATAAAGCCATGTGTGCAATGAAGAAGTTGAAAATGGATTAGAATGAGGCTGCATAATAGAGGTTAAATGGGTTGAATGAGCTCGATGAATTTTGCATAAGGCAATAAGAAAGTTCATCCCTCTACAAAGAAAAGATGAAGAAGTAACATGACCAAATGATTGAGAAACGGGATTTTATGGTTTGGGATTTGGTTCTTTTATTCAATTCTAGTTTGTGCTTGTTTCCAGGAAAACTCAAGTCCAAATGGACTGGCCCTTACTTGATCACCTAACTATTCCCACATAGAGCGATTGAGTTGGAAAACATGGAGGGTGTGCGGTTTAAGGTGAACGGAAAATGAATCAATATCTATTTGGGGCATGCTGAAACGACAAATGAAGTGATCGAGGCATACCATCTTGATAAAGACTGAGTAATCAAGTGTCCTCCGTCGTGCCGCGATGTTAAATCAAGTTCTTGTTGGGAGGAATACCAATATGTATCCTCTAAGCCAACTATAAGTTTTTTATGACTTTCTAGTAATAGTTGCATTTTCATTGCTTCTATTTTTCTTTTTGTTAGAAGTATTTGCTAGAGTGTATTTTAGGGTCCATGTCCTAAAAAATGTCCAGAAAATACAAAAAGAATAGCTTCATGGGTGTTAAATTTGCAGGTAGCACATCACCAGAAAATTAGTCAGCAGTAACCATTGACGAACCCATCGACGGACCGTTGCAAACATCTGTCGTGCCCAGTTAAATTTTTCCATTTTTTCTAAATTAGGGAACCAATGACGGACCGCATGAATGACTATCACACCTATGATAGACCGTCGACGGGGACTCGTCGCATCAATACTCGTTAACGCGATCCAACCCAACCGACAAATATTAAATTTTTTTAAACCTTTTAACTTCCCACCTCTTCATTCTAACTGTTTCTTTCCCTTACTTCTTCCATTTAATCCCTCTTCAACGCCCTGACGCTCACTTCCTCTCCTGAAACATCATATTCCCTATCCCTTCCCAAAATCCCCTAATCTAACCTCTTCTTCCTACTTCTTCAAGTAATCTGCCGGTCGAAGTAAACTGTTCTTCTGATGATCACCAGAGTTGTGTGCCTTACTTGTCTTCATCTTCTGTAAATATCAGATATGTAGTTCTAATCTCTTAGTCTTCCACATTTCTTTCTTGTTTTCCCATTCTACATGCTTGATTATGAATGTTGCATCTTCGGAATTTGACCCCTATTGCATACTACGAACTCACCCCATTAATTCTACATGCCTTAAGACCCTTCACATAGTAAACAGAATGGGGGTGTTGTTTTAACAAAATCAAATGTGGGTGTATCGATATAATAGTTTTTTCTGACGTAGGTTGATAGTCCTCCAAATTGGCATGCTAAAACTTGAGAAATTACTGCCTTAAGATTGCTAGTATGCTGTTTAATTGGGTTATAAATTGTGGGTTGATAAGTATTCTTTCGTATAGAATTGTAGGGGACGTTGAGGCATCCCCACTTCTATCACTGAAAGACAGAACAAGACCCCGTCGACGGACAATTGTGCCCTCGACGGACCATGTGGGGTGCATCCCACTAATTCCCATTTATTTTCTCTAAGTTTCCATCGACGACCTTTATGATAGACCGTCGTTCCCTCGATGGTCCGTCCTGTGAAACCGTCATGGTTGTCAGAGACCCTATTCCAAAGGGCATCAAAATTTTCTCCAAGTATCCAACGACGAACCTCTATGATGAACCATCGTGCAACCGACGGTCAGTACTTCACAACCATCATGATTGTCAGAGACCCTATTCCTAAGTTTCTTAATATCATTTCTAAGTGTCAAACGACGTACCTCTACAATGGACCATTGTGCTATCGACGATCCGTCCTGCAAACCCATCATGGTTGTAAGAGATCCTGTACCTAAGGGTCTCAAAATCTTTTCTAATAGTCCAACGAAAGACCTTTACGACGGACCGTCATGCTCTCGACGATCCAACCTGCACAACCATCATGATTGTCAGACTCTTTTTTTGTGAGAGTCCCCAATAATTTTTTTAAAGTATTTCATGACAGACCAGTTGACGATCCGTCGTCTAGCATAGAAACTACAGCAATACCATTTCTTAATTAGTTTTATATTTTTTTTCTTCTTAGCGCTTCTTGTTTGTTTCTACTTAAACTAATTGTTGTTTTTTTCAGGTACTAAAACTATCAAACAAAAGCTAGATCGCGTGTACGCACGAGGGCGCTCAAAGACTGTCGCCCCATCTGCCCAACTGGTCATTGGCTCTGACGATGAGTGTGACCCCGAATACGTGCCCCCAGGAACTGTCACTCCTGCACAGGATGCACGTACTACAAGAGCCACCCCCACGAAGGTGACACTGAGCGTATTCACTGCCTGCAAGTCTGAAGAGGAGCGCATACTGACCGGCACGCCTTTTGGGTATACGACACACTCCATCGATGCTTCCAATTCTGAGGAAGTATTGGGTTCCAAAGAAGTCTCTGGGTAAGATGAGGCGTGTGCTCCATCCACTGCATCCCAGCCTGCCTCGTATTATGAGGCCTATAGTGCTGATTCAACTCCAGCACCACTTACTCGAATCCCCGCCTCAGTTGCCAACAAACTCAACCGGTAGTATGTTGAGGGGCAGTTTCAGGTGTAGACAAATGCCAAGCTGCAGAATGATAAGGGGGTTATGACCTGGACCCTTACACTGGAGAGGCGGGTACATACGGGGAGTCTTTCCAAGTCTTTCCACCATGCCGACAATCCATGCCCTCTTCACCAGGCACCAACTAGAATGGACGGCTCGTGATGTGGGCCGATATAGTGAGGAGTTGTTTAGAGAGTTCTACACCTCATATGTGGTGACTCTCTGATTACAGATAGACAGGTGGGCTGCCCCGCCAAACAGGCCCCAGTAGAGCACATCCGAGTCCGCGGGATGCGGGTAGACATCTCCTTGCCAGCCATCCACTAGTATCTATACGACGAGACTGTTGATGCCAACTGGACTCCTCTCTCTACCGAGTTTGACTATCGGTGGAAAATGGTTAATGATGGACAGTTCCCGCGTGAGCCAGAGTTGAGAGAGACAACCAAGAGGTGGATTACCTGGTATTTGTTCGTTGATGAAGAGGTTATTGACTAAGTACTTGAGCCGAAGGGAGCCATATAGAAGGCTAAGCTGACCTTCACGACCAAGTTTTTGTGGTTGATATTTTGCCACCGCCTTTCCACCAATGCTGCAGAAAGTATTGTCATATGGGAACGCGGAGTTGTGATGGCGGCGATGATAGTAGGGTTTGAGGTGGACTTTAATTTTTTTCTTTAGGAGGTCATGCACGAGAGGGCCTTCAAGGTCACTACTACTTACCCATTTCCATGCATAGTGTTTTCTTTGTGTAGGTCCGCAGGTGTCCCTATTTGGCACATCGATCAAATCAAGTCCCCGCGGGCACTGTTGATATCGGCTTTATCAGGGATAAGTCCAATGAGTTTGCTCCAAATAGAGGGCCACGCCTGGAGGTACATCCGCTTGGTAAGAACCTGGCGGACACTATAGAGAAACCCCAAGGGTATACCCACGCTGCATCTTAGCCTAGTGACACAACCCCGGTCGAGTTTATCCCAGGTGGTAGCACAGCTCCGAGCTCCTCTCTCTCGACTCCCTTCGCCACTCTAGTAACACTTGCTAGAGTCCATAAACATGAGGCCCAAATGGTCACTCTTCTGCACACATCCAGCCTTGGATGCAGAGCTCTATTTCTGAGGCAGAGGAGCGCATGGAGCGAAAGATGGCCAAGCACACAGAGAGGCAAATCATGGAGGTTCATAACCTCCTGGACGCTTTTGAGTTGCGTGTGATAGCCCGGACAGACCCTCCGGTGGATGTGGTGACCCTTCAAGCTGTGCTAGAAAATCTGATAGAGGACCAGGACACGATTCTAAATGATAGGGTGCCCGAGCCTGATGCCCATTATGCAGAGCCTGCTGAGGATACTATTTTGGCTGCCTGATTCTCTACTGTTGAAGTGTAACTACCTCCACCAAGAGAGCATGCCAAGTTGAATAGATGTCGGAATGAGGATGAGTCTAGGGCAGAGAAGAAGGAGCATCGAGAGTTGGAGGCTACGGGGAGAGCCTCGATAGCTTATGAGGAGGCCCGTCAGTTTAGGGCTATTGAGTTGGCTGCTGGGGCGTCTAGCTCAAGAGTTGTTAAGGCAGAGAATAGCACTATTGATGGTGCTGTGATTGTTGAGAGAGGCACTACTAAGGGTGCTGCTGATGCTGAGGACACTACTGAGGGTGTCCAAACTACACAGGGAGGGGGTTCCGGGACACCGAACCCACCAGCTTGTTGATCTACGACCCTTAGTGTCTCAGGTTTGCTTTATATACCACTGTATTATTTTGGATTCTTTTATGCATTGGGGAAAATTTCATATATTTTTGTTTGGAGTTGGGTATATGCAGAGTGAGTGCTAGGGTTAAGTCTGACTAGACCAACTCACGATCAACTTTTGGGGTTTTGTTTCCTATGTTCTTTTTCCTTAAGATATGATTATTTTTATTGGTTAACCGACATGTATATCTTGTGCGCATAGTATAACTCTGAATCATGATGGCTAAAACATAAATGATATCTTGAAGTAATGAAAATGATGCATGACTAGGTATATTAACTAATAAGTGTGTGGCCCTGAGCATAACATAGAGATACTCCACTGCATGACTTTTAATCTAAGACTCGAACTAGGTGTCTGATAATCTGGTAGAGTAATAAGATGTCAAGTGAGTGAGGAAAATTTTAATAGTCCAATATTTGTACTAAGGTAGAACTTGCCTGATTAGTCCTTTTAAAACTAAGTCGTAATGGACAATTAGGAAAGGATCATAGGCCCTTGTTAAATAGAGCCAATCTTTAGCCTAAATTACAGAAAACCGAATGAAATTTTTCCCTCTTTGATCCAAATGATTTGAACTTAAAATAAATCTTTCTTTTTCACCCCAGCTGATCTTTTCTGATAACAATGTGTTGGACCTGGTCCCTCGTTTGACATGTGCACCTCAGCTTATGCCAAAAGCATAAGTTTAGGGTGGATAATGCAGAAAGCAACCTTGTCGTGGCCCTGACCCAACTTTTGGTATTGTGTACATTGACTCATGGCAAAGCCATGAGTTGAGGGTGGCTATTATGAGGAATGCTACGGAATGTGGGGTTGAAAAAACAAAGAGAGAGAAAGAACAAAAGAAAATTGACTCAAAAAAAGTTTAAATAAAAGTGAAATAAAATTATAAAATGAAAATGAAAAAATAAATAAAAAATAAATATAACCAAGAAAAGAAAAGAGTAACTTACACAAAATAAGAAAAAACGGAAAAATAGCAAGGTGAAAGAATATAAGAATATAAGAAAAAGGGTGGAATAAAATGATGAAAAGGTAGGATGGTTAAACGATATGTCAACGAGGGAAACAAGTCACTAAAATATACCTAAATATACCCTACCTGACCCTGAGCCTATGTTACAATCTAAGAAAGTCCTATTGTAATCCTAAGAGTTTTTATGGCGAACTTAAAGCAGTGAAAATAAGGGCAAGCCTATGGCAATATGTATAAAGGAGTTGTGAAGTTGTTCTCAGAGTGAGTGTTGAAAAGTATTCCTCATATTCAAACTGAAATCATTTTGTGAAAAAATAGTATGTTATTTTGAAGTGAGGACACTAGCTGCAATACCGAACAAAATTGCACCTAGGTGATAGATCGAAGAAGATAGGTGTCAAGTTGTGGTGAGTCTGTGACATGGTCTTATCCACATAATTCAAACGTAATAGTGATAGCATGAATGAACATAATGATAATAATCAGGATTGAAAGCCAAATGATTGTGAAAGTTAAAAGACGGATACTCTTGTACAAATATTTTGTAGTGAGTCATAGTGTGTTGCTTCAGGACAAGCAACGAATTTAAGTTGAGGGTGTTGATGTATCCTGGTTTTACGGTACTTTCAATGCTTTCTACTTAAGCTTAGTGTGTCTAAAGCCTTATTGTATTGATTTTTTATGTAGGTTTCTCTTTATTTGAAGGGATTCTGTCCAAAGGAGAACGCGGAGGATTTGAGCAGACATTGCAGAAATGACCACCTACGGAGCCCACTACGGTCCGTGATGACTGTGACGGTCCGTAAGTGGCACCGTAGTGAGAAGAAAATTGCTGATAAAGGAATTTGGGGAAGTTTGACAAAGTGTGGGACTACGTAAGCTCATGAGGGACCGTCATAGCCACGACAGTTCGTCCTGCATATTCATCGTGATTGTCCGAGAGTAGTTCCATTACCCAATTTCAAGAAGTTTCTAATTGTTGTGGAACATAACCCCTTGACGGACCATCGTGCTTGCAACGGTCCGTCATATCTGTCTGTAGAGGGTAAAAGAGAGTTGATCAAGAAAACAGCAGAAAATTATGCCAAGTATGGAACAACGAAGCCCACGACCGTTCGTCGTGTCCATGACGGTCTATCGCAGGGATCGTTGATTTAGACGCGTTTTGGACAAATTTACCTCAATTAGAGTCCTTCTTTTATTAGGTTTTATTTTATTATTAATAGTACAAAAAAACTCCTTTTTGGGGTTAGACTTTTTGATATTTTTGAGTTTTATTGTCAAACTATTGATCTCTTGATTTTGGGGATTTGATATTATTTTTTCAGAATCAATTATTGGTGTTTGGTGATTTATTCAAGTAAATTTATGGATTTCTTCATTCTCATGAAAGTAAGTGCATGAATTCTTATATTATCAATATAAATTGTGTGATTATTAGCATGGGTAACTAAACTCTATAACTAGGGTTGTGGGAACCATGGGTAAATAAAAAGTTAAAATCTAGCTAAAATAACAATTCTAGAATAGTGTCTTGCATGTATTGCTAATTTTTTTCTAAGAGGTCTTTTTAATAGATAAAACGCACCTTATTGATACTTGTCGGACCAAGGAGGTAGATAATAGGATAAGAATTATCAACATAGATTTAGTGTATACAATATAATAGGCTAGTGTCAGTTGGTACGAAGTAACAACTTAGTCAAAGATCGAATATGATGCTTAATATGAGGTAAACATAAGGTTTAGTAAAGCAACACACGTAGCCAAACCAGGGTGCGGATTGAAATTCTCTAGTTGCGGGACAAAGGATTTATAGATACATGACTTATCACTTTGCATGCAAGAAACTAGGAAAAGATTGTTATAGATAGAATTAACGAGTTAGGAGCCCGTGGGGAACAGTTACTCCCTAGTTACCCTCATTACTTGATTAAACTCTAATACTTGAACCTTTCACTTGTTTACTTTAATTAAGCTTATTTATTTTATTAATCAAAACTCCCTTTAGTTATTTGTTTTCGGGAAATTGTTGACTAAATAGAAGTAATAATAGAATAAAGTTAAGTCTGAACCATTTTCCTCGTGGGAACGATCCCAAATTCACTAGTTGGGTTCTTCACTTGATGCGACCACTTTTACTTTGTTTCGAGATGTAAATTTGAGCGTATCAGAGTCAAATGAGGACATACTTCAACTTTACTTAATGATCCTATACTCCATGATTAGCTCGCAAAAGCACCTTCCGCTATGAATCTCTTTAGATATAGATAAGAATATGTAATTAGTATAGACACATGTACTAAGTATGACATAATGCATAAAAACCATTAATATGGACATTTAATAGAAATATGCATATTTTTTATCCAAATATCATAATATAAGCATAAGAACAACATTTATCACCTTAAAAAGACATAATATAACCATTAATCAATTTATCACATTTTAAGAAACATTATAATAAACCCATGTCACATTACAGTGACTAAATTCACTGTTATAGTGAAGTTTTTCAACTTCACAAGGAACGCTTGCTAACATGCAATACTCTAACAAAATGTTATCCTAAGTCTCACTTAAGTAAGACGAAGAAAGACCTCCATATAGCCTCTCTAGGCACACCTAGATTATCCTTAGAACCACCAATAATGATATATAAATACTTACAATACACCAAGCACATAGACATGAGATCCTCTTTAAAAAAGTTATTCTTAGGTTCACTTGAGTGAGTTGTGAAACGACCACCCATACAATCATTTCTGCACACACTTAAGAGATCCTTTAGACTACATAAGATACAATCATTCTCACTTAATACAACAACATACATAATATGACATTCTCCTCCCAAGGTTATCAAAAGACTTACTTAAGAAGATAAAGAAAATAATGTTCATGCTTGACCTCTTCAAGATTACCTATATAATCGTTAAGACTACCTATGTTTGGATCATGTCTACATAATCAACCATATTTCCTAACTACATTCATTCTTAAGACTTATCTAGGTAAGACATGAAGTGAAAATTCCTATGCCTCGTTCACACCTTAATTAGACAACCCTTAACTACTCTAGATAAGTACTTATTCATTTAATATGTTTTCTTAACTTAATTATTACATTCATTAGTTCATTTAAGATTCATTTGTCACATAAAGGACATTCAAGTAATGGTCTTGGAGAAGTCCTAGGGACTCAAACTAACATCTTTAAAACCTATTGTGCAATGTCTAGATAGTGTCCCATACCACCACCTAAACTTCATAGAACTTCTCCAATACTAGTAAGTATCCCATATGAGGAGAATAGGAAATAACCGACATAGACCATGGTAGCGAAGCATGGAATACGGAGTTGTAACCTAGTCCGATGGAGGGTGTTCTACCTGCCATTGGGTGAACTTGGACACATCCCATGTGGGCAATGGTTAAGGAATATGAAGTGTTTTCTTTGTACTCTAGTCTCATTCTTCACTAGAGATACTTCCGAAGCCATACTCACTCGGTGCTATCCTTTGTTATCATAGAGTAATTCAAATTAAAGGATCATACGAAGGGGTTCCATATCTAGTTCATCACCCAATCACATTCACCCTACCAAAGAGGTCCCCTATGGATGCCTTACAATGGCGATGAAGATAGCGTAATGGCTTTCCTAAGGATGATTTTATGTCGTTCAAAAAAACCAACCCTAATTCCATCATTCATTACAAGAAGGATACCATTACGACTTTCGAGTTCAAGTTTCATAACCTTACTACTATGTTCAAGGCTTCACATAATGGACCTTCTTAGAATCATTAAAGGACTGATATCATTCATACATATAAGACAATGAGACTTTAGCATCCTAAGTTAGGACATCTCATATTAGCATTCCTACATGTATCAAGTAAGGGATAGAAGTCTACCAAGACGAGACACAACGTACTTCACATATATCATATCATTACAGAAGCACATATGAATTAGAATTATCATCTGTAATTTAGCCTATAAACTACGATAACATCATCAATTAACCATCATAGAGTAATGTAGTATGTCATGACTTGAATTCTTGAATCTTAATCACAACCTACGTCGTTGACCTCTAAGAGGTCGTAGGCAAGACTCTTTTTGCATTCATCACATTCATGTAGTTAAATTTGTGGAAAATTTATAACCTTTTAAACTAATGAAGTATACATAGACTTAACTTTTTACGTAGATACATCATATACTATGCTCAAGGTAAAAGAACAACCATCTATCATAAAGAATCATTTCGAAATCAAAGATATTATAAAGCTTCAAAATATAAATATGAATGAAACTCAAGGGACACCATCCACTAGCTATGTCTACTAGTAGGCTAGACTAAAACAGTAGCATCCTCGAAATCAAGAGAACTTACCAAAAGGTTTGGATAGCGCTGATGTCCAAACCACTATAATGAATCTTCAATCTGCTCTCTACCTGCACCTATAAAAATAAGAAATTGTATAGTGTTAGTACACCACTTGTACTAATTATGGGTGTATGCACACATACATATAAGGACTATGCATGATCAAGGAAACTTCTTGCTAAACAACATACCATTTGTTGAAAGTGCAGTCACTAGACTTTTTAAATCGTTAGTTATGAATTGTGGTATAAATATGATGTATCTTAGTGAATTCAAAGCACACAACTTATTTTCTATGTGATTATATGCCATTAGTATCATCAATATAATTTTAGAACTACACGGCCGAGAATTCAAAAAATTTATTACCCCTTACCCGAGAGTTGCCATTCCTATATTTAGTTTTATTTTCAAGATTTTTCTTCTTCTTGTTGTGTAGTTCAAGAATTCTTTTAGACCTGTGTTTTACTTACAAGTGCAACGATTCATTGTAGTCCATACCCACAATGAATCAAATAAGTAACCTAAGGACTGAGGAAAGATTTCACTATCTCACAATGAGTCATTTGTTACTCTATGTATTCATTAACATATCATATGCCATTTTCTAGTGGTTATGCCATCTATTTCATTACTTTCATGTTAGGTAAGTTATGAGGTTCTTAGTTGTCATTATGTTTCTACTTCCCTTTATTGACATCATGTAAGAATTCATTATAAGCTAATCTTATTTGGCTTTGCCCATTATTTCCTGAAATTTCTTAAGTGTGATATTGGCAATTGATATTCTTAAGCTCTTCGTCATAGCTCACCTTGAACATACATTCCATTATCATTCTTTATTACTTTCATAGAGAAATCTTAAGATATAAGATCATGCGAGCTAACATGAAATCCAACGTCTTCCCAACACCGAAAAGAGGTTATTCACGGATTAAAATGATTATAGATCATGTGAGCTACTCATGAATCCAATGTCTACTCCACACCGAAAATGGGTGGTTCTGGCTTAGGAGAATCCATATCGAGTGTTCACTCCACACTGAAGAGGAGTGGCTCATGGCTATATTGAACCAAGAACATATTTTGAGAATTAACCGACATAGATCTTGTGAGATAGACATGAAATCCAGTGTCTACCGCATACCGAAAGAGGTGATCTCACTGGCCAAGGTTAAATCGAAACATACCGAGCTCTCTTAGGTAGATACGATTGTCTTGTTCCTTTGTTTGATAGACATAGTTCGAAGACTAGGTACTTAAGGAGACTACTTATCCACCTTGGTGGTGGCCTCGTCTCATGAGATTTACACATGCAAGCACATGCTCAAAACTAGTCTATCGGTACTTCTGTCACTTTCATTATCATCTTATCTTTTAGAATGGACTCAAACGTTATGGAATCTTGCTTCTAGAGGAATTTTTTCTTACTCTATTGATGACTTCTCATCCTTTCCTTTACATTGATCAAATCTGAATTGTCCTTGCATAACATCTTTGGTGTTAATGAAAGTTATCTCGCACGTTCTAACACCTTCATTCATGAGTATTTCGAACATAGTAGCTTAGGTGTAAGTTAGGTTATCTCATTTCATTTAACCTAATTATGGTAACTTTCTTAACTTAGCCATCTGTTGTGATGTTATTACTGACGTTACTAGCTTAATTTCATTTAGTAGCTTCATATCATCGTTTATTGACGATGAGCACTTCATTCATTTAGTTGCATATGTTAAGAGTTCAATCTTTTAGACCATGTTGGGACTTGTCCAAATGAACGACATTCCCCTGGTTATGAATTCATTGAATTAGTTTAGAAGTTCTTGTGTTGTCATTTCATTATTTTGGCTACATAAGATTGGCATATGATTAGTCTTGGCCTAAACAATTTTGGAAAAGATTGCATAACTATCTTTGTTAGCATAAGCCAATTTTCAGGTTCATCATGCTTAACTTTTTATACATTATACGTTAGCCAATCTTTTAGTTATTTCAATACAACATTGTAGCCAATTCTTTTCATCATTCTTAGACAATTTATTGTTAGCCATTTAATTGTCGTAATATAGGTAATTCATTCAAATGTGATTTCAAGGAGATCTTTTAAGCCAATCTTAGTTCATGACTTTAAACATAACATTTTTAAACAACTTGGAATACATCATATTAATATTTGATGAATATAAGATCTTCATAAAGTCACATTAACAGTAGATATGCATCAACACGTCACACATCAACACTTAAACATTTTTGGACATAGCTTAACAAAACATCGTTCTTTAATTCACGTAAGAAACCCTTAGCATCATACGAGTTCAACTTCATAGTTCATTCGACGAGAACTTTGGGAAACAATCCTAGTTTTCGAGATCTCATGAATTCGTTAGAAGGAAAGTACTCTTGGAGAAATCTTTCAAGGAGAGAAACCCATACCTTAAGTATAACTTAATCTATGAAGACCACCTTGAACGAAAACTTGGAGAAACCTTGAAATCTCCAATAATGTATTTGAAATTTCTGCCTCTTTCTTTGATTAGTTTTAGCGTTGTATTCTCTGAGTGTTTGATCGTAAGTTTGAGGTTTGGTAACTGATCATAAATCATTAAACTAAGCCTTAATAAATTAAATAAATAAATAACTAAATTATTTACTAGAAAGCCCCTCCTAGATTTACTAGAACTAGGAAAACACAACACTTAGTCAAATGTGAAGTTTTTCCTAAGAATTTCGTTTTGAACCCTTAATTTAATTCATTAAATGTCTAATTTAATTAATTAAGGGACCTAGGGTAATTACTAAAGTACCCCTATGTCATTGGAACCATAACTATCCCTTTTGGACAGGTTATATACTAGGATGTTTCTTAAGTTATACTAGGTTAGTGTAAGTTTTTTGGTTTCAACCCTTTATTTTTATTAATTAAATGAATAATTTAATTAATTGAATGACCTAGGCTAATTACTAAAGTACCACTAAGTCGTTATAATCATAAGTAACCCTTTGGACCATCGTAGGTTAAGTACTAGGATGTTTCTTGAGTTATACTATGTTAATGTAAGAATTTTGGTTTGACCCCTTTAATTTAATTAGTTAAATTGATAATTTATTTAATTAAGTTATCTATGGTAATTACTAAGGTACCCTTAAGTCGTTTTAACCATAACTAACCCTTTGGACCATCCTAGGTTAGGTAATAGGTCGTCTTTTTCTTGTCTTAAGCGATATCTGGAAATGACTTTGTGATTTCAATTTTTCCCTTTTAAATTAATTAATTAAGCTGATAAATTAATTAATTAATTAATTAACCTAGGGTAATTAGTAAAGTATTCCTAATTTGTTAGGACCACAACCAATCCTTTGGACAATCCTATGTTAGGTACTAGGTTGTCTTTTGATTGCCTTAATTGAAATCTGGAAATTGCTTTGTGATTTTGGTTTTATTAATTAATGAAGCTTATAAATTAATTAATTAAGTAACCTAGGGTAATTAATAAAGTATACCTAAGTTTTTAGGACTATAACTAACCTTTTGGACAATCCTAGGTTAGGTACTAGGTTGTCTCTTTAACTAGTTGGTAGGCTGGTGTCACCCAATTTAAGTGTTATGTTGTCGGGTGCACTAATTAGTTTATTTCAGCTTTTCCTGGGTTAGTTAGTTATTTAGGTCACCATATTATAGTCTATAATTGGTTAGAGAGGTAGTCCCCACTTTGTTGAACCCATGTGCACGCCTGCCACACATTAACTACCCTAACCAAATTAGGTTAGGGTGGTTCCCTCTTGGCCGATTTCAACATGCCTTGCAGATGTGATTGCACATGGGTTGGTTGTAATATTCTAACTAAATATTGTTGATTTCCTATTGGAATATTTACTGATCCTCCCAAGGATCCTCACTATGTCCTTGGGCACTGCTTAATCTATGTGATCATCTTAAATGATCATGTGCTAAGGTACGTAGGCTTGACGCTTGGATGCCTCGTACCTAATTTTTGTGATATAAAGAAAAAAGCATTTTATCCTAGGGTATTCATTTCAGGTACAATTCTAAAAAGGCATGGATCATATTATGCTTATTCGGATATATACATAGAAATTAGCTAACACCCCTTAGCCAATTTTCTATACTATGCCCAATATTTCTCAATATTGGGCATTGGGATGCCTATATTCCCCCAAAAGGTATTCTTATTTACTTACTAGGATCTTTAATAGACATGTAATTTTATGAGATGTTACATTATCCCCCCCCCCCCCAGGAACATTCTCACCTAAATGACACTACACATCATCTTTAATCAAGGAGGGTAATTTTCGAAAACACTTTGACATGCTTGAAACTTTACTCTTTATGAATATCTGATTCAAACATACTCTAGATGATGCATATTACTCAAGCTTATTTGAAGCATCATATTTGATATTGAGGAACTTTTGTCTCAATTACACTTACCTTAATGCACATAAAAACTCATGCAATCCAAAAATCTTGTCTACGCTATACAAAAACCGCAACATCAATACAAGCATGAACTCATTTTAACTCATATAGTGCAAGTTTAAGACACATGATTATGGACTTAAAATATAAAAATCTCCTAATTCATTAAGATTTAGAGTCTCATTAACAAAATCGGACGAAGAAAGAGTATGTCTAACCTCAAGAACTGAATAAGTGAGGGTAACACGATCTCATATCGGCCTCACCCTCCCATGTTGCTCCCTCAATAAGGTGGTTCCTCCATAATACCTTTACGGTGGCAACCTCTTTGTTCCTAACCCGTTTCACTTAGTGATTTAAAATTTCAATGAAAACCTCTTCGTACAAAAGGTTCTCATCGGCTCCTAACCCCTTAGATAACATCTCGTTGACTTTATGATTGGAAAGTATTTGGCTTGTTGGATTTGAACCATGCCCTTCCCATTTCAACTCAACTCATTTGGCAACTGAAACCTTACTTCCTTGTTTCAATAGTCTATGGTAGCATAACACTTATAGAGCCAATCCATTCCCGTAATGTTATCAAAATCAAACATGGTGAATTCTATTAAGTCAGCATAGTTGACTCTATCAAGAATAAATATTGGGAATTCTCGATATAATCTTTTAGCTCTAATGTTGTCTTGTTTTGCAAAGACCAGAACCTTAGTATGGTGCCTTAGACCACTTGGCCATCGTGACCCATATCTTGTTCCATACTTGAGACACATCCTTGAGCTGTTATACATCAAACTCAACCTTCTCTTTTTCATTAACACCCATAGCAGGCATTATAACCTACCATGCACTCACTTCCATGCAAACGGCCACACTTACCACATTTTCCAGCAGCTAGGGCTTGACAAGGAGCTTGGTCTCCCCCACCAGCTGCTTCCCCAACTCTACTGCCTGTGTTTCTCCTTGTATTCACGCACACGCAAGAAGGAAATTACATCCTAGAATGACAAAAAATGTCAAAGATCTACACGGCGCGATAAAGAGTAGAAGAAGGAAGATTTCCTAACATCACATAATCTCTTAGTCATGATTGTAGTGCGTTTTACAACCATAAGTTATAAACTACGTACGTGGTTGTTTTGTGTTTCAGATCTAAGGTAATTTAACCTCATACTTTTACACTATGTTTTTCACGACCCGAATTCTGGAATCCGAATAGCAGCCGGCATCATTGACTTCATAGAGGTCGTAGACAAGCCTCTTCTTGCATTCATCACATTCATCTAGTTAATTTTGTAAAAAATTTAAAACTTTTTAAAGTAATAATGTATACATAGACTTCATATACTTCTTACGTAGATGCATCATATATAAGCTCAAGGTAAAGGAATAACCATATATCATAAAGAATCAATTCGAAACAAAAGATGAATATATCATAATTAAGTTTGCCAAACACAAACTTATTACAATGCTTTGAAATGAAAGTATGAAAGAAATGCTAGGTACAACATCCACTAGCTATGTGTACTACTAGGATAGATTAAAAGTGTAGCATCCTCGAAATCAAGAGGACCTACAAGAATGTCTAGAGAAAGCTGTTCAATCCGCTGTAATAAATCTTCAATCTGCTCTATGACCTGCACCTATAAAAATAGTAAATTCTATAGGGTTAGTACACCACTTGTTCTAAGTATGGGTGTATGCACCACATACACATAGGGACTATGCATGATCAAGGAAAGCTCTTCCTAAACAACATGCCATTTCTGGAAAGTGCAGTCACTAGACTTTCTTAAATCGTTAGTTATGAATTGTGGTATAAATATGATGTATTTTAATTCATTCAAAGAACACAACTCATTTTCTATGTGATTACCAGCCATTAGTGCCATCAAAATAATTTTAAAACCACTCAGGCGAGAATTAAAATTTTTTATAACCCCCACTCTAAGAGCTCCCATTAATATACTGAGTTTTATTTTAAGTCTTTTTCTTCTTCTTGTTGTGTAGTTCAATAAATCCTTTAGTCCTATGTTTTACTTACAAGTGCAATGATTCATTGCAGTCCCATACCCACAATGAATCAGATAAGTAATCCAACGACTGTCGAAAGATTTTACTACATTACAATGAGTCATTCATTACTCTATATTTTCATTAACATTTAATACGCCATTTTCTAGTGGCCATGCCATATGTTTCATTACTTTCATTTAAGGGAAGTTATGAGGTTTTTAGTTGTCATTATCTTTCTACTTCCCTTTATTGGCATCATGTAAGAAGTCATTATAAGCAAATCTTATTTGGCTTTGCCCATTATTTCCTAACACTTCATAAGTGTGATATGGGAAATTGACATTCTTAAGCTATTTTTCATAGCTCACTTTGACATACGTTTCGTCATCATTATTCATTGCTTTCATAGAGACATCTTTAGAAACAAGATCATGCAAGCAAACATGAAATGCAGTGTCTTCCCCACACCTACATGAGTTGATTATCCGTTTAAAATGAATATATATGATATGAGCTACTCATGAAATCCAGTGTCTGCCCTACAATGAAAAGGGGTGATTCCCAGCTAAGGCGAATTCATATCGACTGTTCACTCCACACTGAAAAGGAGTGGCTCACAACTATAGTGAAGAAAGAACATATCTGTAGTACTAACCGACATAGATCATGTGAGATAGACATGAAATCCTGTGTCTACCCCACACTGAAAAGAGGTGATTTCACTGGCCAAGGTGAAATTCAAAAATACCTAGCTCGCTTAGGTGGAAACCATTGGCTAGTTCCTATGTTTGCTAGACATATTTCAAAGACTAAGGACTTAAGGAGACTACTTATCCACCTTGGTGGTTGCCTTGTATCACTAGACATACACGTGCAAGCACATGCTCATAACTAGTTTATCGGTGCTTTGCTCACTTTCATTATCTTCTTATCTCTTAGATTTGACTCAAACAATATGGAAGCTTGCTTTTAGATTGAGATTTACTTACTCTATTGATGACTTTTCATCCTTTTATTTACATTGATGAAATGTGAATTTTACTTAATAACATCTTTGGTGTTACTAAAACAGGTCTCACACGGTCTAACACCTTTATCTCTGAGTTTTCAACAAAGTACCTTAGGTGTAAGTGAGGCTTATATCACTTCATTTATATCATGACCCGCAAGTACACCCTAGAAGCTAGTACATCCTTGTGTCATCCCACGGCAAATGAGACTTCAATAAGTATTATCTAAGCCTATCGTATGATTCATTGCATAATAAACATTCTAATATAACTACAAATTTAAAACATTCTTCACACACGAAGAAATCTTTGATAAACAATACCCAAGCGGAAGACCTTCATTTAAAACATTAAATCTTAAAAAAAATCTACTTGAACCATCTAAACTTTAAAGTACACAAAACTATGGACAAATCCCGTACAAGACAATAAAATAATGTTTTTGACATAAGGGAAATGTGGATTTTGTCCATGAATCGATGAGGAGACCGCAATACTTCATCTTCAAGGCCTTAGAAACCTATTCATCCTCCATGGTACATCCAGATTCCATTTCCCTACACTTAAGTCAAAAAGTAAAAGAAGGGGTTAGCACATTAGTTTTACTAAGTATGGAAGCCATGCAAAAGCCATGAAAAAGAGATATTTAGTAATAAGCGTGCTTTTCATAAATTTTGATTTAAAACATCAAACTATAATAAAAAGAACCACATTTAACAACTTAGAAACACATAAGAAAATCATTTAACAAAAAGTCACATTTTTAGAAAATATTACAGTGAAGTCACTTCACCGTACAGTGGACTAAATTAACTGTTATAGATAAGTTCCTTTTCTTAACCTTAGACACCTTTTAGAATGTAATCTTCTCACTCAAGGCTATCATAAGATTCACTCAAGTAACACAAAGAGTGACCGCCCATACACCCTCTATAGATGTGACTAAACGACCCTTTAGATTACTTATAATTAGTCACGTAGACACTTAAGAGATATCAACATAATAACATATTTTCCTATCAGGTGAATCTAAGGTTATCTTCAGTGATTTGTGAAGCGACCGCCTATACCATCCCTTACACACACACTTAAGAGATTCTATAGACTAAGTAAGATAGAATTATTCTCATTTAACACATTAACATATAGATGATATCACATTTTCCTTCTAAAGGCTATCGAAAGACTTACTTATGTAAATCCAGAAGATAACCTCCTTAATGAACTCTTCAAGATTATATAAGTAATTTTACAATTATCTAAGGCTTAGATTATGTCCAAATAATAAACCAACTTCACTAACAAGAGTAATTCTTAAGACTTATCTAGGTAAGGGACGAAGTGACCATTCCTATACCCTCTTCACACCTTAACTAGAAAACCCTTAATTACTCTAGATCAGTACGACTTCATTATAACAGACATTCTTAAATCAAAAGGTAACCAAACCAATTTAACGTCAAAACCACCATCTATCATACCTCATCTCACAAGTCACATCTCATCTTTTGTCTCCCTCAATCGAAACATCTTAAGGCCACCATCTAGGGACCAACACATAAGGGAAACAAGGGAGAGACACCATACAAAGCTCTAAGGCACGATTAGATGAATAAAGAAGTGAAACTTTCCTAACACCCAATAGCCTCCTATTAATAATGTGGCGCGCTTCACATTATATATAAGACACTCCCTAAACCTCATGCTCTGTTACAATCTTTGTCACAAACCGCAAGTACACCCTAGAAGTTAGGACATACTTGTGTCATAACATGGCTAATGAGACTTCAAGAAGTCTTACTAAGACTCTCGTATTATTCATTCCATAATAAACATTCTAAATTGATTACAAATGTAAATTTTCTTCACACACGAAAAACTATTTCATAAACAATACACAAGCAGAAGTCTTTCATTTCAAACATTAAATCTTTACAACAATCTACTTGAACCAACTAAACTTTAGAGTATAAAAAACTTCGGACTAATCCTATACAAGACAATAAAATAAAGTCTATGACATAAGGGATATGTGGATATTGTCTTTGAATCGATGAGGAGTCCCCAATACTTCATCTTCAAGGACATAGAAACCTATCCATCCTCCATGGTACATCGAGTTTCCATTTCCCTACACCTTAGTCTAAAAGTAAAAGAAGGGGTTACCATATTACTTATACTAAGTATGTAAGCCATGCAAAAACCATGAAAAAGGGACATTTAGTAATAAGCATGCTTTTCATGAATTTCGATTAAAAACATCATACTACAATAAAAAAAAAAACATTTAACAACTTAGAAACACATAAAAAATCATTTAACAAAAAGTCACATTTTTAGCAAACATTACAGTGAAGTCAGTTAACTGTACAATGAACTCAATTCACTATTACAGTGAAGTTCCTTCACTTCACTTTAGAACCCATTTAGCATGTAATCTTCTCACTCAAAGATTTCCTAAGATTCACTTAAGTCAGAAAAGAGGGAGCGCCTATACACCCTCTCTAGATATGCCTAAACGATCCTCAAAATTACTTATAATGAGTCAATACACACATCACATAGATAAATATAAGAACATGAGATTTTCCTTCAAAGGTGACTCTAAGATTCACTTGAGAGAGTTGTAAAGAGACCGCCCATACGATCCCTTACACACACACTTAAGAGATCCTATAGACTACCTAAGATAGAATCATTCTCATTTAACACATTAACATATAGGTGACATGACATTCTCCTTCCAAAGGATATGGAAAGACTTACTTAAGTAAATCAAGAAGATAACATCCCTAGTGACCTCTTCAACATTACCTAAGTAATCCTTAAGGTTACCTAAGGCTTAGATCATGTCCACATAATCAACCAACTAAAATTCATAGAACTTCTCTAATGCTAGTAAGTATCAAACAAGATGAGAATAGGAAATAACTGACATAGACAATTTTACCAACTCATGAAATCCGGAGTTATATCCTACTCCGATTAGGGTGTTCTACTTGCCAAGTGTAGATCTTGGACACATCCCATGTAGGCACATGGTTAACGAATTAGAAGGGTGTGCTTTGTATTCTAGTCTCATACTTAAATATAACTACTTCCCTTACTATACTTAGTGTTGCTAGCCTTCATTCTCATATAGCCATTCATATGAAAGGTTCACATAAAAGGGTTCTATCACAAGTTTATCACCCAATGACGTTTAACCTACCAAATAGGTCTTTCCTAAGGTTTGATATGATACTCTTCCATCCAATCAACCTTAAGTCCGTCATTTTTTACTTTTAAGGATACGATTACGGATTTCGACTACATAACCTTACCACTAGGTTAAAAGTTTCACATAAAAGACCCTCTTAACATCATTAAAGGTCACATATCATTTATACATTCAATACTAAGAGACTTAAGAATTATAAGTCAAGACATGACATATTCATATTCATACAAGCATCAAGTAAGGGACACAAGTCCATCAAGACAAGACACCACATACTTCACCTTAACACATATTGCTAGTCATTCTTTAAGCACATGGGAAACAACAATTATCATCATTAAGTCATCCTACCCACTACCATATCATAATCAATATAATTATTATAGACTTATATAATAAAGTTGGAACAACCATGCACCAACCCTAAGATTACACATACATATAGTCATGGTTTACATGATTTCCTAACATACATAACAAGAACACATACTTTCATATTCCTTCACAAATAGATATATATACTCATATTTCAGCTAAAACATCTATACAAACCATCATATTATTTCAAGTAGTGCCGATAAGGCCATGATCATTACATTGTATAACACCTTCACCATAAGTTGACCATACCAATCACAATATACTTGAAGTCTAATTAATATTAAAATAAAGAAATTACGGCAGCATATCCCACTCTATCTTACCATTTCAATTTCAAGGCTGAATCATCCAATTCGATATTACATGGCCCTTACCCAAGGCTTTAACCAACAACTCAATACAATTATATCGATAATCAATGAAACTAGGTCAATTCATTACATACTTATAAATATTATACAACCTATATTTCAATTGAATTAAATTATTGCATCATTAGATAGTCCATAGAAAATTACATTAGAAATCATAAGCCTTAAGTAAATATCAATTCAATAAGCTTAAAATGCAATAGATCTAAAAGTATTCATTAGTCAATTAAGAAAATGGAAACACCCTATTAAGAAATTAACCATAATCTATACATGAATCAAAAGCCCATAACAATCTACACATCAATTCGTGAATATCAAAGCATAATCAATTCTCCCATATTTTAGTGAAATTTAGATATTTGAGAAGATCAAGTGTTAATGGACAATTTTATTGGAAAACATTAAATATACATAAATTTCATCATATCTAAATGTTTGGAAACCATTTATGCAAGAATCCAAGACTTAGAGTAGAAATTGGACTTTTTCGTCCTTTTTAATTTTTTGAAAATCATCTCTGAAATTGGCTCTAAGGTGATAGAAAGCCTTATATGAAGAAATACCATACCTTATTTTAAGAACCCAATTAAAATTAAATAAGAATCTCCATTTAAGAATCATCTTCAAGCTCCATCTTCATCTTGAACTCGCATGAATGTTTTTGGAGTAACTTTAGGAGGAAAAGTGTTTTGATTTAGGTGGTTGGGTTATAATGATAGTTTAATGACTTATATACTCATGAAATACCCATAAAACATAAAATAATGATCCTCCTATTTTTAAATGTGTTGGGGTTAAATTCGAACTTCACCCCTAACTGTACATAAAGCTGGATGAAAACATGCACCGATCGACGTGACCATCGACAGACCGTTGGTCAGGCCACGTCTCCTCAATGGGGGTTTCTTTGGTTGGTTTTGAGAGTAATAAACCTTAATTAATGTTGTATCCATCAATGAGACCCATGGACGTGTCGTCTCGTGGTCGACTGGTCCGCCGTTTGGCCACTGCTTGGCAGTGTTGGTCTCTAAGTTGGGGTCCTCCCTTAGGGCCCCTTTTTGGGTCCTATGTTGAGTTGTACCCCAACGTTTACACCCCAAATATGTTTGTATACGAGTTTAAGACCTACCAAATGATTTTATCAAAAAAAAAAAAAAAAACTCAACGAAACATACATAGACACGCATGGTCGTTTGAAGGCAAGCTTTTCGAACGTCCAGGACGTTCTTGAACGTTTCACCTACAAACATCACGAAACTTGACAGATTTCCAACAAAAACCATATACAGTCATTTATGAACAATATAAGCTCATGAATGAAACATAAACACGTAAAACAACATAAGAGGCACTATGTGACATTGTCGTAGAATGTCTTGTTCGTCCTTTGACGTTTAACTTCCAGTGCCCCTAATATTTTATCTACTTCCTCTATATCACATTATAGACCAAATTAGGACCTTATATAACCATTACAACCAGGTTATACTCTAGACTTACCTAAATCATTTTTGGGGTCTTATAATTTAACACATGATTCTAGTCACTTACTTATTTTAGACATCATTAGTGATGTTATTACTCACGTTACTTGCTTACATTCGTATAGTAGGTTCATATCATCGTTTGCGGATAATAAGCACTTCATTCAATGAGTTGCGTATGTTCATAGTTTAATCTTTTAGAGCATGTTGGGAGTTGTCCCAATGAATGGCATGCCCTTGGTTATGGCATGCTTTCTATCAATTTAACTCAACATGCATATATAATAAGCATAATAAGTTCATTAAACATAATAGAAAACCAACATGTAAATCACCCAAACAATTATTCTAAAATGCCAAAGGTAGAAGCCCATAATCCATCCAAGGCTAAGTATCACATTAAGAAACCCACTTAATACTTACAACATATTTTGATAACATGCTTATACATCAATACTTACTCATAGCTTATTAATCATAACCATAATTGCAATCATAATCATAAAAGAACACTACTAGAATAATCCCTTAGGATCCCACATGTGCAATGAGTAAGAGAAGTCCCATACCCCACCTTACCCTATGTAGTAGCTTTTAAACAACCCTAATAAGAGTTCACATACTTAGATTATTCATTTCTTTTACACTAAGGAAAGAAGTTCATAACCTACACGATACAATGTAACACAACTGGAGAGCATACCCCTGATGAGACCAGCGTCATCGTGTTTTCAGAGGACTCAGACAAGCCCTTAGCATTCGTCATAATATGTGATCACTAAAAATTGCAGAAAATTAAAACTTTTACATTCTACTTGAAGTATACTGAGACTTCATACTTATAATTCATAAGCCATACGATATTCTAAGAAACTGTCTCACATATGTAAAACCATCTAGTTAGTGCAAATCTTGACTTAGCCAATACATAGTCAATATGTCATACAGGCCTTAATACAAAAGAATCCAAGGAACATAATGAAAAAAACATATTCTTAAAACTACTACAAATCTGCGTCATCTAGAATATGAAAGATCGCATCCCCAAACATAAGGACCTACCAAGACTTGGAAAAAGAGTTCCTAGCTTCGTCAATCGACCTCGTTAACTTCAATGGCCGAACCTACAATTGTAGTAATATAAAGTAATAGGGTAAGTACGCAACATGTACTAAGTATGGGTATTTTCTTATAACATTTAAGGACATGCATGAAAAAGGATCATTTATCTTTTCTTTAGAAAACATGCTAAGTCATATTGAAAGTCTTCAATGCATATACCATATAAGATATACAAGTTAAGTATTCCATAAACATAAAGCATGATCATAACAAAGACCTATTATCATAGAGTCATATTAACTTTTCATATTCAATAGATCACGTAACATAGCATAAAAAATACTTAATAATGATCCCATCCCCAACCAACAAGTGCAAGATCATGTGAAGACCCACAACCCCACACAACAAAGTAAATAAGATAGGAGACAATGAGTAAAGCTTTGCTTCATATAACTTGAAACTTAAGTAGTCATTACTTCGTTTAACAATATAACCCAATAACATATTAATCATAAAGACAAACATCATGCATAATAAAAATATATCTTTCATGTTAATATTACATAAGAACAATCTCCTAGGACTTCCCTTAGAGTCAACTTGTGCAATATCTAGGTAGAGTAACATACCCCTACCTATACTAAGTGGACTCCTCAAGTCACCCTATTCAACGTTCATTTACTGGATTTTGATTTTACAGGAGGGAAAATTCGCCTTAACCGACATAGACCATGTGAGCTAAACATCGAATCCGGCCTCATAAAACCCCACAACGAAAGAAGGTGGTGTATCGGCCAAAGTAAAACCTAATATGGCATAGATTTGTAGGTGGATCCACTAGCTAGTTTCCTATGGTGGAAACATAGTTTATGAACTAGGAGATGTATTAGAAACCCATAGATCAACATTACATGGCAAACTCAATATCATGAGAGTCATTGTGAACTTACCTTCCAAATATGGAAGGGACACCTCTCATATCTAGTTCATCAGTGCTTAGCTTAAGTTCATTTCATGAATAAAATTTAAATTGTCTTTTTTCATAAACTAATCATAAGTAATATGAGATTCACTCCTAATTTAAACATGATCATCAAATCTTCATGATTACATGAGAATTTCCTTTCATCATAACCCTTTGTATGTGACATCAATATAACGTAATCATCTTGTGTAAATCATACAATAGAATATCGTAACTTGCATCAATCATGTTCTTTTCATGATCTCACAAATAACATGCTCATAGCCCAGCATCTACACATAAAAACAACGTAAATACTTTCACAATATATAATCATTATATATAGGCTAATATAAACATGGTAGAGTAATCACAACTTTAGAAGATTTACCTCTTGCTTCCAAGGACCTTAATCAAGAACTTACGTTCAGTTTATAACATTCATAACCATAGCATAGTGAAATACTCAATATCATAATCAAGAAAAACTCTTCAAATCGTGTAAAGGATCAATGCATAATATAGAGTAAAGGATAAGGGTCATTTAGGTGCTCATTCTAGTCTTAGTTCCAATTCCTATGTTTTCATATTATCAAGTAGTAAAGACAATCATAAGAAACCATCATATAGATAGGAACATGATCCACACGAAATTAGAACATACTAACAACATACTCATAAATTCTGTTGAAATAGACCATGGAAAACACTTACTTTTCATTGAAAATCATAAATCTAGGGTTAGAAAGAAAATTCGTTTTGTAGAGTAACAACCCTAGTGTTTAAAGTTCTTGAAAACATATCTTTAAAGGACCTCTTGGGGGAAGGAATCCCAAGAGTGATAAGCCCATACCTTATAGATGAACAATCCACGAAAATTGGATGAAGTTTGAGGTCCTCATTTTCTTCCTTACGCTCTTCTTGTTCTTCAATGGAGTTTGGAAAAGAGAGCTTTCTTGATAGAGATGAAAGAAATTTCGTCTGATCTGATTTGGGACGTGTAAAAGTGGTCTAAAACTGACCTAATATGAATATATATTCGTCCTACAAATTACCCAAAAGACCCTCCACTTAAATTAGTCTTTTAAGAAATTATATTACCAAAAATACGACATTAATGAGGAAGCAAGGTGCGTGTCAGCCTCGCCAGCGAGGCTGCCTCTCAAATATTGAGGCAGAATACCTCTTGTTCAGCTTGCCTCGCACTCTTCAAGTCCCAATCTTCTTCGCGCAGGCTGCTTTTGCAGCCTGCCTACCCATGTTGGTATCCTCCACAAGGACCCTTAAGGTGGTCCTTGGGGTGTCGTTACTAGACGTTTGGACCCTCTGTAATACATATTACCCATCCAAGGTGACCTTACATGTTTTGGACATCATTTGATACTTCAAAACCTTCACCAAACATAAGGACGTCAACAAGTTAAAATTAGCTATTTTCCGGATGTCAATGTCTTTCTTAGTCGTTTTGGCTCTAACCATGTCCAAATGAGTTTATTACATTAATATAGGTCTGGAAAAATCATTTAAACATTATTTTATGCAGTAAGCTCTAATCTAAGTCATGGCATTCCAGAGTGTTACAACATGTGAGCTACATGGAATTCAGTGTTCTACTCCCACACTGAAAACAGAGGGTTAACACTTGCCTAAGGTGTAACCATTCATATGTAGCTATATAGGTGGATCCACTAAGCTAGATTCCAATGTGGGCACATAGTTAAGGGTCCAGGAGATTGTTGCTAGAAACCCTGACTTACTAATGTGGAAGATTTCATCTCATGAGATAACACATAATTAGGAAATCTGGACTTATTGATGTGAGAAAACCCATGTTGGAGGCGGGACTTGCTAACGTGAGTCTTTCATCTCATTTACATTCCCTTTAGGTGGTAATACTAGGGACGTCAACTAGTTAAATTTCGCAAGTATTCGGGCGTTAAGGATTTTCTTTAATACTTCGGCTCCAACACTTCTCAACTATGTTATTTACACTATTTTAAGTCGAAAATCATCAATATACAACATATATGGGTCTAGTATAGTTCATGGAAATTATGTGGTGGTGCAACATTTATGTGGATGTTGATATTGACGTTCAAAATGATGTTCACATTGACGTTCACATTCACGTTGATGTTCACGTTTACCTTGACGCTCACATTCATGTTCATGTTTAGGTTGACGTTTTCATTGCCATATACGTTGATGTTTACATTGACGTTTAAGTTGAAGTTGATGTTTACATTGATGTGCACGTTCACATTTACGCTGATATTTACGTTGACATTCAAGTTGCTATTAACATTGACATAGAGGTTGACGTTCATATTTACTATGACATTCACATTAATCTTCATGTTGCTGTTCACATTGATATTTACGTTGACGTTGACATAGACGTTCACCTTGATATTGACATTAATATTCACATGGTTATTCACGTTCGGGTTTACATTAACGTTCACGTTCATATTGACTTAGATGTTCATATTTACATTGATGTTCACTTTGATGTTGATGTTGACATGGACGTTTACATATTTTTTTACAATAACAATCACATTCAAGTTGACGTTGATGTTGACGTACATGTTGACGTTCATGTTGATGTGGACGTTCACATTAACGTTCATGTTGACATTGTGGTTCAAGTTGACATTCACATTCACATTGACGTTAATGTTAATGTTCATGTAGAAGTTCACGTGCACCTTCAAGTTGACATTTATGTTCATGTTGACGTTCACATGGACGTTTACACTGACATTCATATTGACGTTAACTTTGACATTAACATTAATACAAATGTTTACATCGACGTTAAAATGAACGTTTACGTTGATATTGACATTCACATTCACGTTCAAGTTCATGTTGATATTCAAGTTGATATTCATGTTCATGTTCACCTTCATGTTGACGTTCACATTGACGTTGACGTTGATGTTGACATTAATGTTCACGTTGACATTAACATTGACGCTCACATTGATGTTTATGTTAACATGGACATTACATACACATTTACATTCACATTTACGTTGACGTTGGTGTTGACGTTCACATATACATCGAGGTTCATGTTAAAGTTGACGTTGATGTTCACGATGACATTGATGTTGGCATTCACTTTGATATTACATTTATATTTATGTTGACGTTTACATTTAAACTTATGTGACATTTACATCACATTGATGTTCACATTCACGTTGACTATTACACTCATGTTCACATTGGCATGCACAATGACATTCACATTCACGTTTATATTGACATTGAAATTTACGGTCACATTTATGTTGACAATAACGATCATGTTAAAGTTAACATTGACGTTGGCATTCACATTTATGTTGATATTCACATTGAGGTTCAAGTTCACATTGAAGTTCACATTGATATTTACGTTGGCGTTCTGTTAACGTGCATAGTGACATTGACATTTATGTGGATTTTCACGTTCACATTCACGCTAATGTTTATTTTCACATTCAAGCTGATGTTTACATTGATGTTTATGTTAACGTTCATGTTGATATTCACTTTGACGTTCACGTTTACGTTGATGTTCACGTTCCCATTCATGTTCATGTTTAAGTTCACTTTCACATTAACTTTCACGTTACCATTAATGTTGATGTTGACTTTGAAATTGACGTTGACATTGACATTGATGGTTGTAAAATTTCGAAAACCTAAGACGTGTCTTAAATCCTAACACGGGTTTCATAAGGTCTAGACACTATTTTAAGGCCTATTTTAAAAAATATAGGTCATTTAGAGAGTCTAGGAACCAAAACATCCAAGAACGTCCATGACGTCCGAAAATTAGTTCTAGGAGGTAGTAGCGTTCCTTCGCCTATTTGAATAGCTTTCAGGAGTCGAATATATATGAAAATTGGTGGAAGGGTAGCTAACACAACTTTAAGTTAATTTATGGTCAAAATGTCTGAGTACTACTCCCAAAGTACCAACAAAGGTCTCTTGAGGAGGACCCTTGCACGTTGGTGTCAACACTGCTTGGGTAGTGAGCACCCACAAAAGGGTAATCGACGGGGCATGTGTTTATCTATGGGGATCGATCCAACCGTCAACAAACAATTAACCTATTTGTTAGAGTCCCTCATCTACATAGTCGCTTACAAGAACGACGGATGTGCAACACGAAAGGGTACATTTACCGTCGACTCATTGACGGACCGACAATTGAGGTCTCGTCTTTGAGGGTCCATTTTTGTACAGTTTCTTAAATTGGGTTTAACTAATTTATTCAAGTGTTCAGTGGTTACTTAGGGATTAAGGGAAGACTAGTTGACTTAATTAACTTCCCGTATAAAGACTCCAACCCCAGTAGTCTAAATACAACTCTCAAAACAAACTCTCTTCCTTCTTTCTTATTTCTCTGTCTATTGGAAGACATCATTGATGAATACCTAGGAAAGGGATCTGGGGGCCGTAAAGGGATGATTTCACCATAAAGTATTCATCAAACATTGAGTTATGGGATATAATTCACCTTTTATACCTCTTTCCTCAAATGGTTCCTTCAAAGTAATTTTAAAAATTGGGTTTTCATGTGAGTTCTTCTTCATCTCAAAAATTATGTTTTTGAATTGGTTTGTTTATTTTTTATATGGATAATATTAATTGATTAACATGTATTCAAACCTAATTATGATATATCTTGATGGTTTGGTCTAGTTTCTTGAAGATGACCATTAACCCTTAACCCTATGTTTGATCTTGACATGAATTATGTTTTATTTGATTCAATTGATTTTGTTATTGGTTGAATTACTATTATATAACAATGTTAGATTAAGCATTAAAAAATTATCATGATTTGTATTCTTTGATGCTAGTTCTCGAGATGATGATCTAGGTCAGGAAGTCAAATGAACTAAGTATCTTGTCTTAAGCTATGATCTAGTATTCAATTGTGCTATATTGATTCTTCTAGACTTGTTATCATGTTTATAATTGATTTGTGATGATTTATACCCAAATTCGGTTTTGATTGAGGGTTTATGGTAAGACCTTGATGATGAACTATGAAGAAGACTTGGTAAGTCTTATGCTCTCTATCATTTACTTAGAATTGTGGTTAATTATGATTATGTTGTGATATTGTTTTGGCGTATGCCTTTTATTAGGATAGATAAGTTGGTATGATGTTGAATTTTAATATCTTGACTATGATTGTGAGGTTGATTACGATGTAATTTTTATAAGGAGGGTGAATGATTTACCAATGTGCCTTATCATGATATGAAATGCTAATGTGCTAACCTCACCTATATGAATTGTAATGAAAGGACTTATACCCTTGTAATTCTTATTGAGCTATGATGATGATGATGTTATATAGGGGTTAGAACCTATGATCTCAAATAAGTTATGATTGATAATAAATGCTTAAAGACATTTCAAAAAGAGACTGTAGCTTAGCACCGATAGAACTAGATTGAGGAGTGTCCCTTCCCGCTAGTGAAGGTAGGATCACTAATACACTCTCATGATTGGATACTACAATGGATGTAACATAAAGAGGGTCCCAATTGTATCTCTTGGTTCTTGAAGTATGTATCCCCCATAGGAATAATAAATAGTGGAAACACATAGTTGCTATGTTTTATATTTTGGGTACTACCTTGGCAAGTAGTCCGCCTTCCTTTGGTGTAGGGTTTTATGACATAGGATTCCACACTAGCTCATGCGGTGTATGTCGGTTAGGGGAAGATGTTCCCAAAAGGTAAAATGAAGTAAAGGTTTGAACTCTAACTAAGATGACCCAAGGGTTTTAGCCTAGTCTAGGTAGGGGTATGGGACTCTACCTAAGCATTGCACAAGTTAGCCTTGAGGGGAGTCTTGGGAGGATGTTCTTGTGTACGAATATTATTATAATTCTATATTACATGTATGTGATGAACTTGCACATTGTTGATACGGTATGATGATTAGTTTCACTTATGTATATATGTTGGTCTATATGGTTTAAGTAAGATTATATGTTCTCTGAAATGCTATGTTATCCGAAGTAGGATGTTAGTCATGATTCTTGTTGGGTTACTTGATTGAGTAAGATTATGGGGCTTTACTTGGTCAATGTACTTGTTAACATGATAGGGGTTCATGGGTAATTGAATTGCTTCTGTTATGTTGAAATGTACTATTAATTATGCTTTTTTTAATATGAATTGTTAATAGCATTTCATTGAGTATGCATTTACATGGATGAGATATATGATTGACTTGACTAGACTTGATGTTGTAGTCTTTGTAATATACATGCGTATGACTTAATGAATATGCAATATCGATTGGTATGGTCTTGTGGAATATGAATAAGTGTTTTAAAATAAATTGCATATCTTTATGAAATATCATTTTTGTTAGCATGATTTCAAAGTATGTGTGCATATTGTCTCATACTTAGTACAAGTGGCATACTAATACCATTTATTCCTTTTCCCCAATACTTTAGGTTTCGATCGTTGAAGTGTTGTCACTAGCGGAATCTAGACCCCAGACAAGATCGGCGTCGTTGACCTCTCAGAGGTCGCAGACAAGCCTAGATACGTCATTCTTACTTCATCTAGTTTAATTTTAGCGGAAAATTTGAAACTTTTTGTTTTTTAAACATGCTTACTAAATATTGTACTAAATACGTAATTGTTCACCATCAACGATCTAACATTAAGATCATCAAATGAAAGAAAAAGTTTATTATAATGATAAAGATAAAAATGCAAAAGTGGAAGCAATACAATGTCTAAAAAAACAGGAAAGAAACGCTAGTGGAACATCCACTAGGACAATCATAGAACTAAGGTATAATGTAAATGGTCAAGCATCCTCGAAAGCATGAGGTCCTACCAAGTCCGAATGAATGCTCGATGTCCAAATAACAACAACATTGATCCTGTAGCTCTAGCGTCCACCTGTCATGCACCTAAAAGTTTAGAGTTGTATAGGGTTAGTCCACACTTGTACTAAGTATGATTATATGCAAGCACACACCAAGGACATGCATGAGTAAGAATAGCTCTTTCGAACAACATGATTGTAGAAGGTCAAGTCAATGGATTTCCCAAATTGAGATTAGGAAAGTGAGTGAACTATGCAAATTTTTTATTAGGAAAGTTTATGAGCTTTCCAAAATTGGATTAGGAAAGTTATTCCATAAGAGTAACATGCATCATCATACTTAACATTTTGCACACAACACACAACAGCGTAAACATAGAACATATCATAATTCATATAGCACATAACGTTGTTCATATCCTTCATTTGTATGCCATGATACCTCGGAATCATGGACTTGACATCAAGGCTTCCTAAAGACGAGGGCTCAACATATGGGACGTCAACTAGGGATTCTGATTTAGCAAACACAGAGTCTGCTTCATTCATTCATACGTACTTCATTTCATTTCATTCATGGGCAAGTGTAAATACAAACTATACCTAGAATGTAGTTTAATACTTTTATCGGGTTCGTTGTGCAATGACCAAGAATGACCTTATGCCATTACTTGAATCGAACTCACTTATTGATAATCCTATCCTAACACCTTTGGTATTATTCTTTCATTATGTGCATCATTTGAGGCTGACACATTTATTCATAGGGAACTTTAACTTATATAGATAATATGATCATCATGAAATCAAGCGTCGTGAAACCCCACACCAAAATGAGGTGGAATCACCGGCCAAAGTGACCCACAACATGATTGCGCACATGGGAATTGAACCTTGTCAGATCCCTATATTGGCAGTATAGGTTCGAAGACTATGAGATATTAGGAAACCCATGCCTAGCATGTCGGAGATTCTCAACTCATGAGAGTTACGTGAACCTCCGCCCTTCTCGAAAGAAGGCATCACCACTCATAGATAGTCTATCGGTGCTCAGTATAAAGTCAATTACATTCACCTCATACATCATGGAAGCTGTCTTCTGTATGAGGACATCATAGATCAATAGATGATTTCTCATCTAATCATTAGTATTAAGTGTGTTAATCTAAATTCTTTCATTATAGTTTTCATAGAGACTGGTTTGTTCATTTACTTTACACTCACATAGATGTGTACGTTTTGGTAACATTTACTTAGTCTCATTTGAGATTGCTCTCATCTTTTACATTAGCCTCATATCATGTTGTCACCATATTCATCAACATTAGCACATTTGCTGTTCATAATTACTCACCCCTTTTTACGTGAATGTTCATTTAATCATATACCATTGCACTTGGCAGTTGTGTGTTTCACACTCTTACTTAACTCTTCTAGGGTTTCATCATTTCATTGCATAATAATCATTTCATCGTATGACAATAAATTTTGCCATTTAGTGTGTTTTACACTCATACTTAACCCTTCTAGGGTTACATCATTTCATTTCGTACATCTTAAATACACCTACTTTTAAACGTATGCTAGACTTAGGGATCTAATACATACAAGCCATGAGGCATCATTCATAGTTCGTTTAAGTGATTCATATCTTCCTATGATTATGTAGTACAAGTCTTATGCATCTTGTATTTATGCCAAGATCTCAATTTCTCTCTAAGTAGGCAACATTATTCTTGAAGATTTAATCCACGTTTCACTGATGCATCGATATGGAATTTAGGAAAGGGAACAAAATTTCGGATCCCTTTGACAACACTTACATTTTTTTCATTTATTGTATTTTGGTACACATGACATTGGAACCCTAGATCGAGCCCCAACATCAACGTTTCCTATTCATTTTTCTCCTTTTAATTACCTCTTACTTGGCCGAGGAGTTTTGGGATCAAACCCTCACAACCCCTTCTATTTTTTTGATCTATTTCTTCTTGTCTGTTTCGAGTTGACTATGATGTTTAGGGATCAAACCCCCACAGACTCTCTTTATTTTTCTTTTATTCTCCTTCTTAAATCTGTCTAAGAGGTCGTGGGTTCGACATGCTTCCCCCTTTATTTTCTTTTATTCTCCTCTTTAAATTTGATAGAGATGTGGTGGTCTCGAATCCCACTCCTCTCATTTCTAATTTTTTTTTAAGTTACATTTTCCAGACAATACCATGGTTCGAATCCCCTTCACCACATTTCTTTTTACTTCTTTATTTTCATGATTTCTAACATGGTGAGGTCATAGGTTCAATCCTCCATGACCTCACTTGTTTTAATTCATTTTTTCAACATTTTGTACCCTCTTTGCTGACCGAAATTCATCACTAGAAGCTGGAAATTTTCTTTTAATTTTTCTGCATCCTTTCTTGAAGTTACACCTTAGTTCTTTGGGGAATTTCGTAGTGCATTCAAAACGTTTTAGGTGCTTTTTCATGGATTATACAAGAGAATATCCCTCAAATCATCCACATTTAAACAACATAACATTTACATCAACTTGTGTACATGAGATATAAAGAACTATTATGCAATTTCAAGTCCTAAATCATGAACAATAGCTACAACAACACACACATACACACGTAGTTACATTTTCGGAAACATCAAGATAAGTCACATAATTCCGAATATACATATAAACACATAATCATCATGAAAACACGTTTCATCCCTTGTTTTCAACCAAAAACATAACCAACCTATCATTCAATGAGAGCTTGTGACAAGGACATGCAACAGGGAACAATCCTAGTTTTCGTAATGAATATTCAGAACCTTAAGGGGTTTCTTGGGAAAGGGACCAAGAGAGAAGAGAAGTCATACCTTTTTAACGTTCAAACCTCGACTTGATGCCCAAAGAACCCCTCCAAACACACGTCGAAATCCAAGAGCTTCAGCACCAAATTGACGGAAAAACCCTCTATTTGTCTAACATGTTTGATTAGTTGTTTGTTTATAATTTTCATTTTGAGTACTTCAAGTGTAAGGAACTTTAGTTTACGTACTGATTTTCTACATTATTTGGCAGAGAAAAACATGAGTGAGAGTGATAGAGACGTGAGAGAGAGATCAGTGTGGGAGAGAAGTGTCTTCTTAGGCTTAGGAATCTAGTTTAAGATTTAGTCAAATAAGGTTTTAATTAATTATTAAAAATCTGATTTACTTTTTTTAAAATCAGATAATAATAATAAATATAAATTAATTACAATAATTAAAAAACTTAAATTCAAAACAATTTAATTCATTGCTTCCACCTAGGTTCGAACCCGGGTGGAGCAAGAGTTCACTTCAAGAGCCCAATTTCGGCCTTCTCTCCCCAAAATGTCTCCACACCTTATTAATTAAATAATTAATTACATATTTAGGGTAATTACGGTACTACCCTCATCCTGGAAAAAGACCATTTTATCCCTAGACCCTCAAACATAAGATTTCATCTTTTTAAGTCCGGTAAAGACTCCTACGAGTAAATCTTCGTATTCGAGAGCCCTACATGGTTGGAACCAACCTTTCCTAGATCAACTAAATCCCCAAGTTAGTTGGATTGGATGTATCAAGGGTTATGAGGTCTGGTTCTACGCGCATTAATCCGTCTGAACACGATCTAATTGTTGGGATTCTAGACACATTAAGCATTACTTAGCATATCCATTCTTCGGGTTGTTACATTTGTTTAGGAAGGAAACTTGAAAAGGCTTGGATCTCGTATTCATACAAGTAGGCAGGTCCTCATTTTTCGACGACAATGCCACTAACTAGCTTATATAGTTTGCTTTTTAGTTAAAGACTATTATGGTTCTTTCTTTCCATTTAGTATGAAACATTGTATAGACACATGAGTCATTTTTATCTGATGGATGGGCTAAGCCAAGTTCTTACAATCTTATTAGATGGTTATGAGATGAGACGAATATTATGACTATTTTGTCTATGTTATCTTTTATAACCTTATATGTAATAAAAGTATAGGTCTATACGAAGGGTCTATGTATACTCGATATATATATGTTATGTGTATGTAGAGTTCTATGTAATCCTCCATATATAAGAAATGAAATGTTTTAAATTTTCTGCTCAATTTGACCTAGGAATGTAATAACATAAACTAAGAGGCTATTCTTAGTCCTCAAAGAAGACGATGATGCCGGTTGCGTCTCGGGGGTAAACCCAGATGTGAAAAACTCTGTATCAAAGCTTGAGGTTGAATTATCTTAGATTCAATGTCTCTCTGAACCACGTCTATGTAAGTTCGTATACATAACTGTGAAGAGCGTCACACTTATGAATAGGAACCTATGTGATGCGTAGGAAACCCTCAATTTCATGGAATTCTAATATTGTGTAATTAGAGTATACTTATCGTATGATTTTGCATCTAATCCTATTGTTGTGATTTTAGGAAATGAATACTCGAATGAATGAGGCACGAAGGCTTGAAGAGGATATTGTCAATGTGGAGTTCCTTTCCGTGGTGATCAATTTCATCCTCTTTAAGAAGATGCTAATGTTTGAAAAAGCTCCGATCAATCCTCCAACCTTGATAGGTGGTTATATAAGGGATGCCCTTATCCAATTGGTCCAAGCTGTCACTATGCAAGCCCGACGGCCCAAGCTAATGGGAGATTGTACCCTGTCCATATCAACAAATTTTGATGCATGGCCTTTAGTCTAAGGGACTTCTCTAGGATCACCCTCCCAGGTTCTACAGGTCTAAGGTTGAAAAAGACACCAAGAGTTCATTGATGAAGTCTATAAGATACTCTTGGCTATGGGGTTATCCACTAGTGAGAAGGATAAGTTAGCCACTTATCAATTGAAGGATGTGTCTCAAGCATGGTATGTCCAATGGAGGGATAATAGGACATTCAGTTGTGGTCTAGTGACTTTGGAGATCTTCAAGAAGGCTTTTCTTGATAGATTCTTTCATAGAAAGATAAGGGACGATAAAGTGGTGGAGTTCAGCATCCTTCGCCAAAGAGGTATGAGTGTTCATGAATACTCCATGAAACTTACTAAATTATCGAAATATGCTCCTTCTTTGGTTTCTGATCCTAGAGATGAAATGAGTCACTTTGTGACGGGGGTGTTTGAGGATTTGCAGGAAGAGTGTCATTCAGCTATGCTACATGACAACATGAAAATATCTTATCTTATGGTGCATGACAAACATGTGGAAGAGGCAAGGGATAAGAGGAAGAGTACAAATGCTAAGAGGTAAAGATCTTTTGATGAATGTTCTTCAAAGAATAGGCTTGAGATACAAGAAAAGCATAGATTTAACAAGCGGGTTTCTAATCAAGTTCCTTCCATGTTACCTAAGCATAGTGATTATAGGGTGGACAACCCTAAGCCTAAGAAGGGAAAAGGAACTAGTTAACCAATACGAGAATCCAACTTGTGGAAAGAGTGGCAAGAAGGAATCTGGTGATTGTCTTAATGGGAAGGACAATTGTTTTGGTTGTGGTAAATGTGGGCACAAGGTTAGGGATGTCCTAATGGTAGGGTTCAAGACAAGAATAGTTGTAAATCTCAAGCAAGTGGTTCAAATTAGGCCTCAAGCAAGAATCGATTCTACGCTTTCCACTCTAGGGGTGAGAAGAGACTTCTCCCGACGTGGTGATCAGTATGTTGAAACTCTTATCTTTTGATGTATATGTAACATTCAAGAAAATTTACCCATCTAGTGAAGAGACTATTTTGTTTTAAGAATAGGTATTGTGGGTACATAGGCATCCCAATTCCCAATATTCTGTAATATTGGGCATATTAGAAAATATTGGCTTAAGGGTGTTGGCCAATTTCTATATATACAGAAAGGTGTATATTAAAATCCAAGCTAGTCAATAAAATGTAGCTTCAATGAAAAACCTATGCAAAAAATACACACATTAATTCTAAACCCAACACATGAGGTACTAGGCATCAAAGTGTCAAGCGTTGGTACCATGGCAAATGATCATTTAAAATGATCATGTATATTAAGTAGTGCCCAAGGACATAGTGAGGATCCTTGAGACAATAAGTAAGCTTTCCAAATGAACCATCTAGAATATTTTGTTAGGAAAGTACAAGCAGCACATGTGCAAGCACATATGAATCCGACCAGGAGGGGACCACGCGACCACCCTAATCGAATTCGGTTAGGGTAGTTAGGATTAGGCGTGTGCACGAGTCCATCCTTGTGGGGACCAAATCCCTAACAAACTCTATGCTCTTAATAACTGACCTAACTAACTAACTTACCTAGGATTGTAAGAACCCTAAAAATTTGTAAGATAAGTAATGATTAATTTCTCTAGAAGGTCTACGATTAGATATTGTTCACATAGATTGATGCGCGTAGAATCAAACCTCTGAACCCTTGCAATACCTAAGCTAACTAACTTGGGTAGTTATTTTAGCTAGGAAATGTTGGGTCCAGCCATGTAGGGCTCCCGAATATGAAGATTATCCCGTATGAGTCTTTACCGGAATTAAAAAGGGAAAAATCATAAGTTTGGAGGGTCTAGGGGTAAAATGGTCTTTTACAAGACTAAGGGTCATACCGTAATTACCCTACATATATATTTAATTATTTAAATAAAATGGTGTAGATGTATTTTTTTGGGGAGAGTGCCGAAAATGTGCTATAAGAGTAAAGTCTTTCTCCACTCGGGTTCGAACCTAGGAGGAAGCAATAAATTAAATTGTTTTTATTTAAGTGGGTAAATTAATATAATTAATTAATGTTATTTAATTAAGGGATGATTTAAGAAAAAGGGGAAATCAGATTTTTAGTTATTAATTATTAATTATTTAATTACACAAACTCTCTCACACACCTAAACCTCTCTCTCTCTCTCTCTCTCTTCCATTTTGATTTCTTTGCTACAAAAACAGAAAAAAAAACATTAGAAGACAATTAAAAAGTTCTCTACACTCAAATAAATTACAATATATATATATATATATATATATATATATATATATATATATATATATATATATATATATATATATATATATATATACAAACAAGCAAGTTGACATAAGAAACAAAAATTTTACATCATCTCCTCGACGGGATCGTGTTGAAGGTTTAGTAGAGGATTTGGGTAACACTTTGAAGGTGTGAAAAGCGAAAACCAGGTATGGGTTTTCTCTCTTAGAATCCTTTCTCCAAGAAAAATTTCTTTCTACAAAATTCAACGTATTAAGTTAGGGTTGTCCCTTTATTTGTCGAATTCGTTGTCCCTAGTCTCCTTTCCATTTAAATCTAAAATAGGATAGAAATCATGTTGTTTATATGGTTGCTGGTAGGTAAGTTTTAAATATGATGTTCTTTGTGATTTTGTGTTTGGAAATAGCAAGTATGTTCAATGATGTCAACCAAAAATGATGTGGTGCAATGTGAAAATGTTTGTTGTTGTTCTCCGTTTTAATGTCTTAAAATGGCTTGTTTGATGATTGGAATTATTGTGCATATGGTGTGTAAATTGTGACGTTTAACTGAAGTGTAAGGTGGCTGATCTTATGTGGAAAAATCTAAGCTAAAACAACAATGAATCTACACCTAAAAAAACGTTAAACAAATTTTGAAAATACCACAAAACGAATGTATGAATGTTGTTAAATAAAGGCTAGAGAATTTAATAAAATGTCCAGCACTTGGTGAGGGAGTTTTCGTCCAGAATACGTGAAGTTTGAGAAGTTCAAAAAAAAAATTAAAACATGTGAGGTCACTGGGGATTGAACCCAAGACCTCACTACATGAAAGCTGGAAAAAAATTGGGAGGTGTGGGATTCAAACCCACAACCTCTCGGCCAAACAAGAGAACAATAGGGAAATTTTAAATTAATAAAAATAATGGGAGGAGTGGGATTTGAAACAACCACCTCTTGGCTGAAGGAAGAGAGAAGGAGATAAATTTTTTAAAAATAATAATACTAATGAGAGGAGTGAGATTCGAACCCCACCTCCTCTCGACAAACATGGGAAAAACATAGGAAAAAAAGATATAAATAAATGTTGTTATGGGGGGTCGATCCCGATTCCCTTAATGCTTAAAACACTTATGGTAAAGTGAGGGGATGGAATAAGAAAGGAAAAATAATATTGGTGAGGGGATTCGAAATCGGGTTCCCCAAGCCAAAATGTAAATCCAAAATTAGGTGAAAGAAAATTAACTAAGTGTTGTCCAAGGGATTCGAAGTCTAGTTCCCTTGCCCGATTCCGTATTGACATATAAGTCACACGTAACTAAATACTTAATGAATTCTTACTCTAATGTTAAAAATCAATAATTTGGCGTAGCTACAATATGCATAAGTCTTGTACCACAAAATCTTGGGTAAACATGAATCACTTTAACTATGAATGAACCCTCATGGCTTGTATGTGTTGACTATTAAGTCTAGAATAAGTTTAATAGTAAGTGAACCTAATATGTATGTGATGAAATGATGCAAAACCTCGATGGGGTTAAGTAAGACTGTCAAACACACTAAATTTCCAAGTTCATTGGCATATGATTAAATGAAAATTCACGTAAAGGAATGAGTAATTATGAAGAGAAAATGTGTTAAATTTATGAATATGGTGACAACATGATAAAAGGTTAGTGTGAAAGATTAGAGCAATCTCAAATGAGCCTAAGTAAATGTTACCAAAACGTACTCACATATAAGAGTGTAAAGTTAATGAAGAGACCAGTCTCTGTGAACACTCTAATGAAAGTATTGAAGTTAATTCATACTTAATACTAATTATGAGATGAGAAATCATCTAATTAGATATTATAACCTCATGCTAGAAGCCAGCTTCCATGATGTATGAGTTGAATGTAATGGATCTTTATAATGAGCACCGATAGTCTACCTATGAGCGGTTATGCCTCTTTTAGGAAGGGCGGAGCTTCACTTAACTCTCATGAAATGATACTTTCCGGCATGCCAGGTATGGGTCTCATTATATCTCGTAGTTTTTGAACCTATACTGCCAATATAGGGATCTAGCGGGGTTCAAGTCCCATGTACGCTAGAATGTTTTGGGTAACTTAGGCCAGTCATTCCACCTCTTTTCAGCGTGGGGGAGACATGGGATTTCATGATGCTCAGATGATCTATGTCGGTTAAAGTTAAAATTCCCAAAGAATGAATGTGGCCCGCCTTAAATGATGCACATAATAAAATGAACGATATCAAAGGTGTAAGGTTATGATAATCAAGAGTGTGAGCTAGACATAAGTAATGACACTAGTTAATTCTTGGTTATTGCACAACAAACGCGATGAGAGACTCAAACTACTTCCTAGGTATGACTAGTGATTGCACTAGTATATGAAAGAATAAAAAATGAAGTACGTATGAATGAATGAAGGAGACTATGTGTTTGCTAAAGAACGGTTCCTAATTGAGGTCCCATATGTTGATCCCTTATTTTGGGAAGTCCTAACGTCAAGTCCATGATCCCAAGGTCTCATGGAATATGAAAGAATGATATGAACTATGTGATATGAGGTGGTAAATATGTTATGTGCAGTTTGCAAAATGATATGTTTGATGATGTATTTTACACTCATGACATGACTTTCTGAATCCTAATTTGGCAGGTCCATTGACTTTCCTAATCCACAATTCTCAAGTCCACTGACTTGACTTTCCATAAATCATGTTGTTAGGAAAGAGCTATTCTTTCTCATGCATGTCCTTGGTGTGTTTTTGCATATACCCATACTTATTTTATTAGGTGAAGGCACAGGTGGATGTTAAATCGTATGGTACAACGTTACAGCTATCCGGACGGGGAGCTTTCATCAAGATTTAGTAGGCCCTCATGCTTTTGTGGCTGTCTACTATTATTATCTAGATTAAATGTAGGACTTAGCTAGTAAATCATGTTCCACTAGTGTTTCATTTTCCACTTCATTTTAGTTTTTTGTATTCGTGTCATTTTTGCAAGTACACATTTAATGCAGCAATGAACTATTTCTTTCATTTGATGATCTTAATGTTTGATGGTTGATTGTGAACATTTATGAGTTTAATTAAAATGTCTTATACGAATGTTAAATAACAAAAAGTTCAAATTTTCCGCAATAATTAACCTAGATGAAGTAAAGATGATGTACGTAGGTTTGTTTACGACCTCTGAGAGGTCAAAGACGCTGGTCTCATCTGGGGTCTAGGTTCCAGTCGTGACAAAATTGGTATCAGAGAACTAGGTTAAATTCAAAAAATAATAAGTTCACATCAACCACATTGAGTTGTTTCTAAGTCATTGTAGTGAAGTGCACCACTATCATAAATTAGAGACTACATGATGCGTAGGAAAATTGCCTTCTTCTAATATTATCATGCCTTCTCTAATGTCTGCTTTCTTTGTTTTAAGAGTGTATCTAACATCAACTCTTGAGATTTAGAAAGGTTAATACGAGGATAAATGCATGCGGAGTGATTGGAGGAGCATCTGCTGGGGTAAATCAAGTTCCTCCCGAGGCTCCAACTTCTAGAATGGAGATGCCTTTTAACCCAACTGGGTTGACATATGGAGAAGTGAGGACAACCTTGGTACAGCTGGCCCAAGCTATCACTTTACAGGCTCAGGCTATGACATCCCACGCGGAGTAACAAGGTATTCCCAGGGAGAACCCACATGCCAGCACCATGGCTAGCAGGTTAAGGGACTTCATGAGGATGAATCCTCCTATTCACACTGGATCTAATGTTGTCGAGGATCTCGACAAAGAGTGTACGGCAGCTATGCTGCATGATAGCATGAAGATTTCCCGGCTTATGGTCCATGTCTAACAAGTGGAGGAAAGCAGGAAGAGGAAGCATACTAGGGCAGGGAACAGGTCAAGGCAAGTTGAGAAGAATTATTCAAGGAAGAGTAGAACTGAAATCATAGATAAGCCCAGGTTTAAGAAGGGACTCTGCCACAAAGGGGAGTCAAGTTCATCAAAGGGTCTAGTTTCTTCTCGGATATTAATCTTTCTTCAGGGTACAATCAGCTTAGGGTTAGGGATGAAGATATTCAAAAGACAATCTTTCGTACCCATTATGGTCATTACGAGTTTCTAATTACGTCATTTGGTCTCACTAATGCACCTGCTGCATTTATGGATCTCATGAACAGAGTCTTTCGTGAATACCTTGACTCTTTCGTCATAGTATTCATTGATGACATTCTCATCTACTCTAAGACCAAGGAAGATCATAAACAACATTTCAGACTAACCTTGCAGGTACTTAAACAAACATTAGTTGTATGACAAATTCAGCAAGTGTGAATTCTGGCTTAGATAAATGACCTTCATAGGTCATGTTAAGTCCGACAAAGGTGTGGAGGTAGATCCCAGGAAGACTCAGGCAGTTAAGAAATGGCAAAAACCTCTTACTCCCACGAATATTTGTAGCTTCTTGGCATTGGGTGGTTATTATCACATGTTCGTGGATGGTTTTTCTTCCATTGCTGCCTCACTAACAGCTTTGATTAAGAACAAGGACAAGTTTTAATGGACAGAGACTTGTGAAAAGAGTTTTGAGGAGCTCATGGACAGACTAACTTCAGCCCCAGTGCTTACTTTACCTAAATGTGGTGAGAATTACACTATTTATTGTGATGCACCAAGGGTTTTTTTCTTATGCTAGGTGGTAAGGTGATAGTTTATGACCTAGAGTTGGCAGTTGTGGTGTTTTTACTCAAATTGTTGAGGCACTACTTGTATGGAGTGCATGTGTATTTGTTCACAAACCACAAAAGTCTTCAGTACGTGTTCACACAGAGGGAGTTGAATGTAGGTCAGCCGAGGTCATTGGAGCTGTTGAAGGACTATGACATGAAGGTCCACTATCATCCAGGTAAGGCTAATGTTGTAGCTGATGCTTTGAGTAGGATGAGCATGGAAAGTACAACCCACGTTGAGGATGATAAGAAGGAGTTGGTGAAATATATACAAAAATTGGCCAGACTGGATGTGCGGTTAGTTTACTCCACTACTGGGGGTGTTTTAGTTCATCTTGATTCTGAATAATCCTTAGTAGTTGAAGTGAAGGAGGGTCAGAATGTTGATCCTGTGTTGATGATGCTGAAGGACTCAATGTTGATTAAAATGAATGAGTCTTTTACTTTGGGAGATGATGGCATACTTAGTTACCAGGACATGTTGTGTGTTCCATATGTGGATGATTTGAGCACTATTATCATTGCAGAGGCCCATGGTTCCAAATATTCTATACATCCAAGTTCCAACAAGATGAATCATGATCATAAGCTAATCTATTTATGGATGGCATGAATAAGGACAATGAAGAATAAGAGGCCAAATGTCCTAATTGTCAACAGGTTAAGGCAGAACATCTTAAACTTGGCAGTCTTACTCAGAATATTGAGATTCCAACTTGGAAATGAGAGGCAATTAATATGGACTTCATGGTTGGTCTTCTGAAGACAAGGAGACAACATGACTCAATATAGGTTATTTTGGAAAGGATGACTAAGTATGCTCACTTTATCCCTGTGAAGTCTACTTACAGAGATAATGACTATGCGAGACTTTACATTGATGAGATTGTGAGATGGAATGGGTGTCCTTTGTCTATCATTTCAGATAGAGGATCTCAGTTCACTTTGCATTTCTGCAGATTTTCTAGAAGAGTTTAGGCATGCAGGTGAAGCTTAGTACTGTCTTTCATCCTCAGATTAATGGGCTAGGTGAGCGCACCATTCAGAAATTTGAGGACATGTTTAGGGCGTGCGTTATTGACTTTAGAGGAAGTTGGGACGACTATATGTCTTTGATAGAGTTCTCGTATAATAACAACTATCACTCCAGCATTGGGATAGAAACGTTTGATGCACTATATGGTAGGAGGTGTAGGTCTCTAGTTTTGTGGTTCAAGGTTGGAATGTCATCCCTTTTGGGTCCATAGATCATTCCCAAGGTGTTGGAGAAGGTCGGAGTGATTAGAGACAGGTTGGATACTATTTACTGACGGCAGAAGTTATATGCGGATAACAGGAAGAGACCCTTAGAGTTTGATGTTGGTTACCAGGTCTATTTGATGATATTACCTCTGAAAAGGGTTATTAGGTTTGGCAGGAAGGGGAAGTTGAGTCCTAGGTATGTTAGGACATATGAGGTCCTACAATGTGTGGGTAAGGTGGCTTATGAGTTGGCATTGCCTGCTGAGCTAGCTTTTGTTCATCTTTTCTTTAATCTGTACATGTTGAAGAAGTGTCTGGGTGATCCATAATCGATTCTACCTGTTGAAAGTGTGGGGTTGATGAACACTTGTCCTATGAGAAGACACCTTTTGAGATTCTAGATAGACAGGTGAAGGGGCTGAAAAACAAGGAGGTTGCGATAGTGAAGGTATTGTGGAGGAACCATCTAAGTGAGGGTGCTACGTGGGAGGCCGAGGCCCATATGATATCCCGCTATCCCCATTTGTTCAGCTCATGAGGTTAGACTCTCTACTCTAAATTCTAAGTTTCCTTATCTCTCCATTGTTTTTTGCTATTGCTTGATTGTGTATAGCAACTATGCTATGATCTGTTTGGCATTACGCGAAATAATTAGTACTGTCATTCGGGGTTGAATATTCCTTAGGGGGGGGGGGATAATGTAACAACCCTAAAAATGTATATGATAAGTAATCCTTGATGTGTCTAGAATGCCTACGATTAGACCGGGTTCATACAGATTGATACGTGTAGATCCAGGCCTTTAAAACCTTGAAACATCTAAGACACCTAAATTGGGGAGTTATTTTATCTAGAAAATGTTGGGTACAACCATGTAGGTCTCCCGAATATGAAGATATCGCGGATGAGTCTTTACAAGACTTAAAAAGGGGAAAATCTTATGTTTCGAGGGTCTAGGCGTAAAATTGTATTTTACCATGCTAAGTTAATATAGTAATTACCCTTAATATATTTTTAATTATATAAATAATAAGGTGTAGGGGTATTTTGGGGAGATAGTTACAAAAATGGGCTCTAAGAGTAAAGTCTTTCTCCACCTGGGTTCGTACCTTGGTGGAAGCGATGAATTAAATTATTTTTATTTAAGTGGGTAAATTAATGTAATTAATTAATATTATTTAATTAAGGACTGAATAAAAAAAGGGGAAAATCAGATTTTTCGTTATTAATTATTAATTATTAATTATTAAATTGACTAAATCATGCCAATTATCCTAGTTTTAAGGGGCACTATCTTACAAAAACTCTCTCACACACCTAAACCACTCTATCTATTGTGCATTTTTATTTATTTGATGCTAAAACAGAAAGATAAAACATTAGAAAAAAATCAAAAGCTCTCTACACTCAATGAACTTACAATAAAATATATACAAACAAGCAAACTAACTTAAGAAACGAAAATTTTACATCATCTTTTCGACGGGATCGTCTTGAAGGTTTAGTGGAGGATTATGATAACACTTTGAAGGTGTGGAAAGCTACAACTAGGTTTTGGCTTTCTCTCTTAGAATCCTTTCTCCAAGATAAATTTCTTCCTACAAAATTTAACGTATGAAACTAGGGATGCCCTCTTTATTGTCCAATTTCTAGTCCCTAGTCTCCTTCCGATTTCAATAAAAATTAGGTTAGAAATCACAATATTTGTATTGTTTAAGTTAGCTAAGAGTGAAATATGATGTTCTTTTGTGATTTTCGATTGGAAATAGCAAGCATGTTCAATGATGTCAACCGAAAATAATGTGGTGCAATGTGTAAAATATTTGTTGTTCTCCATTTTGAAGCCTTAAAATGTCTTGTTTGATGATTTGAATTATTGTACATAAGGTGTGTAAATTGTGACGTTTAAATGAAGTTTAAGGTGGCTGATCTTAAGTGGGAAATTGTAAGATAAAACAACAATGAGTGTACACCTAAAAATGCGTTAAACAAATAGTGAAAATACCACAAAATGAACGTATGAATTTTGTTAAATCAAGGCTAGAAAATTTAATAAAATTTCCAACACTTAGTGATGGAGTTTTCGGACATAATACTTGATGTTTGAGAAGTTTAAAAATAAATTTAAAACATGTGAGGTCAGTGGGGATTGAACCCAAGACCTCACTACATGAAAGCTGGAATTTTTTTTACAGGTGTGGGATTTGAATCCACAAACTCTCGGCCAAAGAAGAGAGTAAAAGGAAAATTTTTAATTAATAAAAATAATGGGAAGATTAAATTCGAAACAACCACCTCTTTACAGAAGGAGGAGACAAGGAGAAAAATTAAAAAATAATAATAATGAGGGGAGTGGGATTCGAACACACCTCCTCTCAGACAACATGGGAAAAACTTGGGAAAAAGAGAAATAAATTTATGTTGCTATGGAGGTTCGATTCCGGATCCCCTATTGATTTAAACGCATAAAGTTAACGGAGGGGAGGTAAAAAGAAAGGAAAAATAATGTTAGTGAGGGGATTCGAAATTGGGTTCCCCAAGCCGAAATGTAAATCTAAAATTAGGTTAAAGAAAATTGACTAAGTGTTGTCCAAGGGATTCAAAGTCGGGTTCCCTTGCCCAATTCCGTATTGACAATTAAGTCATACTTAAGTAAATAATTAATGAATTCTGCATGTAAAGATCAAAATCAATATCTACGCATATCTACAAGATGCACAAGTCTTGTACCACATAATCTCGGGTAAACATGAATGACTTATACAAACTATGAATGAAGCCTCATGGGTTATATGTGTTGACTCATAAGTCTAGCATAAGTTTAAAAGTAAGTGAACCTATGATGTATGTGATGAAATGATGTATAACCTAGAAGGGGTTAAGTAAGAGTGGGAAATACACTAAATGGCCAAGTGCATTGGCATATGACGAAATGAACATTCATGTATAGGGGTGAGAAATTATGTAGGGCAAATTTGCTAATGTTAATGAATGTGGTGACAACATGATAAGAGGTTAATTTGAAAGATGAGAGAAATGTCAAATGAGCCTAAGTAAATATTACCAAAATGTACTCACATATGAGAGTGTAAAGTTAATGAAGAGACCAGTATATATGAACACTTTAATGAAAGTATTGATGTTAATGCATACATAATACTAATGATGAGATGAGAAATCATCTAATGAGCTATGATGTACTCATGCTAGAAGCCAGCTTCCATGATGTATGAGTTGAATGTAATGGAACTTTATTCTAAGCACCGATACGCTAGCTATGAGTGGTGATGCCTTCTTTTGAGAAGGGCGGAGGTTCACGTAACTCTCATGAAATGAGACTGTCGGTCATGCTGGGTATGGGTCTCCTTATATCTCTTAGTCTTCGAACCTATACTGCCAATGTAGGGATCTATCAGGTTTCAATTCCCATGTAAGCTAGCATGTTTTGGGTCACTTTGTCTGAAGATTCCACCTCTTTTCGGTGTGAAGGAGACACTGGATTTCATGATTCTCACATGATCTATGTCGATTAAAGTTATGCATAATGAAATGAACGATATCAAAGGTGTAATGATAGGATAATCAAGAGGTTAGCTAGACATATGTAATGACGCTAGGTTATTCTTGGTCATTTTACATCAAACCCGATAAGAGTCTTAAACTACATCCTAGGTATCACATGTTATTGCACTAGTATATGAAATAATGAAAAATGAAGTACGTATGAATGAATGAAGCAGACTCTCTGTTTTCTAAAAAAGGCTCCCTAGTTTAGGTCGCATATGTTGAGCCCTCATTTTGGGAAGTCCTAACATCAAGTCCATGATCCCAAGGTCTCATGGCATATTAAAGAATGATATGAACTACGTGATATGATATGTGAAATATGTTATGTGTTGCTTGCAAAATTAAAAGTTTGATGATGCATGTTACACTCATGGCATGACTTTCCAAATCAAAATTTGGTAGTTCCATTGACTTTCCTAATCAAAATTTTGCAAATTCACCGACTTGACTTTCCATAAATCATGTTATTAGGAAAGAACTATTATTTCTCATGCACGTCCTTGATGTATTCTTACATATACCCATACATAGCACAAGTGTTTACTTATTTCATACAATTATCTATCTCTAGGTGCAGGCACAGGTGGACGTTAAATCGTACGTTACAACGTTACAACTATCCAGACGAGGAGCTTTCATCCGGACTTGACAGGCCCTCATGCTTTCAAGGTTGTCTACTGTTATCATCTCACTTATATGTAGGCCTTAGCTAGTGGAGCATGTCACACTAATGTCTCATTTCCTACTTAATTTCAGATTTTGTATTGGTGACATTTTAGAAATTACACATTTAATGCAGCTATGAACTATTTCTTTAATTTGATGATCTTAATGTTAGATGGTTGATTGTGAACATTTATGAGTTTAAGTAGAATTTCTTATACGAATTTTAAATAACCAAAAGTTCAAATGTAACGCAAAAATTAACCTAGATGAAGTAAATATGACGTATGTAAGCATGTTTGTGACCTATGAGAGGTCAATGATGCAGGGTTCGTTTGGGGTCTAGATTCCAGTCGTGACAGGATCAACCAAAAATAACTAACTAACGGACCCGACAACCTATGACCTAGTCCGGTGACACCAAACTATGTAACTAACTAAGAGAAAACCTAGTACCTAACCTAGGATGGTCCAAAAGGGTTAGTTATGGTCCTAATGAATAAGGGGTACTTTATTAATTACCCTAGTTCTCTTAATTAATTAAATTATCAACTTAATTAAATAATTAAAAATCTTTATGTTGGCCAAAATACTTAGGAAATTTTCAGATTTGACTAAGTCAAATGCTCTCCTATTTTTAGTCAACTTAGGTGGGGTGTTTTAGTTATTAACTAATTAATATATTTAATTAACACAATTACCTAAGTTTAATTAGTAAATATCAGTTTCTAAGACTTAAGACTCACGTTAATACAGTAGAAAATTTACATCTCAAAAGAGTACGCAATGACGAGAAAAACATTGAGCAAAACATAGAATAACAGAAATGTTTGCTTAGACGATTTAAAGTATTCTTCAGGGTTTTCATGCAAGGTGATCTTCTTAGATTCAATTATACATAAGGTATGGGTTTTATCTCTTGGTTTCCTTTCCCCAAGAGTCTTTTCAAACACTTCATGAATTAAGAATATCGAGCCTAGGGTTGCTCCCAATGACATTGTTGAACGTCCACCTCCCTAGTTATCCTTGTTTGACTCCAATAGTATGTAGATGTAATCTCTAAAATGTTTTTGGTATGTGTTTCTATTTGATCATTATATGTGGGGTTATTGATCGTTTAATATTAAATGAGTCCTATAGATTTCATTCGTTTGAGTAGGGTATTAGTTACATGATCTAAAGAAGGTTGTAATATCTAATTGCGTTAAAAAGATGAACTTGTTATGAATCGTTCATGAAATTTAGTTCAGTTTTAAATGTCAACTAGCTTTGAATAATGAAATCACTATAGTATATTTATGAAGTTGATTTAATTAGCTAATGATATCCTCATGACCATTGTCTAGTGAAAGTTTGGCTTATGCCAATAAATTGGCTAACAATTTTTTAGATTAAAATAATATGTGAAAAATTAGTCAATGCCAATAAATTGGCATCCAATGTATTTCCAAAATATAATACAAAATTGGATAATAACTAAGTTATACCAATTTAATCATGACAAATGTAACGTTCAATTCATAACCAAGGGTATGTCAATTATAGGGGCAAGTCCCAACATACCCTTTTCAAATAAACTATGAATATAAGTAAGTACATTGAACAAAGTTTATAACGTTCATAAACCATGGTATAAAGCTACCTAATTTCATTGAACAAGATAAGGTGAGTATTAACATGTTGAAAAGCCTAAGAATTATTAAAGTGACCAGAATAAGGTGTTAAAAGAAGTGAGACAAGTCTCACTCACTCCTAGACAATTATGTTAAACGTACTCATATAAGAGGGTGTTAATAATCGTGAGACAAGTATAATTAACATCAAGATGATAATGTAAGTTTAAATTCACATTTCATCAAGTAAAGAAAGGGATATCCGGTTATCTAAAGAGTTAAGTAAACCTTATAACTAGAAGCAAGATTCCATAATGTTTGAGTCAACTCCAAAAGTTGTAAAGAAAAAGAAGTTGCGAAAAGAACCGATAGACTAGAAATTCTCTTGTTCCAGCACATGTAATCCTCATGAGATGAGTCTACCACCAAGCTCACATGATCTATGTATGTTAAATGATCAAAGAAAGTATTCGGTTTACCTTAGCCTTGAACAACCTCTTTTTAGTGTGGGGAAGACACTGATCTTGGTTTAAGTTTTGCTGGTTAACCACCCATTTTTGGTGTGGGGCAGACACTTGATTTCATATTAGATCACATGTTCTAGGTTCACTTTGACCGGTGAACCACACCTTTTAGGTGCGGGGTAGACACTGGATTTCATGTTAGCTCGCGTGATCCTAACGGTAAAGATTTCTCTAAGAATGTAAGAAAGAAAAAAGAAGAAACATAATTTCAAAGTAATTTATGAAATTCAGAGCTTAAGTATGTCAAATAATCAGTGGTTGATAAGAATGAAATAACAACTTATTGGATTGTGCCAAATCAAGATATATGCACCAATATCTTCACGTTATGCAAATGATCAAATAATGGGCATAGCCAAATAAACAATATTAGCTTATAATTACTTCTTATATTATGCCAATTAATGGAGCAGAACATAATGGTAAGTCAATGTCCACAATCTAAATAACATGAAAATGATGAAATAAGTGGCCTAGAAATTAAAGATTGGCTTATAAAGATTTCTTGCCCAATCTGAAAATAATGGAGAGAATAATTTGTAGTAAGGGTAGTCAAATCATTTCCTTAGTCTTTTGGATCACATAGTTGATTCATAGTAGGTATGGGACTATAATGAATCATTGCACTTGTGAGTAAAACATAATATTAAAGAGATATTTGAACTACACAACAACAAGAAGAAAAAGTTTTAAAACTAAACTAAGTGTGGGGGAAGGAGCTCTCGGGTTTGGAGGAGCAAATTTGAATATTTTCATTCGAGTTGTTATAAAATTATGTTCATGATTCTAAGGTCTTATGTTCACATAGAAAAATGATTTTTGTGATTTGAATGCATTAAAATATGTTAGATTCATACCATAATTCAGAAATAACTAATTAAGAAAGTCTAGTGACTTCACTTTCAAGAAATGGCATGTTGTTATAGGATGAGATTTCCTTAATAATGCATAGTATTTATGTGTATATGTGCATATACCCATTCTTAGTAAAATGTGTACTAACCCTATACTATTACTATTTTATAGGCGCATGTCTGAGAGAAGATTGAAGACTCATTGAAGCGGTTTGGATCAGCGATATCCGGACTTTAGTAGGTACTCATGAGTATGACGATGATACACCTATCATTCCATCTTAGTAAATTAGACATAGCTAGTGGATGTTGTACCTAGCATTTCATTTCAGACTTTTATTCAAATCTTTGTATTAAGGTCGTTTGGAAAAATATTAAGATATATTGACTTCTTCATTGAATTGCTTAATTTATTGTAGATGTTTGTTGAGTTTGACCTCGTTAGTATATTATTCAATATAGTAATCATATGAAGTCTATGTATACTTAACTATGCTTTTTAAAGGTTTAATTTTTCCACAAATTTTAGTTATATGATTGTGATGAAAGCTAAGAATAGGCTTGTCTGTGACCTCTAAGAGGTTAACAGTGTCGGTTTCATTAAGATTCAAAATCTTGGTGTGACACTATATATCTTACTTTATCCGGGTGCTACTTTATCATTTTTTACCCCTCTATTTCCTAAAAAGTTTGACATTTTGCATGAAACTTTTTTAGTGTCTACTATGATGGGTGAGTCAGTTATTGTGAAAACAGTGTGTAGAAATTGTCCAATAATGTTGCCCAATAGAGTTTCTTATAGTTAACTAGTAGAAATGGATATGTTTGATTTTGATATGATTATGTGTATGGATTGGTTGCATGCTTGGTTTGCCTCTATTGATTGTAGGACGAGGGTGGTGAAGTTTAACTTTCCAAATGAACCCGTTGTAGAATGGAAGAGGGGAAATTCTATTCGTAGAGTTCGTATCATCTCTTGTCTAAAAGCATGCAAAATAATCTCTAAAAGGTTGTCTATATCATATTGTAAAGATCTAGACTCCGAAATTCCACCCATTGAGTCGGTCCCTGTAGTGAGTGAATTTCAAGAGGTCTTTCCTAGTGATCTGCCAGTGTTCCTCCCGAACAGGAAATTGATTTTGGCATCGCTTTGCTACCGTCTATATCATATTGTAAAGATCTAGACTCCTAAATCCCACCCATTGAGTCGTTCCCCGTAGTCAGTGAATTTCCAGAGGTCTTTCCTACTGATCTTCCTAGTGTTCCTCCCTAATGGGAAATTGATTTTGGCATCGATTTGCTACCGGATACAAATCCCATTTCAATTCCTTCTTATAAGATGTCTCCAATCGAATTTAAAGAGCTGAAGGCACAACTTAAAGATTTACAAGAGGAAGTCTTCATTAGACCTAGTATTTCTCCATGGGGAGCTCCAGTTTTGTTCGTGAAAAAGAAGGTATTGATAATCACCAACTCAACAAAGTCACAATCATGAACAAGTAACCTCTCCCTCGTATTGACGACTTGTTTGATCAACTTCCAGGGGATAGCTACTTTTATAAGATTGACTTGAGGTTGGGGTATCACCCATACTGGGTGAGAGGTGAGGATATAACAAAGATGGCATTTCGGACTAGATATGGTCATTATGTGTTCTTAATAATGTATTTTGGTCTCACTAATGCTCCAGCGGCGTTTATGGACCTAATGAATAGGGTGTTTTGAAGTTACCTAGATTTATTTGTCATTGTCTTCATTGATAAAATCTTGGTATATTCGAAAAATGATGGTGATCACCTGAACCATTTGAGGGTGGTGTTTCACATACTTAAAGAACATCAATTGTTTTCAAAGTATAGAAAATGTGAGTTTAGGTTGAGGTCGGTGACATTTATTTTTCATATCATCTCTAGTGAAGGAGTTCAAGTTAATCCAAGTAAAACGAAGGCGGTCAAATATTTGCCTACACCATTGACTCCAACGGATAGAAGAAATTTTTTTGGTTTAGTGGGTCATTATCAGAGATTTGTGGAGGGTTTTACGTCTATTGCATCTCCCTTGACTACTTTTACCCAAAAGTGTAAAAAATTTGAGTGGTTGAAGTCATGTGAGAGAAGCTTCCAAATGTTGAAAGATAGTCTTACTTTCCCTCTAGTGTTGACATTACCTGATGGTTCAAACGGATTCGTTGTGTATTGTGTTGTATTCCGAGTTGTGTGTTCTTATGAAACATGGGAAGGTGATTGCCTATGCATCTAGGAAAAAGAAGGTTCATAAGAGAAACTATCCAACTCATGACCTTGAGTTAGCAGCCGTGGTATTTTCCTTGAAAATATGGAGGCGTTACTTGTATGTTGTCCAAGTTGATGTGTATTTCGTAGTGGTTTTACCTCGGACTAAAAGGCAATTTGGCTCTATATGAGTTGTTGTGGATAGGTTGACCAAGTTCTCTCACTTTAATCCCGTCAACTCTACTTATTCGGCGTAATATTATGCTAGGATCTTCATATATGAGATTGTGTGTCACCATGGTATTTTGTTATCCTCATATCGGATCGGGGTGAACAATTCACATCTAGGTTTTGGAGGTTAGTCTAAGAAGGGTTGGGTACTAAGGTGAAGTTGAGTACCACTTTTCATCCCTAAACAGATGGTCAAGCGGAACGTAGTATTCAAACACTTGAGGATCTGTTTAGGGCTTGTATTATTGATTTCAAGGGGAATTGGATAAGAATTTTTCTTTGGTGGAGTTTTATTTTAGTTAAAATTTTCATTCATCCATCTCCACGGCTCACTATGAAGCATTGTATGGTAAGAGGTGTAGGTCTGCTATTGAATTGTTTGAAGTGTGAGACTTCGCTTATTGATCCCAAATTGATTTATAAGACTTTAGAGAAAGTTCATATCATAATGAACCGGTTGCAAATAGCCTATAGTTTGAAAAAGTATTATCCGAGCATAGGGGAAGGGATTTAAAGTAGAAAGAAGGTGATAAAATTTATTTGAAAATCACACCTATGAAAGGGGTGGTTAGATTTCGAATGAAAGGAAAGTTGAGTCCTCGTTACGTGTGTCCTTAAGAAAAATTTTAAAGGGTTAGGTTTCCTATGAATTGAAACTTCCTAGTGAATTGGCTTTGGTTCATCCGTTTTTCCATGTTTCCATGCTTAAAAAGTGTATTGGTCATCCCGAGTCTATTTGTAACGCCCAAAATGAACTAAAGTGAACTAGAGCCTTATGATTGTTTCTTGACTTAATTTAAATTAAAAATGAGTTAATTTAGTTTTCTTGGGAAGTGTGTAAATCTTGGTTAAGTTTGGAGGTCAAACATCCAAGAAAGTCCATGACGTTCGGAAGGTTTGCCTTAGATAGGCCTTGTGTGTCTTGAGGTGTTTGACTAAGTTTTACGTGCTTGTTTTTCTAGAAACTTTCTTGAGATATTCCTAAGACATATAAGACTTATTTTAGGGTTTTAACATCCGTACACAACCTCATATAGGACCCATAAGGGGCCCTAGATGAAGGGCCCAAGACTTGGACCTAACTGCCAAAGCAGTGACCAAATGATGACCCTATGGACGGTCCGTTGGTCCACTAACGGTCCGTAAACCTAGGACGTCAATAGGTCCTGCAAATAAGGATGCCCACACTAAATTCGGAGCTATGTATCACCGCACGAGACCCCACTAACTGTCCGTTGAGGCACATATGGGCCGTTGCATAGGTCTCATTTGTTAGGTGTACCAAAAGTTGTAAGTTGCTGCCTTGGCTTGGAGTTATTGGTAAATTCACCCAAATTTTCTATGACCCTAGAACTTTAGTTTTTGTGTTTTTTAGGTTTATTAAAGTTTTCTAAACCCTAAGACCTCATTTTAGACCCCTCTCCATAAAATCCGAAGCCCCTCTCTCTTAGAAGACTCTCTCAAGTCTCCATGGAAGCTAGAAGTCAAGAAATGCTAGGAGGTCTATTGATGTTTGTTTATTCATCAAAAATCATGTGTACTTATTCAATGTGATGTATGGTATCCATCCTTGAACTATCTTTCATTCAATGAGTCCTTTTAAACTAATTTTCAAAAGGGGATTTCAACCCTAGTTTCTACTATCTTCAAATCAATATATGGGTCTTGCATGAAAACGTTTATAAAGACTTAATAATGGTATTTATATTGTTAGTTGATGATTTTAAGGTTAAAACTTCAACGAAATCATGTTAAAGCTTTTCATTTAGTTGTAGCTTAAGAAGTTGTTTAAATGAGCATGAATTGGTAGTCTTTCAACTTTGGTTTCTTATTTTGGTTATTGTTGTCTAGTTACTGATGAAAGATTAAGAAAAATGTTATAGGTGATGAAATTTCAGATTTAAGAGTATGTTTGCTGTGTTGTTTAGTTTTTATTTTGAAATGCTCTTGAGTGGTATGGTCCACCTACTTTGTGGCGCTGTTTACTTAAGTTGTGTGAATGTAAAGATACTACTTTTTTAAGAATGAGGCTATGAAGGATTTTTATTTTAAATAAGATTAGAAGTATGATATTCTTGTTGAATGTGCTTTATTAATCTATAATGAGAAATAGGCTAGATAGTATGCTTAAATGAAGATATTCTTATTAAGTGTTTTATGAAGTTTGTTATGACAAGTATGTTAAGGATTATGTATAAAGGACTGATATGATTATGTGAAGCATGTAAGATGTGTGATGTGATGAATGAATTTCAAAGCATGTATAGAAGTTAAATATTAATAAAGTGAATCTAAAGTGCAAGGTGAGATCTCATGTACACACACTCACACTTGAATAAATTAATGAAGTTAAGTTAAGTGCTAAAGCAGAGTTTGGGGGGAGCACTCTTCGTGAGTTGAGATGAATTGTTTAGTAGCAACCCCACTACATCCTATGAGCTTTCTAAGATAGGTTGGAGGATGAATGTCCTTCGTGAGTTGACATGTGCTGTCACTATTTATCCTTAACCTATAGTCTATAATGTTGAAATTCTGTGGGAAGTTATGACTATAACCAAGAGGATATGAAGGAGAGGTGGATAACATTTAGTGAGTTGAGATGTTGTATTCCAATGTACCTCTTGAGATGAGTACTCCTAGTTAGTAGATAACTTGTTACTTAGTAGCAATATCCTTATTCCTTAACTATGCGCCCGCATAGGTGTAGATATATGGAATACCATGTAAATTCTAAGAGAATGACCTCATTCTAGGCAATTGAGGATCTCTCATTTGATAGGGGTTAATATTGGGATTCCATGTCTAGATATCATTGTCTATTTCGGTTAAGCTAAATCCCACAAATGAAATGAATGATCTAGGTCTTCTAAAGGAGTGTTCTACTAAGTGTAGGTGGTGGAGTGAGACTCTTTTTATACATAGCACTAGGCAGGAAATATGAAAGAGGAGTCTTGGTGAAACTTATTTGAATTGAAAGAACTAAGTCTTCTAAAAGATCTTGCTACAGAGGGTGGGTGGTGGTATGGGACGCTATCTATCCATTGTACAAAGTAGGACCTTCTGAAAGGGAAAAGTTGGTGCCGAAACTTTTAAAAGAATTTGATACTTAGGGTAGGTGGTGGTATGGGCCACCATCTGCTCATTGCACTAAGAAGGAATTCCAAAAGATAAGACTTTGGTGGTTTGTTGGGGGTCTTTTAATGTCTTTCCGTGATTGAGGGGCTTGTTTCTTCCGATTTGAGTATGCCAAAAGGGGTTGTCATGAGGATTGCTTTGGTGTGTATTGAAGGAGGCATATGAATACTTCCTTCATGTCTTACCTTAGGGAATCTTAGGATAATCCTAAGGTACGGAAACTGGTACTAAAAATGAGTTCACTTTCTCTTTCGCTTGACCTTGGAAGTTCACTCATCTAAAATAGGATAGTTCATTGCAAATGCTCAAGTTGAATTCATTTTGAATTCCTTAAATGATTTATTGTGAACGTTTCTAATTGGTTCACAACAATGTTAGTAGAGTTCACCGTATGTTTTTGGGAGTTTACTATAAATGTCTCTTTTTGGTTGAAACTAATTGAGTTCTTCTCTTATGTATTAAATATTGGTTCTCATGTTGATTTGCTTCTAAATTCACGAATGTTTTACTTAATTTTACATGAAAATGATATGTCACTAAATATCTCATTTCCTATGTTTTTGCATATGCCATTGTTAGTACATTATTTGTATTAACCCCATACATTTTATTTACTATAAGTATAGGTTGGAAGTATTTTGAAAGTTTAAGTCTAAAAGGTGCAGCTTGGGAAAGTTCCTCTCAAGATAAAGTGTGTTCTCATTATTCGAGGGCATAATTCCTATCTTCTTAGTTTCTTTATTTTAAGACTTATTATTTATTTAAGGGATAATGCACAAGTACCCCCTCAATCTATGCCCGAAATCCCAGAGACACACTTATACTATACTAAGGTCCTATTACCCCCCTGAACTTATTTTATAATTAATTTTCCACTCCTTTTTAGCCTACATGGCACTAGTTTGAAAAAAAAGTCAACCATCATTTGGCCCACAAGATAGTGCACGTAGGTTGAAAAGGGGTAATAAATTATTAATAAAATAAGTTCAGGGGGTGAATAGGACTTTAGTATAGTATAAGTGTGTCTCTGAGATTTCGGGCATAGGTTGAGGGGGTACTTGGGCATTATCCCTTTATTTAATTTTAATTTTAAGGGTCGTGTCCTTAAATTAATTATGTTGTGTCTTTAATGTGTCTTGTGAGGATAATATTTCTTAAGTATTTATGAAAGACTTCATTTTTATTGAATAATCAGTGAAAATCTTTAATTCCGTAGTACTTTTCATGTCTTATGTGATGAATGCTAGTTAAAGGGTTTGAACAAGACCCCATAGGGTCAAGTACGCCCGGTCGCGAAACGAGGAATTCTCTAACTTCTAGGGGGTACTTTCAGGCCGTGACAGACTTGGTATTAGAGCATAATGTTTAGGGAAATAGTTTAAGGTCTAAAAGTCTCACAAGCCACGTCTAGTAGTACTTTAGTCGTTGGTGTGAGTTGCCACACATCCATGGAAAAGAGGCTATAGGAAGATAGTGTTTCACTTACTTCATTACTCTTAAATTGTGCCATAGATCTTAACTCCATATGGCTTCTCTATTTTATGTTCCCTTGTCCAATCATCTTCTTGGTGCCATTACTTTGGAGGGAAGATGTTTCTATGTTTGACGGAGACAAAATGGTGAGTTTTAATGTTATGATGGTTTTTTGCTTAATGAGTAGAGGTGAAGGTATGTTTTAAAATTTTGGATGTGATGACATTTATGGCTAGGTGTGAATTATGAGGTTGGGAGTGTTTTTATGAGAAACTTGGTGGTGATGTAGATCTAAGCATGGTAATATTAATAAGGATGAATAAAATGCTTTTGAAAATAAATGATTTATCTTGTGATTATGTTCAGTAATGTTGGATATGCTTTATGGTTTGAATTTGAGGAAATGCTGCGAGAATGTGGAGATTTTGTAGGAGTTGAGGGCAACCATCTTATATGACAAATGTATCATAGTTGTTCTTGTGAGTGGTAGATTTTGTGGTGTAGGCTTACACTAAGATGGAAATGTGGTATGAATATCTATTGAGGAAGTTTTGTTCCATGAGATTTCGTTAAGTCGTGACTAAGAGTTGAATGAAATGATTTTTAAGAAAGTTTCTGTAGGCTTGAACTCTATGAGGAAAGCATTATGTTAACTTGTAAGGTTGACGTTTAAGCTAGATGTGCATGAGTTGAGGGTAGTGTCAGTTATTACCTTGTGAGAGGCATAATGTTGCTTTGAAGTATGAGGCCTTGAATCTTGGTTTTCCCCTAAGTGGGGGAGAATTAATGTTGAGTAGAACTGCATGTAATGTACTAAGTCCAAGAGAATCCTCAAGGGTAACTGAGTGGTAGTGGTAGTATGGGATGAAACTCTCATATTGCACTTAGTATATTTGGAGTAAAGTAGTGTGTTCTAGTCACTCATATTGTCATGTCATCTTGATAAAGTTGCTTGGAAGGTACATTATGAAATTTTTAAACATGTGACATAGTGATGTTTTGAATTCACTATAATGAGGTTCAAATTTTGAGAAAATTGCATTTTTCATGAATTATCATTTCAATGTGTTATAGGATGAGTTTATTTGGTATTATACTTCATGTGATCATGCCCTCTTAAGGAATTGCTCAAAAAATGAAACGTTGAAATTTTTAAGCATGTTGTCTGTGAATACAATGAATCCTCAATGTGAAATTTCTCATTTTTGAATAATTTCTTTTTTCTTTAGTTGAAGTTTCAATGTGTTTGAATGCTTTATATATGAGCATGTTAAGTTTGGAGAAGTTAGTTCCTCCTTAAAAGAAGGTTAAGGGTGAGTTTTGAAGTTTGTAAAGTTTGAAAAGAGTTGCTTATGTTACTAGTGTTTGATAAGTGTGAATTGATTCTTCTTAGTTTATGCTTTGATTTTGAGTTATTTGATCATGATTTTAATGTGTTGTGTGATGTTAAGTGAGTCCTTATTCTTCTTGATGTTTTAGTGTCATTGGAGGATGAATTTTATTCTAAGTGGGGGAGAATGTAACACCCCAAAACGAACTAAGGTGAACTAGAGCCTTGTAGTGTTTATTGATTTAATTTGAAGTTAAAATGAGTTACTTTAGTGTTCGTATGAAGTTTGTGAAGTTTGGAGGTCAAACATCCAAAAACGTCCATGACGTTCGGAAGGTGTGCCTTAGATAACGCTTGTGTGTCTTGAGGTGTTTGAGTGAGTTTTACTTGTACGTTTATCTTGAAGCATACTTGAGATGTTCGTAATATCTAGATGAATTATTTTATTTGTTTGACGTCCGGGCACGACGCCATATAGGACCTATAAGGGTTTCAAGATGAAGGGCTCAAGACCTTGACCAAACTGCAAAAACAATGACCAAAGGACGACCCTAAGGACGGTCCGTTGGTCCACCAACGGTGCGTTTACCTACTGTGTCGATTTGAACTGACAATAAGGATTTCCAACGTACATTTGGATCTATGTTTCAACAAAGGATACCCCTCCAACGGTCCGTTTATTCACATAGGGTCCGTTGGTTAGGTCTCTTCTGTGAGGTCAACCAAAAGTTGTAAGTTGCTGCTTTGGCTTGGAGTGTTTGGTAAATTCACCCCAAGTCTTTTATGAACCCAGGACGTTAGTTTTAGGGTTTATTAGGTATATTAAAGTTTTCTAAGCCCTAATACCTCATTTTAGACCCCTCTTCAAAAAATTCAAAACCCCTCTTTCTTAAAAGACAATCTCAAGTCTCCATGGAAGCTAGAATTCAAGAAATGCTACGAGGGATATTGGTGTTTGTTTCTTAATTAAAAATCTTGGGTATTTTTTCAATGTGAGGTATCTTATCCATCCTTTAACTCTCTTTCATTCAAGGAGTCCCTTCAAACTAATTTTCAAAAGGGGTTTTCAACCCTAGTTTCTACAATCTTCAAATCTAAATATGGGTCTTGCATGAAAACGTTTTTAATGACTAAATAATGGTATTTCTAATTTTAGTTGATGATATTAAGGTAAAACCTTCAACAAAATCATTTTAAACATTTTCATCTACTGTTGGCTTAAGAAATTGGTCAAATGAGTATAAATTTGTAGCCTTTGAACATTGGTTTCTTATTGTGGTTATTGTTGGTTAGCTACTGCCCAAAGGGATTTACTTTAGTAAATATTGAGAAAACTTTTATAGGTGATGAAATCTCAGATTAAAAAGTAAAGTGGTTATGTTTTTTAGTTTAAATTTCGAAATGCTCTTGAGTGATATGGTCAACCTTCTTGGTGGCGGTGCTTACTTAAATTGTATGAATGAAAACATACTAGTTTATTGTGAATAAGGAAATGAAGGGTTTGTACGTTAAGTAAGATTAAAAGTATGCTATTCTTGTTAAATGTGCCTTATGAAACTATTATGAGAAATAGGCTATAGAGTATGCTTAAATAAAGATATTCTTGTTAAGTATTTTATGGAGCTTGTTATGACATGTATGTAAAGGATTATGCATAAAGCACTTATTTGATTATGTGAAGCGCGTAAGATGTGTGATGTGACTAATGAAGGTATAAGCATGTATAGAAGTTGAATATGAATGAAGTGAAGCTTATGTGCAAGGTGTGCTCTCATATACACACACTCAAACTTGAATGAATGAATGAATGTAGTTATGTTAAGTCCTAAAGGGGTGTTTTGGGGTGAGGACTCTTTGTGAGTTGAGGTGAAGTGTTTCATACCAAAGCCACTACATCCCATGAGATTTATAAGATAAGTTGGAGTATGAATGCCCTTCGTGAGTTGAAATGTGGTGTGCACTAGTTATCCTTAAAGCTATAGTCTATAATGTTGATAATACGTGAGAAGTTATGCATAGTACCGAGAGGATATGAAGAAAAGGAGGATTATAGTTTGTGAGGTTAGATATTGTATTCCAATATACCTCTTGAGATGAGTACTCCTCGTTAGTAATTAATGAGTTACTTAGTAGCAATCGCCTTACTCCATAACTATGCCTCATGTATATTCTAAGAGAATGACCTCATTCTAGGCAATTGAGGATCCGTCATCCGATAGGGGTTAATATTGGGATTCCATGTCTAGCTCACATGGTATATGTTGGTTAAGCTTACTCCAACAAAGGAAATGAACGTGCTAAGTCTTCTAAAGGAGTGTTCTACGGAGGGTAGGTAGTTGAATGGGACGTTATTTATCCATTGCACCAGGTAGTCAATCCAAAAAGGGAGTCTTTGTGAGGCTTATTTGAATTAAATGAACTAAGTCTTCAAAAAGAACGTACTACATAGGGTAGGTGGTGGTATGGGACGCTATTTATCCATTGCATTAAGTAGGACCTTTCGAAAGGGAAGATTTGGTGCCAAACCTTCAAAAAGAATGGGCTACTTAGGGTAGGTGGTGGTATGGGTGACATCTACTAATTTCACTAAGTAGGCATTCCGAAAGAAAAGTCTTTGGTGGTTTGTTGGGTGTCTTTTATTTTGTTGCCATTTATTGAGGGGCTTGCTTCTCCCTAGTTCAGTAACCCAAAAAGGTTAGTCTTGAGGATTTATTTGGTGTGTATTGTAGGAGGAATATGCATACTTCCTTTAGGTCTTACCTTAGTGAGTCTTAGGATTATCGAGAGGTAGGGTAACCCTTACAGATAATGAGTTCACTTTCTCTTTCGCTTGGCCTTGGAAGTTCAATAATTTAGAATAGGATAGTTCATTGTAATTTCTCAAGTTGAATTCAATGCTTTAAATGATTCATTTTTAAAGTTTCCAATTAGTTAACTATAATGTTAGTAAAGTTCAAAGTAAGTTTTTGGGAGTTTACTATAAATGTCTCTTATTGGTTAAAATTATGTGAGTTCTTCTCTAAGTGTTAAGTAATGGTTCTCATGTTAAATTCACGAATGTTTTACTTAATTTGACATGAAGATGTTATTTGACTAAAATATCCCTCTTCGCATGTCTTGCATATGCCATAGTTAGTACATTATTTGTATTAACTCCATACAGTTTCTATACTATTAAGTATAGGTTGGAAGCATTTTGAATATTTAAGTCTATAAGGTGAAAATTTGGAAAGTTCCTCTCAAGATAAAGTGTATCCTCATTATTCGAGGGCATAATTCCTATCTTCTTAGATTCATTATTTTAAGACTTATTACATATTTCATTTCAATGTAAAGGGTCATGTCCCTAAATTAAATATGTTGTGTCTGTAAGTTTGGCTTTTGAAGATAAGATTTATTAAGTATTTATGAAAGACTTCCTTCTATAGTAGATAATTCGTGAAAATTTTTAATACTATGCTACTTTTCATGTCTTATATAATAAATGTTTGTTAATGGGATTGAACAAGACCCCAAACGGTAAAGTACGCCCGATCACGGAACGAGGGTTCCTCCTAACTTCTAGGGGTTACTTTTAGGCTGTGACAGACTTGGTATCAGAGTATAAGGTTTTGGGAAATAGTTTAAGGTCTAAAAGTCTCACAAGCCACGTCTAGTAGTATCTTGGTCAATTGTGTGAGTTGCAACACATCCATGAAAAATAGGCTATAGGATTATAGAATTTCATTTTCTTTATAACACTTGAATCGTGCCATAGAAATTAACTCCATAAGGCCTTTCTCTCTTATGTTCCCTTATCCGGTGGTCTTCTTGGTGTCATTGCTTTGGAGGATAGATCTTTTTAAGTTTGCGGGAGAAAAATGCTGAGTTTTAATATTATGATGTTTTTGTGGCTAAAAGAGTAGAGGTGAAGGTATGTTTTGTAATTTTGGATGTTATGACATTTATGACTACGTGTGAATGATAAGGTTGGGAGTGTTGTGATGAGAAACTTGGTGGTGATGTAGTTCTAAACATGGTAAGAATGAAAAGGATTAATAAAGTGCTTTTGAGAATTAATGATTTATCTTAAGATTATATTTAATGATGGTTGATATGTTTTAAGGTATGTATTTGAGGAAATGTTGAGAGAATGTGGAGATTTTAAGGAGTTGAGGGCAATCCTCTTGTATGACTAATGTTTCATAGTTGTTCTTGTGATTGGTAGATGTTCTATTGTAGGCTTACACTAAGATGGAAATGTGGTATGAATATCTAGTGAGGAAGTTTTGTTCAATGAGATTTAGTTAAGTGATGACTAAGAGTTGAATGAAGTGATGTTAAAGTGAGTTTTTCTAGGCTTGAATCCTAAGAGGAAAGTGTTATGTTTAAGTTGTAAGGTTGACGTTTAATATTGATGTGCATGAGTTGAGGGTAGTGTGAGTTCTTACCTTGTGAGAGGCATAATGGTTATTTGAAGTATGAGTCCTTGAAGATGGCTTTAACCTAAGTGGGGGAGAATGAATGTTGAGTAGAATGGCATGTAATGTACTTAGTCCAAGGGAATCCTCAAGAGTCACTGAGTGGGAGTGGGATGCTACTCTCACATTGCACTTAATGAAACTTACCTAGTATATTTGGAGTAATTTAGTGTGGTCTTGTACCTCATATTGTCATGTCATCTTGATAAAATTGCTTAGAAGGTGTATTATGAATTTTTTAAGCACATGACATAGTGATGTTTTGAATTCACTGTAATTAAGTTCAAATTTTGAGAAAAATGCATTTTTCATTAATTATGGTTTCAATGTGTTATAAGATGAGTTTATATGGTTTTATACTTCATGTGATGAGCCCTCTTGAGGAATTTCTCAAATAATGAAAGTTTGAAATTTTTAAGCCATATTGGCAGTGAATACAGTGAATTCTCAATGTGAAATCTCTCATTTTTGAATAAAATTGTTTTGTCTTTTGTTGGTGTTTCAATGTGTTCTAAATCTTTTGAGATATACCGTGGTTTCACGGTATAATTGATACTTTTTCCTTAAGAATGCAGAGATTTTGAGCGAAGAAATGCAAAAGAGACCACCTACGGAGCTTATGACGGTCTGTCGTGCTTGCGATGGTCCGTAGGTGGCAGCGTAGTGCAGCTGCTGAAGGAAGATGGGGAAGTCTGACCAAGTGTGGGGTTACGAAGCTTGTGACGGTCCATCGTGTCTATGACGGTCCGTCCTGCAGGCTCATCATGAAGTTCAGAGAATTGATCACACTACCCATATTGCAAGAGTTGAAGTGTTTTGAAACGAAGGCCATCGACGGACCGTTATGCTTATGACGGTCCGTCATACTTGCCGTCGAGGGGAATGAAGAGAGCAGCAGAAGAAATTGCACAAGTATGGGACGCCAAAGTCCATGACGGTCCGTCGTGACCACGACGATCTGTCGCGTGGTCCGTCGACCTAGCTGCATTTTGGCAGATTTCCTGCAAACAGAGTCCTTGCTTAATTAGGTTTTTTATTTTTATAAATGGTTCAAAAAACCTCGTTTTTGAGGTTGGACTGTGTTAGGTTAGACTCTGTATTGTTAGACACCAGTTTATTAGAGTCTTAAATTGTTAAACTCCGTATTGGTAAACATTGTATTGTTAAATTCTTGATAATCATTAGACTTTTTGTGAGATTATTGATTACTTTGAGATTCTTGCAAGTGATTTGTGGAGATTAATCAAGCAAACTTTTGGATTTTGCTCTTTATCATTGAAGTAAGTGCATGAATTCTTATCTACTATATTTGAATATTATGTTTATGGCTATGAGTAACTAAACTCCATAACTAGGGTTGTGGAAACCATCGGCAAATACAGAGATAAACCCTAACTAAAATAACAATTCTAGAATAGTGTCTTGCATGTATTAATAATTATTTCTACTAGAAGTCCTTTTAACGGATGGCTAACGTTAGAATTTGCCTTAATTCTACTTGTCGGACCAAGGAGGTAGATAATAGGAATGAATTATTAACATAGATTTAGTTTATACTATATAATAGGCTAGTATTGATTGGCACGAGGTAATAACTTATTCAAATATCGAATACGATGCTTAATATGAGGTAAGAATAAGGGTTAGGATAGCAACACACGTAGTCGGACCAAGGTGCGGAGTGAGATTTTCTAGATACCGGACCAAGGATTTAGAAATACATAACTTATCACTTTGCATGCAAGATACTAGGAAGAATTGTTATAGTTAGAATTATCCAGTTATGAACCAGTGGGGAACACGTAAACCTTACTTACTTTGATTAATTGATTAAAATCCAACATTCAAAGTTGTTAAGTGTCTCTTTCAAGTTTGTTGATAAATTTTACTCATTTAGAAATAGAAACCCCCTTTATTGTTTTTACTTTCCAGGGAAGTCATTGACTAAACAATAGTAATAACAGGTTGAACTTAAGTGTAGACTATTTTCATCGTGGGAACGATCCCAACCTCACTAGTTGGATAATTTACTTGACATGACCGCTTTACTTCTTATTTGAGAAGTAAGTTTGAGCGTATTAAATATTGGCGCCGTTGCAGGGAAATCTAGCTTTTAGATTAACTTGAACTTATTACTATAATTACTTGATATTTTGTTGACTTTACTTTGTTTTATTGTTTTTGATTTCTTTTCAGAACTATCCTCCTTGTATGCCAAATACACGGAGAGGAAGACAACCCTTGTTTCCCTATGATCACGAGTTAGAGCGTACACTGCGCAATATGAAATGAAACTTGGAAATAAATGATGAGGATAAAAACCAGAACTTCCCAGCTCCGGTTGATGTTCATGGTCAGATGTTACAGGATGCTCCGTGTGAACATCAACAGATGGGACAAAATCCCGTTCCACGGCCCCAAGCATACTACAGAGGGTATGATAACATAGCAGACTCGGATGGTCCACTTGTCTTGCCCCCTCTACCAACAGGCCACACCTTTGTTGTAACTAGTAGACTGATGCAAATTCTAACTGCCAGAGGTTTGTTTTCAGGGCTACCTTCTTAGGATCCACATGCCCATATAGATAAGGTAAGGGCAGTTTGTAAAAGTTGTGTGGGGAGGCCTGATTTGGATCTAGATGTAATAGGGCTCAGAGTGTTTCCTCTATCACTGACGGGAGAGGCTGCTATGTGGTTCACTGAGCTCCCATACAACTCAATTTTCACTTGGAACTAATTAATAGATGTCTTCTTAGCACGGTACTATCCGGTCTCCAAGAAACTAAACCATAAAGACAGAGTGAACAAATTTGTGGCACTACCAGGATAGTCAGTTAGTAGTTCTTGGGATAGATGCACCACATTCTTGAGAAGTGTTCCAAATCACCGTATAGATGATGAGTCACTGAAGGAATACTTCTATCGGGGACAGGATGATAACAATAATGCTGTGTTGGACACTATAGCACGTGGATCTTATGGGGAGTGTCCTTATGCTGAGATCGCTGAAAAATTAGAGAAAATCTCCCGGAATAACAAAGCTTGGAGTACTAGGAAGTCTGATACAGGGAGAAACACCTTCGTAGTGCAATCCACTCAAAACCCAGCCACAGATGAGATTCGGGAAGAAATGGCTCAGATGAAAATTGAGCTTGGGTTGGTACTAAAACATGTCACAGGGGGTGCAGAAAAGATAAATGCAGTTAACTATTTGGCTAAACCACAACCTCCTAATGATGAGTGTTATTATCCGGCGGACACTTATGTGGTAAATAAGCAGACGGGGGGTTTCCGACCAAGCGCCGAAGGCTCAAATCAGGATAATTGGCGCCAAGGTCAAGGGAACCAAGGTCAGAACTATGGTAACTACAACAGTGAGGGTCATTATGTCCGAGATGGAAACTACCACCGCGACAACAACTTTAACAGGGGTAATTATGCTAACAGAAATGACAGGAATGGGCCTTATGTCCCTCGTCAAAATCGTGAAGTTACTCCTAGGGATGGTGGAGACAGTATGGTGCGAGTTAAGGATATGTTGCACTAAATGATGAGGAGGTTAGACACTAGTGATGAACACATTAAAGTGTTGAGGTGTGGTTTAGCGAGTATTGGGCAAAAAGTAGATACACATGCAATTTCGATTAAACAGATCAAATTGCAAGTGGCCGAATTATCTGCGATAGTGAACACACGGCAACCGGACACTCTTCCTAGCAACACTGTCCAAAATCCAAAGAATGATGCACACTGTATGGCAATCACTACTCGGGGTGGTAGGCAAACCATTGAACCACCTATGCCATCTACTGAGGAAAATGTGAGAAAGGATAATGATAATGTGGTAAATGGTAGTGGTGAAGCAGAGGAAAGTAATGGAAAAGATGCAGAAGTACCAATCAAGGTAATTCCCATGCCTAGGCCACCACCACCCTTCCCTTAGAGATTAGTGAAAAAGACCGAGGATGGCAAATACCGGCATTTCATAACAATGTCGAAGCAGCTTTCTATCAATGTCCCTTTGGTAGAAGCGCTAGAACAAATGCCCGGTTATGCAAAATTTATGAAAGATCTGGTCACCAAGAAAAGATCAATCACTTTCGAGGATGATGATAGATTGCAGCATTGTAGTGCTATTGCTACAAGATCCCTCGTGCAAAAGAAAGAAGATCCTGGTGCGTTCACTATTCCTTGTACAGTTGGGTCGTTACATTTTGCGAAAGCATTATGTGATCTGGGGGCAAGCATAAATCTCATGCCCCTCTTGATTACAAGAAATTGGGTTTTGGGGATCCAAAATCCATTGCGATGCGACTACTGATGGCTTATGGATAGTGAAACGGCCCATAGGGATACTCCATGATGTGCTAGTAAAAGTGGAGTCATTCATCTTTCAAGCTAATTTTGTTATTGTTGATTGTTAGGTCGATTTTGAAGTGCCTATTATTTTTGGGAGGCCCCTTGCTACAGGTTGAGCATTAGTTGATATGGAGAAGGGACAGATGACATTTCGGTTAAATAATGAAGAAGCGACCTTCAACATTTGTAGGACCATGAGGTAGAGTGGTGAGCTCCAATAGGTATCTGCCATATCCTACAAAGAAAAGATGAAGAAGGAGACTGCACAGAAAAATGCAAAACAAGAGTTTATGGTTGGGGATTTGGTGCTTGTAGACAGTTCTGGGTGCCTTGTCTTCCAGGCAAGCTCAAGTCCAAATGGACTGGCCCTTACCTGATTACCCAAGTATTCCCTCATGGAGCAGTTGAGTTAAAAGCCAAGGAGGGAGTGCGGTTTAAGAGGAATAGAGATAGAATAAAACTCTATTTTAAGCATAAAGCATCGTGGAATGAAGTGATAGAGGCATACCAGCTTGATGAATACTGAGTAATCAAGGGTCCCCAGTCGTGCAGCGACATAAAATCAGGCGCTTGTTGGTAGGCAACCCAATACTTATAGTCTGTTTAGTAATGGTAGCATTTTTCTACTAATGGGTTTTTAAATTTGTAGGCACATCACCAGGAAATTCTGCAGAAAATTACTCTGCAGCAGTCACTGACGGACACATCGACAAACTGTTGCGCCTGCGACGGACCGTCGTATGCATCCGTCGTACCAGGTATTTTTTTCTGTTATTTTGAAACTAGGGCGCACACGACGGAACCAACGACGGGTCGTCACAACTGCGACGGACCGTCATCAAGGAACCGTCGCGTGATTAATGAGTTATACCCGACCCGACTCGGCTGGATCCTTTTTCAAAATCAGACCGTTTAAACCCCCCAACCCCTAATTTTACCCCACTCCTTCATTATTCCTCTCATCTACCCTCTCTTTTCAACTTCCACATTTCCTCCCACCAATCATTGCCCCCTTAAATTCTCCAACGCCCTAGTGTTATCATCAACTAGTCGGAGCTGCTGCTGTGGGTGTCTAATTTACCAACTGAGTAATTGTCCATTTGATTTTTCTCCATTTCTAAGGTATGTGTCTCTAAATTTATACTCATTTATCTTGCCTTTTTGTTTACTAGTTAGTATTAAGCTTAGTTCCTCGTCGTATGTTCTTTACTTTAGACGATTCTGTCTAACCTAGGTTACATATGTGCGAAATTTCCATGTTTACCACCCTAGACATACGTGCTTTTGCATTGCTAGTTTCCTAGGTAGTTGGGTTAGACACATGTAGGTCCAAAACACTATAAGGTTTATGTGGGTTCATCGGGGATGCTTAGGGTACCCTCAGTTCTGTCACTGTTATTCAGAATGAGACCCCGATTACGGACCGTGGTACCCACGACGGACCGTCGCAAGGTCCGTTTCAAAAGCCCTATCACCCTGTCCCAACGGACACATGTGACGGCTCAACGTACTCACGACGGTCTGTCCTGCACAACCATTTTGGTTGTAAGAGACCCTGTTTCTAAGGGTCTCTCATTTATTTCCAAGTGTTCCCCAACGGACACATGTGACAGATCGTCGTCTTCCTGCACAACCGTTTTGGTTGTCAGAGACCCTGTTTCTAAGGGTCTCTCATTTTTTTTCTAAGTGTCCTTCAGCAGACACATGTGATGGAACGTCGTACCCACAATGGGCCGTCCTTCATGAACGTCATGACGGTTAGAGACCCCTCTCATAAGGGTCTCCATATTTTTTCTCAAGTGTCCTACGATGGACATCTACAACTGACCGTCGTACCTGTGACGGTCCGTCCTGCACATACCGTCATGCTAGTCAGAGACTCTCCTTTAGTGTTCTCTATACATACATAGTACAAGTAAAACACGATGGACCTTACGACGGTCCGTCATAGTCATGACGAGCCGTCACCAGGCCCATCATGTATCAATGTTTCTACAGCAATGACATACTATTTTCACTTATTAATTTCTTATGGTTTTGCTTGTCTTGTTTGCCACTACTCGTACTAATATTGATCCTTTGCAGGTACTATCTACTATGGCACCCAAGCAAGACCGAATCTACGCATGCGGGCGATCAAAGTCTGTCGCCTCATCTGCCCGCATGTTTATCGGCTCTGATGATGAGCGTGACCCTGAGTATGTGCCCCCAGGCACTTCCACACCTTCTCGTGCAGCACGTGCTCCCAGAGCCACACCCAAAAAGGTGGCGTCCGGCGTAGCCACTGCCTCCCAGTCTGATGAGGAGCGCACACTGACTGGCACACTCTCTAGGTCAGCCATAAATGAGGAAGGAGCATCTGTCTCCTTAGTAGTATCATGGTCCGAGGAAGCCTCTGGCTCTATTGAGGTTCCCGCACCCGCCAACGCTGCAGCGTTGACCTCTTCTGATGCGGCTGACAGTTCATACTCTACATCCGGCTCACTAGCTCAGGTCCCCACCCTAGCCACTGACCAGCTCAACCGGTGGTGTGTCGACGGGCAGTTTCAAAACTATTTCGATGCCAAGTTCCTGGCTGATAAAGGAGTGATGACTCGAACACTCACTTTGGAGCGGGGGGTACTTACAGGGAGTCTCCCGACGATGCCTGAGTTCCACAACATCTTCACCAAGCATCGCTTGGAGTGGACAGCACGTCCGGTCGGACGATACAACGAATAAATGGTCTGAGAGTTCTACGCATCCTACGTAGCGACTCTACGATCACAGATCGATAGGCGTGCTGCCCCTGCTAAACAGGCCCCACTAGAGCAAGTCCGAGTCCGGGGCGTACAGGTTGACATTTCCCTACCAGCCATTCTCTGGTTTCTATACGCCGAGAGTGTTGATGCTACTCGGACCCCCCTCACTGCCGAGTTAGACTACCGCTGGTGGATAGTAAAGGATTGCCAGTTCTTGCGCGAGCCATCACTGAGAGAGACCACCAAGAGGTGGATGGCCCTGCATCTGTCAGTAGATGGAGAGGGTGCCAATTGGGTGACTGAGCCGAAGGGGGCCATCAAGAAGGCCAACCTCACGTTCACAGCAATGTTCTTGTGGGTGCTTGTCCGTCACTGCCTTTCCCCCACAGCTGCTGATAATATCGTTACCTGGGATCAAGCAGTGTGGATGGCGGCGATGATAGCCGGATTTGAGGTGGACTTCGCATAGCTTCTCCAGGCAGTCATGCACGAGAGGGCATTCAAGGTCACTACTACCTACCCTTTCCCGTGCATGATCCTTGCCCTTTGCAGGTCCGTAGGTGTGCCCATATGGCACGTAGATCAGCTTAAGACCCTGCAGGGCACTGTTGACGTCGGCCTCATAAAAGATGAGGCCACTACGTTGGCTCCACGCAGAGGGCCCCGTCTACAGCTGCCCCCACTTCCTAAATGATCTTGCTGATACAATAGCCCAAACTCGCACAGCTACACAGGCGTCCACTAACACTACCCCGGTCGAGTCTATCCCGGGTAGTAGCACAGCCCTGAGCTCCTCTCGCACAACCCCTCTACCAGCACCGGTCCCGCTTGCAAGGGTCCAAAAACTAGAGGCACAAATGGCCACTCTTCTGCATCGTATCAAGCCGTGGATGTAGAAGTCGATTACTGAGTCCGAAGAGCGCCTAGAGAGAAAAATGGTGCAGTTTATAGAGCGGAAGATCGTTTAGGTTAACCAGTGCCTGGACGCCTTTGAGTTGAGAGTGCTAGCCTGACCAGCCCCTCCGGTGGATGTGTTGACTCTTCAGGCTGCAGTCGACAGTCTTCGTGCATACGTCGACACCATCTTAGAGGATAGAATGATGGAGTCTGAGGCCCTTTCTGTCGAGCTTGCTGTGGACATCATGTTGGCGGCCCTTTTTGCTACGTCAGAAAATCCACCACCTCCCCCTCGAGAGAGTTCCAAGAGGATTAGGGGTCGAGAAGAGGACGAGGCGCGAGCAAGGAAGAAGGAGCGCCGAGAGGCTGCGCGGAGAGCCTAACTTTCTAAGCAGGCGGCGCACCAGATGAGAGCATCAGAGTTAGCGGCTGGGGCGTCTAGCTCCCGCACTTTAGATATAGCAGGAGGCACTACTGATGGTGCGGTTGTTGCTGAGGACACCACTGAGGGTGTGCAGATTGCAGATGTCACGACCCAAATCCGGGGCCGCGACTGGCACCCACATTTACCATCCTATGTGAGCGAACCAACCCATATAGACCTTAACATTTCAATTTATAACAACAGAAAATAATGCGGAAGACTTAACTCATTAATAAAACAATTCAAAACTATTATTATTATCCCCAAAATCTGGAAGTCATCATCACAAGAACATCTATCTCAAATTGCTAAACTAAAACTGTCTAAGAAGCTAAAACTAATACTAGCTAGTCCATGCCGGATGTTCAAGGCATCAAGACTTGAAGAAGAAGACCAGTCAAGCTAGGCGCATTAGCTCACCCTGAATTTCGAAGGTAGTGAAGACTCGCTAGATCTCTTGTTGAGTTGAAGTTGACGGAACGTTTCTTTGCATTGCACAAATAACAAAGAAGAAAACATAAAAGTAGGGTCGATTACAACCACAAGTCTTGAGTAGATATCATCGGCCAACTCAAAATAGGGAGCATGTATATATCAATAATAATGTAAATCAACTACAATACTCAACATGTAGCAATAACAACATAAATTCATCAATAACTACAACCGAGTTCACACATGAGGACTCAATGCCTCAATACCATACTCATTTGGGAATTAAGTTCATTAGATTGAGTATATTCATTATCTTTCAAGATTCATTATCTTTCTTTCTCTTGTGTCGGTACGTGACACTCCGCTCCTCTATTTCTATCCTGGTGCCGGAACGTGGCACTCCGATCCTCATATACTATCCTGGTACCGAAACGTGGCACCCGATCCATATTCTATCCTGGTGTCGGAACGTGACACTCCGATCCTCATATTCATTCTATCCTGGTACCGGAACGTGGCACCCGATCCTCATATTCATTCTATCCTGGTACCGGAACGTGGCACCCGATCCTCATATTCATTCTATCCTGGTACCGGAACGTGGCACCCGATTCCCTAATTCATCAAGCCTTCTTTCATACTAAGGCATCATCATTAACAAGTAAATTAGGGTTTCTTATCAAGATTTGGGATTCAATAGCTTCATCATGCTTATTTATTCACAATTTCATAATCATATTCATGCAAGCATACAGTTTAAGCATATAGAAGGGTTCACAACACTATCAATACATATCATTCACTATTAAGAGTTTACTACGAATATCGTAAGAGAAACCATAACCTACCTCCACCGAAGAATTGAATCAACAAGCTATCTTCTCAAAATCCTTGCGATCCTCTTCGTTTCTCTCTCTACTCGCTCGTTTCTCCTCTCTTTACATTCTTTTCTTTTTCTTATTCAAACCCTCTTTCTTTTACCCTAACTATATATAATTAGGAATGAAAGATGGTAATAATGACCCACTAATTAACTTAAGGTTACCTATTTTAACCCCCAAGTAATTAGATTTATTAATATTAACCCTCAAACTTTATAATTAAGGAAAGAATAGTCCAAGACGTCCCTTAAAGNGTGGAAAGAAATCCGATTCGACCGGGACTACGCGACTGTGACGGGCCGTCGGCGCTGACGGTCCCGCCGTCCGTCGCAAGCGGTCGAGACCCAATTTTTCATCAATGATGCAGGACGGTCCGTCACACCTGTGACGGTCCGTCCTGTCATTTCCTCACGAAGTTCAGAGAGTCGATTTTCAGTACCCAATTTAAGAATTCTAAGTGTCATGGAACGAACCCTCCTCGATGGGCCGTCGTGACCACGACGGTCCGTCGTACGGTCCGTCGTGACACCCGTTGTCCCAGCCAGTTTTTCCAGAATTAATTCTGCTGCTCAAAACGACTAAACGGGTCGTTACAATAGATACCAATTTACCCATCGTTCGTCCCCGAACGATCAAAAGAAGACAAACAATGGCGAAAAGGAGTACCTGAATCTGTAAACAGATGTGGGTATTTTTCTTGCATATCTGCCTCCTTTTCCCAAGTAGCTTCTTCAACCGGTCGATTCTTCCATTGAACTTTGATGGATGTAATCTCTCTTGACCTCAACTTGCGAACTTCTCTATCTAAAATAGCGACTGGCTCCTCCTCATAAGACAAGTTCTCATCAAACAAAACTGAATCCCAACGGATGATGTAGTTTCCATCTCCATGGTATCTTTTCAACATGGACACATGAAATACCGGATGTACTCCGGACAGCCCTGGAGGTAAGGCTAATTCATAAGCCACCTCCCCTACTCGCTTTAGTACCTCAAATGGTCCAATATACCTTGGACTTAGCTTACCTCTTTTGCCAAACCGCATCACCCCTTTCATTGGTGAAACCTTCAACAAGACTTGTTCACCCTCCATGAACTCCAAGTCTCTAACCTTTCGATCTGCATATTCCTTTTGTCTACTTTGCGCCGCTAGAAGCTTTTCTTTAATGCCCTTCACCTTATCTAACGAATCCCTCAAGAGATCAGTACCCCAAGGTCTAACCTCGAATGCATCAAACCAACCAATGGGAGATCTACATCTCCTCCCATACAACGCTTCAAATGGGGCCATATCAATGCTTGAGTGATAGCTATTGTTGTATGAAAACTCTTCCAAGGGTAGGAAGCTATCCCAATGACCACCAAACTCTATCACGCATGCTCGAAGCATATCCTCCAACACTTGAATCGTTCTCTCGGGTCGACCATCGGTTACGAGGATGGAACGCAGTACTAAGGTCCAACCTAGTACCCAATTCCGCATGCAATGTTTCCAAAACTTAGAAGTAAACTGCGTACCTCTATCTGATATGATGGATAGTGGAACCCCATGCAATCGAACGATTTCTGAGATATAGATCTTGGCTAACTTCTCTGCATTGTAAGTCACCTTGACCGGAATGAAATGAGCAGACTTAGTTAATCTATCGACAATCACCCAAATAGAGTCATACTTACCCAATGTCTTTGGAAGACCAACCACAAAGTCCATTGCAATTATTTCCCTCTTCCATTCCGGAATGGGCATTCTCTGAAGTGTTCCTCCGGGCCTTTGGTGTTCATACTTTACTTGTTGGCAGTTTGGACACTTGGCAATAAAGTCAACAATATCACGCTTCATTTTACTCCACCAAAAGTGTTGCTTTAGGTCACGGTACATCTTTGTCGCACCCGGATGTATAGAATACTTTGAACTATGAGCCTCTGTCAGAATAGTGTTGATCAAATCATCAACTCGGGGTACACATACCCTTCCCTTGATTCTCAAAACACCTTCCTCATCGATTGTCGCTTCTTTGGCCTCTCCTCGCAATACTTTATCTTGGATTCGCCTTAGTTTCTCATCATCAAACTGTTTTCCCTTAATCTTGTCAAGGAAGGAGGATCTTGCCTCCACACAAGCTAACAATCCTCCCTTCTCATTTACTTCTAACCTCATAAGGTCATTAGCCAAAATCTGCACTTCTCTAGCCAATGGGCGTCTAGAAGCTTGAAAGTGAGCTAGACTTCCCATGCTTCCCGCCTTTCTACTTAAAGCATCCGCTACAACATTCGCCTTCCCCGGATGATACAAAATAGTGATGTCGTAGTCCTTCAGTAGTTCCATCCATCTCCTCTGTCTCAAGTTCAAATCTTTCTGGGTAAAGACATACTGAAGGCTACGATGATCCGTATATACCTCACACTTAACCCCATATAAATAGTGTCTCCATTGCTTTAATGCAAACACTACCGCGGCCAATTCCAAATCGTGGGTCGGATAGTTACGTTCATGCACCTTTAATTGCCTTGAAGCATAAGCAATCACACTCTTCTCTTGCATTAGTACTGCACCCAACCCAGAATAGGATGCATCACAATAAACGATAAAGTTCTTACCCTCCACGGGCAAGGTAAGGATAGGTGCGGTAGTCAACAAAGTCTTAAGCTTCTGAAAGCTTTCCTCACATTCATCTGACCATACAAATGGAACATTCTGCTTGGTCAAGTTCGTCAATTGGGAAGCAATAGAAGAGAATCCCTTGACAAAGCGGCGGTAGTAGCTAGCTAACCCAACAAAGCTCCTTATTTCTGACACATTAGTGGGTCTCACCCAATTCTTCACTGTCTCAATCTTAGATGGATCTACCATCACTCCATCCTTAGAAACTACGTGCCCCAAGAAAGACACTGCATCTAGCCAAAATTCACACTTAGAGAATTTGGCATAGAGCTTTTTCTCCCTCAACGTTTCCAATACCATTCTCAAATGCTCTTCATGTTCCTCCTTGCTCTTAGAGTATATCAGTATATCATCAATAAATACGATCACGAAGAGATCCAGATATGGCTTAAAAATCCCGTTCATCAAGCTTCATGAACGCAGCAGGGCGTCGTAAGACCATAAGACATCACTACAAATTCGTAATGCCCATACCTCGCTCAAAAGCAGTCTTTGGCACATCCGTTGCTCGTATTTTCAATTGATGATAACCGGATCTCAAATCAATCTTAGAGAAGACACAAGCACCTTGTAATCGATCGAACAAGTCATCAATGCGAGGAAGAGGATACTTGTTCTTAATAGTTACCTTGTTTAGTTATGCGTAGTCTATGCACATCCGAAAACTCCCATCCTTCTTCTTCACAAACAAAACCGGAGCACCCCAAGGGATGCACTTGGTCTAATGAAGCCTTTGTTCAATAACTCTTGAAGTTGTGCCTTTAACTCTCTTAACTCCATGGAGCCATTCTATAAGGGGGTATAGAAATGGGGCGAGTACCGGTTCAAGATCAATACAGGTCAATATCCCTATCCGGTGGCATACCAGGAAGATCTGCAGGGAACACATCCAAAAACTCGCGGACTACCGAAACCGACTCAATCGAAGGTACTTGGGTAGTGTCATCCTTGAGATGGGCCAAGAAAGCTAAACACCCTTTACTAACCATTTTCTTAGCACGAAGAAAGGAGATGATACGCACCGGATTAGAAGTGTAGTCACCCTCCCACACTAACGGATCTGCCCCAGGCTTGACTAACATCACAGTTTTAGCGTTACAATCCAAAATCGCAAAATTCAGAGAAAGCCAAGTCATACCCAGAATTACATCAAAGTCACCCATTTCTAAAATAACCAAATCTACATAAGTGTTGCTCCCCACAAAATTCACCAAACAAGACCTATATACCCTTTCAACTACCACAGACTCGCCCACCGGAGTAGAAACACGAATAGGCATATCAAGTAATTCACAATGTAGATTTAGACCATTAGCAAATGAGGAAGATACATAAGAAAACGTGGATCCAGGATCAAACAATACGGAAGCCATGCAATCACAAATCAAAAGGTTACCTGTGATGACAGCATCAGACGCCTCGCTTGAGATCTCCCAGGAAAGCGTAACAATGGGCCCTATCACCCGTCTGTCCATTGCCCCTACCATGTTGCGTAGTAGTGGCTCCAGTTTGCCCATCTCCTCGGCCGTTTTGGTGACCACCATTACCTCGACCACCACGTCCTCCAGAAAAACGGCCTCTACCATGACCACCTCTACCTCTAGCTATTGGGGTTCTGTAACTCTGGTTTGGACAATACCTCTTAATGTGTCCAACCTCCCCACATCCATAACACTCTCGGGGTTCATGCATAGGTCTCTCGGAGTAGTGTTGACCGTTCTGAGGTGGACCCCCAACTACAGTCTGTAGTGAAGACTGGATTGGTCGACTTGAGTAACCTCCGGAGCTCTGTCCTCTAGTATACGAACTATTAAACTCACCTCCCTTTCGAAACCTTTTTGATGTCGAAGTTGTGGTGAAGTCGTCTGGCTTCACTCCTTCCACTTCTATCACAAAGTCTACCACCTCTTGGAAGGATTTTGCCGCTGCCGCTACCTGTAAGGCCGAAATCCGCAACTCTGATCTCAACCCCTTTACAAAACGGCGGATCCGTTCTTGTGGACTGAAACAGAGTTGATTGGCATACCTTGATAAAGCACGAAACTTAGCCTCATATGCGTTAACCGACATCCTACCTTGCTCTAGGCTCAAGAACTCATCCCTTTTTCTATCTCTCAAAGTCCTTGGGATATACTTCTCCATAAACAGAGTAGAGAAGGATGCCCAAGTCATGGGTGTGGCCTCTGTCGGTTGACACTCGACATGTGATCGCCACCACATTTTGGCGTTCCCTTGAAACTGATAGCTTACGAACTCAACGCCAAACCGTTCTACTATCCCCATCTTGTGTAGTAGCTCATGACAATCAACCAGAAAATCATAAGCATCTTCAGATTCTACACCCTTGAAGACTGCAGGTTTCAATTTCAAGAACTTACTGAAAAGTTCGTGCTGATCATTTGTCATTATCGGTCCAAAGAGTCGACGTGGAAATGTGCCTATCTCCAATGAGGCATCCATGCGGGGAGCCATAGTAGCCGCATGTCGTATCTCTGAAACCGGAGGTGTTGGTGCAGAAACCATTGGAGGTGCCTGACCGTGATCAGATAACCCGCTAAGATAAGCGAGAACCTGATTGATCATCTCTGGGGTAGGTTGGGGTGGCAATTCCTCATGTTGCGCTTGTTCATTCTCCCCTTCCTCACCCTCTCTTATCACCTCTTCAGTCGGTGGAGGAGTCACCGCCCTAGTATCAGATGGGCTAGGTGCTCGTCCTCTTCCTCTAGAGGACGTCCTCCCACGACCTCTACCACGGCCTCTTGCCGCTGCTCTTCCTCGAGCCACAGCCCCAGTGGCTGGCTCAGACGTTTCTTGTCTTGCCGGTGTTGTTGTTGGCGCGGTCGTGGCTCTAGTTCTAACCATCTGCGAAATAGAGTGAAGATGGTCAGATACCAATTCGTATCGCCTAGATACCAATTGGACTCAAGTAGTAGCACGAAAGAAAGAATGAAAGAGTGAAATTTTTCCTAAAGTCTTATAGCCTCTCAAGGAAAAGTAAAGGCGTCCCCCTACCGTTCCTTAAGACTCTACTAGACCTGTTCTTGTGTGATGAGACCAATGAACCTAATGCTCTGATACCAAGTTTGTCACGACCCAAATCCGGGGCCGCGACTGGCACCCACATTTACCCTCCTATGTGAGCGAACCAACCCATATAGACCTTAACATTTCAATTTATAACAACAGAAAATAATGCGGAAGACTTAACTCATTAATAAAACAATTCAAAACTATTATTATTATCCCCAAAATCTGGAAGTCATCATCACAAGAACATCTATCTCAAATTGCTAAACTAAAGCTGTCTAAGAAGCTAAAACTAATACTAGCTAGTCCATGCCGGAAGTTCAAGGCATCAAGACTTGAAGAAGAAGACCAGTCAAGCTAGACGCATTAGCTCACCCTGAATTTCGAAGGTAGTGAAGACTCGCTAGATCTCTTGTTGAGTTGAAGTTGACGGGCGTTTCTGCATTGCACAAATAACAAAGAAGAAAACATAAAAGTGGGGTCAGATTACAACCACAAGTACTGAGTAGATATCATCGGCCAACTCAAAATAGGGAACAGTATATATCAATAATAATGTAAATCAACTACAATACTCAACATGTAGCAATAACAACATAAATTCATCAATAACTACAACCGAGTTCACACATGAGGACTCAATGCCTCAATACCATACTCATTTGGGAATTAAGTTCATTAGATTGAGTATATTCATTATCTTTCAAGATTCATTATCTTTCTTTCTCTTGTGTCGGTACGTGACACTCCGCTCCTCTATTTCTATCCTGGTGCCGGAACGTGGCACTCCGATCCTCATATACTATCCTGGTACCGGAACGTGGCACCCGATCCATATTCTATCCTGGTGTCGGAACGTGACACTCCGATCCTCATATTCATTCTATCCTGGTACCGGAACGTGGCACCCGATCCTCATATTCATTCTATCCTGGTACCGGAACGTGGCACTCGATCCTCATATTCATTCTATCCTAGTACCGGAACGTGGCACCCGATCCCCTAATTCATCAAGCCTTCTTTCATACTAAGGCATCATCATTAACAAGTAAATTAGGGTTTCTTATCAAGATTTGGGATTCAATAGCTTCATCATGCTTATTTATTCACAATTTCATAATCATATTCATGCAAGCATACAGTTTAAGCATATAGAAGGGTTCACAACACTATCAATACATATCATTCACTATTAAGAGTTTACTACGAATATCGTAAGAGAAACCATAACCTACCTCCACCGAAGAATTGAATCAACAAGCTATCTTCTCAAAATCCTTGCGATCCTCTTCGTTTCTCTCTCTCTACTCGTTCGTTTCTCCTCTCTTTCTGTTCTTTTCTTTTTCTTATTCAAACCCTCTTTCTTTTACCCTAATTCTATATAATTAGGAATGAAAGATGGTAATAATGACCCACTAATTAACTTAAGGTTACCTATTTTAACCCCCAAGTAATTAGATTTATTAATATTAACCCTCAAACTTTATAATTAAGGAAAGAATAGTCCAAAACGTCCCTTAAAACGTGGAAAGAAATCCGATTCTGACTGGGATTACGCGACTGCGGACGCCGTCGCCGCAGTTCGTCCTGCCGTCCGTCGCAAGGGTCAGAGACCCAATTTTTCATCAATGATCTGTGACGGTCCGTCACACCTGTGACGGTCCGTCCTGTCATTTCGTCACGAAGTTCAGAGAGTCGATTTTCAGTACCCAATTTAAGAATTCTAAGTGTCATGGAACGAACCCTCCTCGACGGGCCGTCGTGACCACGACGGTCCGTCGTACGGTCCGTCGTGACACCCGTTGTCCCAGCCAGTTTTTCCAGAATTAATTCTGCTGCTCAAAACGACTAAACGGGTCGTTACAGCAGAAGACGTGGGTTCCGGGGAACGCACCCACCATCTTTCTGATCGACGACGCTTTGCACCACAGGTTTGCTTCACCTACCACTCTAGTATTTAGATTTTTTATGTATACGGGACAATTGCATGTTTTTTTGGGGGGTGGGGTAGATGGAAAGTGAGTGTTAGGGTGAAGTTGAGTAGCCCAACTCACTATCCTCTTTTGGAGTTTTCTTGCCTGTGTTGTTTTTCCCTAAAAGACTGATTGCTTTTTCTGTTGAACCGACATGTTTATATCTTTTGTACATAGATTAATTCTAGAGCATGATGGCTAAAATGATATTCTGATACACAGGAAAATAATGCATGACTAGGCATAGTAACTGATAATTGTGTGGCTCTATGCATGAAATAGAGTTACACCATTGCATTACCCTAAGTCTTAAATTCGAACAAGGTGTCTTATAATCTGGTATAGTGATGAGATTTCAAGTGAGTGTGAGGAAATTTGAATAGTCCACTATTTGTATTGAGCTAGAACTTGCCCGGTTAGTCCTGCTAAAAGTAAGTTGTAATAGACAATTACGAAAGGATCATAGGGCCTTATTCAATATAGCCCATTTCTAGCCTAAATAAAAGAAACCAAATGAAATATATCCTTCTTTGATCCAAATAATCTATGCTTAAAATTAGACCTTTCTCTTTTCACCCCAACTGATCTTTTCTGAGAACAATGTGTTGGCCCTGGTCCCTCCTTGGACATGTGCACCTCAGCTTATGCCAAAAGCATAAGTTGAGGGTGAATAATGCATAAACAACCTTCGTTATGGCCCTGACCCAACTTTGGGTATTGTGTACCTTGACTCATGGCAAAGCGATTAGTTGAGGGTTGCTACTATGAGGAATGCTCTGGAAAGTGGGGTTGAAAGAACAAAGAGAGAGAAATAACAAAAGTAATGTGACTCAAGAATAAGTTGAAAAGAAAAGTAAAGAAAAAGAAAAATACACAAGAAATACAAGCAAGAAAAGAAGAGAGTCACTTACACAAATGAAGAAAGAATAGAAAATAACAAGGTGAAAGAATATGAGAAACTGGGCGAGATAACATGATAGAAAGTGGAAGGTTTAGCCGATATGTCAAGGAGGGCAAAATGTCACTAATATATAAAAATATACCTTACCAGACCGCGAGCCTATTTTACAAGCAAAGAAAGTCCTATCGTGATCCTAAGGGTTGTATAGCGAACTTAAGGCTGTGAAAATAAGGGCAAGCTTATGGCAATAGGTATGAATGAGTGTGACTTTGTTCTGAGAGCGAGTGTTGAAAAGTAACCCTTATACTCAAACTGAAATCATTGTGTGAAAAAAGAGGATTTTGTTTTAAAGTGAGGACACTAGTTGCAATACCAGAATTGTTAGCACCTCGGTGAGAAATTGAAGAGGATATGTGTTAGTGCATGGTGAGTCTGTGTCATGTTCTAATCCCACAAAATTCAAGCCTAATAGTGATAGCATGCATAGATTTGATGAGATTAATCGGGATTGATAGACAACTGATTGCAAATGATAAAACATGGATACTATTGTACAAAGATTGTGTAGTGAGTCATAGTGCCTCGCTTGAGGACCAACAACGAATTTAAGTTGAGGGTGTTGATATACCGTAGTTTCACGGTATAATTAATACTTTTTCCTTAAGTTTAGTGTGTCCGAAAGTCTTTTTGTGCTAATTTTTATGTAAGTTTCTCTTTGTTTTGCAGGAAATCTGTCCAAAGCTGATTGCGGAGATTTTGAGTGAAGAAATGCAGAAGAGACAACCTACGGAGCTTATAAAGGTCCGTAGGTGGCAGCGTAGTGCAGCTACTGAAGGAAGATGGGGAAGTCTGACCAAGTATGGGGTTACGAAGCTTGTGACGGTCTGTCATGTCTATGACGGTTCGTCCTGCAGGTTCATCATGAAGTTCAGGGAAGTGATTCCAGTACCCATATTCCAAGAGTTGAACTGTTTTGAAATGAAGTCCATCGACGGACCGTTGGGCCTATGATGGTCCGTCATACTTACAGTCGAGGGGAATGAAGAGAGCAGCAGAAGAAATTGCACAAGTATGGGACGACGAGTCCATGACGGTCCGTCATGACCACGACGATCCGTCGCGTGGTCCGTCGACCCCGCCGCGTTTTGGCAGATTTCCAACAAACAGAGTCCTTGTTTAATTAGGTTTTTTATTTCTTATAAATAGTTCGAAAAACCTCGTTTTTGAGGTTGGACTCTGTTAGGTTAGACTCCGTATTGTTAGACACCAGATAATTAGACTCTTACATTGTTAAACTTCGTATTGGTAAACATTGTATTGTGAGATTATTGATAATCATTAGACTTTTTGTGAGATTATTGATTAGTTTGAGATTCTTGCAAGTGATTTTTGGAGATTAATCAAGCAAACTTTTGGATTTTACTCTTTCTCATTGAAGTAAGTACATGAATTCTAATGTACTTTATTTGAATATTGTGTTTATGGCTATGAGTAACTAATCTCCATAACTAGGGTTGTGGGAACCATAGGCAAATAATGAGATAAACCCTAACTAAAATAACAATTCTAGGATAGTGTCTTGCTTGTATTAATAATTCTTTCGATTAGAAGTCCTTTTAACGGATGGCCAACGTTAGAACTCGCCTTAATGCTACTTGCCGGTCCAAGGAGGTAGATAATAGGAAAAGAATTATTAACATAGTTTTAGTTTATACTATCTAATAGGCTAGTATTGATTGGTACAAGGCAATAACATAGTCAAATATCGAATACGATGCTTAATATGAGGTAAGGATAAGGGTTAGGATAGCAACACACGTAGCTTGACGAAGGTGCGTAGTGAGATTTTCTAGATGCCGGACCAAGGATTTAGAAATACATAACTTATCACTTTGCATGCAAGATACTAGGAAGAATTGTTGTCGTTAGAATTATCAAGTTATGAACCTGTGGGGAACACGTAAACCCTAGTTACTTTGATTAATTGATTAAAATCCAACATTCAAAGTTGTTACGTGTCTCTGTCAAGTTTGGTAATTAATTTTACTCATTTAGAAATAGAAATCCCCCTTTATTGTTTTTTACTTTCCAAGGAAGTCATTGACCAAACAATAGTAATAGAGGTTGAAGTTAAGTCTAGACTATTTTCCTCGTGGGAACGATCCCAACCTCACTAGTTGGATTATTTACTTGACACGACCATTTTACTTCTTATTTGAGAAGTATGTTTGAGCATAACAGAGCATGTTAAGGTTTGACAAGGTAGTTACTCTATTAAAGAAGGTTAAGGGTGAGTTTTGAAGTTTGTTAAGTTTTACAAGAGTTGCTTATGTTTATAGTGTTTGATAAGTGTGAATTGATGCTCCTTTAGAGTTTATTCTTTAATTTCGAGTGTGTTGATAATGATTTTAATGTGTTGTGTGATACTAAGAGAGTCCTTGTTGTTCTTGAAGTTTTAGTGTCTTTCGAGGAGGAAATTTATTCTAAGTGGAGGAGAATATAGCGCCCCAAAATAAACTAAGGTGATATCAAGACTCATGAGTGCTTCTTGTTTTAATTTGAAGTTAAAATGATTTAATTTCGTGTTCTTAGGAAGTGTGTGATATTTGGTTAATTTTGGAGGTCAAACGTCTAAAAACGTCTATGACGTTTGGAAGGTATGCCTTAGATAGCGCTTGTGTGTCTTGAGGTGTTTGAGTGAGTTTTACTAGTATGTGTTGCTTGAAACATTCTTGAGTTATTCCTAACTCATAGATGTATTAGTTGACAGGTTTAACGTCCGGGCACGACTCCACATAGGACCCATAAGGGTCCCTAGTGGTAGGGCCCAAGACTTGGACCAAACTTCCCAAGAAGTGACCAAACGACGACCCTAAGGACGGTCCGTTGGTCCACAAACGGTCCCTCGACCTAGAGCATTGATTTGAACTGAAATTCAGGATGCCCAGTCTCAATTTTGATCTAAGTGTCAACCCATGAGACCCCACAAATTGATTCACAGACGGTCCGTAGATTAGGTCTCATCTTTGAGGTCAACCAAAAGTTGTAAGTTGCTGCCTTGGCTTGGGGTGTTTGGTAAATTCACCCCAAGTCTTTTATGAGCGAAGGAATTTAGTTTTAGTGTTCAATAGATATATAAAAGTGTTCTAAACATTAAGACCTCATTTTAGAACCCTCTTCTTAAAATCAAAAACCCCTCTCTCTTCGAAAACTCTCTCAAGTCTTAGTTGAAGCTAGAAGTCAAGAAATGCTAGGAGGTCTGTTGATGTTTGTTTCTTCATCAAAAATCATGGGTATTTCTTCAATTTGAGGTATTTTATCTCTCTTTCATTCAAAGAGTCCGGTCAAACTAATTTTGAAAAGGGTTTTCAACCCTAATTTCTACTATCTTAAAATCTAGATATGGGTCTTGCATTAAAACGTTTTTAATGACTTAATAATGTTATTTATAATGTTAGTTGATGATTTTCAGGTTAAAACTTCAACAAAATCATGGTAAACATTTTCATCTAGTGTTGGCTTAAGAAATGGGTCAAAAGAGTATAAATTGGTAGTCTTTGAACTTAGGTTTGTTATTGTTGTTATTGTTGTTTATCTACTTCCCAAAGGGCTTTATTTTACTAAATACTGAGAAAAATGTTATAGGTGATGAAATATCGGATTAAAGAGTAAGTTGGGTATGTTGTTTAGTTTCAATTTTTATATGCTCTTGAGTGATATCGTTCACCTTCTTGGTGGCGGTGTCTCCTTAAATCTTATGAATGTATACATACTAGTTTATTGTGAATAAGTATATGAAGGCTTTTTATGTTAAGAATATCAAAAGTATGCTATTCCTGTTAAATGTTCCTAATGAAAATATAATGAGAAATAGGGCATAGAGTATGCTTAAATGAAGATAGTCTTGATAAGTGTTTTATGAAGCTTGTTATGACAAGTATGTTAAGGATTATGTATAAAGCACTTATATGATTATGTGAAGCACGTATGGTGTGTTATGTGACGAATGAAGGTCTAAGCATGTATAGAAGTTCAATATGAATAGAAGTAAAGCTTATGTGCAAGGTGTGCTCACATGTACGCATACATTCACACTTGAATGAATGAATGAAGTTAAGTTATGTCCTAAAGGGGAGTTTTGGGGTTGGAAATATTTGTGAGTTGAGATGAAGTGCTTAGTAGCAACTCCACTACATCCCATGAGCTTTATAAGATAGGTTGGAGGATGAATGCCCCTCGTGAGTTGAGATGTTGCATGCAATGTATTTAGTCCAAGATAATCCTCAAGGGTCACTAAGTGGGAGTGGTAGTATGGGATGCTAGTCTCACAATGCACTTAGAGAAACTTAACTAGTCTCTTTTGAGTAAGTTTGTGTGGTCTTGTACCTCATATTTTCATGTCATCTTGATAAAGTTTCTTGGAAGGTGCATTATGAATTTTTTAAGTATGTGACATAGTGATATTGTGAATTCACTGTAATGAAGTTCAAATTTTGAGAAATTGCATTTTTCATGAATTATGGTTTCAATGTGATATAATATTATTTTATATGGTATTATGCTTCATGTGATCATGCCCTCTTGAGGAATTTCTCAAATAATGAAAGTTTAAAATTTTTAAGCATGTTGGCAGTGAATATAGTGAATGCTCATTGTGAAATTTCTCATTTTTGAAGAAAATTGTTTTGTCTTTGATTGAAGTTTTGAATTGTTCAAAAGCGTTGTATATGAGTATCTTAAGGTAGGAGAAGGTAGTTCCTCCATCAAAGAAAGTTAAGGTTCAGTTTGAAGTTTGAAAAGTTTGAGAAGAGTTGATTATGTTGCTATTGTTTGATAAGTGTAAATTATGATCCTTGATAGTTGATGCTTTGATTTTGAGTTTATTGATCATGATTATAATGTGTTATGTGATACTAAGTGAGTCCTTGTTCTTCTTGAAGTTTTAGTGTCATTCGAGGACGAATGTTATTCTATGTTTTGGAGAATGTAATGCCCCAAAATGAATAAAGGTGAACTAGAGCCTCATGAGAATTTTTTTGAGTTAATTTGAAGTTAAAATGAGTTAATTTAGTGTTATTAGGTATTGTATGTAGTTTGGTTAGGTTTGGGGGTCAAACGTCCAAGAACGTCCATGACGTTATGAAGGTGTGCCTTAGAAAGCCCTTCTTTTCTTGTGGCGTTTGAGTGAGTTTTACATGTTCTTTTTGTCTTGAAACTTGCTCGAGATGTCCCTATGACCTGGATGACTTTGTTTTGGGGTTTAACGTCTGTTCACAACCCCACATAGGACCCATAAAGTGCCCAAGATGAAGGGCTCAAGACTTGGACAAAACTGCCAAAGAAGTGACCAAACGACGACCCTAAGGACGGTCCGTTGGTACACCAACGATCCCTAGACCTAGGGCATCGATTTTCCATGCATGTTAGGATGGTCAGTCTCATTTTTGATCTAATTTAAGCCCACGAGACCGCACCAATGTCCAATGATGCACAGACTGTCCGTTGGGTAAGTCTCGTATGTGAGGTTTGCAAAAAGTTGTAAGTTGTTTCCTTGGCTTGAGGTGTTTTGTAAATTTGCCCCAAGTCTTTTATGACCCTAGGACGTTAGTTTTAGTGCTTGTTTGGTCTATTAAAGTTTTTTAAACCGTAAGACATCATTTTAGACCACTCTTCATAAAATCCAAAAGCCCTCTCTTAGAAGACTCTCTCAAGTCTCAAGGGAAGCTTGAACTCAACAAATGCTAGGAGGGTTGTAGATGTTTGTTTATTCATAAAAAATACTTGAGTTATCATTTCAATGTTTAGGCTATATAAGATTTGCATAAGATAAATATTGGCATAAGCAATTGTCTGCAGACTTCATAACCTTCTTTAAATGCATGAGCCAAAGTTTTATTCGATCATTCTTTTGGAAATCTTTTACTTATTTAGAGATAACATTATAGACAATTCCAATTTAAATTCTAAACAAGATGTTGTCAGCCTTTATATTGGCATAAGCCAAACATTCACTCAAATTAAGATTTTACGGAGATCTTTTTAGACAACCTTATAACATATCTTTAGGCATAACATTTATCAACATGTTGGACATCATAATATGATCATTTAAAGAATACAACAGACTATAATCATCTGCATACAAAACATTTTTGGACATATCTTAACATAGTATCATTCTCTTATCCAATCTTAGTTCATGACATTAGGGTAACGTTTTTAAGACATAATGGACCGCATCATGTTAACATTTGTTGACTTTAGAACCTGCATAACGTTACAAAACAGAAAGTAAACATTCGGACAAACACATCAACACTTGACATTTACGGACGTAACTAACATATGATTGATTCTTAATTAACGTTGTACATATTAGCTTCGTACGATTTTAAGTTCATAGGTTCATGCGACATTCATCATTGAAGAACATTACACAAAAGATCATACATCACCACACACCAACAAAATAATCTCTAACCTACCTAGTCATTAAAATCGTACAAGGATACTAGGGAAAGGAGTTCGACGAGAACGACAGGTAACAACCGTAGTTTTCAAGATCTTTGAATCGTTTGAAAGAAATTTCTCTTGTAGAAAGAAGTGCAAGAGAGAAGACCATACCTTAAGTAGAACTTAATCTACAAACACCAACTTGAACGAAACTTTGTAGAAACCTTTGAAATTCTTTAAAACATCAATGGAACTTTTCCCTTTTTGCTTTCTTGTTTACTGTTTTGCGTATTGTGAAACTCTTAGTCTTTTAAAGTTAGTCTAAGTACTAGGAACTGATATTTAGTAATTAAAAATGATTTAATAAGTTAATTAATAAAGTTATTAATTAATTATCAAAACGCCCCTCTTAAATTTACTAAACATAGGAAAATGTTAACTTGACCGAAAATCTGGAATTTGGTGTAGACTATGGTTTTTGTCTACATTTTGACTTTGTATTAATAATTTAAATCCTTAGTTTAATTAATTTAGGAACGTAGGGTGATTAATAAAGTACCCCCAAGTCATTGCAACCATAATAAACCCTTCAGGACCATCCTAGGTTAAGTACTAGGATGTTTCTTGAATTATACTAGGTTAGTGTAAGGATTTCATTTTGACCATTTAAAATAATTTATTAAATTGCAAATTTAATTTATTAGGTGAACTAAGGTATAAAGTACCCAAAAATAGTTAGGACCATAACCAATGCTTTGGACCATCGTAGGTTAGGTACTTTGTTTTTTTCTTCTTGTGTTAATCGAAATCTGGATTTTGCTTTGTGATTTTGATTTTGCCGTTATAAATTAATTAATTAAGTTTATAAATTAGTTAATTAAGTATACTAGGGTAATTAATAAGTATCCCTAGGTTGTTAGGACATTAACTAAATCTTTGGACCATTCTAGGTTAGGTACTAGGTTGACCCTTTCTTGTCTTAACCGAAATCTTTAGATTTCCTTTTTATTTTCTGTTTTAGCCCTTCTAAATTAATTAAATAAGTTTCTAAATTAATAAATTATATAACCAAGGGGAATTACTAAATTAGCCCTAAATATTAAGGACCATAACTAACCTTTTCGACCATCCTAGGTTATGTACTAGGTTGTCAAGTAGTACTAGGTTAGTGTCAACCCGATTTAGTCCTAGGTTGTCGAGTGCAGTAGGTCCATTTCGGTTATTCCTAGATTATTTATCTAGTAAGGAAAGTAAGTTAGAGCCTAGAGTTTGTTAGGTAGTTAGGCCCTATATGGGGGGACCGTCCGCACATGCTGCCCCTAAACTACCTTAACCGAATTCGTTTAGGGTGTTTCCCTCCTTTTAGACGATTCCAACAAGCTTTGTCCATGTAATTGAACATGGGTTTGTTGTACTTTCCTAAATAAATATTCTTGATGTCCTAGTTGAAATATTAACTTATTGTCTCAAGGACCCTCACAGTGTCTTTGGGCACTGCTTAGTTTACATGATAATTTTAATTGATCATGTGCTATGATATCTAGGCTTGACATTTGGATGCCTCATACCCAGAGTATTGCAATAGAGATCACTATTTTAGCTTAGGGTCTTCCTTGAAGGTACATTTCTAAGCAAGCTTGGATTATATTATGCTTATATGGGTATATATATCGAAATTTGATAACACCCCTTAGTAAATTTTTCTCAATATTGGGCATTAGGATATTAAATAAATGTGATTATATATGAAGGGTATTGTTATTTTAATTATTTGTGCATACATAGATATTAGCTAACAACATTTAGGCAATATTCTATAATATGCCCAATATTTCTCAATATGGGGCATTGGGATGCCTATATGTAACCCAATACGCATTCTAACAGACTTACTGAGCTCTTCATTAGACATATGATTTTCTGGAATGTTACACACGGCCCACACACAATATAAATATAGAACTACCAAGACTATTAAAATACTTCAATAAGAGAAATAAAAGATATCTATGCCCTTGACTAAAATGAGGACATACATCAACTTTCTTGAATGTTCCTCTAATCAAAGCTTAGCTCTCCAAAAGTACCTTCACCTATGAATCATTGTAGATATAGATAAAAATATAGAATTAGTACAAAAACATATACTAAGTGTGACATAATACATAAAAATCTTAAAAGTGGACATTTAATGGAAATATGCATCCTTTGATTTAAATATCATAGTATAATCATATGAACAACATTTAACACCTTAGATACACATAAGAAATTACTTTAGCCAATCGATCACATTCTTAAGGACAACTTTACTGTAAGCACTATCACTGTTACATTGAACTTCTTCACTTTTACAATGACATCGATTCACTTCACCTTAGACACTTGCTGGCATGCAATCCCCTCACAAAAAGCTATCCTAAGACTCACTTAAGTGAGAAAAAGATAGACCGCCCATACACCCTCTCTAGGTACACCCAAATGATCCATAAGACCACCTATAATGAGATATACACACGATACACCAATCACATAGACATGAGATTCTCCGACCAAAGATTATTTTACGGTTCACTTGAGTGAGTTGTAAAGAGACCACCCATACAGTCCCTTGCACACACACTCAATATATTCTATAGACTACCTAAAATAGAATCATTCTCACTTAATATAACAACATACATAATATGACATTCTCCCTTCCAAAGGTTATCAGAATAATTTCTTAAGTAGATCAAGAAGATAACGTCCATGACTGATATCTCCAAGATGACCTAAATAATCCTTAACACTACCTAATTTTTTATCATGTCTAAATAATCAACCAACATTCCTAAGTAAAGTCATTCGTAACCCTTATCTAGGGTTGGTACGAAGTGACCATTCTGATGCCCGTTTCACACCTTAACTAGACAACCCTTAACAACTCTAGATAAGTACGTATTTATTTCGGATGGTTTCTTAACTTAATTCAATGAATTCATAAGTTCATTTAAGACTCATTCATCACATAAGGACATTCAAGTAATGGTCTTGGGGAAGACCTAGGGACTCTCACTAACATATTCAAGGCCTGTTATGCAATGTCTATATAGCGTCCCATACTACCACCTATACTTCATAGAAATTCTCCAATACTAGTAGGTATCCCAGATGATGAGAATAGGAAATAACCGACATAGACCATGGTATAAAATCATGGAATACAGATTTGTAACATACTCTGATGAGGGTCTTTTAGTTGCCAATGGAAGGACTTCGACACATCCCATGTGGGCACATGGTTCGGGAATATTAAGGGCGTTCTTTGTACTCTAGACTCAATAATAACTAGAGATACTTCTCTTACCATACTTACTCGGTGCTAGCCTTAGTTCTCATAGAGTAATTGACATTAAAGGGTCATTCTAAAGGTTTCATATTTTATTCATAACCCAATAACCTTCTAACATCTTTCAAGGTCTCATGTCAGCCATATAATAAAGATTAAGATTCTTTAGCATCTTATGTCAAGACATCTCATATTCACATTCATACATGTATCAAGTAAGGGATACAAGTCTACCACACAAGACACACCATACTTTACATATAACCTTTTGCATATCATTCTAAAAGCACACAGGCACAACAAACATCATCTTTAGGTACTCCTATCCACTAATATTTCATCATCAATATAACCATTATAGACTCATTAGTCTAGTAGGAATAATCAACTCTAAGACTATAGACATGAAGACATAGTCATAGTCTAACATGATCACCTAACAACATCAATAGAAAAACACATAATTTCACTTAAAAACAAGTAGATGACCATGATAATACTTCACATAATCAACTATACACATCATCATAATACTTCAAGCAGTTTGCCGACAAGGCTATGATCATCATAATAAACGCCGACAAGGCCACATTGATTGTAAGTAATGAACATAGCACCGCCACCATAAGTGGACCATACCAATCACAACATAATTCAAGTCTAATTAACATAATCACCACTTCAATCCATATCTAAATCATCCAATTCAATACCATAAGGCCCTTAACCATGGCCATGAACATCAATTTAATACAAAAATTGTAACACTCAATGAATCTAGGTCAACTAAATATATATTTAACAATATAAGTCAACCTATAAATGAGTCGAATACAATTATTACATCATTCAATATCCCATAGAAAACTACACTAGAATTCATAACCATAAAGAGAATATCACTTAACCCATAAAGTAGTCAAAACCTAGGGTTCATCAATTACATGGGTCCATACTTTAATTATGTTGAAATCATCTAATTAATAACAATTCATACAGTATTCAACGAATTAGAACCTTTAATGAAAGAATCCAAGGATAGATAATAAAATTAGTCAAGTTAATATTTGAAAAGTTCAGAAAAATCTTTGAGTTTTGGGCTCCTTGATGAATAGAGTTTAAAGGATCAAAAACCATAAATTAATTATGTTAATCCAAGAAATTGATGAAGAATCACCACTTAAATCTCCAATCCAAGCTCTTGAGTTTTAACTTCGATGGAGATCTAGAGAATTTCTAAGATATTTTGGGTTTTGATTTTTTAAGAATGAATTCATCTAGGCATTTAGGACTTACAAACCCACTCAAAATACCAAAAATACCCCTAAAAACCGCCCTTTCTATTATTTGGACATGGCCTGAAATAACCATTTCACCTCTTGAATTTTTAGTAAGCTGCATTGTAATGAAGACTCAATCGACGAGACAACATCTAATGATCGTCGTCAAATCGACGGCCCACAGTGGTCATCGTCATTTGGGATTGAGTTTTGAAAATGGGAGATTAATATCCCTATGAAATGTAACGATCGTCACCACCACCCATGAGACGTCGACCAAGCCACTCTCCATCGTTTGCCATCCGTAGGTGGGACTACCTTAGGCTTCTTTGGTCACCAACATGGGTACTTCCTCAAGGACCTTTGGATGGTCCTTCGGGATGTTTTCTCAGACTTTTCCAATCCTAATATGTTTGTTTACAAGTTTAGGACCTCTCACATTAATAGAATCCAAAATGAACATGTAAGACTTGACGAAATATGCCTAGACACACAAGGCCATTTCAGGGAAAATCATTCGAATGTCATGGGCGTTTCACCTCCAAACTTCATGAAATGTGACACACAACCTATAAAATCTATTATAACTCAAATAATGACCTCCTAAACTCATAAATCACACATATTGTCACAGAATCACATATGAGGCACATAACTGACTTGGTCGGTGAACGTCTTGGTCGTCTCTTGGCGTTGACTTCCAATTTACCTAATACTTTAGGCACCGCCTCAATACCAATTATACACAAATTTAGTACATTAGACCCTCATGAAAAACATTTTAGGCTCTAGATTTACGTAAGACATTTTCAAGGTATTACAATCTCCCACACTTGGACAACATTCTTCCTCGAAAAACACTTTCCACTCTCCGAACACTTCCAAGAGTAGAGACTCAACTTAAAATATCATGACCATACCATAAAATACCTTATAAAAATTAAATATCTAGGAAAATATTAATTTCACATATTCAAGAGAATCACAACACAACAAGAAACTGGAATAAATTCTACAACTCATTATGTCTAAGATTCACATTCTTTATTCATCATAGAAAAAACTCATTCTCTACTAATAATTATGCTCATTTACATCATTTATAAAACATCACAAAAAGTTTCAACCAAAGAATGAATTAGTCAAATTTTTAAAAATCTCATTGTGAGTAGGAAGTCTTTATAGTGAATTACGCAAAAAAATTTCAAAAATGCAAAATTTAGGAAATTCGTGATGGAAACATACTAATATGCAATGTAAAATCATATAAAAATATTTTGCCACATAATCTTAATTTCATGAAATGCACAATGCAAGAAATCAATGAAATTCAATTCCACAAGACTCCTAAAAACAATTTACAAGCAACACACTTCTATTACTCTCTATCCCAGCTATTAACCATACTCCCCCACTTAGAAGGAACTCATAACATAAAATAAATAAAAAGACTCATTATAATCCGGCTTTGATCCTCTTGGCCGGTGTGCATAGAAACGATCTTTCGCCTTTGGAGCATTATCTTTTGGAAAATTAGGAGCAACTTGCTTACCATGTATTGTAGGACAATACCTCGCTTTATTAAATTTACAACAACCAAAGCAACTCCAGGTACACCATAGACATCAACCATAGTGCCTCTTCCCTGAAGTAGCACATGTTGGCTTGCCATTTTGTGAACCACCTCCTTCCTCAAATTTCATCTTAGGAGCTATAGGTCAATCTTGACTTTTAGCCCTATTTTTGTACCTAGGTTTACCTTAATAACTTGAACCACTCCTCTTCAAGTTTTTAGCAATCCTCCCAAATTTTGACTCCTCAATCGATTGAGCACACACCATGAGTCTAGCTAGGGTCATATCATCATGTAGCTTGGTGGTACGACATTCTTCTTTCAAAAGGTCGGCAACACCCTTCACAAACCTACTTATCTCATCCCTATGTTTAGAGACAAGGGATGGAACAAATCTAGACAACCTAGACAACTTCATAGAGTACTCCTCAATACTCATATACCTTTCTTGAGACTGATAAACTCTTCAATCTTTACCTACCTCCTCTCACAGGGAAAGAACATTCCTAGTAAAGCATCTTTAAATTTATCCCACTCAATGGGACAAGACTCAACCGGCCTATTATCTTTCCATTCAGCTACAAAACATGAGCAACCTCCCTACATTGATAGGAAGCCAACTCCACCTTCACCCTAGAAGTCACCCACATGGAACTCAACACCTTCAACACACGATCTAGAATCTGTTAGGGATCCTCTCCCATCTTAGAGAAAAGAAAGATAGGAGGATTTATCCACACAAAATCTCTCAATCAAGATTATGCTTTCCACCACATTCACTGCAGGAACCATACCCATTTTCACATGGGTAGTCAAATGTTGGGCTATAGGAAGTAAAGACTCTCTAATCTTCCCATTACTCATCTGCAGGGGAACCACCAGAACCTCATTACCTTGACCTCCAATAGGGACTTGATAACCTTGAGCACCTTGAACACTTTGAGAAACTTGCTAAACTAGCTGAACTTGAGGAGGAACTTTCTCTTCCACCCTTCCTTCTTACAATCTTCTAGCAGCCATCCTTCTAGAATTCATATGCTATAACACAAGGAAAACCATAAGAAAATAGTACTCATAACTTTTACTCTACGACACATAATAGGAGTAGAAAAGAAGGGAAACTCAATTCTCCTATAGCCTCTCGCCCATAAATGTGCTGCGACTTGCACCGATGGTCAAGACTCTTCTACACGTGACTTGATGAGTCTTTTTGATTCCTAAGACTACTTTCATAACCTATGCTCTGATACCAATCTTGTCAGGTCCCGCACCTATACCCTAGAAGTTAGGGCATTCCTTAGGTCGTGGATCGACGTATTTAACCTCTCAGAGGTCTTGTACAAGCTTTTCTGAATCGTTCATCGCATATAAACATATGAAAATCGGTGCGGAATTAAAACTTTTCATAAACATTCTATAAGTCTTTAAAATATATTTCATATAAAATCCATAGTAAATAATAAGTCTCATTTCATCAAACCTTAGGCACATGAGTACTTTAGGACACAACCCATACCCAATATATATAAAGTACTAGTAAGTCTATTACAATAATTCAATAAGAGAAATAAAAGACATTTATGCCCTCGAGTCAAATGAGGACATACTTCAACTTGATTGAAGGATCCTCTAATCCAACATAGCTCTCAAAAATCACCTTTACTATGAATCACTTTAGATATAGATGAAAGCAACTAATTAGTACAAACACATGTACTAAGTATGACATAATGCATAAAAATCATGAAAACGGACATTTATTGGTAATTTGAATATGTTTGTTTAAATATCACACTATGATCATAAGAATAATATTTAAAAACATAGAAATACATAAGAAATCACATAGACAATTTATCACATTTTTAAGGACAACTTTACTGTGAGCAATATCATTGTTACAGTGAACTTCTTCACAGTAATAGTGAGTCTATTCACTTCACCTTAGACACTTTCTAGCATGCAATCCTATCACTAAAAGTTATCCTAAGACTCAACTAAGTGAGACAAAGAGAGAACACCCATACACCCTCTCTAGGAACACCTATATGATCCTTAAGACCACCTATAATGAGATATATACACTTACAATACACCAAGTATATAGACATGAGATACTCCTACCAAAGGTGATTCTAAGGTTCACTTGAGTGAGTTATGAAGAGACCGCCCATACAATACCTTTAAAAAACACTTAATAGATACTATATATTATGTAGGATAGAATCATTCTCATTTAATATAACAACAAACATAATTTGACATTCTCCCTTCCAAAGGTTATCAAAATAATTACTTAAATAAATCAAGAAGATAATTTTCATGATTGACCTCTTCAAGATTACAAAAGTAATCCTTAAGACTATATATATTTTGATAATGTCTACTTAATTAAGCATCTTCCCTAACTAGGTCATTCATAAGACTTATCTAGGTAAGATACGAAGTGACCATTCCTATGCCCCCTTCATACCTTAACTAGACAACTCTTAACTACTCTAGATAAGTATTTATTCATTAAACATGGTTTCTTAATTTAAGTCATTACCTTCATTATTTCATTTAAGACTTATTCCTCACATAAGGACATTCAAGTATTTGTCTTGTACAAGACCTAGGGACTCTCACTAACACCTTCAAAGCCTATTTTGCAATGTCTAGATAGTGTCCAATACCACAAACTAAACTTCATAGAACTTCTCTAATACTAGTAGGTATCTCATATGATGAGAATAGGCAATTACGAACATACACCATAATAGCTAAACTTGGAATCCGAAGTTCTAACCTACTTCGATGAGGGTGTTTTACTTGCCAAAGGTAGAACTAGTTCACATTCACATTTACGTTGACGTTCACATTGCTGTTGACTTTCATGTTCACATTTATTTTCCCGTTCACATTGAAAGTCACATTCACATTCACATTGACATTCACGTGAACAACCAGATTTACATTCATGTTGATGCTCACATTGACGTTCACATTGAAATTGACATTTACGTTCATATTTACGTTGATCATAAAGATCACATTTTAGTTAATATTGACAATAACAATAACGTTAAAGTTGACATTGATGTTTGCGTACACATTGAAGTTCACATTTAAGTTTATGTTCATGTTTATGTTGATGTTCAAGTTAACGTTCACATTGACGTTGATATTCACATTGATGTTGGAGTACTCATTAACGTTTCTGTAGATATTGATGTTAACGTTCACATTGACATTGGCATTCATATTGATGTTTACGTTTACGTTTAAGTTGACATTTACATTGACGTTCACATTCACGTTCGCTTGTAGTTGTCATTCATGTTCACGTTAATATTCACGTTGACATTCACATTGGCATTGACATTGACTTTTATGTTCATCTTGATGTTGATGCTAACATTCATGCTAAAATTGATATTGCATACACGTAGACATTGAATTTCACTTTCACGTTCACATTCATGTTGACGTTAACGTTGATGTTCATGTGTGACATTCACGTGCACATTCCAATTAATGTTCAAGTGCATATTTACATTGACGTTTATATTGACATTAAAGTTAACGTTGATATTGACGTTGACGTTCATGCTGATGTTTATGTTAATTATACGAAGACTTCTACATTTATTTTGACATTAACGTTCACATTGACGTTCAAGTTGATGTTTACTTTTTCTTTAAACTTCAAGTTGATGTTGACATTAACTTGTATGTTGAAGTTGAAATTGACCTTGACATTGACGTTCATGTTCTCATTTATGTTAATGTTCATATTTACATTGACATTCACATTCAAATTCACGTTAGCATTGACATTCAAGTTGACATTCATATTTACGTTGATGTTCACATTGACATTCAAGTTAACATTGAAGTTGGAGTTTACATTTTACATTCATGTTGACGTTCACGTAGACATTCACATTAACGTTCATGTACATGCTCATGTTGACAGTCACATTCATTTTGATGTATAAATTGACGATTACATTAATGTTTACATTGACGTTCACATTTATGTTGACGTTTAAGTTTATGTTAATATTGACATTGACGTTGCCATTGACATTCACATAAATATTGACATTTACATTGATGTTGATGTTTAAGTTCACATTCATATTCATATTAACCTTCACGTAGACGTTGACATTGACGTTCATAGTGACGTGGACAGTAACGTTCACATTGACGTTAATGTAAACGTTGAAGTTAACATGCACATTGACATTCACGTTAACATTAACATTACCTACACATTGACGTTCATGTTTACATTGATGTTTCTGTTTATGTTGACGTTCACACTTACGTTCACATACACGTTGACACTTATGTTAATGTTGACTTTGACATTGATGTTAATGTTCACGTTGACATTAATGTGGGCGTTCACATTGATGTTTACGTTGATCTTTACATTGATGTTGGTGTTGACGTATACATTTACACTTATGTGGGTGTTGATGTTTACATTCACAGTGATATTTACGTTGACCTTCACGTTCATATTTACTTATCTGTTGACATTAATGCTGACATTTCCGTAAATATGCACGGTGACATTAACATTGACATTAACGTTCACATTGACTTTCATGCTGATATTTATGCTGAAGTTCAAGAATAATTTTACGTTGACATTGATTTTGACATTCACATTCACATTGTCGTTCACTTTGACATTCACTTTGTCCTTCACATTTAAGTTTATATATATGTTTATGGTCACGTTCCCATACATGTTCATGTTTAAGTTTACGTTCACATTTATATTAACATTGACGTTGATGTTCATGTTGACATTGACATTGATGTTCTTTTTAATGTTCACATTTAGGTTGACGTTGATGATCATGTTCAAGTTGTCGTTGACGTTAACATAAATATTGATGTTCACATTTAAGTTGATATTGACATAGAAGATAAAGTTGACGTTCACTTTCACATTGACATTCACATTCACGTTGATTTTTATATTAACGTTGACATTTATATTAACGTTCACTTTTATGCTCACATTCCTGTTAACATTTACACACATTTACGTTGATGTTCACATTGACACTGACATTGACGTTCACGTTGATGGATGCATTCACATTCATGTTGGCGTCGACATTGACATTCATTTTCACATTAACATTCATGTAGATGTTTACATTCACGTTCAATTTGACATCGATGTTGAAGTTCAATTTTATATTGACGTTTATTTTAAGGTTGACGTGATGTTTACGTTGATCTTGATGTTGATGTTGATATTGACACTGATGTTTTAGTTGATGTCAAAACTAACATTTATGTTGACATTGATATTAACATTGTCGTTAACATTCACGTTGATGTTTAAGATGACATTGATGTTTATGTTTACGTTGATGTTGATAATACCGTTGACGCTGTCATTCAAACTGATGTTGATGTTCTAATTGGCGTTCATATTGACGTTGACATTTAAATCTATGTTGATGTTGACATTTATGTTTACACCTATATGGATATTGACGTTTACATTCACGTTTAGGTTGACGTTTGACATTCATGTTGTTATTAACGTTGACGTTGATGTTTATGTTGACATTTGCATTCATGATAAAATGTACGTTGACGTGCACATTGACATTCAGATTGACATTGACATTTATGTTAACGTTCACGTTCACATTGACATTGACATTATCGCTGATATATACGTTTACATTAAAATTAATGTTACGTTAACGTTTAAGTTGACATTCAGGCTGATGTTTACATTGACGTTTACATGGACGTTGAAGTTGACATTCACATTGATGCTCAAGTTAATGTTCAGGTTGAAGTTCATGTATATGTTCATGATGACGTTCACATTCATGCTCAAATTCACGTTAAGGTTCACATTCTCGTTTACGTTGACGTTCACATTAACATTAACAGAAAGATGAGAGATGTAAGGATGAAGGTGTGTTTTATTTATGAGGAAAGCTCCTCTATTTATACACATAAATTACACCGTCATACTATTTACTTTACATAATTGGCCGACAAACTTTTTACATGATTGGCCGAAAAACTATTTACTTTACATAATTGGCCGACAAACTATTTACTTTACGACTTTTGTACATTTGGCTTTTTTCAGCCGACGCAAGACGACAAAAATAAAAAGACTCTTACTTTATACATATGGCTGATATTCAGCCAACAATAACTCTTTTATTTTTTATCTTTTTTTTTTTTTGTTTTTTTTTCTTTATCCTAAATCAACTGTAGGTATCACATTGTCTTCTCCGTTGCATTTGGAGCATTTGTGGTCTGGATATTTGTTACTGATAAGTTTGCAATACCTTACTAATAATTCTTCTGAAATAAATCCTTTCTTCAAAGCTCTTGTAGATGGTTGTTCTTCTGGTTGTAACAATGACAAAATTCATCTTTGAACTTCGTCCATATCTGATTTTCTTAATTCTTTGGAGTTTGCATATATCATTACCTGATCTCTTGCATAATAGCTCCAAATAGCATTGCCATTTAAATAATTGTTTGCTAGCTCTTGTATAATCGTAGCTATACCAACTATTCTTTTATTTGCATAGAAATTAGGTATTTCTACTTTTGGTATCTCATTTTGTTTTTCTTTCTCTTCTGGAATAATCATATCTTTTGTTAATCCTATGTTTACCACCTGTATTGGTGATTTTATCTCTTCGTATAATATCTCTGCTGGTGCTGTATAACATTTTATATAGAATAAATTTCCTTTGGTAATTCTTTTATATGTCAGAAATGCTCTATGTATTTCTGGTATTCCGACTATCTCTTCTCCGGTATATGTGTATACTGTATTTAGTAGTCCGTAGTTATAACATCTTTTTACTAGGTTGGGGTTGGTCTTAGGTTGTGCAATAAGTTTGTTATATCCTTGTAGTTTCTGGGTTATATAATCTTCTTCGGGATTTTTGGTTTGTGTAGATCTTGGGTTTAGGTTTAGGTATGTTTGGATTTTGTATATGTTTTCAATGTAAGATTGGGTAATATAGTTATATCTTTTTTTTGTCGTTTTGTAGGCTTATTGCATAGGTTGATGTTTGTGGTTCACTTTGGTATTTGCATTTGTGGTTTTTGGTAAATGGTTTTGCAAATAACTGGTTTAAGTTTGTGTTCTTTGGTTTTTCACTAGTTCTTTTACTTGTACTGTATGTCTGAACAAACATTGTTATTGGTTTTCGGAGTTTCCCAACTTCTTCTTCTAGCTCGTTGTTTTTAAATGCCGAATGACGTAGCTCCGCATGTTTATAGTCATGCTGCTGACTTGTAGATTCTACATTTTCTTCTAGCTTTTGAATTCTCAAGCCCATACTATCCACTTTTGTACAAAGTGTAGTTAGGGTTTTGAGTATGTTTTCCATAAGATTATCTTGTCCTGGCTGTGTAACTCTGTCTTGATAAGTACTCTGGAATCATATTTTTGTCAGTTTTTATTACCTCAATCGTAAATGTAAAATTTAATATATTCAATACCAATCTCCTTATTTCCTTTGTTGTAACTGAATCATCTAACTTTTTTGTTATCCACCATTTTACTTGTGTGTTATCTGTTCTTACAATAAATTTATTGTAAACAATATATGGTTCAAATGCTAATAAACACTTATATAATGCGAATAATTCTTTTCCATTTATTTCCCATTTTATTTGTGCTTCTGTATAAGATCCTGAATAATATCTACAATGGTGTTCTATTTTTTCTTTTTCATATTTGTATTTTAAAACTCCTCCGTAACTATGATCACTCAACTGCTTTCAACAATATAAGTAAATGTTTTATTCTCATCGGGAAAATATAGTTTTGGTAATGTTTTACATAAATTCTTAATATTTCTTATATGTTCTTTATCTTTATTATCAAAATAATATTCTACATCTTTTTTAAGTTTTTTATGTAATGGTTTTAGATGTTCTGCTAATTTTGGTATGTATTCCCTTACCTGATTTACTAATCCTAGAAAGGATTGTAATTTCTTTTTTGTATCTATATTTTCATCAATAGTAATTATTTTTTGTACTATATGAGTTTGCATTTTTATTCCATTTTTATCTATTTGTATTCCTAGAAATTCTATTTGTGATTTCATAATTTCTGCTTTACTTTTACTCAAACTTATACCTGTATCTTTTACTATATGTAAAAAAATTTCCAATAATCTTATATGTTCATCTTGTGTTCTAGAATATAACAATATGTCATCTATATATACGATACAGTTTTCTAGCTGGTTAAAATAGTTATCCATAAAATGTTGGAATCTACCTGGTGCATTTTTATATCAAAAGGGTAAAACATTCCATTCATAGAATCCTTGCGGTACTGTGAATGCTGTTAATTGTTTAGATTCTTCTTCTAATTTTAGATGATAAAATCTCGATTCTGATCAAATTTACTAAAATAATTATATCCTTGTATTTGTCTTATTTTAAGTATTTTATTAGGTTTTGGATAGTTATATGTTTTAGTTTTAGCATTTAAATTTCTGTAGTCAATAACCATTCTACTTTTACCTCTTTTTTGTTCACTGTGTTTTATTACTATAAATGCTGGGCTTGTATGTTTACTATTACTTTCTTGTATGTAATTTTTTTCTAGTAATTCATTTATATGTATTTTAAATTCTTGCAAATCATCAAAGTTATATTTTAATGGTTTTTGTGCTACTATACTATTTTCATCTATTAATTCAATTTTTACTTTTGTTTTATGTTTTTCCCATCCTTGTAATGGGTCTTCATTATATAGTTGTTCTAGCTGTTCATTAATTATTTTAACTTTATCTATTGTAAATATAATAATTTATAATTGTGATATTTGTTTTTCATCTATATTTTCCATTTTTTGATTTATTTTCTCACTTACTTTAATCCATTCTATAGGTTTTCGTTGTTTATTTTTTACTCTTTTTGCTCCTATTTTATGGCCACATGGCGTAGTAAGCCACCAGTGTGTTTTTGTTATTATGTGTGGGTAAAATTTATCTAAAAATGGCATTCCTAATAACATATCTTTCGTGGTAAATTCGAAATTATACATTTCTTCTATTGTTAGTATCTTATCCCATATTTGTATTTTTATATTTTTTGCTTTATATTTAATCATACTTCCTTCATTGTTAAATCCTGTTACTGCCATAGGTGTTTTAAATTTTTCCCATTTATCTTCTGGTAAGCAATTATATTTACATATATTTGCTTCTGCTCCTGTATCTATCATAGGTGTATAATATCTCTTGTGATATCCTTCTATAATAATTTTTGCAAATATAAATATTTTCATTAATCATTTTTAGTTCTTTTTATAATTATTTTCTTATTTTGACAAGTTATTGTTAATTGTTCATTTTCTATGCTGTATGGTTTTACTTTTTCTAACCATTTTATTCCTAATGTGATATTATGATTTCCTTCATATATCTTAAATTGTATTTTTAATGGAATTCCTCCTATAATTATTTCTTTTTCTGTTGTTTCTTCATTTGTATTTACTATTTCACTAGGTAATCCAGGGCATATATGTCCTGTTTTCATAATCTCTTCTTCTAATACTAGTTCTCTTGTTATATGATTTTCTTCTTGTCCTGTGTTTATTAAGATTTTATATTTTCTCTGGTCCATTATTCCTGTTATAAAATAATGATATTTTGTCATTTCTTCTAAATCTTGTGATATTTCATATTTTCTTTTAGATGAACTCATTCTTGATGAGGAAGCTCTAGTCATCATATTTAATGAGTTTGTATTTGGTGTACTTGAGGTACTTAATCTTTCTTTTACTATCTCCAATTCTTCTTCTGTATCCATTTCTTTATAACTATAGTCATTATTATCTATTACCGTAATTATTCTTTCAAAAGGATTTTCTATTTTTATTTTATCAATTTTATTTCTTGCTGTTATTTTATGTTTTGTTGTTAATATATAAAGATTTTTACATCTTGCTGTGAATACCTTACTTCCTGGTGCTAACTCTATTCCTGACATTTTCCAATATAATACTAATGATTTATCTATATTTGTGTCTGTTAATGCTACTGTATAATTAGCACTTATTATAAATTTAAATTTTTGGTATATTAAATTTCCTTTAACTGCACTTATTACGCTTTTTTCTATAGGATGTTTTATTCTATCATCTGCTAAATATATTTCAATGGGCGTATCTATTCCTTCTCTGAAACAAGCTTTTATTAGTATTTCCGTTCCTCCTAAATGTACATATTTTATAGCTTCTTTATTTTTTATGTTTTGTATTTCTTTATTTATTATTCGTTTGTTTATTATAGGTATATATGCTTTTCCACTTGTATATTTTCCGTCTATGATGTGTTCTTTTTGACTAACTACATAGTATTCTTCTTTCTGTCTTTTAAACCAGTTTTTTAGTATAGGTATGTCAAGTATTTTTTCAACACTTAAATCTAATTCTTTTCCTTTTATTTGTTCAAAAAGTGTATTATCAAATATAATTTTTTGGTGTGATGATTCTTCATCTTCATAATTCTCTTTAGATATTATTTCGTTTTCAGACATTATATTTCTTCTTCTTCTATTTCATTATCTAGATTTTCTTCTCCATTTTCAGTTTCTATATCTGATACTTCATATATACTATCGTTTTCACTTAATTCATAGTCTATGTATTCTATTTGCATATATTTGTCATCATCTATAACTATTTCTGCAATTTGTTTTCTTTTTGGATTTTTAGGTAATTTACAGTCCTTAGCTATGTGTCCTATCTTTCCGCAATTATAACATGTACATTGAGGTATTTTTCTTTTAGGTCTATATGATCTTTTCATTTTATAGTTTTTTACATAATATCTTCGTCTTTGTTGTTTAAATTTATACTTAGTTTTTTTTTTTTTTTATAATTTTTATATCTTCTGGATTTTTATTTTTTATTTGTACACCCAAACTGTGGTGCCATTTTATTTTTACAACATGATAAATTTTTATTTAGTACTTTTTCCATTTTTAATTTTTCTTTTTGGTTTTCACATAATTGTGTAAACCATTGAGATAGAAATTTTATCCTAGCTCCTAAAATATCTACCATTCCTTCATTATCCCAATCCTTTATTATTTCTGTACTAAATGGTTCTGGTAATTTTGTAAAATATTGTTTTCTTATTTCTTTTGCTTCGTCTAAATTGTATTTAGCTTTGTAATAATATTCTTTAAATGCACAAGTATATTCTTCTACGTAACACATTTTACATATAGCTAATTTTGTCATAAATTGTCTATTTATTATTTTTTCTCTATTTTGTTCTCTTATATCCGTGGTCATACCTTCAAATTCATTTTTTATTGCTGATTCATATTTGTCTAGTATATCTATATTTGTTGTTGATGGGGATCCATCCATTTTCTTATCATTCCTAAGTACTTCTAAACTTTCCGGGGGTAGATTATCTATCCATAATTTTGCTGTTCCTATGAATGTTCTTTCTATGTATCTCGGTGTTTTTGTTGTTTCTATTTTGTTATCTATTAACTGTTTAGATATATTTCCTGTCCATAGTAATATTGCTTTATTTATGTCTGTGACACAATCTAAATATAAGAAATTATATTGTTTACTTATTGGTTTCGGTATCCAATTTTTATTTAATCTACTGTTCCATATTGCATTATTTCTATCTGATTGTTGATAACTTTCTGTATAATAAGTTGGTGGTGTCCACCTAGGACTACTTCTAGGACTATTTCTGGGACTATTATCTGGGGTTTTGACTCTTGACGTACTAGGTCTATTCATATCTCCTGTGTTTATTTCTAATTTTTTTAGTTTATTTGTCCTGTTTCTAAGATTTCTCAGTATATGTCTCACTTATGTCACTTATTTAGATTTTTGGTCATTTTCATTTTCATCTATTTCATTTACTTCATTTATCTCAATATCTTCATTTAATTTTTGTTCCATTTCTTTTATTTCATTAGTTAATTCAAGCTCTTTATCCTTTTCTTTTTGTTTTTGCTTATTTTCATATAATAATTTTAGCCTAGCTAATTCCTTTTCTAATTCACTTATTCTTGTATTTTTTATTTCTTCTAAATGTTGTACTTCTTGTTTTGCTTGTATTTTTATTTTTTCTATTTCTTTTGATTTGTCTATTTCTTCATTTTCTTTTGTTATTCTTATCATAGCTGTTAAACTATCTTCTAATTTTGCCGTTTCTTTTTCTAACATTAAGTATAGACTATTTCCTATTTTTTTATATCTTCTTCCTAGATTTGAAAATATTATTTTTATTATCATTCCGTCTTGATTTTCGTATGTTTTTAGTCTCATCGCAAATTCTTCTTTATTCATTATAATTTATGTATTATATTATGTTGTAACTCATATTCAAGACAATCTAATTCTAATTTTAACATGGATATATCTTTTCTTTGTGCTAGTAGTGATTTATTACATACTCCTGTTAATATGTTTTCTCCTAATCTTCTTTTTCTATGATGTAATTCTTGTTCTTTTTCAGCTATTTTTTCCATTATTTCTTCTATTAATTGTTGTTTATAGATTTCTCTGTTCATACTGTTTTTTCAAATAGCAGACATATTTATATTCTGTTTTTGAAATTATGTTTATCAATTGATCTTTTTTATCATTATCTGTTTTGATTATGTAACGACCAGTTTAGTCGTTTGGAGCAGCAGATGTTAATTCTGGAAAACTGGCTGAAACGACGGACCGTCACAGGCACGACGGTCCGTCACATGATGTTTCGTTCCATGACACTTAGAATTCTGAAATTTGATACTGAAAATCGACTCTCTGAACTCCGTAACGAACTGGCAGGACGGACCGTCACAGGGGTGACGGACCGTCACAGTCCACTTGAGAATTAATGGCTGCGACGACCTGCGTGATGGACCGTCGCAGGCACGACGGCCCGTCACAGGCCGCGTAATCCCAGTGGGAATCGGATTTCTGGTTAAGTTTTAAGGGACGTTTTGGACTATTCTTTCCTTAATTATAAAGATTGAGGGTCAATATTAATAAGTCTAATTACTTGGGGGTTAAAATAGGTAACCTTAAGTTAATTAGTGGGTCATTATTACCATCTTTCATTCTTAATTATATATGAATTAGGGTAAAAGAAAGAGGGTTTGAATAAGAAAAAGAAAAGAACAGAAAGAGAGGAGAAACGAACGAGTAGAGAGAGAGAACGAAGAGGATAGCAAGGATTTTGAGAAGATAGCTTGTTGATTCAATTCTTCGGTGGAGGTAGGTTATGGTTTTCATGCTATTCGTAGTAAACTCTTAATAGCGAATGATATATGTTAGTAGTATTGTAAAACCCTTCTATATGCTTAATTGTATGCTTGCATGAATGATGTGATTATGTAATTATGAATAAATAAGCATGATGAAGCTATTGAATCCCAAATCTTGAAAAGAAAACCCTAATCTACTTTGTTAATGATGATGCCTTGGTATAGAAGAAGGCTTGATGAATTAAAGTAATGGGATTGATGATGCCTTGGTATAGAGAAGGCTTGATGAACGGATAGAATGAGATTAGTGGATCGGAGTGTCACGTTCCGACCCATAGTATTAGTGGATCGGAGTGTCACGTTCCAACACATAGTATTAGGGGATCGGAGTGTCACGTACCGACACATATAGGGGATCAGAGTGTCACGTTCCGACACATATAGGGGATCGGAGTGTCACGTTCCGACACATATAGGGGATCGGAGTGTCACGTTCCGACACATATAGGGGATCGGAGTGTCACGTTCCGACACATAGTGGTAGGGGATCGGAGTGTCACGTACCGACACAAGAGGAAGAAAGATAATGAATCTTGAAAGATGAGAATATACTCAACATAATGAACTTAATTCCCAAATGAGCATGGTATTGAGGCTTGAGCCCTCATGGATGAACTTAATGGTACTTATTGATGATTATAGTACTTGTTGTTGTTATATGTTGAGTTTATAGTTGATTTATGATACTAACTGATATATACTGTTATCTATTTTGAGTTGGCCGATGATATCTACTCAGTACCCGTGTTTTGTACTGACCCCTACTTTTATGTTTTCTTCTTGTTATTTGTGGAGTGCAGCAAACGTTCCGTCATCTTCAACTCAGCAGTGATTCTAGCCAGTCTTCGTCATACCGGATATTCAGGGTGAGCTAATGCTTCTAGCTTGGACTGGGTCTTCTTCTTCAAGTCTTGATGCCTTGAACTTCCGGCATGGACTAGCTTCTTATGTATTTTTTTTGCTTCTTAGAATACTCTTAGTTTAGTAATTTGGTTATAGATGTTCTTGTGATGATGACTTCCAGATTTTGGGGAATGATAAGTTTTGAGTTATAGAAGTTGATTATTGATTTTATTAATGAGTTTAAGTCTTCCGCATTACTTTATGATGATATTACATTGAAATGTTAAGGTTTAGATTGGTTGGTTCGCTCACATAGGAGGGTAAATGTGGGTGCAAGTCGCGGCCCGGTTTTGGGTCGTGACAAACTTGGTATCAGAGCATTAGGTTCGTTGGTCTCATCGCACAAGAACAGGTCTAGTAGAGTCTTAAGGAACGGTAGGGGGACGCCTTTACTTTTCCTTGAGAGGCTATAAGACTTTAGGAAAATTCCACTCTTTCATTCTTTCTTTCGTGCTACTACTTGAGTCCAATTGGTATCTAGGCGATCTGGTGGTATCGACCATCTTCACTCTATTTCGCAGATGGTTAGAACTAGAGCAACGACCGCACCAAAGAGCAACAACGGCATGACAAGAAACATCTGAGCCAGCCACCGGGTGTGGCTCNAGGGAGAACAACGGCAAGAGGCCGTGGTAGAGGTCGTGGGAGGACGTCCTCTAGAGGAAGAGGACGAGCACCTAGCCCATCTGATGCTAGGGCAGTGACTCCTCCACCGACTGAGGAAGTGGTAAGATAAGGGGAGGATGGCGAGAATGAACAAGAGCAGAATGAGGAATTGCCACCCCAACCTACCCCAGAGATGATCAATCAGGTTCTCGCTTATCTTAGCGGGTTATCTGATCACGGTCAGGCACCTCCAGTGGTTTCGCACCAACACCTCCGGTTTGAGGTACGACATGCGGCTACTATGGCTCCCCGCATGGATTCCTCATTGGAGATAGGCACATTTCCACGCCTGACTCATCGGACCGATAATGACAAGCGATCAAAGACGAACTTTTGATAAGTTCTTGAAATTGAAACCTCCAGTCTTCAAGGGTGCAGAATCTGAAGATGCTTATGATTTTCTGGTTGATTGTCATGAGCTACTACACAAGATGGGGATAGTAGAACGGTTTGGCGTTGAGTTCGTAAGTTATCAGTTTCAAGGGAACGCCAAAATGTGGTGGCGATCCCATGTTGAGTGTCACCCGACAGAGGCACCACCTATGACTTGGGCCTCATTCTCTAGCTTGTTTATGGAGAAGTATATCCCCCGGACTTTGAGGGATAGGAAAAGGGATGAGTTCTTGAGCCTAGAGCAAGGTAGGATGTCGGTTAATGCTTATGAGGCTAAGTTTCGTGCACTATCCAGATATGCCACTCAACTTTGTTTTAGTCCACAAGAGCGGATTCGCCGGTTTGTGAAGGGGTTGAGATCAGAGTTGCGGATTTCGGCCTTACAGGTAGCGGCAGCGGCAAAATCCTTCCAAGAGGTGGTAGACTTTGTGATAGAAGTGGAAGGAGTGAAGCCAGACGACTTCACCACAACTTCGACATCAAAATGTCACGACCCAAATCGGGGCCGCGACTGGCACCCACATTTACCCTCCTATGTGAGCGAACCAACCAATCTAAACCTTAACATTTCAATGTAATATCATCATAAGTAATGCGGAAGACTTAACTCATTAATAAAACAATTCAAAACTATTATTAATATCCCCAAAATCTGGAAGTCATCATCACAAGAACATCTATTTCAAATTACTAAACTAAGAATGTCCAAGAACTAAAAATACATAAAAGCTAGTCCATGCCGGAATTCAAGGCATCAAGACTTGAAGAAGAAGATCCACCAAGCTAGACGTATTAGCTCACCCTGAATTTCCTGTAGTAAGACTGGCTTGAATCATCTTGAGTTGAAGATGACGGAACATTCGGCCATTTGTATTCCACAATTAGCAAAGAAGAAAACATAAAAGTAGGGTCAAGATTACAACCACAAGTACCGAGTAGATATCATCGGCCAACTCAAAATAGAAAACAAGATATATCGCTTAATATCATAAATCAACTATAAAACTCAACATGTAGCAACAACAAGTACTATAATCATCAATAAGTACCATTAAGTTCATCCATGAGGGCTCAAGCCTCAATACCATGCTCATTTGGGAATTAAGTTCATTATGTTGAGTATATTCTCATCTTTCACGATTCATTATTCATATTCCTCTTGTGTCGGATGCGTGACACTCCGCTCCCTCATATTCATTAATCCTCTTGTGTCGATGCGTGACACTCCGATCCCCTAAATCTACGTGTCGGTTCGTGACACCCGATCCCTACATCTACGTGTCGGTTCGTGACACCCGATCCCCTAAATCTACGTGTCGGTTCGTGACACCCGATCCCCTAAATCTACGTGTCGGTTCGTGACACCCGATCCCTAAATCTACGTGTCGATTCGTGACACCCGATCCCTATATGTGTCGGTATGTGACACTCCGATCCCCTAATTCTACGTGTCGGTTCGTGACACCCGTCCCACTAATACTATGTGTCGGAACGTGACACTCCGATCCACTAATTCTCATTATATCCGTTCATCAAGCCTTCTCTATACCAAGGCATCATCAATCCCATTACTTTAATTCATCAAGCCTTCTTTTATACCAAGGCCTTATCATTAACAAGTAGATAAAAGTTTCTTTCAAGATTTGGGATTCAATAGCTTCGTCATGCTTATTTATTCATAATTACATAATAACATCATTCATGCAAGCATACAATTAAGCATATAGAAGGGTTTTACAATACTACTAACATATATCATTCGCTATTAAGAGTTTACTACGAATAGCATGAAAACCATAACCTACCTCCACCGAAGAATTGGAATCAACAAGCAATTTCCCAAGCTTTGATATTCTTCTTCCTCGCTCGACTCTCTCTCTCTCAATCGATCAATCTATCTCTCTTTCTGTTCTTTTCTTTTTCTTATTCAAACCCTCTTTCTTTTACCCTAATTCTATATAATTAGGAATGAAAGATGGTAATAATGACCCACTAATTCACTTAAGGTTACCTATTTTAACCCCCAAGTAATTAGATTTATTAATATTAACCCTCAAACTTTATAATTAAGGAAAGAATAGTTTAAAACGTCCCTTAAAACGAGGAAAGAAATCCTAAACTTCCTGGGATTGGCGCAACCTGTGACGGGCCGTCGCTCGCGACGGTCCGTCACTGGCCGCCGCAACCTCCCCAGGCTCCAGGTGGGCTGTGACGGCCCGTCACCCTTGTGACGGTCCGTCCTGCCCTCCGTCCTGGCGGTCAGGAGCTCGTTTCTTGCACCAAATTCTCAAAAGTTGAAGTGTTTTGCAACGGGTACTCACGACGGTTCGTCGTAGATGTGACGGTCCGTTCTGCCGTTTCGTTACGAAGTTCAGAGAGTCAATTTTTAGTATCCGATTTCAAAACTCTAAGTGTCATGGAACGACACCTCCTCGACGGGCCGTCGTGACCACGACGGTCCGTCATTACACCCGTCGTTCCCGCCAGTTTTTCCAGAAATAATTCTGCTGCTCAAAACGACTAAACAGGTCGTTACAATAGATACCAATTTACCCATCGTTCGTCCCCGAACGATCGAAAGGAGAAAAACAAGGGCGGAAGGAGGTACCTGAATCCTTAAACAGATGTGGGTATTTTTCTTGCATATCTGCCTCCTTCTCCCAATTAGCTTCTTCAACCGGTCGATTCTTCCATTGCACCTTGATGGATGCAATCTCTCTTGACCTCAACTTGCGAACTTCTCTATCTAAGATGGCAACAGGCTCCTCCTCATAAGACAAGTTCTCATCAAGTAAAACTGAATCCCAACGGATGATGTAGTTTCCATCTCCATGGTATCTTTTCAACATGGATACATGAAATACCGAATGTACTCCGGACAGCCCTGGAGGTAAGGCTAATTCATAAGCCACCTCCCCTACTCGCTTTAGTACCTCAAATGGCCCAATATACCTTGGACTTAGCTTACCTCTTTTGCCAAACCGCATCATCCCTTTCATAGGTGAAACCTTCAACAAGACTTGTTCACCCTCCATGAACTCCAAGTCTCTAACCTTTCGATCTGCATATTCCTTTTGTCTACTTTGCGCCGCTAGAAGCTTTTCTTGAATGCCCTTCACCTTATCTAACGAATCCCTCAAGAGATCAGTACCCCAAGGTCTAACCTCGAAAGCATCAAACCAACCAATGGGAGATCTACATCTCCTCCCATACAACGCTTCAAATGGGGCCATATCAATGCTTGAGTGATAGCTATTGTTGTATGAAAACTACGCCAAAGGTAAGAAGCTATCCCAATGGCCACCAAACTCTATCACGCATGCTCAAGCATATCCTCCAACACTTGTATCGTTCTCTCGGGTGACCATCGGTCCGAGGATGGAACGCAGATACTAAGGTCCAACCTAGTACCCAATTCCGCATGCAATGTTTTCCAAAACTTAGAAGTAAGCTGCGTACTCTATCCGATATGATGGATAGTGGAACCCCATGCAATCGAACGATTTACGAGATATAGATCTTGGCTAACTTTTTCGCATTGTAAGTCACCTTTACCGGAATGAAATGAGCAGATTTAGTTAACCTATCAACAATCACCCAAATGGAGTCATACTTACCCATTGTCCTTGGGAGACCAACCACAAAGTCCATAGCAATTCTTTCCCACTTCCATTCCGGAATGGGCATTCTCTGAAGTGTTCCTCCGGGCCTTTGGTGTTCATATTTCACTTGTTGACAGTTTGGACACTTGGCAATAAAGTCAACAATATCACGCTTCATTCTACTCCACCAAAAGTGTTGCTTTAAGTCACGGTACATCTTGGTCGCACCCGGATGTATAGAATACTTTGAACTATAAGCCTCTGTCAGAATAGTGTTGATCAAATCATCAACTCGGGGTACACATACCCTTCCCTTGATTCTCAAAACACCTTCCTCATCGATTTGTGCTTCCTTAGCCTCTCCTTGCAACACTTTATCTCGAATCCGGATCAATTTCTCATCATCAAACTGCTTCCCCTTAATCTTGTCAAGGAAGGAGGATCTTGCCTCCACACAAGCTAACAATCCTCCCTTCTCATTTACTTCTAACCTCATAAGGTCATTAGCCAAAATCTACACTTCTCTAGCCAATGGGCGTCTAGAAGCTTGCAAATGAGCTAGACTTCCCATGCTTCCCGCCTTTCTACTTAAAGCATCCGCTACAACATTCGCCTTCCCCGGATGATACAAGATAGTGATATCGTAGTCCTTTAGTAACTCCATCCATCTCCTCTGTCTCAAGTTCAAATCTTTCTGCGTAAAGACATACTGAAGGCTACGATGATCCGTGTAGACCTCACACTTAACCCCATATAAATAGTGTCTCCATTGCTTTAGTGCAAACACTACCGCGGCCAATTCCAAATCATGAGTTGGGTAGTTACGTTCATGCACTTTTAATTGTCTTGAAGCATAAGCAATCACGTTCTTCTCTTGCATTAGCACTGCACCCAAACCCGAATAGGATGCATCACAATAAACAATGAAGTTCTTACCCTCTACCGGCAAGGTGAGGATAGGTGCGGTAGTCAACAAAGTCTTAAGCTTCTGAAAGCTTTCCTCACATTCATCGACCATACAAATGGAACATTGCAGCTTGGTCAAGTTCACAATTGGGAAGCAATAGAAGAGAATCCCTTGACAAAGCGGTAGTAGCTAGCTAACCCAACAAAGCTCCTTATTTCTGACACATTAGTGGGTCTCACCCAATTCTTCACTGTCTCAATCTTAGATGGATCTACCATCACTCCATCCTTAGAAACTACGTGCCCCAAGAAGGACACTGCATCTAGCAAAAATTCACACTTAGAGAATTTGGCATAGAGCTTTTTCTCCCTCAACGTCTCCAATACCATTCTCAAATGCTCTTCATGTTCCTCCTTGCTCTTAGAGTATATCAGTATATCATCAATAAATACGATCACGAAGAGATCCAGATATGGCTTAAAAATCCCGTTCATCAAGCTCATGAACGCAGCAGGGGCATTCGTAAGACCAAAAGACATCACCACAAATTCGTAATGCCCATACCTTGTTCGAAAAGCAGTCTTTGGCACATCCGTTGCCCGTATTTTCAGTTGATGATAACCGGATCTCAAATCAATCTTAGAGAAGACACAAGCACCTTGTAACTGATCGAACAAGTCATCAATGCGAGGAAGAGGATATTTGTTCTTTATGGTTACCTTGTTTAGTTGTCTGTAGTCTATGCACATCCGAAAACTCCCATCCTTCTTCTTCACAAACAAACCCGGAGCACCCCAAGGGGATGCACTTGGTCTAATGAAGCCTTTGTTCAATAACTCTTGAAGTTGTGCCTTTAACTCTCTTAACTCCGCGGGAGCCATTCTATAAGGGGGTATAGAAATGGGGCGAGTGCCCAGTTCAAGGTCGATCACAGTCAATATCCCTATCCGGTGGCATACCAGAAGATCTGCGGGAACACATCCAAAAACTCACGGACTCACAAACCGACTAAATTGAGGGTACTTGAGTAGTGTCATCCTTGAGATGTGCCAAGAAAGCTAAACACCCTTTACTAACCATTTTCTTAGCACGAAGAAAGCATATCATACGCACCGGACTACAACCGTAGTCACCCCCCCACACTAACGGAGCTGTCCCAGGCGTGGCTAACGTCACCGGTTTACCACCACAATCCAAGGTCGCAAAATTCTGTGAAAGCCAAGTCATACCCGTAATTACATCAAAGTCACCCATTTCTAAGATAACCAAATCTACATAAGTGTTGCTCCCCACAAAATTCACCAAACAAGACCTATATACCCTTTCAACTACCACAGACTCGCCCACCGGAGTAGAAACACGAATAGGCATATCAAGTAATTCACAATGTAGATTTAGACCATTAGCAAATGAGGAAGATACATAAGAAAACGTGGATCCAGGATCAAACAATACGGAAGCCATGAAATCACAAATCAAAAGGTTACCTGTGATGACGGCATCAGACGCCTCCGCTTCAGATCTCCCAGGGAAAGCGTAACAATGGGCCCCATTACTCGTCTGTCCGTTGCCCCTACCATGTTGCGTAGTAGTGGCTCTAGTTTGCCCATCTCCTCGGCCGTTTTGGTGACCACCATTACCTCGACCACCACGTCCTCCAGAAAAACGGCCTCTACCATGACCACCTCTACCTCTAGCTATTGGGGTTCTGTAACTCTGGTTTGGACAATACCTCTTAATGTGTCCAATCTCCCCACATCCATAACACTCTCGGGGTTCATGCATAGGTCTCTCGGAGTAGTGTTGACCGTTCTGAGGTGGACCCCCAACTACAGTCTGTAGTGAAGACTGGATTGGTCGACTTGAGTAACCTTCGGAGCTCTGTCCTCTAGTATACGAACTATTAAACTCACCTCCCTTTCGAAACCTTTTTGATGTCGAAGTTGTGGCGAAGTCATCGGGCTTTACTCCTTCCACTTCTATCACAAAGTCTACAACCTCTTGGAAGGATTTTGCCGTTGCCGCTACCTGTAAGGCTGAAATCCGCAACTCTGATCTCAACCCCTTCACAAAACGGCGGATCCGTTCTTGTGGACTGAAACAGAGTTGAGTGGCATACCTTGATAAAGCACGAAACTTAGCCTCATATGCGTTAACCGTCATCCTACCTTGCTCGAGACTCAAGAACTCATCCCTTTTTCTATCTCTCAAAGTCCTTGGGATATACTTCTCCATAAACAGTAGAAGGATGCCCAAGTCATGGGTGTGGCCTCTGTCGGTTGACACTCGACATGTGATCGCCACCACATTTTGGCGTTCCTTGAAACCGATAGCTTACAAACTCAACGCCAAACCGTTCTACTATCCCCATCTTGTGTAGTAGCTCATGACAATCAACCAGAAAATCATAAGCATCTTGATTATGCACCCTTGAAGACCGGAGGTTTCAATTTCAAGAACTTCTTGAAAAGTTCGTGGCCGATCGTTTGTCATTATCGGTCCAAAGAGTCAGGCGTGGAAATGTGCCTATCTCCAATGAGGCATCCATGCGAGGAGCCATAGTAGCCGCATGTCGTACCTCTGAAACCGGAGGTGTTGGTGCGAAACCATTGGAGGTGCTCGACCGTGGATCGAGATAACCCGCTAAGATAAGCGAGAACACGATTGATCATATCTGGGGTAGGTTGAGGTGGCATTTCCTCATTCTGTACTTGCTCATTCACCCCATCCTCCCCTTCTCTTATCACCTCTTCAGTCGGTGGAGGAGTCACCGCCCTAGTATCAGATGGGCTAGGTGCTCGTCCCTTTCCTCTAGAGGACGTCCTCCCACGACCTCTACCACGGCCTCTTGCCGTTGTTCTCCCTCGAGCTCTGACCGGTGGTGGCTCAGACGCACCTCTGCCGGGTCTTTGGTGTTGGTGTTGTCGTTGCTCTAGTTCTAACCATCTGCGAAAGAGAGTGAAGATGGTCAGATACCAATTCGTATCGCCTAGATACCAATTGGACTCAAGTAGTAGCACGAAAGGAAGAATGAAAGAGTGAAATTTTCCTAAAGTCTTATAGCCTCTCAAGGAAAAGTAAAGGCGTCCCCCTACCGTTCCTTAAGACTCTATTAGACCTGTTCTTGTGTGATGAGACCAACGAACCTAATGCTCTGATACCAAGTTTGTCACGACCCAAATCGGGGCCGCGACTGGCACCCACATTTACCCTCCTATGTGAGCGAACCAACCAATCTAAACCTTAACATTTCAATGTAATATCATCATAAGTAATGCGGAAGACTTAACTCATTAATATAACAATTCAAAACTATTATTAATATCCCCAAAATCTGGAAGTCATCATCACAAGAACATCTATTTCAAATTACTAAACTAAGAATGTCCAAGAACTAAAAATACATAAAAGCTAGTCCATGCCTAATTCAAGGCATCAAGACTTGAAGAAGAAGATCCATCCAAGCTAGACGTATTAGCTCACCCCGAATTTCAGGTGTAGTAAGACTGGCTTGAATCATTCTTGAGTTGAAGATGACGGAACGTTCATTGTATTCCACAATTAGCAAAGAAGAAAACATAAAAGTAGGGTCGATTACAACCACAAGTACTGAGTAGATATCATCGGCCAACTCAAAATAGAAAACAGTATATATCAGTTAATATCATAAATCAACTATAAAACTCAACATGTAGCAACAACAAGTACTATAATCATCAATAAGTACCATTAAGTTCATCCATGAGGGCTCAAGCCTCAATACCATGCTCATTTGGGAATTAAGTTCATTATGTTGAGTATATTCTCATCTTTCACGATTCATTATTCATATTCCTCTTGTGTCGGTACGTGACACTCCGCTCCCTCATATTCATTAATCCTCTTGTGTCGGTACGTGACACTCCGATCCCCTAAATCTACGTGTCGGTTCGTGACACCCGATCCCCTACATCTACGTGTCGGTTCGTGACACCCGATCCCCTAAATCTACGTGTCGATTCGTGACACCCGATCCCCTAAATCTACGTGTCGGTTCGTGACACCCGATCCCCTAAATCTACGTGTCGGTTCGTGACACCCGATCCCCTATATGTGTCGATACGTGACACTCCGATCCCCTAATTCTACGTGTCGGTTCGTGACACCCGTCCCACTAATACTATGTGTCGGAACGTGACACTCCGATCCACTAATTCTCATTATATCCGTTCATCAATCCTTCTCTATACCAAGGCATCATCAATCCCATTACTTTAATTCATCAAGCCTTCTTTTATACCAAGGCCTTATCATTAACAAGTAGATTAAAGTTTCTTTCAAGATTTGGGATTCAATAGCTTCGTCATGCTTATTTATTCATAATTACATAATAACATCATTCATGCAAGCATACAATTAAGCATATAGAAGGGTTTTACAATACTACTAACATATATCATTCGCTATTAAGAGTTTACTACGAATAGCATGAAAACCATAACCTACCTCCATGAAGAATTGGAATCAACAAGCAATTTCCCAAGCTTTGATATTCTTCTTCCTCGTTCGACTCTCTCTCTCTCAATCGATCAATCTATCTCTCTTTCTGTTCTTTTCTTTTTCTTATTCAAACCCTCTTTCTTTTACCCTAATTCTATATAATTAGGAATGAAAGATGGTAATAATGACCCACTAATTCACTTAAGGTTACCTATTTTAACCCCCAAGTAATTAGATTTATTAATATTAACCCTCAAACTTTATAATTAAGGAAAGAATAGTCCAAAACGTCCCTTAAAACGAGGAAAGAAATCCTAAACTGCCTAGGATTGGCGCAACCTGTGACGGGCCGTCGTGCCTGCGACGGTCCGTCACGGTGGCCGTCGCAACCTCCCCAGGCTCCAGGTGGGCTGTGATGGCCCGTCACCCTTGTGACGGTCCGTCCTGCCCTCTGTCCTGGCGGTCAGGAGCTCGTTTCTTGCACCAAATTCTCAAAAGTTGAAGTGTTTTGCAACGGGTACTCACGACGGTTCGTCGTAGATGTGACGGTCCGTTCTGCCATTTCGTTACGAAGTTCAGAGAGTCGATTTTTAGTATCCGATTTCAAAACTCTAAGTGTCATGGAACGACACCTCCTCGACGGGCCGTCGTGACCACGACGGTTCGTCGTTACACCCGTCGTTCCCGCCAGTTTTTCAAGAAATAATTCTGCTGCTCAAAATGACTAAGCAGGTCGTTACACAAAAAGGTTTCGAAAGGGAGGTGAGTTTAATAGTTCGTATACTAGAGGACAGAATTCTAGAGGCTACTCAGTTCGACCAATTCAGTCTTCACTAAAGACTGTAGTTGGGGGTCCACCTCAGAACGGTCAACACTTCTCTGAGAGACCTATGCCTGACTCCAGAGAGTGTTATGGATGTGGGGAGATTGGACATATTAGGAGGAATTGTCCAAAACAGAGTTACAGACCCCCAATAGCTAGAGGTAGAGGTGGTCATGGTAGAGGCCGTTTTTCTGGAGGACGTGGTGGTCGAGGTAACGGTGGTCACCAAAACGGCAGAGGTGATGGGCAAACTGGAGCCACTACATCACAACATGGTAGGGCAACGGATGCATTTAACGATAGGGCCCATTGTTACGCTTTCTGCAGGCGATGCGAGCGAGGCATCCGATCTTTGTCATCACAGGTAATCTTCTAGTTTGTGATTGCATGGATTCTGTATTGTTTGATCCTGGATCCACGTTTTCTTATGTATCTTCCTCATTTGCTAATGGTCTTAATTTACATTGTGAATTACTTGACATGCCTATTCGTGTTTCTACTCCGGTGGGTGAGTCTGTGATAGTTGAAAAAGTATATAGGTCTTGTTTGGTGAACTTTGTGGGGAGTAACACTTATGTAGACTTGGTTATCTTAGAAATGGTTGATTTTGATGTAATTACGGTATGACTTGGCTTTCTCCGAATTTTGCGATCTTGGATTGTAATGCTAACACGGTGACGGTAGGCAAGCCTGGGACAGATCCGTTAGTGTGGGAGGGTGACTACACTTCTAATCCGGTGCGTATCATCTCCTTTCTTCGTGCTAAGAAAATGGTTAGTAAAGGGTGTTTAGCTTTCTTGGCAAATCTTAAGGATGACACTATTCAAGAACCTTCGATTGGGTCGGTTTGGTGAGTCCGTGAGTTTTTGGATGTGTTCCCTGCAGATCTTCCTGGTATGCCACCAGATAGGGATATTGACTTCTGCATTGATCTTGAACCGGGCACTCACCCCATTTCTATACCCCCTTATAGAATGACTCCCGCGGAGTTAAGAGAGTTAAAGGCCCAACTTCAAGAGTTGTTGAGCAAAGGCTTCATCAGACCAAGTGCATATCCTTGGGGTGCTCCGGTTTTGTTTGTGAAGAAGAAGGATGGGAGTTTTCGAATGTGTATAGACTACAGACAACTAAACAAGGTAACCATAAAGAACAAGTATCCTCTTCCTCGCATTGATGACTTGTTCGATCAACTACAAGGTGCTTGTGTCTTCTCTAAGATTGACTTGAGATCTGGTTATCATCAATTGAAAATACGGGCAACGGATGTGCCAAAGACTGCTTTTCAAACAAGGTATGGGCATTACGAATTTGTGGTGATGTCTTTTGGTCTTACGAATGCCCCTGCTGCATTCATGAGCTTGATGAACGGGATTTTTAAGCCATATTTGGACCTCTTCGTGATTGTATTTATTGATTATATATTGGTATACTCGAAGAGCAAGAAGGAACATGAAGAGCATTTGAGAATGGTATTGGAAATGTTGAGGGAGAAAAAGCTTTACGCCAAGTTCTCTAAGTGTGAGTTTTGGCTAGATGCGGTGTCCTTCTTGGGGCACGTGGTTTCTAAGGAAGGAGTGATGGTGGATCCTTCTAAAATTGAGACAGTGAAGAATTGGGTAAGACCCACTAATGTGTCAGAAATAAGGAGCTTTGTTGGGTTAGCTAGCTACTACCGCCGATTTATCAAGGGATTCTCTTCTATTGCTTCCCAATTGATGAACTTGACTAAGCAGAATGTTCCATTTGTATGGTCGGACGAATGTGAGGAAAGCTTTCGGAAGCTCAAGACTCTTTTGACTACTGCACCAATTCTCACCTTGCCCGTGGAAGGTAAGAACTTCATTGTTTATTGTGATGCATCCTATTCTGGTTTGGGTGCAGTACTAATGCAAGAGAAGAGTGTGATTGCTTATGCCTCAAGGCAATTAAAGGTGCATGAACGTAACTACCCAACTCATGATTTGGAATTGGCCGCGGTAGTGTTTGCATTAAAGCAATGGAGACACTATTTATATGGGGTTAAGTGTGAGGTCTACACGGATCATCGTAGCCTTCAGTATGTCTTCACCGTAAGCGATTTGAACCTAAGACAGAGGAGATGGATGGAGTTACTGAAGGACTACGATATCACTATCTTGTATCATCCGGGAAAAGCGAATGTTGTAGCGGATGCTTTAAGTAGAAAGACGGGAAGCATGGGAAGTCTAGCTCACTTGAAAGCTTCTAGGCGCCCATTGGCTAGAGAGGTCCAGACTCTAGCTAATGACTTGATGATATTAGAAGTAAATGAGAAGGGAGGATTGTTGGCTAGTGTGGAGTCAAGATCTTCTTTTCTTGACAAAATTAAGGGGAAATAGTTTGATGACGAGAAACTAAGGCGAATCCAAAATAAAGTATTGCGAGGGGAGGCTAAGGAAGCACAAATCGATGAGGAAGGTGTTTTGAGAATCAAGGGAAGGGTATGTGTGCCCCGCGTCGATGATTTGATCAACACTATTCTGACAGAGGCTCATAGTTCAAGGTATTCTATACATCCGGGTGCTACCAAGATGTATCGTGACCTAAAGCAACACTTTTGGTGGAGTAGAATGAAGCGTGATATTGTTGACTTTATTGCCAAGTGTCCAAACTGTCAACAAGTAAAGTATGAACACCAAAGGCCCGGAGGAACACTTCAGAGAATGCCCATTCCGGAATGGAAGTGGGAAAGAATCGCAATGGACTTTGTGGTCGGTCTTCCAAAGACAATGGGTAAGTATGACTCCATTTGGGTGATTGTTGATAGGTTAACTAAATCTGCTCATTTCATTCCGGTAAAGGTGACTTACAATGCAGAGAAGTTAGCCAAAATCTATGTCTCAGAAATTGTTCGGTTGCATGGGGTTCCACTATCCATCATATCAGATAGAGGTACGCAGTTTACTTCTAAATTTTGGAAAACATTGCATGCAGAATTGGGTACTAGGTTGGACCTTAGTACTGCGTTCCATCCTCAGACCGATGGTCAGTCTGAGAGGACGATTCAAGTGTTGGAGGATATGCTTCGTGCATGTGTGATAGAGTTTGGTGGCCATTGGGATAGCTTCTTACCCTTAGCGGAGTTTTCATACAATAATAGCTATCACTCAAGCATTGATATGGCCCCATTTGAAGCATTGTATGGGAGGAGATGTAGATCTCCCATTGGTTGGTTTGATGCATTCGAGGTTAGGCCTTGGGGTACTGATCTGTTAAGAGATTCAATGGAGAAGGTGAAGTCCATTCAAGAAAAGCTTCTAGCGGCGCAAAGTAGACAAAAAGAATATGCAGATGGAAAGGTTAGAGACATAGAGTTCATGGAGGGTGAACAAGTCTTGTTGAAAGTTTCACCAATGAAAGGGGTGATGCGGTTTGGTAAAAGAGGTAAGCTAAGTCCGAGGTACATTGGGCCATTTGAAGTACTAAAGCGAGTAGGGGAGGTGGCTTATGAATTAGCCTTGCCTCCAGGGCTGTCCGGAGTACATCCGGTATTCCATGTGTCTATGTTGAAAAGATATCATGGGGATGGAAATTACATTATCCGTTGAGATTCAGTTTTGCTTGATGAAAACTTGTCTTATGAGGAGGAGCCTGTTGCTATCTTAGATAGAGAAGTTCGCAAGTTGAGGTCAAGAGAGATTGCATCCATCAAGGTGCAATGGAAGAATCGACCGGTTGAAGAAGCCACTTGGGAGAAGGAGGCAGATATGCAAGAAAGATACCCACATCTGTTTACAGATTCAGGTACTCCTTTTCTCCCTTGTTTTCCTTCTTGTGATCGTTCGGGGACGAACGATGGGTAAATTGGTATCTATTGTAACGACCTGTTTAGTCGTTTGGAGCAGCAGATGTTAATTCTGGAAAACTGGCTGAAACGACGGACCGTCACAGGCACGACGGTCCGTCACATGATGTTTCGTTCCATGACACTTAGAATTCTGAAATTTGGTACTGAAAATCGACTCTCTGAACTCCGTAACGAACTGGCAGGACGGACCGTCACAGTCCACTTGAGAATTAATGGCTGCGACGACCTGCGTGACGGACCGTCGCAGGCACGACGGCCCGTCACAGGTCGCGTAATCCCAGTGGGAATCGGATTTCTGGTTAAGTTTTAAGGGACGTTTTGGACTATTCTTTCCTTAATTATAAAGATTGAGGGTCAATATTAATAAGTCTAATTACTTGGGGGTTAAAATAGGTAACCTTAAGTTAATTAGTGGGTCATTATTACCATCTTTCATTCTTAATTATATATGAATTAGGGTAAAAGAAAGAGGGTTTGAATAAGAAAAAGAAAAGAACAGAAAGAGAGGAGAAACGAACGAATAGAGAGAGAGAACGAAGAGGATAGCAAGGATTTTGAGAAGATAGCTTGTTGATTCAATTCTTCGGTGGAGGTAGGTTATGGTTTTCATGCTATTCGTAGTAAACTCTTAATAGCGAATGATATATGTTAGTAGTATTGTAAAACCCTTCTATATGCTTAATTGTATGCTTGCATGAATGATGTGCTTATGTAATTATGAATAAATAAGCATGATGAAGCTATTGAATCCCAAATCTTGAAAAGAAAACCCTAATCTACTTTGTTAATGATGATGCCTTGGTATAGAAGAAGGCTTGATGAATTAAAGTAATGGGATTGATGATGCCTTGGTATAGAGAAGGCTTGATGAACGGATAGAATGAGATTAGTGGATCGGAGTGTCACGTTCCGACACATAGTATTAGTGGATCGGAGTGTCACGTTCCGACACATAGTATTAGGGGATCGGAGTGTCACGTACCGACACATATAGGGGATCGGAGTGTCACGTTCCGACACATATAGGGGATCGGAGTGTCACGTTCCGACACATATAGGGGATCGGAGTGTCACGTTCCGACACATATAGGGGATCGGAGTGTCACGTACCGACACATAGTGGTAGGGGATCGGAGTGTCACGTACCGACACAAGAGGAAGAAAGATAATGAATCGTGAAAGATGAGAATATACTCAACATAATGAACTTAATTCCCAAATGAGCATGGTATTGAGGCTTGAGCCCTCATGGATGAACTTAATGGTACTTATTGATGATTATAGTACTTGTTGTTGTTACATGTTGAGTTTATAGTTGATTTATGATACTAACTGATATATACTGTTATCTATTTTGAGTTGGCCGATGATATCTACTCAGTACCCATGTTTTGTACTGACCCCTACTTTTATGTTTTCTTCTTGTTATTTGTGGAGTGCAGCAAACGTTCCGTCATCTTCAACTCAGCAGTGATTCTAGCCAGTCTTCGTCATACCGGATATTCAGGGTTAGCTAATGCTTCTAGCTTGGACTGGGTCTTCTTCTTCAAGTCTTGATGCCTTGAACTTCCGGCATGGACTAGCTTCTTATGTATTTTTTTTTAGCTTCTTAGAATACTCTTAGTTTAGTAATTTGGTTATAGATGTTCTTGTGATGATGACTTCCAGATTTTGGGGAATGATAAGTTTTGAGTTATACAAGTTGATTATTGATTTTATTAATGAGTTTAAGTCTTCCGCATTACTTTATGATGATATTACATTGAAATGTTAAGGTTTAGATTGGTTGGTTCGCTCACATAGGAGGGTAAATGTGGGTGCCAGTCGCGGCCCGGTTTTGGGTCGTGACAGACTAGTTGTGATAGTTCATATCCTCTATATAAAGATCTTAATTTTTTCCATATTTTTCTTACCTTTTTATCTATCTATACCAATGTGGGGTGGGAGAGTAAAGAGAGAGTTTTTAGAAAGATGAGAGATGTAAGGATGAAGGTGTGTTTTATTTATGAGGAAAGCTCCTCTATTTATACAAATAAATTACACCGTCATACTATTTACTTTACATAATTGGCCGACAAACTTTTTACATGATTGGCCGAAAAACTATTTACTTTACATAATTGGCCGACAAACTATTTACTTTACGACTTTTGTACATTTGGCTTTTTCAAATGACGAAGACGACAAAAATAAAAAGACTCTTACTTTATACATATGGCTGATATTCAGCCAACAATAACTCTTTTATTTTTTATCTTTTTTTTTTATTTTGTTTTTTTTATTTTAGTATTTTTATTTTTATCCATCATAATTTTTTATATAATATTTTAAAAAGCTTACTTAATTTATCTGGATATTTAATCTTTTTTAACCTGTAATTTCTACCATATCGCCTTAGCCAATATTCAGTCATATTTAGTCTCCAATATATAAATCATCATATAAATCATACATGTCATAATAAAGTTCATCCTGTATACTTTGTATAGTTAACTTAGTCCAACCTTGGGTTGTTATTTCCATTATCTCGTATGTTAATAATTTGTCATAAATTTCTCTTTTAATATCAATATTCAGATTTTTTAGTATGTAGAGTAGTAATATCTTATAATCAACATCATCGTTTAATAGGTAAGTTTCCATTTTTATCATTTTTATTTTCACTAAAATTTTATTCCTTCCAACCTCTTAATAAATTATACTTGCTTATTATGCAAAAATAATGATTTAATAATCATCTCGTCTGGTCACTACTACAGCTTTCTTCTTTGATAAGTTACCCTAACAGCGCCTCAACTTTGTTTACTCCCCTAAACGGCCTTCTCTGCCTACCGGTTTCAACCTTAGGATGACATAGTCTGGGCATACTTATTCGAAAAATATTTCTGTAGCAAACTTTCTAAAGATGGTTATTATAACATTATTCAAGCATGATAAACAATTATAATTAACAAGAGATTTTCGGGAATAAATTAATTTAGCTACTCATGCGTATAAAATAGTATACCTGTTTTTGTAGATCTTCCGACGTAGCTGGTTTGTTTTCCATAATTATTTAATTAACTAGCTTTGATACCAATGTGGGGTGGGAGAGTAAAGAGAGAGTTTTTAGAAAGATGAGAGATGTAAGGATGAAGGTGTGTTTTATTTATGAGGAAAGCTCCTCTATTTATACACATAAATTACACCGTCATACTATTTACTTTACATAATTGGCCAACAAACTTTTTACATGATTGGCCGAAAAACTATTTACTTTACATAATTGGCCGACAAACTATTTACTTTACGACTTTTGTACATTTGGCTTTTTTCAGCCGACGCAAGACGACAAAAATAAAAAGACTCTTACTTTATACATATGGCTGATATTCAGCCAACAATAACTCTTTTATTTTTTATCTTTTTTTTTTATTTTGTTTTTTTTTATCTTTATCCTTAATCAACTGTAGGTATCACATTGTCTTCTCCGTTGCATTTGGAGCATTTGTGGTCTGGATATTTGTTACTGATAAGTTTGCAATACCTTACTAATAATTCTTCTAAAATAAATCCTTTCTTCAAAGCTCTTGTAGATGGTTGTTCTTCTGGTTGTAACAATGACAAAATCCATCTTTGAACTTCGTCCATATCTGATTTTCTTAATTCTTTGGAGTTTGCATATATCATTACCTGATCTCTTGCATAATAGCTCCAAATAGCATTGCCATTTAAATAATTGTTTGCTAGCTCTTGTATAATCGTAGCTATACCAATTATTCTTTTATTTGCATAGAAATTAGGTATTTCTACTTTAGGTATCTCATTTTGTTTTTCTATCTCTTCTGGAATAATCATATCTTTTGTTAATCTGTAACGACTTGTTTAGTCGTTTTGAGTAGCAGACTTCGATTCTGGAAAAACTGGCAAGGACAACGGGCCCCACGACGGACCGTCGCAGGCACGACAGACCGTCGCAGGGTCTCATTTCAAAACACTTAGAAAATCTGAAATTGGATACTGAAAATCGACTCTCTGAACTTCGTAATGAAATGGCAGGACGGACCATCGCAGGCAGGACGGACCATCGCAGGCGCGACGGGCCGTCACAGGCGCGACGGCCTGTCACGGGCTACGCAATCCCAGTTTGGATCGGATTTCTTATACGTTTTAAGGGACGTTTTTGACTATTCCTGCTTAAATTATAAAGTTAGGGGGTTAATATTAATAAGTCTAATTACTTGGGGGTTAAAAGAGGTAACCTTAAGTTAATTAGTGGGTTATTATTGTCATCTTTTTTTCTTAATTATATACTAATTAGGGTAAAAGAAAGAGGGTTTGAATAAAGAAAATAGAAAGAACAAGAAGGGAAAGAGAGAAACGATCGAGAGAAGAGGAAAGCACCAAGCTTTGAGGATTAACTTGCTTGATTTCAATTCTTTGGTGGAGGTAGGTTATGGTTTCATGCTTTCATAGTAAACTCTTAATAGAGAATGATATGTATTGATAGTATTGTAAACCCTGCTATGTGCTTAATTGCATGCATGCATGAACGTGATTATATAATTGTGATTATATTAAGCATGATGAAGTCATGGAATTCCAAATCTTGATAAAAACCTAATCTCTTGTTAATGATAATGCCTTGGTAATAAAACAAGGCTTGATGAACTAAATTAATGAGATTGATGATGCCTTGGTATAAGAGAAGGCTTGATGAATTGATAGAATGAGATTAGGGGATCGGGTGTCACGAACCGACACGTAGATTTAGGGGATCGGGTGTCACGAACCGACACGTAGATTTAGGGGATCGAGTGTCACGAACCGACACATAGATTTAGGGGATCGGGTGTCACAAACCGACACGTAGATTTAGGGGATCGGGTGTCACGAAGCGACACGTAGATTTAGGGGATCGGAGTGTCACGTACCGACACAAGAGGATTAATGAATATGAGGGAGCGGAGTGTCACGTACCGACACAAGAGAACTAACGATAATGAATCTTGAAAGATGTTAATATACTCAATCTAATTAACATAATTCCCCAATGAGTATGGTATTGAGGTTTGAGTCCTCATGTGTGAACTTGATGGAAATTGTTAATGATATAGTACTTGTTGTTGCTACATGTTGAGTATCATAGTTGATTTTATGATATTACTTGGTATATACTGTTTTCTATTTTGAGTTGGCCGATGATATCTACTCAGTACCCGTGTTTTGTACTGACCCCTACTTTTATGTTTTCTTCTTGTTTATTTGTGGAGTGCAGCAAACGTGCCGTTGTCTTCGACTCAACAGTAATTCAAGCCAGTCTTACTACATCGGAAATTCAGGGTAAGCTAATGCTTCTAGCTTGGACTGGATCTTCTTCTTCAAGTCTTGATGCCTTGAGCTTCCGGCATGGACTAGCTTCTTGTGTATTTTTAGCTTTTAGAATACTCTTAGTTTAGTTATTTGATTATAGATGTTCTTGTGATGATGACTTCCAGATTTTGGGGATAATAATAGTAGCAGATTTTATTAATGAGTTTAAGTCTTCCGCATTACTTTCTGCTGATATTATATTGAAATGTTAAGGTTTAGGATGGTTGGTTCGCTCACACAGGAGGGTAAGTGTGGGTGCCAGTCGCGGCCCGGTTTTGGGTCGTGACAAACTTGGTATCAGAGCATTAGGTTCGTTGGTCTCATCACACAAGAACAGGTCTAGTAGAGTCTTAAGGAACGGTAGGGGGACGCCTTTACTTTTCCAAGATGGGCTATAAGACTTTAGGAAAATTTCACTCTTTCATTCTTTCTTTCGTGCTACTACTTGAGTCCAATTGGTATCTAGGCGATACGAATTGGTATCTGACCATCTTCACTCTCTTTCGCAGATGGTTAGAACTAGAGCAACGACTACGCCAACACCAACACCGGCCAGACAAGAAACAACTGAGCTAGCCACCGGGGCTGTGGCTCGAGGGAGAACAGCGGCAAGGGGCCGTGGCAGGGGTCGTGGGAGGATGTCCTCTAAGGGAAGAGGACGAGCACCGAGCCCATCTGGTACTAGGGCGGTGACTCCTCCACCGATTGAGGAAGTAGTAAGAGAGGGGGAGGATGGGGTGAATGAGCAAGTACAGAATGAGGAAATGCCACCCCAACCTACCTCAGACATGATCAATCAGGTTCTCGCCTATCTCAGTGGGTTGTCTGATCAGGGTCAAACACCCCCAGTGTTTTCTGCACCAGCACCTCAGGCTCCGGAGGTACGACATGCGGCTACTATTGCTCCCCGCATGGATGCCTCATTGGACATAGGCACGTTTCCACGTCTGACTACTAGGCCTATAATGAAAAATGATCAGCATGAACTTTTCAGTAAGTTCTTGAAATTGAAACCTCCAGTCTTCAACGGTGCTGAATCTAAGGATTCTTACGATTTTCTGGTTGATTGTCATGAGCTACTACACAAGATGGGTATAGTAGAACGGTTTGGTGTTGAGTTCGTGAGTTATCAGTTTCGAGGAAACGCCAAAATGTGGTGGCGGTCACATATTGAGTGTCAACCAACAGAGGCACCACCTATGACTTGGGCTTCATTCTCTAGCTTGTTTATGGAGAAGTATATCCCCCGAACTTTGAGGGATAGGAAAAGGGATGAGTTCTTGAGCCTAGAGCAAGGTAGGATGTCGGTCAATGCATATGAGGCTAAGTTTCGTGCATTATCCCGGTATGCCACCCAACTATGTTTCAGTCCACAAGAGCGGATTCGCCGTTTTGTGAAGGGGTTGAGGTCAGAGTTGCGGATTTCAGCCTTACAGGTAGCGGCTACGGCAAAATCCTTCCAAGAGGTGGTAGACTTCGTGATAGAGGTGGAAGGAGTGAAGCCAGATGACTTCACCACGACATCGACATCAAAAAGGTTTCGAAAGGGAGGTGAGTTTAATGGTTCCTACACTAGAGGACAGGGTTCCGGAGGTTACTCAGTTCGACCAATCTGATCTTCACTCTGCAGTAGTTGGGGGTCCACCTCAGACCGGCCAACATTTTTCTGAGAGACCTATGCTTGACTCTAGAGAGTGTTATGGATGTGGGGAGACTGGACATATTAGGAGGAATTGTCCCAAACAGAGTTATAGACCCCCAATAGCTAGAGGTAGAGGTGGTCATGGTAGAGGCCGTTATTCAGGAGGACGTGGTGGTCGAGGTAATGGTGGTCACCAAAACGGCAGAGGTGATGGGCAAACTGGAGCCACTACACCACAACATGGTAGGGGCAACGGGCAAACAAATGAAAGGGCCCATTGTTATGCTTTCCCTGGGAGATCTGAGGCGGAGACATCTGATGTTGTCATCACAGGTAATCTTCTGGTTTGTGATTGCATGGCTTCTGTATTGTTTGATCCTGGATCCAAATTTTCTTATGTATCTTCCTCATTTGCTAATGGTCTAAATTTACATTGTGAATTACTTGATATGCCTATTCGTGTTTCTACTCCGGTGGGTGAGTCTGTGGTAGTTGAAAAGGTATATAGGTTTTGTTTGGTGAACTTTGTGGGGAGAAACACTTATGTAGATTTGGTTATTTTAGAAATAGTTGACTTTGATGTAATTCTGGGTATGACTTGGCTTTCTCTGCAATTTGCGATCTTAAATTGTAATGCTAAAACGGTGACGTTAGCCAAGCCTGGGACAGACCCGTTAGTGTAGGAGGGTGACTACACTTCCAATCCGGTGCGTATCATCTCCTTTCTACGTGCTAAGAAAATGGTTAGTAAAGGGTGTTTAGCTTTCTTGGCCCATCTCAAGGATGACACTACCCAAGTACCTTCGATTGAGTCGGTTTCGGTAGTCCGTGAGTTTTTGGATGTGTTCCCTGCAGATCTTCCTGGTATGCCACCAGATAGGGATATTGACCTGCATAGATCTTGAACCGGGCACTCGCCCCATTTCTATACCCCCTTATAGAATGGCTCCCGCGGAGTTAAGAGAGTTAAAAGCCCAACTTCAAGAGTTGTTGAGCAAAGGCTTCATCAGACCAAGTGCATCTCCTTGGGGTGCTCCGATTTTGTTTGTGAAGAAGAAGGATGGGAGTTTTCGGATGTGCATATACTACAGACAACTGAATAAGGTAACTATTAAGAACAAGTATCCTCTTCCTCGCATTGATGACTTGTTCGATCAACTACAAGGTGCTTGTGTCTTCTCTAAGATTGACTTGAGATCTGGTTATCATCAATTGAAAATACGGGCAACGGATGTGCCAAAGACTGCTTTTCGAACAAGGTATGGGCATTAAGAATTTGTGGTGATGTCTTTTGGTCTTACGAATGCCCCTGCTGCGTTCGTGAGCTTGATGAATGGGATTTTTAAGCCATATTTGGACCTCTTCGTAATCGTATTTATTGATGATATATTGGTATACTCGAAGAGCAAGAAAGAACATGAAGAGAATTTGAGAATGGTATTGGAAATGTTGAGGGAGAAAAAGCTTTACGCCAAGTTCTCTAAGTGTGAGTTTTGGCTAGATGCAGTGTCCTTCTTGGGGAACGTGGTTTCTAAGGAAGGAGTGATGGTGGATCCTTCTAAGATCGAGACAGTGAAGAATTGGGTAAGACCCACTAATGTGTCAGATATAAGGAGCTTTGTTGGGTTAGCTAGCTACTACCGCCAATTTGTCAAGGGATTCTCTTCAATTGCTTCCCAACTGACGAACTTGACTAAGCAAAATGTTCCATTTGTATGGTCGGATGAGTGTGAGGAAAGCTTTCAGATGCTCAAGACTTTATTGACTACCGCACCCATTCTCACCTTGCCAGTGGAAGGTAAGGACTTCATTGTTTATTGTGATGCATCCTATTCTGGGTTGGGTGCAGTGCTAATGCAAGAGAAGAGTGTAATTGCTTATGCTTCAAGACAATTAAAAGTGCATGAACGTAACTACCCAACTCATGATTTGGAATTGGCCGCGGTAGTGTTTGCACTAAAGCAATGGAGACACTATTTATATGGGGTTAAGTGTGAGGTCTACACGGATCATCGTAGCCTTCAGTATGTCTTCACTCAGAAAGATTTGAACTTGAGACAGAGGAGATGGATGGAACTACTGAAGGACTACGACATCACTATTTTGTATCATCCGGGGAAGGCGAATGTTGTAGCGGATGCTTTAAGTATGAAGGCAGGAAGCATGGGAAGTCTAGCTCACTTGCAAGCTTCTAGGCGCCCATTGGCTAGAGAGGTCCAGACTCTAGCAAATGACTTGATGAGATTAGAAGTAAATGAGAAGGGAGGATTGTTGGCTAGTGTGGAGTCAAGATCTTCTTTTCTTGACAAGATTAAGGGAAAACAGTTTAATGATGAAAAATTGATCCGGATCCGAGATAAAGTGTTGAAAGGAGAGGCTAAGGAAGCACAAATCGATGAGGAAGGTGTTTTGAGAATCAAGGGAAGGGTATGTGTACCCCACGTCGATGATTTGATCAACACTATTCTGACAGAGGCTCATAGTTCAAGGTATTCTATACATCCGGGTGCAACCAAGATGTATCGTGACCTAAAGCAACACTTTTGGTGGAGTAGAATGAAGCGTGATATTGTTGACTTTATTGCCAAGTGTCCAAACCGTCAACAAGTAAAGTATAAACAACAAAGGCCCGGAGGAACACTTCAGAGAATGCCCATTCCGGAATGGAAGTGGGAAAGAATTGCAATGGACTTTGTGGTTGGTCTTCCAAAGACAATGGGTAAGTATGACTCCATTTGGGTGATTGTTGATAGGTTAACTAAATCTGCTCATTTCATTCCGGTAAAGGTGACTTACAATGCAGAGAAGTTAGCCAAGATCTATATCTCAGAAATTGTTCGGTTGCATGGGGTTCCACTATCCATCATATCAGATAGAGGTACGCAGTTTACTTCTAAGTTTTGGAAAACATTGCATGCAGAATTGGGTACTAGGTTGGACCTTAGTACTGCGTTCAATCCTCAGACCGATGGTCAGTCTGAGCTAACGATTTAAGTGTTGGAGGATATGCTTCGTGCATGTGTGATAGAGTTTGGTGGCCATTGGTATAGCTTTTTGCCCTTAGCGGAGTTTTCATACAATAATAGCTATCACTCAAGTATTGATATGGCCCCATTTGAAGCATTGTATGGGAGGAGATGTAGGTCTCCCATTGGTTGGTTTGATGCATTTGAGGTTAGACCTTGGGGTACTGACCTTTTGAGGGATTCGATAGAGAAAGTGAAGTCTATTCAAGAAAAGCTTCTAGCGGCGCAAAGTAGACAAAAGGAATATGCAGATCGAAAGGTTAGAGACTTAGAGTTCATGGGGGGTGAACAAGTCTTGTTGAAAGTTTCACCAATGAAAGGGGTGATGCGGTTTGGTAAAAGAGGTAAACTAAGTCCAAGGTATATTGGTCCCTTCGAAGTACTTTAACGAGTAGGGGAGGTGGCTTATGAGTTAGCCTTGCCTCCAGGGCTGTCCGGAGTACATCCGGTATTCCATGTGTCTATGTTGAAAAGATATTATGGGGATGGAAACTACATTATCCGTTGGGATTCAGTTTTGCTTGACGAGAATTTGTCTTATGAGGAGGAACCTGTAGCCATTCTAGATAGGGAAATTCGCAAGTTGAGATCAAGGGAGATTGCATCCATCAAGGTGCAATGGATGAATCGGCCGGTTGAAGAAGCAACTTGGGAGAAGGAGGTCGATATGCGAGAAAGATACCCACACCTGTTTACAGATTCAGGTACTCCTTTTTCACCCTTGTGTTCCTTCTTGTGATCGTTCGGGGACGAACGATGGGTAAATTGGTATCTATTGTAACGACATGTTTAGTCATTTTGAGTATCAAACTTCGATTCTGGAAAAACTGGCAAGGACAACGGGCCCCACGACGAACCGTCGCAGGCACGACGGACCGTCGCAGGGTCTCGTTTCAAAACACTTAGAAAATCTGAAATTGGGTACTGAAAATCGACTCTCTGAACTTCGTAACGAAATGGCAGGACGGACCGTCGCGGCAGACCGTCGCGCGGTATGACGGAGCCGTCCTGGCCACAGCGCCCGGCCCGTCCTGAACTCGCAATCCCAGTTCGGATCGGATTTCTTATACCTTTTAAGGGATGTTTTTGACTATTCCTGCTTAAATTATAAAGTTAGGGGGTTAATGTTAATAAGTCTAATTACTTGGGGGTTAAAAGAGGTAACCTTAAGTTAATTAGTGGGTTATTATTGTCATCTTTTATTCTTAATTATATACTAATTAGGGTAAAAGAAAGAGGGTTTGAATAAAGAAAATAGAAAGAACAAGAAGGGAAAGAGAGAAACGATCGAGAGAAGAGGAAAGCACCAAGCTTTGAGGATTAACTTGCTTGATTTCAATTCTTTGGTGGAGGTAGGTTATGGTTTCATGCTTTCATAGTAAACTCTTAATAGAGAATGATATGTATTGATAGTATTGTAAACCCTGCTATGTGCTTAATTGTATGCATGCATGAACGTGATTATATAATTGTGATTATACTAAGCATGATGAAGTCATGGAATTCCAAATCTTGATAAAAACCTAATCTCTTGTTAATGATAATGCCTTGGTAATAAAAGAAGGCTTGATGAACTAAAGTAATGAGATTGATGATGCCTTGGTATAAGAGAAGGCTTGATGAATTGATAGAATGAGATTAGGGGATCGGGTGTCATGAACCGACACGTAGATTTAGGGGATCGGGTGTCACGAACCGACACGTAGATTTAGGGGATCGGGTGTCACGAACCGACACGTAGATTTAGGGGATCGGGTGTCACGAACCGACACGTAGATTTAGGGGATCGGAGTGTCACGTACCGACACAAGAGGATTAATGAATATGAGGGAGCGGAGTATCACGTACCGACACAAGAGAACTAACGATAATGAATCTTGAAAGATGTTAATATACTCAATCTAATGAACATAATTCCCAAATGAGTATGGTATTGAGGTTTGAGTACTCATGTGTGAACTTGATGGAAATTGTTAATGATATAGTACTTGTTGTTGTTACATGTTGAGTATCATAGTTGATTTTATGATATTACTTGGTATATACTGTTTTGTATTTTGAGTTGGCCGATGATATCTACTAAGTACCCGTGTTTTGTACTGACCCCTACTTTTATGTTTTCTTCTTGTTTATTTGTGGAGTGCAGCAAACGTGCCGTCGTCTTCGACTCAACAGTAATTCAAGCCAGTCTTACTACATCGGAAATTTAGGATGAGCTAATGCTTCTAGCTTGGACTGGATCTTCTTCTTCAAGTCTTGATGCCTTGAGCTTCCGGCATGGACTAGCTTCTTGTGTATTTTTAGCTTTTAGAATACTCTTAGTTTAGTCATTTGATTATAGATGTTCTTGTGATGATGACTTCCAGATTTTGGGGATAATAATAGTAGCAGATTTTATTAATGAGTTTAAGTCTTCCGCATTACTTTCTGTTGATATTATTTTGAAATGTTAAGGTTTAGGATGGTTGGTTTGCTCACACAGGAGAGTAAGTGTGGGTGCCAGTCGCGGCCCGGTTTTGGGTCGTGACAAACTTGGTATAAGAGCATTAGGTTCGTTGGTCTCATCACACAAGAACAGGTCTAGTAGAGTCTTAAGGAACGGTAGGGGGACGCCTTTACTTTTCCTTGAGGGGCTATAAGACTTTAGGAAAATTTCACTCTTTCATTCTTTCTTTCGTGCTACTACTTCAGTCCAATTGGTATCTAGGATATACGAATTGGTATCTGACCATCTTCACTCTCTTTCGCAGATGGTTAGAACTAGAGCAAGGACTACGCCAACACCAACACCGGCTAGACAAGAAACAACTGAGCCAGCAACCGGGGCTGTGGCTCGAGGGAGAACAGCGGCAAGGGGCCGTGGTAGAGGTCGTGGGAGGACGTCCTCTAGAGGAAGAGGATGAGCACCGAGCCCATCTGGTACTAGGGCGGTGACTCCTCCACTGACTGAGGAAGTAGTAAGAGAGGGGGAGGATGGGGTGAATGAGCAAGTACAGAATGAGGAAATGCCACCCCAACCTACCCCAGACATGATCAATTTGGTTCTCGCCTATCTCAGTGGGTTGTCTGATCAGGGTCAAACACCCCCAGTGTTTTCTGCACCAGCACCTCAGGCTCCGGAGGTACGACATGCGGCTACTATGGCTCCCCGCATGGATGCCTCATTTGACATAGGCACGTTTCCACGTCTGACTACTGGGCCTATAATGAAAAATGATCAGCATGAACTTTTCAGTAAGTTCATGAAATTGAAACCTCCAGTCTTCAAGGGTGCTGAATCTGAGGATGCTTACGATTATCTGGTTGATTGTCATGATCTACTACACAAGATGGGTATAGTAGAACGGTTTGGTGTTGAGTTCGTGAGTTATCAGTTTCAAGGAAACGCCAAAATGTGGTGGCGGTCACATATTGAGTGTCAACCAACAGAAGCACCACCTATGACTTGGGCTTCATTCTCTAGCTTGTTTATGGAGAAGTATATCCCCCAAACTTTGAGGGATAGGAAAAGGGATGAGTTCTTGAGCCTAGAGCAAGGTAGGATGTCGGTCAATGCATATGAGGCTAAGTTTCATGCATTATCCCGGTATGCCACCCAACTATGTTTCAGTCCACAAGAGCGGATTCGCCGTTTTGTGAAGGGGTTGAGGTCAGAGTTGCGGATTTCAGCCTTACAGGTAGCGGCTACGACAAAATCCTTCCAAGAGGTGGTAGACTTCGTGATAGAGGTGGAAGGAGTGAAGCCAGATGACTTCACCACGACATCGACATCAAAAAGGTTTCAAAAGGGAGGTGAGTTAAATGGTTCCTACACTAGAGAACAGGGTTCCGGAGGTTACTCAGTTCGACCAATTTAGTCTTCACTACAGACTGTAGTTGGGGGTCCACCTCAGACCGGCCAACATTTTTCTGAGAGACCTATGCTTGACTCTAGAGAGTTTTATGGATGTGGGGAGACTGGACATATTAGGAGGAATTGTCCCAAACAGAGTTATAGACCCCCAATAGCTAGAGGTAGAGGTGATCATGGTAGAGGCCGTTATTTTGGAGGACGTGGTGGTCGAGGTAATGGTGGTCACCAAAACGGCAGAGGTGATGGGCAAACTGGAGCCACTACACCACAACATGGTAGGGGCAACGGGCAATCAAATGAAAGGGCCCATTGTTATGCTTTCCCTGGGAGATCGGAGGCGGAGACATCTGATGCTGTCATCACAGGTAATCTTCTGGTTTGTGATTGCATGGCTTCTGTATTGTTTGATCCTGGATCCACATTTTCTTATGTATCTTCCTCATTTTCTAATGGTCTAAATTTACATTGTGAATTACTTGATATGCCTATTCGTGTTTCTACTCCGGTGGGTAGTGCGTGGTAGTTGAAAAGGTATATAGGTCTTGTTTGGTGAACTTTGTGGGGAGCAACACTTATGTAGATTTGGTTATTTTAGAAATGGTTGACTTTGATGTAATTCTGGGTATGACATGGCTTTCTCCGCAATTTGCGATCTTGGATTGTAATGCTAAAACGGTGACGTTAGCCAAGCCTGGGACAGACCCGTTAGTGTAGGAGGGTGACTACACTTCCAATCCGGTGCGTATCATCTCCATTCTACGTGCTAAGAAAATGGTTAGTAAAGGGTGTTTAGCTTTCTTGGCCCATCTCAAGGATGACACTACCCAAGTACCTTCGATTGAGTCGGTTTCGGTAGTCTGTGAGTTTTTGGATGTGTTCCCCGCAGATCTTCCTGGTATGCCACCAGATAGGGATATTGACTTCTGCATAGATCTTGAACCGGGCACTCGCCCCATTTCTATACCCCCTTATAGAATGGCTCCCGCGGAGTTAAGAGAGTTAAAAGCCCAACTTCAAGAGTTGTTGAGCAAAGGCTTCATCAGACCAAGTGCATCTCCTTGGGGTGCTCCGGTTTTGTTTGTGAAGAAGAAGGATGGGAGTTTTCGGATGTGCATAGACTACAGACAACAGAATAAGGTAACTATTAAGAACAAGTATCCTCTTCCTCGCATTGATGACTTGTTCGATCAACTACAAGGTGCTTGTGTCTTCTCTAAGATTGACTTGAGATCTGGTTATCATCAATTGAAAATACCGGCAGCGGATGTGCCAAAGACTGCTTTTCGAACAAGGTATGGGCATTACGAATTTATGGTGATGTCTTTTGGTCTTACGAATGCCCCTGCTGCGTTCATGAGCTTGATGAACGGGATTTTTAAGCCATATTTGGACCTCTTTGTAATCGTATTTATTGATGATATATTGGTATACTCGAAGAGCAAGCAGGAACATGAAGAGCATTTTAGAATGGTATTGGAAATGTTGAGGGAGAAAAAGCTTTACGCCAAGTTCTCTAAGTGTGAGTTTTGGCTAGATGCAGTGTCCTTCTTGGGGCACGTGGTTTCTAAGGAAGGAGTGATGGTGGATCCTTCTAAGATCGAGACAGTGAAGAATTGGGTAAGACCCACTAATGTGTCAGAGATAAGGAGCTTTGTTGGGTTAGCTAGCTACTACCGCCGATTTGTCAAGGGATTCTCTTCTATTGCTTCCCAACTGACGAACTTGACTAAGCAAAATGTTCCATTTGTATGGTCGGATGAGTGTGAGGAAAGCTTTCAGAAGCTCAAGACTTTATTGACTACCGTACCCATTCTCACCTTGCCAGTGGAAGGTAAGGACTTCATTGTTTATTGTGATGCATCCTATTCTGGGTTGGGTGCAGTGCTAATGCAAGAGAAGAGTGTAATTGCTTATGCTTCAAGACAATTAAAAGTGCATGAACGTAACTACCCAACTCATGATTTGGAATTGGCCGCGGTAGTGTTTGCACTAAAGCAATGGAGACACTATTTATATGGGGTTAAGTGTGAGGTCTACACGGATCATCGTAGCCTTCAGTATGTCTTCACTCAGAAAGATTTGAACTTGAGACAGAGGAGATGGATGGAACTACTGAAGGACTACGACATCACTATTTTGTATCATCCGGGGAAGGCGAATGTTGTAGCGGATGCTTTAAGTAGGAAGGCGGGAAGCATGGGAATTCTAGCTCACTTGCAAGCTTCTAGGCGCCCATTGGCTAGAGAGGTCCAGACTCTAGCTAATGACTTGATGAGATTAGAAGTAAATGAGAAGGGAGGATTGTTGGCTAGTGTGGAGTCAAGATCTTCTTTTCTTGACAAGATTAAGGGAAAACAGTTTAATGATGAAAAATTGATCCGGATCCGAGATAAAGTGTTGAAAGGAGAGTCTAACGAAGCACAAATCGATGAGGAAGGTGTTTTGAGAATCAAGGGAAGGGTATGTGTACCCCGCGTCGATGATTTGATCAACACTATTCTGACAGAGGCTCATAGTTCAAGGTATTCTATACATCCGGGTGCAACCAAGATGTATCGTGACCTAAAGCAACACTTTTGGTGGAGTAGAATGAAGCGTGATATTGTTGACTTTATTGCCAAGTGTCAAAACTGTCAACAAGTAAAGTATGAACACCAAAGGCCCGGAGGAACACTTCAGAGAATGCCCATTACGAAATGAAAGTGGGAAAGAATTGCAATGGACTTTGTGGTTTGTCTTCCAAAGACAATGGGTAAGTATGACTCCATTTGGGTGATTGTTGATAGGTTAACTAAATCTGCTCATTTCATTCCGGTAAAGGTGACTTACAATGCAGAGAAGTTAGCCAAGATCTATATCTCAGAAATCGTTCGGTTGCATGGGGTTCCACTATCCATCATATCAGATAGAGGTACGCAGTTTACTTCTAAGTTTTGGAAAACATTGCATGCAGAATTTGGTACTAGGTTGGACCTTAGTACTGCGTTCCATTCTCAGACCGATGGTCAGTCTGAGCGAACGATTCAAGTGTTGGAGGATATGTTTCGTGCATGTGTGATAGAGTTTGGTGGCCATTGGAATAGCTTTTTGCCCTTAGCGGAGTTTTCATACAATAATAGCTATCACTCAAGTATTGATATGGCCCCATTTGAAGCATTGTATGGGAGGAGATGTAGGTCTCCCATTGGTTGGTTTGATGCATTTGAGGTTAGACCTTGGGGTACTGACCTTTTGAGGGATTCGATAGAGAAAGTGAAGTCTATTCAAGAAAAGCTTCTAGCGGCGCAAAGTAGACAAATGGAATATGCAGATCGAAAGGTTACAGACTTAGAGTTCATGGGGGGTGAACAAGTCTTGTTGAAAGTTTCACCAATGAAAGGGGTGATGCGGTTTGGTAAAAGAGGTAAACTAAGTCCAAGGTATATTGGTCCCTTCGAAGTACTTGAACGAGTAGGGGAGGTGGCTTATGAGTTAGCCTTGCCTCCAGGGCTGTCCGGAGTACATCCGGTATTCCATGTGTCTATGTTGAAAAGATATCATGGGGATGGAAACTACATGATCCGTTGGGATTCAATTTTGCTTGACGAGAATTTGTCTTATGAGGAGGAACCTGTAGCCATTCTAGATAGGGAAATTCGCAAGTTGAGATCAAGGGAGATTGCATCCATCAAGGTGCAATGGAAGAATCGGCCGGTTGAAGAAGCAACTTGGGAGAAGGAGGTCGATATGCGAGAAAGATACCCACACCTGTTTACAGATTCAGGTACTCCTTTTTCACCCTTGTGTTCCTTCTTGTGATTGTTCGAGGACGAACGATGGGTAAATTGGTATCTATTGTAACGACCTGTTTAGTCATTTTGAGTAGCAGACTTCGATTCTGGAAAAACTGGCAAGGACAACGGGCCCCACGACGGACCGTCGCAGGCACGACGGACCGTCGCAGGGTCTCGTTTCAAAACACTTAGAAAATCTGAAATTGGGTACTGAAAATCGACTCTCTGAACTTCGTAACGAAATGGCAGGACGGACCGTCGCAGGCAGGACGGATCGTCGCAGGCGCGACGGGCCGTCACAGCGCCGACGACCCGTCTGACGCTATGCAATCCCGATTCGGATCGGATTTAGATAATGCTTTAAGGAACGTTTTTGACTATTCCTGCTTAAATTATATAGTTAGGGGGTTAATGTTAATAAGTCTAATTACTTGGGGGTTAAAAGAGGTAACCTTAAGTTAATTAGTGGGTTATTATTGTCATCTTTTATTCTTAATTATATACTAATTAGGGTAAAAGAAAGAGGGTTTGAATAAAGAAAATAGAAAGAACAAGAAGGGAAAGAGAGAAACGATCGAGAGAAGAGGAAAGCACCAAGCTTTGAGGATTAACTTGCTTGATTTCAATTCTTTGGTGGAGGTAGGTTATGGTTTCATGCTTTCATAGTAAACTCTTAATAGAGAATGATATGTATTGATAGTATTGTAAACCCTGCTATGTGCTTAATTGTATGCATGCATGAACGTGATTATATAATTGTGATTATATTAAGCATGATGAAGTCATGGAATTCCAAATCTTGATAAAAACCTAATCTCTTGTTAATGATAATGCCTTAGTAATAAAAGAAGGCTTGATGAACTAAAGTAATGAGATTGATGATGCCTTGGTATAAGAGAAGGCTTGATGAATTGATAGAATGAGATTAGGGGATCGGGTGTCACGAACCGACACGTAGATTTAGGGGATCGGGTGTCACGAACTGACACGTAGATTTAGGGGATCCGGTGTCACGAACCAACACGTAGATTTAGGGGATCGGGTGTCACGAACCGACACGTAGATTTAGGGGATCGGGTGTCACGAACCGACACGTAGATTTAGGGGATCGGAGTGTCACGTACCGACACAAGAGGATTAATGAATATGAGGGAGCGGAGTGTCACGTACCGACACAAGAGAACTAACGATAATGAATCTTGAAAGATGTTAATATACTCAATCTAATGAACATAATTCCCAAATGAGTATGGTATTGAGGTTTGAGTCCTCATGTGTGAACTTGATGGAAATTGTTAATGATATAGTACTTGTTGTTGCTACATGTTGAGTATCATAGTTGATTTTATGATATTACTTGGTATATACTGTTTTCTATTTTGAGTTGGCCGATGATATCTACTCAGTACCCGTGTTTTGTACTGACCCCTACTTTTATGTTTTCTTCTTGTTTATTTGTGGAGTGCAGCAAACGTGCCGTCGTCTTCGACTCAACAGTAATTCAAGCCAGTCTTACTACATCGGAAATTCGGGGTGAGCTAATGCTTCTAGCTTGGACTGGATCTTCTTCTTCAAGTCTTGATGCCTTGAGCTTCCGGCATGGACTAGCTTCTTGTGTATTTTTAGCTTTTAGAATACTCTTAGTTTAGTCATTTGATTATAGATGTTCTTGTGATGATGACTTCCAGATTTTGGGGATAATAATAGTAGCAGATTTTATTAATGAGTTTAAGTCTTCCGCATTACTTTCTGTTGATATTATATTGAAATGTTAAGGTTTAGGATGGTTGGTTCGCTCACACAGGAGGGTAAGTGTGGGTGCCAGTCGCGGCCCGGTTTTGGGTCGTGACATAATCCTATCTTTACCACCTGTATTGGTGATTTTATCTCTTCGTATAATATCTCTGCTGGTGCTGTATAACATTTTATATAAAATAAATTTCCTTTGGTAATTCTTTTATTTTTTCTATAATTTTTATATCTTCTGGATTTTTGTTTTTTATTTGTACACCCAAACTGTGGTGCCATTTTATTTTTACAACATGATAAATTTTTATTTAGTACTTTTTTCATTTTTAATTTTTCTTTTTGGTTTTCACATAATTGTGTAAACCATTGAGATAGAAATTTTATCCTAGCGCCTAAAGTATCTACCATTCCTTCATTATCCCAATCCTTTAGTATTTTTGTACTAAATGGTTCTGGTAATTTTGTAAAATATTGTTTTCTTATTTCTTTTGCTTCGTCTAAATTGTATTTAGCTTTGTAATAATATTCTATAAATGCACAAGTATATTCTTCTATATAACACATTTTACATATAGCTAATTTTGTCATAAGTTGTCTATTTATTATTTTTTCTCTATTTTGTTCTCTTATATCCGTGGTCATACCTCCAAATTCATTTTTTATTGCTGATTCATATTTGTCTAGTATATCTATATTTGATGCTGATGGGGATCCATCCATTTTCTTATCATTCCTAAGTACTTCTAAACTTTCTGGGGGTAGATTATCTATCCATAATTTTGTTGTTCCTATGAATGTTCTTTCTATGTATCTCGGTGTTTTTGTTGTTTCTATTTTGTTATCTATTAACTGTTTAGATAAATTTCCTGTCCATAGTAATATTGCTTTATTTATGTCTGTGACACAATCTAAATCTAAGAAATTATATTGTTCACTTATTGGTTTCGGTATCCAATTTTTATTTAATCTACTGTTCCATATTGCATTATTTCTATCTGATTGTTGATAACTTTCTGTATAATAAGTTGGTGGTGTCCACCTAGGACTACTTCTAGGACTATTTCTGGGACTATTATCTGGGGTTTTGACTCTTGACGTACTAGGTCTATTCATATCTCCTGTGTTTATTTCTAATTTTTTTAGTTTATTTGTCTGTTCTAAGATTTCTGTATATGTCTCACTTATGTCACTTATTTCTGATTTTTGGTCATTTTCATTTTCATCTATTTCATTTACTTCATTTATCTCAATATCTTCATTTAATTTTTGTTCCATTTCTTTTATTTCATTAGTTAATTCAAGCTCTTTATCCTTTTCTTTTTGTTTTTGCTTATTTTCATATAATAATTTTAGCCTAGCTAATTCCATTTCTAATTCACTTATTCTTGTATTTTTTATTTCTTCTAAATGTTGTACTTCTTGTTTTGCTTGTATTTTTATTTTTTCTATTGCTTTTGGTTTGTCTATTTCTTCATTTTCTTTTGTTATTCTTATCATAGCTGTTAAACTATCTTCTAATTTTGCCGCTTTCTTTTCTAACATTAAGTATAGATTATTTCCTATTTTTTTATATCTTCTTCCTAGATTTGAAAATATTATTTTTATTATCATTCCGTCTTGATTTTCGTATGTTTTTTCGTCTACTGCAAATTCTTCTTTATTCATTATAATTTATGTATTATATTATGTTGTAACTCATATTCAAGACAATCTAATTCTAATTTTAACATGGATATATCTTTTCTTTGTGCTAGTAGTGATTTATTACATACTCCTGCTAATATGTTTTCTCCTAATCTTCTTTTTCTATGTTGTAATTCTTGTTCTTTTTCAGCTATTTTTTCCATTATTTCTTCTATTAATTGTTGTTTATAGATTTCTCTGTTCATACTATTTTTTCAAATAGCAGACATATTTATATTCTGTTTTTTAAATTATGTTTATCAATTGATCTTTTTTATCATTATCTGTTTTGACTAGTTGTGATAGTTCATATCTTGTATATAAAGATCTTAATTTTTTCCATATTTTTCTTACCTTTTTATCTATCTTAGTTCTTTTTATTTTTATCCATCATAATTTTTTATATAATATTTTAAAAAGCTTACTTAATTTATCTGGATATTTAATCTTTTTTAACCTGTAATTTCTACCATATCACCTTAGCCAATATTCAGTCATATTTAGTCTCCAATATCTAAATCATCATATAAATCATACATGTCATAATAAAGTTCATCCTGTATACTTTGTATAGTTAAGTTAGTCCAACCTTGGGTTGTTATTTCCATTATCTCGTATGTTAATAATTTGTCATAAATTTCTCTTTTTATATCAATATTCAGATTTTTTAGTATGTAGAGTAGTAATATCTTATAATCAACATCATCGTTTAATAGGTATGTTTCCATTTTTATCATTTTTATTTTCACTAAAATTTTATTCCTTCCAACCTCTTAATAAATTATACTTGCTTATTATGCAAAAATAATGATTTAATAATCATCTCGTCTGGTCACTACTACAGCTTTCTTCTTTGATAAGTTACCCTAACAGCGCCTCAACTTTGTTTACTCCCCTAAACGGCCTTCTCTGCCTACCGGTTTCAACCTTAGGATGGCATAGTCTGGGCATACTTATTCGAAAAATATTTCTGTAGAAAACTTTCTAAAGATGGTTATTATAACATTATTCAAGCATGATAAACAATTATAATTAACAAGAGATTTTTGGGAATAAATTAATTTAGCTACTCATGAGTATAAAATAGTATACCTGTTTTTGTAGATCTTCCGACGTAGTTGGTTTGTTTTCCATAATTATTTAATTAACTAGCTCTGATACCAATGTGGGGTGGGAGAGTAAAGAGAGAGTTTTTAGAAAGATGAGAGATGTAAGGATGAAGGTGTGTTTTATTTATGAGGAAAGCTCCTCTATTTATACACATAAATTACACCGTCATACTATTTACTTTACATAATTGGCCGACAAACTTTTTACGTGATTGGCCGAAAAACTATTTACTTTACATAATTGGCCGACAAACTATTTACTTTACGACTTTTGTACATTTGGCTTTTTTTAGCCGACGCAAGACGACAAAAATAAAAAGACTCTTACTTTATACATATGGCTGATATTCAGCCAACAATAACTATTTTATTTTTTTATCTTTTTTTTTATTTTATTTTTTTTTATCTTTATCCTAAATCAACTGTAGGTATCACATTGTCTTCTCCGTTGCATTTGGAGCATTTGTGGTCTAGATATTTGTTACTGATAAGTTTGCAATACCTTACTAATAATTCTTCTGAAATAAATCCTTTCTTCAAAGCTCTTGTAGATGGTTGTTCTTCTTGTTGTAACAATAACAAAATCCATCTTTGAACTTTGTCCATATCTGATTTTCTTAATTCTTTGGAGTTTGCATATATCATTACCTGATCTCTTGCATAATAGCTCCAAATAGCATTGCCATTTAAATAATTGTTTGCTAGCTCTTGTATAATCGTAGCTATACCAATTATTCTTTTATTTGCATAGAAATTAGGTATTTCTACTTTTGGTATCTCATTTTGTTTTTCTATCTCTTCTGGAATAATCATATCTTTTGTTAATCCTATCTTTACCACCTGTATTGGTGATTTTATCTCTTCGTATAATATCTCTCATTGGTCTTTGTATAACATTTTATATAGAATAAATTTCCTTTGGTAATTCTTTTATATGTCAGAAATGCTCTATGTAATTCTGGTATTCCGACTATCTCTTCTCCGGTATATGTGTATACTGTATTTAGTAGTCCGTAGTTATAACATGTTTTTACTAGGTTGGGGTTGGTCTTAGGTTGTGCAATAAGTTTGTTATATCCTTGTAGTTTCTGGGTTATATAATCTTCTTCGGGATTTTTTGTTTGTGTAGATCTTGGGTTTAGGTTTAGGTATGTTTGGATTTTGTATATGTTTTCAATGTAAGATTGGGTAATATAGTTATATCTTTTTTTGTCGTTTTGTAGGCTTATTGCATAGGTTGATGTTTGTGGTTCTGCTGGTATTTGCATTTGTGGTTTTTGGGTAAATGGTTTTGCAAATAACTTGTATAAGTTTGTGTTCTTTGGTTTTTCACTAGTTCTTTTACTTGTACCTGCAGCTGTATCTGAACAAACATTGTTATGGGTTTTCCGGAGTTTCCCAACTTCTCCTTCTAGCTCTGGCTGTTTTTCGTCTGCCGAACGACGTAGCTCCGCATGTTTATAGTCATGCTGCTGACTTGTAGATTCTACATTTTCTTCTAGCTTTTGAATTCTCAAGCCCATACTATCCACTTTTGTACAAAGTGTAGTTAGGGTTTTGAGTATGTTTTCCATAAGATTATCTTGTCCTGGCTGTGTAACTCTGTCTTGATAAGTAGTCTGCAATCAAATTTTTGTCAGTTTTTATTACCTCAATCGTAAATGTAAAATTTAATATATTCAATACCAATCTCCTTATTTCCTTTGTTGTAACTGAATCATCTAACTTTTTTGTTATCCACCATTTTACTTGTGTGTTATCTGTTCTTACAATAAATTTATTGTAAACAATATATGGTTCAAATGCTAATAAACACTTATATAATGCAAATAATTCTTTTCTATTTATTTCCCATTTTATTTGTGCTTCTGTATAAGATCCTGAATAATATCTACAATGGTGTTCTATTTTTTCTTTTTCATATTTGTATTTTAAAACTCCTCCGTAACTATGATCACTCGAATCTGTTTCAACAATATAAGTAAATATTTTATTTTCATCGGGAAAATATAGTTTTGGTAATGTTTTACATAAATTCTTAATATTTCTTATATGTTCTTTATCTTTATTATCAAAATAATATTCTACATCTTTTTTAAGTTTTTTATGTAATGGTTTTAGATGTCATGCTAATTTTGGTATATATTCCCTTACCTGATTTACTAATCCTAGAAAGGATTGTAATTTCTTTTTTGTATCTATATTTTCATCAATAGTAATTATTTTTTGTACTATATGAGTTTGCATTTTTATTCCATTTTTATCTATTTGTATTCCTTGAAATTCTATTTGTGATTTCATAATTTCTGCTTTACTTTTACTCAAACTTATACCTGTATCTTTTACTATATGTATAAATTTTTCCAATAATCTTATATGTTCATCTTGTGTTCTTGAATATAACAATATGTCATCTATATATACGATACAATTTTCTAGCTGGTTAATTGTTTAGATTCTTCTTCTAATTTTAGATGATAAAATCCTGATTTACAGTCAAATTTACTAAAATAATTATATCCTTGTATTTGTCTTATTTTAAGTATTTTATTAGGTATTGGGTAGTTATATGTTTTAGTTTTAGCATTTAAATTTCTGTAGTCAATAACCATTCTACTTTTACCTCTTTTTTGTTCACTGTGTTTTATTACTATAAATGCTGGGCTTGTATGTTTACTATTACTTTCTTGTATGTAATTTTTTTCTAGTAATTCATTTATATGTATTTTAAATTCTTGTAAATCATCAAAGTTATATTTTAATGGTTTTTGTGTTATTATACTATTTTCATCTATTAATTCAATTTTTACTTTTGTTTTATGTTTTTCCCATCCTTGTAATGGGTCTTCATTATATAGTTGTTCTAGCTGTTCATTAATTATTTTAACTTTATCTATTGTAAATATAATAATTTCTAATTGTGATATTTGTTTTTCATCTATATTTTCCATTTCTTGATTTATTTTCTCACTTCCTTTAATCCATTCTATAGGTTTTCGTTGTTTATTTTTTACTCTTTTTGCTCCTATTTTATGGCCACATGGCGTAGTAAGCCACCAGTGTGTTTTGGTTATTATGTGTGGGTAAAATTTATCTAAAAATGGCATTCCTAATAACATATCTTTCGTGGTAAATTCGAAATTATACATTTCTTCTATTGTTAGTATCTTATCCCACATTTGTATTTTTATATTTTTTGCTTTATATTTAATCATACTTCCTTCATTGTTAAATCCTGTTACTACCATAGGTGTTTTTAATTTTTCCCATTTATCTTCTGGTAAGCAATTATATTTACATATATTCGCTTCTGCTCCTGTATCTATCATAGGTGTATAATATCTGTTGTGATATCCTTCTACAATAATTTTTGCAAGTATAAATATTTTCATTAATCATTTTTGGTTCTTTTTATAATTATTTTCTTATTTTGACAAGTTATTGTTAATTGTTCATTTTCCATGCTGTATGGTTTGACTTTTTCTAACCATTTTATTCCTAATGTGATATTATGATTTCCTTCATATATCTTAAATTGTATTTTTAATGGAATTCCTCCTATAATTATTTCTTTTTCTCTTGTTTCTTCATTTGTATTTACTATTTCACTAGGTAATCCAGGGCATATATGTCCTGTTTTCATAATCTCTTCTTCTAATACTAGTTCTCTTGTTATATGATTTTCTTCTTGTCCTGTGTTTATTAAGATTTTATATATTCTCTGGTCCATTATTCCTGTTATAAAATAATGATATTTTGTCATTTCTTCTAAATCTTGTGATATTTCATATTTTCTTTTAGATGAACTCATTCTTGATGAGGAAGCTCTAGTCATCATATTTAATGAGTTTGTATTTGGTGTACTTGAGGTACTTAATCTTTCTTTTACTATCTCCAATTCTTCTTCTGTATTCATTTCTTTATAACTATAGTCATTATTATCTATTACCGTAATTATTCTTTCAAAAGGATTTTCTATTTTTATTTTATCAATTTTATTTCTTGCTGTTATTTTATGTTTTGTTGTTAATATATAAAGATTTTTACATCTTCTTTGTGAATACCTTACTTCTGGTGCTAACTCTATTCTGACATTTTCCAATATAATACTAATGATTTATCTATATTTGTGTGCATTAATGCTCTTGTATAATTAGCACTTATTATAAATTTAAATTTTTGGTATATTAAATTTCCTTTAACTGCACTTATTACGCTTTTTTCTATAGGATGTTTTATTCTATCATCTGCTAAATATATTTCAATGGGCGTATCTATTCCTTCTCAGAAACAAGCTTTTATTAGTATTTCCGTTCCTCCTAAATGTACATATTTTATAGCTTCTTTATTTTTTATGTTTTGTATTTCTTTATTTATTATTCGATTGTTTATTATAGGTATATATGCTTTTCCACTTGTATATTTTCCGTCTATGATGTGTTCTTTTTGACTAACTACATAGTATTCTTCTTTCTGTCTTTTAAACCAGTTTTTAGTATAGGTATGTCAAGTATTTTTTCAACACTTAAATCTAATTCTTTTCCTTTTATTTGTTCAAAAATTTTATTATCAAATATAATTTTGGTGTGATGATTCTTCATCTTCATAATTCTCTTTAGATATTATTTCGTTTTCAGACATTATATTTCTTCTTATTCTATTTCATTATCTAGATTTTCTTCTCCATTTTCAGTTTCTATATCTGATACTTCATATATACTATCGTTTTCACTTAATTCATAGTCTATGTATTCTATTTGCATATATTTGTCATCATCTATAACTATTTCTGCAATTTGTTTTCTTTTTGGATTTTTAGGTAATTTACAGTCCTTAGCTATGTGTCCTATCTTTCCGCAATTATAACATGTACATTGAGATATTTTTCTTTTAGGTCTATATGATCTTTTCATTTTATAGTTTTTTACATAATATCTTCGTCTTGGTTGTTTATATTTATACTTAGTGTGGGGTGGGAGAGTAAAGAGAGAGTTTTTAGAAAGATGAGAGATGTAAGGATGAAGGTGTGTTTTATTTATGAGGAAAGCTCCTCTATTTATACACATAAATTAAGGTAGAATATCAACACATTCTAGCATACTAAGTGATATCACTTGCTACATCCTATGTGGCAAGCATAGTTATGGGACTTGGAGGTACATATGAAAACCCTCTTAATTCCAAATGGGGAATTATGGTTATTCACTTTTGGAATACCCTCTTTATACCTATGGTGGCATTGTGGTTATCCACCTCATGAGGATTATGGTGACCTATCTTCCTACAATAGGAATGGACACCCCTCATCTTCAAGTTTACTAGGTGCTACGATAAGTTCCCTTTTTATTAAAAAACATTTATTTGGTTTACACAAAATAAGTCTTAGGAGAGTCATTCCCTCATATGCTTAGCTCATAGGTCATATATGAGAATTCATCAACCTATATCATATGAGAAACCCTTTCACATGGACATAGCTATGTAATCACCTATCTAGTTTAGGGTACACTTGAGCACACCTTTCAAGACCCTCTCTATTGACTAGATCTTCATACACATGTGTGTGTATACTTATATGTGATCAAACCTTTCACAAAACACATAAATTTCACACATGTTCATATATCAATGCATAAATGTATAGGTGTAACTATATAATGAATCCTTTCAAATAAACACTTTGCGACATTATAGACATTTATAACATAACCATGCATTCATATTCATATACATATATAACAAAATGTAGGAAATATCCTATAAAAGCACACATGTGCAATGCATAGACAAGGTCCCATACCCTTGCCCATACCAGTACACCTATGAAGTCGGCCTACTTAAGGGATACATATCGTACTTTATTAACACATACTGAACATGCATAGTAGTAGACATTAGTTCATACGTGAATTATCATTTCATTAGAAACCATGAACTTATACTACTTTGATAAGCATGCATGAGGTGTGTATGTTCATTGGATCAGATGTTCACATAATAGAAACAATCATAACATTAAGGCAGCCACCATAAAAATATCACAATACACATTTAAGTCCCTTAAAACATACAGAACTCATATATACAGTAGTATGAACTATATACCACACACCAACCTTCATAGTATAGGAGGTAAGGCATATTCATCATTTACATCTAGGACTTCTAATCATGCTCAAGATAACATATTCATATAGGGGTACATAGATAGGGATCATACTACACAAAAGTATTCAAACATCAATATCTAGAACACACCTAGCCCTAACATAGTAGTATGAATGTAGAGGAAGCATCATCAATATGACCTAGATCATAAATAAGTATTGGAAGCTAGGCATAATACTTCACATTGTGTGATCATCATAACCACACTTTTAAAATACAATTTCCTTCAAGGACATGATTACATAACATACAGAATGACAATAAGGTAAATACCACCACCATAAGTGGACCATACCACACAATGCCATACAAGGCAGGGCAAACTTACAATTTCCTGCAAGCTTTGATCATCATTATAAATTTCCATATTCAACATAAATACATGTATAAAACACTATCCAGAGGAATCATTGCATTAACAAAATTATACTTAAATTTACCATAAAATCGAGATTACATCGAAGCTACATTAGCAATCAATAGAAAATAGTAGATTATATACCAATATCATTTAAACCATCAAACCTTGATCCACATGGATCACACATCAACAATTAACCATCAATATAAAATTTAGACATTAGATATAAGATATTAAACATGCTAGAATCATAATTCAATCAATACAAAGTCAAGATCACAATGCCCATAACATAGGGTAATTTGAGAAAACGAGAGAGCATCGGTTCATCATGAAATTGGATTGAAATTAATATTTAAAACAGTAGGTAATCATTAATTTATCATAAACATGCTTGCTATTGAAATCAATTTGAGAAAGAATCCATGGCTAGATTGGAAATTGAGAATTTTTGTCTTTAAATCATATTTGAAAATTCTTGATTGACTCTTTGGATAAATGGATAAATAATGATGATGGATAATAATACAGTATTTATTTAAAAACCATGAGAAATTTGAGATGAAACAATGAAAATCCACCCCACAGCTTGAACTTGAGTTTTCCCTCCAATGGAGGTTTGAGAGAATTTGGAGAAGAAGAGTGATTTAGTATTTTTGATTTTCTTATTGGGTGTTGGGGTTTTATATTTGAAAAGGGTTTAAACAATTCATAAAATAATTTTATAAATGTCCTTTTAAGTTACCAAAACACCCCCATGGATATTGGGACTTTTTTTTAGACATGTCAAAATTGACCTTAAAAAGACGCAATTGGATTTGGGAGAAGGTTGCTTGTCATGGGACAGCCTCCCAATTCTGCCCCAAATAATTTTTGGTACAGTGAGGTAAGAGCTAGGCGCGCGTCACACAGGTAAACTCAAAATCATGGCTTTCTTGCTGCATTCGGCAACCTGATGTCCAATGTTTGGGTCCTCCTTTGGGCCCTTTGTGTGGTCCTCGGGGAGTCGTACACGGACGTTTTGAACCTTAACATTTCTATTAAGATACTAGGGTCAACTATACTGTCCTTATTCTCCAAACAACACATGAAAACATGGGTAACGTACAAGGACACACTAGCAAATCTAAAAGGCTAACTTGCGAACCTCTTGGACGGTTGACGTTCAAACTTCATGAGAGTTAACAAATTGCTCCATAAACATCACAATAACTCATATAAGAACCTATTGATCCAATTACACACACATAAGAACAATAAAACACTTAAGGCTCTTTGGTTACTAGTCGTCGAACGTCTTGGTCCTCCCTTGACGTTTGACTTCCAAATCACCTCCAATGAAGTTTAAATTTTAGTGATCCGAGACCAGAACCTTGAAGTTAGGTCAGATCTTGAATTGCAACCGGCGTACTTGACCTCTTATAGGTCTTGTATAAACCTTTTTCATATCGTTCATCGTATAAAATTAATGAAAAAAGTAGTGCAGAAATAAAACTTTTCAATAATCATTAAAATATGTTTCATAACATCTTTCATTTGATATTATAGTATATACTAAGTCTCAATCTCATTAAACTTAGACACGAGAATACTTATGGACGCGACCCATACTTCAATATATAGAAATACTTATTCTATTACAATACTTTGAAATAAAAGACATCTATATATGACCTCGAATTGATTGAGGTGTACTTCAACTTTGATTGAATGACCCTAGAATCCAAGCTCTCCTTCACAATCCTTCTCATCTTTCACCTAGACCTTTAGAGATAACAAAATGTATGGAGTTAGGACAAACACTAACTAAGTGTGGCATTATCCAGTAAATCATGAAAACAAACATTAATTAGAAATATGCATATCTTAATTTAATAAACATATCATAATCATAAGAATAACATTTAACATCTTATCATCACAAAAGATAAAATTTAGACCATTCATCATAATTTAAAGGTCACTTCAGTAAAACTATTTCACTGTTACAGAAAAGTCCCTTCACGTTACATTGAATTCTCTTAATTCAACATAGAGTCCTCATAACATGCAATTCCCCAACTAATAGCTATCCTAAGACTCACTTAAGTAAGAAAAAGAGATACCACCTAATAACCTCTCTATGCACACCTAAATGATCGTTAAGACCACCTTTATTGAGATACACATACTTACAAATACATCAAACATGGATAATATGAAATTCTCCTTTCAAAGGATATCAAAATACATACGTAAGTAAATCATGAAGATAACATCCATGATTGACCTTTTCAAGATTATCGAAATAATTCATAAGACTACCTAAGTCTTATATCATGTCCATATAATCAACATTTTCCCTAACTAATGTCATTTTAAGACTTATCTAGGTAAGATATGAGGTGACAATTCCTATGCACTCTTCAGACCTTACCTATACAATCCTTAATGTAACAACCCTAAAAATGTATAAAATAAGTAATGCTTAATGTGTCAAAAATGCCTACAATTAGACCGGGTTCACATGGATTGATGCGCGTAGAAAAAGACTTCTTGAACCCTTGGTACGGCCAAGCCAACTAACTATGGGATTTAATTTATCTATAAAATTTTGGTAATCCATGTAGGGCTCTTGAATACGAAGATTTACTCGAAAGTGTCTTTACTAGACTTAAAAAGAGAAAATCTTAGGTTTGGAGGGTCTTGGAGTAAAATGGTCTTTTTCCATGGTAAGGGTAGTATCGTAATTACCCTAAATATATAATTTATTGTTTTATTGATAAAGTGGAGGGGCATTTTGGGGAGAGAGGGCCGATAATTGGCTCTTGAAGTGAAGTCTTGCTACACCCGGGTTCGAACCTAGGTGGAAGCAATGAATTAATGTTGTTTTTATTGAAGTTGTTAAATTATTGTAATTAATTAATATTTATTATTCATTATATGATTTAAAATAAAATGGAAATCAAATTTTTATTTCATAAACCCTTATTTGACTAAGTCCTAAACTACACTCCACAGCCTAATAAAACGCCAACTCTTTCACGTCAATATGTCAACTCTCACGTTCAATCTCTCTTATTTTTCACTATTATGTTTTCTAAATAACATCATGAATATTAGGTACACCAATTTTCTTCACACTTGATGAACTCACAAACGAAAATTATAAACAAGCAAGTAATCAATAACGTAGGCAAAGAGAAGGTTTTCCGTCTAGTTTGGTGTTGAAATTTTGGTTTTAGACGTGTGTTTGGAGGAGTTCTTTTGGAAGAAAGTTGAGGTTTGAACGTAAAAAACGTATGGGTTCTTTTATCTCTTAGTCCCTTTCCAAAGAAACCCCTTAAGGTTCAAATTATTCAGTCCTAAAACTAGGGTTGTTCCCTATTGCATGTCCCTATCACTAGCTTTCAATGATTCGTAGGCTGGGTATGATTGCTGGTAGATTTAGGTGTATGTTGTGTTTTTGTTATAAATATGTTTATGTTTATGTATTTGAAATCGTATGAATGACAAGCTCACAACAATGTGCATGTGTGTGCAAGGACCTATGTAGTCCGATAGTGTGTGTTGTCTATAGGAAATGATAACATGGCATGCCCGACGTTATCCAACCGTGTATGTTGTCTAAGGGCAAGAATGGCGTGCCACGCGTGACGTGGTTTGTCCATGTATTCTGTCCAAGGGAGATTGTGGCATGCAACACCCGACATCGTTTCAGCATGTGTGTAGTCCAAGGTCGAAGATGGCATGTCATGCCTGACGTCGTCCGACTGCGTATTCTTCCCATTGGCGATGATGGCATGCCACGCTCGACGTTATCAAGCCGTGTGTGCTTCCCAAGGGACACGAAGCCATGCAACGCATTAGGTGGTAAAATCATTTGTTCTTTTCAAGGGTGATGATAACATGTTACGCCCGACGTCGTCCGATCATGTATGCTTTCCAAGGGCGATGATGGGATGCCATGCTTAATTTTTTACAACCGTGTATGATGTCCAAGGGAGATGATGGCATGCAACGCTCGACGTTATCCAACCGTGTGTGCTGCCCAAGGGGCATGCGAGTATGCCACGCTTGAGGTCGTTTGATCGTTTGTGCTATCCAAAAGAGATGATAACATATCACGCTCGACGTCTTCCAATCGTGTATGCTCTCCAAGAACGATGATTGTATGCCATGCCTTACATCGCTTGATCGTGTGTGCATTCCAAGGGCGATGATTGCATTACAATGGTCGACGTCATTCGAAAGTGTGTGTTTCACAAGGGCGATGATGTAATTGGCACGCTCGATATTGTCTGTCCTTTTATGCATTTCAATGGCGATGATTGCATGCCATGTCGATGTCATCCAATCATGTGTGCAGTCCAAAGGGCAATGATGGCATTTAACGCGCGACGTTGTTCGACCGTGTGTGCTGCCCAAATATGATGATAGAATTCACATGCCTAACGTCGTCCGACCGTCTGTGCAATCCAAGGGCATTGATCACATGCCACGCCCCATGTTGTCCGACCATGTATTTTGTCCAAGGGCGATGATGGCGTGCCACGCCTGACGCTGTCCGACCCTATGTATGTTGTTCAAGGGGGATGATGTCCTTCCATGCCCGACATCGTCCGATCGTGTGTGTTTGCCAAGGGCCATGATGGCATGCCATACCTGACGTAGTCTTATCGTGTATGCTGTCCAAAGTCGTTGATGGCATACCTTTCCCAACGTCCTCCCACCGTGTGTGTTGTCCATGGAAAAAGATGACATGTCACACCCGACGTTATACGACCCCGTGTGCTGCCAAATGTCGATGAGGGCATGCCACGCACGATGTCATCCGACCGTGTTTGGCACCCAAATTCCATGAGAGTATGCCATGCCCGATGTCGTCCGTTCGTGTGTGCTATACAAAGGCGATGATAACATGCCACGCCTGAAGTCGTGTGATCGTGTATGCTCTCAAAGAACGATGATGGCATGCCACACTGTAGTAGTCTGATCGTAAATGTTGTCCATGGGCAATGATGGCATTCAACGACCAACGTCGTCTGACCGTGTGTACTGCATAAGGGCGCTTATAGCATTTCCATTTCCTACGTAGGCCGATCGTGTGTGTTTTCGAAGGGCGATGATAATATGCCATGCCCGATGTCGTCTTACCATGCATGTTGTCTAAGGTCCAGGATGGAATGACACGCTCGACGTAGACTTACCATGTAATCTATCTAAGGGCGATGATAGCATGCCACGTCCAATGTCATCCCACCGTGTGTGTTGTCCAAGGTTAAAGATGGCATGGCACACCTGATTTCATCCGACCGCGAGTACTTCCACATGGCGATGATGGCATGCAATGCTCGATTCTGTTCGACTGCGTGTGCTGCCAAATAACGATGATGGCATGCCACACCCGACGTCATCCGACAGTGTATGATGTCCAAGGGAGATCATGGCATGCCTCACCCGATGTCGTCATACCGTGTATGCTTTCCAAGGGCGATGATGGTTTGCCACGCCCGACATGTCAAACTGTGTGCGCTTTCCAAGGGCGATGATTGCATGTCACGCCCGACGCTGTCCAAACATATGTTCTATAAAATGGTGATAATGGCATTGCACGCCAGATGAAATCCAATCCTGTGTGCTTCCCAAGGGCCGTGCGGGTATGCAACGCCCTACTTGGTGCAATCGTGTGTGCTGTTCAAGGGAGATGACAACATGTCACACCGAACTTTGGCCGATCATGTATGCTTTCCAAGGGCGATGATGGGATGCCATGCCTGACTTTTTCCAACAGTGTATGATTTCCAAAGGCGATGATGGCATGCCACGCCCGACGTCGGCCGACCCTGTGTATGCTGTCAAAGGGCTTTGATGGTCTTCCATTCCCGATGTTGTCCGATCGTGTGTGCTGGCAAAGGGACATGATGCCATTCCACGACCCACGTACTCCGACTGTGTATTCTGTCCAAGAGAGATGACGGCATACCATGCCTAACGTCATTCCACCATCTTTGTTGTCCAAGGGAGAAAATGGCATATAACGCCCGATGTTGTCTGACCGCGTGTGCTTCCTTATGGCGATGATGGCATTGCCACATCCGACTTTATTTTACCGTGTGTGCTACCAAAGGGTAATCCGGGCATGCCATGTCCATGTTCGTCCTATCATGTGTGCTGTCCAAGGGCAAAAATGGCATGTCACACTTGATGTAGTCCGACCCCATGTGCTGCCCAATGGCGATGAGGGCATGCCACGCCCGACGTCCGATCTCGTATGCTGCCTAATGGCGATGATGTCATTCCACCCTCGACGTCATCCGACAGTGTATGTTGTCCAAGGGTGATGATGGCATGCCACACCCAAATTTTTCTGACCCTGTTTGCTTCCCAAGGGTGATAATGGCATGTCACGCCCAACATTGTCCGAACGTGTGTGCGGCACAAGGGCGATAAATGCATGCCATGCCCAATGTCACCCACTTGTGTGTGCTGTTCAAAGGTGATGATAACATGCCACGCAGGACATTGTCTAATTGTATATGCTTTCCAAGGGCGTTTATGGGATGCCACACCCGACGTTGTCCAACTGTGTGTGCTGCCCAAGGGAGATGATGGCATACCAAACTTACGTTGTCCGATCCTCTTTGCTGTCAAGGGTGATTATGGCATGCCACGCTTGTCGTCGTCCGACCGTGTGTTCTTCCCAAGGACCATGTTTGCATGTCACGCCTAATGTCGTCCGACCGCGTGTGTTATCCAAGGGAAATGATGGCATCAAATTCGTGTCGTTATCTGACCGTGTGTGCTGCACAAATGCGATGATGGAATTTCACGTCGGACATCGTCCGTCCATGTGTGCAGTCCAAAAGTGATGATGGCATGCCACGTCGATGTTGTGTAACCGTATGTGCTGACCAAGGGTGATTATAGCATTGCATTCCCACCATCATCCAACCGTGTGTGCAGTCCAAGGTCAATGATAACAGGTCCCGCCCGATGTAGTCCGATCGTGTATTTGTCCAAGGGCGATTTGGATGCTAGGCCCTATTTTGTCTGACTGTGTGTATGCTGTCAAAAAGCAAAGATGGCGTGCCAATTCCGACATTGTACGACCGCATGTGCTGGCCAATGGCCATGATGGCATTCAATCCTTGACGTAGTCCGATCGTGTATGTTGTCTAAGGGCGATGATGGCATGCTACGCCCGACCTTTTCCCACCGTGTGTGTTTTCTAAGGGAGAAAATGGCACGTCATGCCTGATGTCATCCGACTTTCTGTGCTGCCCAATGGCAATGATGGCATGCCATGCCCGACGTTTTCAGACTGTGTGTGCTAACCAAGGGCCATGAGGGCATTTCAAAGTTGATGTCATTCCATCATGTGTGTTGTCTAAGGGCGATGATATCATGTCACGCCCTAAAATTTTTTGATTGTGATTTGTTTCCAAGGGCGATGATAACATGCAACACCCGACGTAGTCCAATCATGTAGGTTGTCCAAGGGCAATGATAGCATTTAACACCCGACATCGACTGATCGTGTGTGTTGGCCAAGGGCGATTATAACATTGCCACGCCAGATGTAGTACGATCATGTGTGATGTTCTAGGGCAATGATAACCTGTAATGCTCGATGTCGTCCTACCGTGTATGCTATCCAAGGGAGATGATGGCATGCCACTCCCGACGTCGTCCCACTATGTGTTGTCCAAGGAAAAAGAAGGCATGTCACGCCTGACGTCATTCGACCGCGTGTGCTGACCAATGGCGATGATGAAATTCCACGCATGACGTTGTACGAATGCTTGTGTTGCCTAATGGAGATGATGGCATGCCACACCCGATGTCATCCTACTGTGTAGGATTCCGATGGGCCATGCGGGCATGCCACGCCTGATGTCATTCGATTGTTTGTGCTATCTTAGGACAATGATAACATACGATGTCCGACATCGTCCGATCTTTTATGCTTTCCAAGGGTTATAATAATATGCCACAGCTGACGTTGTCCAATCGTGTGTGCTTTCCATGGGCAATGATGACATTTCACGCCTGACGTCATCCGACCATATGTATTTCCCAAGGCCGATGATAGCATTGCCACACCCAACATCATCAAACCGTGTGGGCATTCCAAGGGCAATGATAACATGCTACGCTTGACGTGTTAAAACCGTGTATGCTTCCAAGGGCTATGATGGAATGCCACGCCCAACGTTGTTCGACCTTGTGTATTCTATCCAAGTGCGATGATGGTCTGCTACGCCCGATGCCGTTCGTCCGTGTGTGTAGTCCAAGTGCCATGATGAAATGCGAGGCCTGATGTACTCCGACTGTGTATTCTGTCCATGGTAGATGATGGCATGCCATGCCCGACGTCATTCTACCTTGTGAGCAGTACAAGTGCGAAAATGGCATGTCACGTCTGATGTAATCCGACCGCGTGTGCTTCCCAATGACGATGATGGCATTCCACTCCCAACGTCATTCGATCGTGCGTGCTGCCCAAGGGCTATGAGGGCATGCCAAGCCCGAGGTCGTCCGATCGTGTGTTCTATTCAAGGGCGATGATAACATTCCACGCCTAATGTCGTTCGATCGTGTGTGCATTCAAAGGGAGATGATGTTATAACCATGGCCGACATATTCCTATCGTGTGTGCTGCACAAGTGTGATGATGCACTCCCTATGTCATCCGTCTGTGTCTACAGTCCAATGGCGATAATGGGATGCCACTTAAACATCATTTGACAATGTGTGCTGTCCAAAGGACAACGATGAAATTTAATTCCTGACATCGTCCGACCATTTGTGTTGCCAATGCAGATGATAGCATTGCCACACCCAACATTTTCCGACCGTGTGTGCAGTCTTAGGGCTATGATAATATGCCATGACCTACATTGTTTGATTGTGTATGTTATCCAAGGGCGATGTTTGCATGCCACTCCCGACATTGTTAGACCATGTGTATGCTGTCCAAGGGCGATGATGGCGTTCCACGCCCGACGTCGTCCGACCGTTTGTGCTAGCCAAGGGACAAGATGAAATGCCACGCCTGACACAGTTCGATCGTGTATTCTGTCCAAGGGCGATGATGGTGTGCCATGCCCGACGTCGTCCCAGCATGTGTGTTATCCAATGGCGAATATGGCATGTCACGCCCGACGTTGTTCGACCACGTGGGCTTCCCAATGGCAATCATGGCATGCCACGCCCGACGTTATCCGACCGTGTGTGCTGCCAAAGGGCCATGCAGGCATTCCATGCCCAACTTCATCCGATTGTGTGTTATCCAAGGGAGATAATAACATGCCACGACCGACATTGTTCGAACGTGTATGTTTTCCAAGGGTGAAGATAACATTCCACACCTGACGTATTCCGACCGTGTATTTTATTCAAATGAGATGATAACATGACACGCAAGACGTCCTCCAATCATGTGTGGCACACAAGGAAGATGATGGTATGCCAAGCCCGATGTCATTCGTCCGTGTGAGCAGTCTTAAAGCGATGATGGCATGCCTCTTCAAATTCATTCGACCACGTGTGCGGTCCAAATGGAAATGATGGAATTTAACGCCCAATGTCATCCGACCGTATGTGCTGCCGAAGGGCGATGATAGCATTCCCACACCCAACATAATTCTAGCGTGTGAGCAGTCCAAGGGTGATGATAACATGCCACGCCTGACGTCGTCTGACCGTGAATGTTGTCCAAGGATGATTATGGATGCCACGCCCGACGTTGTCTAACCATGTGTATACTATCCAAGGGCGATAATGGCGTGCCACGCCCGACATCATCCGACCGTGTGTGCAGTCCAAGGGCGATGATAACATGCCATGCTCGACGTCGTCCTACCGTATATGTTGTCCAGGGGAGATTATTGCATACCACACTTGACATCGTCCGACCCTGTGTATGATGTCAAAGGGCGATGATGACATGTCATGTGCGGCATCGTCCTAGTGTTGTGTTGTCCAAGGGAGATGAGGTCATGTCATGCCTAACATCGTCCGACCGCGAGTGCTGCCCAATGGAAATGATGGCATACAATGCCCGATGCCGTTCGACCGCCTGTGCTGCCTAATAGAGATGATGGCACGCCACGCGCGACGTCATCCGACCGTGTATGTTTTCAAAGGGCAATGATGGCGTGCCAAGCCCAATGTCGTCCGACGGTGTACGCATTGCGAGGGCATTGATGGGATGCCACACCTGAAATTGACTGACTGTGTGTGCTTCCCAAGGGCGATGATGGCATGTCATGCCCGACGTCGTCCAAACGTGTGTGCTGCTTAAGGGTGATATTCGCATTCTACGCCCGACATCATCCGACTGTGTGTAATGCCCATGGGTGATATGGGTATGCCACGCCCTACATGGTCCAATCGTGTGTGTTGTTGAAGAGCGATTATGACATGCCACGCTCGACACCGTCTTATTGTGTATGCTTTCCAAGGGAAATGATGGGATGACACAATTGACGTTGTTCGACCGTGTGTGCTGTCCAAGGGCGATGATGGCATGTCTTCCATGATGTAGTCTGATCGTGTGTGCTGTGTAAGTGCGATGATGGCATGCCACACTCGACGTCGCCCGACCGTGTGTGCTACCCAAGGACCATGTTGGCATGCCACGCCTAACGTCGTCCGACCGCGCGTGCTGATGGCATCTAATGCATGATGTCATTTGATAATTTGTGTTACACAAGGGTGATGATGGAATGCCACTCACGACGTCATCCGTACGTGTATGCAATCCAAAAAAATGATGGCATGCCAAGTAGACGTCATCTGACAATTTGTGCTATCCATAGGGCAATGATGGAATTTACGGCCCAACGTCGTCCGACCGTGTACACTTCCAAAAGGCAATAATAGCATTTGCATGCCCAAAGACATCCAAACGTGTGTGCAGTCCAAGGGCGATGATAACATGCTACGCCCGACGTCTCCCGATCGTGTATTTTGTCCAAGGGCGATGATGGATGCCATGCTCGACGTTTTCCGACCGTGTGTACGCTATACAAGGGCGATGGTGGCGTGCCACGCCCGACTTTGTACAACCATGTGTGCTGGCCAAGGACCATGATTGCATGCCTCGCCTGACGTATTCCGACCTTGTATGCTGTCAAGAGAGACTATGGCATGCCACAACTTATGACGTCCCACCGTGTGTGGTGTTTAAGGGAGAAGATGCCATGTCACACTCGAAGTCATCCGACCCCGTGTGTAGCCTTATGGCGATTATGTTATGCCACGCTCGACGTCATCCGACCGTGTGTGCTTCCCAAAGGCCATGCGGGCATGTCACGCCTGACATCAACCGACCGTGTGTGCTATTAAAGTGCGATGATAACATGCCACGCTCGACGTCTTCTGATCGTGTATGCTTTTCAAGAGTGACGATAACATGCCACACATAACTTAGTTCGATCGTGTATGCCATCCAATGGCAATGATGGCATTTAACAATCGACATCGAACCACCGTCTGTGCTGCCGAAGGGCGAATATAGCATTGCAACATGCGACGTAGTTCATTCGTGTGTGCTGTCCAAGGGCAAGGAAAACTTCAATGGTCGACGTCACCGTACCGTATATGCTGTCCAATGGCGATGATGGCATGCAACGCTCGACGTGTATGCTGCCGAAACCCTACATAGACTTACTGTGTGTTCTGTCCAAGGGTCATAATGGCAAGACACGTTTGACGTCGTTTGACCATGTATGTTGTCCAAGGGTGATGATTGCTTGACACGAACGACGTCCTCCCAATGTGTGTGTTGTCCAAGGAATAAGATGGAATGTCATGCCTTACGTTCTCCGACAGCGTTTGTTGTCCAATAATGAAGATGTCATACAACGCACGACATCCTTCGACAACACGTGCTCCCTAATAGCAATGATGGCATGCCAGACCCGACGTCATTCGACCGTATGTGCTGACCAAGGGCCATGAGGGCATGACACGCCCCACGTCATTCGATCATGTGTGCTTTCCAAGGGCGATAATTACATACCACACAAGACGCCGTCCGATCATATATGCTTTCCCAGCGCGATAATAACATGCCACACCTGACGTAATTCGACCGCGTATAGTGTCCAAGGGCAATGATGGCATTTAACGCGCGACATCATCCGAAAGTTTGTACTGCCCTAGGGCAATGATAGCATTGCCACATTTAACATTGTCCTCCCGTGTGTGCATTCCAAAGGCGATGATAACATGCCATGCCCGACGTCTTCCGTCCGTGTATGTTGTCCAAGGGCGATGATGGATGCCACGCTCGACATTGTTCGACCGTGTGTATGTCGTCCAAGGGTGATGATGGTCTGTCACGCCCGATGAAGTCCGACCGTGTGTGCTGGCCAAGGTCCATGATGGCATGCCAAGCCTGACGTAGTCTGATCGTGTATTCTTTCCAAGGGAGATATTGGCATGCCACACCACACCCGACGACGTCCCACCATGTGTGCTGTCTAATGGAGAAGATAGCATGTCACACCCGATGTCGTCTGATGGCGTGTGCTTCCCAATAAAGATGATTGCTGTCCATTCCCGACGTTATTCATCCGTGTTTTCAGTCCAAAGGTGAAGATGGCGTTGCACGTCGACATTGTCCGACCATCTGTGCAGTCAAAGGGAGATAATAACATGCCGCGCCCGAAGTCTTCCAAGTGTGTATGATTTCAAAGGGCGATGATAGAATGCAACACCCAACCTAGTCTGACCGTATATGCCATCCATGGGCAATGATGGCATTTAACTCCTGACAACATTCGACCGTGTGTGCTGCCGAAGGGCGATTATAGCATTGCAACGCGCGACGTAGTACGATCGTGTCTGTTTTCCAACGGCGTTGATAACATGCCATGCTCGACGTCATCCTACCGTGTGTGCTGTCCAAGGCCGATGATGGCATGCCACGCCCGACGTCATCCAACCTTGTGCGTGTTGCCAAATGGCAATGATGGCATTTCATTCCCGACGACATCCAACCGAGTGTGGTTCCCGAGGGCCATGCGTGCATTTAATGCCTAACGTTGTTCGTTCGTGTGTGTTGTCCAAAGGAGATGATAATATGCCACGCTCGACGTCGTCTAATCGTCTATGCTCTCAAAGGGTGATGATAACATGCCACATCTGACGTAGTCCACCCATAAATGTTGTCCAAGGGAAATGATGGCATTTAACGCCTGACGTCGTTCAACTGTTTGTGCTGCCCAATGGCGATAATAGTATTTCCACGAATGATGTAGTACGATCGTGTGTGCTTTCCTAGGGCAATGATAACATGTCATTCTTGACGTCGCCCTACTGTGTATGCTCTCAAAGGGCAATGATGGCCTTCCATGCCCGACGTAGTCTTACCATTTGTGCTATCCAAGGACCATGATGTCATGCCACGCTCGACGTCATCCGACCATGTATTCTCTTCAAGGGAGATTATGGCATGCCACACCCGACGTCATCTGACCGTGTATACTTTCCAAGGGCTTTGATGGCATGCCACACCTAACATCATCCAACCGTGTATGCTGTCCAAGTGTGATGCAAGGTCGAAGATTACATGCAACACCCGAAGTTGTTCGACCACATGTTCTACCCAATGGGGATGATTTCATGCCACGCCTGATGTCATCCGACTATGTGTGCTGCCCAGGAGCCATGCGGGCATGCCATACTAGTCGTCCGTTTGTGTGTGCTATCCAAGGGCGATGATAACATGCCACACCTTAAGTTGTCCGATCGTGTATGTTATCAAAGGGAGATGATAACATGCCACACCCAATGTAGTCCGACTGTAAATGCTGTCCAACGGCAATGATAAAATTTAACAAATGACATCTTCTAATCGTGTGTGCTACACAAGGGCGATTATAGCATTTACATGACCTATGTAGTCCAATCGTGTGTGTTGTCGATTGGAAATGATAACATGTCATGCCCGACGTTGTCTGACCATGAATGTTGTCTAAGGTCCATAATGCCATGCCACGCCTAACGGAGTTTAACCATCTATTCTTTCCAAGGGCGATTATGACATGTAACGCCTGACCGCGTCTAACCGTGTGTGTTGTCCAAGGGCGAAGATTGCATGTCATAGATGATGTCATCCGACCGCGTGTGCTTCCCAATGGCGATGATGACATGCCAAGCTCGACGTTATCCAACTGTGTGTGTTTCCCAAGGGACATGGAGGCATGCAACACATTACGTGGTCAAGTCATTTATGCTGTTCAGGGGCAATGATAACATGCCACGCCCGACATCATCTTATCATGTATGCTTTCCAAATGTGATAATGGGATCCCATGACCGATTTTGTACAACCGTGTATGATGTCCAAGGGCGATGGTGGCATGCCACACCCGACGTCGTTTATCCCTGTATGCTGTCCAAGAGTGATAATGGCATGCCTCGCCAGATGTCATCCAATCTTGTGTGCTGTTAAGGGGAAATGATAACATGCCACGCCATATGTCGTCTGATCGTGTATGTTTTTCAAGGGTGATGATAGCATGTCACGCACGACATCGTCCGACCGTGTGTGCTTTTAAAGGGATATGATTGTATGTGATGCCCAACATCGTCCGAATGTGTGTGCTACACAAGGGTGATAATGGCATGCCAAACCCAATGTCATCAAATGGTGTGTGCTACCCAAGAGCCATGCGGGCATTCAAAGCCCTCCGTTGTTCAATCGTGTTTGCTATCTAGGGGTGATGATAACATGTCATGCCCGACGTCATGTGATCATGTATGCTTTCCAAGAGCGATGATGGGATTCCATGCCCGACTTTATCCAACCGAGTATGATGTCCAAGGGCGATGATGGCATACCACACCCGACGTCGTCTGACCCTATGTATGTTGTTCGAGCGATGATGGTCCGCCACGCCTGATGTTATCCGACCATGTGTGCTGGCCAAGGGCGATGATGGCATGCCACAACCAACGTAGTCTAGCTGTGTATTATTTCCAATGGCGATGATGGCATACCACACTCGATGTCGTCCCACCATCTGTGTTGTCTAAGGGAAAAAATGGCATATCAAGCCCGATGTCATCTGACCGCGTGTGCTTCCTAATGGGGATTATGGTATTGCAACGTCCAACATTATCAGACCGTGTTGGCTACCCAAGGGCCATCCGGGCATGCCACGCTCGAGGTCGTACTATCGTGTGTGCTGTCCAAGGGTAAAGATAGCATCGTCTGACCCTGTGTGCTGTGTAATGGCGATGATGGCATGCCACACCCGATGCCGTCTGATTATGTTAGCGGCCTAATGGTGGCGATGGCATTCCACGCTTGACGTCATCAGATCGTGTATGTTGTGAAAGGGTAATGATGGAATGTCACACCCAAATTTGTCCGAGCATGTGTGCTTCCCTATGGAGATAATGATATGTCACGACCGACATCGTTCGAACGTGTGTGTTGCACAAGGGCGATCATGGTATGACACGCCCAACATAGTCCGACCATGTTTTCTATCCTATGGCGATGATGTCATGCCATGCTCAACGTTGTTCCACCATTTTTGTTGTCCAATGGCAAAGATGGCTTGTCACGCCCAACATTGTCCTACTACGTATGCTGCCTAATATCGATGATGTCATTGCAACGCCCGACGTTATCCGACTGTGTGTGATACCTAAGGGCAATGCAGACATACAATGCTCGAGGTCGTCCGACCATTTATGCTATCCAAGGGCGATAATAACATGCCATGCTCGACGTCGTCTGATCGTCTATGCATACAAAGAACCATGATAGCATGCCATGCCTGATGTGCCCGATTGTGTGTGCATTCCAAGCGCGATGATGGCATTTTCACGGCCAACATCATTCGACCGTGTGTGTTGCACAAGGGCGATGATGGTTAGCCACGCCCGATGTTGTACGTCCTTGTATGTTGTCCAAAGGTGATGATAGCATGCAATGTCTACATCGACCGACCATGTGTGAATTCCAAAGGGCAATAATGGAATTTAAGGGCCTACGTCATTCGACCTTGTGTGCTCCCCAAGTGCTATGATAAAATTCTAATGCCCAATGTCGTCCGACTATGTCTGCATTCAAAGGGCGATGATAACATGCCACGCCCAATGTCGTCTGATCGTGTATGCTATCCAAGGGCGATAATGGCATGCCACACCCGATGTCATCCAACTTTGTATGATTTCCAAGGGCTATGATGACATGTCACACCCAACGTCTTCCAACTGTGTATGGTGTTGAAGGGCGATCCAAGGTCGAAGATTACACGTCACACCCAAAGTCGTCTAACTACGTGTGCTATCGAATGGCGATGATGTCATGCGACTCCCGACGTCATCTGACCCTGTGTGCTGGCCAAGGGCCATGCGTTCATGCCATGCTCGTCGTCTGTTCGTGTGTGCTATCCAAGGGCGATGATAACATGCCATGCTGACATCATTTGATCGTGTATGCTGTCAAAGGGCGATGATAACATGCCACATCCGATGTAGTATGACTGTAAATGCTTTCCAACGACGATGATAGCATTAAACGAATGACGTCGTCCGACCGTGTGTGCTTCCCAAGGGATATTATAGTATTTCCATGACCTATGTAGTCTCGATCGTGTGTGTTGTCTATAGGAATTAATAACAAGTCATGTCCGATGTTCTCCGACCATGTATGTTGTCTAAGGGCCATAATGGCATGCCACGCCTGACTTAGTTCGACCATGTATTCTGTCCAAGGCGATGATGTCTTACCACACCCGACATCATCTTATCGTGTGTGTTGTCCAAGGGCGAAGATGGCATGTCATGCCTGACGTAGTCCGACCGCGTATGCTGCCCAATGTGTATGTTGGCATGCCACGCTCGACGTTGTCTAATCGTCTATGCTTTTAAAGGATGATGATAACATGCCACATCTGACGTAGTCCGGCCATAAATGTTGTCCAAAGGCAATGATGGCATTTAACGCCTTACATCGTTCAATTGTTTGTGCTGCCGAATGGCGATGATAGTATTTCCACGCATGATGTAGTACGATCGTGTGTGGTTTCCTAGGGCAATGATAACATGCCATGCTTGACGTCTCCTACTGTGTATGCTCTCCAAGGGCGATGATGGCCTGCCATGCCCGACGTAGTCTTACCATTTTTGCTATCCAAGGACCATGATGTCATGCAACGCTCGACGTCATCCGACCATGTATTCTCTCTATAGGCGATGATAGAATGCCATGACTGACGTTGTCCCACCGTGTGTGCTGTCCAAGGGAAAAGATGGAATGTCACACTTACGTCGCCCGATCGCGTGTGCTCCTCAATGGCTATCATGGCATTCCACTCCTGACGTCGTTCGACCGCATGTGATGCCTAATGGCGACGATGGAATGCCACACCCGACGTCATCTGACCGTGTAAGCTTTTTAAGGTCTATGATGGCATGCCACACCCAACGTCGTCCAACAGTGTATGCTGTCCAAGTGCGATTCAAGGTCGAAGATTACATGTCACACCCGAAGTTCTCCGACCGCATGTGCTACCCAATGGCGATGATGTCATGCCACGCTCGATGTCATCCAACTGTGTGTGCTGCCCAAGAGCCGTGTGGGTATGCCATACTCGTCGTCCATTCGTCTGTTCTATCCAAGGGCGGTGATAAAATGCCACACCTTAAGCCGTCCGATCGTGTATGCTATCAAAGGGCGATGATAACGTGCCACACCCGACGTAGTCCGACTGCTAATGTTGTCCGACGCTAATGATGGAATTTAACACATGACATCGTACGATTGTGTATGCTACACAAGGGCGATTATAGCATTTCGATGACCTATGTAGTCCGATAGTGTGTGTTGTCTATAGGAAATGATAACATGTCATGCGCGACGTTGTCCGACAGTGTATGTTGTCTAAGGGAAAGAATGGCGTGTCACGCCTGACGTAGTTTGTCCATGTAATCTGTCCAAGGGCGATTGTGGCATGCAACACCCGACATCATTTCACCGTGTGTGTAGTCCAAGGGCGAAGATGGCATGTCATGCCTAACGTCGTCCGACTGCGTGTTCTTCCCAATGGCGATGATGGCATGCCACGCTCGATGTTATCCAGCCGTGTGTGCTTCCCAAGGGACATGCAGGCATGCAACGCATTACGTGGTCAAATCATTTGTTCTTTTCAAGGCTGATGATAACATGTTACGCCCGACGTCGTCCGATCATGTATGCTTTCCAAGGGCGATGATGGGATGCCATGCCTGATTTTGTACAACCGTGTAATGTCCAAGGGCGATGATGGCATGCAACGCTCGATGTTATCCAACCGTGTGTGCTACCCAAGGGACATCCGGGTATGCCACGCATGAGGTCGTTCGATCGTTTGTGCTATCCAAAAGAGATGATAACATGCCACGCTCGACGTCTTCCAATCGTGTATGCTCTCCAAGAATGATGATTGTATGCCATGCCTTACATCGCTTGATTGTCTGTGCATTCCAAGGGCGATGATTGCATTACAATGGTCAACATCATTCGAAAGTGTGTGTTGCACAAGGGCGATGATGTAATTTGCATGCCCGATGTTGTCTGTCCTTTTATGCATTCCAAAGGCAATGATTGCATGCCATGTCGATGTCATCTGTGTATGCTTTCAAATGGCGATGATGGTTTGCCATGCCCGACATTTCCAACTGTGTCCGCTTTCAAAGGACGATAATTGCATGTCACGCCCGACGCTGTCCAAATATGTGTTCTACAAAAGGGTGATAATGGCATTGCACGCCAGATGAAATCCAATCGTGTGTGCTGCCCAAAGGCCGTGCAGGTATGCAACGCCTTACGTGGTCCAATCGTGTGTGCTGTCCAAGGGAGATGACAACATGCCGTACCGAACGTCGGCCGATCATGTATGCTTTCCAAGGGCGATGATGGGATTCCATGCCTGACTTTGTCCAACAGTTTATGATTTCCAAAGGCGATGATGGCATGCCACGCCCGACGTCGGCCAACCCTGTGTATGCTGTCAAAGTCCTTCGATGGTCTTCCATGCTCGATGTTGTCCGATCGTGTGTGCTGGCCAAGGGACATGATGGCATTCCACGACCCACATACTCCGGCTGTGTATTCTGTCCAAGGGCGATGATTCCATACCATGCCTGACGTCGTTCCACCATCTTTGTTGTCCAAGGGAGAAAATGGCATATAACGACCGATGTCTTCTGACTGCGTGTGCTTCCTTATGGCGGTGATGGCATTGCCACACCCGACTTTATCTTACCGTGTGTGCTACCAAAGGGTCATCCGGGCATGCCATGTCCACGATCGTCCGATCATGTGTGCTGTCCAAGGGCGAAAATGGCATGTCACACAGGATGTAGTCCGACCCCATGTGTTTCCCAATGGCGATGAGGGCATGCCACGCCCGATGTACGATCTCCTGTGCTGCCTCATGGCGATGATGGTATGCCACGCTCGACGTCGTCCGACCGTGTATGTTGTCCAAGGGCGATGATGGAACGCCACACCCAAATTTTTCTGACCCTGTTTGCTGCCCAAGGGTGATAATGGCATGTCACCCCCGACATTGTCCGAACGTGTGTGCGGCACAAGGGCGATAATAGAATGACATGCCGAATGTCATCAACTTGTGTGTGCAGTTCAAAGGTGATAATAACATGCCACACAAGACATTGTCCGATTGTATAAGATTTCCAAGGGCGTTTATTGGATGCCACACCCGACGTTGTCGAACCGTGTGTGCTGCCCAAGGGAGATGATGGCATACCAAACTTACGTAGTCCGATCCTCTTTGCTGTCAAGGGCAATTATGACATGCCACGCTTGTCGTTGTCCGACTGTGTGTTCTTCCCAAGGAGCATGTTGGCATGTCACGCCTAACATAGTCCGACCGTGTGTGCTGCATAAATGCGATGATTGAATGTCACGCCGGACATCGTCCGTCCATGTGTGTAGTCCAAAAGTGATGATGGCATGCCACATCGACAATGTGTAACCGTATGTGCTGCCTAAGGGAGATTAAAGCATTGCATGCCCACCGTCATCCAACCGTGTGTGCAGTCCAAGGTCAATGATAACAGGTCCCACCCGATGTCGTCCGATCGTGTATTTGTCGAAGGGCGATTTGGATGCTATACCCTATTTTGTCTGACTGTGTGTATGCTGTCAAAAAGCAATGATGGCGTGCCATGCCCGACATTGTCCGACTGCGTGTGCTGGCCAATGGCCATGATGGCATTTCATCCTTAACGTAGTCCGATTGTGTATGATGTCTAAGGGCGATGATGGCATGCTACGCCCGACCTTATCCCACCGTGGGTGCTTTCTAAGGGAGAAAATGGCATGTCATGCCTAATGTCATCCGACTTTCTGTGCTGCCTAATGGCAATGATGGCATGCCATGCCCAGCGTTTTCAGAGTGTGTGTGCTAACCAAGGGCCATGAGGACATTTCAAAGTCGACGTCATTCGATCATGTGTGATGTCTAAGGGCGATGATATCATGTCACCCGCTAAATTGTCTGATTGTGATTTGTTTACAAGGGCGATGATAACATGCAACACCCGACGTAGTCTAATCGTGTAGGTTGTCCAAGGGAAATGATTGCATTTAACACCCGACATCGACCGATCGTGTGTGTTCGCCAAGGGAGATTATAGCATTGCCACGCCCGATGTACTACGATCGTGTGTGATGTTCTAGGGCAATGATAAAATGTAATGCTCGACGTCGTCCTACCGTGTATGCTATCCAAGGGAGATGATGGCATGCCATTGCTGACGTCGTTCCACTATGTGTTGTCCAAGGAAAAAGATGGCATGTCACGCTTGACGTCATTCGACCGTGTGTGCTGACCAATGGAGATGATGAAATTCCAAGAATGACGTTGTACAAACGCTTGTGTTGCCTAATGGCGATGATGGCATCCCACACACGATGTCATCCGACTGTGTAGGATTCCGATGGGCCATGCGGGCATGCCACGCCTGATGTTATTCGATTGTTTGTGCTCTCCAAGGACAATGATAACATATGATACCCGACATCGTCCGATCTTGTATTCTTTCCAAGGGTGATAATAATATTCCACAGCTGATGTAGTCCAATCGTGTGTGCTTTCCAAGGGCAATGATGACATTTCACGCCGACGTCATCCGACCATATGTATTTCCCAAGGCCGATGATAACATTGCCACACCCAACATCGTCAAACCGTGTGGGCATTCCAAGGGCAATGATAACATGCTACGCTCAGCGTCTTCAAACCGTGTATGCTTCCAAGGGCGATGATGGCATGCCACGCCCTACGCTGTTCAACCTTTTGTATTCTATCCAAGTGCGATTATGGTCTTCCACGCCCGATGTCGTCCGACCGTGTGTGTAGTCCAAGTGCCATGATAAAATGCGAGGCTTGATGTACATCGGCCGTGTATTATGTCCATGGGAGATGATGGCATGCCATGCCCGACGTCATTCTACCATGTGTGGAGTCCAAGTGCGAAAATGGCATGTCATGTCTGTTGTCTTCCGACCGCGTCTGCTTCCCAATGCCAATGATGGCATTCCACTCCCAACATCATCGATTGTGCGTGCTGCCCAAGGGCTATGCGAGCATGCCAAGCCCGAGGTCTTCCGATCGTGTGTTCTGTCCAAGGGTGATGATAACATTCCACGCCTAATGTCGTTCAATCGGGTGTGCATTCAAAGGGAGATGATGTTATAACCACAGCCGACATCGTCCGGTCGTGTATGCTGCACAAGTGTGATGATGCAATCCCTATGTCATCCGTCTGTGTCTGCAGTCCAAAGTCAATAATGGTATGCCACTTCAACATCATTTGACAATGTGTGCTGTCCAAAGGTCAACGATGAAATTTAATTCCTAACGTCGTCCGACCATGTGTGTTGCCAATGGCGATGATAGCATTGCCTCACCCAACATTGTCCGACCGTGTGTGCAGTCTTAGGGCTATGATAATATGACATGCCCTACATTGTTTGATTATATATGTTATCCAAGGGCGATGTTTGCATGCCACTCCTGACATTGTTCGAACATGTGTATGCTGTCCAAGGGCGATGATGGCGTTCCACGCCTGACGGCGTCCGACCGTTTGTGCTATCCAAGGGCCAAGACGAAATGCCACGCCTGACATAGTTTGATCGTGTATTCTGTCCAAGGGCGATGATGGCGTGCCACGCCCGATGTTGTCCCAGCGTGTGTGTTATCCAATGGCGAATTCGGCATGTCACGGCCGACGTCGTTCGACCACGTGGGCTTCCCAATGACAATCATGGCATGCCACGCCCGATGTTATCCGACCGTGTGTGCTGCCGAAGGGCCATGCAGGCATGCCATGCCCAACTTCATCCGATTGTGTGTGTTATCCAAGGGAGATAATAACATGACACGGCCGACATTGTTAGAACGTGTATGTTTTCCAAGGGCGAAGATAACATGCCACACCCGACGTAATCCGACCGTGTATTTTATTCAAAGGCGATGATAACATGACACGCCAGATGTCGTCCAATCGTGTGTGGCACACAAGGAAGATAATCGTATGCCAAGCCCGATGTCGTTCCTCCGTGTGAGTAGTCTTAAAGCGATGAGAGCATGCCTCGTCAAATTCATTCGACCAAGTGTGCTATCCAAATGGAAATGATGGAATTTAACGCCCAATGTCATCCGACCGTATGTGGTGCCGAAGGGCGATGATAGCATTCCCACGCCCAACATCATTTGAGCGTGTGTGCAGTCTAAGGGCGATGATAACATGCCACGCCTGACGTCGTCTGACCGTGAATGTTGTCCAAGGACGATTATGGATACCACGCCCGAAGTTGTCCAAACATGTGTTTACTGTCAAAGGGCGATAATGGCGTGCCACGCCCGACGTCATCCGACCGTGTGTGCAGTCCAAGGGCGATGATAACATGCCATGCTCGACGTCGTCCTACCGTATATGTTGTCCAAGGGAGATTATTGCATACCACACTTTACATCGTCCGACCCTGTGTATGATGTCAAAGGGTGATTATGGAATGCCATGTCCGGCGTCGTCCCAGTGGTGTGTTGTCCAAGGGAGATGATGGCATGTCATGCCTAACGTCGTCCGACCGCGAGTGCTGCCCTATGGAAATGACGGCATGCAATGCCCGATGCCGTTCGACCGCCTGTGCTGCCTAATAGAGATGATAGCACGCCACGCGCGACGTCATCTGACCGTGTACGTTTTCCAAGGGCGATGATGGCGTGCCACCCCAATGTCGTCCAACGGTGTACGCATTGCAAGGGTCTTGATGGGATGCCACGCCTTACATTGACTGACCGTGTGTGCTTCCCAAGGGCGATGATGGCATGTCATGCCCGACGTCGTCCAAACGTATGTGCTGCTTAAGGGTGATATTGGCATTCTACGCCCGACATCATCCGACTGTGTGTAATGCCCATGGGTCATGTGGGTATGCCACGCCCTACGTGGTCCAATCGTGTGTGTTGTTGAAGAGCGATTATGACATGCCACGCTCGACATCGTCTGATCGTGTATGGTTTCAAAGGGAAATGATAGGATGACACGATTGACGTTGTCCGACCGTGTGTGCTGTCCAAGGGCGATGATGACATGCCTTCCACGATGTAGTCTGATCGTGTGTGCTGTGTAAGGGCGATGATGGCATGCCACACTCGACGTCGTCCGATCGTGTGTGCTACCCAACGACCATGCTGGCATGCCACGCCTAACATCGTCCGACCGCGTGTGCTGATGGCATCTAATGCATGATGTCATTTGATTGTGTGTGTTACACAAGGGTGATGATGGAATGCCACTCACGACGTCATCCGTACGTGTGTGCAAAACAAACAAGATGATGGCATGACAAGTAGACGTCATTTGACCATTTGTGCTATCCATTGGGCAATGATGGAATTTACAGCCCAACGTCGTCTGACTGTGTATACTGCCAAAAGGCAATAATAGCATTTCCATGCCCAAAGACATCAAAACGTGTGTGTAGTCCAAGGGAGATGATAACACGATCGTGTATGTTGTCCAAGGGCGATGATTGATGCCATGCTCGACGTTTTCCGACCGTGTGTATGGTGTCCAAGGGTGATGGTGACGTGCCACGCCCGACATCGTACAACCATGTGTGCTGGCCAAGGACGATGATTGCATGCCACGCCTGACGTATGCCGATCCTGTATGCTGTAAAGGGAGATGATGGTATGCCACACCCGACGACGTCTCACCGTGTGTGGTGTTTAAGGGCGAAGATGCCATGTCACACTCGATGTCATCCGACCCCGTGTGTAGCCTTATGGCAATATGTTATGCCACGCTGGCGTCATCCGACCGTGTGTGGTGCCCAAAGGCCATGCGGGCATGCCACGCCCGACGTCAACCGACCATGTGTGCTGTCAAAGTGGGATGATAACATGCCATGCCCGACGTCTTCTGATCGTGTATGCTTTCCAAGTGCGACAATAACATGCCACACATAACGTAGTCCGATCGTGTATGCCGTTCAAGGGCAATGATGGCATTTAACAATCGACATTGTACCACCGTCTGTGCTACCGAAGGGCGATTATAGCATTGAACCATGCGACGTAGTACATTCGCGTGTGCTGTCCAAGGGCAAGAAAAACTGCAATGGTCAACGTCCCCATACCGTATATGCTGTCCAATGGCGATGATGGCATGCAACGCTCGACGTGTATGCTGCCACGCCCAACATAGACTTACTGTGTGTTCTGTCCAAGGGTCATAATGGCAAGGCACGCGTGACGTCGTTTGACCGTGTATGTTGTCCAGGGGCCATGATTGCATGACACGATCGACGTCAGCCCACCGTGTGTGTTGTCCAAGGAATAAGATGGGATGTCATGCCTTACGTAATCCGACAACGATTGTTGTCCAATAACAAAGATGTCATAGCAAGCACGACATCCTTCGACAGCACGTGCTGCCTAATGGCAATGATGGCATGCCAGACCCGATGTCATTCGACCGTATGTGCTAACCAAGGCCATGAGGGCATGACACGCCTGACGTCATTCGATCATGTGTGTTGTCCAAGGGCGATAATTACATACCACACAAGAAGTCGTCCGATTATGTATGCTTTCGCAACGCGGTAATAACATGCCACACCTGACGTAATTCGACCATGTATAGTGTCCAAGGGCAATGATGGCAGTTAACACGCGACATCATCCGAAAGTGTGTACTGCCGTAGGGCAATGATAGCATTTCCACATCCAACATCGTCCTCCCGTGTGTGCATTCCAAAGGCGATGATAACATGCCATGCCCGACGTCTTCCGACTGTGTATGTTGTCCAAGGGCGATGATGTATGCCACGCTCGACATTATTCGACCGTGTGCTGGCCAAGGTCCATGATGGCATGCCAAGCCTGACGTAGTCCGATTGTGTATTCTTTCCTAGGGAGATATTGGCATGCCACACCACACCCGACGACGTCCCACTATGTGTGTTGTCTAATGGAGAAGATAGCATGTCACACCCGATGTCATCTGATGGCGTGTGCTGCCCAATGGAGATGATTGTTGTCCACTTCCGACGTCATTCGTCCATTTTTTCAGTCCAAAGGCGAAGATGGCGTGCCACGTCGATGTTGTCCGACCATCTGTGCAGTCAAAGGGAGATGATAACATGCCACGCCCGAAGTCTTCCAATTGTGTATGGTTTCAAAGGGCGATGATAGCATGCAACACCCAACGTAGTCCGACCGTGTATGCCATCCATGGGCAATGATGGCATTTAACTCCCGACAACATTCGACCTTGTGTGCTGCCTAAGGGCGATTATAGCATTGCAACACGCGACGTAGTACGATCGTGTGTGTTTTCCAACGGCGATGATAACATGCCATGCTCGGCGTCGCCCTACCGTGTATGCTGTCCAAGGCCGATGATTGCATGCCACGCCCGACGTCATCCGACCTTGTGTGTGCTGCCAAATGGCAATGATGGCATTTCACTCCTGACGATATCCAACCGTGTGTGGTTCCCAAGGGCCATGCGTGCATTCCATGCCCACCGTTGTTTGTTCGTGTGTGTTGTCCTAAGGCGATGATAATATGCCACGCTCGACGTCGTCTAATCGTCTATGCTTTCAAAGGGTGATGATAACATGCCACATCTAACGTAGTCCACCCAAAAATGTTGTCCAAGGGAAATGATTGCATTTAACGCCTGACGTCGTTCAACTGATTGTGCTGCCCAATGGCGATAATAGTATTTCCACGAATGATGTAGTACGGACGTGTGTGCTTTCCTAGGGCAATGATAAAATGCCATGCTCGACGTCGCCCTACTGTGTATGCTCTCCAAGGGCGATGATGGCCTTCCATGCCTTATGTAGTCTTACCATTTGTGGTATCCAAGGACCATGATTTCATGCCACGCTCGACGTCATCCGACTATGTATTCTCTCCAAGGGAGATGATGCCATGCCACACCCGACGTCATCCGACCGTGTATACTTTCCAATGGCTATGATGGCATGCCACACCTAACGTCATCCAACCGTGTATGTTGTCCAAGTGTGATGCAAGGTCGAAGATTACATGTAACACCTGAAGTTGTCCAACCACATGTGCTACCCAATGGGGATGAATTCATGCCACGCTAGATGTTATCCGACTATGTGTGCTGCCCAAGAGTCATGCGGGCATGCCATACTCGTCGTCCGTTTGTGTGTGCTATCCAAGGGCGATGATAACATGCCACACCTTAAGTTGTCAGATCATGTATGTTATCAATGGGCGATGATAACATGCAACACCCAACGTAGTCCGACCTTAAATGTTGTCCAATGGCAATGATAAAATTTAGCACATGACATCTTCTAATCGTGTGTACTACACAAGGGCGATTATAGCATTTACATAACCTATGTAGTCCAATCATGTGTGTTGTTTATTGGAAATGATAACATGTAATGCCCGACGTTGTCTGACCGTGTATGTTGTCTAAGGTCCATAATGGCATGCCACGCCTTATGTAGTATGACCATCTATTCTGTCCAAGGGCGATTATGGTATGTAACGCCCGAAAGAGTCTAACCGTGTGTGTTTTCCAAGGGCAAAGATTGCATGTCATAGCTAACGTCCTCCGACCGCGTGTGCTTCCCAATGGCGATGATGACATGCCAAGCTCGATGTTATCCAACCGTGTGTGTTGCCCAAGGGACATGCAGGCATGCAACACATTACGTGGTCAAAGCATTTGTGCTGTTTAGGGGCAATGAGAACATGCCACGCCCGACATCATCTTATCATGTATGCTCTCCAAGGGCGATGATGGGATCCCATGACCGATTTTGTACAACCGTGTATAATGTCCAAGGGCGATGGTGGCATGCCACTCCCGATGTCGTCTATCCTTGTATGCTGTCCAAGAGTTATAATGGCATGGCTCGCCCGATGTCATCCAACCGTGTGTGCTGCCCAATGGCCATGTGGGCATGCAACGCCCTACGTTGTCCAATCGTGTGTGCTGTTAAGGGGAAATGATAACATGCCACGCCTGATGTCGTCTGATGGTGTATGCTTTCTAATGGTGATGATAGCATGTCACGCACGACATCGTCTGACCATGTGTGCTGGCCAAGGGCCATGATGGCATGCCACAACCAACGTAGTCTAGCTGTGTATTATTTCCAATGGCGATGATGGCATACCACGCTCGATGTCGTCCCACCATCTGTGTTGTCTAAGGGAGAAAATGGCATATCAAGCCCGATGTCATCTTACCGCGTGTGCTTCCAAATGGGGATTATGGTATTGCATTGTCCAACATTATCTGACCGTGTTGGCTGCTCAAGGGCTATCCGGGCATGCCATGATCGAGGTCGTACTATCGTGTGAGTTGTCCAAGGGCAAAGATAGCATCTTCTGACCCTGTGTGCTATGTAATGGTGATGATGGCATGCCACACCCGGTGCCGTCTGATTGTGTAAGCGGACTAATGGCGGCGATGGCATTCCACGCTCGACGTCGTTCAATCGTGTATGTTGTGAAAGGGTGATGATGGAATGTCACACCCAAATATGTCCGACCATGTGTGCTTCCCAAGGGCGATAATGATATGTCACGACCGACATCGTTCGAACGTGTGTGTTGCACAAGGGCGATCATGGCATGCCACGCCCAACATAGTCCGACCGTGTTTTCTATCCTGCGGTGATGATGTCATTCCATGCTCAACGTTGTCCCACCATTTGTGTTGTCCAATGGCAAAGATGGCTTGTCACGCCGAACGTTGTCCTACTATGTATGCTGCCTAATATCGATGATGTCATTGAAACGCCCGACGTTATTCGACTGTGTATGATACCCAAGGGCCATGCAGGCATACAATGCCCGAGGTCGTCCGACCATGTATGTTTTCCAAGGGCGAGAATAAAATGCCACGCCCGACGTCGTCCGATGGTCTATGCATTCCAGGAACCATGATGGCATTCCATGCCCGACGTTGCCTGATTGTGTGTGCATTCCAAGTGCGATGATGGCATTTCCACAGCCGACATCATTCGACCATGTGTGTTGCACAAGGGCGATGATGGCATGCCACGCCCGACGTCATCCATCCTTGTATGTTGTCCAAAAGAGATGATAGCATGCAATGTTGATATCGTCAGACCATGTGTGAATTCCAAAGGGCAATCATGGCATTTAAGGGCCTACGTCATTCGACCATGTGTGCTCCCCACGTGCTATGATAAAATTCCAATTCACAATGTCGTCCGACTATGTTTGCATTCAAAGGGTGATGATAACATGCCACGCCCGATGTCGTCTGATCATGTATGCTATCCAAGGGCGATAATGACATGCCACACCCGATGTCATCCGACTGTGTATGCTTTCCAAGGGATATGATGACATGTTACACCCAACGTCGTCCAACCGTGTATGGTGTTGAAGGAAGATCCAAGGTCGAAGATTACACGTCACACCCAAAGTCGTCTAACCGCGTGTGCTACCCAATGGTGATGATGTCATGCCATACCCGACGTCATCTGACTGTGTGTGCTTCCCATGGTCCATGCGTGCATGCCATACTCGTCGTCTGTTCGTGTATGCTATCCAAGGGCGATGATAACATGCCACACTAACATCGTTTGATCGTGTATGCTATCAAAGGGCGATGATAACATGCCACATCCAACGTAGTCCGAGTGTAAATGCTTTCCAACGACGATGATATCATTTAACGAACGACGTCGTATGACCGTGTGTGCTGCCCAAGGGCGGTTATAGTATTTCCATGACCTATGTAGTCTCGATCGTGGGTGTTGTCTATAGGAACTAATAATATGTCATGCCCAAAGTTGTCCGACCATGTATGTTGTCTAAGGGCCATAATGGCATGCCACGCCCGACGTAGTTCGACCATGTATTCTGTCCAAGGGTGATGATGGCTTACCACGCCCGACATTGTCTCACCGTGTGTGTTGTCCAAGGGCGAAGATGGCATGTCATGCCTGATGTCGTTTGAGCGCGTATGCAACCCAATGTGTATGTTGCCATGCCATGCTCGACGTCGTGTAATCGTCTATGCTTTCAAAGGGTGATGATAACATGGCACATCTGACTTAGTTCGGCCATAAATATTGTCCAAGGGCAATGATGGCATTTAACGCCTGACATCGTTCAATTGTCTGTGCTGCCCAATGGCGATTATTGTATTTCCACGCATGATGTAGTACAATCGTGTGTGGTTCCATGCTCGACGTCGCCTACTATGTATGCTCTCCAAGGGCGATGATGGCCTGCCATGTCCGACGTAGTCTTACCATTTTTGCTATCCAAGGACCATGATGTCATGCCATGCTCGACGTCATCCGACCATCTATTCTCTCTAAAGGCAATTATGGCATGCCATGGCCGACATTGTGCCACCGTGTGTGTTGTCCAAGGGAAAAGATGGAATGTCACACTAACACTGCCCGATCGCGTGTGCTCCTCAATGGCGATGATGGCATTCCACTCCTTACGTCGTTCGACCGCATGTGATGCCTAATGGCGACGATTGCATGCCACACCCGACGTCATCCGACCGTGTATATTTTTTAAGGTCGATGGTTACATGCCACACCCAACGTCATCCAACCGTGTATGCTATCCAAGTGCGATGCAAGGTCGAAGATTAAATGTCACACCCAAAGTTCTCCGACCACATGTGCTACCCAATGGCGATGATGTCAAGCCACGCCCGATGTCATCCGACTGTGTGTGCTTCCCTGGAGCCATGCGGGTATTCCATACTCGTCGTCCATTCGTCTGTGCTATCAAAGGGCGATGATAAAATGCCACACCTTATGTCGTCCGATCGTGTATGGTATCAACGGCCGATAATAGCATGCCCTTACCCGATGTAGTCCGACCGTAAATGCTGTCCGACAACAATGATGGAATTTAACACCTGACATCGTCCAATCGTGTGTGCTACACTAGGGCAATTATAGAATTTCCATGACCTATGTAGTTCGATCGTGTGTGTTGTCTATAGGAAATGATAACATGTCATGCCCGACGTTGTCCGACCGTGTATGTTGTCTAAGGTCCAAAATGGCATCCCATGCCTAACGTAGTTTGACCATCTATTCTTTCCAAGGGCGATAATGGCATGCAACGCCCGACATAGTCTCACCGTGTGTTGTCCAAGGACGAAGATTGCAAGTCATAGATGACGTCATCTTATCGTGTACGCTCTCCAAAAATGATGATGTCATGCACCACTGTTGTAGTCTAACCGTAAATGTTGTCAAGGGTGATGATAGCATTTAACGCCCCACGTCATCCGACTGTGTATGTTTTTCGAGGTCTATGATGACATGCCACACCCAACGTCGTCCAACCATGTATGTTGTCCAAGGGCGATCCAAGGTCGAAGATTACATGTTACACCCGAAGTTGTCCGACCACGTGTTCTACCCAATGGGGATGATGTCATGCCACGCCGGATGTCATCCGACCGTGTGTGCTACCTTATGGAGATGATGGCATGCTACACCAGACATCATTCGACCTTATGTGCTGCCCAAGGGACGTGCGGGCATGACACGCCCGACGTCATTCGGCCGTGTGTGCTGTCAAAGGGCGATAATAGCATACCACACCCGACGTCGTCCGATCATGTATGCCCAAGGCGGTAATTACATGCTACACCTGACGTAGACTGACATTGTATGCTGTCCAAGGGCAATGATGGCATTTAATGTCCGACATCATCCGACTGTGTGTATTGCTCAAGGGCGATGATAGCATTGCCACGTCCAACATCTTCATACCGTGTCTGAATTTCAAAGGCGATGATAACATGCCATGCCCGACATTTTCCGACCATGTATGTTGTCCAAGGGTGATGATAGATTCCACACTCGATATTGTCCGACCGTGTGTATGTTGTCCAAAGGTGATGATGGTCTATCACGCCTGATGAAGTCTGATCGTGTGTGCTGGCCAAGATATATGATGGCATGCCAAGCCCGACGTAGTCTGCACGTGTATTCTATCAAAGGGCGATAATGGCATGCCACACCCGATGACGTCCCACCGTATGTGATGTCTAAGGGAGAAGGTGGCATGTCACACCCAATGTCGGCCGATGGTGTGTGCTGCCCAATTGAGATAATGCCATGAATCTACTGATGTCTTATGTCCGTGTATGCAATCCAAAGGCGATGATGGCGTGCCATGTCGACGTCGTCCGACAATGATTGTAGTCAAAGGGCAATGATAAGAAGCCACCCACGACGTCTTCCAGTCGTGTATATTTTCCAAGGGAAATGATAACATGCCACACCCAACGTAGTCTGACCGTGTAAGCCGTACAAGGGCAATGATGACATTTAACACCGGATAGCATTCGACCATGTGTGCATTCCAAAGGGCAAAAATGGCATTTAACGCCCTACGTCGTTCGACCATGTGTGCTGCCCAAGGGCTATGATAAAATTCAAATTCCCAATGTTGTCCGACTATGTCTTCAGTCCATGGGCGATGATAACATGCCACGCCCGAAGTCGTTTGATCGTGTGTGCTGTCCAAGGGCGATGATGGCATGCCACGCCCGACGTCTTTTGACCCAATGTATGCTGTCTAAGGGGGATGATGTCCTGCCACGCCTGACGTCGTCTGACAGTGTGTACTAGCCAAGGGCAATAATGGCATGCCGCGCCCGACGTACTCCTCTTGTGTATGCTGTCAAATGGCGATGATGGCATGTCATACCCGACGTCCTCCTACCGTGTGTGTGGTCCATGGGTGAATATGGCATGTCACAATCGTCATCTTCCGACCTTGTGTGCTACCAAATGGCAATGATTGCATATCACTGCTGACGACATCCAACCGTATGTGGTTCCCAAGGGCCATGCGTGCATGTCATTCCCAACTTCTTCATTTCATGTGTGTTGTCCAAAGGCTTTGATAACATGACACGCTCGACGTTGTCTATTCGTCTATGCTTTCAAAGGGTGATGATAACATGCCACATCCGACGTAGTCCCGCCATCAATGTTGTCCAAGGCCAATGATGGCATTTAACGCCTGACGTCGTTAAATTGTTTGTGTTGCGCAATGGCGATTATAGTATAACCACGCATGATGTAGTATGATCGTGTGTGTTTCCCTAGGGCAATAAAAACATTCCATGCTCGACGTCGCCCTATTGTGTATGCTCTCCAAGGGCGGTGATGGCCCTCCATGCCTGACGTAGTCTTACCGTTTGTGCTATCCAAGGATCATGATGTCATGCCACACTCAATGTCATCTGACCATGTATTCTATCCAAGGGCGATGATGGCATGCTATGCCCGACGTTGTCCCGCCGTGTGTATTGTCCAAGGGAAAAGATGGCATGTCACACCTGACATCGTCCGATCGCGTGTGCTCCTCAATGGTGATGTTGGCACGCCACGCCTAACGACGTTCGACCGCATGTGCTGCCTTATGGCGACGATGGCATGCTACACCCGAATTAATCCAACCGTGCATGCTTTCCAAAGGCTATGATGGAATGACAAGCCCAACGTCGTCCAACTTTTTGTGTTGTCCAAGGGCGATTCAAGGGCGAAGATTTTATGTCACACCCGAAGTTGTCTGACCGCATGTGCTACCCAATGGCGATGATGTCATCCCACGCCCGATGTCAATTGACCGTGTGTGCTGCCAAGGAGCCATGCAGGCATGCCATACTTGTCGTCCGTTCGTGTGTGTTATCCAAGGGCGATGATAAGATGCCACGCCTTAAGTTGTCCGATCGTGTATATTATCAAAGGGCAATGATAACATTCCACACCTGACGTAGTCTGACCGTAAATGTTGTCCAATGGAAATGATGAAATTTAACACATGACATCGTCCGATCGTGTGTGCTACATAAGGGCGATTATAGTATTTCCATGACCTATGTAGTCCGATCGTGTGTTTTGTCTATAGGAAATGAAAACATGTCATGCCCGACGTTGTCTGACCATGTATGTTGTCTAAGGTCCATAATGGCGTGCCACGCCTGACGTAGTTTGACAATCTATTCTTTCCAAGGGATATTATTGCATGTAACGCCTGACATCGTCTCACCGTGTGTGTTGTCCAAGGGCAAAGATTGCATGTCAGAGCTGATGTAGTCCGACCGCGTGTGCTTCCCAATGGCGATGATGGCATGCCACGCTCGACGTTATTCAACTTTGTTTGCTACCCAAGGGACATGCAGTCATGCAACACATTACATGGTCAAATCATTTGTGTTGTTCAGGGACAATGATAACATGCCACGCCCGACGTCGTCTTATCATGTATGCTTTCCAAGGGAGATGATGGGATCCCATGGCCAATTTTGTACAACCGTGTATGATGTCCAAGGGCGATGGTGGCATGCCACACCACATGTCGTCTGACCGTGTATGCTGTCCAAGAGCGATGTTGGAATGCCATGCTTGACATTGTCCAACTTTGTGTGCTACCCAAGGGAGATGATTGCATGTTTAGATGGACGTTGTTTTAACGTGTGTGCTGTAGAAGGGCGATAATGGCATGCCTTTCCCTATGTCATCCAACCGTGTGTGCTTCCCAATGTCCATGTGGGCATGCAACGCCCTACGTTGTCCAATCGTGTGTGCTATTAAGGGGCAATTATAACATGCCACGCCTGATGTCATCAGATCGTGTATACTTTCCAAGGGTGATGATAGCATGTCACGCACGACATCATCCGACCGTATGAGCTTTAGAATGGAGATGATTGCATGTCATGCCCAACATCGTCCTAATGTGTGTGCTCCACAATGGTGATAATGGTATGCCACGCCCAATGTCATCAAACCGTGTGTGTAGCCCAAAAGCCATGGGGGCATGCAAATCCCTGTGTTTTTCAATCGTGTGTGCTATTAAGGGGCGATGATAACATGCCAAGCCCGACGTCATTCGATCGTGTATGCTTTCCAAGGGCTATAATGGGATGCCATGCCCGACTTTGTTGAACCGTGTATGATGTTCAAGGGCGATGATGGAATACCACACCCGACGTCGTCCACCCTGTGTATGTTGTCCAAGGGCGATGATGGTCCGCCACGCCCGATGTTGTCTGACCATGTGTGCTGGCTAAGGGCCATGATGGCATGGCACAACCAGAGTAGTCTAGCTGTGTATTATTTCCAATGGTGATGATGGCATACCACGCTCGATGTCATCCCAGCATCTGTGTTGTCTAAGGGAAAAAATGGCATATCAAGCCCGTTGTCATCTGACCGCGTGTTCTTCCTAATGGGGATTATGGTATTGCAACGTCCAACATTATCTGACCATGTTGGCTGCCCAAGGGCCATCCGGCCATGCCTTGCTCGAGGTCGTACTATCGTGTGTGCTGTCCAAGGGCAAAGATAGCATTTTCCGACCCTGTGTTGTATGTAATGGCGATGATAGCATGCCACACCCGACGCCGTCTGATTGTGTAAGCGGCCTAATGGCAACGATGACATTTCACGCTCGACGTCGTCCGATTGTGTATGTTGTCAAAGGGCGATGATGGAATGCCACACCCAAATTTGTCCAACCCTGTGTGCTTCCCAAGGGCGATAATGATATGTCACGCCTGACATCAATCGAACGTGTGTGCTGCACAAGGGCGATAATGTCATACCACGCCCAACATAGTCCAACCATCTTTTCTATCCTACGGCGATGATGTCATGCCATGCTCAATGTTGTCCCACCATTTGTGTTGTCCAATGGCAAAAATGGCTTGTCACGCCCAACGTTGTCCTGCTACGGGTGCTGCCTAATATCGATGATGTCATTGCCATGCCCGACGTTGTCCTACTACTGTGTGTGATACCCAAGGGCCATGCAGGCATACCATGCCCGAGGTTGTCCGACTATGTATGCTATACAAGGGAGATAATCATATGCCACGTCCGATGTCGTCCGAGCGTCTATGCTTTCAAAGAACCATGATGGCATGCCATGCCTGACGTTGCCCTATTGTGTTTGCATTCCAAGCGCGATGCTGGCATTTACACAGCCGACATCATCCGACCGTGTGTCTTTCACAAGGGCGATGATTGCATGCCACGCCCGACGTCGTCCGTCCTTGTATATTGTCCAAAGGTGATGATTGCATGCCATGTCGACATCATCCGACCATGTGTGAATTCCAAAGGGCAATATTGGCATTTAAGGGCCTACGTCATTCGACCATGTGTACTGCCCAAGGGCTATGATAAAATTTCAAAACCCAATGTTGTCCGACTATGCCTGCAGTCCAAGGGCGATGATAACATGCCATGCAAGGGCCATAATGGCATAACACACCCGACGTCATCCGATCGTGTATGCTTTCCAAGGGCTATGATGGAATGCCACACCCAATGTCATCCAACCGTGTATGTTGTTAAAGGGCGATCCAAGGTCGAAGATTACACGTCAACCCAGAGTCGTCTGACTGCGTGTGCTACCCAATGGCAATAATTTCATGCCATTCCCGACATCATCTGACCGTGTGTGCTACATAAGGGCCATGCGTGCATGCCATGCTCGACGTTTGTTCGTGTGTGCTATCCAATGGCGATGATAACATGCCACGCTGACATCGTTTGATCGTGTATGCTCTCAATGGGCGATGATAACTTGCCACATCCAACGTAGTCCGACCGTAAATGCTTTCAAACGACGATGGTAGCATTTAACACACGACGTCGTCCGACCGTGTGTGCTTCCCAAGGGCGATTATAGTATTTTCATGACCTATGTAGTCTCGATTGTCTATGTTGTCTATAGGAAATAATAACATGTCATGCCCGACGTTCTCCGACCATGTATGTTGTTTAAGGGACGTAATGGCATGCCACAGCAGACGTATTTCGACCATGTATTATGTCCAAGGGCGATGATGGCTTACCACGCCCGACATCGTCTCACTGTGTGTGTTGTCCAAGGTCGAAGATGGCATGTCATGCCTGACATCGTCCGACCGCATGTGCTACCCAATGGCGATGAAGGCATGCCATGCTCGACGTTATCCAACCGTGTGTGCTGCCAAAGGGACATGCGGCCATGCAACGCACTACGTGGTCAAATCATGTGTGCTATTGAGGAGCGATGATAACATGCCACGCCCGACATCGTCCAATCATGTATGATTTGCAAGGGCGATAATGGGATGCCATGCCTGATTTTTTTCCAACCATGTATGATGTCCAAGGTTGATGATGGCATGCCACACCTAACGTCTTCTAACCGTGTATTCTATCCAAGAGTGATGATGGAATGCAATGTTCATTATTGTCCGACCGTGTGTGCTTCCCAAGGGAGATGATCACGTGTAACGCTAGACGTCGTTACAATGTGTGTGCTGCACAAGGCCGATAATGGCATGCCTCGCCAGATGTCATCCAACAGTGTCTTCCACCCAAGGGCCATGCGGGCATGCAATGCCCTACGTGGTCCAATCGTGTGTGTTGTTCATAAGCGATGATAACATGCCACGCCGGATGTCATCTGATCGAGTATGCTTTCCAAGGGTGGTGATGGCATGTCACGCACGTCATCATCCGACCGTGTGTGCCTTTCAAGGGCGATGATTACATGTCATTCCTGACGTTGTCCGAATGTGTGTGCTGCACAAGGGCGATAATGGCATGCCACACCCAATGTCAGCATACCGTATGTGCTGCCCAAGGGCCATGCGGGCATGCAAAGCCCTACGTGGTTCAATCTTGTGTGTTGTTGAGGAGCGATCATAAAATGCCACACCCGACATCGTTCAATCGCGTATGCTTTCAAAGGGCAATGATGGGATGCCACACTCGATGTAGTCTGATCGTGGGTTCTCTCTAAGGGCGATGATGGCATGACATGCTCGACGTTGTCCGATCGTGTGTGCTACCCAAGGACCATTCTAGCATGACACACCTAATGTCGTCCGACTATGTGTTCTGATGGCATCGAGTGCCCGATGTCGTTAGATTGTGTGCTGTAGACAAGGGCGATGATGGAGTGCCACATCGACGTCATCTGACCATGTGTGCGGTCTTAAGGGCAAAGATGGAATTACCGTCTGATGTCGTTCGACCGTGTATGCTGCCCAAAGGAAATGATAGCATTTCCATGCCCAACAACATTCAATCCTGTGTGCAGTCCAAGGGAGATTATAACATGCCACGCCTGACATCGCCCGATCATGTATGTTGTCTAAGAGCGATGATGGATGCAATGCTCGACGTTGTCCGATCATGTGTATGCTGTCCAAGGGAGATAATGGAGTGCCACGCCTGACATCGTACAACCGCGTGTGCTGGCCATGGACCATGATAGCATGCCACACCTTAAGTAGTTTGACCGTGTATGCTGCCCAAGGGCGATGATGGCAATCCATGCCCCATGACGTCCTACCGTGTGTGGTGTTTCAAGGCGAAGTGCCATGTCACACCCTATGTAATCCGATCGCGTGTGTAGCCCAATGGCGATGATGTCATGCCAAGCTCGATGTTATCTGACCGTGTGTGCTGCCCAAGGTCCATGCTGGCATGCCAAGCCCAACGTCAACCGACCGTGTGTGCTACCCAAGGGCGATTATTGCATTGCAACGCGCAACGTAGTACGGTCGTGTGTGCTGTCCAAGAGCTATGATAACTGTTATCATGCTCGACGTCGCCCTACCGTGTATGATGTCCATTGTCGATGATGGCATGCCACGCTCGACGTCATCCGATCCTGTGTGTGCTGTCCAAGGGCGACATAGACTTACCGTGTGTTCTGCCAAGGTTCATGATTGCATGACGCGCTCGACGTCGTCCAACCGTGTATGCTGTCCAAGGGAGATGATGGCATGACACGATCGACGTCCAACCACCGTGTGTTTTGTCCAAGGATGAAGATGTCATGTAATGCGTTACGTCCACGGACAGCGTGTGCTGCCAGATATCCTTCGATCGTGTGTTCTGTGAAAGGGAGATAATAGCATACCACACAAGATGTCGTCAGATCATGTATGCTTTCCCAGGGCGGTAATAACATGCCACACCTGACGTAGTCCGACAATGTATGCTATCCATGGGAAACAATGGCATTTAACGCCAGACATCATCCGACCGTGTTTACAGCCCAAGGGTGATGATAGCATTGTCACGTCCAACATTGTCCTACAATGTTTTCATTGCGAAGGCAATGATAACATGGCATGCACGATGTCTTCCGACTGTGTATGTTGTCTAACGGCTATGTAGATGCCACGCTCGACATTGTCCGACCGTGTGTATAATGTCCAAGGGCGATAATGGTCAGGCACGCCTGATGAAGTGTGATTGTGTGTGCTTGCCAAAATCTATGATGGCATGCAAAGCCCGACCTAGTACGATCATATATTCTGTCCAAGGACGATAATTGGATGCCACACCACACCTGACGACGTCCCACCGTGTGTGCTGTTTAACGGAGAAGATGGCATTTCACACCCAATGTTGTCCGACGGCGTGTACTATCCAATGGAGATGATGGCATGCCACTCCCGATGTCATAAGTCCGTGTTTGCAGCCCAAAGGCGAAGATGGTGTGCCATGTCGACGTCGTTCAACCATGTGTGCAGTCAAAGGGCGATGATAACATGCCACGCCCGACGTCTTCCAATCGTGTATGCTTTCCAAGGGCGATGATAACATGCCACACCCAGCATAGTCCGACCGTGTATGTCATCCAAGGGAAATGATGGCATTTAACACCTGATAGCATTCGACCATGTGTGCATTCCAAAGGGAAATAATGGCATTCAATGCACTACGTCGTTAAACCATGTGTGCTGCCCAAGGGCTGTGATAAAATTCCAACGCCAAATGTCGTCCGACTGGGTCTACAGTCCAAGGGCAATGATAACATACCACGATCGATGTCGTCTAATCTTGTATGCTGTCCAAGGGCGATGATGGCATGGCACGCCCTACGTGTTTTGACCCAATGTGTGCTGTCTAAGGGGGATGATGTCCTTGCCACGCCTGACATCGTCCAACCGTGTATCTTAGCCAAGGGCAATGATGGCATGCCACGCCTGACGCACTCCACCTGTGTATGTTGTCCAAGGGTGATGATGCCATCCACACCCGACCTCCTCCCACCGTGTGTGTTGTCCAAGGGTGAATATGACAAGTCACGACCGTCATCGTCCAAACTTATGTGCTACCAATGGCAATGATGGCATTTGACGCCCGAAGTCATCAAACCGTGTGTGGTGCCCAAGGGCCATGCATGCATGTCATGACCGACGTCGTCTATTCGTGTGTTTTACCCAAGGGCGATGATAACATGCCATGCTTAACGTCGTCTGATCGTGTTTGCTTTCAAAGGGCGATGATAATATGCCACATCCGACATAGTCTGGCCATAAATGTTGTCCAAGGGCAATGATGAAATTTAACTCCTGACGTCGTTCAACCGTTTGTGCTGCCCAAGAGCGATTATAGTATTTCTACGCCTGATGTAGTTCGATCTTGTGTGATTTCCAAAGGCAATGATAACATGCCATGCTCAATGTCGACCCTGCTGTGTATGCTCTCCAAGGGCGATGCTCGTCTGCGATGCCCAACGTTGTCTTACCGTTTGTGATGTCCAAGCACCATGATGTCATGCCACGCTCGATGTCATCCTACCATGTATTCTATCCAAGGGCGATGAAGGCATGCCATGCCCGACGTTGTCCCACCGTGTTTGTTTTCCAAGGGAAAATATGGCATGTCACACCTCACGTCGTCCGACTGTGTGTGCTCTTTAATGGAGATGATGGCATGCCAGGCCCGACGCCATTCGACCACGTGTGTTTCCTAATGGCGATTGTGGCATGCCACACCCGATGTCATGCGACCATGTTGCTTTCCAAGGGCTATGATGGCATTCCACACCCAACGTCGTCCAACTGTATATGCGATCCAAGGGCAATCCAAGGTCAAAGATTACATATCACACCTGAAGTTGTCCGACCACGTGTGCTACCCAATGGCGATGATGTCATGCCACGCCCGATGTCATCGGACCGTGTTTGTTGCCTAATGGCGATGATGGCATTCCACACCCAACGTCATTCTATTGTATGTGCGGCCCAAGGGATATGAGGGCATGACACGCCGGACGTCATTCGATCGTTTGTGATGTCCAAGGGCGATTATAGCACAACACACCAGACGTCGTCCGATCATGTTTGATTTTCCACGATTGTAATAACATGCCACACCTGACGTAGACTGATCGTGTATGCTGTCCGAGGTCAATGATGGAATTTAACGCCCGACATCATCTGACCGTTTGAACTACTCAAGAGAGATGATACCATTGACACATCCAACATCTTCCTAGCGCGTGTGCATTCCAATGGCGATGATAACATACCATACCCGACATCTTCCAACCGTGTATATTGTCAAAGCGCGATTATAGATTTTACGCTCGATATTGTCCGACTTCGTGTATGCTATCCAAGGGCGATGATGGTCTTTCACGCTCGATGAAGTCCGACCGTGTGTGCTGGCCAAGATCTATGATGGAATGCAAAGCTTGACGTTGTCTGCTCGTGTATTCAGTCCAAGGGCAATAATGACATTCCACAGCACACCCGATGACGTCCCACCGTGTGTGCTGTCTAAGGGAGAAGATGGCATGTCACACGCGATGTCGTCCGACGTCGTGTGCTTCCCAATGGAGATGATTGCATGACACTGTTGATGTCATATATCTGTGTTTGCAGTAAAAAGGCGAAGATGGCGTGCCATGTCGATGTCGTCCCACCATGTGTGCAGTCCAAGGGCAATGATAACATGCCACACCCAACGTAGTCCGACCGTGTATGCCGTCCAAGGGCAATGATGGCATTTAACACCCGATAGCATTTTACCATATGTGCATTCCAAAGGGCAATAATTGTATTTAACGCCCTACGTCGTTCGACCATATGTGCTGCCTAAGGTCTATGATAAAATTCCAATGCCCAATGTTGTCCGACAGTGTCTGCGGTCCAAGGGCGATGATAACATGCCATGCCTGACATACTCAACCCGTGTACGCTGTCCAAGGGCAATGATGGCATGCCATACCCGACGTCCTCCCACCGTGTGTGTGTTACAAGGGTGAATATGGCATGTCACGACCGTCATCGTTCAACCTTGTGTGCTGCCAAATGGCAATGATGGCATTTTACTCCAGACGTCATCAAACCGTGTGTGGTTCCCAAGGGCCATGCGTGCATGCCATGCCCGACGTCGTCCATTCGTGTGTGCTGTCCTAAGGCGATGATAATATGCCACGCCCGACGTCGTCTAATTGTGTATGCTTTCAAAGGGTTATAATAAGATGCCACATATGACGTTGTCCGGCCATAAATGTTGTCCAAGGGCAATGATGGCATTTAACGCCTGACGTCGTTCAACTGTTTGTGCTTCCCAATTGCGATTATAGTGTTTCCACGCATGATGTAGTATGATCGTGTGTGCTTCCCTAGGGTAATGATAACATGCCATGCTCAACGTCTCCCTACTATGTTTGCTCTCCTAGGGCGATGATGGCCTGCCATGCCCGACGTAGTCTAACTATTTGTGCTATCTAAGGACCATGATGTCATGCCACGCTCGATGTCATCCGACCATGTATTTAATCAAATCGCGGTGATTGCATGCCATTCCCGATGCTGTCCCACCGTGTGTGTTGTCCAAGGGAAAAGATGGCAGGTCACACTGAAGTTGTCCGATCACGTGTGCTCCTCAATGGCAATGAGGGCATGCCACGCCAGACGCCGTTCGACCGCATGTGCTTCCTAATGTCAACGATGGCATAACACACCCGACGTCATCCTATCATGTATGCTTTCCAAGGGCTATGATGGAATGCCACACCCAACGTCGTCCAACTGTGTATGCTGTCCAAGGGCAATCCAAGGTCAAAGATTACATGTCACACCCGAAGTTGTCCGACCGCATGTGCTGCCGAATGGCGATGATGTGATGCCACACCCGATGTCATTCGACCGTGTGTGCTGCCCAGGAGCCATGCGGGCATGCCATGCTTGTCATTTTTTCATGTGTGCTATCCAAGGGCGATGATAACATGCCACGCTTGACGTCGTTCGATCCTGTATGCTATCAAAGGGAGATGATAACATGCCACACCTAACGTAGTCCGACTGTAAATGCTGTCTAACGGCAATGATGGAATTTAACACACGACATCGTCTAATTGTGTGTGCTATCCAAGGGCGATAATAGCATTTCCATGACCTATGTAGTCCGATCGTGTGTGTTTTCCAAGGGCGAAGATTGCATGTCATAGCTGACGTTGCCGACCGCGTGTGCTTCCCTGTGGCGATGATGACATGCCACACATGATGTTATTCAACCATGTGTGCCACCCAAGGGACATGCAGGCATGAAACACATTACGTGGTCAAATCATTTGTGCTGTTCAGGGACAATAATAACATGCCACGCCCGACGTCGTCTTATAATGTATGCTTTCCAAGGGAGATGATGGGATCCCATGGACGATTTTATACAATTGTGTATGATGTCCAAGGGCAATGGTGGCATGCCACACCCCACGTCGTCTGACCGTGTATGATGTCCAAGAGCGATGATGGAATGCCATGCTCGACATTGTCCAACTGTGTGTGCTGCCGAAGGGAGATGATTGCCTATCACGCTGGACGTTGTTTTAACGTGTGTGCTGTAGAAGGGAGATAATGGCATGCCTCGCCCAATGTCATCCAACCGTGTGTGCTGCCCTATGGCCATGTGGGCATGCAACGCCCTACGTTGTCCAATCATGTGTGCTGTTAAGGGGCAATGATAACATGCCACGCCCTAGGTCGTCCGATCATGTGTGCTTTCCAAGGGCGATGATAACATGCCATTCCTACTGTCATCCGATCGTGCGTGCATTTGAAGGGCGATGATGTTATAACCACGGCAGACATCGTCCGATCGTGTGTGCTGCACAAGTGTGATGATGCAATCTTGACGTCATCCATCTGTGTGTGGAGTCCAAAGGCGATAATGGTATGCCATTTCAACATCATTCGACCATGTGTGTTGTCCAAAGGGAAACGATGAAATTTAACGCCTGACATCGTCCGACCATGTGTGTTTCCTAAGGCGATGATAACATTGACACACCCAACATTGTCCGACCGTGTGTGCAGTCCAAAGGCAATGATAATATGCCATGCCCTACGTCGTTCAATTGTGTATGTTGTCCAAGGAGAATGTTTGCATGCCACGCCCTAAGTTGTACGACCTTATGTATCCTGTCCAAGGGTGATGATGGCGGTCGACGCCCGATGTCGTTCGACCGTGTGTGCTAGCCAAGGGTGAATATGGTATGTCACGACCGTCGTCGTCCGACCTTGTGTGCTGCCAAATGTCAATGATGACATTTCAAACTCGACGTCTTCCAACTGTGTGGTGTGCCCAAGGGCCATGCGTGCATGCCATGCCCGACGTTGTTCGTTCGTGTGTGTTGTGCAAGGGCGATGGTAACACGCAACGCTCGACGTTGTCTGATCGTGTATGCTTTCAAAGGGTGATGATAACATGCCACATCCGACGTAGTCTAGCCATAAATGTTGTCCAAGGGAAATAATGGCATTTAACGCCTGAAGTCTTTTAACCGTTTGTGCTGCCGAAGGGCGATTATAGAATTTCCACACCTTATGTAGAGCAAGCGTGTGTGATTTCCAAGGGCAATAATAACATGTAATGCAAGACGTCGCCCTGCTGTGTATGCTCTCCAAGGGCGATGATGGTTTGCCATGCCTGACGTTGTCTTACTGTTTCTGCTGTCCAAGGACCATGATGCCATGCCACGCTCGACGTTGTCCCACCGTGTGTGTTGTCCAAGTGAAAAGATGGTAATTAACACCTGACGTCGGCCGATTGCTTGTGCTCCTCAATGCCGATGATGTCATGCCACGCTTGACGCCATTCGACAGCATGGCTACCTATTGGCGATGATGGCATGCCACACCCGACGTCATCCGACCGTGTATGCTTTCCAAGGGCTATGATGGCATGCCACACATAACGTCGTCAAACTTTGAATGATGTCCAAGGGCGATCCAAGGTCGATGATTACATGTCACACCCTAAGTTGTCCGACCACATGTGCTTCCCAATGGAGATAATGACATGCCACGCGCGACATCATCTGACCGTGTGTGCTGCCTAATGCCGATGATGGCATGCCACACCCGATGTCATTCAACCGTATGTGCTGCTCACGGGCCATAAGGGCATGACACGCCCTACGTTATTCGATCTTGTGTGATTTCCAAGGGCGATAATAGCATACCATACCAGACGTCATCTGCTCATGTATGCTTTCCCAGGGCAGTAATAACATGCCACACCTGACGTAGTCCGACCGTGTATGGTTTCCAAGGGCAATGATGGCATTAATCGCCCAACATCATCTGATTTTTTGTACTGCCCAAGGGCGATGATAACATTGCCACGTCAAACATCGTCCTACCGTGTGTGCATTTTTAAGGAGATGATAACATGCAATGCCCGACATCTTCCGACCGTGTTGTTGTTCAAGGGCTATGATAGAGCCACGCTCCACATTGTCCGACCATGTGTATGCTCTCCAAGGGTGATGATGGTCTGTCACGCTTGATGAAGTCCGACCGTGTGTGCTGGCCAAGATCTATGACGGCATGCGAAGCCCGACATAGTCCGATCGTGTATTCTGTCAAAGGGCGATAATTGCATCCACACCACACCCAATGATGTCCCACCATGTGTGCTGTCTAATGGAGATGATGGCATGCGCCTCCCGATGTCATATGTCCGTGTTTGCAGTCCAAAGGCGAAGATGGCATGCCATGTCGACGTCTTCGGACCATGTGTCCATTCAAAGAGCGATGATAACAAGCCACGTTCGACGTCTTCAAGTCATGTATGCTTTCTAAAGACGATGATAACATGCCACACTCACCGTAGAACGACTGTGTGTGCCTTCCAAAGGCAATGATGGCATTTAACACCCGATAGAATTCGACCATGTGTGCATTCTAAAGGGCAATAATGGTATTTAATGCCCTACGCCGTTCGACCATGTGTGCTGCTCAAGGGCTATGATAAAATTCAATCTCCGAATGTTGTCCGACTGTGTGTGCAGTCCGAGGGCGATAATAACATGCCCCGCCCGATGTTGTCTGATCGTGTGTGTTGTCGAAGGTCGATGATGACATGCCACGCCCGATGTGTTTCGACCAAATGTATGATGTCTAAGGGGGATGATGTCCTGCCACGCGTGATGTCATCCGACCGTGTGTACTTGCCAAGGGAAATGATGGCATGCCACGCCTACAGTACTCCACGCGTGCATGCTGTCCAAGGGTGAGGTTAGTATGCCATACCCGACGTCCTCAACCGTGTGTGTTGTCCAAGGGTGAATATGGCATGTCACGACCATCATTATCCGACCTTATGTGTTGCCAAATAGCAATGATGTCATTTAATGCCCGACGTCATCCAACCGTATGTGGTGCCCCAGGGCCATGCGTGCATGCCATGTTCGGCGTCGTCCGCTCGTGTGTGTTGTCCAAAGTAGATGAGAAAACATGCCATATCCGACGTTGTCCGGCCATAAATGTTGTCCAAGGGTAGTAATGAAATTTAACGCCTGACGTCGTTCAACCGTTTGTGCTGCCCAATGGAGATTATAGTATTGCCACGCCTGATGTAGTATGATCGTGTGAGCTTTCCAAAGGAAATGATAACATGCCATGCTCGACGTCGCCCTGCTGTGTATGCTCACCAAGGGAGATGTTGGGTAGCCATGCCCGACGTATTCTTACCGTTTGTGCTATCAAAGGACCATGATGTCATGCCACTCCCGACATCATTTGATCGTGTGTGCTGTCCAGGGCGATAATAACATACCACACCAGACGTCGTCCGATCATGTATGCTTTCCCAGGGCGATAATAACGTGCCACACCTTACGTTGTCTGACAGTGTATAGTGTAAAAGGGCAATGATGGCATTTAAGCTCGACATTATCTGACGGTGTGTACTGCCCAAGGGCAATGATAACATTGCCACGTCCAACATCGTCATACCGTGTGGTCATTCCAAAGGTGATTATAACATGCAATGCCCGATGCCTTCCGACCGTAAATATTGTCCAAGGGCAATGATGGATGTCACGCTCGACTTTGTCCGACCGTGTGTATTTTATCCATGGGCGATGATGGTCTGTTATGTACAATGATGTCCGACCGTGTTTGCTGAAAAAAGTCAATGATGGCATGCCAAGCCTTACGTAGTCCGATTATGTATTCTGTCCAAGGGTGATAATGGCATGCCACACCACACCCGACAACGTCCGATGGTGTGTTTTTCCCAATGAAGATGATTGTTTGCCACTCGTGACGTCATACGTACGTGTTTGCAGTCCAAAGGCAAAGATGGCATGCCACGTCTACGTCATTCGACCATCTATGCAGTCAAAGAGAGATGATAACATGCCACGCCCGACGTCTTCCAATCGGGTATGCTTTCCAAGGGCGATGATAACATGCCACACCCACCGTAGTCCGACCGTGTATGTCGTCCAAGGGTAATGATGGAATTTAACACCCGATAGGATTCGAACATGTGTGCATTCTAAAGGGCAATAATGGCATTTAACGCCCTACGTCGTTCGACCATGTGTGCTGCCCAAGGGCTATGATAAAATTCCAACGCCCAATGTTGTCCGACTATGTATGCAGTCCAAGGGCGATGATAACATGCAACACCTGATGTCCTTTGATCATGTGTGATGTCCAAGGGCGATGATGGCATGCCATGCCTTATGTGTTTCGACCCAATGTATGATGTCTAAGGGGGATGATGTCCTGCCACGCCTGACGTCGTCTGACCGTGTGTACTAGCGAAGGGCAATGATGGCATGCCACTCCTGGCGTACTCCACCCGTGTTTGCTGTCCAAGGGCGATTATGGCATGCAATACCCGACGTCCTCCCACCGTGTGTGTTGTCCAAAGGTGAATATGGCATGTCACGACCGTCATTGTCCGACATTGTGTGCTGCCAAATGGAAATTATGGCATTTCACGCCCGACATCATCCAACCATTTGTGGTGCCCAAGGGCCATCTGTGCATGCCATGCCCGACGCCATCCGTTCGTTTGTGTAGTCCAAAGGCGATGATAACATTCCACATCCGACGTAGTCCGGCAGTAAATTTTGTCCAAGGGCAATGATGGCATTTAACGCCTGACTTCGTTCAATCGTTTGTGCTGCCCAATTGAGATTATAGTATTTCCACGCTTGATGTAGTACGATCGTGTGAGAATTCCAAGGGCAATGATAACATGCCATGCTCGACGTCCCCCTACTGTGTATACTCTCCAAGGGCGATGATGGCCTGCCATGCCCGACGTAGTCTTACGGTTTGTGCTATCCAAGGACCATGATTTCATGCCACGCCCGATGTCATTCGATCGTGTGTGTTTTCCAAAGGCGATAATACCATGCCACAACATACGTCGTCCGATCATGTATGCTTTCCCTGTACTGTAATAACATGCCACACCTGACGTAGTCCGACCGTGTATAGTGTCCAAGGGCAATGATTGCATTTAATGCCCGACATCATCCGATGGTGTGTACTTCCCAAGGTCAATGATAGCATTGCCACGTCAAACAATGTCCTACCATTTGTGCATTCCAAAGGAGATGATAACATGCCATGACCGACGTCTTCCGACCGTGTATGTTGTCCAAGGGCGACGATGGATGCCACACTCGACATTATCATACTGCGTGTATGTTGTCCAAGGGCAATGATGGTCTGTCATGCCGATGAAGTCTGACCGTGTGTGCTGGACAAGGTCCATGATGGCATGCCAAGCCTGACGTAGTCCGATTGTGTATTCTGTCCTAGGGTTATTATGGCATGCCACACCACACCCGACGACCTCCCACCATGTGTGCTGTCTAAGGGAGAAGATAACATGTCTCACCTGATGTCGTTCGATGGCGTGTGTTGCCCAATGGAGATGATTGTTTGCCACTTTCGATGTCATACGTCCGTGTTTAGAGTCCAAAGGCAAAGATGGCATGCCACGTTGACGTCGTTCAACCATATGTGCAGTCAAAGGGAGATGATAACATGTCACGCCCGAAGTATTCCAATTGGGTATGCTTTCCAAGGGCGCTGATAGCATGGCACATCCAACGTGGTTCGAGCGTGTATGCCGTCCAAAGGCAATGATGGAATTTAACACCCGATAGCATTCGACCATGTGTGCATTTTAAAGGGCAATAATGTTTTTTAACGCCCTACGCCGTTCGACCATGTGTGCTGCCCAAGGGCTATGATGAAATTCCAACGCCCAATGTTGTCCGACTGTGTATGCAGTCCAAGGGCAATGATAACATGCCACGCCTGATGTCCTCTTATCATGTGTGATGTCCAAGGGAGATGATAGTATGCCATGCCTGATGTGTTTCGACCCAATGTATGATGTGTAAGGGGATTATGTCCTGCCACGCCTGACGTCGTCCGACCGTGTGTACTAGCCAAGGTCAATGATGGCATGCCACTCCTGGCATACTCCACCCGTGTTTGCTGTCCAAGGGCGATTATGGCATGCCATACCCGACGTCCTCCCACCGTGTGTGTTGTGCAATGGTGAATATGGCATGTCACGATCGTCATCGTCCGACCTTGTGTGCTGCCAAATGGCAATGATGGCATTTCACGCCGATGTCATCCAACCGTTTGTGGTGCCCAACGGTCATCCGTGCATGCCATGCCCGACGCCGCCTGTTCGTGTGTGCAGACCAAAGATGATGATAAATGCCACATCCGACGTAGTCCGGCCATAAATGTTTTCCAAGGGCTATGATTGCACTTAACGCCCAACGTCGTTCAACCGTTTGTGTTACCCAATAGAGATTACAGTATTTCCACGCCTGATGTAGTATGATCGTGTGAGCTTTCCAAGGGCAATGATAACATGCCATGCTCGATGTCTCCCTACTGTGTATTCTCTCCAAGGGCAATGATGGCCTTCCATGCCTGACGTAGTCTTACGTTTGTTCTATCCAAGGACCATGATGTCATCCCACGCCTGGCTTCATTCGATCGTGTGTGGTGTCGAAGGGCGATAATAACATACCACAGCATACATCATACGATCATGTATGCTTTCCCAGGGCAGTATTAACATGCCACACCTAACGTAGTCTGACCGTGTATAGTGTCCAACGGCAATGATGGCATTTAACACCCGACATCATCTGAAGGTGTGTACTATCTAAGGGAAATGATAGCATTGCAACGTCCAACATCGTCCTACCATGTGTGCATTCAAAAAAAGATGATAACATGCCATGCCCGACGTCTTCCGACCGTGTATGTTGTCCAAGGGCGATGATGGATGCCACGCTCGACATTGTCCGACCATGTGTATGTTGACAAAGGGAGATGATGGTCTGTCATGCCCGAAGAAGTCTTACTGTGTGTGCTGGACAAGGTCCATGATGGCATGCCAAGCCTGACGTAGTTCGATTGTGTATTCTATCCAAGGGGGATAATGGCATGCCACACTACAACTGACGACGTCCCACCGTGTATGTTGTATAAGGGAGAAGATAGCATGTCACACCCGATGTCATCCGATGGCGTGTTTTGGCCAATGGAAATGATTGTTGGCCACTCCCGACGTCATACGTCCGTGTTTGCAGTCCAAAGGCGAAGATGGCGTGCCACGTTGATGTCGTCCGTCCATCTGTGCAGTCAAAGAGAGATGATAACATGCCACGCCTAATGTCTTCCAATCGTGTATGCTTTCCAAGGGGGATGATAACATGCCAAACCCAACGTAGTCCGACCATGTATGTCGTCCAAGGGCAATGATGGCATTTAACACCAGATAGCATTCGAGCGTGTGTGTTGCCTAAGGGCGATTATAGCATAGCAAAGCCCGATGTAGTACGATCGTGTGTGTTTTTCAACGGAGATGATATAATTTTATGCTTAACGTCACCCTACTGTGTATGATGTCCAAGGTCGATGATGGCATGCCACGCTCGACGTTATCCAACGTTATGTGTGCTGTCTAAGGGCAGTGATAACATGCCACGCCCGCATATGCTTACCGTGTATGGTGTGAAAGTTCTATTACGGCATGCCATGCTCGATATCATCCAACTGTATATGCTGTCAAAGGGCTATGATGGCATCCCATGCCCGACGTCGTCCCTCCGTGTTTGCAGTCCAAAGGCGATGATCGCGTGCAACGTCGATGTCGTCCGACCCGTGTGCTGCACTATGGTGATGATTGCATGCTACGCCCAACATCATATGACCATATGTGCTGGCCAAAGGCCATGCAGGTGTGCCATGTCAGATGTCATCCGATCGTGTGTGCTGTCCTTTGGTGATGTTAACATGCCACAACCGATGTCGTCCGATAGTTTATGCTTTCTCAGAGTGATGATAACATGTTACACTCGACGTAGTTCGATCGTGCATGTTGTCTATGGGAAATAATGACATTTAATGCCCGACCTCATCCGACCGTGTGTGCTGCACAAGGGAGATAATAGCATTGCCACACCCAATGTAGTTCGACTGTGTGTGCTATAAAAGAGCGATGATAACATGCCATGCTCGACATCATCCTACCATGAATGCTGTCCAAGGTTGATTATGGCATGCCACGCACGAAATCGTTCAGTCATGTGTATGCTTACCAAGTGCGACGATGGCCTACCACGCCCGACGTAGTTCGACCGTGTGTGTTTTTCAAGGGCCAAGATGGCATACCACACTCGATGTCGTTTTTCCGTGTATGTTGTCCAATGAAGATGATGGCATTCAACTCCCGATGTCGTCCCACCTTGTGTGTTGTCCATTGAAAAATATGGCATGTCACGCCTGACGTCGTCCGACTGCGTGTGCTCTGCAATGGAGATGATGGCATGCCATGCACGACATCGTCCTACCGCGTGTGCTGCCTAATGGCAATGATGGTATGAAACGCCCGACGTGATCAAACCTTGTGTGCTGCCCAAAAGCCATGTGGGCATGCTACGCCCGACGTCATTAGATCGTGTGTGCTTTCCAAGGGCGATGATATCATACCACACCCGATGGTGTCCGATATTGTATTATTTCCAAGAGCGATGATAACATGAAACACATTACATAGTCTGACCGTGTATGCTGTCCAAGGGTAATGATGGCATTTAACACCCTACATCGTCCGACCGTGTGTGCTGCCAAAGGGAAATAAAAGCATTGTCAGGCCCAAAATTGTCGGATAGTGTGTGCAGTCCTAGGGCAATGATAACATTCCAGGACCAACGTCTTCCAACTGGGTATGATGACGATGATGGCGTGCCACGCTTGACGTCGTTCTACCCTATGTAGATTGTCCAAGGGTAGTGATGGCCTGCAACGCTCGATGTCGTTCGACCGTGTGTGCTTTCCAAGGGCCATGATGGCATGCCACAGCCAATATAGTCTGTACGTGTTTTTTATCCTACGGTGATTATGTTATGCCATGCTCAACATTTTCCCACAATTTGTGTTGTGCAATAGAAAAGATGGCTTTTCACGCCCAAAATCGTCATAATAAGTGTGCTGCCTAATCACGATGATGTGATTACCACTCCCAACGTTATCCGACTGTGTGTGATGCCCAAGGGCCATACAGGCATGCCATGCCCGAGGTCGCCCGACTATGTATGCTTTCCAAGGGCGATAATAACGTGACATGCTCGACGTCATCCGATCGTCTATGCTTTCCAAGAACCATGATGGCATGACAAGCCTGCGTTGCCCAATTGTGTGTGCATTACAAGGGCGATGATGGCATTTCCACGGCCAACGTCGTCCAACCATGTGTGTTGCACAAGGGCGCTGATGGCATGCCACGCCCGACGTCGTCTGTCTGTGTATGTTGTCCAAAGGCGATGATGGCATGCCATGTCGACATCGTCCGATCATGTGTGCATTCCAAAGAACAAAAATGTTACTTAATGCCGCACGTCGTTTGACCATGTGTGCTGCCCAAGGGCTATGATAAAATTCCAACGCCCAATGTCGTCTGACTATGTCTGTATTCCAAGGGAGATGATAACATGCCACGTCCAATGTCATATGATCGTGAATGCTATCTAAGGGCGATAATGGCATGCCACACCCGACGTCATCCGACCGTGTATACTTTTCAAAGGCTATAATGGCATGCCACACCCAACGTCGTCCAACCATTTATGTTGTCCAAGGGCGATCCAAGGTCGAAGATTACGTGTCATACCTGAAGTTGTCCGACCGCGTATGCTACCCAATGGCGATGTTGTCATGCCACGCTCGATGTTATCCGACCGTGTCTACTGCCCAGGAGCCGTGCGGGCATCCCATGCTGGTTGTCCGTTCGTGTGTGATATCCAAGGGCGATGATAAAATGCCACACCTGATGTCGTCCGATCGTGTATGATATCAAAGGGAGATGATAACATGCCACACCTGACGTAGTCCGACCGTAAATGATGTCCAACGGCAATGATGTCATTTAACCCACGACATCATCCGATCGTGTGCTACCAAAGGGTGATTATAGCATTTCCATGACCTATGCAGTCAGATCGTGTGTGTTGTCTTTAGGAAATAATTATATGTCATGCCGGACGTTGTTGTATAAGGTCCATAATGGCATGCAACGTCCGACATTATCTCACCATGTGCTTTGTCCAAGGGGGAAGATGGCATGTCATACCTGACGTCGTACGACCGCATGTGCTTCCCAATGGCTATGATAACATGCCACGCCCGACGTCGTCCGATCATGTATGTTTTCCAAGGGCTTTGATGGGATGCCATGCCCGATATTGTACAACCGTGTATATTGTCCAAGGGCGATAATGGCATGCCACACCCGACGGCTTCTGACCGTGTATACTTTCCAATAGCGATGATGGAATGCCATGCTCGACATTGTCCAACCGTGTGTGCTCCCTAAGGGATATAATTGCATGTCATGTTGGACGTCGTATTAACATGTGTGCTGTACAAGGGCGATAATGGCATGCCTCGCCCGAGTCATCCAACCGTGTGTGCGGCCAATGGCCATGCGTGCATGCAACACCCTACGTGGTCCAATCGTCTGTGCTGTTAAGGGGCGATTATAACATGCCACGCCCGAAGTCGTGCGATCGTGTATGCTTTCCAAGGGTGATGATTGCATGTCACGCACGACATCGTCCGACCATGTGTGCTTTCCAAGGGCGATGATTGCATGTCATGCCTGACATAGTCCGATTGTGTATTCTGTCCTAGGGCGATAATGGCATGCCACACCACACCCGACGACCTTCCACCATTTGTGTTGTCTAAGGGAGAATATAGCATGTCACACCCGATGTCGTCCGATGGCATGTGTTGCCCAATGGAGATGATTGTTTGCCACTTTCGACGTCATACATCCGTGTTTAGAGTCCAAAGGCAAAGATGCCGTGCCACGTTGACGTCGTTCGACCATATGTGCAGTCAAAGGGAGATGATAACATGTCACGCCCAAAGTCTTCCAATCCGGTATGCTTTCCAAGGGCGCTGATAGCATGGCACACCCAACTTGGTCCGAGCGTGTATGCCGTCCAAGGGAAATGATGGCACTTAACACCCGATAGCATTCAACCATGTGTGCATTCGAAAGGGCAATAATGGTATTTAACGCCCAACGTCGTTCGACCATGTGTGCTGCCCAAGGGCTATGATAAAATTTGAACGTCCAATGTTGTCCGACTGGGTATGCAGTCCAAGGGCGATGATAATATGCCACACCTGATGTCCTCTGATCATGTTTTATGTCCAAGGGCGATGATGGCATGCCATGCCTTATGTGTTTCGACCCAATGTATGATGTCTAAGGGGGATGATGTCCTGTCACGCCTGACATCGTCCGACCGTGTGTACTAGCCAAGGGAAATGATGGCATGCCATTCCTGGCGTACTCCACCCGTGTTTGTTTTCCAAGGGCGATTATGGCTTGCCATACCCGACGTCCTCCCACCGTGTGTGTTGTCCAAGGGTGAATATGGCATGTCACCACCTTTATCATCCGACCTTGTGTGTTGCCAAATGGCAATGATGGAATTTCACGCCGACGTCATCCAACTGTTTGTGGTGCCCAACGGCCATCCGTTCATGCCATGCCCGACGCCGTCCATTAGTGTGTGCAGACCAAAGGCGATTATAACATGCCACATCCAACGTAGTCCAGCCATAAATGTTGTCCAAGGGCTATAACGCCTGACGTCGTTCAACAGTTTGTGTTACCCAATAGATATTACAGTATTTCAACGCCTGATGTAGTATGATCGTGTAAGCTTTCCAAGGGCAATGATAACATGCCATGCTCGGTGTCACCCTACTATGTATTCTCTCCAAGGGCGATGATGGCCTGCCATGCCTGACGTAGTCTTACGTTTGTGCTATCCAAGGACCATGATGTTATCCCACGCCCAACGTCATTCAATCGTGTGTGGTGTCGAAGGGCGATAATGACATACCACACCATACATCGTCCGATCATGTATGCTTTCCCAGGGCGGTAATAACATGACACACCTGACGTAGTCCGACCGTGTATAGTGTCCAATGGCAATGATGGCATTTAACGACCGACATCATCTGATGGTGTGTACTGTCTAAGGGAAATGATAGCATTTCAACGTCCAACATCGTCCTACCGTGTGTGCATTCAAAAAGAGATGATAACATGCCATGCCCGATGTCTTCCGACTGTGTATGTTGTCCAAGGGTGATGATGGATGCCACACTCGACATTGTCCGACCGTGTGTATGCTGTCAAAGGGCGATGATAGTCTGTCACGCCCGATGAAGTCCGACTGTGTGTGTTGGACGAGGTCCATGATGGCATGCAAAGCCTGATGTAGTATTCTGTCCCAGGGGGATAATGGCATGCAACACTACACCTAACGACGTCCCACTGTGTATGTTGTATAGGGGAGAAGATAGCATGTCACACCCGATGTCGTCCGATGGCATGTTTTGCCCAATGGAAATGATTGTTTGCCACTCCCTACGTCATACGTCCGTGTTTGTAGTCCAAAGGCGAAGATGGCGTGCCACGTCTATGTCGTTCGTCTGTTTGTGCTGTCAAAGAGAGATGATAACATGCCACGCCTAATGTCTTCCAATCGTGTATGCTTTCCAAGGGCGATGATAACATGCCACACCCAACGTAGTCCGACCATGTATGTCGTCCAAGGGCAATGATGGCATTTAACTCTAGATAGCATTCGAGCGTGTGTGTTGCCTAAGGGCGATTATAGCATTGCAACGCCTGACATAGTACGATCGTGTGTGTTTTCCAACAGCGATGATATAATTTTATGCTCAACGTCAACCTACCGTGTATGATGTCCCAGGTCGATGATGGCATGCCACGCCCGAGGTTATCCAACGTTATGTGTGTTGTCCAAGGGCAATGATAACATGCCACGCCCGACATAGACTTACCGTGTGTGGTGTGCAAGGTCCATTACGGCATGCTATGCTCGATATCATCCGACTGTATATGCTGTCAAAGGGCTATGATGGCATCCCATGCCCGACGTCGTCCCTCCGTGTTTGCAGTCCAAAGGCGATGATCGCGTGCAACGTCGACGTCGTCCGACCCGTGTGCTGCACTATGGTGATGATTGCATGCTACGCCCAACATCATATGACCATATGTGCTGCCCAAAGGCCATGCAGGTGTGCCATGCCCGATGTCATCCGATCGTGTGTGCTGTCCATTGGCGATGTTATCATACCACACCCGATGTCGTCCGATAGTGTATGTTTTCTCAGAGTGATGATAACATGTTACACTCGACGTAATTCGATCGTGCATGTTGTCTAAGGGAAATAATGACGTCGTCCGACCACGTGTGCTCTGCAATGGAGATGATGGAATTCCATGGACGACATTGTCCTACCACGTGTGCAGCCTAATGGCAATGATGGTATGAAACGCCCGACGTGATCAAATCGTGTGTGCTGCCCAAGGGCCATGCGGGCATGCTATGCCCGACGTCATTTGATCGTGTGTGCTTTCCAAGGGCAATGATATCATACCACACACGATGGTGTCCTATATTGTATTATTTCCAAGAGCGATAATAACATGAAACACCTTACATAGTCTGACCGTGTATGCTGTCCAAGGGTAATGATGGCATTTAACACCCTACATCGTCCGACCGTGTGTGTTTCCCAAGGGAAATGATAGCATTGTCAGGCCCTAAATTGTCGGATCGTGTGTGCAGTCCTAGGGCGATGATAACATTCCAGGACCAACGTGTTCCCACCTGGTATGATGACGATGATGGCATGCCACGCCCGACGTCATTCGACCCTATGTATTTTGTCCAAGGGCAGTGATGGCCTGCAACGCCCGATGTCGTTCGACCGTGTGTGCTTGCCAAGGGCCATGATGGCATGCCACTACCAATATAGTCCATCCGTGTTTTTTATCCTACGGTTATAATGTAATGCCATGCTCAACGTTGTCCCACAATTTGTGTTGTGCAATGGAAAAGATGGATTGTCACGCCCAGCGTCGTCACACTACGTGTGCTGCCTAATCACAATGATGTCATTTCCACACCCGACGTTATCCGATTGTGTGTGATGCCCAAATGAAAATACAAGCATGCCATGCCCGAGGTCGTCCGACTATGTATACTCTCCAAGGGCGAGAATAACGTGACATGCCCGACGTCATCCGATCGTCTATGCTTTCCAAGAACCATGATGGCATGACATGCCTGACGTTGCCCAATTGTGTGTGCATTCCAAGGGCGATGATGGCATTTCAGCGGCCAGCGTTGTCCAACCGTGTCTGTTGCACAAGGGCGGTGACGGCATGCCACGCCCGACGTCGTCCGTGTGTGTATGTTGTCCAAAGGCGATGATGGCATTCCATGTCGACATCGTTCGATCATGTGTGCATTCAAAAGGGAAAACATGTTACTTAATGCCCTACGTCGTTTGACCATGTGTGCTGCCCAAGGGCTATGATAAAATTCCAACGCCCAATGTCGTTCGACTATGTTTGCATTCCAAGGGCGGTGATAACATGCCACGTCCAATGTCATCTGATCGTGTATGCTATCAAAGGGCGATAATTGCATGCCACACCCGATGTCATCCGACCGTGTATGCTTTCCAAAGGCTATGATGGCATGCCACACCCAACCTCGTCCAACCGTGTATGCTGTCCAAGGGCGATCCAAGGTCGAAGATTACGTGTCACACCTGAAGTTGTCTGACCGCGTGTGCTACCTTATGTCGATGATGTCATGCCACGCTTGATGTCATCCGACCGTGTTTGCTGCCCAGGAGTCGTGCGGGCATGCCATGCTGGTCGTCCGTTCGTGTGTGATATCCAAGGGCGATGATAACATGCCACACCTGATGTCGTCCGATCGTGTATGATATAAAAGGGGGATGATAACATGCCACACCCAATGTAGTCCGACCGTAACTGATGTCCAACGACAATAATTGCATTTAACCCATGACATCATCCGATCTTGTGCTACCCAAGGGAGATTATAGCATTTCCATGACCTATGCAGTCCGATCGTGTGTGTTGTCTTTAGGAAATTATAATATGTCATGCCCAACGTTGTCCGATAGTGTATGTTGTCTAAGGGCCATAATGGCATGCCATGCCCGATGTAGTTTGACCATGTATTCTGTCCAAGGGCAATTATTGCATGCCACGCCTGACATCATCTCACCATGTGCTTTGTCCAAGGGGGAAGATGGCATGTCATGCCTGACGTCGTCCGACCGTGTGTGCTTCCCAATGACGATGATAACATGCCACGCCTGATATCGTCCAATCATCTATGGTTTCTAAAGGTGATGTTGGCATAAGATGCCTGACGTTGTTCGGCCTTATGAATGATGTCCAAGGGGGATGATGGCATGCCACGCCCGACATCGTCCTACCGTGTCTACTTTCCAAGGTCCATGATGGCATGCCACGCCTGACGCAGTCCAACCTGTATTCTCTCCAAGGGTGATGATTGCGTGCCACGCTCAACAACATCCCACTGTGTGTGCTGTCCAAGGGCAAAGATGGCCTTTCATGATCGAGATCGTCCGACCGCGTGTGCTTCCTAACGACAATGATGGAATGCCACGCCCAACATCATCCGATCGTGTGTGCGGCCAAAGGGAATTGCGGGCATTCCATGTCCTACGCCATCTAATTGTGTGTGTTGTCCATTGGCGATTAATACATGACATGAACGACGTCGTCCAATCTTGTATTCTTTCCAAGGGCGATGATAACATCACACACCTGATATAGTCTGACCTTTTATACTGTCTAATGACAATGATGGCATTTAACGCCGACGTCGTTCGACCGTGTGTGCTGCTGAAGGGCGATAATATCATTGCCACGCCAGATGTAGTTTAGTAGTGTGTGATGTCCAAGGGAAATTATAACATTACATGCTCGACGTCGTCCTACCATGTATGTAGTCAATGTTCGATGATGGCATGCCACTCCCGACATCGTTTGCCCCAATTTTTCCTACCCAAGTGTCAAGATGGCTTTCTACGCCGGATGTATGCTAACCGTTTGGATTTTCCAAGGTCAATGATTGCATTCGACACTCGACCTCGTTCGACCATGTATGTTGTCCAAGGGCGATGATGACATGCCAGTCCCGATGTCATCCCACCATGTGTGTTCTCCAAGGGAGAAAATGGCATGTCACGCCTAACGTCGTTCGAATGCGTCTGTTGCGCAATGGCGATGATGGCATACCACACACAACATCGTCCGACCGCGAGTGCTGCCTAATGGCGATTATGGAATGCCACTCACGATATCATCCGACCATGCGAGCTTCCCAAGGGCAATGCAGACATTCCATGCTCGACGTCATTTGATCTTTTGTGCTGTCCAAGGGCAATCATATTATACCACACCCGACGACGTTCCATCTTGTATGCTTTCCAAGATCGATTATAACATTCCACACTTGACGTAATACGATCATGTATGTTGTCCAAGGGCAATGATGGCATTAAACGCTCGACGTTCTTGGACCGTGTGTGATGCACAAGAGAGATAGCATTGCCACGCCCAACATTATCTGACCGTGGGTGCAGTCCAAGAGAGATGATCTCATGCCACGCCCAACGTCTTTTAACCGTGTATGTTGTCCTAGCGCGATGATGGTATGCTAAGCCTGACGTCATCCGACCATGTGTAAGCTGTCCAATGGAGATAATGTCCTGCCACGCCCGATGTCATCCGATTGTGTGTGCTAGCCAAGGACCATGGTAGTATGCAACGCTTGACGTAGTCCGACTGTGTATTTTGTCACATGGTGATAATGGCATACCAAGCCCGACAGCATCCCACCATGTTTGACGTCATTAGACCGTGTGTGCTGCCCAAGGGACATGCAGGCATGCCATACATTAGGTCGTCTAATCGTTTGTGTTGTCCATGGGCGATGATAATATGCCGCTCTAGGCATCGTCCGATCATGAATGCTTTCCCAGAATGCTGATAGCATACCACACCTAGCGTCACCTGAAAATGTTTGCATTCCAAGGGTGATGATGGCATTGCGACGCGCGCCATTATCCGTCCGTGCATGTAGTCCAATGGTAATGATTGCATGCCACGTCGACGTCATCTGACCGTGTGTGCAGTACAAAAATGATGGAATTTAACGACCGACGTTGTTCGATTGTATGTTATTCCCATAGGCGATGATATCATTCCCATTCCCAACGTCGTCCGACCATGTGTGAAGTCCAAGGGCAATAGTAACATCCCACGCTCGACATTGTTCGATCGTGTAGGTTGTCCAAGCGCAATGGTGGCATGTCATGCCAGACTTTGTACGACCATATCCATGTTGTCCAAGGGGAATGATGGTTGTCCATGGTCAATGATTGCATTTAACACCCGACATCGTCCAATCGTGTGTGTTGGCCAAGGGCGATTATAGCATTGCCACGCCCGATGTAGTTCGATCGTGTGTGCTTTGCTAGTGCAATGATAACATGCAATGCTCAACGTCGTCCTACCGTGTATGGTGTCCAAGGTCGATGATGGCATGCCACGCCCGACATCGTCCCACTATATATGTTGTCCAAGGAAAAAGATGGCATGTCCCGACGTCATCCGCCCGTGTGTGCTGTCCAAGGGCAATGATAACATTCCATGCTCGACGTCGTCCTACCGTGTATGATGTCCAGGGGAGATTATTGCATGCCACGCTGGACATCGTCCGACCCTGTGTATGATGTACAAGGGCGATGATGGCATGCCATGTCCGACGTCGTCCCATTGGTGTGTTTTCCAAGGGCGATGATGGCATGTCACGCCTAACATCGTGCGACCGCGAGTGCTGCCCAATGGAAATGATGGCTTGCAATGCCCGATGCTGTTCGATCGCCTATGCTGCCTAATGGAGATGATGGCATGCCACGCGCGACGTCATCCGACTGTGTATGTTGTCCAAGGGTGATGATGGTGTGCCACGCCAAACGTCGTCTGACCTTGTAGGCTTTGCCAGGGCGGTGATTGGTTGCCATGCCCGACATCGACCGACCGTGTGTGCTTCCCAAGGGTGATGATGTCATGTCATACTTGACATCGTCCAAACGTGTGTGCTGCCCAAGGGTGATATTGGCCTTCGACGCCCGACATCATCCAACTGTGTGTAATGCCCATGGGTCATGCGCGTATGCCACGCCCTAGGTTGTCCAATCATGTGTGTTGTGGAAGAGCAATTATGACATGCCACGTTCGACATCGTTTGATTGTGTATGCTTTCCAAGGGCAAGGATGGGATGCCACGCCTGACGTTGTCCGACCGTGTGTGCTTCCCAAGAGCGATGATGGCATGCTTTTCATAATGTAGTCTTCTCGTGTGTGCTGTGTAAGGGCGATGATGGCATGCCACGCCCGATGTCGTCTTATCGTGTGTGCTGTCCAAGGGCGATGATGGAATGACACGCCCGACGTGTTTCGATGTAATGTATTATTTCTAAGGGGGATGATGTCTTGCCATGCCTGACGTCGTCCGACCGTGTGTACTAGCCAAGGGCAATGATGGCATGCCATGCCTGACGTACTCCACCTGTGTATGATGTCCAAGGGCGATGATGGCATGCCATACTCGACGTCCTCCCACAGTGTGTGTTGTCTAAGGTTGAATATGTCATGTCACGACCGTCATCGTTCGACCTTGTGTGATTCCAAATGACAATGATGGCATTTCACGCCCGGTGTCATCCAACCGTTTATGGTGCTCAAGGGCCATGCGTGCATGCCTTGGCCGATGTCGTCCCTTGGTGTGTGTTTTCCAAAGGCGATGATAACATGACACGCGCGACGTCGTCTGATCGTGTATGCTTTCAAAGGGTGATGCTAACATGCCACATCTGTCGTAGTCCGGCCATAAATGTTGTCCAAGGGCAATGATGTCATTTAACGCCTGGCGTCGTTCAACTGTTTGTGTTGCCCTATGGCGATAATAGTATTACCACGCATAATGTAGTACGATTGTGTATGGTTTTCTAGGGTAATGATAACATGCCAGGCTCGACATCTCCCTACTATGTATGCTCTCAAAGGGCGGTGATGGCCCTCCATGCCTGACTTAGTCTTACCGTTTGCGCTATCCAAGGATCATGATCTCATGCCACGCTCGACGTCATCCGACCATGTATTCTATCCAAGGGCGATGATTGCCTGCCATGCCCGACGTTTTCCCACCTTTTGTGTTGTCCATGGGAAAAGAGGGCATGTCACACCTGACAACGTCCGATCGTGTGTGCTCCTCGATAGTGATTATGGAACGCCACGCCTTATGACGTTCGACCGCATGTGCTCCCTAATGGCGACGATGGCATGCCACACCCGACGTCATCCGACCGTGTGTGCTTTCCAAGGGCTATAATTGAATGACAAACCCAACGTTGTCCAACTTTTTATGTTGTCCAAGGGCGATCCAAGGTCGAAGATTACATATGACACCCAAAGTTGTCCGACCGCATGTGCTACCCAATGGCAATGATGTCATCCCACTCTCAATGTCATCCGACCGTGTGTGCTGCCCAAGAGCCATGCAAGCATGCCATGCTCGTCGTTGATTTGTGTGTGCTATCCAATGGCGATGATAACATGCCACGCCTAACATTGTCCGATCGTGTATGCTATCAAAGGGAGATTATAACATGCCACACCCGACGTAGTCCGACCGTAAATGCTGTCCAACGGCAATGATGGCATTTAACACACGACATCGTCCGATTGTGTGTGCTACCCAAGGGCGATTATACCATTTCCATTACCTATGTTGTCCGATAGTGTGTGTTGTCTATAGGAAATGATAAAATGTCAAGCCCGACGTTGTGCGACCGTGTATGTTGTCTTAGGGCCATAATGGCATGCCACGCCTAACGTAGTTTGACCATGTATTCTGTCCAAGGACAATTTTTGCATGCAATGCACGAAATCGTCTCACCGTCTGTTTTGTCCAAGGGCGAAGATGGTATGTCATGCCTGACGTCGTACGACCACATATTCTTCCCAATGGTGATGATGGCATGCCTTACTCGACGTTATCCAACCGTGTGTGCTGCCCAAGGGACATGCAAGCATGCAACGCATGACGTGGTCAAATCATTTTTGCTGTTCATGGGCGATGATAACATGCCACGCCCGACGTCGTCCGATCATGTATGCTTTCCAAGGGCGATGATGGTATGCCATGCCCGATTTTTTACAACTGTGTATGATGTCGTAGAGCGATGATGGCATGGCACACCCAACATCGTCTGACCGTGTATGCTTTCCAAAAGCGATGATGGAATGACATGCTCGACATTGATCAACCGTGTGTGCTGCCCAAGGGAGATGATTGCATGTCACACTGGACGTTGTTTTAACGTGTGTGCTGCACAAGGGCGATAATGGCATGCCTCGCCCGACGTCATCAAACCGTGTGTGCTGCCCAATGGCCATGTGGGCATGCAATACCCTACGTGGTCCAATCGTGTGTGCTGTCAAGGGGCGATGATAACTTACCACGCCAGATTTCGTCCGATTGTGTATGCTTTCCAAGGGTGATGATGGCATGTCACGCACGACATCGTTCGAATGTGTGTGCTTTCCTAGGGCGATGATTGCATGTAATGCCCGACGTCGTCCGAATGTTTGTGCTTCACAACGGTGATAATGGCATGCTACGCCCAATGTCATCTAACCGTGTGTGCTTCCCAAGAGCCATGCGGGCAAGCAAAGCCCTACGTTGTTCAATCGTGTGTGCTCTTCAGGGGCGATGATAACATGCCACACCCGACGTCGTTCGATCGTGTATGCTTTCCAAGGGCGATGATGGGATACCATGCCCGACTCTGTCCAACGGTGTATGATGTCCAAGGGCGATGGTGGCATACCACGCCCGACGACGTCCGACCCTGTTTATGTTGTCCAAGGCCGATAATGGTTTGCCATGCCCGATGTTGTCCGATTATGTGTGCTGGCCAAGGGCCATTATGGCATTTCACAACTAACGCAGTCTAGCTGTGTATTATTTCCAATGACGATGATGGCATACCACGCCCGATGTCGTCCCACCATCTGTATTGTCTAAAGAAGAAGATGGCATATCAAGCCCGATGTCATCTGACCGCGTGTGCTTCCTAATGTGGATTATGGTATTGCAATTTCCGACTTTATCTAGCCGTGTGTGCTACCCAAAAGCCATCCAGGCATGCCACGCTTGAGGTCATACGATCGTGTGTGCTGTCAAAGGGAAAATATGGAATCGTCCGACCCTATGTGGTGTGTAATGGCGATGATGGCATGCCACACAAGACGCCATCTGATTTTGTGTGCAGCCTAATGGCAACGATGGCATGCCAGGCTCGACGTCGTTCGACCGTGTATGTTTTCAAAGGGTGATGATGGCATGCCACTCCCAAATTCATCCGACCCTGTGTGCTTCCCAAGGTCAAAATGATATGTCACGCCCGACATCGTTTGAATGTGTGTGCTGCACAAGGGCGATAATGGCATGCCTCGCCCGACGTTGTCCAGTCCTGTGTGTTGTTCAAAGGTGATGAAAACATGTCATGCACGACATTATCCGATCGTGTATGTTTTCCAAGGTCGATGATGGGATGCCACACCCGACGTTGTCCGACCATATGTGCTGCTTAAGGGCGATGATGGCACGCCACACCAGACTTAGTCTAATCGTGTGTTCTATCCAAGGGGGATAATGGCATGCCACGCTCGTCGTTGTCCGACCGTGTGTGCAGCGAAAGAACAATGATAACATGCCACGGTCGACGTCTTCATATCGTGTATGGTTTCTAAAGGTGATGTTAGCATGCCACGCCTGACGTTGTCTGGCCTTATGTATGTTGTTCAAGGGTGATGATAGCATGCCACGCCTGACATCTTCCGACCGTGTATGCTTGCCAAGGGCCATGATGGCATGCCACGCCTGACATAGTCCGACCTGTATTCCATCCAAGGGAGATGATTGCATGCCACGCTAAACGTCATCCCACCGTGTGTGCTGTCTAAGGGCGAAGATATACTGTCATGCTCCACATCGTTCGATATCTTTCGACCGCGGTTGCTGCCCAATTGAATTTATGTCATTCTACGCGCGACCTTATCTAACCGTTTGTGCTTCCCAAGGGCAATGCGGGCATGCCACGCCTGAGGTCGTCCGATCGTGTATGCTGTCTTAGTGCAATGATAACATGCCACGCCCGACGTCGTCCGATCATGTATGCTTTCCAAATGCGATAATGCCATGTTACGCCTGATGTCGCCCAATCGTGTGTGCATTCCAAGGGCGATAATGGCATTACCAGGGCCGACGTCGTCCAACTGTGTACTTCACAAGCGCGATGATGGCATGCCACTTCCAATATCATCTATCCGTGTTTGCAGTCAAAAGGCGATGATGCCATGCCACTTCGAGGTCATCCGACCATGTGTACGGTCAAAAGGTCAACAATGGCATTTAACCCGCGACGTCATCTGACCGTGTGTACTTGCCCAAGGGCAATGATAAGATTGCCACTCCCAATGTAGTCCTACCATGTTTTTTGTCAAAGGTCAATGATAACCTGCCACGACCGACGTCGTTCGATCGTGTATGGTTTCTAAAGATGATGTTGGCATGCGACGCCTGACATTGTTCGGCCTTATTTATGCTGTCCAAGGGCGATGATTGTATGCCACGCCGAACATCGTCCTACAGTGTCTGCTTGCCAAGGTCATGATGGCATGCACCGCCTGACGTAGTCCAACCTGTATTCTATCAAAGGGTGATGATTGCATGCCACACTCAATGTCATCCCTCCGTGTGTGCTGTCCAAGGGCGAAGATGGCCTTTCATGCTCGACATCATCCGACCGCGTGTGCTTCCTTATGGCAATGATGGCATGCCACGCCTGACATCATCCAACCGTGTGTGCGGCCCAAGGGCATTGCAGGCATTCCATGCCCTACGTCATCTGATTGTGTGTGTTGTCCATTAGCGATGAATACATGACAAGCACGAAGTCGTCCAATCTTGTATTCTTTCCAAGGGAGATGATAACATCTCACACATGATATAGTCTGACCGTTTATGCTGTCCAATGACAATGATGGCATCTAACACCCGACGTCGTTCGACCGTGTGTGCTGCAGAAGGGCGATAATATCATTGCTACGCCCGATGTAGTACGATAGTGTGTGATGTCCAAGGGCGATGATAACATGCCATACTCAACATCGTCCTACCATTTGTGCTGTCACAGTTCGATGATGGCATGCCACTCCCGACATCGTTTGCCCCTATGTTTACTGCCCTAGGGTGAAGATGGCCTTCCACGCCCGATGTATGCTAACTGTTTGTGTTGTCCAAGGTCCAAGATGGCATGACACACTTGACCTCGTTCGACCGTGTATACTTTCCAGGGGCGATGAAGACATGCCACGCCCGAGTCATCCCACCATGTGTGTTGTCCAAGGGAAAAAATGTCATCGAACACCTAACGTTATCCGACCGCGTGAGTTGCGCTATGGCGATGATGGCATGGCAGGCACAACATTGTTCGACCGCGAGTGCTGCCTCATGGCGATGATGGCATGCCACGCACGATATCATCCGACCATGTGTGCTGCCTAAGGGCAATGCAATCATTCCATGCTCGACGTCATTCGATCTTTTGTGCTGTCCAAGGGTAATTATATTATACCACACCCGATGCCGTCCGATCTTGTATGCTTTCCAAGATCGATGATAACATTCAACACATGACGTAATCCGATCATGTATGTTGTCCAAGGGCCATGATGGCCTTTAACGCCCGATATTCTTGGACCGTGTGTGCTTCACAAGAGAGATAGCATTGCCACGCCCAACATCGTCTGACCGTGGGTGCAGTCTAAGAGAGTTTTATCATGCCACGCTCGACGTCTTCCGACCGTGTATGATGTCCCAGGGCGATGATGGCATGCCAAGCCCGACGTCATCCGACCATGTGTAAGCTTCCCAAGGGAGATGATGGCCTACCACGCCCAATGTTGTCCGACTATGTGTGCTTGCCAAGGAGCATGATGGTATGCAACGCCCAACGTAGTCCGAATGTGTATTTTGTCAAAGGGTGATAATGGCATGCCTAGCCCTACAGCATCCCTCTATGTGTGACGTCATCCGACCGTGTTTGCTGCCCAAGGGCCATTCGGGCATGCCACGCTTGAGGTCGTCTAATCGTGTGTGATGTCCAAGGGAGATGATAATATGTCGCGCCCTTTTTCATCCGATCGTGTATGCTTTCACCGAACGAGGATAGCATACAACACCTAACGTCGCCCGATCGTGTGTGAATTCCAAGGGTGATGATGGCATTGCCACGCCTGACATCATCCTTTCGTGTATGCAGTCCAATTGTGATGATTGTATGCCACGTCGACATCGTCTGACCGTCTGTGCAGTACAAAAGGCAATGATGGATTTTAACAACCGACGTTTTTCGATCGTGTGTGGTGCCCAGAGGCGATGATATCATTCCCATGCGCAACGTCATTTGACCGTGTGTGAAGTCCAAGGGCAATGATAACATGCCACACCCGACGTTGTTTGATCGTGTATGTTGTCCAAGCGCAATGATGGCATGTCATGCAAGACGTTGTACAACCATATGCATGCTGTCCAAGGGGAATGATGCCCTGCAACATTCGACGTCGTCCGACGGTGTGTGCTGGCCAAGGTCTATGATGGCATTCCACGCATGATGTAGTCTTACCATGTATGCTATCCTGGTGCGATGATGGCATGCCATGCCTGAAGTCCTCCCACCGTGTGTGCTGTCCAATGGCAAAGATGGCATGTCCTGCCAGAAGTCGTCTACACCACGTGTGCTTCCCAATGACTATGAAGGCATTCCACGCCCGACATCATTTGACCATGTGTGCTGCCTAATGTCCATGCAGGCATGTCATGCCCGACGGTGTTCATTTATGTGGGATGTCCAACGGTGATGATAAAATGCCATGCCCAACGTCTTCCGATCATATATTCTTTCAAAGGGGGATGATAATATGCCACACCGAACGTAGTCTGACCTTGAATGATGTCCAAGGGAGATGATAACATTTAATGATCGACGTAGTCTTACCATGTATTTCTGTATAGCTTTTTCCATATTTTATCTATCTAAGGGTGATGATGGAATGCCACGCCCAATGTAGTCCCACTGTGTGTGTTGTCCAAGGGTAAAGATTGCATGGCACGCCTGACTTTGTCCGCCGCGAGTACTTCCAAATGACGATGTTGGCATGCAATGCCCGATGCTGTTCTACCGCGTGTGCTGCCTAATGACTATGATGTCATGCCACACCCGACGTCTTTCGACAGTGTATGTTGTCCAAGGGAGATGATAACATGCCACACCCGACGTCGTCAGACGGTGTATGCATTCTAAGGGCGATGATGGTATGTCACGTACGACATGTCCAACCATGTGCTCTTTCCAAGGGCGATGAGTGAATGTCACGCCCGACGCTCTCCGAACATGTGTGCTACACAATATTGATAATAGCATTGCACGCCCGATGTCATCGAACCATGTGTGCTGCCCAAGGGCCATGCGGGCATGCAAAGCCCTACGTTTTCAAATCGTGTGTGTTGTTCAAGGGCGATGATAACATGCCACGCCGAACGTCGTCCGATCATGTATGCTTTCCAAGGGCGATGATAGGATGCCATACCTGACTTTGTCCAACAATGTATGATTTCCAAAGGCAATGATGGCATGCCACGCCCGACGTCGTCTGACCCTGTCTATGCAGTCAAAGGGCTATGATGGTCTGCCACACCCGATGTTGTCCGATCGTGTGTGCTGGCCAAGGTCCATGATGGCATTCCACGTTCCACATAGTCCGACTGTGTATTTTGTCCAAGGGAGATGATGGCATTCCAAGCCTCATGTTGTTCCACAATCTTTGTTGTCCAAAGGAGAAGATGAAATATCACGCGCTACGTCTTCTGGCCCTGTGTGCTTCCTTATGGCAATGATGGAATTACCAAGCTCAACTTTATCTAACCGTGTGTGCTTCCAAAGGGGCATCCCGGCATGCCATGTCCACGGTCGTCCGATCATGTGTACTGTCCAAGGACGAAAATGGCATGTCATGCCTGATGTCGTCTGACCCCGTGTTCTACCCAATGGCGATGAGGGCATGCGACGCCCTAAGCCGTCCGATCTTGTGTGCTACCTAATGGCGATGATGGCATGCCACGCTTGACGTCCTCCGACCGTGTATGTTGTCCAAGGGCGATGATGGCATGCCACACCCAAATTTATCTGACCATGTTTGCTGCCCAAGTGAAATAATGACATGTCACTCCCGACATTGTCTGAACGTGTGTGCTGCACAAGGGTGATAATAGCAGTCCATGACCGACGTGATCCGACTGTGTTTGATGCCCAAGGTCCATGCGGGCATGCCACGCCCTCCATTGTCAAGTACTCTGTGGTGTTCAAAGGCAACGATAACATGCCATGCATGACATTATACGATCATATATACTTTCCAAGGTAGATCATGGGTTGCCACACCCGACGTTTTCCAACCGTTTGTGCTTCCCATGGGCGATGATGGCATGCCACAATTGACTTAGTCCGATCGTCTTTGCTGTCAAGGGAGAGAATGGCATGCCACGCTCGTCGTCGTCCGGCTGTGTGTGCTGCCCAAGGACCATATTGTCATGTCACGCCTAACGTCGTCCGACCATGTTTGCTATCCAAGAGAAATGATTGCATGAAATACCCATCGTCATCCGACTATGTGTGCTGCACAAGGGTGATGATGGCATGCCACGCCCGATATCGTCCGTCCATGTGTGCTCTCCAAACGCGATGATGGCATGCCACGTCGACATTTTGCAACCGTATGTCCTGACCAAGGGCGATTATAGCATTGCATGTCCAACATCATCCGACTGTGTGTGCAGTCCAAGGTCCATGATAACATGCCCCGCCCGATGTCGTCCAATTATGTATTTGTCCGAGGGCGATTCTGATGCTATGCCTGATGTTGTTCGACCGTGTGTATGCTTTTGAAAGGCGATGATGGCGTGCCATACCCTATATTGTTCGACCGCGTGTGCTGGCCAAGGGCCATGATGGCATGCCACGACTAACGTAGTCTGATCTTGTATGCTGTCCAAGGGAGATGATGGCATGCTACACCCGACTTCGTCCCACCGTGTGTGCTGCCTAAAAGAAAAGATGGCATGTCCGACCATATGTACTGCCCAAGGCCGATGATAACATTGCCACACCAAACATCGTCAAACGGTGTGGGCATTCCAAAGGCAATGATACCATGCTACGCTAGACGTCTTCCAATCGTGTGTGCTGTCCAAATGCGATGATGGTATGCCACGCCCAACGCTGTCCGACCCTGTGTATGCTATCCACGTGCGATAATGGCCTGCCACGCTCGATGTGGTCCGACCGTGCGTGTAGTCCTAGTGCCATGATGGAATGCGAAGCCTGATGTAGTCCGGTCGTGTATTCATTCCATGGGAGATGATGGCATGCCACTCCCGACATCATCCTACCATATGTGCAGTGCATGTGCGAAAATTGAATGTCACATCCGATATCTTCCCACCGTGTGTGCTTTTTAATGATTATGATGGTATTCCACTCCTCACATCATCTGATCGTGCGTGCTGCCCAAGGGCTATGCGGGCATGCCACGCCTGAGGTCGTCCAATCGTGTGTGCTGTCCAAGGGCGATGATAAAATTCCACGCCTAATGTCGTTCAATCGTGTGTGCATTCAAAGGGAGATGAATTTGTAAGCATGACCGACATCGTACGATCGTGTGTGCTGCACAAGTTTGATAATGCACTCCTGATGTCATCTGTCTGTGTGTTCAGTCCAAAGGCGATAATTGTATGCCATTTCAACATCATTCGACCATGTGTGCGGTCCAAAGGTCAACGATGAAAATTAATGCCTAACGTCGCCCGACCATGTGTGTTGCCAAAGGAAATGATAGCATTGCCACAGCCAACATTATCCTACCATGTGTGCAGTCTAAGGGCGATGATAATATGTTATGCCCTACGTCGTTCGACTGTGTATGTTGTCCAAGGGCGATGTTTGCATGCCACGCCCGACGTTGTTCTATCGTGTATTCTGTCCAAGGGAAATTATGGCGTGCCACGCCCGACATCGCCCCAGCCTGTGAGTTATGCAATGGCGAAGATGGCATGTCATGCCCGCCATCGTTCGACCACGTGTGCTTCCTAATGGCGATGATGGCATGCCACGCCCGATGTTATCCGAATGTGTTTGCTGCCGAAGGTCCATGCAGGCATGCCATACCCAAATTTATCCTATTGTGTGTGCTATCAAAAGAAAATGATAACATGCCACACCCGACTTTGTTCGAACGTGTATACTTTCCAAGGGCGATGATAACATGCAACACCAGACGTGTTCCGGCCGTGTATTTTATCCAAAGGCGATGATAACAAGACATGCCTGACGTCGTCTAATCGTTTGTGGCACACAAGCAAGATGATGGTATGCCAAGCCCGACGTCGTCCGTCCGTGTGAGCACTCTAAAAGCAATGATGGTATGCCTTGTCAACTCCAATCTACCATGTGTGCTTTCCAAATGGCAATTATTGAATTTAACGCCCAAGATCATCTGACCATATGTGCTGCCGAAGGGCGATGATAGCATTCCCACGAATAATATTGTTTAACTGTGTGTGCTGTCCAAGGGCAATGATAACATGCCACGCCTGATGTTGTCTGACCGTGAATGTTGTCCAAGGACGATGATGGATGCCATGCCCGACGTTGTTCAACCATGTGTATACTGTCCGAGGACGATAGTGGCGTGCCACGCCCGACGTCATCCGACCGTGTGTGCTTCCCAAGGGCGATTATAACATGTCATGCTCGACGTCGTCCTACCGTGTATGCTGTCCAGGAGAGATTATAACATGCCACGCTTGACATCGTCCGACCCTGTGTATTATGTCCAAGGGCGATGATGGTATGCCTTGTCCGGTGTCGTCCCATTTGTGTGTTGTCAAAGGGAGATAATTGCATGTCACGCCTAACGTCGTCCGACCACGAGTGCTGCCCAATGGAAATGATGGCATGCAACGCCCGATGCCATTTGACCGCCTGTGCTGCCTAGTGGAGATGATGGCATGCCACACGCGACGTCATCTTACCGTGTATGTTGTCCAACGGCGATGATGGCGTTCCACGCCCAACGACATCCGAAGGGGTACTCTTTGCAAGTTCGGTGATGGTATGCAACGCCCGACATCGATGGACCGTGTGTGCTTCCCAAGGGCGATGATGGCATGTCATGCCCGACGTCGTCCAAACATGTGTGTTGCCCAATGGTGATATTGGCATTCTACACCCAACATCATCCGACTTTGTGTAATGCCTATGGGTCATTTGGGTATGCCAGGCCCTACGTGGTCCAATTGTGTGTGCTGTGGAAGAGCGATTATGACATGCCATGACCGACATCGTCTGATTGTGTATGCTTTCCAAGGGCAATGACGGGATGCCACGCCTGACGTTGTCCGACCGTGTGTGCTTCCCAAGGGAGATTATGGCATTCCTTGCACGACGTAGTCTGATCATGTGTGCTGTGTAATGTCGATGATGGTAGGCCTTGCCCGATGTCGTCTGATCGTGTGTGCTGTCAAAAGGCGATGATGGCATGCCATGCCCGACGTGTTACGACCTAATGTATGCTGTCTAAGGGGGATGATGTCCTACCACGCCTGATGTTGTTCGAACGTGTGTACTAGCCAAGGGATTTGATGGCATGCCACGCTTGACGTACTCCTCCCGTGTATGTTGTCCAAGGGCGATGATGGCATGCAATACCCGACGTCCTCCAACCGTGTGTGCTATACAAGGTTGAATATGGCATGTCACGACCGTCATTGTCCGACCTTGTGTCTAAGGGCGATGATATGCTTTCCAAGGGAGATGAAGGCATGCCACACGCGACGTCATCTTACCGTGTATGTTGTCCAACGGCCATGATGGCGTTCCACGCCCAACGACATCCAACGGGGTACTCTTTGCATGTGCGGTGATGGGATGCAACGCCCGACATTGACGGACCGTGTGTGCTTCCCAAGGGCGATGATGGCATGTCATGCCCGACGTCGTCCAAGCATGTGTGTTGCACAAGGGTGATATTGGCATTCTACACCCGACATCATCCGACTTTGTGTAATGCCTATGGGTCATGCGGGTATGCCACGCCCTTCGTGGTCCAATCGTGTGTGCTGTGGAAGAGCGATTATGAAATGCCATGACCGACATCGTCTGATTGTGTATGCTTTCCAAGGGAAATGATGGGATGCCACGCCTGACGTTGTCCGACCGTGTGTGCTGCCCAAGGGATATTATGGCATTCCTTGCACGACATAGTCTGATCATGTGTGCTGTGTAATGTCGATGATGGTATGCCACGCCCGATGTCGTCTGATCGTGTGTGCTGTCAAAAGGCGATGATGGCATGCCATGCCCGACGTGTTACGACCTAATGTATGCTGTCTAAGGGGGATGATGTTTTACCACGCCTGATGTTGTTCGACCGTGTGTACTAGCCAAGGGATTTGATGGCATGCCACGCTTGACGTACTCCTCCCGTGTATGCTATCCAAGGGCGATAATGGCATGCAATACCCGACGTCCTCCCACCGTGTGTGTTATCCAAGGTTGAATATGGCATGTCACGACCGTCATTGTCCGACCTTGTGTCTAAGGGCGATGATATGCTTTCCAAGGGAGATGATGGGATGTCATGCCCGACTTTGTCCAACCGTGTATTATGTCCAAGGGCGATGATGGCATACCGCACTAGACGTCGTCTGACCCTGTGTATGTTGTCAAAGGGCGATGATATTCCGCCACGCCCAATGTTGTCCGACCATGTGTGCTGGCAAAGGGCCATGATGGCATGCCACAACCAACGTAGTCTAGCTGCGTATTATTTCCAATGGCGATGATGGCATACCACGCTCGATGTCGTCCCACCATCTGTGTTATTAAAGGGAGAAGATGGCATATCAAGCCCGATGTCATCTGTTCGCGTGTGCTTCCTAATGGGGATTATGGTATTGCAACGTCCAACATTATCTGACCGTGTTGGCTGCCCAAGGGCTATCCGAGCATGCCACGCTCGAGGTCGTACTATCGTGTGTGCTATCAAAGGGCAAAGATAGCATCTTCTTTCCCTGTGTGCTGTGAAATAGCGATGATGGCATGCTACACCCAATGCTGTTTGATTGTGTATGAGGCCTAATGGGGACGATGGCATTCCACGCTCGATGTAGTCCGATCGTGTATGTTGTGAAAGGGTGATGATGGAATGCCACACCAAAATTTGTCCGACCATGTGTGCTTCTCAAGGGCGATAATAATATGTCACGACCGACATCATTCGAACGTGTGTGTTGCAGAAAGGAGATAATGGCATGCCATGCCCAACATAGTTTGATCTAGTTTTCTATCCTACGGCGATGATGTCATGCCATGCTCAACGTTGTCCCACCATTTGTGTTATCCAATGGCAAAGATGGCTTGTCACGCCCAATGTTGTCCTACTACGTATGCTGCCTAATATCGATGATGTCATTGTAACGCCCGACATTATCCGACTGTGTGTGATACCCAAGGGCCACGAAGGCATACAATGCCCGAGGTCGTCCGACCCTCTATGCTGTCCAAGGGCGATAATAACATGCCACGCCCAACATCGTCCGATCGTCTATGCATTCCAAGAACCATGATGGCATGCCATGCCTGACGTTTCCCGATTGTGTGTGCATTCCAAGCGCGATGATGGCATTTCCACGGACGACATCATCCGACCGTGTGTGTTTCACAAGGGCGATGATGGCATGCCATGCCTGACGTCGTCCGTCCTTGTATGTTGTCCAAAGGCGATGATAGCATGCAATGTCGACATCATCCGACCATGTGTGAATTCCAAAGGGCAATAAGGGCATTTAAGGGCCTACGTCATTAGACATTGTGTGCTCTCCAAGTGCTATGATAAAATTCCAATGCCCAATGTCGTCCGACTATGTCTTCATTCAAAGGGCGATGATAACATGCAACGATCGATGTCGTCTGATTGTGTATGCTATCCAAGAACGATAATGGCATGCCACACCCGATGTCATCTGACTATGTATGCTTTCCAAGGCCTATGATGAAATGTCACACCCAACGTCTTCCAACCGTATATGGTGTTGAAGGGCGATCTAAGGTCGAAGATTACACATCACACCCAAAGTCGTCTAACCGCGAGTTCTACCCAATGGCGATGATGTCATGCTACACCCGATGTCATCTGACCGCGTGTGCTGCCCAAGGGCCATGCGTGCATGCCATGCTCTTCGTCTATTCGTGTGTGCTATCCAAGGGCGATGATAACATGCCACACTAACATCGTTTGATCGTGTATGCTCTCAAAGGGCAATGATAACATGCCACATCCGACGTAGTCCGATTGTAAATGCTTTCCACCGACGATGACAACATTTAACGTACGAACCGTGTGTGCTGACCAAGGGAGATTATAGTATTTCCATGACCTATGTAGTCTCGATTGTGTGTGTTGTCTATAGGAATTAATAACATGTCATGCCTGATGTTCTCCGACCATGTATGTTGTTTAAGGGCCATAATGGCATGCCACGCCCGACATAGCTCGACCATGTATTCTGTCCAAGGGCTATGATGGCATGCCACACCTAACGTCATCAAACCGTGTATGCTGTCCAAGTGCGATGCAAGGTCGAAGATTACATGTAACACCCGAAGTTGTCCGACCGCATGTGCTACCCAATGGGGATGATTTCATGCCACGCTAGATGTTATCCGACTATGTGTGCTGCCCAGGAGCCGTGCGGGCATGCCATACTCGTCGTCCGTTTGTGTGTGCTATCCAAGGGCGATAATAACATGCCACACCTTAAGTTGTCCGATCGTGTATGTTATCAAAGGGCGATGATAACATGCCACACCCAACGTAGTCCGACCGTAAATGTTGTCCAACGGCAATGATAAAATTTAACACATGACATCTTCTAATCGTGTGTACTACATAATGGCGATTATAGCATTTACATAACCTATGTAGTGCAATCATGTGTGTTGTCTATTTTAAATGATAACATGTCATGCCCGACATTGTCTGACCGTGTATGTTGTCTAAGGTCCATAATGGCATGCCACGCCTAATGTAGTTTGACCATTTATTCTTTCCAAGGGCGATTATGGCATGTAACGCCCGACAGCGTCTAACCGTGTGTGCTTTCCAAGGGCGAAGATCGCATGTCATAGCTAACGTCGTCCGACCGCGTGTGCTTCCTTATGGCGATGATGACATGCCAAGTTCGATGTTATTCAATCGTGTGTGTTGCCCAAGGGACATGCAGGCATGCAACACATTACATGGTCAAATCATTTGTGCTGTTCAGGGGCAATGATAACATGCAACGCCCGACATCGTCTTATCATGTATGCTTTCCAAGAGCGATGAAGGGATCCCATGACCGATTTTGTACAACCGTGTATAATGTCCAAGGGCGATGGTGGCATGCCACACCCGACGTCCTCTATCCTTGTATGTTGTCCAAGAGTTATAATGGCATGGCTCGCCCGATGTCATCCAACCGTGTGTGCTGCCCATTGGCCATGTGGGCATGCAACGCCCTACGTGGTCCAATCGTGTATGCTGTTAAGGGGAAATGATAACATGCCACACCTAATGTCGTCTGATCGTGTATGCTTTCCAAGGGTGATGATAGCATGTCACGCACGACATAGTCCGACCATGTTTGCTGGCCAAGGGCCATGATGGCATGCCACAACCAACGTAGTCTAGCTGTGTATTATTTCCAATGGCGATGATGGCATACCACGCTCGATGTCATCCCACCATCTGTGTTGTCTAAGGGAGAAAATGGCATATCAAGCCCTATGTCATCTTAGCGCGTGTGCTTCCTAATGGGGAATATGGTATTGCAACGTCCAACATTATCTGACCGTGTTGGCTGCCCAAGGGCCATCCGGGCATGCCATGCTCGAGGTCGTACTATCGTGTGTGTCGTCCAAGGGAAAAGATAGCATCGTCTGACCCTGTGTGCTGTGTAATGGTGATGATGGCATGCCACACCCGATGCCATCTGATTGTGTAAGCGGCCTAATGGGGGCGATGGCATTCCATGCTCGACGTCGTTCGATCGTGTATGTTGTGAAAGGGTGATGATTGAATGTCACACCCAAATTTGTCTGACCATGTGTGCTTCCCATGGGCGATAATGATATGTCACGACCGACATCGTTCGAACGTGTGTGTTGCACAAGGGCGATCATGGCATGCCACGCCCAACATAGTCAGACCGTGTTTTCTATCCTACGGTGATGATGTCATGCCATGCTCAACATTGTCCCACCATTTGTGTTGTCCAATGGCAAAGATGGCTTGTCACGCCCAACGTTGTCCTACTATGTATGCTGCCTAATATCGATGATGTCATTGCAACGCCTGACGTTATCCGATTGTGTGTGATATCCAAGGGCCATGCAGGCATACAATGCCCGAGGTCGTCCGACCATGTATGTTGTCCAAGGGCGAGAATAACATGCCACTCCCGACGTCATCCGCTGGTCTATGCATTCCAAGAACCATGATGGCATTCCATGCCTGACGTTGCCTTATTGTGTGTGCATTTCAAGCGCGATGATGGCATTTCCACAGCCGACATCATCCGACCGTGTGTGTTGCACAAGGGCGATGATGGCATGCCACACCCGACGTCGTCCGTCCTTGTATGTTGTCTAAAGGAGATGATACCATGCAATGTCGACATCGTCAGACCATGTGTGAATTATAAAGGGCAATAATGGCATTTATGGGCCTACATCATTCGACCATGTGTGCTCCCCAAGTGCTATGATAAAATTCCAACACACAATGTCGTCCGACTATGTCTGCATTCAAAGGGCGATGATAAAATGCCACGCCCGATGTCGTCTGATCGTGTATGCTATCCAAGGGCGATAATGACATGCCACACCCGATGTCATCCGACTGTGTATGCTTTCCAAGGGCTATGATGACATGTCACACCCAACGTCATCCAACCGTCTATGGTGTTGAACGAAGATCCAAGGTCGAAGATTACACGTCACACCCAAAGTCGTCTAACCGCGTGTGCTACCCAATGGCGATGATATCATGCCATACCCGACGTCATCTGACCGTGTGTGCTTCCTATGGTCCATGTGTGCATGCCATGCTCGTCGTCTGTTCGTGTGTGCTATCAAAGGGCGATGATAATATGCAACGCTGACATCGTTTGATCGTGTATGCTATCAAAGGATGATGATAACATGCCACATCCGACGTAGTCCGACTTCAAATGCTTTCAAATGACGATGATAGCATTTAAAGAACAACGTCGTACGACCGTTTGTGCTTCCCAAGAGCGGTTATAGTATTTCCATGACCTATGTAGTCTCGATCGTGTGTGTTGTCTATAGGAATTAATAACATGTCATGCCCGAAGTTGTCTGACCATATATGTTGTCTAAGGGCCATAATGGCGTGCCACTCCCGACGTAGTTCGACCATGTATTCTTTCCAAGGGCGATGATGGCTTACCACGCCCGACATCGTCTCACCGTGTGAGTTGTCCAAGGGTGATGATGGCATGTCATGCCTGATGTCCTCCGAGCGCGTGTGCTACCCAATGTGTATGTTGCCATGCCATGCTCGATGTCGTGTAATCGTCTATGCTTTCAAAGGTTGATGATAACATGCCACATCTTACTTAGTTCGGCCATAAATGTTGTCCAAGGGCAACGATGGCATTTAACGCCTGACATCGTTCAACTGTCTGTGCTGCCCAATGGCGATTATAATATTTCCATGCATGATGTAGTACGATCGTGTGTGGTTTCCTAGGGCAATGATAACATGCCATGCTCGACGTCGCCTATTGTGTATGCTCTCCAAGGGCGATGATGGCCTGCCATGTCCGACGTAGTCTTACCATTTTTGCTATCCAAGGACCATGATGTCATGCCATGCTCGACGTCTCTGACCATGTATTCTCTCTAAAGGCAATTATGGCATGCCATGCCTGACATTGTGCCACCGTGTGTGTTGTCCAAGGGAAAAGATGGAATGTCACACTGATGTTGCCCGATCGCGTGTGCTCCTCAATGGCGATGATGGCATTCCACTCCTGACGTCGTTCGACCGCATGTGATGCCTAATGGCGACAATTTCATGCCACACCCGATGTCATCCGACCGTGTATGCTTTTAAAGGTCGATGATTGCATGCCACACCCAACGTCATCCAACCGTGTATGCTGTCCAAGTGCGATGCAAGGTCGAAGATTACATGTCACACCCGAAGTTCTCCGACCACATGTGCTACCCAATGGCGATGATGTCATGCCACGCCCGATGTCATCCGACTGTTTGTGCTGCCCTGGAGCCATGTAGGTATTCCATACTCGTCGTCCAATTCGTCTGTGCTATCCAAGGGCGATGATAAAATACCACGCCTTATGTCGTCCGATCGTGTATGCTATCAAAGGGCGCTGATAACATGCCACACCCGACGTAGTCCAAACGTAAATATTGTCCGACGGCAATGATGGAATTTAACACATGACATCGTCCGATTGTGTGTGCTAAACTAGGGCGATTATAGAATTTCCATGACCTATGTAGTCCGATCGTGTTTGTTTTCTATAGGAAATGATAACATGTCATGCCCGACGTTGTCCGACCGTGTATGTTGTCTTAGGTCCAAAATGTCATGCCACGCCTGACGTAGTTTGACCATCTATTCTTTCATAGGGCGATTATGGCATGCAACGCCCTACATAGTCTCACCGTGTGTGTTGTCCAAGGGCGAAGATTGAATGTCATAGATGACGTCGTCTTATCGTGTACGCTCTCCAAAAATGATGATGGCATGCCACACTGTAGTGGTCTAACCGTAAATGCTGTCAAGGGTGATGATAGCATTAAACGCCCAACGTCATCCGACCGTGTATGTTTTCCGAGGTCTATGATGGCATGCCACACCCAACGTCGTCCAACCGTGTATGTTGTCCAAGGGCGATCCATGGTCGAAGATTACATGTCACGCCCGACGTTGTTCGACCGTTTGTGCTGCCCAAAGGCGCTAATAGCATGCCACGCCTGACGTCGTTTGAGCGTGTGAGCTGCCCAAACGCGATGATGGCATGCCTTGCCTGACGTCGTTCGTTCGTGTGTGCTGTACAAAGGAGGTGATGGCATGTCACGCCCAACGTCGTTCGACCGTGTGTGTTGTCCAAAGGCTGTGATGTCATGCCAGTCCCGACGTCGTTCGACCGTGTGTGCTATCAATAGCGGTGATATCATGCCACACCCGACATAGGCTGACCGTGTGTAGTGCCCAATGGCGGTTATGTCATGCCATGCCTGACGTCGTCATACCGTGTGTGTTGTCCAAGGGCTGTAATGTCATGCCACGCCCGATGTATCCTGACCGTGTGTGATGTCCAAGGGCGATGATGTCATGCCACACCCGATGTTGTCGAACATTTGTGCTGTCCAAGGCCGGTGATGTCATGCCACGCCCGACGTCGTCTGATCATGTGTGCTGTGCAAAGGCGGTGATATCAAACCACGCCCGATGTAGTTCGACTGTGCGTGCCTCCCAAGGGCGGTGATGTAATGCCACGCCTGACGTCGTTCGATCATGTGTACTATCCAAGGGCGGTGATGTCATGCCACGCCTGACATTGCCGACCGTGTGTGCTATCCAAGGGCGGTGATGTCATGCCACGCCTGACGTCGTTCGACCATTTGTGCAGCCCAAAGGCGATGACGTCATGTCACGCCCGACGTCATTAATCGTGTGTGCTGTCCAAAGGCGGTGATGTCATTCCACGCCCGACGTCGTTGGATCGTGTGTGCTGCCCAAAGGTGATGATGGCATGACACGCCCGATATCAATCACCGTATGTGCTGCCCAAAAGTGATGATGGCATGCCGCGCCTGACGTCGTTCGACCGTGTGTGCTGTCCAAATGAGATGATAGCATGTCACGCTCGACGTCGTTTGACCGTGTGTGCATTTCGAAGGCGGTGATGACATGTCACTCCCGACGTTGTTCGACCGTGTGTGCTGTCCAAAGGTGGTGATGTCATGCCACGCTAGACATTGTATGACCGTGCTTGTAGTCCAAGGGCGGTGATGTCATGACACGCCCGACATCATTCGACCGTGTGTGCTGCCCAAAGGCGATGATGGCATGCCACGCCCGACGTTGTCCGATCGTGCGTGCAGTCTTAGGGCGGTGATGTCATGTTAAGACCGACGTCATTCGACTGTTTGTGCTTCTCAAAGGCGATGATGGCATGCCACGCCCGACGTCGTTCGACCGTGTGTGCTTCCCAAACGCGATGATGGCATGCCACGCCCGACGTCGTTCACCGTGTGTGCTGCTCAAACGCGATGATGGCATGCCACGCCTGAAATCGTTCGATCGTGTGTGTTGTCCAAAGGCGGTGATGGCATGTCACGCCCGACGTCGTTCGACCATGTATGCTGTCCAAAGGCGGTGATGGCATGTCACGCCCGACTTCGTTCGATAGTGTGTGCTGTCCAAGGGCGGTGATGGCATGCCACGCCCGACGATGCCGACCGTATGTGCTGTCCAAGGGCGGTGATGTAATCCCATGCCCGACATTGCCAACCGTGTGTACTGTCAAAGGTCGGTGAAGTCATTCCACGCCCGACGTCGTCCGACCGTGATGTCATGCTACGCCCGACGTCGTTCGACCGTGTGTGCTTCCCAAAGGCGATGATGGCATACCAAGCCCAACGTTATCCAACCATGCGTGCAGTCTAAGGGCGGTGATGTCATGTTACGCTCGACGTTATTCGACCATTTGTGCTGGTCAAAGGCGATGATAGCATGCCACGCCCGACGTCGTTCGATTGTGTGTGCTTCCCAAACGTGATGATGGCATGCGACGCCTAACGTTGTCTAACGGTATATGTAGTCCAGTGGCGGTGATGTCATACCACGCCCGACGTCATCCGACATTACGTGAAGTCCAAGGGCGGTGATGTCAGGCCACGCCCAACGTCATCTGACCGTGCGTGCAATCCAAGGGCGGCTATGTCATGCCACGCCCGACGTCGTTCGACCGTGTGTGATGTTCAAAGGCGGTGATGTCATGCCACGCCTGACGTCGTTCGACCATTTGTGCTGCCCTAGGGCGATGATGGAATGCCAAGCCCGCGTTGTTCGACAGTGTGTGCTGCCCAAAGGTGATAATGGCATGACAAGCCCGACGTTGTTCGACCATCTGTGCTGCCCAAATGAGATGATATCATGTCATGCTCAACGTCGTTCAACCGTGTGTGCTGTCCAAAGGCGGTGATGGCATGTCAAGCTTGACGTCGTTCAACCGTGTGTGCTGTCCAAAGGCGGTGATGTCATGCCACTCTCGACATCGTCCGATCGTGCGTGTAGTCCAAGGGCGGTGATGTCATACCACGCCTGACATCGTTCGACCGTGTGTGCTGTCCAAGGGAGGTGATGTCATGCCACGCCCGACGTCGTCTGACCGTGTGTGATGACCAAGGGCGGTGATGGCAAGCCACGCCCGACGATAACGACCGTGTGTGCTGTCCAAGGGCGGTGATGTCATCCCATTCCCGACGTTGCCGACCGTGTGTGCTGTCCAAGGTGGGTGATGTCATGCCACGCCTGACGTCATCCGACCATGCGTGTAGTCCAAGGGCGGTGATGTCATGCCACGCCCGACGTCGTTCGACCGTGTGTGCTGCCCAAAGACGATGATGGCATGCCACGCCCGATGTTGTTCGACCGTGCGTGCAGTCCCTGGTGGTTATGTCATATTACGCCTGATGTCATTCAACCGTTTGTGCTACTCAAAGGAGAAGATAGCATGCCACGCTTGAGGTCGTTAGTCCGTGTGTGCTTCCCAAACGCGATGATGGTATGCCACGCGGGACGTCGTTCACCGAGTGTGCTGCCCAAATGCAATGATGGCATGCCATGACTGATGTCGTTCGATCGTATGTGCTGTCCAAAGGCGGTGATGGCATGTCACGCCCGACGTCATTCGACCGTGTGTGCTGTCCAAAGGCGGTGATGTCATGCCACGCCCGACATCGTTAGAATGTGTGTGTTGTCCAAGGGCGGTGATGTCATGCCACGCCTGACGTCGTCCGACCGTGTATGATGTCCAAGGGCGGTGATGGCATGCCACGCCCGACGATGTCGACTGTGTGTGCTTTCCAAGGGCGGTGATGTCATCCCAGGTCCGACGTTGCTGACCGTGTGTGCTGTCCAAGGTCGATGAAGTCATTCCACGCACGACGTCGTGCGACCGTGCGTGTACTCCAAGAGCGGTTATGTCATGCCACGCCCGACGTCGTTCGACTGTGTGTCTTTCCAAAGGCAATGATGGCATGCCACGCTCGACGTTGTCTGACCATTTGTGCTGTCTAATGGTGGTGATGTCATGCCACGCCCGATGTCATCTGACAGTACATGCAATCCAAGGGCGGTGATGTCATGCCACGCCCGACGTCGTTCGACCATGTGTGCTGTTCAAAGGCGATGATAGCATGCCACGCCCGACAATGTTCGACCGTATGTGCTTCCCAAACGCGATGATGGCATGCGACACCCAACCTCGTCTTACCGTGTATGCTGTCCAATGGCGGTGACGTCATGCCACTCCCGACGTCATCCGACAGTACGTGCAGTCCAAGGGCGGTGATGTCAGGCCACGCCTGACGTCATCCGATCGTGCGTGCAGTCCAAGGGCGGTGATGTCATGCCACGCTCTACGTCGTTCGACCGTGTGTGCTGTTCAAAGGCGGTGATGTCATGCCACGCCCGATGTCGTTTGACCATGTATGCTGTCCAAAGGCTGTGATGTCATGCCACTCTCGACATCGTCCGATCGTGCATGTAGTCCAAGGGCGGTGATTTCATGCCACGCTTGACATCTTTCGACCGTGTGTGTTGTCCATGGGCGGTGATGTCATGCCACGCCCGACGTCGTCCGACCGTGTGTGATGTCCAAGGGCGGTGATGGCATGCCACGCCCGACGATGCCGAGTGTGTGCTGTCTAAGGAAGGGGATGTTATCCCATGCCCTACGTTGCCGACCGTGTGTGCAGTTCAAGGTTGGTGATGTCATGCCACGCCTGATGTCGTCCGACCATGCGTGTAGTCCAAGGGCGTTGATGTCATGCCACGCCCGACGTCGTTCGACCATGTGCGCTGCCCAAAGGTGATGATGGCATGCCACGCCCGACGTTGTCCGACCGTGCGTGCAGTCCCCGACGGTTATGTCATGTAACGCCTGACGTCATTCGACCGTTTGTGCTACTTAAAGGCGATGATGGCATGCCTCGCCTGACGTCGTTCGTCCGTGTATGCTTCCCAAACGCGGTGATGGTATTCGACGCCTGACATCGTTCACCGTGTGTGCTTCCCAAATGCTATTATGGCATGCCACGCCTGATGTCGTTCGATCGTGTGTGCTGTCCAAAGGCGGTGATGGCATGTCACGCCCGACGTCGTTCGACCGTGTGTGCTGTCCAAAGGCAGTGATGGCATGTCACGCCCGACGTCGTTCGACCGTGAGTGCTGTCAAAGGCGGTGATGTCATGCCACGCCCGACATTGTTCGACTGTGTGTGCTGTCCAAGGGCGGTGATGTCATGCCACGCCCGATGTCGTCCGATCGTGTGTGATGTCCATAGGTTGTGATGGCATGCCACGCCCGATGATGCCAACCGTGTGTGTTGTCCAAGGGCGGTGATGTCATCCAAGGTCCGACGTTGCCGACCGTGTGTGCTGTCCAAGATCGGTGAAATCATGCCACGCCCGACATCGTCCGACCGTGCGTGTAGTCCAAGGGCAGTGATGTCAAGCCATGCCCGACGTCGTCCGACCGTGCGTGCAGTCCAAAGGCGATGATGGCATGCCACGCCCGACGTCGTTCGACCATGTGTACTGCCCAAACCCGATGATGGAATGCCACGCCCGAAATTGTTCGACCGTGTATGTTGTCCAAAGGCGGTGATGGCATGCCACGCCCGACGTCGTTCAACCGTATGTGTTGTCCAAAGGCGGTGACGTCATGTCACGCCCGAAGTCATTCAACCGTGTGTGCAGTCCAAGAGCGATGATGTCATGCCAAACCCGACGTCGTCCGACCATGCATGCAGTTTAAGGGCGGTGATGTTATGCTACGCCCGACGTAGTTCGACCGTGTGTGCTATCCAAGGGCGGTGATGTCATGCCACGCCTGACGTCGTTCGATCGTGCGTGCAGTCTAAGGGAGGTGATGTCATGCCACGGCCAACGTCATTTGATCTTTTGTGCTGCCCAAACGCGATGATAGCATGCCACGCGCGACGTCATTCTTCCGTGTGTCTTGTCCAAGGGCGTTAATTTCATTCCACGCCCGACGTTGTTCGACCGTGCGTGTAGTTTAAGGGCGGTGATTTTATGCCATGCCCGACATCATTTGACCGAGTGTGTTGTTCAAGGACGGTGATGTCATGCCACGCCTGACGTCATTCCGACCGTGCATGCCGTCCAAGGGCTATGATGGCATGCCACGCACGACGTCAATCTACCAAGAATTCTGTCCTATGGTGGTGATGGCATTTCAGGCCCGACGTCGTTCCACCGTGTGTGCTGTCTAAAGGCAGTGATCTCATGCCACGCCCAACGTCAATCGACCGTGCTTGCTACTTAAAGACGATGATGGCATGCCACGCCAAACGTCGTTGGACAGTGTGTGCTGTCCAAAGGCGGTGATGTCAGGCCACGCCCGCGTAGTCTGATCGTGTGTGCTGCCAAAGGGCATTGATGTCATGCCACGCCCGATGTTCTCCAACCGTGTGTACTGTCGAAGGGCGGTGATGTCATGCCACGCTTGACGTTGCCGACCGTGTGTGCTATCCAAGGGAGGCGATATAATGCCACGCCCGACGCTGTTGACCGTGGGTGTTATCCATGTGCGGTGATGGCATGCCACGCCCGGCGTCATCCAACCATGCGTGCAGTCCAAGGGCGGTGATGTCATGTGACGCCCGACGTTGTTCGACCGTTTGTGCTGCCCAAAGGCGCTAATGGCATGCCACGCCTGACGTCGTTTGAGCGTGTGAGCTGCCCAAACGCGATGATGGCATGCCTTGCCTGACGTCGTTCGTTCGTGTGTGCTTTACAAAGGCGGTGATGGCATGTCACGCCCAACGTCGTTCGACCGTGTGTGTTGTCCAAAGGCTGTGATGTCATGCCAGTCCCGACATCGTTCGACCGTGTGTGCTGTCAATAGCGGTGATATCATGCCACACCCGACATAGGCTGACCGTGTGTACTGCCCAATGGCGGTTATGTCATGCCATGCCTGACGTCGTCATACCGTGTGTGTTGTCCAAGGGCTGTAATGTCATGCCACGCCCGATGTATCCTGACCGTGTGTGATGTCCAAGGGCGATGATGTTATGCCTCACCCGATGTTGTCGACCGTGTGTGCTGTCCAAGGCCGGTGATGTCATGCCATGCCCGACGTCATCTGATCGTGTGTGCTGTGCAAAGGCGGTGATATCAGGCCACGCCCGATGTAGTTCGACTGTGCGTGCCTCCCAAGGGCGGTGATGTAATGCCACGCCTGACGTCGTTCGATCATGTGTACTATCCAAGGGCGGTGATGTCATGCCACGCCTGACATTGCCGACCGTGTGTGCTATCCAAGGGCGGTGATGTCATGCCACGCCTGACGTCGTTAGACCATTTGTGCAGCCCAAAGGCGATGACGTCATGTCACGCCCGACGTCATTAACCGTGTGTGCTGTCCAAAGGCGGTGATGTCATTCCACGCCCGACGTCGTTGGATCGTGTGTGCTGCCCAAAGGTGATGATGGCATGCCACGCCCGACATCAATCATCGTATGTGCTGCCCAAAAGTGATGATGGCATGCCCGACGTCGTTCGACCGTGTGTGCTGTCCAAATGAGATGATAGCATGTCACGCTCGACGTCGTTTGACTGTGTGTGTATTCCAAAGGCGGTGATGGCATGTCACTCCCGACGTTGTTCGACCGTGTGTGCTGTCCAAAGGTGGTGATGTCATGCCACGCTAGACATTGTATGACCGTGCTTGTAGTCCAAGGGCGGTGATGTCATGCCATTCCCGACATCATTCGACCGTGTGTGCTGCCCAAAGGCGATGATGGCATGCCACGCCCGACGTTGTCCGATCGTGCGTGCAGTCTTAGGGCGGTGATGTCATGTTAAGCCCGACGTCATTCGACTGTTTGTGCTTCTCAAAGGCGATGATGGCATGCCACGCCCGACGTCGTTCGACCGTGTGTGCTTCCCAAACGCGATGATGGCATGCCACGCCCGACGTCGTTCACCGTGTGTGCTGCCCAAACGCGATGATGGCATGCCACGCCTGAAATCGTTCGATCGTGTGTGTTGTCCAAAGGCGGTGATGGCATGTCACGCCCGACGTCGTTCGACCATGTATGCTGTCCAAAGGCGGTGATGGCATGTCACGCCCGACTTCGTTCGATAGTGTGTGCTGTCCAAGGGCGGTGATGGCATGCCACGCCCGACGATGCCGACCGTGTGTGCTGTCCAAGGGCGGTGATGTAATCCCATGCCCGATATTGCCGACCGTGTGTACTGTCAAAGGTCGGTGAAGTCATGCCACGCCCGACGTCGTCCGACCGTGCGTGTAGTCCAAGGGCGGTGATGTCATGCTACGCCCGACGTTGTTCGACCGTGTGTGCTTCCCAAAGGCGATGATGGCATACCAAGCCCAACGTTATCCGACCATGCGTGCAGTCTAAGGGCGGTGATGTCATGTTACGCTCGACGTTATTCGACCATTTGTGCTGCTCAAAGGCGATGATAGCATGCCACGCCCGATGTTGTTCGATCGTGTGTGCTTCCCAAACGTGATGATGGCATGCGACGCCTAACGTTGTCTAACGGTATATGTAGTCCAGTGGCGGTGATGTCATACCACGCCCGACGTCATCCGACAGTACGTGAAGTCCAAGGGCGGTGATGTCAGGCCACGCCCGACGTCATCTGACTGTGCGTGCAATCCAAGGGCGGCTATGTCATGACACGCCCGACGTCGTTCAACCGTGTGTGATGTTCAAAGGCGGTGATGTCATGCCACGCCTGACGTCGTTCGACCATTTGTGCTGCCCTAGGGCGATGATGGAATGCCAAGCCCCGCGTTGTTCGACAGTGTGTGCTGCCCAAAGGTGATAATGGCATGACAAGCCCGACGTCGTTCGACAGTGTGTGCTGCCCAAATGAGATGATATCATGTCACACTCAACGTCGTTCGACCGTGTGTGCTGTCCAAAGGCGGTGATGGCATGTCACGCTTGACGTCGTTCAACCGTGTGTGTTGTCCAAGGGCGGTGATGTCATACCACGCCTGACATCGTTCGACCGTGTGTGCTGTCCAAAGGCGGTGATGTCATGCCACGCCCGACGTCGTCTGACCGTGTGTGATGACCAAGGGCGGTGATGGCATGCCACGCCCGACGATAACGACCGTGTGTGCTGTCCAAGGGCGGTGATGTCATCCCATTCCCGACGTTGCCGACCGTGTGTGCTGTCCAAGGTGGGTGATGTCATGCCACGCCTGACGTCATCCGACCATGCGTGTAGTCCAAGGGTGGTGATGTCATGCCACGCCCGACGTCGTTCGACCGTGTGTGCTGCCCAAAGACGATGATGGCATGCCACGCCCGACGTTGTTCGACCGTGCGTGCAGTCCCTGGTGGTTATGTCATATTACGCCTGACGTCATTCAATCATTTGTGCTACTCAAAGGCGAAGATAGCATGCCACGCTTGAGCTCGTTCGTCCGTGTGTGCTTCCCCAACGCGATGATGGTATGCCACGCGGGACGTCGTTCACCGAGTGTGCTGCCCAAATGCGATGATGGCATGCCATGACTGATGTCGTTCGATCGTATGTGTTGTCCAAAGGCGGTGATGGCATGTCACGCCCGACGTCATTCGACCATGTGTGCTGTTCAAAGGCGGAGATGTCATGCCACGCCCGACGTCGTTTGACCGTGTGTGCTGTCCAAAGGCGGTGATGTCATGCCACGCTAGACATCGTTCGACCGTGTGTGCTGTCCAAGGGTGGTGATGTCATGCCACGCATGACGTCGTCCGACCGTATGTGATGTCTAAGGGAGATGATGGAATGCCACGCCCGACAATGCCGACCGTGTGTGCTGTACAAGGAAGGTGATGTTATCCCATGCCCGACGTTGCCGACCGTGTGTGCAGTTCAAGGTCGGTGATGTCATGCCACGCCTGACGTCGTCCGACCATGCGTGTAGTCCAAAGGCGGTGATGTCATGCCACGCCCGATGTCGTTCGACCGTGTGTGCTGCCCAAAGGCGATGATGGCATGCCACGCCTGAAATCGTTCGATCGTGTGTGTTGTCCAAAGGCGGTGATGGCATGTCACGCCCGACGTCGTTCGACTATGTGTGCTGTTCAAAGGCGGTGATGTCATGCCACGCCCGACGTCGTTTGACCGTGTGTGCTGTCCAAAGGTGGTGATGTCATGCCACGCTAGACATCGTTCGACCATGTGTGCTGTCCAAGGGTTGTGATGTCATGCCACGCATGACGTCGTCCGACCGTATGTGATGTCCAAGGGCGATGATGGTATGCCACGCCCGACAATGCCGACCGTGTGTGCTGTACAAGGAAGGTGATGTTATCCCATGCCCGACGTTGCCGACCGTGTGTGCAGTTCAAGGTTGGTGATGTCATGCCACGCCTGATGTCGTCCGACCATGCGTGTAGTCCAAAGGCGGTGATGTCCTGCCACGCCCGATGTCGTTCGACCGTGTGTGCTGCCCAAAGGCGATGATGGCATGCCACGCCCGACGTTGTCCGACCGTGCGTGCAGTCCCCGGCGGTTATGTCATGTTAGGCTTGACGTCATTCGACCGTTTATGCTACTCAAAGTCGATGATGGCATGCAACGCCTGACGTCGTTCGTCCATGTATGCTTCCCAAATGCGATGATGGTATGCCACGCCTGACATTGTTCACCGTGTGTGCTTCCCAAATGCGATGATGGCATGCCACGTCTTATGTCGTTCGATCGTGTGTGTTGTCCAAAGGCAGTGATGACATGTCACGCCCGACGTCGTTCGACCATGTGTGTTGTCCAAAGGCGGTGATGTCATGCCACGACCGACATCGTTTGACCGTGTGTGCTTTCCAATAGCGGTGATGTCATGCCACGCCCAACGTTGTCCTACCGTGTGTTATGTCCATGGGCGGTGATGGCATGACACGCCCGACGATGCCGACCGTGTGTGTTGTCCAAGGGCGGTGATGTAATCCCAGGTCCTACGTTGCCGACCGTGTGTGCTGTCCAAGGTCGGTGAAGTCATGCCACGCCCGACGTCGTCCAACCGTGCTTGTAGTCTAAGGGCGGCGATGTAAAGCCACGCCCGACGTCGTTCGACAGTTTGTGCTGCCAGACGCGATGATGGCATGCCACGCCCGACGTCGTCCGACCGGTCGTGCAGTACAAAGGCGATGATGGCATGCCACACCCGACTTCGTTCGACCGTGTGTACTGCCCAAACGCGATGATGGCATGCCACGCCCGACGTCGTTCAACCGTATGTGCTGTCCAAAGGCGGTGATGTCATGTCACGCCCGAAGTCATTCAACCGTGTGTGCAGTCCAAGAGCGATGATGTCATGCCAAACCCGACGTCATCCGACCATGCATGCAGTTTAAGGGCGGTGCTGTTATGCCACGTACGACGTAGTTCGACCGTGTGTGCTATCAAAGGGTGGTGATGTCATGCCACGCCCGACATTGTCCAACCATGCGTGCAGTCCAAGGGAGGTGATGTCCTGCCATGGCCGGCGTCATTAGATCTTTTGTGCTGCCCAAACGCGATGATGGCATGCCACGTTCAACGTCATTCTGCCGTGTGTGTTGTCCAAGGGCGTTGATTTCATGCCATGCTCGACGTTATTCGACCGTGCGTGTAGTTCAAGGGCGGTGATGTCATGCCACGCCCGACTTCGTTCGACCGTGTGTGTTGTTCAAGGACAGTGATCTCATGCCACGCTCGACGTCGTCCGATCGTGCGTGCTGTCCAAGGGCTATGATGGCATGCCACGCATGACGTCGTTCAACCGAGTGTGCTGTCCTATGGCGGTGATGGCATTTCACGCCCATCGTCGTTCAACCATGTGTGCTGTCCAAAGGCGGTGATCCCATGCCACGCCCAACGTCGTTCGACCGTGTTTCCTACTTAAAGGCGATGATGGCATGCCACGCCCAACGTCGTTTGACAGTGTGTGCTGTCCAAAGGCGGTGATGTCAAGCCACGCCCGACGTAGTCTGACCGTGTGTGCTGCCAAAGGGCGGTGGTGTCATGCCACGCCCGACGTCCTCCGACCGTATGTCTTGTCAAAGCGGTGATGTCAAGCCACGCCTGACATTGCCGACCATGTGTGCTATCCAAGGGAGGTGATGTCATGCCACACCCGACGCTGTCGACCGTGGGTGTTGTCCAAGTGCGGTGATGGCATGCCACACGTGGCGTCATCCAACCATGCGTGCTGTCAAAGGGCTGTGATGTCATGCCACGCCCGACGTCGTTCGACCATTTGTGCTGCCCAAAGGCGCTAATGGCATGCCACGCCTGAGGTTGTTTGAGCGTGTGTGCTGCCCAAACGCGATGATGGCATGCCACGCCTGACGTCGTTCGATCGTGGGTGTTGTCCAAAGGCGGTGATGGCATGTCACGCCTGATGTCATTCGACCGTGTGTGCTGTCCAAAGGCTGTGATGTCATGCCACGCCCGACGTTGTTCGACCGTGTGTGCTTCCCAAAGGCGATGATGGCATGCCACGCACAATGTCGTTCAACCGTGTGTGCTGTCCAAACGCGGTGATGTCATGTCACGCCCGACGTAGGCTGACCGTGTGTACTACCCAAGGGTGGTTATGTCATGCCACGTCTGACGTCATCATACCATGTGTGTTGTCCAAGGGCTGTGATGTCATGCCACGCCCGGCGTTGCCGACCGTGTGTGTTGTCTAAGGGAGATGATGTCATGCCACCCCTGATGTTGTCGACCGTGTGTGCTGTGCAAAGGCGGTGATATCAGGCCACGCCCGATGTAGTCCGACTGTGTGTGCCTCCCAAGGACGGTGATATAATGCCACGCCTGACGTCGTTCGACCATGTGTACTATCCAAGGGAGGTGATGTCATGCCACGCCAGACATTGCCGATCGTGAGTGTTATCCAAGGGAGGTGATGTCATGCCACACCTGACGTCGTTCGACCATTTGTGCAACCCAAAGGTGATAATGTCCTGTCACACCCGACGTCGTTCACCGTGTGTGCTTCCCAAAGGCGGTGATGGCAAGTCACGCCCAACGTCGTTCGACCGTGTGTGCTGCCCAAAGGTGATGATGGAATGCCACGCCCGACGTCGTTCACCGTATGTGCTACCCAAAGGTGATGATGGCATTCCCGCCCAACGTCGTTCGACCGTGTGTGCCGACCAGATGAGATGTGCCACGCCTGACATCGTTCGACCGTATTTTCTGCCCAAAGGCGATGATGGCATGCCACGCCGACGACGTCCGACCGTGTTTACCGTCCAAGGGCCATGATGGCATTCCACGCCCGACGCCGTCCGACTGTGTGAGCTAGTCCAAAGTCAATGATGGGATGCCACGCTCGACATCGTTCAATCGTTTGTCCTGACCAAAGGCGATGATGGCATGTAACGCCGGACATCGTTCGACTGTGTGCTCTACCTAAAGGCGATGATGGAATGCCACGCTCAACGTCGTTCGACCGTGTGTGCTGCCCAAAGGCGATGATGTCAGGCCACGCCCGACGTAGTTCGACTGTGTGTGCTGCCCAAGGGCGGTGATGTCATGCCTCGCCCGATGTTGTCCAACCGTGTGTATTGTCCAAGGGCGGTGATGTCATGCCACGCTTGACGTTGTTCGACCGTTTGTGCTGCCCAAAGGCGATGATGGCATGTCAAGCCCGAAGTCGTCTGACCGTGTGTGCAGTGCAAGGGCTGTGATGTCATGTCTTGCCTGACGTCGTTCGACTGTGTGTGCTGCCTAAAGGCGATGATGGCATGCCACGCGTGACGTCGTTTTACCGTGTGTGCTGTCCAAAGGCGGTGATAGAATACCGCGCACGACGTCATTCGACCGTTTGTGCTTTCAAAAGGCAGTGATGGCATGTCATGCCTAACGTCGTTCGATCGTGTTTGTTGTCCAAAGTCTATGATGGCATATCACGCCCGACGTCGTTCGACCGTGTGTGCTGCCTAAAGGCGATGATGGCATGCCACGCCCGATGTTGTTCGATCGTGTGTGCTGTCCAAGGGCAGTGATGTCATGCCACGGCCGATGTCGTTCAACCGTGTGTGCTGTCTAAGGGCAGTGATGTAATGCTACGCCCAATGAAGTCCGACCGTGTGTGCTGCCCAATGGCGTTGATGTCATGCAACGCCCGACGTCATCTGACCGTGCGTGTAGTCCAAGGGCGATGATGTCATGCCACGCCCAACATCGTTCGACCGTTTGTGCTGCCCAATGGCAATGATGGTATGCCACGCGCGACGTCGTTTGACCGTTTGTGCTGCCCAAAGGCGAAGATGGCATGCCACGCCCGACGTCGTTCGACCGTGTACTCTGCCCAAAGGTGATGATGGCATGGCATGCCCGACGTCGTTTGACCGTGTGTGCTTACCAAAGGAGGTGATGGCATGTCATGCCTGACGTCGTCCGACCGTTTCTGATGTCCAAGGACGGTGATGTCATGACACGCCAGATGTTGCCGGCTGTGTGTGCTGTCCAAGGGCGTTGATGGCACCATGCCCGACGTCGTCTGACCGTGTGTATTGTCCAAGGGCGTTAATGGCATGCCACTCCTGACGTCGACCGACTGTCTGTGCTGCCCCAAGGCAATGATGGCATGCCACTCCCGACTTCGTCCAACCGTGTGTGATGCCTAACGGCGGTCATTGCATGCCACGCCTAACATCGTTCGACCGTAATTGCCGTACAAGGGCGATGATGGCATGCCACCCCCGACGTTACCGACCGTGCGTGCAATCCAAGGGCAGTGATATCATGCCACGCCCGACGTCGTTCGACCGTGTGTGCTGTCCAAAGGCGGTTATGTCATGCCACGCCCGATGTCATCTCACCCTGTGTGTTGTCCAAGGGCAGTGATGGCATGCCACGCCCGACATCGTCCGACTGTGCGTGCATTCCAAGGGCGGTGATGTCATGCCACGCCTGACGTCGTTCAATTGTGTGTGTTGTCCAAGGGCGGTAATGTCATGCCACGCCTAACGTCATCCGACCGTGTGTGCTGTCCAAGGGCGGTGATGGCATGCCGTGCCCGACATCGTCCGACCGTGTGTACTGTCCAAGGGCGGTTATGGCATGCCACGCCCGACGTCGTTCGACTGTGTTTGCCGTCCAAGGGCGATTTTTGCATACCACGCCCGACGTCTTCCTACCGTCTGTGCTGCCCAAAGGCGATGATGGCGTGCCATGCCCGACGTCGTTCAAACGTGTGTGCAGTCCTAAGGTGATGATGGCATGTAATGCGTGACGTCGTTCGACCGTATTTGCTGTCCAAAGGCGGTAATGGAATGCCACACCCTATGTCGTTCGACCGTGTCTGCTATCAAAAGGCTATGATGGTATGTCACGCCCGACGACGTTCGATCGTGTGTGCTGCCTAATGGCGATGATGGCATGCCTCGCCCGATGTCGTTCGACCGTGTCTGCTATCCAAAAGCGGTGATGTCATGCCACGATCGACTAAGTTTGACCGTGAGTGCTGCCCAAGCGCGGTTATATCATGCCACGGCCGACGTCGTCATATCGTGTGTGGTGTCCAAGGGTGGTTATTTCATGCCACACCCAACGTTGCTGACCGTGTGTGCTCTCCAAGGGCGGTGATGTCATGCCACGCCCGACGTTGCCGATCGTGTGTGCTGCCCAAGAGCGGTGATGTCATGCCACGCCCGACGTTGCCAACCGTGTGTGTTGTCCAAGGGAGGTGATGTCATGCCACGCCCGACGTAGTCTAAATATGTGTGCTGCCCAAGGGCGGTTATGTCATGCCATGCCCGACGTCGTCATACCGTGTGTACTGTCCAAGGGCGGTTATGTCAAGCCACGCCCGACGTTGCCGACTGTGTGTGCTGTCCAAGGGCGGTGATGTCATGCCATGCCTGACGTCGTCATACCGTGTGTGCTATCCAAGTGCGGTGATGTCATCCCACGCCCGACGTTACCGACCGTGTTTGTTGTCCATGGGCGGTGATGTAATGCCACGCCCTACGTCGTTCGACCGTGCGTGTAGTCCATGGTCGGTGATGTCATGCCACGCTCGACGTTGTTTGACCATTTGTGCTGCCCAAAGGCGATAATGGCATGCCATGCGCGACGTCATTCAACCATTTGTGCTTCACAAAGGCGATGATGGCATGCCACGCCCGACGTCGTTCGACCGTGTGTGCTGCCCAAAGGCGATGATGGCATGTCGCGCCCGACGTCGTTCGACCGTGTGTGCTGTCCAAAGGCGATGATGGCATGTCACGCCCGACGTCGTCCGACCGTGTGTGTTGTCCAAGTACGGTGATGTCATGCCAAGACTGACGTTGCCGATAGTGAGTGCTATCCAAGGGCGGTGACGTCATGCAACACTTGACGTCATCTGACCGTGCATACAGTCTAAGGGTGCTGATGTCATGCCACGCCCGACGTCGTTCGATCGTGTGTGTTGTCCAAAGGCGGTGATGTCATGCCACACCCGACATAGTCAGACCGTGTGTGCTACCCAGGGGCGGTGATGTCATGCCACGCCCGACATAGTCTAAATGTGTGTGCTGCCCAAGGGCGGTTATATCATGCCACGCCCGACGTCGTCATACCGTGTGTACTATGCAAGGGCGGTTATGTCAAGCCACACCCGACGTTGTAGACTGTGTGTGCTGTCCAAGGGCGGTGATGTCATGCCCCCCTGACGTCGTCATACCGTGTGTGCTATCCAAGTGCGGTGATGTCATGCCACGCCCAACGTTGCCGACCGTGTGTGTTGTCCATGGGCGGTGATGTCATGTCACGCCCTACGTTGTCCGACCGTGTGTGTAGTCCATGGTCGGTGATGTCATGCCACGCCCGACGTTGTTTGACCATTTGTGCTGCCCAAAGGCGATAATTGCATGCCATGCGCGACGTCATTCGACCGTTTGTGCTTCCCAAAGGTGATGATGGCATGCCACGCCCGACGTCGTTCGACCGTGTGTGCTGCCCAAAGGCGATGATGGCATGTCGCGCCCGACGTCGTTCGACCGTGTGTGCTATCCAAAGGCGGTGATGGTATGTCACGCCTGACGTCGTCCGATCGTGTGTGTTGTCCAAGGACGGTGATGTCATGCCAAGACTGACGTTGCCGATCGTGAGTGCTATCCAAGGGCAGTGACGTCATGCAACACTTGACGTCATCTGACCATGCATACAGTCTAAGGGCGCTGATATCATGCCACGCCCGACGTCGTTCGATCATGTGTGTTGTCCAAAGGCGGTGATGTCATGCCACGCCCGACGTAGTCTGACCGTGTCTGCTACCCAGGGGCGGTTATGTCATGCCACGCCCGATGTCGTCATTCTGTATGTGCTGTCCAAGGGCGGTTATGTCATGACACGCCCGACGTTGCCAACCGTTTGTGTTGTCAAAGGGCGGTTATGTCATGCCAAACCCGACGTTGCCGAACGTGTGTGCTGTCCAAGGGAGATGATGTCATGCCACGCTCGATGTCGTTCGACCGTGCGTGCAGTCCAAGGGCGGTGATGTCATGCCACGCCCGACGTTGTTTGACGGTGTGTGCAGTCCAAGGGCGGTGATGTCATGCCCTGCTCGACGTCGTTTTACCAGGTGTGCTGCCTAAAGGCAATTATGGCATGCCATGACCGACGTCGTTCGACAGTTTGTGTTGCCCAAAGACGATGATGGCATGCCACGTGCGACCTTGTTCAACCATTTGTGCTGCCCAAAGGAGATGATGGCATGACACGCCCGACGTCGTTCGACCATTTGTGCTTCCCAAAGGCGATGATAGCATGCCACGTGTGACGTCGTTTAACCGTGTGTGCGGTCCAAAGGCAGTGATGTCATGCCACGCCCGATGTCGTCTGACTATGCGTGTTGTGCAAGGGCAGTGATGTCATTCCACGCCCAATATCGTTCGACCGTATGTGTAGTCCAAGGGCGGTGATGTCATGCCACGCCCGACGTCGTTCGACCGTGTGTGCTGTCCAAGGGCAGTGATGTCATGCCATGCCTGACGTCGTTCGACCGTTGTGCTGTCCAAGGGCGGTGATGTCATGCCACGCCTGATGTCATCCGACCGTGTGTAGAGTCTAAGGGCGGTGATGTCATGCCACATCTGACGTCGTTCAACCATTTGTGCTGCCTATAGGTGATGATGGCATGCCACGCCCGACGTCGTTCGATCGTTTGTGCTGTCTAAAGGAGGTGATGTCATGCCACGCCCGACGTAGTCCCACCGTGTGTGCTCTCCAAGGGTTGTGATGTCATGCCACGCCCGACATTACTGACCGTGTGTGTTGTCCCAAGGCGATGATGGCATGCCACGCCCGACGTCATTCGACCGTGTGTGCTGTCCAAAGACGGAGATGTCATTCCACGCCCGACGTCTTTTGATCGTGTGTGTTGTCCCAAGGCGGTGATGTCATTCCACGCCCGACGTCGTTCGATCGTGTGATCTTCCCAAAGGCGAAGATGGCATGCCACGCCCGATGTCGTTCGATCGTGTGTGCTATCCAAAGGCGGTAATGTCATGCCATGCTCTACGTCGTCCGACCATGTGTGCTATCCAAGGGCGGTGATGTCATGCCACACCCGATGTTGCCAACCGTGTGTGTTGTCCAAGGGCGGTGATTTAATGCAATGCTGACGTTGCCGATCGTGTGTTCTGTCCAAGGGCGGTGATGTCATGTCACGCCCGACGTCGTCTGACCGTGCGCGTAGTCCAATGGTGGTGATGTCATGCCACGCCCGACATCATTTTATCGTGTGTGCTGCCAAAAGGTGATGATGGCATGCCATGCCCGACGTCATTCGACTGTGTGTGCTGTCAGAAGGCGGTGATGTCTTTCCACGCCCAACGTCATTCGATCGTGTGTGTTTTTCCAAGGCGGTGATGTCATTCCACGCGTGACGTCGTTCGATCGTGTGAGCTTTCCAAAGGCGATGATGGCATGCCATGCCCGACGTCGTTCGATTATGTGTGCCGTCCAAGGGCGGTGATGTCATGCCACGCCCGACGTCGTCCGACCGTTTCTGCTGTCCAAGTGCCTTGATGGCATGCCAGGTACGATGTTGCCGACCGTGTGTACTGTCCAAGGGCGGTGATGTCATGCCACGCCCGACGTCGTCTAATTGTGTTTACTTTCCCAGGGAGGTGAAGTCATGCCACGCCCGACGTTGCCGATTGTGTGTAATGTCCAAGGGCGGTGACGTCATGAAATGCCTGACGTCGTTCGAGCGTGCGTGCAGTCCAAGGGCGGTTATGTCATGCCACGCCCGACGTCGTTCGACCGTGTGTGCTGTCCAAGGGCGGTAATGTCATGCCACGCCCGACGTAGTCTAACCGTGTGTGCTGCCCAAGAGCGGTTATGTCATGCGACGCCCGATGTCGTCATACCGTGTGTACTGTCCAAGGGCGATTACGTCAAGCCACGCTCGACGTTGCCGACTGTGTGTGCTGTCTTAGGGCGGTGATATCATGCCACGCGTGACATCGTCATACCGTGTGTTCTGTACAAGTGCGGTGTTGTCATGCCACGCCCGACGTTGCCAACCGTGTGTGTTGTCCATGGGTGGTGATGTCATGCCACGCCTTACGTCGTCCGACCGTTCGTGTAGTCAATGGTCGGTAATGTCATGCCATGCCCGACGTCGTTTGACCATTTGTGCTTCCCAAAGGCGATAATGGCATGCCACGCGTGACGTCATTCGACCGTTTGTGCTTCCCAACGGCGATGATGGCATGCCACGCCCGACGTCGTTCGACCGTGTGTGCTGTCCACAGAAGGTGATGGCATGTCACGCCCGACGTCGTCCGACTGTGTGTGTTGTCCAAGGACGGTGTTGTCATGCCAAGACTGACGTTGTCGATCGTGTGTTCTATCCAAAGGCGGTGATGGCATGCTAAGCCCAACGTCATTCGATCGTATTTGCCGTCCAAGGGAGATGATGGCATACCACACCCGACGCCATCCGACTGTGTCAGCTAGTCCAAGAGCGGTGATGGCATGCCACGCTCGACGTCGTCCGACCGTCTGTGCTCTCCAACGGAGATGATGGCACACGACGCCCGACATCGTTCGCCTGTGTGTGCAGTCCAAAGGCGATAATGGCATGCCACGCCCGACGTCGTTCGTACGTGTGTGCTGCCCAATGGCGATGATGACAAGCCACCCCCGACGTCGTTCAATCGTGTGTGCTGCCCAAAGGTGGTGATGTACTTCCATGCCCGACGTAGTCTGACCGTATGTGCTGCCCAAGGGCGGTTATGTCATACCACGCCGGACTTCGTCATACCGTGTGTGCTGTCCTAGGGAGGTTATGTCATGCCACGCCCGCCGTTACCGACCGTGTGTACTGTCCAACGGCGGTGAGGTCATACCACGCCCAATATCGTTTGACTGTGTGTGCTGTCCAAGGGCGGTGATGTCATGCCACGCCAGACGTCGTCCGACCGTGCGTGTTGTCTAAGGGAGGTGAGGTCATGCCACACCCGACGTTGCCGATTCTGTGTGCTGTCCAAGGGCGGTGACGTCAGGAAACTTTTGACGTCGTCCGAGCGTGTGTTCAGTCCAAGGGCGGTGATGTTATGCCACGCCCGACGTCGTTCGACCGTGTGTGCTGTCCAAGGGCGGTTATGTCATGCCACGCCCGACGTTGTCTGACCGTGTGTGCCTCCCAAGGGCGGTTATGTCATGCCACGCCCGATGTCGTCATACCGCGTGTGTCTTGTCGAGGTGGTTATGTCAAGCCCACGGCCAAGCGTTGCCCGTGCGTCTTTGTCCAAGGGCGGTGATGTCATGCCACGCCTGACGTCGTCATACCGTGTGTGATGTCCAAGTGCGGTGATGTCATGCCACGCTCGACGTTGTCGACCGTATGTGTTGTCCATGGGCGGTGATATCATGCCACGCCCTACGTCGTCCGACCGTGCGTGTAGTCCAAGGTTGGTGATGTCATGCCACGCCCGACGTCGTTTGACCATTTCTGCTGCCCAAAGGAGATATATTCATGCCACGCGCGACGTCATTCAACCGTTTGTGCTTCCCAAAGGCGATGATGGCATGCCACGCCCCACGTCGTTCGACCGTGTGTGCAGTCCAAAGGCGATAATGGCATGCCACGCCCGACGTTGTTCGATCGTGTGTGCTGCCCAAAGGCGATGATGACAAGCCACACCCGACATTGTTCGACCGTGTGTGCTGCCCAAAGGTGGTGATATCATTCCATGGTCGACGTAGTCTGACCGTGTGTGCTGCCCAAGGGCGGTTATGTCATGCCACGCCCGACATCGTCATACCGTATGTGCTGTCCAACGGCGGTTATGTCATGCCACGCCCGCCGTTACCGACCGTGTGTGCTGTCCAACGGCGGTGATGTCATACCACGCCCGACGTCATTCGACCGTGTGTGCTGTCCAAGGGCGGTGATGTCATTCCACGCACGACGTCGTCTGACCGTGTGTACTGTCCAACGGCGGTGATGTCATGCCACGCCCAACGTCGTCCGACCGTTTGTGCAGTCCTAGGGACTTTATGGCATGCCACGTACGACGTTGCCAATCGTGTGTGCTGTCCAAGGGCGGTGATGGCATGCTACGCCCCACGTCGTTCGACCGTGTGTGCAGTCCAAAGGCGATAATGGCATGCCACGCTCGACGCCGTTCGATCGTGTGTGCTGCCCAAAGGAGATGATGACAAGCCACACCCGACATCGTTCGACCGTGTGTGCTGCCCAAAGGTGGTGATGTCATTCCATGCCCGACGTAGTATGACCGTGTGTGCTGCCCAAGGGCAGTTATGTCATGCCACGCCCGACGTCGTCATACCGTGTATGCTGTCCAAGGGAGGTTATGTCATGCCATGCTCGCCTTTACCGACCGTGTGTGCTGTCCAAGAGAGGTGATGTCATTCCATGCCCGACGTAGTATGACCGTGTATGCTGCCCAAGGGAGGTTATGTCATGCCACGCCCGACGTCGTCATACCGTGTATCTGTCGAGGAGGTGATGTCATTCCATGGCGGCGTAGTATGACCGTGTATGTTGCCCTAGGGAGGTTATGTCATGCCACGCCCGGCGTCGTCATACCGTGTGTCTTGTCAAGGCGATTATGTCAATCCATGCACGACATTGCCGATTGTATGTCTTTGTCCAAGGGCGGTAATGTCATGCCACGCCCGATGTTGCCGACCGTGTGTGTTTTCCATGGGCGGTGATGTCATGCCATGCCCTACGTCGTCTGACCGTGCGTGTAGTCCATGGTCTGTGATGTCATGCCACGCCCGACGTCGTTTGACCATTTGTGCATCCCAAAGGCGATAATGGCATGCCATGCCCGACGTTGTTCGACTGTGTGTGCTGCCCAAAGGCGATGATGGCATGCCACGCCCTACTTTGTTCGACCGTGTGTGCTGCCCAAATGCGATGATGGCATGCCACGCAGGACGTCGTCCCACCGTGCGTGCAGTCCAAGGGCGGTGGTTTCCTTCCACACCCGACATTGTTCGACCATTTGTGCTGCCTAAAAGTGATGATGGCATTTCATGCCTGACCTCGTGCGACCGTGTGTGCTGCCCAAACGCGATGATGGCATGCCACGCCCGACGTGGTTAGACCGTGTGTATTGTCCAAAGGCGGTGATGGCATGCCAAGCCCAACGTCGTTTGATCTTATTTGTCGTCCAAGGGCGGTGATGGCATACCACGCCCGACGTCGTCTGTCTGTGTCTGCTAGTCTAAGGGCGGTGATGGCATGACACGCTCGACGTCATCCGACCGTCTGTGCTCTCCAAAGGCGATGATGGCATGCCACGCCTGACATCGTTCGACTGTGTGTGCAGTCCAAAGGCGATAATGGCATGCAACACCCGACGTCGTTCGATCGGGTGTGCTGCCCAAAGGCGATGATGACAAGCCACACCCGACATCGTTCGACCGTGTGTGTTGCCCAAAGGTGGTGATGTCATTCCATGCCCGAGGTAGTCTGACCGTGTGTGCTGCCCAAGGGCGGCTATGTCATGCCACGCCAGTCGTTACCGACCGTGTGTGCTGTCCAACAGCGATGATATCATACAACGCCTGACGTTGTTCGACCGTGTATGCTGTCCAAGGGCGGTGATGTCATGCCACGCCCGACGTCGTCAGACCGTGCGTGCTGTCTAAGAGAGGTAATGTCATGCCACGCCCGACGTCGTCCGACCGTGCGTGCTCTCTAAGAGAGGTGATGTCATGCCACGGCCGACATCGTTCGACCGTGTGTGCAGTCCAAGGGCGGTTATGTCATGCCACGCCCGATGTCGTTCGACCGTATGTGCCGCCCAAAGGTGATGATGGCATGCCACGCCCGGCATTGTTCGACCGTGTGTGCTGCCCAAACGTGATGATGGCATGCCACACCTGATGTCTTTCGACCATTTGTGCAGCCCAAAGGTGATGATGGTACGCCACGCCCGACGTCGTTCGACCGTGTGTGCTGCTCAAAAACGACGATGGCATGCCACACCCGACTTGGAGCGAATGTGTGTGCTTTCCAAAGGCGGTGATAGAATTTAGCGCCTGACGTCGTTCGGCGGTGTGTCTGTCCAGCGGTGATGTCATTCCACGCCCGACATTGTTCGATCGCGTGTCTGCCCAAAGGCGATGATGGCATGCCACGCCCGACATCGTTCGACCGTGTGTGCTTTCCAATGGCGGTGATGGCATGCCACACCCGATGTTTATGACCGTGTGTGCTGTCCAAGGGAGGTGATGTCATGCCACGCCCGACGTTGTCTGACCGTGCTTGCAGTCCAAGGGCGGTGATGTCATGCAACGCCTGACATTGCCGATCGTGTGTGTTGTCCAAAGGCGATGATGGCATGCCACGCCCGACGTCATTCCACCGTGTGTGCTGTCCAAAGGCGGTGATGTCATTCCACACCCGATGTCGTTCGATTGTGTGTGTTTTACCAAGGCGATGATGTCATTCCACGCCCGATGTCGTTCCAACTTGTGTGCTGCCCAAAGGCGATGATGGCATGCCACGCCCAATGACGTTCGACCGTGTGTGTTGTCCAAGGGCGGTGATGTCATGCCATGCCCGACGTCGTCCGACCGTGCGTGTTGTCTAAGGGAGGTGAGGTCATGCCACGCCCGACGTTGCCGATTCTGTGTGCTGTCTAAGGGCGGTGACGTCAGGAAACTTTTGACGTCGTCCGAGCGTGTGTTCAGTCCAAGGGCGGTGATGTTATGCCACGCCCGACGTCGTTCGACCGTGTGTGCTGTCCAAGGGCGGTGATGTCATGCCACGCCCGACGTTGTCTGACCGTGTGTGCCTCCCAAGGGCGGTTATGTCATGCCACGCCCGACGTCGTCATACCGTGTGTACTGTCCAAGGGTGGTTATGTCAAGCCACGACCGACGTTGCCGACTGTGCGTGCTGTCCAAGGGCGGTGATGTCATGCCACGCCTGACGTCGTCATACCGTGTGTGCTGTCCAAGTGCGGTGATGTCATGCCACGCTCGACGTTGTCGACCGTATGTGTTGTCCATGGGCGGTGATATCATGCCACGCCCTACGTCGTCCGACCGTGCGTGTAGTCCAAGGTTGGTGATGTCATGCCACGCCCGACGTCGTTTGACCATTTCTGCTGCCCAAAGGAGATATATTCATGCCACGTGCGACGTCATTCAACCGTTTGTGCTTCCCAAAGGCGATGATGGCATGCCACGCCCCACGTCGTTCGACCGTGTGTGTGCGATCAAAGCGATAATGGCATGCCACGCCCGACGTTGTTCGATCGTGTGTGCTGCCCAAAGGCGATGATGACAAGCCACACCCGACATTGTTCGACCGTGTGTGCTGCCCAAAGGTGGTGATGTCATTCCATGGTCGACGTAGTCTGACCGTGTGTGCTGCCCAAGGGCGGTTATGTCATGCCACGCCCGACATCGTCATACCGTATGTGCTGTCCAACGGCGGTTATGTCATGCCACGCCTGCCGTTACCGACCGTGTGTGCTGTCCAACGGCGGTGATGTCATACCACGCCCGACGTCATTCGACCGTGTGTGCTGTCCAAGGGCGGTGATGTCATTCCACGCACGACGTCGTCTGACCGTGTGTACTGTCCAACGGCGGTGATGTCATGCCACGCCCGACGTCGTCCGACCGTTTGTGCAGTCCTAGGGACTTTATGGCATGCCACGTACGACGTTGCCAATCGTGTGTGCTGTCCAAGGGCGGTGATGGCATGCTACGCCCCACGTCGTTCGACCGTGTGTGCAGTCCAAAGGCGATAATGGCATGCCACGCTCGACGTCGTTCGATCGTGTGTGCTGCCCAAAGGCGATCATGACAAGCCACACCCGACATCGTTCGACCGTGTGTGCTGCCCAAAGGTGGTGATGTCATTCCATGCCTTACGTAGTATGACCGTGTGTGCTGCCCAAGGGCAGTTATGTCATGCCACGCCCGACGTCGTCATACCGTGTATGCTGTCCAAGGGAGGTTATGTCATGCCATGCTCGCCTTTACCGACCGTGTGTGCTGTCCAAGAGAGGTCATGTCATTCCATGCCCGACGTAGTATGACCGTGTATGCTGCCCAAGGGAGGTTATGTCATGCCACGCCCGACGTCGTCATACCGTGTATGCTGTCCAAGGGAGGTGATGTCATTCCATGGCCGACGTAGTATGACCGTGTATGTTGCCCTAGGGAGGTTATGTCATGCCACGCCCGACGTCGTCATACCGTGTGTACTGTCCAAGGGCTATTATGTCAATCCACGCCTGACATTGCCGACTGTATGTGCTGTCCAAGGGCGGTAATGTCATGCCACGCCCGACGTTGCCGACCGTGTGTGTTTTCCATGGGCGGTGATGTCATGCCATGCCCTACGTCGTCTGACCGTGCGTGTAGTCCATGGTCTGTGATGTCATGCCACGCCCGACGTCGTTTGACCATTTGTGCATCCCAAAGGCGATAATGGCATGCCATGCCCGACGTTGTTCGACCGTGTGTGCTGCCCAAAGGCGATGATGGCATGCCACGCCCTACTTTGTTCGACCGTGTGTGCTGCCCAAATGCGATGATGGCATGCCACGCAGTACGTCATCCCACCGTGCGTGCAGTCCAAGGGCGGTGGTTTCCTTCCACACCCGACATTGTTCGACCATTTGTGCTGCCTAAAAGTGATGATGGCATTTCATGCCTGACCTCGTGCGACCGTGTGTGCTGCCCAAACGCGATGATGGCATGCCACGCCCGACGTGGTTAGACCGTGTGTATTGTCCAAAGGCGGTGATGGCATGCCAAGCCCAACGTCGTTTGATCTTATTTGTCGTCCAAGGGCGGTGATGGCATACCACGCCCGACGTCGTCTGTCTGTGTCTGCTAGTCTAAGGGCGGTGATGGCATGACACGCTCGACGTCATCCGACCGTCTGTGCTCTCCAAAGGCGATGATGGCATGCCACGCCCGACATCGTTCGACTGTGTGTGCAGTCCAAAGGCGATAATGGCATGCAACACCCGACGTCGTTCGATCGGGTGTGCTGCCCAAAGGCGATGATGACAAGCAACACCCGACATCGTTCGACCGTGTGTGTTGCCCAAAGGTGGTGATGTCATTCCATGCCCGAGGTAGTCTGACCGTGTGTGCTGCCCAAGGGCGGCTATGTCATGCCACGCCAGTCGTTACCGACCATGTGTGCTGTCCAACAGCGATTATATCATACAACGCCTGACGTTGTTCGACCGTGTATGCTGTCCAAGGGCGGTGATGTCATGCCACGCCCGACGTCGTCCGACCGTGCGTGCTGTCTAAGAGAGGTAATGTCATGCCACGCCCGACGTCGTCCGACCGTGCGTGCTGTCTAAGAGAGGTGATGTCATGCCACGGCCGACATCGTTCGACCGTGTGTGCAGTCCAAGGGCGGTTATGTCATGCCACGCCCGATGTCGTTCGACCGTATGTGCCGCCCAAAGGTGATGATGGCATGCCACGCCCGGCATTGTTCGACCGTGTGTGCTGCCCAAACGTGATGATGGCATGCCACACCTGATGTCTTTCGTCCATTTGTGCAGCCCAAAGGTGATGATGGTACGCCACGCCCGACGTCGTTCGACCGTGTGTGCTGCTCAAAAACGACGATGGCATGCCACACCCGACTTGGAGCGAATGTGTGTGCTGTCCAAAGGCGGTGATAGAATTTAGCGCCTGACGTCGTTCGACTGTGTGTGCTGTCCAAAGGCGGTGATGTCATTCCACGCCCGACATTGTTCGATCGCGTGTGCTGCCCAAAGGCGATGATGGCATGCCACGCCCGACATCGTTCGACCGTGTGTGCTTTCCAATGGCGGTGATGGCATGCCACACCCGATGTTTATGACCGTGTGTGCTGTCCAAGGGAGGTGATGTCATGCCACGCCCGACGTTGTCTGACCGTGCTTGCAGTCCAAGGGCGGTGATGTCATGCAACGCCTGACATTGCCGATCGTGTGTGTTGTCCAAAGGCGATGATGGCATGCCACGCCCGACGTCATTCCACCGTGTGTGCTGTCCAAAGGCGGTGATGTCATTCCACACCCGATGTCGTTCGATTGTGTGTGTTTTACCAAGGCGATGATGTCATTCCACGCCCGATGTCGTTCCAACTTGTGTGCTGCCCAAAGGCGATGATGGCATGCCACGCCCAATGACGTTCGACCGTGTGTGTTGTCCAAGGGCGGTGATGTCATGCCATGCCCGACGTCATCTGACCATGTGTGCTGTCAAAGGAAGGTGATGTCTTTCCACGCCTGACGTTGCCAACCATGTATGTTGTCCAAGGGCGGTGATGTAATGCCACGCCGACGTTGCTGACCGTGTGTGCTGTACTAGGATGGTGATGTCATTCCACGCCCGACGTCGTTTGATCGTGTGTGCTGCCCAAAGGCGATGATGGCATGCGACGCCCGACGTTGTTCGATCATGTGTGCCGTCCAAGAGCGGTGATGTCATGCCACGCGCGACGTAGTCCGACCATTTGTGTTGTCCAAGGGCGTTTATGGCATGCTGTGTATGACGTTGCCGACCGTGTGTGCTGTCCAAGGGCGGTGATGTCATGCCACGCCCGATGTTGCTGACCCTATGTGTTGTCCAAGGCCCATGATGACATGCCACGCGCGACATCCTCCGACCGTGTTTGCCATCCAACGGTGATGACGACTTGCCACGCCCGACGTCGTTCGACCCTGATGGCAGTCCAAGGGCGGTGATGTCATGGCACGCCCGATATCGTCCGACCGTGACTGTAGTCCAAGGGCGGTGATGTCATGCAACACCCGACGTCGTTGACTATTTTTGCTTCCCAAAGGCGATGATGACATGCCACGCCCGATGTCCTTCGGTCGTATCTGCTGCCCAAAGGCGATGATGACATGTCACGCCTAACGTTGTTCTACCGAGTTTATCATCCAAGGGCTATGATGGCATGCCACGTCCGACGTCGTTCGACCGTGTGTGTTGCCCAAAGGCGATGATGGCATGCCATGCCCGATGACGTCTGACCGTGTGTGCTATTCAAAGGCGATAATTGTATGCCACGCTCGACGTCGTTCGACCGTGTGTGCTATCCAAGGGCGGTGATGGCATGCCACGCCCAACGTTGTTTGACCATGTGTGCTGCCCAAAGGCGATGATGGCATGCCACGCTTGACGACGTTCGACAGTGCATGTGTTATCCAAAGGCGGTGAAGTCATGCCACGCTAGACATCGTTCTACCGTGTGTGCTGCCCAAAAGCGATGATGTCATGCCACACACGATGTTGCCGACCGTGTGTGCTTTCCAAGGGCCATAATGACATGCCACGCCCGACGTCGTTCGACCGTGCTTGTTGTCCAAGGGCTATGATGGCATGTCACGCCCGACGTCATTCGACCGTGTGTATTGTCCAAGGGCTATGATGGCATGTCACGCCCGATGTCGTTCGACCGTGTGTGCTGCCTAAAGGCGATGATGGCATGCCACGCCCGATGTTGTTCGATCGTGTGTGCTGTCCAAGGGCGGTGATGTCATGCCACGGCCGATGTCGTTCAACCGTGTGAGCTGTCTAAGGGTAGTGATGTAATACCACGCACAAGGATGTCCGACCGTGTGTGCTGCCCAATGGCGTTGATGTCATGCAACGCCCGACGTCATCTGACCGTGCGTGTAGTCCAAGGGCGATGATGTCATGCCACGCCCAATGTCGTTTGACCATTTGTGCTGCCCAAAGGCAATGATGGTATGCCACGCGCGACGTCGTTTGACCGTTTCTGCTGCCCAAAGGCGAAGATGGAATGCCACGCCAGACGTCGTTTGACTGTGTACTCTGCCCAAAGGCGATGATGGCATGCCATGCCCGACGTCGTTTGACCGTGTGTGTTGTCCAAAGGAGGTGATGGCATGTCATGCCCAACGTCGTCCGACCGTGTCTGATGTCCAAGGACGGTGATGTCATGCCACGCCAGACGTTGCCGACCGTGTGTGCTGTCCAAGGGCGTATATGGCACCATGCCCGACGTCGTCTGACCGTGTGTACTGTCCAAGGGCGTTTATGGCATGCCACTCCTGACGTTGTCCGACTGTCTGTGCTGCCCCAAGGCAATGATGGCATACAACTCCCGACTTCGTTCGACCGTGTGTGCTGTCTAAAGGCGGTCATTGCATGCCACGCTTAACGTCATTCGGCCGTGATTGTCGTACAAGGGCGATGATGGCATGCAACGCCCGACGTTGCCGACCGTGTGTGCTATCCAAGGGCGGTGATGGCATGCCGTGCCCGACATCGTACGACCGTGTGTACTGTCCAAGGGCGGTTATGGAATGCCACGCCCGACGTCGTTCTACTTTGTTTGCCGTCCAAGGGAGATGATGGCATACCACGCCCGAGGTCGTCCTACCGTCTGTGCTGCCCAAAGGCGATGATGGCATGCCATGCCCGACGTCGTTCAACCGTGTGTGCAGTCCTATGGCGATGATAGCATGTCACTCCTGACGTTGTTCGACCGTGTGTGCTGTCCAAAGACGGTGATGGAATGCCACACCCTACGTCGTTCGACCGTGTGTTCTATCAAAAGGCTATGATGGCATGTCACGCCCGATGTCGTTCAACCGTGTCTGCTGTCCAAAGGCAGTGATGTCATGCCACGATCAACTAAGTTTGACCGTGAGTGCTACCCAAGCGCGGTTATGTCATGCCACGCCCGACGTCGTCATATCGTGTGTGGTGTCCAAGGGCGTGTATTTCATGCCACACCCAACGTTGTTGACCGTGTGTGCTCTCCAAGGGCGGTGATGTCATGCCACACCCAACTTGCCGATCGTGTGTGCTGCCCAAAGGCGGTGATGTCATGCCACGCCCAACGTTGCCAATCGTGTGTGTTGTCTAAGGGCGGTTATGTAATGCCACGCTCACGTTGCCGACCGTGTGTGCTGTCCAAGAGCGGTGATGTCATGTCACGCCCAACGTCGTCTGACCGTCCTTGTAGTCCAAGGGCGGTGATGTCATGCCACGCCAGACATCGTTTGATCGTGTGTGCTACCCAAAGGCGATGATGTCATTCCACGCGCGACGTTGTTCGATCGTGTGAGCTGCCCAAAGGCGATGATGCCATGCCACGCCCGACGTCGTTCAATTATGTGTGTCGTCCAAGGGCGGTGATGTCATGCCACACCCGACGTCGTTTGACCGTTTGTGCTGTCCAAGGGCCTTGATGGCATGCCACGTACAACGTTGTCGATCGTGTGTGCTGTCCAAGGGCGGTGATGTCATGCCACGCCCAATGTCGTCTGATTGTGTGTGCTGTCCCATGGAGGTGAAGTCATGCCACGCCTGACGTTGCCGATTGTGTGTGTTGTCCCAGGCCGGTGACGTCATGAAACGCCTGACGTCGTCCGAGCGTGCGTGCAGTCCAAGGGCGGTGATGTCATGCCACGCTCGACATCATTCGATCGTGTGTGCTGTCCAAGGGCGGTGATGTCATGCCACGCCTGACGTAGTCTGGCAGTGTGTGCTGCCCAAGGGCGGTTATGTCATGCCACGCCCGACGTCGTCATACCGTATGTACTGTCCAAGGGCGGTTATGTCAATCCACGGCCGACGTTGCTGACTGTGTGTGCTGTCCTAGGGCGGTGATGTCATGCCACGCCCGACGTCGTCATACCATGTGTGCTGTCCAAGAGCGGTTATGCCAAGCCACGCCCGACGTTGCCGACTATGTGTGCTGTCCTAGGGCATGATGTCATGCCACGCCCGATGTCGTCATACCGTGTGTGCTGTCCAAGTGCGGTGATGTCATGCCACGCCCGACGTTGCCGACCGTGTTTGTTGTCCATGGGCGGTGATATCATGCCACGCCCTACGTCGTCCGACCATGTGTGTAGTCCAAGGTCGGTGATGTCATGCCACGCCCAACGTTGTTTGACCATTTGTGCTGCCCAAAGGCGATAATGGCATGCACGCGCGACGTCATTCGAACGTTTGTGCTTCCCAAAGGCGATGATGGCATGCCACGCCCGGCGCCATTCGACCGAGTGTCTGCCCAAAGGCGATGATGGCATGTCACGCTTGACGCCGTTCGACCGTGTGTGATCTCCAAAGGCTATGATTGCATGCCACGCCCGACATCGCTCGGATGTGTATGCGATCAAAGGCGATAATGTCATGCCACGCCCGACGCCGCCGACCGCGGTGTGCTGCCCAGAGGCGACGATGACAAGCCACACTAGAAGTCGTTTGACCGTGTGTGCTGCCCAAAGGTGGTGATGTCATTCCATGCCCGGCGTAGTCTGACCGTGTGAGCTGCCCAAAGGCGATGATGGCATTCCACGCCTGACGTTGTTCGATCATGTGTGCCGTCCAAGAGCGGTGATGTCATGCCACGCCCGACGTAGTCCGACCATTTGTGCTGTCCAAGGGCGTTTATGGCATGCCACGTATGACGTTGCCTACCGTGTGTTCTGTCCAAGGGCGGTGATGTCATGCCACACCCGATGTTGTTGACCCTATGTGTTGTCCAAGGCCCATGATGACATGCCACGCACGACATCCTTAGACCGTGTTTGCCATCCAACGGTGATGACGACATGCCACGCCCGATGTCGTTCGACCGTGATGGCAGTCCAAGGGCGGTGATGTCATGCCACACTCGACGTCGTTGACTATTTGTGCTACCCAAAGGCGATGATGGCATGCCACACGCGACGTCGTTCGATCGTTTGTGCTGCCCAAAGGTGATGATGACATTTCACGCCTAATGTTGTTCTACCGAGTTTATCGTCCAAGGTTTATGATGGCATGCCACGTCCGACGTCGTTCGACTGTGTGTGTTACCCAAAGGCGATGATGGCATGCCATTCCCGACGACGTCCGACCGTGTGTTCTATCCAAAGGCAATGATGGCATGCCACCCCCGACGTCGTTCGAGCGTGTGTGCTATCCAAGGGCGGTGATGGCATGCCACGCCCAACGACCATGTGTGCTGCCCAAAGGCGATGATGGCATGCCACGCTTGACGACGTTCGACAGTGCATGTGTTATCCAAAGGTGGTAATGTCATGCCAAGCTCGATGTCGTTCTACCGTGTGTGCTGCCCTAAGGCGATGATGGCATGCCACGCCCGACGTCGTCCGACCGTGTTTGCCGTCAAAGGGCTATGATGTCATGCCACACACGATGTTGCCCACCGTGTGTGCTTTCCAAGGGCCATAATGACATGCCACGCCAGACGTCATTCGGTCGTGTGTGCTATCCAAAGGCTGTGATGGCATGCCACGCCCAACGTCGTTTGACCATGTGTGCTTCCCAAAGGCGATGATGGCATGCCATGGCTGACGTCGTTCAGCCGTGTGTTCTGTTTAAAGGCGGAGATGTCATGCCATGCCCAACATAGTCCGATCGTGTGTTCTGCCCAAGGGCGGTGATGTCATGCCACTCCCGATGTCTTCTGACCGTGTGTGCAGCCAAAAGGCGATGATGGCATGCCACACCCGACGTCGTTCGACCGTGTGTGCTGTCCAAAGGCGATGATGGCATGCCATGCCCGACGTCGTTCGACCGTATGTTTTGTCCAAGGGCAGTGATGTCATGCCACTCCCGACGCAGTTTGACCGTGTGGGCTGCCCAAAGGCGGTGATGGCATGCCACGCCGGCGCCGTCTGACCGTCGCGTGCTATCCAAGCGGCGATGATTTCATGCCACGCCGACGTCGTCTGACCGTGAGTGCAGTCAAAGGGCGGTGATGTCATGCCACGCCTAACGTCGTTCGACTGTTTGTGCTGCCCAAAGGCGATGATGGCATGCCAAGCCCGATGTCGTTCAACCATATATCCTGTCCAAAGGCGATAATGGCATGCCACACCCGACGTCGTTCGACCGTGTGTGATGTCCAAAGGCGTTGATGGCATGTCACGCCTGACGTTGTTCGACCGTGTTTGCGGTCCAAGGGCTATGATGGCATGCCACGCCCGACGTCGTGCGACCGTGTGTGTTGTCCAACGGCGGTGAAGTCATGCCACTCCCGAAGTAGTCTGATCGTGTGTGCTACCCAAGGGCGGTGATGGCTTGCCACGCCCGACGTTGCCGACCGTGTAAGCTAGTCCAAAGGCGATGATGGCATGCCACGCCCGACGTCGTCCGATGGTGTGTGCTGTCCAAGGGCTATGATGGCATGCCACGCCCAATGTTGTCTTACCGTGCGTGCAGTCTAAGGGCGGTGGTGTCATGTCACGCCTGACTTCGCCCAACCGTGTGTGCAATCCAAGGGTAGTGATTTCATGCCATGCCTAACATTGCCGACCGTGTGTGCTGTCCAAGGGCCATGATGACATGCTACGCCCGACGTCATTTGTCCGTTTGTGTTATCCAAAGGCGGTTATGGCATGCCACACCGACGACGTCCGACCGTGTTTGCCGTCCAAGGGCGATGATGGCATTCCACGCCCGACGCCGTCCGACTGTGTGAGCTAGTGCAAAGTCAATGATGGGATGCCACGCTCGACGTCGTTCGACTGTGTGTCCTGACCAAAGGCGGTGATGGCATGTCACGCCGGACATCGTTCGACTGTGTGTGCTACCTAAAGGCGATGATGGAATGCCACGCCCGATGTCGTTCGACTGTGTGTGCTGCCCAAAGGCGATGATGGCATGTCACGCCCGACGTCCTCAAACTGTGTGTGCTGTTTAAGATGGGTGATGTCATGCCACGCCCGACGTGGCCGACCATGTGTGCATTTCAAGGGCGGTGATGTCATGGCACGCCCGACGTCGTCCAACCGTGCGTGCAGTCCAAGGGTGGTGATGTCATACCACACCCGACGTTGTTCGACCGTCGGTTCTATCCAAGGGCGGTGATGTCATGCCACGCCCAACGTTGCCGATCGTGTGTGCTGCCCAAAGGCGGTGATGTCATGCCACGCCCGACGTTGCCAATCGTGTGTGTTGTCTAAGGGCGGTTATGTAATGCCACGCTCACGTTGCCGACCGTGTGTGCTGTCCAAGAGTGGTGATGTCATGTCACGCCCAACGTCATCTGACCGTCCGTGTAGTCCAAGGGCGGTGATGTCATGCCACGCCAGACATCATTTGATCGTGTGTGCTACCCAAAGGCGGTGATGTCATTCCACGCGCGACGTTGTTCGATCGTGTGAGCTGCCCAAAGGCGATGATGCCATGCCACGCCCGACGTTGTTCAATTATGTGTGCCGTCCAAGGGCGGTGATGTCATGCCACACCCGACGTCGTTCGACCGTTTGTGCTGTCCAAGGGCCTTGATGGCATGCCGCGTACAACGTTGTCGATCGTGTGTGCTGTCCAAGGGCGGTGATGTCATGCCACGCCCAATGTCGTCTGATTGTGTGTGCTGTCCCATGGAGGTGAAGTCATGCCACGCCTGACGTTGCCGATTGTGTGTGTTGTCCCAGGCCGGTGACGTCATGAAACGCCTGACGTCATCCGAGCGTGCGTGCAGTCCAAGGGCGGTGATGTCATGCCACGCTCGACATCATTCGACCGTGTGTGCTGTCCAAGGGCGGTGATGTCATGCCACGCCTGACGTAGTCTGACAGTGTGTGCTGCCCAAGGGCGGTTATGTCATGCCACGCCCGACGTCGTCATACCGTATGTACTGTCCAAGGGCGGTTATGTCAATCCACGGCCGACGTTGCTGACTGTGTGTGCTGTCCTAGGGCGGTGATGTCATGCCACGCCCGACGTCGTTATACCATGTGTGCTATCCAAGAGCGGTTATGCCAAGCCACGCCCGACGTTGCCGACTGTGTGTGCTGTCCTAGGGCGTGATGTCATGCCACGCCCGACGTCGTCATACCGTGTGTGTTGTCCAAGTGCGGTGATGTCATGCCACGCCCGACGTTGCCGACCGTGTTTGTTGTCCATGGGCGGTGATATCATGCCACGCCCTACGTCGTCCGACCATGTGTGTAGTCCAAGGTCGGTGATGTCATGCCACGCCCAACGTTGTTTGACCATTTGTGCTGCCCAAAGGCGATAATGGCATGCACGCGCGACGTCATTCGAACGTTTGTGCTTCCCAAAGGCGATGATGGCATGCCACGCCCGACGTCATTCGACCGAGTGTGCTACCCAAAGGCGATGATGGCATGTCGCGCCTGACGTCGTTCGACCGTGTGTGATCTCCAAAGGCTATGATTGCATGCCACGCCTGACATCTTTCGGATGTGTATGCAGTCCAAAGGCGATAATGTCATGCCACGCCCGACGTCGCTCGACCGTGTGTGCTGCCCAGAGGCGATGATGACAAGCCACACCAGAAGTCGTTTGACCGTGTGTGCTGCCCAAAGGTGGTGATGTCATTCCATGCCCGGCGTAGTCTAACCGTGTGATCTGCCCAAAGGCGATGATGGCATGCCACGCCTGACGTTGTTCGATCATGTGTGCCGCCCAAGCGGTGATGTCATGCCACGCCCGACGTAGTCCGACCATTTGTGCTTTGTCCAAGGCGTTTATGGCATGCCACGTATGACGTTCCCGACCGTGTGTGCTGTCCAAGGGCGGTGATGTCATGCCACACCCGATGTTGCTGACCCTATGTGTTGTCCAAGGCCCATGATGACATGCCACGCGCGACATCCTTAGACCGTGTTTGCCATCCAACGGTGATGATGGCATGCCACGCCCGACGTCGTTCGATCGTGATGGCAGTCCAAGGGAGGTGATGTCATGCCACACTCGACGTCGTTGACTATTTGTGCTACCTAAAGGCGATGATGGCATGCCACGCGCGACGTCGTTCGATCGTATGTGCTGCCCAAAGGCGATGATGATATTTCACGCCTAATGTTGTTCTACCGAGTTTATCGTCCAAGGTTTATGATGGCATGCCACGTCCGACGTCGTTCGACCGTGTGTGTTACCCAAAGGCGATGATGGCATGCCATTCCCGACGACGTCCGACTGTGTGTGCTATCCAAAGGCAATGATGGCATGCCACCCCCGACGTCGTTCGAGCGTGTGTGCTATCCAAGGGCGGTGATGGCATGCCACGCCCAACGTTGTTTGACCATGTGTGCTGCCCAAAGGCGATGATGGCATGCCACGCTTGATGACGTTCGACAGTGCATGTGTTATCCAAAGGTGGTGATGTCATGCCAAGCTCGACGTCGTTCTACCGTGTGTGCTGCCCAAAGGCGATGATGGCATGCAACGCCCGACGTCGTCCGACCGTGTTTGCCGTCAAAGGGCTATGATGTCATGCCACACACGACGTTGCCCACCGTGTGTGCTTTCCAAGGGCCATAATGACATGCCACGCCAGACGTCATTCGGTCGTGTGTGCTATCCAAAGGCGGTGATGGCATGCCACGCCCAACGTCGTTTGACCATGTGTGCTTCCCAAAGGCGATGATGGCATGCCATGGCTGACGTCGTTCAACCGTGTGTGCTGTTTAAAGGCGGAGATGTCATGCCATGCCCAACATAGTCCGATCGTGTGTTCTGCCCAAGGGCGGTGATGTCATGCCACTCCCGATGTCTTCTGACCGTGTGTGCAGGCAAAAGGCGATGATGGCATGCCACACCCGACGTCGTTCGACTGTGTGTGCTGTCCAAAGGCGATGATGGCATGCCATGCCCGACGTCGTTCGACCGTGTGTTTTGTCCAAGGGCAGTAATGTCATGCCACTCCCGACGCAGTTTGACCGTGTGTCCTGCCCAAGGGCGGTGATGGCATGCCACGCTCGACGTCGTATGACCGTGCGTGCTATCCAAGGGCAGTGATTTCATGCCACGCCGACGTCGTCTGACTGTGAGTGCAGTCAAAGGGCGGTGATGTCATGCCACGCCTAACGTCGTTCGACTGTTTGTGCTGCCCAAAGGCGATGATGGCATGCCAAGCCCGATGTCGTTCAATCGTATATCCTGCCCAAAGGCGATAATGGCATGCCACACCCGACGTCGTTCGATCGTGTGTGCTGTCCAAAGACGTTGATGGCATGTCACGCCCGACGTCGTTCGACCGTGTTTGCGGTCCAAGGGCTATGATGGCATGCCACGCCCGACGTCGTGCGATCGTGTGTGTTGTCCAACGGAGGTGAAGTCATGCCACTCCCGACGTAGTCTGATCGTGTGTGCTACCCAAGGGCGGTGATGGCTTGCCACGCCCGACGTTGCCGACCGTGTCAGCTAGTCCAAAGACGATGATGGCATGCCACGCCCGACGTCGTCCGATGGTGTGTGCTGTCCAAGGGCTATGATGGCATGCCACGCCCAATGTTGTCTTACCGTGCGTGCAGTCTAAGGGCGGTGGTGTAATGTCACGCCCGACTTCGCCCAACCGTGTGTGCAATCAAAGGGTAGTGATTTCATGCCACGCCTAACGTTGCCGACCGTGTGTGCTGTCCAAGGGCCATGATGACATGCCACGCCCGACGTCATTTGGCCGTTTGTGTTATCCAAAGGCGGTTATGACATGCCACGCCCGACGTCATTTGGCCGTTTGTGTTATCCAAAGGCGGTTATGGCATGCCACACCGACGTCGTTCGACCGTGATTGTCGTACAAGGGCGATGATGGCATGCAACGCCCGACGTTGCCGACCGTGTGTGCTATCCAAGGGTGGTGATGGCATGCCGTGCCCGACATCGTACGACCGTGTGTACTGTCCAAGGGCGGTTATGGCATGCCACGCCCGACGTCGTTCTACTTTGTTTGCCGTCCAAGGGCGATGATGGCATACCACGCCCGAGGTCGTCCTACCGTCTGTGCTGCCCAAAGGCGATGATGGCATGCCATGCCCGACGTCGTTCAACCATGTGTGCAGTCCTATGGCGATGATAGCATGTCACTCCTGACGTTGTTCGACCGTGTGTGCTGTCCAAAGGCGGTGATGGAATGCCACACCCTACGTCGTTCGACCGTGTGTGCTATCAAAAGGCTATGATGGCATGTCACGCCCGATGTCGTTCAACCGTGTCTGCTGTCCAAAGGCAGTGATGTCATGCCACGATCGACTAAGTTTGACCGTGAGTGCTACCCAAGCGCGGTTATGTCATGCCACGCCCGACGTCGTCATATCGTGTGTGGTGTCCAAGGGCGTGTATTTCATGCCACACCCAACGTTGTTGACCGTGTGTGCTCTCCAAGGGTGGTGATTTCATGCCACGCCCAACGTTGCCGATCGTGTGTGCTGCCCAAAGGCGGTGATTTCATGCCACGCCCAACGTTGCCAATCGTGTGTGTTGTCTAAGGGCGGTTATGTAATGCCACGCTCACGTTGCCGACCGTGTGTGCTGTCCAAGAGCGGTGATGTCATGTCACGCCCAACGTCATCTGACCGTCCGTGTAGTCCAAGGGCGGTGATGTCATGCCACGCCAGACATCGTTTGATCGTGTGTGCTACCCAAAGGCGGTGATGTCATTCCACGCGCGACGTTGTTCGATCGTGTGAGCTGCCCAAAGGCGATGATGCCATGCCACGCCCGACGTCGTTCAATTATGTGTGCCGTCCAAGGGCGGTGATGTCATGCCACACCCGACGTCGTTCGACCGTTTGTGCTGTCCAAGGGCCTTGATGGCATGCCACGTACAACGTTGTCGATCGTGTGTGCTGTCCAAGGGCGGTGATGTCATGCCACGCCCAATGTCGTCTGATTGTGTGTGCTGTCCCATGGAGGTGAAGTCATGCCACGCCTGACGTTGCCGATTGTGTGTGTTGTCCCAGGCCGGTGACGTCATGAAACGCCTGACGTCGTCCTAGCGTGCGTGCAGTCCAAGGGCGGTGATGTCATGCCACGCTCGACATCATTCGACCGTGTGTGCTGTCCAAGGGCGGTGATGTCATGCCACGCCTGACGTAGTCTAACAGTGTGTGCTGCCCAAGGGCGGTTATGTCATGCCACGCCCGACGTCGTCATACCGTATGTACTGTCCAAGGGCGGTTATGTCAATCCACGGCCGACGTTGCTGACTGTGTGTGCTGTCCTAGGGCGGTGATGTCATGCCACGCTGATATACTGTGGTTTCACGGTATAATTAATGCTTTTTCCTTAAGTTTAGTGTGTCCAAAAGCCTTTTTGTGCTAATTTTGATTTAAGTTTCTCTTTGTTTTGCAGGAAATCTGTCCAAAGCTGAATGCGGAGATTTTGAGCGAAAGTGCGTAAGAGACCACCTACGAAGCTTATGGCGACGGTCCGTCGTGCTTGTGACGGTCCGTAGGTGGCAGCGTAGAGTAGGCTGCTTTGAAGGAAGATGGGAAGTCGACCAAGTGTGGGATTACGAAGCTTGTGACGGTCCGTCATGGCCATGACGGTCCGTCCTGCAGTAAGTCGTGAAGATCGAGAAGTGATCCCGCATCTGCATTCCAGGAGTTGAAGTATTTTGAAGCGAAGACCCTCGGTGACCGTCGTGCCTATGACGGTCCGTCACACTTGCCGTCGAGGGAATGAAGAAAGCGGTGAAGAAATTGGACAAGTGTGGGGCAGACAGAGCCCACGACGGTCCGTCATGACTCTGACGGTCCGTCGCGTGGTCCGTCGACTCAGCCGCGTTTTGGCAGATTTCCAGAAATTAGAATCCTTGTTTAATTAGGTTTTTTATTTTTTATAAATAGTTCGAAAAACCTCGTTTTTGGGGTTAGACTCTTTGATTATCAAATTCCATATAGTTAGACTTTGTGATTATTAGACTTTGTGTTTTTGAGTGTTTGATTATTGGAGATTGATACAAGTGATTTTTGGTGATTAATCAAGCATATTTTCGGACTTTATTCTTTCTCATTGAAGTAAGTACATGAATTCTAATTTAACATATTTGAATATTGTGTTTATGGCTATGAGTAACTAAATTCCATAACTAGGGTTGTGGGAACCATAGGCAAATAATGAGATAAACCCTAACTAAAATAACAATTCTAGAATAGTGTCTTGCATGTATTAATAATTCTTTCGCTTAGAAGTCTTTTTAACGGATGATCAACGTTAGAACTCGCCTTAATGCTACTTGCCGGACCAAGGAGGTAGATAATAGGAAAAGAATTATTAACATAGATTTAGTTTATACTATCTAATAGGCTAGTATTGATTGGTACAAGGTGATAACTTAGTCAAATATTGAATACGATGCTTAATATGAGGTAAAGATAAGGGTTAGGAAAGCAACACACGTAGCCGGACCAAGGTGCGGAGTGAGATTTTCTAGATGCCGGACCAAGGATTTAGAAATACATAACTTATCACTTTGCATGAAAGATACTAGGAAAGAACTGTTATAGTTAGAATTATCAAGTTATGAACCTGTGGGGAACACGTAAACCCTAGTTGTTTTAATTCATTGATTAACATCCAATATTAAAAGCTGTCAACTGTCTCTTTCAATTACATTAGTTATTTTTACTCATTAGGTAATACAAACCCCCCTTTTTATATTTTTACTTTCCAAGAAAGTTATTGACCAAACGATAGTAATACTAGGTTAAAGTTAAGTCTAGACTATTTTCCTCGTGGGAACGATCCCAACCTCACTAGTTGGGTTATTTACTTGACACGACCGCTTTACTTCTCATTTGAGAAGTAAGTTTGAGCGTATCAAATTTTGGCGCCGCTGTCGGGGAATTTAGCTTTTAGATTAACTTGAACTTATTACTATAGTTTATTTGATATTTTCTTGATTTTACTTTGTTTTATTATTTTTGATTTCCTTGCAGAATTATCCTCCTTGTATGCCAAATACACGGAGAGGAAGAGAACCGTTGTTCCCCTACGATCACGAGCTAGAACGCACACTGCGAAACATGAATCGTAACTTGGGAATCAATGATGAGGATCCTAACCTGAACATCCCAGCTTCGGCTGATGTTCATGGTCAGATGTTACCCGATGCTCCGGGTGAACATCAACAGAGGGGACAGAACCCCGCTCCACGGCCCCAAGCATACTACAGAGGCTATGATAACATAGCGGTCGGACCAGACCTTGGTTTTGCCTCCTCTCCCTACAGGCCACNCTTTTGTGGTAACTAGTAGTCTGATGCAAATGCTCACTGCCAGAGGTTTGTTTTCAGGGCTACCTTCTGAGGATCCACATGCCCATATAGCTAAGGTAAGGGCAGTGTGTAAGAGTTGTGTGGGGAGGCCTGATTTGGATCTAGATGTAATAGGTCTCAGAGTGTTTCCTCTCTCACTGACGGGAGAGGCTGCTATGTGGTTTACTGAGCTCCCATACAACTATATCTTCACTTGGAACCAACTACGGGATGTTTTCTTAGCACGCTTCTATCCGGTCTCCAAGAAATTAAACCACAAAGACAGGGTGAACAACTTTGTGGCACTACCAGGAGAGTCAGTTAGTAGTTCTTGGGATCGATTCACCTCATTCTTGAGAAGTGTTCCAAACCACCGCATTGATGATGAGTCACTGAAAGAATACTTCTATCGGGGACAAGATGATAACAATAAAGCAGTGTTGGACACTATAGCAGGTGGATCTTATGGAGAATGCCCTTATCTTTGAGATTCCGAGAAATTAGAGAAAATCTCCGTAACAACAAAGCTTGGTGTACTAGGAAGTCCGATCTGAGGAGAAACACCTTTGCGGTGCATGATCCACTCACAACCCACCACAGATGATATTCGTGAAGAAATGGCTCGGATGAGAACCGAGCTTGGGTTGGTAGTAAAACATGTCGTTGGGGTGCGAGAAAAAGGTAAATGCGATCAACTATTTGGCTAAACCACCACCTCCAAATGATGAGTGTTATTATGAGGAGGATTCCTATGCAGTGAATGAACAGATGGGGGGTTTCCGACCAAGTGCCCAAGGCTCTAATCAGGAAAATTGGCGCCAAGGTCAAGGGAACCAAGGTCGGAACTATGGTAACTACAATCGTGAGGGTCACTATGTCCGAGATGGAAACTACAATCGCGACAACAACTTCAACAGGGGTAGCTATGGTATGAAGCAGCGAAATTGACCTTATGTTCCTCCTCAAAATCGTGAAGTTACTCCTAGGGATGGTGGAGGTAGTATGTCGCGAGTTGAGGATATGTTGCATAAAATGATGAGGAGGTTATTGCTAGTGATGAGCTAAATAAAGAGTTGAGGAATGATCTAGCGGGTATTGGGCAAAAGTTTATACCCATGCAATATCAATTAAGCAACTTGAGTTACAATTGGCCCAATTATCTCAAGCTGTGAACACACGGCAACCGGGCACTCTTCCTAGCAACCTTTGTCCAAAATCAGAAAAATGATGGACATTGTATGGCAATTACTACTCGCGGTGGCAAGCAAACCATTGATCCACCTATGCCATCCGATGAGAATAAGGTGACAACGAATCGATAAAGTGGTAGAAGTTGATCTTTGAATTAGATGATAACCCTGAAAAAGATCTTTGAAGTGCCTAAAAGGTGACTCCTATGCCTAGGCCACCACCCCATTTCCTCGGAGATTAGTGAAAAAACCGAGGATGGTAAATACCGGCGTTTTATAACAATGTTGAAGCAACTTTCTATCAATGTCCCTTTGGTAGAAGCTTTAGAACAAATGCCGGATTCGCCAAGTTTATGAAAGATCTGGTCACAAAGAAAAGATCGGTCACTTTTGAGGATGATGATAGAATGCGACATTGTAGTGCTATTGCTACAAGATCTCTGGTCCAAAAGAAAGAAGATCCGGTGCGTTCACCATTCCTTGTACAATCGGGCTATTACATTTTGCAAAAGCATTATGTGATCTGGGGCAAGCATAAATCTCATGCCCTCTCAATTTACAAGAAGTTGGGTTTGGGTGATCCAAAACCCAGCTGCGATCTGACTCTTGATGGCCGATCGAGCGATAAAGCGGCCTATAGGGATACTCCACGATGTGTTAGTAAAAGTGGAGTCGTTCATATTTCGGTGATTTTGTTATTCTTGATTGCGAAGTCGATTTTGAAGTGCCCATTATTCTTGGGAGGCCATTCCTTGCTACGGGAAGAGCCTTAGTAGACATGGAAAAGGGGCAGATGAAATTTCGGTTGAACAATGAGGAAGTAAACTTTAACATTTGTAGGTCCATGAAGCAGAGTGGTGAGCTCCAATCGGCATCTGCGATATCCTACAACATGGGTGAGACATTTGAGACACAAATTGAAGAACGTCTAGGTGTCGAAGCATTAGCGGCAGTGATAATGAACTTTGATAGCGATTGCATTGAAGAGTATGAGTCATTAGTCGCTGCTCTTGACCGAGGTGATGTTCGGTTTAAACCAAAGAAATTTGAGCTTGATATGAAGAATCGCGAGTCCCCACCCGCAAAACCATCTATAGAGGAAGCTCCAAAATTAGAACTAAAAGCTCTCCCACCTCATCTCAGGTATGAATTCTTAGGAAAGGGTGACACTTTGCGGTAATCATTGCGTCGGACTTGGATGCACAACAGGTTGAGTTTGGTGGCGGTACTAAAAAGGTTCAAAAGAGCTATTGGGTGGACTATTGCGGACATTATTGGGATTCCCCTCGGTATTTGCTCTCATAAAATCCAACTCATGCACGATCATAAGCGAGTGTTGAGCACCGAGACGCTTGAACCCTCCTATGCAAGAGGTTGTGAAGAAGGAAATCATCAAGTGGTTGGATCTTTGAGTCATATATCCAATCGTGATAGTAGTTGGGTATGCCGGTTAGGTGTGTACCTAAGAAAGGGGGAATAGTGTGGTGCCCAACGAAAAGAATGAACTTGTCCCAATGAGACCGGTTCTTGGATGGAGGGTGTGTATGGATTACCGTAAAGCTGAGCATGGAGTGAAAAAGACCATTTTCCTATGCCCTTCATGGACCAGATGTTGGATAGACTTGCCGGAAAAGGGTGGTATTGTTTTCTTGATGGGTATTCGGGGTATAATCAGATTTCTATCGCACCAGAAGATCAAGAGAAAACCACCTTCACTTGTCCATATGGGACTTTTGCGTTCAGAAGAATGCCGTTTGGGTTGTGCAATGCACCCGCAACCTTTCAGAGATGTATGATGTCAATATTTTATGACATGGTGGAGGATACTATAGAGGTTTTTATGGATGATTTTTACGTGGTTGGTGATTCATTTGAGCGATGCTTGACCAATTTATCTCGAGGTTCTTAAGAGATGCGAAGGCGCAATCTGGTACTAAAGCGGGAAAAGTGTCATTTCATGGTGAAAGAGGGTATTGTGTTGGGTCATCGCATTTTGAAAAGGGTATAGAGGTTGATCGAGCTAAAGTTGAGGTAATAGAGACTTCCCCGCCGATCTCTGTGAAAGGTGTGAGAAGCTTTCTTGGGCATGCAGGTTTTTATCGGAGATTCATCAAAGACTTTTCAAAGATTGCACACCCATTGTGCAAATTACTGGAGAAAGAATGTAAATTTTGTTTTGATGAGTCCTGTCTTAAAGAATTCGGTGAGCTAAAAGAGAAGTTAGTGTCTGCACCTATTATTATTTATCCGGATTGGAACAGTCCATTTGAGGTAATGTGCGATGCTAGTGGGGTGGCTCTTGGTGTAGTATTGGGACAGAGAAGAAACAAAATCCTTCACCCAATTTACTATGCTAGAAAAGCCCTAAATGAAGCCCAGAAGAACTACACATTGACTGAGCAAGAACTCCTCGCAGTAGTATTTGCTTTTGAGAAATTTCGCTCCTATTTGTTAAGTACTAGAGTCATAGTGCATACTGACCATTCAGCGCTGAGATATTTGATGGCAAAAAAGGATGCGAAACCAAGGTTGATTCGTTGGGTATTACTGCTGCAAGAATTTGACTTTGAAGTGCTGGATAGAAAAGGGACTGAAAATCAAGTTGCTGATCATTTGTCCCGTCTAGAGGATGAAGCTATGAGAGAGTTAGGGGATAAGACTGACATTGATGATACTTTCCCCGATGAACATGTATTGGCTGCTTCACAAGACTTGATTCCATGGTTCGCAGACTTTAAGAACTATCTGGCTAGTGATATTGTTCCATCAGACTTGTCCTTTCATCAAAGGAAAAAGTTCATGTATGATGTGAAGAAGTTCTTTTGGGATGAACCATACTTGTATAGAAGTTGTGCCGACGGGCTTATTCGGCGTTGTGTGCAAGAATGTGAAATGTTGAGTGTACTGGAGGCATGCCATTCTTCACCTGTTGGCGGACATCACAGTGGTATCCGAATCGCTCACAAGATATTGCAATGTGGTTACTATTGGCCAACTCTTCATCAAGATGCTCATGGGTTTGCTAAATCATGTGACAAATGTCAACAAGATGGTGGTATTTCAAGAAAGCAAGAGCTCCCTCTCAACCCCATTCTTGTGATTGAGTTATTTGATGTGTGGGGTATTGACTTTATGGGCCCTTTTGTGAGTTCTCATGGGATGAGGTACATTCTCGTAGCTTGATTGATTATGTATCTAAATGGGTGAAGCCATAGCTCGCAAACAATGAAGGGAAGAGTGTCAGCATTCTTGAAAAAGAATATATTCTCCCGTTTGGCACTCCAAGGGCCATTATTAGTGATGGGGGTTCCCACTTCTGCAATAGATTGTTCAAGGGGTTATTGGAGAAATACGGTGTTCGCCATAATGTGGCCACGCCTTACCACCCTCAAACTAGTGGGCAAGTTGAGGTATCGAATCGGGAGATCAAGCAGATATTGTCCAAAACAGTGAATGCTAGTCGAACAGATTGGTCAAGGAGGCTTGATGATGCTCTGTGGGCCTACCGGACAGCCTATAAGACCCCCATTGGTATGTCTCCATACCAACTTGTATATGGGAAAGCTTGTCATCTTCCGGTTGAGTTAGAGCATAAAGCCATGTGGGCTATGAAGAAGTTAAAAATGTATTGGAGCGAAGCTGCAGAGCAACGGTTAAATGGGTTGAATGAACTTGATGAATTTCGCTTGAAAGCCTATGAAAGCTCAGCCCTATATAAAGAAAAGATGAAGAAGTATCATGACAAAAAAATTGAAAAACGAGAGTTTATGGTCGGGGATTTAGTGCTTCTATTCAATTCCAGATTACGCTTGTTTCCAGGCAAACTCAAGTCCAAATGGACTGGTCCTTACACGGTTACCCAACTATTCCCTCATGGAGCAGTTGAATTGGAAACTAAGGAGGGTGTGCGGTTCAAGGTGAATGGACAGCGCATAAAAATCTATCTCGGGCATGCTGAATCGGCGAATGAAGTGATAGAGGCATACCATCTTGATGAAGTCTGAGTAATCAAGTGGTCCCAGTCGTGCCGCGACATTAAATCAGGCGCTTGTTGGGAGGCAACCCAATACTTATCGTCTTTTTAATAGTAGCATTTTTCTATTAATGGGTTTTAAATTTGCAGGCACATCACCAGGAAATTCTGCAGAAAACTACTCTGCAGCAGCCACTGACGGATACATCGACGGACCGTCACACACGTGACGGACCGTCGTATTCATCCGTCACACCAGGTACGTTTTTCTCAGTTTGGAATTAGGGAACATACGACGAAACCCACGACGGGCCGTCACACATGCGACGGACCGTCGTCGGGGAACCGTCGTGTGTTTAATGAAATTAACCCGACCCGACCCGGACGACCCTTTTCAAAATCTGACCGTTTATACTCCCGCCTCCATATTTCCCCATTATTTACTCATTCCTCTCATCTCCACTCTCTTTTCAACTTCCCCACTGATCATTGCCCCCAAAATCCTCCTAAACCTTATACTTATCATCCACTAGTCGGTGCTGCTGCTGTAAGGTGTCTACCTTGCTAACTGAATCATTCCCCACTTGTGTTTTCTCCATTTCCAAGGTATGTGTCTCTAAATTTGTACTCATTTCTCTTGTATTTTTATTTATTAGTCAGTATTAGATTTGTTCTTAGTCGTATGTTGTTCCCTTGATATGCTTATATCTAGACCTAGGCTCTAAATGTTTGAATTTGCCATGATCATAATCCTAGACATAGGTGATTTCACATTAATAGTTTCCTAGGTAGTTGGGATAGACACATATAGGTCCACAACACTACAAGACCACGTGGGTTCATTGGGGTTGCTTAGGTTACTTACAGTTCTGTCTCTGGTAGACAGAACGAGACCCCGATGACGATCCGTCGTGTACACGACGGACCGTCGCAGGGTCCGTCGCATAAGCCCTAGCACCCTCCCCAACGACGCCTGTGACGGACCGTTGTCTTCACGACGGTCCATCCTGCACGATCGTCGTGATGGTCAGAGACCACTCTGAAAAGGGTCTCCACAAAATTTTCCAAGTGTCTAACGACGGACACTTACGATGGACCGTCACACCCATGACGGTCCGTCCTGCACGACCGTCATGGTTGTCAGAGACCCCTCTGAAAAGGGTCTCCAAAATTTTTCCAAGTGTCCAACGACGGACACTTACGACGGACCGTCACTCCCACGACGGTCCGTCCTGCACGACCGTCATGGTTGTCAGAGACCCTGTTTCTAAGGGTCTCTAAAACTTTTCTAAGTGTCCTATGACGGACACTTACGACGGGCCGTCGTACACTCGACGGTCCGTCCTGAGTGACCGTCATGATGGTCAGAGACCCCTCTTTCAGGGTTCTTTATATGTACATCGACCAAGTACAACACGATGGACCTCATGACGGTCCGTCGTAGCCACGACGAGCCGTCATCTGTCCCGTCGTGTGCTACAGTGTCACTATCACTAACATACTATTTTCAATGTTTTATGTTGTATGGGCTTGCTTGTCTTGTTTGACATTACTCGTACTAATAGTGATCCTTTTCAGGTACTATCGACCATGGCACCCACGCAAGACCGAGCTTACGCACGCGGGCGATCCAAGTCTGTGGCCCCGTCTGCACGCTTGATCATCAGGTCTGAAGATGAGCGGGACCCGGAATAGATGCCCCCAGGCACCGCCGCCCCTTCCCGTCTTTGCCGCACGTGCCCCGAGCCACACCCAAGAAGACGGTGGCGCCGGCGTGATCGCGCCTCCCGGTCGATGAGGCGACATCGATCGGCACACCCTGCGGGTCGGCCACCAACGAGGAAGGAGCGTCGGCTCGCCAGGAGTATCCTGGTCCGAGGAAGCTTCAGGATCTGGCTGAGGTTCCCGCACCAGCCATCGCTGCGGCGTCGGCCTCGTCGATGAGGTCGCTTCAGAACTCCACATCAGCGCACCAGCCCGATCCCCACTCCAAAGACCGCACCAGCCAAACCGGTGGTGCGTCGAAGGCCAGTTTCAAGTGTACTCCGACGCAAAATTCCTTACTGATAAAGGGGTAATGACTCGGACACTCACCCTGGAGAGGCGGGTACTTACAGGGAGTCTCCCCTCGATGCCGGACATCCACAACATCTTCACCAGGCATTGCCTAGAGTGGACAGCCCGTCCATTGGGACGCTACAGTGAGGAGATGGTCCGAGAGTTCTACGCGTCCTACGTAGCGACTCTCCGATCACAGATCGACAGCGGTCTGCTCTCGCAAACAGCCCCATTGAGCAGGTTCGTCCGGCGTGCAGGTTGACATTTCCACGCCCGCCATCCGCCGGTTTCTATCTGGCGAGAGTGCAGATGCTACTCGGACCCGACCATCGCCGAGTTTGACTATCATTTGGCGAGATAGTCAAGGAGGGACACTTCATGCGCGAGCGACATCGAGAGAGACCACCAAGAGGTGGATGGCCTGCACCTATCGATCGGCGGAGAGGGTGCCGACCGGGTCATCGAGCGAAGGGGGCCATCAAGAAGGCCAACCTCACGTTAAATCGCCAAGTTCTTGTGGCTGCTCGTGCGTCCTGTCTTTCCCCACATTTGCCGACAACATAGTCACCTGGGATCGGCGATCTTTGATAAGCGGCGATGATCGCCGGCTTCGAGGTGGACCATGCATGGCTTCTCCAGGCAGTCATGCACGAGAGGGCATTCAAGGTCACCACCACCTACCCCTTTCCGTGCATGATCTTTGCTCTTTGCAGGTCTGCAGGTGTGCCCGTATGGCACATAGATCAGTTGAGGACTCCGCCGGGTACCGTTGACGTTGGCCTCATCAGAGACGAGGCCAATGAGTTGGCCCCACGTCGAGGGCCCCGTCCAGAGCTGCCACCACTATCGGATGATCTTGCGGACATGGTGGCCCAGGCCCGCACAGCTACACAGGCATCCACAGACACTACCCCGGTCGAGTCTATCCCGGGTAGTAGCACGGCCCCTCTACCGACACCAGCCCCGCTTGCTCGAGTCCAAAAGCTGGAGGCACAAATGGCCACTCTTCTGCATCATATCCAGCCGTGGATGTAGAAGTCTATTGCCGAGTCTGAAGCGCGCATGGAGAGGCAGATGCAGCGGAAGGTTGCTGAGGTGCACCAGCGCCTCGATGCCTTTGAATTGAGAGTATTAGCTCGACCAGCCCCTCCGGTAGATGTGTCGACTCTTCAGGCTGCAGTCTCCAGTCTTCGGGCAGACATCGACACAATCCTAGCAACAAGAGTACCGGAGGCTGTCGATCCTGCTGAGGACACTATACTGGCGGCCCTGTTTCCGACTCCTGACATTCCACCATCCCCCCCTCCAGAGAGTGCCAAGAGGCGTAGGGATCGAGGAGAGGATGAGGCGCGAGCGAAGAAGAAGGAGCGCCGCGAGTTGAAGGCCGCGAGGAGAGCCTCAATTGCTGAGGCGGAGGCACACCGGATCCGAGCATCACAGATAGCGGCTGGGGCCTCTAGCTCCCATACTGTAGAGACCGCCGGAGGCACTGAGGGAGCGGTTGTTCGAGGACACTGGCGAGGGTGTCCAGATGCTGAGGACACCACCGGTGGGTGTCCAACTTGCAGAGGCTGTGGGTTCCGGAAACCGAACCCACCGGCTTGATCGACGCGCTATGCGCCATGAGTTTGCTTCACCTACCCCTCTAATCTTTAGTTTTTTTATGCATTGGGGACAATTGCATGCTTTTGTGGTGGGGGTGGGGTAAAGGGAAAGTGAGTGTTAGGGTGAAGTCTGAGTAGCCCAACTCACTATCCTCTTTGGGGTTTTCTTGCCTGTGTTCTTTTTCCCCAAAAAGTGATTATTTTTCTGTTGAACCGCACGTTATATCTTTTGTACATAAGTTTAACTCAAGCATGATGGCTAAAATGATATCCCGATAAACCGGAAAATGTTGCATGACTAGGCGTAATGCTTGATAATTGTGTGGCTCTAAACATGAAATAGAGTTACACCATTGCATTACCCTAAATCTTCAAGTCAAACTAGGTGTCGATAATCTGGTATAGTGATGAGATGTCAAGTGAGTGTGAGGAAAGATGAATAGTCCACTATTGGTCTTGAGCTAGAACTTGCCTGGTTAGTCTGCTAAAAGTAAGGAGTAACAAACAGTTAGGAAATGATCATAGGCCCTTGTTCAATATAGCCCATTTCTAGCCTAAATAAAGAAAGCAAATGAAAGTTATCCTTCTTTGATCCAAATAATTTGAGCTTAAAATTAGACCTTTCTTTTTCACCCCAACTGACCTTTTCTGGGAACAATATGTTGGCCCTGGTCCCTCCTTGGACATGTGCACCTCAGCTTATGCCAAAAGCATAAGTTGAGGGTGGCTAATGTATAAACAACCTTCGTTATGGCCCTTACCCGATTTTGGGTACTGTGTACCTTGACTCATGGCAAAGCCATGAGTTGAGGGTGGCTATTTTGAGGAATGCCCTGGAAAGTGGGGTTGAAAGAACAAAGAGAGAGAAAGAACAAAAGTAAAGTGACTCAAGAACTCGTTGAAAAAAAAATATATATTCAAGAATTACAAACAAGAAAAGAAAAGAGTCACTTATGCAAATGAAGAAAGAAGGGAAACAGCAAGGTGAAAGAATAGGAGAAACTGGGTGAGATAGAGTGATATAGGGTGGAAGGTTTAGCCGATATGTCAAGGAGGGCAAAAAGTCACTAAAGTATACCTAAATATACCCTACGTGCCACTGAGCCTACGTTACAAGCTAAAAAAGTCCTATCGTGATCCTAAGGGTTGTATAGCAAACTTAAGGCAGTGAAAATAAGGGCAAGCTTATGGCAATAGGTATGAATGAGTGTGACTTTGTTCTGAGAGCGAGTGTTGAAATGTAATCCTTATACTCAAACTGAAATCATTGTGTGAAAATGAGGATTTTGTTCTAAAGTGAGGACACTAGTTGCAATACCGGAATTGTTAGCACCTCGGTGAGAAATTGAAGAGGATAGGTATTAGTGCATGGTGAGTCTATGTCATGTTCGAATCCCACAAAAGTCAAGCCTAATAGTGATAGCATGTATAGATTTGATGGGATTAGGCGGGATTGATAGCCAAATGATTGCAAAGGATAAAACATGAATACTATCGTACAAAGATTGTGTAGTGAGTCATAGTGCGTCGCTTGAGGACAAACAACGAATTTAAGTTGAGGGTGTTGATATACCGTGGTTTCACGGTATAATTAATGCTTTTTCCTTAAGTTTAGTGTGTCCAAAAGCCTTTTTGTGCTAATTTTGATGTAAGTTTCTCTTTGTTTTGCAGGAAATCTGTCCAAAGCTGAATGCGGAGATTTTGAGCGAAAATTGCAGAAGAGACCACCTACGGAGCTTATGACGGTCCGTCGTGCTTGTGACGGTCCGTAGGTGGCAGCGTAGAGTAGTCTTTGAAGGAAGATGGGGAAGTCGACCAAGTGTGGGATTACGAAGCTTGTGACGGTCCGTCATGGCCATGACGGTCCGTCCTGCAGTACGTCGTGAAGATCGGAGAAGTGATCCCGCATGCAGTTCAGGAGTTGAAGTATTTTGAAAGCGAAGACCCTCGATCGACCGTCGTGCCTATGACGGTCCGTCACAATTGCCGTCGAGGGAATGAAGAAAGCGGTGAAGAAATTGGACAAGTGTGGGACGACGGAGCCCACGATGGTCCGTCATGACTCTGACGGTCCGTCGCGTGGTCCGTCGACTTCGGCCAGCGTTTTGGCGATTTCGAGAAATTAGAATCCTTGTTTAATTAGGTTTCTTATTTTTATAAATAGTTCGAAAAACCTCGTTTTTGGGGTTAGACTCTTTGATTATCAAATTCCATATAGTTAGACTTTGTGATTATTAGACTTTGTGTTTTTGAGTGTTTGATTATTGGAGATTGATACAAGTGATTTTTGGTGATTAATCAAGCATATTTTCGGACTTTATTCTTTCTCATTGAAGTAAGTACATGAATTCTAATTTAACAGATTTGAATATTGTGTATATGGCTATGAGTAACTAAATTCCATAACTAGGGTTGTGGGAACCATAGGCAAATAATGATATAAACCCTAACTAAAATAACAATTCTAGAATAGTGTCTTGCATGTATTAATAATTCTTTCGCTTAGAAGTCTTTTTAACGGATGATCAACGTTAGAACTCGCCTTAATGCTACTTGCCGGACCAAGGAGGTAGATAATAGGAAAAGAATTATTAACATAGATTTAGTTTATACTATCTAATAGGCTAGTATTGATTGGTACAAGGCGATAACTTAGTCAAATATCGAATACGATGCTTAATATGAGGTAAAGATAAGGGTTAGGAAAGCAACACACGCAGCTGGACCAAGGTGCGGAGTGAGATTTTCTAGATGCCGGACCAAGGATTTAGAAATACATAACTTATCACTTTGCATGCAAGATACTAGGAAAGAATTGTTATAGTTAGAATTATCAAGTTATGAACCTGTGGGGAACACGTAAACCCTAGTTGTTTTAATTCATTGATTAACATCCAATATTAAAAGCTGTCAACTGTCTCTTTCAATTACATTAGTTATTTTTACTCATTAGGTAATACAAACCCCCCTTTTTATATTTTTACTTTCCAAGAAAGTTATTGACCAAACGATAGTAATACTAGGTTAAAGTTAAGTCTAGACTATTTTCCTCGTGGGAACGATCCCAACCTCACTAGTTGGGTTATTTACTTGACACGACCGCTTTACTTCTCATTTGAGAAGTAAGTTTGAGCGTATCACACGCCCGACGTCGTCATACCATGTGTGCTGTCCAAGAGCGGTTATGCCAAGCCACGCCCGACGTTGCCAACTGTGTGTGCTGTCCTAGGGCGTGATGTCATGCCACGCCCGACGTCGTCATAACGTGTGTGCTGTCCAAGTGCGGTGATGTCATGCCATGCTTGACGTTGCCGACCGTGTTTGTTGTCCATGGGCGGTGATATCATGCCACGCCCTACGTCGTCCGACCATGTGTGTAGTCCAAGGTCGGTGATGTCATGCCACGCCCAACGTTGTTTGACCATTTGTGCTGCCCAAAGGCGATAATGGCATGCACGCGCGACGTCATTCGAACGTTTGTGCTTCCCAAAGGCGATGATGGCATGCCACGCCCGACGTCATTCGACCGAGTGTGCTGCCCAAAGGCGATGATGGCATGTCACGCTTGACGTCGTTCGACCGTGTGTGATCTCCAAAGGCTATGATTGCATGCCACGCCTGACATCATTCGGATGTGTATGCAGTCCAAAGGCGATAATGTCATGCCACGCCCGACGTCGCTCGACCGTGTGTGCTGCCCAGAGGCGATGATGACAAGCCACACTAGAAGTCGTTTGACCGTGTGTGCTGCCCAAAGGTGGTGATGTCATTCCATGCCCGGCGTAGTCTGACCGTGTGAGCTGCCCAAAGGCGATGATGGCATGCCACGCCTGACGTTGTTCGATCATGTGTGCCGTCCAAGAGCGGTGATGTCATGCCACGCCCGACGTAGTCCGACCATTTGTGCTGTCCAAGGGTGTTTATGGCATGCCACGTATGACGTTGCCTACCGTGTGTTCTGTCCAAGGGCGGTGATGTCATGCCACACCCGATGTTGTTGACCCTATGTGTTGTCCAAGGCCCATGATGACATGCCACGCACGACATCCTTAGACCGTGTTTGCCATCCAACGGTGATGACGGCATGCCACGCCCGACGTCGTTCGACCGTGATGGCAGTCCAAGGGCGGTGATGTCATGCCACACTCGACGTCGTTGACTATTTGTGCTACCCAAAGGCGATGATGGCATGCCACGCGCGACGTCGTTCGATCGTATGTGCTGCCCAAAGGCGATGATGACATTTCACGCCTAATGTTGTTCTACCGAGTTTATCGTCCAAGGTTTATGATAACATGCCACGTCCGACGTCGTTCGACTGTGTGTTACCCAAAGGCGATGATGGCATGCCATTCCCGACGACGTCCGACCGTGTGTTCTATCCAAAGGCAATGATGGCATGCCACCCCCGACGTCGTTCGAGCGTGTGTGCTATCCAAGGGCGGTGATGGCATGCCACGCCCAACGACCATGTGTGCTGCCCAAAGGCGATGATGGCATGCTACGCTTGACGACGTTCGACAGTGCATGTGTTATCCAAAGGTGGTGATGTCATGCCAAGCTCGACGTCGTTCTACCGTGTGTGCTGCCCTAAGGCGATGATGGCATGCCACGCCCGACGTCGTCCGACCGTGTTTGCCATCAAAGGGCTATGATGTCATGCCACACACGATGTTTCCCACCGTGTGTGCTTTCCAAGGGCCATAATGACATGCCACGCCAGACGTCATTCGGTCGTGTGTGCTATCCAAAGGCGGTGATGGCATGCCATGCCCAACGTCGTTTGACCATGTGTGCTTCCCAAAGGCGATGATGGCATGCCATGGCTGACGTCGTTCAGCCGTGTGTGCTGTTTAAAGGTGGAGATGTCATGCCATGCCCAACATAGTCCGATCGTGTGTTCTGCCCAAGGGCGGTGATGTCATGCCACTCCCGATGTCTTCTGACCGTGTGTGCAGCCAAAAGGCGATGATGGCATGCCACACCCGACGTCGTTCGACCGTGTGTGCTGTCCAAAGGCGATGATGGCATGCCATGCCCGACGTCGTTCGACCGTATGTTTTGTCCAAGGGCAGTGATGTCATGCCACTCCCGACGCAGTTTGACCGTGTGTGCTGCCCAAAGGCGGTGATGGCATGCCACGCTCGACGTCGTCTGACCGTGCGTGCTATCCAAGGGCAGTGATTTCATGCCACGCCGACGTCGTCTGACCGTGAGTGCAGTCAAAGGGCGGTGATGTCATGCCACGCCTAACGTCGTTCGACTGTTTGTGCTGCCCAAAGGCGATGATGGCATGCCAAGCCCGATGTCGTTCAACCGTATATCCTGCCCAAAGGCGATAATGGCATGCCACACCCGATGTCGTTCGATCGTGTGTGCTGTCCAAAGGCGTTGATGGCATGTCACGCCCGACGTCGTTCGACCGTGTTTGCGGTCCAAGGGCTATGATGGCATGCCACGCCCGACGTCGTGCGACCGTGTGTGTTGTCCAACGGCGGTGAAGTCATGCCACTCCCGAAGTAGTCTGATCGTGTGTGCTACCCAAGGGCGGTGATGGCTTGCCACGCCCGACGTTGCCGACCGTGTAAGCTAGTCCAAAGGCGATGATGGCATGCCACGCCCGACGTCGTCCGATGGTGTGTCCTTTCCAAGGGCTATGATGGCATGCCACGCCCAATGTTGTCTTACCGTGCGTGCAGTCTAAGGGCGGTGGTGTCATGTCACGCCTGACTTCGCCCAACCGTGTGTGCAATCCAAGGGTAGTGATTTCATGCCACGCCTAACATTGCCGACCGTGTGTGCTGTCCAAGGGCCATGATGACATGCCACGCCCGACGTCATTTGGCCGTTTGTGTTATCCAAAGGCGGTTATGGAATGCCACACCGACGACGTCCGATCGTGTTTGCCGTCCAAGGGCGATGATGGCATTCCACGCCCGACGTCGTCCGACTGTGTGAGCTAGTGCAAAGTCAATGATGGGATGCCACGCTCGACGTCGTTCGACTGTGTGTCATGACCAAAGGCGGTGATGGCATGTCACGCCGGACATCGTTCGACTGTGTGTGCTACCTAAAGGCGATGATGGAATGCCACGGCCGATGTCGTTCGACTGTGTGTGCTGCCCAAAGGCGATGATGGCATGTCACGCCCGACGTCCTCAAACTGTGTGTGCTGTTTAAGATGGGTGATGTCATGCCACGCCCGACGTGGCCGACCATGTGTGCATTTCAAGGGCGGTGATGTCATGGCACGCCCGACGTCGTCCAACCGTGCGTGCAGTCCAAGGGTGGTGATGTCGCCACCACCCGGCGTTGTTCGACCGTCGGTTCTATCCAAGGGCGGTGATGTCATGCCACGCCCAACGTTGCCGATCGTGTGTGCTGCCCAAAGGCGGTGATGTCATGCCACGCCCGACGTTGCCAATCGTGTGTGTTGTCTAAGGGCGGTTATGTAATGCCACGCTCACGTTGCCGACCGTGTGTGCTGTCCAAGAGCGGTGATGTCATGTCACGCCCAACGTCATCTGACCGTCCGTGTAGTCCAAGGGCGGTGATGTCATGCCACGCCAGACATCGTTTGATCGTGTGTGCTACCCAAAGGCGGTGATGTCATTCCACGCGCGACGTTGTTCGATCGTGTGAGCTGCCCAAAGGCGATGATGCCATGCCACGCCCGACGTCGTTCAATTATGTGTGCCGTCTAAGGGCGGTGACGTCATGCCACACCCGACGTCGTTCGACCGTTTGTGCTGTCCAAGGGCCTTGATGGCATGCCACGTACAACGTTGTCGATCGTGTGTGCTGTCCAAGGGCGGTGATGTCATGCCACGCCCAATGTCGTCTGATTGTGTGTGCTGTCCCATGGAGGTGAAGTCATGCCACGCCTGACATTGCCGATTGTGTGTGTTGTCCCAGGCCGGTGACGTCATGAAACGCCTGACGTCGTCCGAGCGTGCGTGCAGTCCAAGAGCGGTGATGTCATGCCACGCTCGACATCATTCGACCGTGTGTGCTGTCCAAGGGCGGTGATGTCATGCCACGCCTGACGTAGTCTGACAGTGTGTGCTGCCCAAGGGCGGTTATGTCATGCCACGCCTGACGTCGTCATACCGTATGTACTTTCCAAGGGCGGTTATGTCAATCCACACCGGCGTTCTTGGCGTGTGTCTTTGTCCTAGGCGGTGATGTCATGCCACGCCCGACGTCGTCATACCATGTGTGCTGTCCAAGAGCGGTTATGCCAAGCCACGCCCGACGTTGCCGACTGTGTGTGCTGTCCTAGGGCGTGATGTCATGCCACGCCCGACGTCGTCATACCGTGTGTGCTGTCCAAGTGCGGTGATGTCATGCCACGCCCGACGTTGCCGACCGTGTTTGTTGTCCATGGGCGGTGATATCATGCCACGCCCTACGTCGTCCGACCATGTGTGTAGTCCAAGGTCGGTGATGTCATGCCACGCCCAACGTTGTTTGACCATTTGTGCTACCCAAAGGCGTTGATGGCATGCACGCGCGACGTCATTCGAACGTTTGTGCTTCCCAAAGGCGATGATGGCATGCCACGCCCGACGTCATTCGACCGAGTGTGCTGCCCAAAGGCGATGATGGCATGTCGCGCCTGACGTCGTTCGACCGTGTGTGATCTCCAAAGGCTATGATTGCATGCCACGCCTGACATCGTTCGGATGTGTATGCAGTCCAAAGGCGATAATGTCATGCCACGCCCGACGTCGCTCGACCGTGTGTCTTGCCCAGGCGATGATGACAAGCCACACCGAAGTCGTTTGACCGTGTGTGCTGCCCAAAGGTGGTGATGTCATTCCATGCGGCGTGAGTCGACCGTGTGAGCTGCCCAAAGGCGATGATGGCATGCGACGCCTGACGTTGTTCGATCATGTGTGCCGTCCAAGAGCGGTAATGTCATGCCACGCCCGACGTAGTCCGACCATTTGTGCTGTCCAAGGGCGTTTATGGCATGCCACGTATGACGTTGCCGACCGTGTGTGCTGTCCAAGGGCGGTGATGTCATGCCACACCCGATGTTGCTGACCCTATGTGTTGTCCAAGGCCCATGATGACATGCCACGCGCGACATCCTTAGACCGTGTTTGCCATCCAACGGTGATGACGGCATGCCACGCCCGACGTCGTTCGACCGTGATGGCAGCCCAAGGGCGGTGATGTCATGCCACACTCGACGTCGTTGACTATTTGTGCTACCCAAAGGCGATGATGGCATGCCACGCGCGACGTCGTTCGATCGTATGTGCTGCCCAAAGGCGATGATGATATTTCACGCCTAATGTTGTTCTACCGAGTTTATCGTCCAAGGTTTATGATGGCATGCCACGTCCGACGTCGTTCGACCGTGTGTGTTACCCAAAGGCGATGATGGCATGCCATTCCCAACGACGTCCGACCGTGTGTGCTATCCAAAGGCAATGATGGCATGCCACCCCCGACGTCGTTCGAGCGTGTGTGCTATCCAAGGGCGGTGATGGCATGCCACGCCCAACGTTGTTTGACCATGTGCTTTGCCCAGGCGATGATGGCATGCCACGCTTGCAGCGGCGTTCGACAGTGCATGTGTTATCCAAAGGTGGTGATGTCATGCCAAGCTCGACGTCGTTCTACCGTGTGTGCTGCCCAAAGGCGATGATGACATGCAACGCCCGACGTCGTCCGACCGTGTTTGCCGTCAAAGGGCTATGATGTCATGCCACACACGACGTTGCCCACCGTGTGTGCTTTCCAAGGGCCATAATGACATGCCACGCCAGACGTCATTCGGTCGTGTGTGCTATCCAAAGGCGGTGATGGCATGCCACGCCCAACGTCGTTTGACCATGTGTGCTTCCCAAAGGCGATGATGGCATGCCATGGCTGACGTTATTCAACCGTGTGTGCTGTTTAAAGGCGGAGATGTCATGCCATGCCCAACATAGTCCGATCGTGTGTTCTGCCCAAGGGCGGTGATGTCATGCCACTCCCGATGTCTTCTGACCGTGTGTGCAGGCAAAAGGCGATGATGGCATGCCACACCCGACGTCGTTCGACCGTGTGTGCTGTCCAAAGGCGATGATGGCATGCCATGCCCGACGTCGTTCGACCGTGTGTTTTGTCCAAGGGCAGTGATGTCATGCCACTCCCGACGTAGTTTGACCGTGTGTGCTGCCCAAGGGCGGTGATGGCATGCCACGCTCGACGTCGTCTGACCGTGCGTGCTATCCAAGGGCAGTGATTTCATGCCACGCCGACGTCGTCTGACCGTGAGTGCAGTCAAAGGGCGGTGATGTCATGCCACGCCTAACGTCGTTCGACTGTTTGTGCTGCCCAAAGGCGATGATGGCATGCCAAGCCCGATGTCGTTCAACCGTATATCCTGCCCAAAGGCGATAATGGCATGCCACACCCGACGTCCTTCGATCGTGTGTGCTGCCCAAAGACGTTGATGGCATGTCACGCCCGACGTCGTTCGACCGTGTTTGCGGTCCAAGGGCTATGATGGCATGCCACGCCCGACGTCGTGCGACCGTGTGTGTTGTCCAACGGAGGTGAAGTCATGCCACTCCCGACGTAGTCTGATCGTGTGTGCTACCCAAGGGCGGTGATGGCTTGCCACGCCCCATGTTGCCGACCGTGTCAGCTAGTCCAAAGGCGATGATGGCATGCCACGCCCGACGTCGTCCGATGGTGTGTGCTGTCCAAGGGCTATGATGGCATGCCACGCCCAATGTTGTCTTACCGTGCGTGCAGCCTAAGGGCGGTGGTGTAATGTCACGCCCGACTTCGCCCAACCGTGTGTGCAATCCAAGGGTAGTGATTTCATGCCACGCCTAACATTGCCGACCGTGTGTGCTGTCCAAGGGCCATGATGACATGCCACGCCCGACGTCATTTGGCCGTTTGTGTTATCCAAAGGCGGTTATGGCATGCCACACCGACGACTTCCGACCGTGTTTGCCGTCCAAGGGCGATGATGGCATTCCACGCCCGACGCCGTCCGACTGTGTGAGCTAGTGCAAAGTCAATGATGGGATGCCACGCTTGACGTCGTTCGACCGTGTGTCCTGACCAAAGGCGGTGATGGCATGTCACGCCGGACATCGTTCGACTGTGTGTGCTACCTAAAGGCGATGATGGAATGCCACGCCCGACGTCGTTCGACTGTGTGTGCTGCCCAAAGGCGATGATGGCATGTCACGCCCGACGTCCTCAAACTGTGTGTGCTGTTTAAGATGGGTGATGTCATGCCACGCCCGACGTGGCCGACCATGTGTGCATTTCAAGGGCGGTGATGTCATGGCACGCCCGACGTCGTCCAACCGTGCGTGCAGTCCAAGGGTGGTGATGTCTTACCACACCCGACGTTGTTCGACCGTCGGTTCTATCCAAGGGCGGTGATGTCATGCCACGCCCGATATCGTCTGACCGTGTGTGCTGTCCAAGGGAGGTGATGGCATTCCACACCCGATGTCGTCCGACCGTGTGTACTACCTAAGGGCGGTGGTGGCATGCCACGCCCGACGTCTTCCGACTTTCTATGCTGCCCAAAGGCGATGATGGCGTGCCATGCCCGATGTCGTCCGATCGTGTGTGCTTCCCAAAGGCGATGATGGAGTGCCACGCCCGATGTCGTTCGACTGTGTTTGTAGTCCAAAGGAGATGATGGAATTTCACGCCCGACGTTGCTCGAGCATGTGTGCTATCCAAGGGCGGTGATGGCATGCCACGCCCGATGTCGTTCAACAGTATATCCAGCCTAAAGGCGATAATGGCATGCCACACCCGATGTCGTTCGACCGTGTGTGCTGTCCAAAGGCGTTGATGGCATGTCACGCCTGACGTCGTTCGACCGTTTTTGCGGTCCAAGGGCTATGATGGTACCACGCCCGATGTCGTTCGATCGTGTGTGTTGTCCAATGGCGGTGAAGTCATACCACTCCCGACGTAGTCTGATCGTGTGTGCTGCCCAAGGGCGGTGATGGCTTGCCACGCCCGACGTTACCGACCGTGTCAGCTAGTCCAAAGGCGATGATGGCATGCCACGCCCGACGTCGTCCGACGGTGTGTGCTGTCCAAGGGCTATGATGGCATGCCACGCCCGATGTTGTCTTACCGTGCGTGCAGTCTAAGGGCGGTGTTGTCACGTCATGCCCGACTTTGCCCGACCGTGTGTGCAATCCAAGGGTAGTGATTTCATACCACGCCTGACGTTGTCGACCGTGTGTGCTGTCCAAGGGCCATGATGACATGCCACGCCCGACGTCATTTGGCCGTTTGTGTTATCCAAAGGCGGTGATGGCATGCCACGCCCAACATTGTTTGACCATGTGTGCTGCCCAAAGAAGATGATGGCATGCAACGCTTTATGTTGTTCGACCGTGCGTGTGTTGTCCAAAGGCGGTGATGTCATGCCACGCCCGACGTTGTTCGACCATGTTTATTGCCCAAAGGCGATGATGGCATGCCACGCCGACGACGTCCGACCATGTTTACCGTCCAAGGGCGATGATGGCATTCCACGCCCGACGCCGTCCGACTGTGTGAGCTAGTCCAAAGTCAATGATGGGATGCCACGCTCGACGTTGTTCGATTGTTTGTCCTGACCAAAGGCGATGATGGAATGTAACGCCGGACATCGTTCGACTGTGTGCTCTACCTAAAGGCGATGATGGAATGCCACGCCCGACGTCGTTCGACCGTGTGTGCTGCCCAAAGGCGATGATGGCATGTCACGCCCGACGTCCTCAAACTGTGTGTGCTGTTCAAGAACAAAGATGTCATGCCACGCACGACGTGGCCGACCATGTGTGTTGTTCAAGGGCGGTGATGTCATGGCATGCCCGACGTCGTCCAAACGTGCATGCAGTCCAAGGCCGGTGATGCCATACCACACCCAACGTCGTTCGACCATCGGTTCTATCCAAGGGCGGTGATGTCATGCCACGCCTGATCTCGTCCGACCGTGTGTGCTGTCCAAGGGAGGTGATGGCATTCCACGCCCGATGTCGTCTGACTGTGTGTACTACCTAAGGGCGGTGATGGCATGCCACGCCCGACGTCTTCCGACTTTCTGTGCTGCCCAAAGGCGATTATGGCGTGCCACGCCCGACGTCGTCCGATCGTGTGTGCTTCCCAAAGGCGATGATGGAGTGCCACGTCCGATGTCGTTCGACTGTGTTTGTAGTCCTAAGGAGATGATGGCATTTCACGCCCGATGTTGCTCGAGCATGTGTGCTATCAAAGGGCGGTGATGTCATGCCATGCCCGACGTCATTCGATCGTGTTTGAGGTCCAAGGGCTATGATGGCATGGCACGCCTGATGTCGTTCGACCGTGTGTGCTGTCCAGAGGCGGTGATAGAATGCCACGCCCGACGTTGTTCAACCGTCTGTGCTGTCCAAAAGCGGTGATGTCATGCCAAGACCGACGTAGTCGTACCGTGTGTGCTGCCCAAGGGCAATTATTTAATGCCACGCCCGACGTCGTCATACCGTGTCTGCTGTCCAAGAGTGATTATTTCATGCCACGCCCAACGTTGTCAACCATGTGTTCTTTCCAAGGGCGGTGATGTCATGCCATGCCCGATGTTGCCGACTGTGTGTGCTGTCCAAGGGCGGTGATGTCATGCCACGCCCGACGTCGTCCAACCGTGCATACTGTCCAAGGGCGGTAATGTCATGCCATGCCCGACGTCGTCTGACCGTGCGTGTAGTCCATGGGCGGTGATGTCATGCCACGCCCTACGTTGTTCGACCGTGTGTACTGTCCAAGGGCAATGATGTCATGCCACGCCCGACGTTGCCAACTGTGTGTGTTGTCCAAGGGCGGTGATGTCATGCCACAACCGACGTTGTTCGACCCTTTGTGCTGCCCAAAGGCGATTATGACAAGCCAGGCCTGACGTCGTTCGACCGTGTGCGTTGTCCAAAGGTGATGATGGCATGCCACGCCCGACGTCGTTCGACCGTGTGTGCTGCCCAAACGAGATGATGGCATTCCACGCCCGACGTCGTTCTACCGTGTGTGCTGCCCAAAAGCGATGATGGCATGCCATGCCTGACGTCGTTCGACCGTGCGTGTAGTCCAAGGGCGGTGATGTCATGCAATGCCCGACGTCGTTCGACCGTGTCTGTTGTACAAAGGCGGTGATGGAATGCCACGCCCGACGTTGTTCGACCGTGTGTGCTTTCCAAAGGCAGTGATGGCATGTCACGCTTAACTTCGTTCGACTGTGTTTGTTGTCCAAGCGCTATGATGGCATGCCACACTCGACGTTGTTCGACTGTGTCTGCTGCCCAAACGCGATGATGGCATGCCACACCCGACGTCGTTCGACCATGTGTGCTGTCCAAAGGTGGTGATGTCATGCCACGCCCGACGTAGTGAGACCGTGTGTGCTGCCCAAGGGCGGTTATGTCATGCCACACCAAACGTCATCATACCGTGAGTAATATCCAAGGACGGTTATGTCATGCCACGCCCGACGTTGTCGAATGTGCGTGCTGTCCAAGGGCGGTGATGTCATTCTATTCCCGATGTCGTCTAACCGTGCGTGTAGTCCAAGGGTGGTGATGTCATGTCACGCCGATGTCATCCGACGGTGTGTGTTGTCCAAAGGCGGTGATGTCAGGCCACGCCCGACGTAGTTCGACTGTGTGTGCTGCCCAAGGGCGGTGATGTCATGCCTCGCCCGATGTTGTCCGACCGTGTGTATTGTCCAAGGGCGGTGATGTCATGCCACGCTTGACGTTGTTCGATCGTTTGTGCTGCCCAAAGGCGATGATGGCATGTCAAGCCCGAAGTCGTCTGACCGTGTGTGCAGTGCATGGGCTGTGATGTCATGTCTTACCTGACGTTGTTCGACTGTGAGTGCTGCCTAAAGGCGATGATGGCATGCCACGCCTGACGTCGTTTTACCGTGTGTGCTGTCCAAAGGCGGTGAAGGAATGCCGCGCCCGACGTCATTCGACCGTTTGTGCTTTCCAAAGGCAGTGATGGCATGTCATGCCTAACGTCGTTCGACCGTGTTTGTTGTCCAAAGTCTACGATGGCATGTCACGCCCGACGTCGTTCGACCGTGTGTGCTGCCTAAAGGCGATGATGGCATGCCACGCCCGATGTCGTTCGATCGTGTGTGCTGTCCAAGGGCGGTGATGTCATGCCACGGCCGATGTCGTTCAACCGTGTGTGCTGTCTAAGGGCAGTGATGTAATGCTACGCCCAATGAAGTCCGACCGTGTGTGCTGCCCAATGGTGTTGATGTCAAGCAACGCCCGACATCATCTGACCGTGCGTGTAGTCCAAGGGCGATGATATCATGCCACGCCCAACATCATTCGACACTTTGTGCTGCCCAAAGGCAATGATGGTATGCCATGGCGACGTCGTTTGACCGTTTGTGCTGCCCAAAGGCGAATATGGCATGCCACGCCCGACGTCGTTCGACCGTGTACTCTGCCCAAAGGCGATGATGGCATGCCATGCCCGACGTCGTTTGACCGTGTGTGCTGTCCAAAGGAGGTGATGGCATGTCATGCCTGACGTCGTCCGACCGTGTCTGATGTCCAAGGACGGTGATGTCATGACACGCCAGACGTTGTCGACCGTGTGTGCTGTCCAAGGGCGTTGATGGCACCATGCCCGACGTCGTCTGACCGTGTGTACTGTCCAAAGGGCGTTAATGGCATGCCACTCCTGACGTCGTCCGACTGTCTGTGCTGCCCCAAGGCAATGATGGCATGCCACTCCCGACTTCGTCCAACCGTGTGTGCTGCCTAAAGGCGGTCATTGCATGCCACGCCTAACGTCGTTCGACCGTGATTGCCATACAAGGGCGATGATGGCATGCCACCCCCGACGTTGCCGACCAAGCGTGCAATCCAAGGGCAGTGATATCATGCCACGCCCGACGTCGTTCAACCATGTGTGCTGTCCAAAGGCGGTGATGTCATGCCACGCCCGATGTCATCTGACCCTGTGTGTTGTCCAAGGGCAGTGATGGAATGCCACGCCCGACATCGTCCGACTGTGCGTGCAGTCAAAAGGCGGTGATGTCATGCCACGCCTGACGTCGTTCAATTGTGTGTGTTGTCCAAGGGCGGTGATGTCATGCCACGCCTGACGTCATCCGACCGTGTGTGCTGTCCAAGGGCGGTGATGGCATGCCGTGCCCGACATCGTCCGACCGTGTGTACTGTCCAAGGGCGGTTATAGCATGCCACGCCCGACGTCGTTCGACTGTGTTTGCCGTCCAAGGGCGATGATGGCATACCACGCCCGACGTCATCGTACCGTCGGTGCTGCCTAAAGGCGATGATGGCAAGCCATGCCCGATGTCGTTCAACCGGGTGTGCAGTCCTATGGCGATGATGGCATGTAACTCGTGACGTTGTTCGACCGTATGTGCTGTCCAAAGGCGGTAATGGAATGCCACACCCTACGTCGTTCGACCGTGTGTGCTATCAAAAGGCTATGATGGCATGTCACGCCCGACGACGTTCGATCGTGTGTGCTGCCTAATGGCGATGATGGCATGCCTCGCCCGACGTCATTCGACCGTGTCTGCTATCCAAAGGCGATGATGTCATGCCACGATCGACTAAGTTTGACCGTGAGTGCTGCCCAAGCGCGGTTATGTCATGCCACGCCCGACGTCGTCATATCGTGTGTGGTGTCCAAGGGTGGTTATTTCATGACACACCCAACGTTGCTGACCGTGTGTGCTCTCCAGGGGCGGTGATGTCATGCCACACCCGATGTTGCCGATCGTGTGTGCTGCCCAAGAGCGGTGATGTCATGCCACGCCCGACGTTGCCAACCGTGTGTGTTGTCCAAGGGCGGTTATGTAATGCCACACTCACGTTGCCGACCGTGTGTGCTGTCTAAGAACGGTGATGTCATGTCACGCCCAATGTCATCTTACCGTGTGTGTAGTCCAAGGGCGGTGATGTCATGCCACGCCCGACATTGTTTGATCGTGTGTGCTACCCAAAGGCGGTGATGTCATTCCACGCGCAATGTTGTTCGATTGTGTGAGCTGCCCAAAGGCGATGATGGCATGCCACGCCCGACGTCGTTCAATTATGTGTGCCGTCCAAGGGCGGTGATGTCATGCCACGACCGACGTCGTTCGACCGTTTGTGCTGTCAAAGGGCCTTGATGGCATGCCACGTACAACGTTGCCGACCGTGTGTGATGTCCAAGGGCGGTGATGTCATGCCACGTCTGACGTTGTCTGATTGTGTGTGCTGTCCCATGGAGGTGAAGTCATGCCACGCCTGACGTTGCCGATTGTGTGTGTTGTTAAAGGCCGGTGATGTCATGAAACGTCTGACGTCGTCCGAGCGTGCGTGCAGTCCAAGGGCGATGATGTCATGCCACGCCCGACGTCGTTCGACCGTGTGTGCTGTCCAAGGGCGATGATGTGATGCCACGCCCGATGTAGTCTGATCGTGTGTGCTGCCCAAGGGCGGTTATGTCATGCCATGGCCGATGTCGTCATACCGTGTGTACTGTCCAAGGGCAGATATGTCAAGCCACGCCCCACGTTGCTAACTCTGTGTGCTGTCCAAGGGCGGTAATGTCATGCCACGCATGACGTCGTTATACAGTGTGTGCTGTCCAAGTGCGGTGATGTTATGCCACGCCCGATGTTGTCGACCGTGTGTGTTGTCCATGGGCGGTGATGTCATGCCACGCCCTACGTCGTCCGACTGTGTGTGTAATTCAAGGTCGGTGATGTAATGCCACACCCGACGTCGTTTGACCATTTGTGCTGCCCAAAGGCGATAATTGCATGCCACACGCGACGTCATTCGACCGTTTGTGCTTCCCAAAGGCGATGATGGCATGCCACGCCCGACGTCGTTCGTACGTGTGTGCAGTCCAAAGGCGATAATGGCATGCCACAACCGACGTTGTTCGACCGTGTGTGCTGCCCAAAGGCGATGATGACAAGCCACACCCGACATCGTTTGACCGCGTGTGCTGCCCAAAGGTGGTGATGTCATTCCATGCCCGATGTAGTCTGACCGTGTGTGCTGCCCAAGGGCGGTTATGTCATGCCACGCCCGCCGTTACTGACCGTGTGTGCTTTCCAACGGCGGGTATGTCATACCACGCCTGCCATTATCGTCCATGTGTGCTGTCGAACGGCGGGTATGTCATACCACGCCCGACGTCGTTCGACCGTGTGTGCTGTCCAAGGGCGATGAAGTCATGCCACGCCCGACATCGTCCGACAGTGCGTGCTTTCTAAGGGAGGTGATGTCATGCCAAGCCCAACGTTGTTCGACCGTGTGTACTGTCCAAGGGCGGTGATGTCATGCCAAGACCGACGACGTTCGAACGTTTGTGCTGTTCAAGGGCCTTAATGGCATGCCACGTACGACGTTGCTGACTCTGTGTGCTGTCCAAGGGCGGTAATGTCATGCCACGCATGACATCGTCATACAGTGTGTGCTGTCCAAGTGCCTTGATGTTATGCCACGCCTGATGTTGTCGACCGTATGTGTTGTCCATGGGCGGTGATGTCATGCCACGCCCTACGTCGTCCGACCGTGCATGTAATTCAAGGTCGGTGATGTCATGCCACACCTGACGTCGTTTGACCATTTGTGGTTCCCAAAGGCGATAATTGCATGCCACACGCGACGTCATTCGACCGTGTGTGCTGTCCAAAGGCGATGATGGCATGACATGCCCGACATCGTTCGATTGTGTGTGCAGTCCAACGGCGATAATGGCATGCCACGCCCGACGTCGTTCGACCGTGTGTGCTGCCCAAAAGCGATGATGACAAGCCACACCCGACATCGTTTGACCGTGTGTGCTGCCCAAAGGTGGTGATGTCATTCCATGCCCGACGTAGTATGACCGTGTGTGCTGTCCAAGGGCGGTTATGTCATTCCACGCCCGCCGTTACTGACCGTGTGTGCTGTCCAACGGCGGTGATGTCATACCACGCCCGACGTCGTTCGACCGTGTGTGCTGTCCAACGGAGTTGATGTCATGCCACGCCCGACGTCGTCCGACCGTGCGTGCTGTCTAAGGGAGGTGATGTCATGCCATGCCCGACGTTGTTCGACCGTGAGTGCTGTCCAAGGGTGGTGATGTCATGCAACGATTGACGTTGTCTGACCGTGCGTGCAGTCCAAGGGCGGCGGTTTCCTTCCACACCCGACGTTGTTCGACCGTTTGTGCTGCCTTAAGGTGATGATGGCATGTCTTGCCCGACCTCGTTCGACCATGTGTGCTGCCCAAACGTGATGATGGCATGCCATGCCCGACGTGGTTAGACCGTGTGTATTGTCAAAAGGCGGTGATGGCATGTCACGCCCGATGTCCTTCTACCGTGTGTTTTGTCAAAAGACGGTGATGACATGCCACACCCGACGTCGTCCGACCGTGTGTGCTGTCCAAAGGCAGTGATGGCACGCCAAGCCCAACGTTGTTCGACCGTATTTGCCATCCAAGGGCGGTTATGGCATGCCACGCTTGACGTCTTCCGACCATCTGTGCTCTATAAATGCGATGATGGCATGCCACGCCCGACATCGTTCGGCTGTGTGTGCAGTCCAAAGGCGAAAATGGCATGCCACGCCCGACGTCGTTCGACCATGTGTGCTGCCCAAAGGCGATGATTACAAGCCACACCCGACGTCGTTCGACCGTGTGCGCTGCCAAAGGTGGTGATGTCATTCCATGCCCGACGTAGTCTGACCGTGTGTGCTGCCTAAGGGCGATTATGTCATGCCACGCCCGACGTCGTCATACCGTGTGTGCTGTCCAAGGTCGGTTATGTCATGCCACGCCCGTCGTTACCGACCGTGTGTGTTGTCCAACGGCGGTGATGTCATACCACGCCCAACGTCGTTCGACCGTGTGTACTGTCCAAGGGCGGTGCAGTCATGCCACGCCCGACGTCGTCCGACCGTGCGTGCTGTCTCAGAGAGGTGATGTCATGCCACGCCCAACGTTGTTCAACCGTGTGTACTGTATAAGGGCAGTGATGTCATGCCACGCCTGACGTCGTTCGACCATGTGTGTTGTCCAAGGGCAGTGAGTGCACGCCACGCCCTACGTCGTTTGATCGTGCGTGCTGTTTAAGAGTGGTGATGTCATGCCATGTCGTCTGATTGTGTGTGCTGTCCAAGGGCCGTGATGTCAAGTCACGCCCGATGTCGTCTGACTGTGTGTGCTATCTAAGGCCGGCGATGCCATTCCAAGCCTGACGTAATCCGACCGTGTGTGCTGTCCAAGGGCGGTGATGGCATGCCACGCCCGACGTCGTCCGACTGTGTGTGCTGTCCAAGGGCGGTGATGTCATGTCACGCCTGACGTTGTTTGACACCGTGTTCTTCCCAAGGCCGGTTATGTCGTGCCACGCCCGACGTCGTCCGACTGTGTGTGCTCTTTAAGGGCAGTGAGGTCATGCCACGTCCGATGTTGCCGACCGTGTTTGTTGTCCAAGGGCGGTGATGTCATACCACACCCGGAGTTGTCCGACCGTGCGTGTAGTCCAAAGGAGGTGATGTCATGCCACGCCCAACGTCTATCGACCGTTTGTGCTGCCCAAAGGCGATGATGGCATGCCACGCCCGACGTCGTTCGACCGTGTGTGCTGTCGAACAGCGGTGATGGCATGTCACGCCTGATGTCGTTCGACCATGTTTGCCGTCCAAGGGCTATGATGGCATGCCCCACCCAACGTCCTTCGATCGTGTGTGCTCCCCAAGGGCGGTGTTGTCATGCCACGCTCGACGTTGTCCGACCGTGTTTGCTGCCTAAGGGGGAGGATGTCATGCCACGCCCGATGTTTCCGATCGTGTGTGGTGTCTCAGGGCGGTGATGTCATGCCACGCCCGACGTCATCTAACCGTGCGTGTAGTCCAAGGGCGGTGATGTCATTCCATGCCCAACGTCGTTCAACTGAGTGTGCTTTCCAAAGGCGGTGATGTCAAGCCACACCCGACGTCGTTCGACCGTGTGTGCTGCCCAAAGGCGATGATGTCATGCCTTGCTTGCCGTCGTCCTACTGTGTGTGCTGTCCAAGGGAGGTGATGTCATGTCACGCCAGACGCCGTTCGATCGTCTGTCCTGCCAAGGATGGTGATGTCATGCCACGCCTGACATCGTTAGACCGTGTGTGCTGTCCAAGGGCGCAATGTCATGCCACGTCCGATGTTGCCGACCGTGTGTGCTTTCCAAGGGCGATGATGTCATACCACGCCCGATGTCGTACGACCGTGCGTGTAGTCCAAGGGCAGTGATGTCATGCCACGCCCTACGTCGTTCGACCGTGTGTGCTGCCCAATGGCGATGATGGCATGCCACGCCCGACGACGTTCGATCGTGTGTGCTGTCACAAGGCGGTGATGGCATGCCACGCCTGACGTCGTTTGACCGTGTTTGCCATCCAACGGCTATGATGGCATGCCACACCCGACGTCGTTCGACTGTGTGTGCTGCCCAAAGGCGATGATGGCATGCCACGCCTGATGTTGTTCGACCGTGTGTACTGTCCAAGGGCGGTGATGTCTGCCACACCCGACGTCAATCGACCGTATGTGCTGTCCAAGGGTGGTGATGTCATGCCACGCCCGACGTCATCCGACCGTGTGTGCTTTCCAAGGGCTGTGATGTCATTCCACGCCGGACGTCGTCCGATCGTGCGTGCAGTCCAAGAGCGGTGATGGCGTGCCACGCCCGACGTCGTTTGACGTGTGTGCTGTCCAAGGGCGGTGATGTCATGCCACGCCCGACATCGTCCGACCGTGTGTGTTGTCCAAGGCCGGTGATTCCATTCCACGACCGACGTCTTCCGACCGTGTGTGCTGTCCAAGGGTGGTGATGGCATGCCACACCCGACGTCGTCCGACTGTGTGTGCTGTACAAAGGCGGTGATGTCATGTCACGCCTGACGTTGTTCGACAGTGTGTTCTGCCTCAGGGCAGTTAAGTCATGCCAGGACCGACGTCATTCGACCGTGTGTGCAGTCCAAGGGTGGTGATGTCATGCCACGCCCGATATTACGGACCATGTGTGCTTTTCAAGGGCGATGATGTCATGCCACTCCCGAAGTCATCCGATCGTGCGTGTATTCCAAGGGAGGTGATGTCATGCCACGCGTAACATCGTTCGACCGTTTGTGCTGCCCAACGACGATGATGGCATGACACGCCCGACGTCGTTCGACCGTGTGTGCTGTCGAAAGTCGATGATGGCATGTCACGCCTGATTTCGTTCGACCGTGTTTGTCTTCCAAGGGCTATGATGGCATACCCAACCCGACGTCCTTCGCTCGTGTGTGCTGCCCAAAGGCGATGATGGCATGCCACGCCCGACGTCGTTCGATCGTGTGTGCTGTCCAAATGCGATGATGGCATGCCACGCCCGACGTCATTCGACCGTGTGTGCTCTTCAAAGGCGGTGATGGCATGTCACTACCGACGTCGTTCGACTGTATATGCTGTCCAAAGGCGCTGATGTCATGCCACGCCCGACGTCATTCGACCGTGTGTGCTGCCGAAAGGCGATGATGGCATGTAATTCCCAACGTCGTTCGACAGTGTGTGCTGTTCAAATGCGGTGATGGCATGTCACGACTGATGTCGTTAGACTGTGTTTGCCGTCCAAGGGCTCTGATGGCATGCCATACCCGAAGTTGCCGACCGAGGTGTTGTCCAAGGGCGTCGATGTCATGCAACACCCGATGTTGTCGACCGTGTGTGCTGTCAAAGGGCGGTGATGTCATGCCATGGCTGACGTCGTCCAACCATGCGTGCAGTCCAAGGGCGGTGATTTCATGCCATGCCCGACGTCGTTCGACCATGTTTGCTGTCCCAGGGCGGTGATGTCATGCCACGCCCGACGTCGTCTGACCGTGCGTGCAGTCCAAGGGCGGTGATGTAATGCCACGCCCGACGTCGTTCGACCATTTGTGCAGCCCAAAGGCGATGATGGCATGCCATGCCTGACGTCGTTCGACTGTGTGTGATGTCCAATGGCGGTGATGTCATGCCACGCCTGACGTAGTCCGACTGTGTGTACTGTCATTCCACGCCGGACGTCTTTCGACTGTGTGTGCTGTCCAAGGGCGGTGATGGCATGACACTCCCGACGTCGTCTGATCGTGTGTGATGTCCAAGTGAGGTGACGTTAGGCCACGCCCGACGTCGTCTGACCGTGTGTGCTACCCAAGGATGGTGATGTCATGCCACGCCCGACGTTGTCCGACCATGTGTGCTGTCCAAGGGCGGTGATGGCATTCCACGCACAACGTTGCCGACCGTGTGTGCTGTCCAAGGGCGGTGATATCATGCCACACCCGACGTTGCCAACTGTGTGCTTTCCAAGGGCAGTGATGCCATGCCACGCCCAACGTCGTCTGACCGTGCGTGTAGTCCAAAGGCGATGATGTCATGCCACGCCCGACATTGTTTGACTGTGTGTGCTGCCAGAGGCGATGATGGCATGCCACGCCCGACAACGTTTGACCGTGTGTGCTGTCCAAAAGCGGTGATGGCATGTCACGCATGACGTTGTTCGACCCTGTTTGCCGTCCTAGGGCTATGATGGCATGCCACGCCCAACGTCATTCCACAGTGTGTGCTGCCCAAAGGCGATGATGGCATGCCTCGCCCGACGTTGTTCGACGGAGTATGCTGTCCAAAGGCGGTGATGTAATGCCACGCCCGACGTAGTCTGACCGTGTGTGCTGCCCATGTGCAGCGATGATATGCCACACCTGACGTCGTCCGACCGTGTGTGCTGTACAAGGTCGGTGATGTCATGCCACGCCCGACACTGCCAACAGTGTGTGCTATCCAAGGGCGGTGATGTGATGCCACGCCCAACGTTGCTGACTATGTGTGCTATCCAAGGGCGGTGACGTCATGCCACGCCCCACGTCGTCCGACCGTGCGTGCAGTTCAAGGCCAGTGATGTCATGCCACGCCCGACATCGTTCGACCGTGTGTGCTGTCCAAGGTCGGTGATGTCATACCACGCCCGACGCTGCCAACAGTGTGTGCTATCCAAGGGCGGTGATGTCATGCCACGCCCAACGTTGCTGACTATGTGTGCTATCCAAGGGCGGTGACGTCATGCCACGCCCCACGTCGTCCGACCGTGCATGCAGTTCAAGGCCAGTGATGTCATGCCACGCCCGACATCGTTCGACCGTGTGTGCTGTCCAAGGTCGGTGATGTCATGCCACGCCCGACATCGTATGACCGTGTGTGCGTCCAAGGGCGGTGACGTCTTGCCGTGCCTGACGTCGTCCAACCGTGCGTGCAGTCCAAGGGCGGCGATGTGATGCCACGCCCGACGTCGTTCGACCGCGTGTGCTGTCCAAGGGAGGTAATGTCATGCCACGCCCGACGTTGCAGACCGTGTGTGCTGTCCAAGGGTGGTGATGTCATGCCATACCCGACGTAGTCCGACCGTGCGTGCCTTCTAAGGGCGGTGCTTTTATGCCACTCCTGACGTCTTTCGACCGTGTGTGTCATCCAAGGGCGGTGATGTCATGACATGCCCGACAATGTTCGACCGTTTGTGATGCCCAAAGTCGATGATGGCATGCCACGGCTGATGTCGTTCGACCGTGTGTGCTTCCTAAAGGCGAAGATGGCATGTCACGCGCGATATCATTCGACCGTGTGTGCTGTCCATTTGCAGTGATGTTATGCCACGCCCGACGTCGTTCGACCGTGCGTGCTGTCCAAGGGCCGTGATGGCATGCCACGCCCGACGTCATTCAACCGTGTGTTTTGCCCAAAGGCGATGATGGCATGCCACGCTCGACGTCATTCGACTGTGCGGTCCAAAGGCGATGATGGCATGCCACACCCGATGTCATTCGACTGTGTTTGTCGTACAAGGGAGATGATGGCATAACACACCTGACATTGCCGACCGTGTGTGTTGTCCAAGGGCGGTGAAGTCATGCCACGCCTGTTGTCGTCATACAATGTGTGCTGTCCAGGGGCGGTTTTGTCATGCCATGCCCGACGTTGCCGACCGTGTGTGCTGTCCAAGGGCGGTGATGTCATGCCATACCCGATGTCATCCGACCGTGCGTGCAGTCCACGGGAGATGATGTCAAAGCCACGCTTGACGTCGTTCCACCGTTTATGCTGCCCAAAGGCGATGATGGCATGCCACGTACGACGTTGCCGACCGTGTGTGCTGTCCAAGGGCGGTGATGGCATGCCACACCCGACGTCGTCCGACTGTGTGTGCATTCCAAAGGCGATGATGGAATTCCACGCGCGACGTTGTTCGAACGTTTGTGCTGCCCAAAGGCGATGATGGCATCCCACGCCCGTCATCGTTCGACCGTGTGTGCAGTCCTATGGCGATGATAGCACGTCATGCCCAACGTCATTCGACCGTGGGTGCTATCCAATGGCTGTGATGGCATGCCACACCTGACATTGTATAACCGTGTTTGCGATCTAAGGGCTATGATGACATGCCACGCCCGACGTCGTTCGACCATGTGTGCTGTCCAAAGGCGGTGATGGAATGCCACACCCGACGTTGTTCGACCGTGTGTGATGTCCAAAGGCAATTATGGCATGTCACTCCTGACGTCGTTGGACCGTGTTTGCCGTCCAAGGTCTATGATGGCATGCCATGCCCGACGTCGTTCGGCCGTGTGTGCTGCCCAAAGGCGAGGATGGCATGCCACGCCCGACGTCGTTCAGCCGTGTGTGCTGTCCAAAGGCGGTTGTCATGTCACAACCGACGTAGTCTGACCGTGTGTGATTCCCAAGGGAGGTTATGTCATGCCACGTCCGACGTCGTTATATCGTGGGTGATGTCCAAGGGCGGTTATGTTATGCCACGTCAGATGTTGCCGACTGTGTGTGCTGTCCAAGAGCCGTGATGTCATGCCACACCCGACATTGTCGACCGTGTGTGGTGTCCGAGGGCGGTGATGTCGTGCCACGCCTGTTGTCGTCATACCATGTGTGCTGTCCAGGGGCGGTATTGTCATGCCATGCCCGACGTTGCCGACCGTGTGTGCTGTCCAAGGGCGGTGATGTCATGCCATACCCGATGTCGTCCGACCGTGCGTGCAGTCCACGGGAGATGATGTCAAAACCACGCTTGACGTCGTTTGACCGTGTATGCTGCCCAAAAGGCGATGATGGCATTCCATGCGCGACGTTGTTCGAACGTTTGTGCTGCCCAAAGGCGATGATGGCATGCCACGCCCGACATTGTTCGATCGTTTGTGCTGCCCAAAGGAGATGATGGCATGCCACGAGTGACGTCATTCGACCGTTTGTGCTTTTCGAAGGCGATGATGGCATGCCGCGCCCGAAGTCGTTCGACCATGTGTGCTGTCCAAAGGCGGTGATGGCATGTCACGCCTGACGTCGTTCGACCGTGTGTGCTGTCTAAGGACATTGATGTCATGCCACGCCCGCGTTGTCGACCGTGTGTGATGTCCAAGGGCAGTGACATCATGCAACGCCTGACGTCGTCTAACCGTGCGTGCAACCCAAGGGCGCTAATGTCTTGACACGCTCGACGTTGTTCGACCGTGTGTGCTGTCCAAAGGCATTGATGGCATGCCACGCCCAACGTCGTTTGACCGTGTTTGCCATCCAAGTGCGATGATAGCATACCACGCCCGACGCCGTTCGATTGTGTCAACTAGTCGAAGGGTGGTGATGGCATGCCACGCCAGTCTTCGTCCGACTGTCTGTGCTGCCCAAAGGCGACGATGGCATGCCACGCCCAACATCGTTCGACCGTGTGTGCAGTCCAAAGGCGATGATGGCATGTCACGCCCGACGTTCGACCGTGTGTGCTATCCAAAGACTGTGTTGGCATGCCACACCCGACGTCATTCGACCGTGTTTACGGTTCAAGGTCTATGATGACATGCCACGCCTGACGTCGTTCAACCCTGTGTGCTGTCCAAAGGCGGTGATGGAATGCCACATTCGACGTCGTTCGACTGTGTGTGATGTCCAAAGGCAATTATGGCATGTCACTGCTGACGTCGTTGGACCGTGTTTTCCGTCCAAGGGCTATGATGTCATGCCACGCCCAACGTCGTTCGATCGTGTGTGCTGTCCAAAGGCAATGATGGCATGCCACGCCCGACGTCGTTCGACCATGTCTGCTGTCCAAAGACGGTGATGTCATGTCACGACCGACGTAGTCTGACCGTGTGTGCTTCCCAAGGGCGGTTTCGTTATGCCACATCCGACGTCGTCATATCGTGTGTGATGTCCAAGGGCGGTTATGTTATGCCACGCCCGACGTTGCCGACCGTGTGTGCTGTCCAAGGGAAGTGATGTCATGCCACACCCGACATTGTCGTATGTGTCTTTGTCAAGGCGGTGACGTCATGCCACGCCCGACGTCGTCATACTATGTGTGCTATCCAAGGGAGTTTATATTATGCCACGCCCGATCTTGCCGACAGTGTGTGCTGTCCAAGGGCGGTGATGTCATGCCACGCCCGACGTTGCCGACCGTGTGTGTTGTCCAAGGGCGGTGATGTCATGCCACACCCGACGTCATCCGACCGTGCATTCACTCCAAGGGAGATGATGTCAAAGCCACGCATGACGTCGTTCGACCGTTTGTGCTGCCTGATGGCGATGATGGCATTCCACGCGCAACGTCGTTTGAACGTTTTTGCTGCCCAAAGGCGATGATGGCATGCCACGCCCGACATCGTTCGACCGTGTGTGCTATCCAAAGGCGATAATGGCATGTCACGCCCGACCTCGTTTGACCGTTTGTGCTACCCAAAGGCTATGATGGCATGCCACGGGCGACGTCATTCGACCATTTGTGCTTCCCGAAGGCGATGATGACCTGCCACACCCGACGTCGTTCGACTATATGTGCAAACGCGATGATGGCATGCCTCGCCCGACGTCGTTTGACCATGTGTGTTGTCCAAGGGCGGTGATGTCATTCCACGCCCGACGTTGTCCGACCGTGCGTGTAGTCTAAAGGTGGTGATGTCATGCCACGCCCGATGTCTTCGACCGTGTGTGCTGTCCAAGGACGGTGATGTGATGCCACGCCCGACATCGTCTGATCATGAGTGCCGTCTAAGCGCTATGAAGGCATGCCACGCCCGATGTCGTTCGATCGAGTGTGCTGTCCGAAGGTGGTGATGGCATTTCATGCATGATGTCATTCGACTGTGTGTACTGTCCAAAGGCGGTGATGTCATACCACGCCCGACGTCCTTCGATCGTGTGTGCTGTCTAAAGGCGGTGATGGCAAGTCACGCCCGACGTCGTTCGACCGTGTGTGCTGTCCCAAGGCGGTGATGTCATGCCATGCCTGACGTCGTTCGACCGTGTGTGCCGCCCAAAGGCGATGATGGCATGCCATGCCCGACGTCGTCCGACCGTGTGTGCTGTCCAAGGGACATGATGGCATGCGACGCCTGACGTTGTTCAACCGTGTTTGCTTTCCAAAGGCGGTGATGGCATGCAACACCTGACGTCGTTCGACCGTGTTTGCGGTCCAAGGACTATGATGGCATGCCACGCGTGACGTCGTTCAACCGTGTGTGCTGCCCAAAGGCGATGATAGCATGCCACGCGCGACGTTGTTCGACCATGTGTACTGTCCAAGGGCAGTGATGGCATGTCACGCCCGACGTCGTTCGACCATTTGTGCTGCCCAAATGCGATGATGGCATGCCACGACTGACGTCGTTCGACCGAGTGTGTTGTCCAAAAGAGGTGATGGCATTTCACGCCCGACGTTGTTCGACCGTCTATGCTATCCAAAGGCAGTGGTGTCATGCCACACCCGATGTTGTTCGACCGTGTGTGCTGCACAAATGCGATGATGGCATGTCACGCCCGAAATCGTTTGACTGTGTGTGCTGTCCAAGGGCGGTGATGTGATGCCACGCCCAACGTTGTCGGACTGTGTGGGCTGTCACTCTACGTCGGACGTCGTTTGACTGTGTGTGCTGTCCAAGGGCACCGATGGCATGACACGCCCGACGTCGTCCGATTGTGTGTGCTGTCCAAGGGCGGTGATGTCATGCCATGCCCGATATCGTTCAACCATGTGTGCTTCCCAGAGGCGATGATGGCATGCCACGCCCGACGTCGTTCGACCGTGTGTGCTGTCCAAAGGCAGTGATGGCATGTCACGCCCGACATCGTTCGACCGTGTTATCCGTCTAAGGACTATGATCGCATACAACGCCCGACGTCGTTCGACCGTTTGTGCTGCCCAAAGGCGATGATGGCATGCCACGACTGACGTCGTTCGACCGAGTGTGTTGTCCAAAAGCGGAGATGGAATTTCACGCCCGACGCTGTTCGACCGTCTGTGCTATCCAAAGGCGGTGATGTCATGCCACACCCGACGTTGTTCGACCATGTGTGCTGTACAAATGCGATGATGGCATGTCACGCCCGACGTCGTTTGACCGTGTGTGCTGTCCAAGGGCGGTGATGTGATGCCATGCCCGACGTTGCCGAACTGTGTGTGTTGTCATTCTCTGGCCGGCGTCGTTTGGTGTGTCTTGTCGAGAACGCCGATGGCATGACACGCCTGACGTCGTCCGATTGTGTGTGCTGTCCAAGGGCGGTGATGTCATGCCACGCCACGCCCGACGTCGTTTAACTGTGTGTGCTGCTCAAGGGCGGTGATGTTATGCCACGCTCGACCTTGTCCGACCATGTGTGCTGTCCAAGGGCGGTGATAGCATGCCACACACGACGTTGCCGACTGTGTGTGCTGTCCAAGGGCGGTGATGTCATGCCACACCCGACGTTTCCAATCGTGTGTGTTGTCCAAGGGCGGTGATGTCATACCACGCCCGACGTTGCCAACCGAGTGTGTTGTCCAAGGGCGGTAATTTCATGCCACGCCCAATGTCGTTCGACCATGCGTGTAGTCTAAGGGCGGTGATGTCATGTCACGCCCAACATCCTTTGACTGTGCGTGCTGCCCAGAGGCGATGATGGCATGCCACGCCTGACATCGTTCGACCGTGTGTGCTGTCCAAAAGCGGTGATAGCATGTCACGCCTGACGTCGTTTGACCGTGTGTGCTGTCCAAGGGCGGTGATGTGATGCCACGCCCAACGTTGCTGGACTGTGTGTGCTGTCATTCTACGCTGGACGTCGTTTGACTGTGTGTGCTGTCAAAGGGCACCGATGGCATGACACGCCCGACGTCGTCCGATTGTGTGTGCTGTCCAAGGGCGGTGATGTCATGCCATGCCCGATATCGTTCGACCATGTGTGCTTCCCAGAGGCGATGATGGCATGCCACGCCCGACGTCGTTCGACCGTGTGTGCTGTCCAAAGGCAGTGATGGCATGTCACGCCCGACGTCGTTCGACTGTGTTTGCCGTCCAAGGGCTATGATCACATACAACGCCCGACGTCGTTCGACCGTTTGTGCTGCCCAAAGGCGATGATGGCATGCCACGACTGACGTCATTCGACCGAGTGTGTTGTCCAAAAGCAGTGATGGCATTTCACGCCTGACGCTGTTCGACCGTCTGTGCTGTCCAAAGGCGGTGATGTCATGCTACACCCGACGTTGTTCGACCGTGTGTGCTGTACAAATGCGATGATGGCATGTCACGCCCGACGTCGTTTGACCATGTGTGTTTTCCAAGGGCGGTGATGTGATGCCATGCCAGACGTTGCCGAACTGTGTGTGTTGTCATTCTACGTCGGACGTCATTAGACTGTGTGTACTGTCCAAGGGCACCGATGGCATGACACGCCCGACGTCGTCCAATTGTGTGTGCTGTGCAAGGGCGGTGATGTCATGCCACGCCCGACATTGTTTGACCGTGTGTGCTGCTCAAGGGCGGTGATGTCATGCCACGCTCGACCTTGTCCGACCATGTGTGCTGTCCAAGAGCGGTGATAGCATGCCACACACGATGTTGCCGACTATGTGTGCTGTCCAAGGGCGGTGATGTCATGCCACACCCGACGTTGCCAACCGTGTGTGTTTTCAAAGGGCGGTGATGTCATACAACGCCCGACGTTGCCAACCGAGTGTGTTGTCCAAGGGCGGAAATTTCATGCCACGCCCAACGTCGTTCGACCATGCGTGTAGTCTAAGGGCGGTGATGTCATGCCACGCCCAACATCGTTCGACTGTGCGTGCTGCCCATAGGCGATGATGGCATGCCACGCCTGACATCGTTCGACCGTGTGTGCTCTCCAAAAGCGGTGATAGCATGTCACGCCTGACGTCGTTTGACCGTGTTTGCCATCCAAGGGCGGTGATAGCATACCATGCACGACGTTGCCGATCGTGTGTGCTGTCCAAGGGCGGTGATGTCATGCCACACCCGACGTTGTTAACCGTGTGTGTTGTCCAAGGGCGGTGATGTCATACCACGCCTGACGTTGCCAACCGAGTGTGTTGTCCAAGGGCGGTGATTTCATGCCACGCCCAACGTCGTTCGACCGTGCGTGTAGTCGAAGGGCGGTGATGTCATGCCACGCCCAACATCGTTCGGTATGCGTCTTTGCCCAAAGGCGATGATGGCTTGCCACGCCCGACATCGTTCGACCGTGTGTGCTGTCCAAAAGCGGTGATGGCAGGTCATGCCTGACGTCGTTTGACCGTGTTTGCCATCCAAGGGCTATGATGGCAGTCCACGCCCGACGTCGTTCGACAATGTGTGCTGCCCAAAGGCGATGATGGCATGCCACGCCCCACGCCCCTAGTCGTCTGACCGTCCGTGCAGTTCATGGCCGGTGATGTCATGCCACGCTCGACATCGTTCGACCATGTGTGCTGTCCAATGGCGGTGATGTCATGCCACGCCCGTCATCGTATGGCTGTGTGTGCCGTCCAAGGGCGGTGATGTCGTGCGATGCCTAACGTCGTCCAACTGTGCGTGCAATCCAAGGGCGGCGATGTGCCACGCTCGACGTCGTCTGACCATGTGTGCTGTCCCAGGGAGGTAATGTCAAGCCACGCCCGACGTTGGCGCCCGTGTGTGCCGTCCAAGGGCGGTGATGTCATGCCACACCCGACGTAGTCCGACCGTGTGTGCCGTCCAAGGGCGGTGCATTCATGCCACACCCGACATCCTTCGATCGTATGTGCTATCCAAGGGCGGTGATGTCATGCCACGGCCGACGTCGTTCGACCATTTGTGTTGCCGAAAGGCAATGATGGCATGCCACGCCCGACGTCATTCGACCGTGTGTGTTGCCCAAAGGAGAAGATGGCATGCCACGCAAGACATTGTTCGATCGTGTGTGCTGTCCAATGGCGGTGATGTCATGCCACGCCCGACGTCGTTCGACCGTCTGTGCTGTCTAAGGGCCGTGATGGCATGCAACGCCCGACGTCGTTTGACCGTGTGTTTTGCCCAAAGGCGATGATGACATGCCACGCCCGACATCGTTCGACCATGTGTGCGGTCTAAAGGCGATGATGGTATGCCACACCCGACGTTGTTCGACCGTGTTTGCCATCCAAGGGGCGATGATGGCATGCAACACCCGACGTTGACGACCGTGTGTACTGTCCAAGGGCGATGATGTCATGCCATACCTGACGTTGCCGACCATGTGTGCTGTCCAAGGCCGGTGATGTCATGCAACGCCCGAAGTCGTACGACCGTGTGTGTTGTCTAAGGGCGGTTATGTCATGCCATGCCAGTCGTTGTTCGACGGTGTGTGCTATCCAAAGGCGGTGATGGCATGCCACGCCCGAGTCGTTCGACCGTCTTTGCGGTTCAAGGGATATCATGGCATGCCACGCCCGACATTGTTCGGCCGTGTGTATTGCCCAAAGGCGATAATGGCATACAACACCCGATGTTGTTCGACCGTGTTTGTTGTTCATGGGTGAGGATGGCATGCTACGCCCAACGCCATCCGACTGTTTGAGCAAGTTTAAAGACGATGATGGCATGCCACGCCCGACATCATCAGACCGTGCGTGTAGTCCAAGGGGTGTGATTTCATACCATGTCCGACGTCGTCTGACCGTGAGTGCAGTCCTCTAGCTGTGATGTCATGCCACACCCGATGTCGTTCGACCGTGTGTAATGCCCAAAGGCGATGATAACATGCCACACCCGACGTCATTCAACCGTGTTTGTCGTCCTAGGGCGATGACGGCATGCCACGCGACTGTGTGAGCTAGTCCAAAGGCGATGATGGGATGCCATGCCTGATGTCGTTCGACTGTGTGTGATGTCCAATGGCGGTGATGTCATGCCACGCCTGACGTAGTCCGACTGTGTGTGCTGTCATTCCACGCCGGACGTCTTTCGACTGTGTGTGCTGTCCAAGGGCGGTGATGGCATGACACTCCCGACGTCGTCTGATCGTGTGTGATGTCCAAGGGAGGTGACGTCAGGCCACGCCCGACATCGTCTGACCGTGTGTGCTACCCAAGGATGGTGATGTCATGCCACGCCCAATGTTGTCCGACCATGTGTGCTGTCCAAGGGCGGTGATGGCATTCCACGCACGACGTTGCCGACCGTGTGTGCTGTCCAAGGGCGGTGATATCATGCCACACCCGACGTTGCCAACTGTGTGCTTTCCAAGGGCAGTGATGCCATGCCACGCCCAACGTCGTCTGACCGTGCGTGTAGTCCAAAGGCGATGATGTCATGCCACGCCCGACATTGTTTATTGTGTGTCTTTGCCAGGCGATGATGGCATGCCACGCCCGACAACGTTTGGACCGTGTGTCTGTCCAGCGGTGATGGCATGTCACGCGTAGCGTTGTTCGACCACATTTGCCGTCCTAGGGCTATGATGGCATGCCACGCCCAGCGTCATTCCACGGTGTGTCTTGCCCAGCGATGATGGCATGCCTCGCCCGACGTTGTTCGACGGAGTATGCTGTCCAAAGGCGGTGATGTAATGCCACGCCCGACGTAGTCTGACCGTGTGTGCTGCCCATGTGCAGCGATGATATGCCACACCTGACGTCGTCCGACCGTGTGTGCTGTACAAGGTCGGTGATGTCATGCCACGGCCGACGCTGCCAACAGTGTGTGCTATCCAAGGGCGGTGATGTCATGCCACGCCCAACGTTGCTGACTATGTGTGCTATCTAAGGGCGGTGACGTCATGCCACGCCCCACGTCGTCCGACCGTGCGTGCAGTTCAAGGCCAGTGATGTCATGCCATGCCCGACATCGTTCGACCGTGTGTGCTGTCCAAGGTCGGTGATGTCATGCCACGCCCGACATCATATGACCGTGTGTGCGTCCAAGGGCGGTGACGTCTTGCCGTGCCTGACGTCGTCCAACCGTGCGTGCAGTCCAAGGGCGGCGATGTGATGCCACGCCCGACGTCGTTCGACCGCGTGTGCTGTCCAAGGGAGGTAATGTCATGCCATGCCCGACGTTGCAGACCGTGTGTGCTGTCCAAGGGTGGTGATGTCATGCCATACCCGACGTAGTCCGACCGTGCGTGCCTTCTAAGGGCGGTGCTTTTATGCCACTCCTGACGTCTTTCGACCGTGTGTGTCGTCCAAGGGCGGTGATGTCATGACATGCCCGACAATGTTTGACCGTTTGTGATGCCCAAAGTCGATGATGGCATGCCACGGCTGATGTCGTTCGACCGTGTGTGCTTCCCAAAGGCGAAGATGGCATGTCACGCGCGATATCATTCGACCGTGTGTGCTGTCCAATTGCGGTGATGTTATGCCACGCCCGACGTCGTTCGACCGTGCGTGCTGTCCAAGGGCCGTGATGGCATGCCACGCCCGACGTCATTCAACCGTGTGTTTTGCCCAAAGGCGATGATGGCATCCCACGCTCGACGTCATTCGACTGTGCGGTCCAAAGGCGATGATGGCATGCCACACCCGATGTCATCGATTTGTGTTTGTCGTCTGAGGAGATGATGGCATAACACACGACATTGCCGACCGTGTGTGTTGTCCAAGGGCGGTGAAGTCATGCCACGCCTGTTGTCGTCATACAATGTGTGCTGTCCAGGGGCGGTTTTGTCATGCCATGCCCGACGTTGCCGACCGTGTGTGCTGTCCAAGGGCGGTGATGTCATGCCATACCCGATGTCATCCGACCGTGCGTGCAGTCCACGGGAGATGATGTCAAAGCCACGCTTGACGTCGTTCCACCGTTTATGCTGCCCAAAGGCGATGATGGCATGCCACGCGTCTGGCGTTACCCGGCCGTGTGTCTTTGTCAAAGGCGGTGATGGCATGCCACACCCGACGCCGTCCGACCGCGTGTGTGCATTCCAAAGGCGATGATGGAATTCCACGCGCGACGTTGTTCGAACGTTTGTGCTGCCCAAAGGCGATGATGGCATCCCACGCCCGTCATCGTTCGACCGTGTGTGCAGTCCTATGGCGATGATAGCACGTCATGCCCGACGTCATTCGACCGTGGGTGCTATCCAATGGCTGTGATGGCGTGCCACACCTGACATTGTTTAACCGTGTTTGCGATCTAAGGGCTATGATGACATGCCACGCCCGACGTCGTTCGACCATGTGTGCTGTCCAAAGGCGGTGATGGAATGCCACGCCCGACGTTGTTCGACCGTGTGTGATGTCCAAAGGCAATTATGGCATGTCACTCCTGACGTCGTTGGACCGTGTTTGCCGTCCAAGGTCTATGATGGCATGCCATGCCCGACGTCGTTCGGCCGTGTGTGCTGCCCAAAGGCGAGGATGGCATGCCACGCCCGACGTCGTTGACCGTGTGTCTTTGTCAAAACGCGCTTGTCATGTCACAACCGACGTAGTCTGACCGTGTGTGCTTCCCAAGGCAGGTTATGTCATGCCACGTCCGACGTCGTTATATCGTGGGTGATGTCCAAGGGCGGTTATGTTATGCCACGTCAGACGTTGCCGACTGTGTCTTTGTCGAAGCCGTGCTGTCATGCCACACCTGACATTGTCGACCGTGTGTGGTGTCCGAGGGCGGTGATGTCGTGCCACGCCTGTTGTCGTCATTCCATGTGTGCTGTCCAGGGGCGGTATTGTCATGCCATGCCCGACGTTGCCGACCGTGTGTGCTGTCCAAGGGCGGTGATGTCATGCCATACCCGATGTCGTCCGACCGTGCGTGCAGTCCACGGGAGATGATGTCAAAACCACGCTTGACGTCGTTCGATCGTGTATGCTGCCCAAAAGGCGATGATGGCATTCCATGCGCGACGTTGTTCGAACGTTTGTGCTGCCCAAAGGCGATGATGGCATGCCACGCCCGACATTGTTCGATCGTTTGTGCTGCCCAAAGGAGATGATGGCATGCCACGAGCGACGTCATTCGACCGTTTGTGCTTTCCGAAGGCGATGATGGCATGCCGCGCCCGAAGTCGTTCGACCGTGTGTGCTGTCCAAAGGCGGTGATGGCATGTCACGCCTGACGTCGTTCGACCGTGTGTGCTGTCTAAGGATAGTGATGTCATGCCACGCCCGCGTTGTCGACTGTGTGTGATGTCCAAGGGCAGTGACATCATGCAACGCCTGACGTCGTCTAACCGTGCGTGCAACCCAAGGGCGCTAATGTCTTGACACGCTCGACGTCGTTCGACCGTGTGTGCTGTCCAAAGGCATTGATGGCATGCCACGCCCAACGTCGTTTGACCGTGTTTGCCATCCAAGTGCGATGATAGCATACCACGCCCGACGCCGTTCGATTGTGTCAACTAGTCGAAGGGTGGTGATGGCATGCCACGCCGATCTTAAATCGGCTATCTGTCTGCCCAAAGGCGACGATGGCATGCCACGCCCAACATCGTTCGACAGTGTGTGCAGTCCAAAGGCGATGATGGCATGTCACGCCCGACGTTCGACCGTGTGTGCTATCCAAAGGCTGTGTTGGCATGCCACACCCGACGTCATTCGACCGTGTTTACGGTTCAAGGTCTATGATGACATGCCACGCCTGACGTCGTTCAACCCTGTGTGCTGTCCAAAGGCGGTGATGGAATGCCACATTCGACGTCGTTCGACTGTGTGTGATGTCCAAAGGCAATTATGGCATGTCACTGCTGACGTCGTTGGACCGTGTTTTCCGTCCAAGGGCTATGATGTCATGCCACGCCAAACGTCGTTCGATCGTGTGTGCTGTCCAAAGGCAATGATGGCATGCCACGCCCGACGTCGTTCGACCATGTCTGCTGTCCAAAGATGGTGATGTCATGTCACGACCGACGTAGTCTGACCGTGTGTGCTTCCCAAGGGCGGTTTCGTTATGCCACATCCGACGTCGTCATATCGTGTGTGATGTCCAAGGGCGGTTATGTTATGCCACGCCCGACGTTGCCGACCGTGTGTGCTGTCCAAGGGAAGTGATGTCATGCCACACCCGACATTGTCGACTGTGTGTGCTGTCCAAGGGCGGTGACGTCATGCCACGCCCGACGTCGTCATACTATGTGTGCTATCCAAGGGAGGTTATATTATGCCACACCCGATCTTGCCGACCGTGTGTGCTGTCCAAGGGCGGTGATGTCATGCCACGCCCGACGTTGCCGACCGTGTGTGTTGTCCAAGGGCGGTGATGTCATGCCACACCCGACGTCATCCGACCGTGCATTCACTCCAAGGGAGATGATGTCAAAGCCACGCATGACGTCGTTCGATCGTTTGTGCTGCCTGATGGCGATGATGGCATTCCACGCGCAACGTCGTTTGAACGTTTTTGCTGCCCAAAGGCGATGATGGCATGCCACGCCCGACATCGTTCGACCGTGTGTGCTATCCAAAGGCGATTATGGCAAGTCACGCCCGACCTCGTTTGACCGTTTGTGCTACCCAAAGGCTATGATGGCATGCCACGGGCGACGTCATTCGACCATTTGTGCTTCCCGAAGGCGATGATGACCTGCCACACCCGATGTCGTTCGACTATATGTGCAAACGCGATGATGGCATGCTTCGCCCGACGTCGTTTGACCATGTGTGTTGTCCAAGGGCGGTGATGTCATTCCACGCCCGACGTTGTCCGACCGTGCGTGTAGTCTAAAGGTGGTGATGTCATGCCACGCCCGATGTCTTCGACCGTGTGTGCTGTCCAAGGACGGTGATGTGATGCCACGCCCGACATCGTCTGATCATGAGTGCCGTCTAAGCGCTATGAAGGCATGCCACGCCCGATGTCGTTCGACCGAGTGTGCTGTCCGAAGGTGGTGATGGCATTTCATGCATGATGTCATTCGACTGTGTGTACTGTCCAAAGGCGGTGATGTCATACCACGCCCGACGTCCTTCGATCGTGTGTGCTGTCTAAAGGCGGTGATGGCAAGTCACGCCCGACGTCGTTCGACCGTGTGTGCTGTCCCAAGGCGGTGATGTCATGCCATGCCTGACGTCGTTCGACCGTGTGTGCCGCCCAAAGGCGATGATGGCATGCCATGCCCGACGTCGTCCGACCGTGTGTGCTGTCCAAGGGCCATGATGGCATGCGACGCCTGACGTTGTTCAACCGTGTGTGCTTTCCAAAGGCGGTGATGGCATGCAACACCTGACGTCGTTCGACCGTGTTTGCGGTCCAAGGACTATGATGGCATGCCACGCGTGACGTCGTTCAACCGTGTGTGCTGCCCAAAGGCGATGATAGCATGCCACGCCCGACGTTGTTCGACCGTGTGTACTGTCCAAAGGCAGTGATGGCATGTCACGCCCGACGTCGTTCGACCATTTGTGCTGCCCAAATGCGATGATGGCATGCCACGACTGACGTCGTTCGACCGAGTGTGTTGTCCAAAAGAGGTGATGGCATTTCACGCCCGACGTTGCCAACCGAGTGTGTTGTCCAAGGGCGGTAATTTCATGCCACGCCCAATGTCGTTCGACCATGCGTGTAGTCTAAGGGCGGTGATGTCATGCCACGCCCAACATCCTTTGACTGTGCGTGCTGCCCAGAGGCGATGATGGCATGCCACGCCTGACATCGTTCGATCGTGTGTGCTGTCCAAAAGCGGTGATAGCATGTCACGCCTGATGTCGTTTGACCGTGTGTGCTGTCCAAGGGCGGTGATGTGATGCCACGCCCAACGTTGCTGGACTGTGTGTGCTGTCATTCTACGCCGGACGTCGTTTGACTGTGTGTGCTGTCAAAGGGCACCGATGGCATGACACGCCCGACGTCGTCCGATTGTGTGTGCTGTCCAAGGGCGGTGATGTCATGCCATGCCCGATATCGTTCGACCATGTGTGCTTCCCAGAGGCGATGATGGCATGCCACGCCCGACGTCGTTCGACCGTGTGTGCTGTCCAAAGGCAGTGATGGCATGTCACGCCCGACGTCGTTCGACTGTGTTTGCCGTCCAAGGTCTATGATCACATACAACGCCCGACGTCGTTCGACCGTTGTCTTTGCCCAAAGGCGATGATGGCATGCCACGGTAGCGTCATTCGACCGAGTGTGTTGTCCAAAGCGATGATGGCATTTCACGCTGATCTTTATTCGACCGTCTGTCTTTGTCAAAAGCGGTGATGTCATGCCACACCCGACGTTGTTCGACCGTGTGTGCTGTACAAATGCGATGATGGCATGTCACGCCCGACGTCGTTTGACCATGTGTGTTGTCCAAGGGCGGTGATGTGATGCCATGCCAGACGTTGCCGAACTGTGTGTGTTGTCATTCTACGCCGGGCGTCGTTAGACTGTGTGTACTGTCCAAGGGCACCGATGGCATGACACGCCCGACGTCGTCCAATTGTGTGTGCTGTGCAAGGGCGGTGATGTCATGCCACGCCCGACATTGTTTGACCGTGTGTGCTGCTCAAGGGCGGTGATGTCATGCCACGCTCGACCTTGTCCGACCATGTGTGCTGTCCAAGAGCGGTGATTGCATGCCACACACGATGTTGCCGACTATGTGTGCTGTCCAAGGGCGGTGATGTCATGCCACACCCGACGTTGCCAACCGTGTGTGTTGTCAAAGGGCGGTGATGTCATACCACGCCCGACGTTGCCAACCGAGTGTGTTGTCCAAGGGCGGTAATTTCATGCCACGCCCAACGTCGTTCGACCATGCGTGTAGTCTAAGGGCGGTGATGTCATGCCACGCCCAACATCGTTCGACTGTGCGTGCTGCCCAGAGGCGATGATGGCATGCCACGCCTGACATCGTTCGACCGTGTGTGCTGTCCAAAAGCGGTGATAGCATGTCACGCCTGACGTCGTTTGACCGTGTTTGCCATCCAAGGGCGGTGATAGCATACCACGCATGACGTTGCCGACCGTGTGTGCTGTCCAAGGGCGGTGATGTCATGCCACACCCGACGTTGCTAATCGTGTGTGTTGTCCAAGGGCGGTGATGTCATATCACGCCTGACGTTGCCAACCGAGTGTGTTGTCCAAGGGCGGTGATTTCATGCCACGCCCAACGTCGTTCGACCGTGCGTGTAGTCGAAGGGCGGTGATGTCATGCCACGCCCAACATCGTTCGACTGTGCGTGCTGCCCAAAGGCGATGATGGCTTGCCACGCCCGACATCGTTCGACCGTGTGTGCTGTCCAAAAGCGGTGATGGCAGGTCATGCCTGACGTCGTTTGACCGTGTTTGCCATCCAAGGGCTATGATGGCAGTCCACGCCCGACGTCGTTCGACAATGTGTGCTGCCCAAAGGCGATGATGGCATGCCACGCCCCACGCCCCAAGTCATCTGACCGTCCGTGCAGTTCATGGCCGGTGATGTCATGCCACGCTCGACATCGTTCGACCATGTGTGCTGTCCAATGGCGGTGATGTCATGCCACGCCCGTCATCGTATGGCTGTGTGTGCCGTCCAAGGGCGGTGATGTCATGCGATGCCTGACGTCGTCCAACTGTGCGTGCAATCCAAGGGCGGCGATGTGCCACGCTCGACGTCGTCTGACCATGTGTGCTGTCCAAGGGAGGTAATGTCAAGCCACGCCCGACGTTGGCGCCCGTGTGTGCTGTCCAAGGGCGGTGATGTCATGCCACACCCGACGTAGTCCGACCGTGTGTGCCGTCCAAGGGCGGTGCATTCATGCAACACCCGACATCCTTCGATCGTGTGTGCTGTCCAAGGGCGGTGATGTCATGCCACGGCCGACGTCGTTCGACCATTTGTGTTGCCGAAAGGCAATGATGGCATGCCACGCCCGACGTCATTCGACCGTGTGTGTTGCCCAAAGGAGAAGATGGCATGCCACGCAAGACATTGTTCGATCATGTGTGCTGTCCAATGGCGGTGATGTCATGCCACGCCCGACGTCGTTCGACCGTGTGTGCTGTCTAAGGGCCGTGATGGCATGCAACGCCCGACGTCGTTTGACCGTGTGTTTTGCCCAAAGGCGATGATGACATGCCACGCCCGACATCGTTCGACCATGTGTGCGGTCTAAAGGCGATGATGGTATGCCACACCCGACGTTGTTCGACCGTGTTTGCCATCCAAGGGGCGATGATGGCATGCAACACCCGACGTTGACGACCGTGTGTACTGTCCAAGGGCGATGATGTCATTCCATACCTGACGTTGCCGACCGTGTGTGCTGTCCAAGGCCGGTGATGTCATGCAACGCCCGAAGTCGTACGACCGTGTGTGTTGTCTAAGGGCGGTTATGTCATGCCATGCCAGTCGTTGTTCGACGGTGTGTGCTATCCAAAGGCGGTGATGGCATGCCACGCCCGAGTCGTTCGACCGTCTTTGCGGTTCAAGGGATATCATGGCATGCCACGCCCGACATTGTTCGGCCGTGTGTATTGCCCAAAGGCGATAATGGCATACAACGCCCGATGTTGTTCGACCGTGTTTGTTGTTCATGGGTGAGGATGGCATGCTACGCCCGACGCCATCCGACTGTTTGAGCAAGTTTAAAGACGATGATGGCATGCCACGCCCGACATCGTCAGACCGTGCGTGTAGTCCAAGGGTGGTGATTTCATACCATGCCCGACGTCGTCTGACCATGAGTGCAGTCCTCTAGCTGTGATGTCATGCCACACCCGATGTCGTTCGACCGTGTGTAATGCCCAAAGGCGATGATAACATGCCACACCCGACGTCATTCAACCGTGTTTGTCGTCCTAGGGCGATGACGGCATGCCACGCGACTGTGTGAGCTAGTCCAAAGGCGATGATGGGATGCCATGCCTGATGTCGTTCGACTGTTTGTACTGTCCAAAGGCTATGATGGCATGACACACCCGACGTCGTTCGACCGTGTATTTTGTCTAAAGGCGATGATAACATGCCACGCCCGACGTCGTCCGACCGTGTGTGCTGTCAAAGGGTGGTGATGTCATGTCACGCACGACTCTGCCGACCGTGTGTGTTGTCCAAGAGCGGTGATGACATGCCACGCCCGACGTCGTCTGACTGTGCGAGCAGTCCAAGGCTAGTGATGTCATGCCACGCCCGACGACGTTCGACCATTTGTGCTGCCCAAAGGCGATGATGCCATGCCATGCCCGACGTCGTTCGATCGAGTGTGTTGTCCAAAAGCGGTGATGGCATTTCATGCCTGACGTTGTTCGACCGCGTGTGCTGTCAAAAGGCGGTGATGTGATGCCATGCCCTACGTCGTTCGACCGTGTGTGTTGCCCAAAGCCGATGATGGCATGCAACGCCCGACGTCATTAGACTGTGTGTGCTGTCCAAGGGCGGTGATGTCATGCCACGCTCGACGTCGTCCGACCTTGTGTGTTGTCCAAGGGCGCTGATGTCATGCCACACCCGATGTCATCCGACTATGCGTGCAGTCCAAGGCCGGTGATTACATGCCACACCAAACATCGTCTGGCCGTGTGTGTTGTCCAAGGGCGGTGATGTAATGCCACGCCTGACGTTACCGACCGTGTGTGTTGTCCAAGGGAGGTGATGTCATGCCACGCCCGACGTCGTCCGACAGTGTGTTTTGTCCAAGGGCGGTGAAGTCATGCCACGCCCGATGTGGTCCGATCGTGCCTACTCTCCAAGGGCGGTGATGGCATGCCACGCTCGACGTCATTCGACCGTGTGTGTTGTCCTAGGGCGGTGATGTCATGCCACACCTGACGTCGTCCTACTGTGTGTGCTGTCCAAGGGCGGTGATGGCATGACATGCCCGACGTCGTCTGATCGTATGTGTTGTCCAAGGGAGGTGATGTCATGCCACGCCCGACGTCGTCCGACCGTGTGTGCTACCCAAGGGTGGTGATGTCATGCCACGCCCGACGTTGTCCGACCATGTGTGTTGTCTAAGGGCGGTGATGGCATGCCACGCACGACGTTGCCGACCGTGTGTGCTGTCCAAGGGCGGTTATGTCATGCCACACCCGACGTTGCCAACTATGTGTGCTGTCCAAGGGCAGGGATGTCATGCAACGCCCAACATCGTCTGACCGTGCGTGTAGTCCAAAGGCAGTGATGTCATGCCATGCCTGACATCGTTCGATTGTGTGTGCTGCCCAGAGGCGATGATGGCATGCCACGCCCGCCAATGTCTGACCGTTTGTTCGGCCCAAAGTTGATGATGGCATGCCACGCCTGACGTTGTTCGACCGTGTGTGCTCCCCAAAGGCGAAGATGGCATGTCACGCGCGACATCGTTCGATCGTGTGTGCTGTCCAATTGCGGTGATGTTATGCCACGCCCAACGTCGTTCGACCGTGTGTGCTGTCCAAGGGCCGTGATGGCATGCCACGCTCGACGTCATTCGACCGTGTGTTTTGCCCAAAGGCGATGATGGCATGCCACGCCCGACGTCATTCGACTGTGTGTGCGGTCCAAAGGCGATGACGGTAGGCCACACCCGATGTCATTCGACCGTGTTTGTTGTCCAAGGGAGATGATGGCATAACACACCCGACGTTGCCGACCGTGTGTATTGTCCAAGGGCGATGATGTCATACCACACCCGACGTTGCCGACCGTGTGTGTTGTCCAAGGGCGGTTATGTCATGCCACGCCTGACGTTACCGACCGTGTGTGTTGTCCAAGGGAGGTGATGTCATGCCACGCCCGACGTCGTCCGACAGTGTGTTTTGTCCAAGGGCGGTGAAGTCATGCCACGCCCGATGTCGTCCGATCATGCGTGTACTCCAAGGGCGGTGATGGCATGCCACGCTCGACGTCATTCGACCGTGTGTGTTGTCTTAGGGCGGTGATGTCATGCCACGCCTGACGTCATCTGACCGTGCGTGCAGCCCAAGGACGATGATGTCATGCCACGCCCGACGTTGTTCGATCGTGTATGTTGTCTAAAATCGGTGATGGCAATTCACGCCCGACGCCGTTCGACCATGTGTGCTGTCCAAAGGCGATGATGTCATGCCACGCCCGACGGCGTTCGATCGTGTGTGTTGCCAAAAGTCGATGATAGCATGTCACGCCCGACGTCGTTCGATTGTGTGTGCTATCCAATGGCGGTGATGTCATGCCACACCTGACATCGTCCTACTGTGTGTGCTGTCCAAGAGCGGTGATGGCATGACACGCCCGACGTCATCTGATCGTGTGTGTTGTCCAAGGGAGGTGATGTCATGCCACGCCCGACGTCGTCCGACCGTGTGTGCTACCCAAGGGTGGTGATGTCATGCCACGCCCGACGTTGTCCGACGATGTGTGTTGTCTAAGGGCGGTGATAGCATGCTACGCACGACATTGCCGACCGTGTGTGCTGTCCAAGGGCGGTGATGTCATGCCACACCCGACGTTGCCAACTGTGTGTGTTGTCCAAGAGCAGTGATGTCATGCCACGCCCAACGTCGTCTGACCGCGCGTGTAGTCCAAAGGCAAGGATGTCATGCCACGCCCGACATCGTTTGATTGTGTGTGCTGCCCAGAGGCGATAATGGCATGCCACGCCCGCCAACGTCTGACCGTTTGCGCGGCCCAAAGTTGATAATGGCATGCCACGCCTGACGTTGTTCGACCGTGTGTGCTCCCCAAAGGCGAAGATGTCATGTCACACGCGACATCGTTCGACCGTGTGTGCTGTCCAATTGCGGTGATGTTATGCCACGCCCAACGTCGTTCGACCGTGTGTGCTGTCCAAGGGCCGTGATGGCATGCCACGCCCGACGTCATTCGACCGTGTGTTTTGCCAAAAGGCGATGATGACATGCCACGCCCGACGTCATTCGACTGTGTGTGTGGTGCAACGGCGATGATGGCAGGCCACACCCGATGTCATTGGACCGTGTTTGTTGTCCAAGGGAGATGATGGCATAACACACCCGACGTTGCCGATCATGTGTATTGTCCAAGGCCGATGATGTCATACCACACCCGACGTTGCCGACCGTGTGTGCTGTCCAAGGCCGGTGATGTCATGCCACACCCGATGTTGTCTGATCGTGTGTGTTGTGCAAAGGCGGTGATGTCAGGCCACGCGCGATGTAGTCCCACTAGGTGTGCAGCCCAAGGGCGCTGATGTATTGCCACGCCCGATGTCGTTCGACCGTGTGCACTATCTAAGGGCGGTAATGTCATGCCACTCCTGACGTTGCCGACCGTGTGTGCTTTCCAAGGGCAGTGATATCATGCCATGTCTGACGTCGTTTGACCATGTGTGCTGCCCAAATGAGATGATAGCATGTCACGCTCGACGTCGTTTAACCGTGTGTGCTGTCCAAAGGCGGTGATCGCATGTCACGCCCGACGTCGTTCGACTGTGTATGTTGTCCAAAGGCGGTGATGGCATGTCACACCCGACTTTGTTCGACAGTGTGTGCTTTCCAAGGGCGGTGATGGCATGCCACGCTCGACGTCATCCGACAGTACGTGCAGTCCAACGGCGGTGATGTCATGCCACGCCCGATGTAATCCGACCGTGCGTGCAGTCCAAGGGCGGTGATTGCATGCCACGCTTGATGTTGTTCTACCGTGTGTGCTGTCCAAAGGCGGTGATGTCATGCTATGCTCGACGTCGTCCCATTGTGCGTGCAGTCCAAGGTCGGTGATATCATGCCACGGACGATATCATTCGACCTTTTGTGCTGCTTAAACGCGATGATGGCATGCCTCGCCCGACGTCGTTTGACCATGTGTGTTGTCCAAGGGCGGTGATGTCATTCCACGCCTGACGTTGTCCGACCGTGCGTGTAGTTTAAATGCGGTGATGTCATGCCACGCTCGATGTCTTCGACCGTGTGTGCTGTCCAAGAACGGTGATGTGATGCCACGCCTGACGTCGTCTGATCGTGAGTGCCGTCTAAGCGTTATGAAGGCATGCCACGCCTGATGTCGTTCGACCTAGTGTGCTGTCCGAAGATGGTGATGGCATTTCACGCATGATGTCGTTCGATTGTGTGTGCTGTCCAAAGGCGGTGATGTCATACCACGCCCGACGTCCCTCGATCGTGTGTGCTGTCCAAAGGAGGTGATGGCAAGTCCCGCCCGATGTCGTTCGATCGTGTGTGCTGTCCAAAGGCGGTGATGTCATGCCACGGCCGACGTCGTTCGACTGTGTGTGCGCCCAAAGGCGATGATGGCATGCTATGCCCGACGTCGTCCGATCGTGTGTGCTATCCAAGGGCCATGATACCATACGACGCCTGACGTTGTTCAACCGTGTGTGCTTTCCAAAGGCGGGGATGGCATGCCACACCTGACGTCGTTCGATCGTGTTTACGGTCCAAGGGCTATGATGGCATGCCACGCGTGACGTCGTTCGACCGTGTGTGCTGCCCAAAGGCGATGATGGCATGCCACGCCCGACGTTGTTCGACCGTGTGTGCTGTCCAACGGCAGTGATGGCATGTCACGCCGGACGTCGTTCGACCGTGTTTGCCGTCCAAGGGCTATGATGGCATACAACGCCCGACGTCGTTTGATCGTTTGTGCTGCCCAAATGCGATGATGGCATGCCACGACTAACGTCGTTCGACCGAGTGTGTTGTCCAAAAGCAGTGATGGCATTTCATGCCCGACGCTGTTCGACCGTCTATGCTATCCAAAAGCGGTGATGTCATGCCACACCCGACGTTTTTCGACCGTGTGTGCTGCACAAATGCGATGATGGCATGTCACGCCCGACGTCATTTTACCGTGTGTGCCGTCCAAGGGCGGTGATGTGATGCCACGCCCGACGTTGCCGGTCTGTGTGTGCTATCATTCTACGCCGGACGTCGTTTGACTGTGTGTGCTGTCCAAGGGCACCGATGGCATGACACGCTCGACGTCGTCCGATTGTGTGTGCTGTCCAAGGGCGGTGATGTCATGCCATGCCCGACATCGTTCGACCATGTGTGCTGCCCAGAGGCGATGATGGCATGCCACGCCTGACGTCGTTCGACCGTGTGTGCTGTTTAAAGGCAGAGATGGCATGTCACGCCCGACGTCGTTCGACCGTGTTTAACGTCCAAGGGCTATGATGGCATACAATGCCCGACGTCGTTCGACCGTTTGTGCTGCCCAAAGGCGATGATGGCATGCCACGGCTAACGTCGTTCGACCGAGTGTCATGTCCAAAAGCGGTGATGGCATTTCACACCCGACGCTGTTCGACCGTCTGTGCTGTCCAAAGGCGGTGTTGTCATGCCACACCCGACGTTGTTCGACCGTGTGTGCTGCACAAATGCGATGATGGCATGTCACGCACGACGTCGTTTGACCGTGTGTGCTGTCCAAGGGTGGTGATGTGATGCCATGCTCGACGTTGCCGTACTGTGTGTGCTGTCATTCTACACCGGACGTCGCTTGACTGTGGGTGCTGTCCAAGGGCACCGATGGCATGACACGCCCGACGTCGTCCGATTGTGTGTGCTGTCCAAGGGCGGTGATGTCATGCCACGCCCGATGTCGTTTGACAGTGTGTGCTGCTCAAGGGCGGTGATGTCATGCCACGCTCGACGTTGTCCGACCATGTGTGCCGTCCAAGGGCGGTGATAGCATGCACCACGCGTAGCGTTACCCGACCGTGTGTCTTTGTCAAAGGCGGTGATGTCATGCCACACCTGACGTTGCCAACCCTGTGTGTTGTCCAAGGGCGGTGATGTCATACCACGCCCGACGTTGCCAACCGAGTGTGTTGTCCAAGGGCTGTGATCTCATGCCACGCCCAACGTCATTCGACCGTGCGTGTAGTCTAAGGGCGGTGATGTCATGCCATGCCCAACATCGTTCGACTGTGCGTGCTGCCTAGAGGCGATGATGGCATGCCACGCCCGACATCGTTCGACCGTGTGTGCTGTCCAAAAGCGGTGATAGCTTGTCACGCCTGACGTCGTTTGACCGTGTTTGCCATCCAAGGGTAGTGATAGCATACCACGCACGACGTTGCCGACCGTGTGTGCTGTCCAAGGGCGGTGATGTCATGCCACACCCGACGTTGCCAACCGTGTGTGTTGTCCAAGGGCGGTGATGTCACACCATGCCTGACGTTGCCAACCGAGTATGTTGTCAAAAGCCGGTGATTTCATGCCACGCCCAACGTCGTTCGACCGTGCGTGTAGTCGAAGGGCGGTGATGTCATGCCACGCCCGACATCGTTCGACCGTGTGTGCTGTCCAAAAGCGGTGATGGCAGGTCATGCCTGACGTCGTTTGACAATGTGTGCTGCCCAAAGGCAATGATGGCATGCCACGCCCGACGTCGTTCAACAGGAGTATGCTGTACAAAAGGGGTGACGTCATGCCACGCCCCACGCCCAAGTCGTCTGACCGTGCGTGTAGTTCATGGCCGGTGATGTCATGCCACGCCCGACATCGTTCGACCGTGTGTTCTGTCCAATGGCAGTGATGTCATGCCACGCCCATCATCGTATGACTGTGTGTGCCGTCCAAGGGCGGTGATGTCATGCGATGCTTGACGTCGTCCGACCGTGCGTGCAGTCCAAGGGTGGCGATGTGCCACGCTCGACGTCGTCTGACCATGTGTGCTGTCCAAGGGAGGTAATGTCAAGCCACGCCCGACGTTGGCGACCGTGTGTGCTGTCCAAGGGCGGTGATGTCATGTCACACCTGACGTAGTCCGACCGTTTGTGCCGTCCAAGAGCGGTGCTTTCATGCCACGCCTGACGTCCTTCGATCGTGTGTGCTGTCCAAGGGCGGTGATGTCATGCCACGCCCGACGTCGTTCGACCATTTGTGTTGCCAAAAGACAATGATGGCATGCCACGCCCGACGTCATTCGACCGTGTGTGCTGCCCAAAGGAGAAGATGGCATGCCACGCAAGACATCATTCGATCGTATGTGCTGTCCAATGGCGGTGATGTCATGCCACGCCCGACGTCATTCGACTGTATGTGCTGTCTAAGGGCCGTGATGGCATGCAACGCCCAACGTCGTTCGACCGTGTGTTTTGCCCAAAGGCGATTATGGCATGCCACGCCCGACGTCGTTCGACCATGTGTGCAGTCTAAAGGCGATGATGGTATGCCACACCCGACGTTGTTCGACCGTGTTTGCCATCCAAGGGGCGAAGATGGCATGCGACACCCGACGTTGACGACTGTGTGTACTTTACAAGGGCGATGATGTCATGCCATACCCGACGTTGCCGACCGTGTGTGCTGTCCAAGGCCGGTGATGTCATGCAACGCCCGAAGTAGTACGACCGCCTGTGTTGTCCAAGGGCGGTTATGTCATGCCACGCCAGTCGTTGTTCGACTGTGTGTGCTTTCCAAAGGCGGTGATGGCATGCCACGCCCGACGTCGTTCGACCGTTTTTGCTGTTCATGGGTGACGATGGCATGCTACGCCCGACGCCATCCGACTGTTTGAGCAAGTTTAAAGACGATGATGGCATGCCACGCCCGACATCGTCTGACCGTGCGTGTAGTCCAAGGGTGGTGATGTCATACCATGCCCGACGTCGTCTGACTGTGAGTGCAGTCCTCTGGTTGTGATGTCATGCCACACCCGACGTCGTTCGACCGTGTGTGCTGCCCAACGGCGATGATGACATGCCACACCCGACGTCATTCAACCGTGTTTGTCGTCCTAGGGCGATGATGGCATGCCACGCGACTATGTGAGCTAGTCCAAAGGCGATGATGGGATGCCATGCCTGATGTCGTTCGACTGTTTGTACTGTCCAAAGGCTATGATGGCATGACACACACGACATTGTTCGACCGTGTGTGTTGTCTAAAGGCAATGATAACATGACACGCCCGACTCTGCCGACCGTGTGTGTTGTCCAAGAGCGGTGATGACATGCCACGCCCGACGTCGTCTGACCGAGCGAGCAGTCCAAGGCTAGTGATGTCATGCCACGCCAGTTGACGTTCGACCATTTGTGCTGCCCATAGGCGATGATGCCATGCCATGCCCGACGTCGTTCGATCGAGTGTGCTGTCGAAAAGCGGTGATGGCATTTCATGCCTGACGTCGTTCGACCGCGTGTGATGTCAAAAGGTGGTGATGTGATGCCATGCCCTACGTCGTTAGACCGTGTGTGTTGCCCAATGCCCATGATGGCATGCAACGCCCGACGTCATTAGACTGTGTGTGCTGTCTAAGGGCGGTAATGTCATGCCACGCTCGACGTCGTCCGACCTTGTGTGTTGTCCAAGGGCGCTGATGTCATGCCACGCCCGACGTCATCCGACTGTGCATGCAGTCCAAGGCCGGTGATTACATGCCACGCCAAACGTCGTCTGGCCGTGTGTGTTTTCCAAGGGCGGTGATTTCATGCCACGCCTGACGTTACCGACCGTGTGTGTTATCCAAGGGAGGTGATGTCATGCCACGCCCGACGTTGTCCGACATTATGTTTTGTCCAACGGCGGTGAAGTCATGCCACGCCCGATGTCGTCCGATCGTGCGTGCAGTCCAAGGGCGGTGATGGCATGCCACGCTCGACGTCATTCGACCGTGTGTGCTGTCCTAGGGTAGTGATGTCATGCCATGCGCGACGTCGTCCGATCGTGCGTGCAGCCCAAGGACGGTGATGTCATGCCACGCCCGACGTCATTCGATCGAGTGTGTTGTCCAAAATCGGTGATGAAAATTCACGCGCGATGCCGTTTGACCGTGTGTGATGTCCAAAGGCGATGATGTCATGCCACGCCCGACGACGTTCGATCGTGTGTGCTGCCAAAAGTCGATGATGGCATGTCACGCCCGACGTCGTTCGATCGTGTGTGCTGTCCAAGGGCGGTGATGTCATGCCACACCTGACATCGTCCGACTGTGTGTGCTGTCGTTCCACGGCGGACATCTTTTGACTGTGTGTGCTGTCCAAGGGCGGTGATGGCATGACACGCCCGACGTCGTCTGATCGTGTGTGTTGTCTAAGGGAGGTGATGTCATGTCACGCCCGACGTCATCCGACCGTGTGTGCTACCCAAGGGTGGTGATGTCATGACATGCCCGACGTTGTCCGACCATGTGTGTTGTCTAAGGGCGGTGATGGCATGTCACGCACGACGTTGCCGACCGTGTGTGCTGTCCAAAGGCGGTGATGTCATGCCACACCCGACGTTGCCAACTGTGTGTGCTGTCCAAGGGTAGTGATGTCATGCCACGCCCGACATCGCTTGATTGTGTGTGCTGCCCAGAGGCGATGATGACATGCCACGCCCGCCAACGTCTGACCATGTGTGCTTTCCAAAAGCGGTGATGGCATGTCACGCATGACGTTGTTCGACCGTGTTTGCCTTCCTAGGGCTATGATGGCATGCCACGCCCGACGTCGTTCGACAGTGTGTGCATCCCAAAGGCGATGATGGCATGTCTCGCCCGACGTCGTTCGGCTGAGTATCTTCATCAATGGCGGTGATCTCATGCCTCACCCGACGTAGTCTGACCGTGTGTGCTGCCCAAGGGCAGCGATGATATGCCACACCTGACGTCGTCCGACCGTGTGTGTTGTCCAAGGTCGGTGATGTCATGCCACGCTGACGCCGCCAGCGATGTGTGCTTTGTCAGCGGTGATGTCATGCAACGCCCGACGTTGCCGACTGTGTGTGCTATCCAAGGGCAGTGACATCATGCCACGCCCCACGTCGTTCGACTGTGCGTGCAGTTCAAGGCCAGTGATGTCATGCCACGCCCGACATCGTTTGACCGTGTGTGCCGTCCAAGGGCGGTGATGTCATGACATGCCCGACAATGTTCGACCATTTGTGCTGCCCAAAGTGGATGATGGCATGCCACGCCTGACGTCGTTCGACCGTGTGTGCTCCCCAAAGGCGAAGATGGCATGTCACGCGCGACATCGTTCGACCGTGTGTGCTTTCCAATTGCGGTGATGTTATGCCACGCCCGACGTCGTTCGACCGTGTGCTGTCCAAGGGCCGTGATGGCATGCCACGCCCGACGTCATTCGACCGTGTGTTTTGCCCAAAGGCGATGATGGCATGCCACGCCCGACGTCATTCGACTGTGTGTGCGGTCCAAAGGCGATGATGGCATGCCACACCCGATGTCATTCGACCGTGTTTGTCGTCCAAGGGAGATGATGGCATAACACACTTGACGTTGCCGACCGTGTGTGTTGTCCAAGGGCGATGATGTCATACAACACCCGACGTTGCCGACCGTGTGTGCTGTCCTAGGCCGATGATGTCATGCCACGCCCGACGTCGTCTGATCGCGGTGTGTCTTTGTGCAAAAGCGGAGATGTCAGGCCACGCGCGATGTAGTCCGACTAGGTGTGCTGCCCAAGGGCGCTGATGTATTGCCACGCCCGTCGTCGTTCGACCGTGTGTACTATCTAAGGGCGGTGATGTCATGCCACTCCTGACATTGCCGACCATGTGTGCTGTCCAAGGGAGGTGATATCATGCCATGTCTTACGTCGTTTGGCCATGTGTGCTGGCCAAATGAGATGATAGCATGTCACGCTCGACGCCGTTTACCGTGTGTGCTGTCCAAAGGCGGTGATGGCATGTCACGCCTGACGTTGTTCGACTGTGTATGCTGTCCAAAGGCGGTGATGGAATGTCACACCCGACTTTGTTCGGCGATGTATCTTGTCGAGGCGATGATGGCATGCCACGCTCGGCGTCATCCGAAAATACGTGCGATCAAAGCGGTGATGTCATGCCACGCCCGGCGTATTCGGCCGTCGCGTGCGATCCCGAGCGGTGATCGCATGCCACACTTGACGTTGTTCGACCGTGTGTGCTATCCAAAGGCGGTGATGTCATGCTACGCTCGACATCGTCCCACTGTGCGTGAAGTCCAAGGTCGGTGATGTCATGTCACGACTGACATCATTCGACCTTTTGTGCTGCCCAAACGCGATGATGGCATGCCTCGCTCGACGTCGTTTGACCATGTGTGTTGTCCAAGGGCGGTGATGTCATTCCACGCCTGACATTGTCCGACCATGCGTGTAGTCTAAAGGCGGTGATGTCATCCCACACCCGATGTCTTCGACCGTGTGTGCTGTCCAAGGACGGTGATGTGATGCCACGCCCAACGTCGTCTGATCGTGAGTGCCGTCTAAGCTCTATGAAGGTATGCCACGCCCGATGTCGTTCAACCGAGTGTGCTGTCCTAAGGTGGTGATGGCATTTCACGCATGATGTCGTTCGACTATGTGTGCTGTCCAAAGGCGGTGATGTCATACCACGCCCGACGTCCTTCGATCGTATGTGCTGTCCAAAGGCGGTGATGGCAAGTCACGCCCGACGTCGTTCGATCGTGTATGCTATCCAAAGGCGGTGATGTCATGCCACGGCTGACGTCGTTCGACTGTGTGTGCCTCCCAAAGAAGATGATGGCATGCCATGCCCGACGTCGTCCGACCGTGTGTGCTGTCCAAGGGCCATGATGGCATGCGACTCCTGACGTATTTCAACCGTGTGTGCTGTCCAAAGGCGGTGATGTCATGCCACACCTGACGTCGTTCGACCGTGTTTGCGGTTCAATGGCTATGATGGCATGCCACGCGTGACGTCGTTCGACCATGTGTGCTGCCAAAAGGCGATTATGGCATGCCACGCCCGACGTTGTTCGACCGTGTGTGCTGTCCAAAGTCGGTGATGTCATGCCACGCCCAATGTCGTTCGACCGTGTGTGCTGCCCAAAGGCGATGATGGCATGCCACGCCCGACGTCGTTCAACCGTGTTTGCCGTCCATGGGCGAAGATGGCATGCCACGTTTGACGCCGTCCGAGTATGTGAGCTAGTCAAAAGACGATGATTACATGCCACGCCCGACGTCGTCCGACCATGCGTGTAGTCCAAGGGTTGTGATATCATACCATGCCCGATGTCGTTCGACCGTGTGTGCTGTCCAAGGGCGGTGATGTCATACCACGCACCACGTCGTCATACTGTGCGTGCAATCCTCTGGCAGTGATGCCATGCCACACCCGACGTCATTCGACCGTGTGTGCTGCCCAAAGGCGATGATGGCATGCCACGCCTGACGTCGTTCGATCGTGTTTGCCGTCCTAGGGTGATGATGGCATGCCATGCCCGACGCCGTCCGACTGTGTGAGCTAGTCCAAAGGCGATGATGGAAAGCCACGCTCGACGTCATCCGACCATGTGTGCTGTCCAAAGGCGGTGATGGCATGTCACGGCTGACATTGTTCGACCGTGTGTGCTGTCCAAAGGCAGTGATGGCATGTCACGCCTGATGTCCTTCGACCGTGTGTGCTGTCCCAAGGCGGTGATGTCATGCCATGCCTGACGTCGTTCGACCGTGTGTGTTGCTTAAGGGTGATGATGGAATGCCACGCTCACTGTTGTTCAACCGTGTCTGCTTTCCAAAGGCGGTGATGGCATGTCACGCCTGACGTCGTTCGATCGTTTTTGCCGTCCAAGGGCGATGATGGCATGCCACGCCCGACATCGTCCTACTGTGAGAGCTATTCCAAAAGTGATGGTGGCATGCCACGCCCGACGACATTTGACCGTGTGTGCTGCCCAAAGGTTATGATGGCAAGCCACGCCCGACGTCGTTCGACCGAATGTGTTGTCCAACGGCGGTGATGGCATGTCATGCTCGACGTCGTTCGACCGTGTGTGCTGTCCTAAGGCGGTGATGGCATGTCACGCCGGACGTCGTTCGACCGTGTTTGCCGTCCAAGGGTTTTGATGGAATGCCACGCCCGACATCGTCTGACTGTGTGAGCTAGTCCAAAAGTGATGGTGGAAAGCCACGCCCGACGTCGTTTGACCGTGTGTGCTGCCCAAAGGTAATGATGGCATGCCACGCCCAACGTCGTTCGACCGTGTGTGCTGTCCAATGGCGGTGATGGCATGTCACGTCTGACGTCGTTCGACCGTGTTTGCCGTCCAAGGGCTATGATGGAATTCCACGCCTGACATCCTCCGACTGTGTGAGCTAGTCCAAAAGCGATGGTGGCAAGCCACGCCCGACGTCATTTGACCGTGTGTGGCTCCCAAAGGTAACGATGTCATGCCACGCCCGACGTCGTTTGACAGTGTGTGTTTTCCAAGGGCGGTGATTTCATGCCACGCCTGACGTCATCGGACCATGCGTGTAGTCTTAGGGCGGTGATGTCATGTCACGTCCGACGTTGTTCGATCGTTTGTGCTGCCCAAATGCGATGATGGCATGCTACGCCCGACGTCGTTTGACCGTGTGTTCTGCCCTAAGGAGATGATGGCATACCACGCTCGACGTCGTTCAACCGTATGTGTTGTCCAAAGGCGGTGATGGCATGTCACGCCCGACTTTGTCTGACCGTGTGTGCTTTCCAAGGCCGATGATGTCATGCCCCGCCCGACGTTGTTAGACCGTTGGTGCTGCCAAATACGATGATGGCATCTCACGCTCAACGTCGTTCGACCGTGTGTGCTGTCCAAAGGCGATGATGTTATGCCACGCTCGATGTCGTCCGACCGTGCATGCCATCCGAGGGCTGTGATGTAATGCCACGCCCGACGTCATTCGACTGTGTGTGTTTTCCAACGGTGGTGATGTCATGTCATGCCCGACATCATCGCCGGACCGTTAAATGCGATCTTAGGGCGGTGATGGCATGCCACGCCCGACGTCATTCGACCGTTTGTGCTGCCCAAAGGCGATGATGAAATGCCACGCCCGACGCTGCAACCCTAAGGGCGGTGATGTCATGCCCGACGTTGTTCGATCATTTGTGCTGCCTAAATGCGATAATGTCATGCCACGCCCGATATCATTCGACCGTGTGTGCTGCCCAAAGGAGATGATGGCATGCCACGCCCGATGTCGTTTAACCGTATGTGTTGTCCAGAGGCGGTGATGGAATGTCACACCCGACGTCGTTCGACCGTGTATGCTGTGCAAGGGCGGTGATGTCATGCAACGCCCGACGTCATTCGACCGTTTGTTCTGCCCAAAGGCGATGATGGAATGCCACGCCCGACGTTGCAACCCCAAGGGCGGTGATGTCATGCCACGCCCGACGTTGCAACCCCAAGGGCGGTGATGTCATGCCACGCCCAACGTCGTTCGATCGTGTATGCTGTCCAAGGGATCTGATGTCCTGCCACGCCTGACGTCGTCCGACCGTGTGTGCTGTCCAAGGGCGATGATATCATGCCACGCCTGACGTTGTCGACCGTGTGTGCTGTCCAAGGGCGGTGATGTCATGCCACGCCCGACGTTGCTGATCGTGTGTGCTGTCCAAGGACGGTGATGTCATGCCACTCCCGACATCGTTCAACCGTGTTTTCCGTCCAAGGGCGATGATGGCATGCCACGCCCGACACCGTCTGACTGTGTGAGCTAGTCCAAAAGCGATGGTGGAATGCCACGCCCCGACGTCGTTTGACCGTTTGTGCTGCCAAAAGGGGATGATGGCAAGCCACGCTCGGCGTCGTTTGACCGTGTGTGCTGCCCTAAGGCGATGATGGAATGCCACACTCGACGTCGTTCGACCGTGTGTGCTGTCCAAGGGCGGTTATGGCATGCCACGCCAGACGTCATTCGACCGTGTGTCTGCCCAAAGCGATGATGGCATGCCACACCTAACGTCGTTCAACCGTGGAGTCTTTGTCCAAGGCGGTGATGTCATGCCACGCCCGACATCGTCCCGACCATGTGTGCCCGTCAAGGAGGTGATGTAATGCCACGCCCGACGTCGTCTGACCGTGTGTGCTGTCCAAGGGTTGTGTTGTCATGCCACGCCCCACGTCATTTGATCGTGCATGCAGTCCAAGGGCGGTGATAGCATGTTACGCCTGACGTCGTCCGACCGTGTACGCTGTCCAACGGCGGTTATGTCATGCCACGCTCGACGTTGCCGATCGTGTGTGCTGTCCAAGGGCGTTGATGTAATGTCACGCCCGACGTTGCCGAACGTGTGTGCTGTCCAAGTGCGGTAATATCATGCCACGCTCGACGTTGTTCGACCTTGTGTGCTGCCCAAAGGCGATGATGGCATGCCATGCACGACGTCGTTTAACCGTGTGTGCTGTGTAAAGGCGGTGATGTCATGCCATGCCCGACGTCATCCGACCGTGCGTACTGTCCAAGGGCGGTGATGTCATGCCATGCCCGACGTCGTTCTACTATGTGTGTTGTCCAAGGGCGGTGAAGTCATGCCACGCCTGATGTTGCCGACCGTGTCTGCTGTCCAAGGGCGGTGATGTCATGCCACGCCTGGTGTTGCCGACTATGTGTGCTGTCCATAGGTTATGATGGCATGCCACACCCGACGTCGTTCAACCGTGTGTGTTGTCCAAAGGTAGTGAAGTCATGCCACGCCTAACGTTGCCGACCGTGGGTGCTGCCCAAGGAAGGTTGATGTCATGCCACGGCTGACTTCGTCCTACCGTGTGTGCTGTGCAAGGACAGTGATGTCATGCCACGCCCGACGTCGTTTGACCGTGTGCGCTGCCCAAAGGTGGTGATGTCATTCCATGCCCGACGTAGTCTGACCGTGTGTGCTGCCTAAGGGCGGTTATGTCATGCCACACCCGACGTCGTCATACCGTGTGTGCTTTCCAAGGGCGGTTATGTCATGCCACGCCCGTCGTTACCGACCGTGTGTGTTGTCCAACGGCGGTGATGTCATACCACGCCCAACGTCGTTCGACCGTGTGTCTTTATCCAAGAAGGCGGTGCGGTCATGCCCACGCCCGGCGTCGTCCCGGCGCGTGCGTCTTTGTCTCGGAAGGTGATGTCATGCCACGCCCAACGCGTTGTTCGGCCGTGTGTCTTGTCAAAGCGGTGATGTCATGCCACGCTGGCGTCGTTCGACCGTGTCTGTTGTCGAAGCGATGATGGCACGCCCGCGCCCACGTCGTTTGATCGTGCGTGCTGTTTAAGAGTGGTGATGTCATGCCACGCCCGACGTCATCCGACCGTGCGTGCAGTCCAAGGGCGGTTATGTCATGCCACGCCCAATGTCGTTTGACCGTTTGTGCCGCCCAAATGTGATGATGGCTTGCCACGCCCGACGTCGATCGACTGTGTGTGCTGCCCAAATGCGATGATGGCATGCCACGCCCGATGTCATTTGACCATTTGTGCTGCCCAAAGGTGATGATGGCATGCCACACCTGACGTCATTCGACCGTGTGTGCTGCTCAAAAATGACGATGGCATGCAACGCCTGACTTGGTACGACTGTGTGTGTTGTCCAAAGGCGGTGATGGAATTTAGCGTCTGACGTCATTCGACTGTGTGCGCTGTCCAAAGGCGGTGATGTCATTCCACGCCCAAAATCATTCGACCGTGTGTGCTTTCCAAGGGCGGTGATGGCATGCCACACCCAATGTTGCCGACCGTGTGTCTTTGTCCAAGGAGGTGATGTCATGCCACACCGACGCGTCTTGACCATGCTTGCGATCAAGGTAGTGATGTTATTCCAAGCCCGGCGTCGTTCGATCGTATGTGTTGTCCCAAAGCGGGATGTCATTCCACGCCCGATGTCGTTCGATCGTGTGCTTTGCCCAAAAGCGATGATGGTATGCCACGCCCGATGTCGTTCGACCGTGTGTGTGTTGTCAAAGCGGTGATGTCATGCCACGCCCGATAATGCCAACCGTGTGTGTTGTCCAAGAGTGTGATGTAATACCACGCCGGCGTTCGCGACCGTGTGTCTTTGTCAAAGCGTTAATGTCATGCCACGCCGGCGTCGTCCGACCTTGTGTGTTGTCCAAAGGCGATGCCATATGCCACGCCCGGCGTCATCCGGTATGCATGCGATCCAAGCCGGTGATTACATGCCACGCCAAGCGTCGTCTGGCGTGTGTGTGTTTTCAAAGCGGTGATTTCATGCCACGCCTGACGTTACCGACCGTGTGTGTTGTCCAAGGGAGGTGATGTCATGCCACGCCCGACGTCGTCTGACATTATATTTTGTCCAACGGCGGTGAAGTCATGCCACGCCCGATGTCATCCGATCGTGCGTGCAGTCCAAGGGCGGTGATGGCATGCCACGCTCGACGTCATTCGACCGTGTGTGCTGTCCTAGGGAAGTGATGTCATGCCATGCCCGACGTCGTCCGATCGTGCGTGCAACCCAAGGACGGTGATGTCATGCCACGCCCGACGTCGTTCGATCGAGTGTGTTGTCCAAAATCGGTGATGAAAATTCACGCCCGATGCCGTTTGACCGTGTGTGATGTCCAAAGGCGATGACGTCATGCCACGCCAGCGGCGTTCGATCGTGTGTGCCGCCAAAAGTCGATGATGGCATGTCACGCCCGGCGTCGTTCGACCGTGTGCTGTCAATAAGCGGTGATGTCATGCCACACGACATCGTCCGACCGTGTGTCTTTGTCGTTCCACGGCGGGCGTTTTTGGTATGTGTCTTGTCGAAGGCGGTGATGGCATGACACGCCCGACGTCGTCTGATCGTGTGTGTTGTCTAAGGGAGGTGATGTCATGTCACGCCCGACGTCATCCGACCGTGTGTGCTTCCCAAGGGTGGTGATGTCATGACATGCCCGACGTTGTCCGACCATGTGTGTTGTCTAAGGGCGGTGATGGCATGTCACGCACGCGGCGTTGCCCGACCGTGTGTCTTGTCCAAAGCGGTGATGTCATGCCACACCCGGCGTTGCCAAGCGTGTGTCTGTCGAGGTAGTGATGTCATGCCACGCCCAGCGTCGTTCGACCGTGCGTGCAGTCCAAAGGAGGTGATGTCATGCCACGCCCGACATCGCTTGATTGTGTGTCTTTGCCAGGCGATGATGACATGCCACGCCCGCCAACGTCTGACCATGTGTGCTTTCCAAAAGCGGTGATGGCATGTCACGCATGACGTTGTTCGACCGTGTTTGCCTTCCTAGGGCTATGATGGCATGCCACGCCCGACGTCGTTCGACAGTGTGTGCATCCCAAAGGCGATGATGGCATGTTTCGCCCGACGTCGTTCGACGGAGTATGCTGTCCAATGGCGGTGATGTCATGCCTCACCCGACGTAGTCTGACCGTGTGTGCTGCCCAAGGGCAGCGATGATATGCCACACCTGACGTCGTCCGACCGTGTGTGTTGTCCAAGGTCGGTGATGTCATGCCACGCTGGCCGCCAACAACGTGTCTTTGTCAAGAGGCGGTGATGTCATGCCACGCCCGACGTTGCCCGGCGTGTGCGCTATCCAAGGGCGGTGACATCATGCCACACCCCACGTCGTTTGACTGTGCGTGCAGTTCAAGGCCAGTGATGTCATGCCACGCCCGACATCGTTTGACCGTGTGTGCTGTCCAAGGTCGGTGATGTCATGCCACGCTTGACATCGTATGACCGTGTGTGCCGTCCAAGGGCGGTGATGTCTTGCCGTGCCTAACGTCATCCAACCGTGCGTGCAGTTCATGGGCGGCGATGTGATGCCACGCTCGACGTCGTTTTACCGCGTGTGCTGTCCAAGGGAGGTAATGTCATGCCATACCCGACGTTGCCGACCGTGTGTGCTGTCCAAAGGTGGTGATGTCATGCCATACCCGACGTAGTCCGACCATGCGTGCCTTCCAAGGGCGGTGCTTTCATGCCACGCCCGACGTCTTTCGACCGTTTGTGCCGTCCAAGGGCGGTGATGTCATGACATGCCCGACAATGTTCGACCATTTGTGCTGCCCAAAGTGGATGATGGCATGCCACGCCTGACGTCGTTCGACCGTGTGTGCTCCCCAAAGGCGAAGATGGCATGTCACGCGCGACATCGTTCGACCGTGTGTGCTGTCCAATTGCGGTGATGTTATGCCACGCCCGACGTCGTTCGACCGTGTGTGCTGTCCAAGGGCCGTGATGGCATGCCACGCCCGACGTCATTCGACCGTGTGTTTTGCTCAAAGGCGATGATGGCATGCCACGCCCGACGTCATTCGACTGTGTGTGCGGTCCAAAGGCGATGATGGCATGCCACACCCGATGTCATTCGACCGTGTTTGTCGTCCAAGGGAGATGATGGCATAACACACTTGACGTTGCCGACCGTGTGTGTTGTCCAAGGGCGATGATGTCATACAACACCCGGTGTTGCCCGGCCGTGTGTCTTTGTCCTAGGCCGATGATGTCATGCCACGCCCGGCGTCGTGCGATCGTGTGTCTTTGTGCAAAGCGGTGATGTCGTGCCACGCGCGCGATGTAGTCCGACTAGGTGTCTTTGCCCAAGGGCGCGATGTATTGCCACGCCCGTCGTCGTTCGACCGTGTGTACTATCTAAAGAGCGGTGATGTCATGCCACTCCTCGACATTACCGACCGTGTGCTAATCTGGCGGTGATATCATGCCATGTCTTACGTCATTTGGCCATGTGTGCTGCCCAAATGAGATGATAGCATGTCACGCTCGACGTCGTTTATCGTGTGTGCTGTCCAAAGGCGGTGATGGCATGTCACGCCTGACGTTGTTCGACTGTGTATGCTGTCCAAAGGCGGTGATGGAATGTCACACCCGACTTTGTTCGACAGTGTATCTTTGTCAAAGCGATGATGGCATGCCACGCTTCGGCGTCATCCGAAAATCACGTGCGATCAAGGGCGGTGATGTCATGCCACGCCCGGCGTATTCCGGCCGTCGCGTGCGATCCAAGCGGTGACGCGTCACCACCCAGCGTTGTTCGACCGTGTGTGCTATCCAAAGGCGGTGATGTCATGCTACGCTCGACATCGTCCCACTGTGCGTGAAGTCCAAGGTCGGTGATGTCATGTCACGACTGACATCATTCGACCTTTTGTGCTGCCCAAACGCGATGATGGCATGCCTCGCCCGACGTCGTTTGACCATGTGTGTTGTCCAAGGGCGGTGATGTCATTCCACGCCCGACGTTGTCCGACCATGCGTGTAGTCTAAAGGCGGTGATGTCATCCCACACCCGATGTCTTCGAGCGTGTCTGCTGTGCAAGGACGGTGATTTGATGCCACGCGCGACGTCGTGTGATCGTGAGTGCCGTCTAAGCTCTATGAAGGTATGCCACGCCCGATGTCGTTCAACCGAGTGTGCTGTCCTAAGGTGGTGATGGCATTTCACGCATGATGTCGTTCGACTATGTGTGCTGTCCAAAGGCGGTGATGTCATACCACGCCCGACGTCCTTCGATCGTATGTGCTGTCCAAAGGCGGTGATGGCAAGTCACGCCCGACGTCGTTCGATCGTGTATGCTATCCAAAGGCGGTGATGTCATGCCACGGCTGACGTCGTTCGACTGTGTGTGCCTCCCAAAGAAGATGATGGCATGCCATGCCCGGCGTCGTCCGACCGTGTGTCTGTCAAGGGCCATGATGGCATGCGACTCTGGCGATATTTCAACCGTGTGTCTGTCCAAAGCGGTGATGTCATGCCACACCTGGCGTCGTTCGACCGTGTTTGCGGTTCAAGGGCTATGATGGCATGCCACGCGCGTGGCGTCGTTCGACCATGTGTCTGCGCCCAGGCGATGATGGCATGCCACGCCCGGCGTTGTTCGACCGTGTGTGCTGTCCAAAGTCGGTGATGTCATGCCACGCCCAATGTCGTTCGACCGTGTGTGCTGCCCAAAGGCGATGATGGCATGCCACGCCCGACGTCGTTCAACCGTGTTTGCCGTCCATGGGCGAAGATGGCATGCCACGTTTGACGCCGTCCGAGTATGTGAGCTAGTCAAAAGACGATGATTACATGCCACGCCCGACGTCGTCCGACCATGCGTGTAGTCCAAGGGTTGTGATATCATACCATGCCCGATGTCGTTCGACCGTGTGTGCTGTCCAAGGGCGGTGATGTCATACCATGCACCACGTCGTCATACTGTGCGTGCAATCCTCTGGCAGTGATGCCATGCCACACCCGACGTCATTCGACCCTGTGTTCTGCCCAAAGGCGATGATGGCATGCCACGCCTGACGTCGTTCGATCGTGTTTGCCGTCCTAGGGTGATGATGGCATGCCATGCCCGACGCCGTCCGACTGTGTGAGCTAGTCCAAAGGCGATGATGGAAAGCCACGCTCGACGTCATCCGACCATGTGTGCTGTCCAAAGGCGGTAATGGCATGTCACGGCTGACATTGTTCGACCGTGTGTGCTGTCCAAAGGCAGTGATGGCATGTCACGCCTGATGTCCTTCGACCCTGTGTGCTGTCCCAAGGCGGTGATGTCATGCCATGCCTGACGTCGTTCGACCGTGTGTGTTGCTTAAGGGCGATGATGGAATGCCACGCTCACTGTTGTTCAACCGTGTCTGCTTTCCAAAGGCGGTGATGGCATGTCACGCCTGACGTCGTTCGATCGTTTTTGCCGTCCAAGGGCGATGATGGCATGCCACGCCCGACATCGTCCTACTGTGAGAGCTATTCCAAAAGTGATGGTGGCATGCCACGCCCGACGACATTTGACCGTGTGTGCTGCCCAAAGGTTATGATGGCAAGCCACGCCCGACGTCGTTCGACCGAATGTGTTGTCCAACGGCGGTGATGGCATGTCATGCTCGACGTCGTTCGACCGTGTGTCTTTGTCCTAAGGCGGTGATGGCATGTCACGCCGGACGTCGTTCGACCGTGTTTGCCGTCCAAGGGTTTTGATGGAATGCCACGCCCGACATCGTCTGACTGTGTGAGCTAGTCCAAAAGTGATGGTGGAAAGCCACGCCCGACGTCGTTTGACCGTGTGTGCTGCCCAAAGGTAATGATGGCATGCCACGCCCAACGTCGTTCGACCGTGTGTGCTGTCCAATGGCGGTGATGGCATGTCACGTCTGACGTCGTTCGACCGTGTTTGCCGTCCAAGGGCTATGATGGAATTCCACGCCTGACATCCTTCGACTGTGTGAGCTAGTCCAAAAGCGATGGTGGCAAGCCACGCCCGACGTCATTTGACCGTGTGTGGCGCTCCCAAAGGTAACGATGTCATGCCACGCCCGACGTCGTTTGACAGTGTGTGTTGTCCAAGGGCGGTGATTTCATGCCACGCCTGACGTCATCGGACCATGCGTGTAGTCTTAGGGCGGTGATGTCATGTCACGTCCGACGTTGTTCGATCGTTTGTGCTGCCCAAATGCGATGATGGCATGCTACGCCCGACGTCGTTTGACCGTGTGTTCTGCCCTAAGGAGATGATGGCATACCACGCTCGACGTCGTTCAACCGTATGTGTTGTCCAAAGGCGGTGATGGCATGTCACGCCCGACTTTGTCTGACCGTGTGTGCTTTCCAAGGCCGATGATGTCATGCCCCGCCCGACGTTGTTAGACCGTTGGTGCTGCCAAATACGATGATGGCATCTCACGCTCGACGTCGTTCGACCGTGTGTGCTGTCCAAAGGCGATGATGTTATGCCACGCTCGATGTCGTCCGACCGTGCATGCCGTCCGAGGGCTGTGATGTAATGCCACGCCCGACGTCATTCGACTGTGTGTGTTTTCCAACGGCGGTGATGTCATGTCATGCCCGACATCATCGGACCGTTCGTGCAGTCTTAGGGCGGTGATGGCATGCCACGCCCGACGTCATTCGACCGTTTGTGCTGCCCAAAGGCGATGATGGAATGCCACGCCCGACGCTGCAACCCTAAGGGCGGTGATGTCATGCCCGACGTTGTTCGATCATTTGTGCTGCCTAAATGCGATAATGTCATGCCACGCCCGATATCATTCGACCGTGTGTGCTGCCCAAAGGAGATGATGGCATGCCACGCCCGATGTCGTTTAACCGTATGTGTTGTCCAGAGGCGGTGATGGAATGTCACACCCGACGTCGTTCGACCGTGTATGCTGTGCAAGGGCGGTGATGTCATGCAACGCCCGACGTCATTCGACCGGTTGTTCTGCCCAAAGGCGATGATGGAATGCCACGCCCGACGTTGCAACCCCAAGGGCGGTGATGTCATGCCACGCCCGATGTTGCAACCCCAAGGGCGGTGATTTCATGCCACGCCCAACGTCGTTCGATCGTGTATGCTGTCCAAGGGAGCTGATGTCCTGCCACGCCTGACGTCGTCCGACCGTGTGTGCTGTCCAAGGGCGATGATATCATGCCACGCCTGACGTTGTCGACCGTGTGTGCTGTCCAAGGGCGGTGATGTCATGCCACGCCCGACGTTGCTGATCGTGTGTGCTGTCCAAGGACGGTGATGTCATGCCACTCCCGACATCGTTCAACCGTGTTTTCCGTCCAAGGGCGATGATGGCATGCCACGCCCGACACCGTCTGACTGTGTGAGCTAGTCCAAAAGCGATGGTGGAATGCCACGCCCCGACGTCGTTTGACCGTTTGTGCTGCCAAAAGGGGATGATGGCAAGCCACGCTCGGCGTCGTTTGACCGTGTGTGCTGCCCTAAGGCGATGATGGAATGCCACACTCGACGTCGTTCGACCGTGTGTGCTGTCCAAGGGCGGTTATGGCATGCCACGCCAGACGTCATTCGACCGTGTGTGCTGCCCAAAGGCGATGATGGCATGCCACACCTAACGTCGTTCAACCGTGGGTGCTGTCCAAGGGCGGTGATGTCATGCCACGCCCGACATCGTCCGACCATGTGTGCCGTCCAAGGGAGGTGATGTAATGCCACGCCCGACGTCGTCTGACCGTGTGTGCTGTCCAAGGGTTGTGTTGTCATGCCACGCCCCACGTCATTTGATCGTGCATGCAGTCCAAGGGCGGTGATAGCATGTTACGCCTGACGTCGTCCGACCGTGTACGCTGTCCAACGGCGGTTATGTCATGCCACGCTCGACGTTGCCGATCGTGTGTGCTGTCCAAGGGCGTTGATGTAATGTCACGCCCGACGTTGCGAGCGTGTGTCTGTCCGTCGCGGTAATATCATGCCACGCTTCGGCGTTATTCGACCTTGTGTGTCGCCCAAAGCGATGATGGCATGCCATGCACGACGTCGTTTAACCGTGTGTGCTGTGTAAAGGCGGTGATGTCATGCCATGCCCGACGTCATCCGACCGTGCGTACTGTCCAAGGGCGGTGATGTCATGCCATGCCCGACGTCGTTCTACTATGTGTGTTGTCCAAGGGCGGTGAAGTCATGCCACGCCTGATGTTGCCGACCNTGTCTGGCCCAAGGGCGGTGATGTCATGCCACGCCTGGTGTTGCCGACTATGTGTGCTGTCCATAGGTTATGATGGCATGCCACACCCGACGTCGTTCAACCGTGTGTGTTGTCCAAAGGTAGTGAAGTCATGCCACGCCTAACGTTGCCGACCGTGGGTGCTGCCCAAGGAAGGTTGATGTCATGCCACGGCTGACTTCGTCCTACCGTGTGTGCTGTGCAAGGACAGTGATGTCATGCCACGCCCAACGTCGTTCGACCGTGTGCGCTGCCCAAAGATGGTGATGTCATTCCATGCCCGACGTAGTCTGACCGTGTGTGCTGCCTAAGGGCGGTTATGTCATGCCACACCCGACGTCGTCATACCGTGTGTGCTGTCCAAGGGCGGTTATGTCATGCCACGCCCGTCGTTACCGACCGTGTGTGTTGTCCAACGGCGGTGATGTCATACCACGCCCAACGTCGTTCGACCGTGTGTACTGTCCAAGGGCGGTGCAGTCATGCCACGCCCGACGTCGTCCGACCGTGCGTGCTGTCTCAGAGAGGTGATGTCATGCCACGCCCAACGTTGTTCGACCGTGTGTACTGTCCAAGGGCAGTGATGTCATGCCACGCCTGACGTCGTTCGACCGTGTCTGTTGTCCAAGGGCAGTGATGGCACGCCACGCCCTACGTCGTTTGATCGTGCGTGCTGTTTAAGAGTGGTGATGTCATGCCACGCCCGACGTCATCCGACCATGCGTGCAGTCCAAGGGCGGTTATGTCATGCCACGCCCAATGTCGTTTGACCGTTTGTGCCGCCCAAATGTGATGATGGCTTGCCACGCCCGACGTCGATCGACTGTGTGTGCTGCCCAAATGCGATGATGGCATGCCACGCCCGATGTCATTTGACCATTTGTGCTGCCCAAAGGTGATGATGGCATGCCACACCCGACGTCATTCGACCGTGTGTGCTGCTCAAAAATGACGATGGCATACAACGCCTGACTTGGTACGACTGTGTGTGTTGTCCAAAGGCGGTGATGGAATTTAGCGTCTGACGTCATTCGACTGTGTGCGCTGTTCAAAGGCGGTGATGTCATTCCACGCCCAAAATCATTCGACCGTGTGTGCTTTCCAAGGGTGGTGATGGCATGCCACACCCAATGTTGCCGACCGTGTGTGCTGTCCAAGGGAGGTGATGTCATGCCACACCTGACGTCTTCTGACCATGCTTGCAGTCCAAGGGTAGTGATGTTATTCCAAGCCCGACGTCGTTCGATCGTATGTGTTGTCCCAAGGCGGGGATGTCATTCCACGCCCGATGTCGTTCGATCGTGTGTGCTGCCCAAAAGCGATGATGGTATGCCACGCCCGATGTCGTTCGACCGTATGTGTTGTCCAAGGGCGGTGATGTCATGCCACGCCCGATAATGCCAACCGTGTGTGTTGTCCAAGGGCTGTGATGTAATACCACGCCGACGTTGCTGACCGTGTGTGCTGTCCAAGGGCGTTAATGTCATGCCACGCTCGACGTCGTCCGACCTTGTGTGTTGTCCAAGGGCGCTGATGCCATGCCACGCCCGACGTCATCCGACTGTGCATGCAGTCCAAGGCCGGTGATTACATGCCACGCCAAACGTCGTCTGGCCGTGTGTGTTTTCCAAGGGCGGTGATTTCATGCCACGCCTGACGTTACCGACCGTGTGTGTTGTCCAAGGGAGGTGATGTCATGCCACGCCCGACGTCGTCTGACATTATGTTTTGTCCAACGGCGGTGAAGTCATGCCACGCCCGATGTCATCCGATCGTGCGTGCAGTCCAAGGGCGGTGATGGCATGCCACGCTCGACGTCATTCGACCGTGTGTGCTGTCCTAGGGAAGTGATGTCATGCCATGCCCGACGTCGTCCGATCGTGCGTGCAGCCCAAGGACGGTGATGTCATGCCACGCCCGACGTCGTTCGATCGAGTGTGTTGTCCAAAATCGGTGATGAAAATTCACGCCCGATGCCGTTTGACCGTGTGTGATGTCCAAAGGCGATGACGTCATGCCACGCCCGACGACGTTCGATCGTGTGTGCTGCCAAAAGTCGATGATGGCATGTCACGCCCGACGTCGTTCGACCGTGTGTGCTGTCCAATGGCGGTGATGTCATGCCACACCTGACATCGTCCGACTGTGTGTGCTGTCGTTCCACGGCGGACGTTTTTTGACTGTGTGTGCTGTCCAAGGGCGGTGATGGCATGACACGCCCGACGTCGTCTAATCGTGTGTGTTGTCTAAGGGAGGTGATGTCATGTCACGCCCGACGTCATCCGACCGTGTGTGCTTCCCAAGGGTGGTGATGTCATGACATGCCCGACGTTGTCCGACCATGTGTGTTGTCTAAGGGCGGTGATGGCATGTCACGCACGACGTTGCCGACCGTGTGTGCTGTCCAAAGGCGGTGATGTCATGCCACACCCGACGTTGCCAACTGTGTGTGCTGTCCAAGGGTAGTGATGTCATGCCACGCCCAACGTCGTCTGACCGTGCGTGTAGTCCAAAGGAGGTGATGTCATGCCACGCCCGACATCGCTTGATTGTGTGTGCTGCCCAGAGGCGATGATGACATGCCACGCCCGCCAACGTCTGACCATGTGTGCTTTCCAAAAGCGGTGATGGCATGTCACGCATGACGTTGTTCGACCGTGTTTGCCTTCCTAGGGCTATGATGGCATGCCACGCCCGACGTCGTTCGACAGTGTGTGCATCCCAAAGGCGATGATGGCATGTCTCGCCCGACGTCGTTCGACGGAGTATGCTGTCCAATGGCGGTGATGTCATGCCTCACCCGACGTAGTCTGACCGTGTGTGCTGCCCAAGGGCAGCGATGATATGCCACACCTGACGTCGTCCGACCGTGTGTGTTGTCCAAGGTCGGTGATGTCATGCCACGCCTGACGCTGCCAACACTGTGTGCTGTCCAAGGGCGGTGATGTCATGCCACGCCCGACGTTGCCGACTGTGTGTGCTATCCAAGGGCGGTGACATCATGCCACACCCCACGTCGTTTGACTGTGCGTGCAGTTCAAGGCCAGTGATGTCATGCCACGCCCGACATCGTTTGATCGTGTGTGCTGTCCAAGGTCGGTGATGTCATGCCACGCTTGACATCGTATGACCGTGTGTGCCGTCCAAGGGCGGTGATGTCTTGCCGTGCCTAACGTCATCCAACCGTGCGTGCAGTTCATGGGCGGCGATGTGATGCCACGCTCGACGTCGTTTTACCGCGTGTGCTGTCCAAGGGAGGTAATGTCATGCCATGCCCGACGTTGCCGACCGTGTGTGCTGTCCAAAGGTGGTGATGTCATGCCATACCCGACGTAGTCCGACCATGCGTGCCTTCCAAGGGCGGTGCTTTCATGCCACGCCCGACGTCTTTCGACCGTTTGTGCCGTCCAAGGGCGGTGATGTCATGACATGCCCGACAATGTTCGACCATTTGTGCTGCCCAAAGTGGATGATGGCATGCCACGCCTGACGTCGTTCGACCGTGTGTGCTCCCCAAAGGCGAAGATGGCATGTCACGCGCGGCATCGTTTGACCGTGTGTGCTGTCCAATTACGGTGATGTTATGCCACGCCCGACGTCGTTCGACCGTGTGTGCTGTCCAAGAGCCGTGATGGCATGCCACGCCCGACGTCATTCGACCGTGTGTTTTGCTCAAAGGCGATGATGGCATTCCACGCCCGACGTCATTCGACTGTGTGTGCGGTCCAAAGGCGATGATGGCATGCCACACCCGATGTCATTCGACCGTGTTTGTCGTCCAAGGGAGATGATGGCATAACACGCCCAGCGTTACCCGACCGTGTGTGTTGTCCAAGCGATGATGTCGCCACAACACCCGATGTTGCCCGACCGTGTGTCTTTGTCTGGCCGATGATGTCATACCACGCCCGGCGTCGTGCGATCGTGTGTCTTTGTGCAAAAGCGGTGATGTCGTGCCACGCAGCGCGATGTAGTCCGACTAGGTGTGCTGCCCAAGGGCGCTGATGTATTGCCACGCCCGTCGTCGTTCGACCGTGTGTACTATCTAAGGGCGGTGATGTCATGCCACTCCTGACATTACCGACCATGTGTGCTGTCCAAGGGCGGTGATATCATGCCATGTCTTACGTCATTTGGCCATGTGTGCTGCCCAAATGAGATGATAGCATGTCACGCTCGACGTCGTTTACCGTGTGTGCTGTCCAAAGGCGGTGATGGCATGTCACGCCTGACGTTGTTCGACTGTGTATGCTGTCCAAAGGCGGTGATGGAATGTCACACCCGACTTAGTTCGACAGTGTATGCTGTCCAAGGGCGGTGATGGCATGCCACGCTTGACGTCATCCAAAAATATGTGCAGTCCAAGGGCGGTGATGTCATGCCACGCCCGACGTATTCCGACCGTGCGTGCAGTCCAAGGGCGGTGACCGCATGCCACACTTGACGTTGTTCGACCGTGTGTGCTATCCAAAGGCGGTGATGTCATGCTACGCTCGACATCGTCCCACTGTGCGTGAAGTCCAAGGTCGGTGATGTCATGTCACGACTGACATCATTCGACCTTTTGTGCTGCCCAAACGCGATGATGGCATGCCTCGCCCGACGTCGTTTGACCATGTGTGTTGTCCAAGGGCGGTGATGTCATTCCACGCCCGACGTTGTCCGACCATGCGTGTAGTCTAAAGGCGGTGATGTCATCCCACACCCGATGTCTTCGACCGTGTGTGCTGTCCAAGGACGGTGATGTGATGCCACGCCCGACGTCGTCTGATCGTGAGTGCCGTCTAAGCTCTATGAAGGTATGCCACGCCCGATGTCGTTCAACCGAGTGTGCTGTCCTAAGGTGGTGATGGCATTTCACGCATGATGTCGTTCGACTGTGTGTGCTGTCCAAAGGCGGTGATGTCATACCACGCCCGACGTCCTTCGATCGTATGTGCTGTCCAAAGGCGGTGATGGCAAGTCACGCCCGACGTTGTTCGACCGTGTATGCTATCCAAAGGCGGTGATGTCATGCCACGGCTGACGTCGTTCGACTGTGTGTGCCTCCCAAAAGAGATGATGGCATGCCATGCCCGACGTCGTCCGACCGTGTGTGCTGTCCAAGGGCCATGATGGCATGCGACTCCTGACGTATTTCAACCGTGTGTGCTGTCCAAAGGCGGTGATGTCATGCCACACCTGACGTCGTTCGACCGTGTTTGCGGTTCAAGGGCTATGATGGCATGCCACGCGTGACGTCGTTCGACCATGTGTGCTGCCCAAAGGCGATGATGGCATGCCACGCCCGACGTTGTTCGACCGTGTGTGCTGTCCAAAGTCGGTGATGTCATGCCACGCCCAATGTCGTTCGACCGTGTGTGCTGCCCAAAGGCGATGATGGCATGCCACGCCCGACGTCGTTCAACCGTGTTTGCCGTCCATGGGCGAAGATGGCATGCCACGTTTGACGCCGTCCGAGTATGTGAGCTAGTCAAAAGACGATGATTACATGCCACGCCCGACGTCGTCCGACCATGCGTGTAGTCCAAGGGTTGTGATATCATACCATGCCCGATGTCGTTCGACCGTGTGTGCTGTCCAAGGGCGGTGATGTCATACCACGCACCACGTCGTCCTACTGTGCGTGCAATCCTCTGGCAGTGATGCCATGCCACACCCGACGTCATTCGACCATGTGTGCTGCCCAAAGGCGATGATGGCATGCCACGCCTGACGTCGTTCGATCGTGTTTGCCGTCCTAGGGTGATGATGGCATGCCATGCCCGACGCCGTCCGACTGTGTGAGCTAGTCCAAAGGCGATGATGGAAAGCCACGCTCGACGTCATCCGACCATGTGTGCTGTCCAAAGGCGGTGATGGCATGTCACGGCTGACATTGTTCGACCGTGTGTGCTGTCCAAAGGCAGTGATGGCATGTCACGCCTGATGTCCTTCGACCGTGTGTGCTGTCCCAAGGCGGTGATGTCATGCCATGCCTGACGTCGTTCGACCGTGTGTGTTGCTTAAGGGCGATGATGGAATGCCACGCTCACTGTTGTTCAACCGTGTCTGCTTTCCAAAGGCGGTGATGACATGTCACGCCTGACGTCGTTCGATCGTTTTTGCCGTCCAAGGGCGATGATGGCATGCCACGCCCGACATCGTCCTACTGTGAGAGCTATTCCAAAAGTGATGGTGGCATGCCACGCCCGACGACATTTGACCGTGTGTGCTGCCCAAAGGTTATGATGGCAAGCCACGCCCGACGTCGTTCGACCGAATGTGTTGTCCAACGGCGGTGATGGCATGTCATGCTCGACGTCGTTCGACCGTGTGTGCTGTCCTAAGGCGGTGATGGCATGTCACGCCGGACGTCGTTCGACCGTGTTTGCCGTCCAAGGGTTTTGATGGAATGCCACGCCTGACATCGTCTGACTGTGTGAGCTAGTCCAAAAGTGATGGTGGAAAGCCACGCCCGACGTCGTTTGACCGTGTGTGCTGCCCAAAGGTAATGATGGCATGCCACGCCCAACGTCGTTCGACCGTGTATGCTGTCCAATGGCGGTGATGGAATGTCACGTCTGACGTCGTTCGACCGTGTTTGCCGTCCAAGGGCTATGATGGAATTCCACGCCTGACATCCTTCGACTGTGTGAGCTAGTCCAAAAGCGATGGTGGCAAGCCACGCCCGACGTCATTTGACCGTGTGTGGCTCCCAAAGGTAACGATGTCATGCCACGCCCGACGTCGTTTGACAGTGTGTGTTTTCCAAGGGCGGTGATTTCATGCCACGCCTGACGTCATCGGACCATGCGTGTAGTCTTAGGGCGGTGATGTCATGTCACGTCCGACGTTGTTCGATCGTTTGTGCTGCCCAAATGCGATGATGGCATGCTACGCCCGACGTCGTTTGACCGTGTGTTCTGCCCTAAGGCGATGATGGCATGCCACGCTCGACGTCGTTCAACCGTATGTGTTGTCCAAAGGCGGTGATGGCATGTCACGCCCGACTTTGTCTGACCGTGTGTGCTTTCCAAGGCCGATGATGTCATGCCCCGCCCGACGTTGTTAGACCGTTGGTGCTGCCAAATACGATGATGGCATCTCACGCTCGACGTCGTTCGACCGTGTGTGCTGTCCAAAGGCGATGATGGTATGCCACGCTCGATGTCGTCCGACCGTGCATGCCGTCCGAGGGCTGTGATGTAATGCCACGCCCGACGTCATTCGACCGTGTGTGTTTTCCAACGGCGGTGATGTCATGTCATGCCCAACATCATCGGACCGTTAAATGCGATCTTAAGCGGTGATGGCATGCCACGCCCGACGTCATTCGACCGTTTGTGCTGCCCAAAGGCGATGATGGAATGCCACGCCCGACGCTGCAACCCTAAGGGCGGTGATGTCATGTCCGACGTTGTTCGATCATTTGTGCTGCCTAAATGCGATAATGTCATGCCACGCCCGATATCATTCGACCGTGTGTGCTGCCCAAAGGAGATGATGGCATGCCACGCCCGATGTCGTTTAACCGTATGTGTTGTCCAGAGGCGGTGATGGAATGTCACACCCGACGTCGTTCGACCGTGTATGCTGTGCAAGGGCGGTGATGTCATTCAACGCCCGACGTCATTCGACCGTTTGTTCTGCCCAAAGGCGATGATGGAATGCCACGCCCGACGTTGCAACCCCAAGGGCGTTGATGTCATGCCACGCCCGACGTCGTTCGATCGTGTATGCTGTCCAAGGGAGCTGATGTCCTGCCACGCCTGACGTCGTCCGATCGTGTGTGCTGTCCAAGGGCGATGATATCATGCCACGCCTGACGTTGTCGACCGTGTGTGCTGTCCAAGGGCGGTGATGTCATGCCACGCCCGACGTTGTTGATCGTGTGTGCTGTCCAAGGACGATGATGGCATGCCACGCCCGACACCGTTTGACTGTGTGAGCTAGTCCAAAAGCGATGGTGGAATGCCACGCCCCGACGTCGTTTGACCGTTTGTGCTGCCAAAAGGGGATGATGGCAAGCCACGCTCGGCGTCGTTTGACCGTATGTGCTGCCCTAAGGCGATGATGGAATGCCACACTCGACGTCGTTCGACCGTGTGTCTTTATCAGCGGTTATGGCATGCCACGCCAGACGTCATTCGACCGTGTGTGCTGCCCAAAGGCGATGATGGCATGCCACACCTAACGTCGTTCAACCGTGGGTGCTGTCCAAGGGCGGTGATGTCATGCCACGCCCGACATCGTCCGACCATGTGTGCCATCCAAGGGAGGTGATGTAATGCCACGCCTGACGTCGTCTGACCGTGTGTGCTGTCCAAGGGTTGTGTTGTCATGCCACGCCCCACGTCATTTGATCGTGCATGCAGTCCAAGGGCGGTGATAGCATGTTACGCCTGACGTTGTCCGACTGTGTACGCTGTCCAACGGCGGTTATGTCATGCCACGCTCGACGTTGCCGATCGTGTGTGCTGTCCAAGGGCGTTGATGTAATGTCACGCTCGACGTTCCGAACGTGTGTGCTGTCCAAGTGCGGTAATATCATGCCACGCTCGACGTTGTTCGACCTTGTGTGCTGCCCAAAGGCGATGATGGCATGCCATGCACGACGTCGTTTAACCGTGTGTGCTGTGTAAAGGCGGTGATGTCATGCCATGCCCGACGTCATCCGACCGTGCGTACTGTCCAAGGGCGGTGATGTCATGCCACGCCTGACGTCGTTCTACTATGTGTGTTGTCCAAGGGCGGTGAAGTCATGCCACGCCTGATGTTGCCGACCGTGTCTGCTGTCCAAGGGCGGTGATGTCATGCCACGCCTGGTGTTGCCGACTATGTGTGCTGTCCATAGGTTATGATGGCATGCCACACCCGACGTCGTTCAACCGTGTGTGTTGTCCAAAGGTAGTGAAGTCATGCCACGCCTAACGTTGCCGACCGTGGAGTCTTTGCCGAGGAAGGTTGATGTCATGCCACGGTACCGACTTTGTCCTACCGTGTGTCTTTGTGCAAGAACGGTGATGTCATGCCACGCCCGACGTCGTTCGACCGTGTCGCGGCTGCGAAAGGTGGTGATGTCATTCCATGCCCGGCGTGGTCGACCGTGTGTCGCCTAAGGCGGTTATGACAAGCCACACCCGACGTCGTCATACCGTGTGTGCTGTCCAAGGGCGGGTAAGTCATGCCACGCCCGCCGTTACCGGCCGGGTGTGTTGTCCACCGGCGGTGATGTCATACCACGCCCAACGTCGTTCGACCGTGTGTACTGTCCAAGGGCGGTGCAGTCATGCCACGCCCGACGTCGTCCGACCGTGCGTGCTGTCTCAGAGAGGTGATGTCATGCCACGCCCAACGTTGTTCGACCGTGTGTACTGTCCAAGGGCAGTGATGTCATGCCACGCCTGACGTCGTTCGACCGTGTCTGTTGTCCAAGGGCAGTGATGGCACGCCACGCCCTACGTCGTTTGATCGTGCGTGCTGTTTAAGAGTGGTGATGTCATGCCACGCCCGACGTCATCCGACCGTGCGTGCAGTCCAAGGGCGGTTATGTCATGCCACGCCCAATGTCGTTTGACCGTTTGTGCCGCCCAAATGTGATGATGGCTTGCCACGCCCGACGTCGATCGACTGTGTGTGCTGCCCAAATGCGATGATGGCATGCCACGCCCGATGTCATTTGACCATTTGTGCTGCCCAAAGGTGATGATGGCATGCCACACCCGACGTCATTCGACCGTGTGTGCTGCTCAAAAATGACGATGGCATGCAACGCCTGACTTGGTGCGACTGTGTGTGTTGTCCAAAGGCGGTGATGGAATTTAGCGTCTGACGTCATTCGACTGTGTGCGCTGTCCAAAGGCGGTGATGTCATTCCACGCCCAAAATCATTCGACCGTGTGTGCTTTCCAAGGGCGGTGATGGCATGCCACACCCAATGTTGCCGACCGTGTGTGCTGTCCAAGGGAGGTGATGTCATGCCACACCTGACGTCTTCTGACCATGCTTGCAGTCCAAGGGTAGTGATGTTATTCCAAACCCGACGTCGTTCGATCGTATGTGTTGTCCCAAGGCGGGGATGTCATTCCACGCCCGATGTCGTTCGATCGTGTGTGCTGCCCAAAAGCGATGATGGTATGCCACGCCCGATGTCGTTCGACCGTGTGTGTTGTCCAAGGGCGTTGTCATGCCACGCCCGATAATGCCAACCGTGTGTGTTGTCCAAGGGCTGTGATGTAATACCACGCCGACGTTGCTGACCGTGTGTGCTGTACAAGGGCGGTGATGTCATGTCACGCCCGACGTTGTCTGACAGTGCGTGTAGTCAAAGGTCGGTGATGTCATGCCACGCCCGACGTTGTTTGGTCGTGTGTGCTGCCCAAAGGCGATGATGGCATGTCACGCCCGACGTCATTCAACCGTTGTGTTGTCTAAAGGCGGTGATGTCATTCCACGCCCGACGTCGTTCGATCGTGTGCGTTGTCCCAAGGCGGTGATGTCATTTCACGCCCGACGTCGTTCGATCATGTGAGCTGTTAAAAAATGATGATGGTATGCCACGCCCGACGTCGTTCGGTCATGTATGCCGTCCAAGGGCGGTGATGTCATGCCACGCCCGACGTCGTCCGACCGTTTTTGCTGCCAAAGGGCGTTTATGGCATGCCATGTACGACGTTGCCAACCGTGTGTGTTGTCCAAGGGCGGTGATGTCATTCCACGCCCGACGTCGTCTTACTTTGTGTGCTGTCCCAGGGCGGTGAAGTCATGCCACGCCTGACGTTGCCGATTGTGTGTGCTGTCCAAGGGCGGTGACATCATGAAACGCCTGACGTCGTCCAAGCGTGCGTGCAGTCCAAGGGCGGTGATGTCATGCCACGCCCGACATCGTTCGACCGTGTGTGCTGTCCAAGGGCGGTGATGTCAAGCCACGCCCGACGTAGTATGACCGTGTGTGCTGTCCAAGGGCGGTTATGTCAAGCCACGCCTGACGTTGCCGACTGTGTGTGCTGTCCAAGGCCGTGATGTCATGCCACGGTCGACGTCGTCATACCGTGTGTGTTGTCCAAGTGCGGTAATGTCATGCCACGCCCGATGTTACCGATCGTGTGTGCTGTCCAAGGGCGGTGATGTCATGCCACGCCCGACGTTGCCAACCGTGTGTGTAGTCCAAGGGCGGTGATGTCATGCCACAACCGACGTCGTTTGACCATGTGTGCTGCCTTAAGGCGATGATAGCATGCCACGCCCGACGTCGTTCGACCGTTTGTGCTGCCCAAAGGCGATGATGGCATGTCGCGCCCAACGTCGTTTGACCGTGTACTGTCCAAAGGCGGTGATGGCATGTCACGCCCGACGTCGTCCGACCGTGTGTGTTGTCCAAGGACGGTGATACATGCCAAGACTGACGTTTTCGATCGTGTGTGCTGTCCAATAGCGGTGACGTCATGCAACTCCTGACATCGTCTGACCGTGCATACAGTATAAGGGCGCCGATGTCATGCCACGCCCAACGTCGTTCGATCGTGTGTGTTGTCCAGAGGCGGTGATGTCATGCCACGCCCGACGTAGTCTGACCGTGTGTGCTGCCCAGGGGCGATTATGTCATGCCAGGCTTGATGCCGTCGTACCGTGTGTGCTGTCCAAGGGCGGTTATGTCATGCCATGCCTGAAGTTGCCAACCGTTTGTGTTGTCCATGAGCGGTGATGTCATGCCACACCCGACATTTCTGAACGTGTGTGCTGTCCAAGGGAGGTGATGTCATACCATGCTCGACTTCGTTCGACCGTGCGTGCAGTCCAAGGGAGGTGATGTCATGCCACGACCGACGTTGTTTGACGGTGTGTGCAGTCCAAGGGCGGTGATGTCATGCCACGCCCGAAGTCGTTCGACCGGGTGTGCTGCCCAAAGGAAATTAGGGCATGCCACGACCGACTGTGTTCGACAGTTTGTGCTGCCCAACGGCGATGATGGCATGCCATGTGCGACCTCGTTCGACCGTTTGTGCTGCCCTAAGGCGATGATGGCATGACACGCCCGACGTCTTTCGACCATGTGTGCAGCCCAAAGGCGATGATAGCATGCCACGCCTGACGTCGTTCGACCGAGTGTGCGGTCCAAAGGAGGTGATGTCATGCCATGCCCGATGTCGTCGGGCTATGCGTGCTGTGTAGGGGCGGTGATGTCATGCCACGCCCGACATCGTTTGACCTTATGTGCAGTCCAAGGGCGGTGATGTCATGCCACGCCTGACGTCGTTTGACCGTGTGTGCTGTCCAAGGGCAGTGATTTCATGCCACGCCTGACGTCGTTCGACCGTGTGTGCTGTCCAAGTGCGGTGATGTCATGCCATGCCCGACGTCGTCCCACCGTGTGTGGAGTCTAAGGGCGGTAATGTCATGCCACTCCTGACGTCGTTCGACCATTTGTGCTGTCTAAAGGTGATGATGGCTTGCCAGGCCCGACATCGTTCGACCGTGTGTGCTGCCCAAACGCAATGATGGCATGCCACGCCCTACTTCGTTCGACCGTGTGTGCTGTCTAAGGGTGGTGATGTCATGCCACACTGGACGTCATCCGACCATGCGTGCAGTCCAAGGGCGGTGATTTCCTGCCACACCCGACGTTGTTCGACCGTTTGTGCTACCTAAAGGTGATGATGATATGTCATGCCCGACGTCGTTCGACCGTGTGTGCTGCTCAAACGCGATGATGGCATGCCACGCCCGACGTGGTTAGACCGTGTGTGGTGTACAAAGGCGGTGATGGCATGTCACGCCCGACGTCGTCCGACCGTGTGTGCTGTCCAAAGGCGGTGATGGCATACCACGCCCGACGCCGTCCGACTGTGTCAGCTAGTCCAAGCGCAGTGATGGCATGCCACGCTCGACGTCGTCCGACCGTCTGTGCTCTCCAAAGGCGATGATGGCATGCCACGCCTGACATCGTTCGACTGTGTGTGCAGTCCAATGGCGATGAAGGCATGTCACGCACAATGTCGTTCAACCGTGTGTTCTATCAAAAGGCGGTGATGGAATGCAATGCCCGACGTCGTTCTACCGTGTTTGCGGTTCAAAGGTAGTGATGGCATGTCACGCCTCACATCGTTCGACCATGTTTGCTGTCAAAGGGATATGATGGCATGCCACGCTGGACGTCGTTCTACCGTGTGTGCTGCCCAAAGGCTATGATGACATGCCACACCCGACGTCGTTCGACCGTGTGTGATGCCTAAGGGCGGTTACGTCATGCCATGCTCGACGTCGTCATACCGTGTGTGCTGTCCAAGTGCGGTTATGTCATACCACGCTCGACGTCGTCATAGCGTGTGTGCTGTCCAAGTGCGATTATGTCATGCCACGCCCGCCGTTACCGACCGTGTGTGCTGTCCAACGGCGGTGTTGTCATACCACGCCCGACGTCGTTCGACCGTGTGTGCTGTCCAAGGGCGGTGATGTCATGCCACGCCTGACGTCGTCCGTCCGTGCCTGCTGTCTAAGGGAGATGATGTCATGCCACACCCGACGTTGTTCGACCATGTATACTATCCAAGGGCGGTAATGTCATGCCACACCCGACGTCGTTTGACCGTGTGTGCTGTCCAAGGGCAGTGATGTCATGCCACGCCCACCGTCGTTCTACCGTGTGTGCTGTCCAAGGAAGGTGATGTCATGCCACGCGTGACGTCGTCCGACCGTGTGTGCAGTCCAAGGGCGGTGATGTCATGGCACGCCCGATGTCGTTCGACCGTTTGTACTGCCCAAAGGTGCCGATGGAATGCAACGCCCGACGTCGTTCGACCGTGTGTGCTGCCCAAACGCCATGATCGCATGCCATGCCTGACATGGTTCGATCGTGTGTGCTGTTCAAAGGCGGTGATGGCATTTCATGCCCGACGTCGTCCGACTGTGTGTGCTGTCCAAAGGTGGTGATGTCATTCCACGCCCGACGTCGTTCGATCGTGTGTGCTACCCAATTGCGATGATGGCATGCCACGCCCGACGTCATTCGATCGTGTGTGCTTTCCAAGGGCAGTGATGGCATGCCACGCACGACGTTGTTGACCGTGTTTGTCATTAGAGGGCGGTGATGTATTGCCACGCCCGACGTTGCCAACCGTGTGTGATGTCCAAGGGCGGTGATGTCATGCCACGCCTGACGTCGTTTAACCGTGCGTGTAGTCCAAGGGCGGTGATGTCATGTCACGCATGACGTCGTTCGATCATGTATGCTGGCCAAAGGTGACGATGGCATGCCACGCCCGACGTCATTCGACTGTGTGTGCTGTCCAAAGGCGGTGATGTCATTCCACGCCCGTCGTCGTTCGATCGTGTGTGCTGGCCAAAGGAGATGATGGCATGCCACGCCCAACGTCTATCGACCGTGTGTGCTGTCCAAGTGCGGTGATGTCATGCCACGACCGACGTCGTTCAACCGTTTGTTCTACCCAAAGGTGATAATGGCATGCGACGCGCGACGTCGTTCAACCGTGTGTGCTGCCCAAACGCGATGATGGCATGCCACGCCCGACGTGGTTCGACTGTGTGTGTTGTCCAAAGGCGGTGATGGCATTTCACGCCCGACGTCATTCGAATGTGTGTGCTGTCCAAAGGCGGTCATGTCATTCCACGCCCGACGTCGTTCGATCGTGTGTGCTACCCAAAGGCGATGATGGCATGCCAAGAACAACGTTGCTGACCATGTTTGTTGTTCAAGGGCGGTGATGGCATTCCACGCACGACGTTGCCGACCGTGTATGTTGTCCAAGGGCGGTGACGTCATGCAATGCCTGACATCGTCTGACCGTACATGCAGTCCAAGGGCGGTGATGTCATGCCACGCCCGACGTTGTTCGACAGTGTTTGTTGTCCAAGGTCGAAGATGTCATTCCATACCCGATGTATTTTGACTGTGTGTGCTGCACAAGGGCGGTTATGTCAAGCCACGCCCGATGTCGTCATACCTTGTGTACTGTCTAAGGGCGGTTATGTCAAGCCACGCCCGACGTTGCCGACTGTGTGTGCTGTCCAAGGGCGGTGATGTCATGCCACGCCTGATGTCGTTATACCGTGTGTGCTGTCCAAGAGCGGTAATATCATGCCGCGCCCGACGTTGCCGACCGTGTGTGCTGTCCAAAGGCGGTGATGTCATGCCACGCCTGACGTCGTCTGACTGTGTGTGCTGTCCAAGGGCGGTGATGGCATGCCACGTACCATGTTGCCGACCGTGTGTGCTATCCAAAGGCGATCATGAAATGCCACGCCCGACATTGTTCAACCGTGTTTGCGGTCCATAGGTAGTGATGGCTTGTCACGCCTGACGCCGTTCGACCGTGTTTGCCGTCCAAGGGCTATGATGGCTTTCCACGCCTGAGGTCGTTCGATAGTGTGTGCTGCCCAAAGGCGATTATGGCATGCTACACCCGACGTCGTTCGTCCGTGTTTGTTGCCCAAAGGCGGTGATGTCATTCCACGCCCGACGTAGTCTAACTGTGTGTGCTGCCCAAAGGCGGTTATGTCATGCCACGCCCGACGTTGTAATACTGTGTGTGCTATCCAAGGGCAGTTATGTCATGCCACACCCGACGTTGCCGACCGTGTGTACTGTCCAAGGGCGGTGATATCATGCCACGCCCGAAGTTGCCGACCGTGTGTGTTCTCTAACGGAGGTGATGTCATGCCACGCCCAACGTCGTCCAATCGTTAGTGCTGCCCAAACGCGATGATGGCATGCCACGCCTGACGTCGTTCAACCGTGTGCGCTGCCCAAAGGCGATGATGGCACGCCACGCCCTACGTCGTTCGATCGTATGTGCTGTCCAAGGGTGGTGATGTCATGCTACGCCTGAAGTCGTCCGACCGTGCAAGCAGTCCAAAGGCGGTGATGTCATGCCATGCCTGACGTCGTTCGACCGTTTGTGCTGCCCAAAGGTGATGATGGCATGCCACGCACGATGTCGTTCGACCATGTGTGCTGCCCAAACGCGATGATGGCATGCCACGCCCGACATGGTTCGACCGTTTGTGCTGTCCAAAGGCGGTGATGGCATGTCTGGCCCGATGTCGTTTGACCGTGTGTACTATCCAAAGGCGGTGACGACCTGTCACGCCTGACGTCATCCGACCGTGCGTGTAGTCGAAGGGCGCTGATGTCATGCCATGCCCGATGTTGTCCGACTGTGTGTGCTGTCCAAGGGCGGTGATGTCATGTCACGCCCGACGTCGTTCGACCGTGTGTTCTTTCCAAGGGTTGTGATGTCATGCCACGCTCGACGTCGTTCGACCGTGAATGCTGTCCAAGGTCGGTGATGTCATGCCACGCCCAAAGTTGTTTGACCGTTTGTGTTGCCCAAAGGTGATGATGGCATGCGACGCCTGACGTCGTTCAACCTTGTGTGCTGGCCAAATGCGATGATGGCATGTCACGCCCGACGTCGTGCGACCGTGTGTGCTGCCAAAAGGGGATGATGGCATGCCAAGACCTACGTTGTTCGACCGTGTGTGTTGTCCAAGGGTGGTGATGTCATGCCAAGCCCAACATCGTCCGACCGTGCGTGCAGTCCAAGGGCAGTGATGTTATGCCACGCCCGATGTCGTTCGACCATTTGTGCTGCAGAAAGGTGATGATGGCATGCCACGCCTGACGTCGTTAGACTGTGTGTGCTACCCAAACGTGGTGATGGCATGCCACGCCCGACGTCGTTCGATTGTGTGTGCTGTCCAAAGGCGGTGATGGCATGTTACCCGCGTTGTCGTTCGACCATGTGTGCTTTCCAAAGGCGGTGATGACATGCAACGTCCGACCGTGCGTGTAGTCCAAGGGCGGTGATGTCATGTCACGCCTGACATTGTTCGACCGTGTGTGCTGTCCAAGGGCAATGATGTCATGCCACGTCTGACCGTGCGTGTAGTCCAACGGCGGTGATGTCATGCCAGGTCTGACGTTGCTGACCGTGTGTGCTGTCCAAGGTCGATGAAGTCATTCCACGCACGACGTCGTGCAACCATGCATGTACTCCAAGAGCGGTGATGTCATGCCACGCCCGACGTCGTTCAACTGTGTGTCTTTCCAAAGGCAATGATGGCATGCCACGCTCGACGTTGTTTGACCATTTGTGCTGTCCAATGGCGGTGATGTCATGCCACGCCCGATGTCATCTGACAGTACGTGCAATCCAAGGGCGGTGATGTCATGCCATGCCCGACGTCGTTCGACCATGTGTGCTGTTCAAAGGCGATGATAGCATGCCACGCCCGACAATGTTCGACCGTATGTGCTTCCCAAACGCGATGATGGCATGCGACACCCAACCTCGTCTTACTGTGTGTGCTGTCTAATGGCGGTGACGTCATGCCACACCCGACGTCATCCGACAGTACGTGCAGTCCAAGGGCGGTGATGTCAGGCCACGCCTGACGTCATCCGACTGTGCGTGCAGTCCAAGGGCGGTGATGTCATGCAACGCTCGACGTCGTTCGACCGTGTGTGCTATTCAAAGGCGGTGATGTCATGCCACGCCCGATGTCGTTTGACCATGTGTGCTGTCCAAAGGCTGTGATGTCATGCCACTCTCGACATCGTCCGATCGTGCATGTTGTCCAAGGGCGGTGATGTCATGCCACGCTTGACATCTTTCGACCTTGTGGGTTGTCCATGGGCGGTGATGTCATGCCACGCCCGACGTCGTCCAACCGTGTGTGATGTCCAAGGGCGGTGATGGCATGCCACGCCCGACGATGCCGAGTGTGTGCTGTCTATGGAAGGGGATGTTATCCCATGCCCTACGTTGCCGACCGTGTGTGCAGTTCAAGGTTGGTGATGTCAATTCACGCCTGATGTCGTCCGACCATGCGTGTAGTCCAAGGGCGTTGATGTCATGCCACGCCCGACGTCGTTCGACCGTGTGCGCTGCCCAAAGGTGATGATGGCATGCCACGCCCGACGTTGTCCGACCGTGCGTGCAGTCCCTGACGGTTATGTCATGTAACGCCTGACGTCATTCGACCGTTTGTGCTACTCAAAGGCGATGATGGCATGCCACGCCTGACGTCGTTCGTCCGTGTATGCTTCCCAAACGCGGTGATGGTATTCGACGCCTGACATCGTTCATCGTGTGTGCTTCCCAAATGCTATTATGGCATGCCACGCCTGATGTCGTTCGATCGTGTGTGCTGTCCAAGGGCGGTTATGGCATGTCATGCCCGACGTCGTTCGACCGTGCGTTCAGTCCAAGGGCGGTGATGGCATGTCACGCCCGACGTCGTTCGACCGTGCGTGTAGTCCAAGGGCGGTGATGGCATGTCACGCCCGACGTCGTTCGACCGTGCGTTCAGTCCAAGGGCGGTGATCTCATGCCACGCCCGATGTCGTCCGATCGTCTGTGATGTCCATAGGTTGTGATGGCATGCCACGCCCGACGATGCCGACCGTGTGTGTTGTCCAAGGGCGGTGATGTCATCCAAGGTCCGACGTTGCCGATCGTGTGTGCTGTCCAAGATCGGTGAAATCATTCCACGCCCGACATCGTCCGACCGTGCGTGTAGTCCTAGGGCGGTCATGTCAAGCCACGCCCGACGTCGTCCGACCGTGCGTGCAGTCCAAAGGCGATGATGGCATGCCACGCCCGACGTCGTTCGACCATGTGTACTGCCCAAACGCGATGATGGAATGCCACGCCCGAAATTGTTCGACCGTGTATGTTGTCCAAAGGCGGTGATGGCATGCCACGCCCGACGTTATTCAACTGTATGTGTTGTCCAAAGGCGGTGACATCATGTCACGCCCGAAGTCATTCAACCGTGTGTGCAGTCCAAGAGCGATGATGTCATGCCAAACCCGATGTCGTCCGATCGTACATGTAGTTTAAGGGCGGTGATGTTATGCTACGCCCGACGTAGTTCGACCGTGTGTGCTATCCAAGGGCGGTGATGTCATGCAACGCCTGACGTCGTTCGATCGTGCGTGCAGTCTAAGGGAGGTGATGTCATGCCACGGCCAACGTCATTTGATCTTTTGTGCTGCCCAAACGCGATGATTGCATGCCACGCGCGACGTTATTCTGCCGTGTGTCTTGTCCAAGGGCGTTAATGTCATGCCACGCCTGACGTTGTTCGACCGTGCGTGTAGTTTAAGGGCGGTGATTTCATGGCATGCCCGACATCATTTGACCGTGTGTGTTGTTCAAGGACGGTGATGTCATGCCACCCATGACGTCGTTCCGACCGTGCATGCCGTCCAAGGGCTATGATGGCATGCCACGCACAACGTCAATCTACCAAGAATTCTGTCCTATGGTGGTGATGGCATTTCAGGCCCGACGTCGTTCCACCGTGTGTGCTGTCTAAAGGCGGTGATCTCATGCCACGCCCAACGTCATTCGACCGTGCTTGCTACTTAAAGACGATGATGGCATGCCACTCCCAACGTCGTTGGACAGTGTGTGCTGTCCAAAGGCGGTGATGTCAGGCCACGCCCGGCGTAGTCTAACCGTGTGTGCTGCCAAAGGGCGTTGATGTCATGCCACGCCTGATGTCCTCCGACCGTGTGTACTGTCGAAGGGCGGTGATTTTATGCCACGCTTGACGTTGCCGATCGTGTGTGCTATCCAAGGGAGGTGATATAATGCCACGCCCGACGCTGTCGAACGTGGGTGTTGTCCATGTGCGGTGATGGCATGCCACGCCCGGCGTCATCCAACCATGCGTGCAGTCCAAGGGCGGTGATGTCATGTCACGCCCGACGTTGTTCGACCATTTGTGCTGCCCAAAGGCGCTAATGGCATGCCACCCCTGACGTCGTTTGAGAGTGTGAGCTGCCCAAATGCGATGATGGCATGCCTTGCCTGACGTCGTTCGTTCGTGTGTGCTGTACAAAGGCGGTAATGGCATGTCACGCCCAACGTCGTTCGACCGTGTGTGTTGTCCAAAGGCTGTGATGTCATGCCAGTCCCGACGTCGTTCGACCGTGTGTGCTGTCAATAGGGGTGATATCATGCCACACCCGACATAGGCTGACCGTGTGTACTGCCCAATGGCGGTTATGTCATGCCATGCCTGACGTCGTCATACCGTGTGTGTTGTCCAAGGGCTGTAATGTCATGCCACGACCGATGTATCCTGACCGTGTGTGATGTCCAAGGGCGATGATGTCATGCCACACCCGATGTTGTCGACCGTGGTTGCTGTCCAAGGCCGGTGATGTCATGACACGCCCGACGTCGTCTGATCGTGTGTGCTGTGCAAAGGCGGTGATATCAGGCCACGTCCGATGTAGTTCGACTGTGCGTGCCTCCCAAGGGCGGTGATGTAATGCCACGCCTGACGTCGTTCGATCATGTGTACTATCCAAGGGCGGTGATGTCATGCCACGCCTGACATTGCCGACCGTGTGTGCTATCCAAGGGCGGTGATGTCATGCCACGCCTGATGTCGTTCGACCATTTTTGCAGCCCAAAGGCGATGACGTCATGTCACGCCCGACGTCATTAACCGTGTGTGCTGTCCAAAGGCGATGATGTCATTCCACGCCCGATGTTGTTTGATCGTGTGTGCTTCCCAAAGGTAATGATGGCATGCCACGCCCGACATCAATCACTGTATGTGCTGCCCAAAAGTGATGATGGCATGCCACGCCTGACGTTGTTCGACCGTGTGTGCTGTCCAAATGAGATGATAGCATGTCACGCTCGACGTCGTTTGACCGTGTGTGCATTCCAAAGGCGGTGATGGCATGTCACTCCCGACGTTGTTTGACCATGTGTGCTGTCCAAAGGTTGTGATGTCATGCCACGCTAGACATTGTATGACCGTGCTTGTAGTCCAAGGGCGGGGATGTCATGCCACGCCCGACATCATTCGACCGTGTGTGCTGCCCAAAGGCGATGATGGCATGCCACGCCCGACGTTGTCCGATCGTGCGTGCAGTCTTAGGGCGGTGATGTCATGTTAAGCCCGACGTCATTCGACCGTTTGTGCTGCTCAAAGGCGATGATGGCATGCCACGCCCGACGTCGTTCGACCGTGTGTTCTTCCCAAACGCGATGATGGCATGCCACGCCCGACGTCGTTCACCGTGTGTGCTGCCCAAACGCGATGATGGCATGCCACGCCTGAAATCGTTCGATCGTGTGTGTTGTCCAAAAGCGGTGATGGCATGTCACGCCCGACTTCGTTCGATAGTGTGTGCTGTCCAAGGGCGGTGATGGCATGCCATGCGCGACATCGTCAGATCGTGTGTACTGTCCAAGGGCGCTGATGTCATGACACGCCTGACGTCATCCGACAGTACGTGCAGTCCTAGGGTGGTGATGTCATGCCACGCCCGACGTAATCCGACCGTGCTTGCATTCCAAGGGCGGTGATGTCATGCCACGCCTGACGTCGTTCGACCGTGTGTGCTGTCCAATGGCGGTGATGTCATGCTACGCCCGACGTCGTCCGACCGTGCGTGCAGTCCAAGGGCGGTGATGTCATGCCACGACCGACATCATTTGACCTTTTGTGCTGCCCAAACGCGATGATGGCATGCCACTCCCGACGTCGTTCGACCGTCCGTGTAGTCCAAGGGCTGTGATGTCATGCCACGCCCGACATCTTCGACCATGTGTGCTGTCCAAGCACGGTGATGTCATGCCACGCACGACGTCATCTGACTGTGCTTGCCGTTCAAGAACTATGATGGCATGCCACGCCCGACGTCGTTCGATCAAGTGTGCTGTCCAAAGGCAGTGATGGCATTTCACGCCTGACGTCGTTTGACTGTGTGTGCTGTTCAAAGGCGGTGATTTCATACCACGCCCGACGTCGTTCGATCGTGTGTGCTGTCCAAAGGCGGTGATGGCAAGTCACGCCTGACGTCATTCGACCGTGTGTGCTATCCAAAGGCGGTGAGTTCATGCCACGCCCGACGTCATTCCACCGTGTGTGCCTCCCAAAGACGATGATGGCATGCCAAGCCCGACGTCGATCACCGTGTGTGCTGTCCAAAGGCGGTGATGTCATGTCACGCCTGACGTCGTTCACCGTGTGTGCTATCCAAAGGCGGTGATGTCATGCCACGCCCGACGTCGTTCGACCGTGTGTGCTGCCCAAAGGCGATGATGGCATGCCACGGCCGACGTCGTTCACAGTATGTGCTGTCCAAAGGTGGTGATTTCATGCCACGCCAGACTTAGTCTGACCGTGTGTACTGCCCAAGGGCAGTTATGTCATGCCACGCCCGACATCGTCATACCGTGTGTGCTGTCTGAGACCGATGATGTCATGCCACGCCCGACGTTGCCGACCGTGCGTGCTGCCCAAGAGCGGTGATGTAATGCCACGTCCGACGTCGTTCGACCGTATGTACTGTCCAAGGGTGATGATGTCATGCCACGCCTGACGTTGCCGACCATGTGTTCTACCCAAACGAGATGATGGCATGCCACGCCCGACGTCGTTCAACCGTATGTGCTGTCAAAAGGCGATATGGCATGTCACGCCCAACGTCGTTCGAACGTGTGTGTTGTCCAAAGGCAGTGATGTCATGCCACGCCCGACATCATCCGACTGTGCTTGTAGTCGAAGGACGTTGATGTCATGCCACGTCCGACGTCGTCCGACCGTGTGTGCTGCCCAAGGGCGATGATGTCATGCCACACCTGACGAATCCGACAGTGTGTACTGTCTAAGGGCGGTGATGTCATGCCATGCCCGATGTTGCCGATTGTGTTTGTCGTCCAAGGTTGGTGGTAACATGCCACGCTCGACGTCGTCCGACCTTATGTGTAGTCCTAGGGCCGTGATGTCATGCCACGCCCGACGTAGTTCGACCGTGTTTGCTTTCCCAGGACGGTAATGTCATGCCACACCCGACGTCGTGTGAGCGTGCGTGTAGTCCAAGGGCTGTGATGTCATGCCACGCCCGATCTCGTCCGACTATATGTGCAGTCCAAGGGCCGTGATGGCATACCACGCCAGACGTCGTCCGACCGTGTGTGCTGTCCAAGGGCGGTGATGGCATGCCACGCCCGATGTCGTCTGACCGTGGGTGCTGTCCAAGGGAGGTGATGTCATTCCACGCCTGACGTCGTTCCACCTTGCGTGCTGTCCAAGGGCGGTGATGGCATGCCACGTGCAACGTCGTTCGACCGTGTGTGCTGTCCAAGGGAGGTGATGACATGTCACACCCGACCTCATCCGACCGTGCGTGCAGTCCAAGGGAGGTGATGTCATGCCACGCCCGACGTCATCCGACCGTGCGTGTAGTCCAAGGGCAGTGATGTCATGCAGCGCCCGACGTCGTCCGACCGTGCGTGCAGTCCAAGGGCGGTGATGTCATGCCACGACCGACATCATTCAACCTTTTGTGCTGCCCAAACGCGATGATGGCATGCCACGCCTGACGTCGTTCGACCGTGTGTGCTATCCTAGGGCGGTGATGTCATGCCACGCCCGACTTTGTCCGACCATTGCGTGTTGTCCAAGGGAGATGATGTCATGCCACGCTCGATATCTTCGACCGTGTGTGCTGTCCAAGGACGGTGATGTAATTCCACGCTCGACGTCATCCGACTGTGCGTGCCATCCAAGGGCTATGATAGCATGCCACGCCCGATGTCGTTTGACCGAGTGTGCTGTCCATAGGCGGTGATGGCATTTCACGCTTGACGATGCCGACCGTGTGTGCTGTCCAAGGGCGGTGATGTCATGACATGCCCGATGTTGCTGACAGTGTGTGCTGTCCAAGGTCGGTGATGTCATGCCACACTCGACGTTGTCCGACTGTGTGTATTCCAAGGGTGGTGATGTCAAGCCACGCCCGACGTGGTTCGACCGTTTATGCTGCCAGAGGCGATAATGGCATGCAATGCCTGACGTCGTTCGACTCTGCGTGCAGTCCAAAGGCGGTGATGTCATGCCACAGCCGACGTCATTTGACCATTTGTGCTGCCCAAAGGCAATGATGGCATGCCACGCCCGACGTCGTTCGACCGTGTGTGTTGCCCAAACGCGATGATGGCACGCCACGCCCGACGTCGTTCGACCATGTATGCTGTCCAAAGGCGGTGATGGCATGCCACGCCCGACGTCGTTCGACCGTGTGTGCTGTCTAAGGGCGGTGAAGGCATACCACGCGCGACGTCGTCCGACCGTGTGTGTTGTCCAAGAGCGGTGATGTCATGCCACGCCTGATGTCATCGACTGTGCCTGCAGTCCAAGAGCGGTGATGTCATGCCAAGCCCGACGTCATCCGACCGTGAATGCAGTCCAAGGGCGGTGATGTTATGCCACGCCCGACGTAGTTCGACCGTGTGTGCTATCCAAGGGAGGTGATGTCATGCCACGCCCGACGTCCATCGACCGTGTGTGCTGTTTAAGAACAGTGATGTCATGCCACATTCAACGTCGTCCGACCGTGCATGCCGTCTCAGGGCTATGATGGCATGCCACGCACGACGTCGTTCGACCGAGTGTGCTGTCTAATGGCGATGATGGCATTTCATGCCCGTCGTCGTTCAACCATGTGTGCTGTCCAAAGGCGGTGATCTCATGCCTTGCCCAACATCGTTCGACTGTGTGTGCTGTCCAAAGGCGGTGATGTCAGGCCACACCCGACGTAGTCTAACCGTGTGTGCTACCAAAGGGCGCTAATGTCAAGCCACGCACGACGTCCTCCGACCGTGTGTACTGTCCAAGGGCGGTGATGTTATTCCACGCCCAACGTAATCTGACCGTGTGTGCTACCAAAGGGCGGTGATGTCATGCCATGCCAGACGTCCTCTGACCGTGTGTACTGTCCAATGGCGGTGATGTCATGCCACGCTTGACGTTGCCGACCGTGTGTGCTATCCAAGGGAGGTGATGTCATGCCACGCCCGACGCTGCGGACCGTGGGTGCTGCCCAAGGGCAGTGATAGCATGCCACGCCCGGTGTCGTCCGATTGTGTGTGCAGTCCAACGGCAGTGATGTCATCCCATGCCCGACGTCGTTCGACTGTTTGTGCTGTCCAAAGGCGCTAATGGCAAGCCACGCCTTATGTCGTTTGACCGTGTGTGCTGCCCAAACAAGATGATGGGATGCCACGCCTGACGTCGTTCGATCGTGTGTGCTATCCAAAGGCGGTGATGGCATGTCACGCCCGACGTTGTTCGACTGTGTGTACTGTCCAAAGGCTGTGATGTCATGCCACGCCCAACATCGTTCGACCGTGTGTGATGCCCAAAGGCGATGATGGCATGCCACGCCCGATGTCATTCAACCGTGTGAGCTGTCCAAAAGCGGTAATGTCATGCCACGCCCGACGTAGGCTTACCGTGTGTACTGCCCGAGGGCGGTTATGACATGCCATGCCCGATGTCGTCATACTGTGTGTGTTGTCCAAGGGCTATGACGTCATGCCACACCCGACGTTGCTGACCGTGTGTGCTGTCCAAGGGCGATGATGTCAAGCCACACCCGACGTTGTCGACCGTGTGTGCTGTCCAAGGCCGATGATGTCATGCCACGCCCGACGTCGTCTGATCGTGTGTGCTGTCCAAAGGCGGTGATGTCAGGCCACGCCCGATGTCGTTTGACCGTGTCTATTATCCAAGGGCGGTGATGTCATGCCACGCCTGACGTTGTCGACTGTGTGTGCTATCCAACGGCGGTGATTTCATGCCACGCCAGACGTCGTTCGACCATTTGTGCTACCCAAAGGCGATGATGGAATGCCAAGTCCGACGTTGTTCGACCGTGTGTGCTGCCCAATGGTGATAATGGCATGCCACGCCCGACGTCGTTCGATCGTGAGTGCTGCCCAAATGAGATGATAGCATGTCACGCTCAACGTCGTTCGACCGTGTGTGCTGTCAAAAGGTGGTGATGGCATGTCACGCATGACATCGTTCGATCGTGTGTGTTGTCCAAAGGCGGTGATGTCATGCCACTCTCGACATCGTCCGACCGTGCGTGTAGTCCAAGGGCGGTGATGTCATACCACGCATGACATCGTTCGACAATGTGTGCTGTCCAAAGGCGGTGATGTCATGCCACGCCCGACGTCGTCCAACAGTGTGTGATGTCCAAGGGCGATGATGGCATGCCACGCCCGACGATACCGACCGTGTGTGCTATCCAAGGGAGGTGATGGTATGCCACGCCTGACGTCGTTCGACCGTGCGTGCTGTCCAAGGGCGGTGATGTCATGCCACTTGCGACGTCGTTTGACCGTGTGTGCTGTCCAAGGGCGGTGATGACATGCCACGCCCAACCTCATCCGATCGTGCGTGCAGTCCAAGGGCGGTGATGTCATGCCACGCCCGACGTCATCTGAATATGCGTGTAGTCCAAGGGCGGTGATGTAATACCACGTCCGACGTCGTTCGACCGTGTGTACTATCCAAAGGCGGTGATGTCATGCCACACGTGACGTTGCTGACCGTGTGTGCTGTCCAAGGGCGGTGATTTCATGCCACGCCAGACGTCGTTCGACCATTTGTGCTGCCCAAAGGCAATGATGGAATGCCAAGCCCGGCGTCATTCGACCGTGTGTGTTGCCCAAATGTGATAACGGCATGCCACGCCTGACATCGTTCGACCGTGTGTGCTTCCCAAATGAGATGATAGCATGTCACGCCCGACGTCGTTTGATCGTGTGTGCTGTCCAAAGGCGGTGATGTCATGCCACTCTCGACATCGTCCGACTGTGCGTGTAGTCCAAGGGCGGTGATGTCATACCCCGCCTGACATCGTTCGACCATGCGTGCTGTCCAAGGGCGGTGATGTCATGCCACGCCCGACGTCGTCCGACCGTGTGTGATGTCCAAGGGCGGTGATGGCATGCCACACCCGACGATACCGACCGTGTGTGCTGTCCAAGGGCGGTGATGTCATCCCATGCCCGACGTTGCCGACCGTGTGTGGTGTCCAAGGTCGGTGATGTCATGCCACGCCTGACGTCGTCTGACCATGCCTGTAGTCCAAGGGCAGTGATGTCATGCCACGCCCGACGTTGTTCGACCGTGTGTGCTGCCTAAAGATGATGAAGGCATGCCACACTCGATGTTGTTCGACCGTGAGTGCAGTCCCCGGCGGTTATGTCATATTACGCCTGACGTCATTCGACCGTTTGTGCTACTCAAAGGAGATGATGGCATGCCACGCTTGACGTCGTTCGTTCGTGTGTGCTTCCCAAACGCGATGATGGTATGCCACGCCTGACGTCGTTCACCGTGTGTGCTGCCCAAATGCGATGATGGCATGCCATGACTGATGTCGTTCGATCGTGTGTGCTGTCCAAAGGCGGTGATGGCATGTCACGCCCGACATAGTTCAACCGTGTGTGCTGTCCAAAGGCGGTGATGTCATGCCACGCCCGACATCATTCAACCGTGTGTGCTGTCCAAGGGCGGTGATGTCTTGCAACACCCGACGTCGTCTAACCGTGTATGATGTTCAAGGGCGGTGATGGCATGCCACGCCTGACGATACCGACCGTGTGTGCTCTCCAAGGGCGGTGATGTCATCCCAGGTCCGACTTTGCCGACCGTGTGTGTTGTCCAAGATCAGTGAAGTCATGCCACGCACGACGTCGTCCGACCGTGCGTGTACTCTTAGGGCAGTGATGTCATGCCATGCCCGACGTCGTTCGACCGTGTGTGATTCCCAAAGGCGATGATGGCATGCCACGCCCGACGTTGTCCGACCATTTGTGCTATCCAATGGCGGTGATGTCATGCCACGCCCGACATTATCTGATAGTACTTGCAGTCCAAGGGCGGTGATGTCATGCCACGCTCGACGTAGTTTGACCGTGCGTGCAGTCCAAGGGCGGTGATTTCATGCCAGGCCCGACAATGTTCGACCGTGTGTGCTGTTCAAAGGCGATGATAGCATACCACGCCTGACGTTGTTCGACCATGTGTGCTTCCCAAACGCGATGATGGCATGTGACACCCAATGTCGTCTTACCGTGTGTGATGTCCAATGGCGGTGATGTCATGCCACGCCCGACGTCATCCGACAGTACGTGCAGTCCAAGGGCGGTGATGTCAAGCCACGCCCGATATCATCCTATCGTCCGTGCAGTCTAAAGGTGGTGATGTCATGCCACGCCCGACGTCGTTCGACCATGTGTGCTGTTCAAAGGCGGTGATGTCATGCCACGCCCGACGTCGTTTGACCGTGTGTGCTGTCCAAAGGCGGTGATGTCATGCCACGCTAGACATCGTTCGACCGTGTGTGCTGTCCAAGGGTGGTGATGTCATGCCACGCATGACGTCGTCCGACCGTATGTGATGTCTAAGGGCGATGATGGCATGCCACGCCCGACAATGCCGACCGTGTGTGCTGTACAAGGAAGGTGATGTTATCCCATGCCCGACGTTGCCGACCGTGTGTGCAGTTCAAGTTCGGTGATGTCATGCCACGCCTGACGTCGTCCGACCATGCGTGTAGTCCAAAGGCGGTGATGTCATGCCACGCCCGATGTCGTTCGACCGTGTGTGCTGCCCAAAGGCGATGATGGCATGCCACGCCCGACGTTGTCCAACCGTGCGTGCAGTCCCCAGCGGTTATGTCATGTTCGGCTTGACGTCATTCGACCGTTTATGCTACTCAAAGTCGATGATGGCATGCAACGCCTGACGTCGTTCGTCCATGTATGCTTCCCAAATGCGATGATGGTATGCCACACCTGACATTTTTCACCGTGTGTGCTTCCCAAATGCGATGATGGCATGCCACGTCTGATGTCGTTCGATCGTGTGTGTTGTCCAAAGGCAGTGATGACATGTCCCGCCCGACGTCGTTCGACCATGTGTGTTGTCCAAATACGGTGATGTCATGCCACGACCGACATCGTTTGACCGTGTGTGCTGTCCAAGGGCGGTGATGTCATGCCACGCCCAACGTCGTCCTACCGTGTGTTATGTCCATGGGCGGTGATGGCATGACACGCCCGACGATGGCGACCGTGTGTGTTGTCCAAGGGCGGTGATGTAATCCCAGGTCCTACGTTGCCGACCGTGTGTGTTGTCCAAGGTCGGTGAAGTCATGCCACGCCCGACGTCGTCCGACCGTGCTTGTAGTCTAAGGGCGGCGATGTAAAGCCACGCCCGACGTCGTTCGACAGTTTGTGCTGCCAGACGCGATGATGGCATGCCACGCCCGACGTCGTCCGACCGTGCGTGCAGTACAAAGGCGATGATGGCATGCCACACCCGACTTCGTTCGACCGTGTGTACTGCCCAAACGCGATGATGGCATGCCACGCCCGACGTCGTTCAACCGTATGTGCTGTCCAAAGGCGGTGATGTCATGTCACGCCCGAAGTCATTCAACCGTGTGTGCAGTCCAAGAGCGATGATGTCATGCCAAACCCGACGTCATCCGACCATGCATGCAGTTTAAGGGCGGTGCTGTTATGCCACGTACGACGTAGTTCGACCATGTGTGCTATCAAAGGGTGGTGATGTCTTGTCACGCCCGACATTGTCCAACCATGCGTGCAGTCCAAGAGAGGTGATGTCCTGCCATGGCCGACGTCATTAGATCTTTTGTGCTGCCCAAACGCGATGATGGCATGCCACGTGCAACGTCATTCTGCCGTGTGTGTTTTCCAAGGGCGTTGATGTCATGCCATGCTCGACGTTATTCGACCGTGCGTGTAGTTCAAGGGCGGTGATGTCATGCCACGCCCGACTTCGTTCGACCGTGTGTGTTGTTCAAGGACAGTGATCTCATGCCACGCCCGACGTCGTCCGATCGTGCGTGCTGTCCAAGGGCTATGATGGCATACCACGCATGACGAAGTTCTACCGAGTGTGCTGTCCTATGGCGGTGATGGCATTTCACGCCCATCGTCGTTCAACCATGTGTGCTGTCCAAAGGCGGTGATCCCATGCCACGCCCAACGTCGTTCGACCGTGTTTCCTACTTAAAGGCGATGATGGCATGCCACGCCCAACGTCGTTCGACAGTGTGTGCTGTCCAAAGGCGGTGATGTCAAGCCACGCCCGACGTAGTCTGACCGTGTGTGCTACCAAAGGGCGGTGGTGTCATGCCACGCCCGACGTCCTCCGACCGTATGTACTGTCCAAGGGCGGTGATGTCAAGCCACGCCTGACATTGCCGACCATGTGTGCAATCCAAGGGAGGTGATGTCATGCCACACCCGACGCTGTCGACCGTGGGTGTTGTCCAAGTGCGGTGATGGCATGCCACACCTGGCGTCATCCAACCATGCGTGCTGTCAAAGGGCTGTGATGTCATGCCACGCCCGACGTCGTTCGACCATTTGTGCTGCCCAAAGGCGCTAATGGCATGCCACGCCTGAGGTTGTTTGAGCGTGTGTGGCCCCAACGCGCGATGATGGCATGCCACGCCTGACGTCGTTCGATCGTGGGTGCTGTCCAAAGGCGGTGATGGCATGTCACGCCTGATGTCATTCGACCGTGTGTGCTGTCCAAAGGCTGTGATGTCATGCCACGCCCGACGTCGTTCGACCGTGTGTGCTTCCCAAAGGCGATGATGGCATGCCACGCACAATGTCGTTCAACCGTGTGTGCTGTCCAAAGGCGGTGATGTCATGTCACGCCCGACGTAGGCTGACCGTGTGTACTACCCAAGGGTGGTTATGTCATGCCACGTCTGACGTCATCATACCATGTGTGTTGTCCAAGGGCTGTGATGTCATGCCACACCCGGCGTTGCCGACCGTGTGTGTTGTCTAAGGGAGATGATGTCATGCCACCCCTGATGTTGTCGATCGTGTGTGCTGTGCAAAGGCGGTGATATCAGGCCACGCCCGATGTAGTCCGACTGTGTGTGCCTCCCAAGGACGGTGATATAATGCCACGCCTGACGTCGTTCGACCATGTGTACTATCCAAGGGCGGTGATGTCATGCCACGCCAGACATTGCCGATCGTGAGTGTTATCCAAGGGAGGTGATGTCATGCCACGCCTGACGTCGTTCGACCATTTGTGCAACCCAAAGGTGATGATGTCCTGTCACACCCGACGTCGTTCACCGTGTGTGCTTCCCAAAGGCGGTGATGGCAAGTCACGCCCGACGTCGTTCGACCGTGTGTGCTGCCCAAAGGTGATGATGGAATGCCACGCCCGACGTCGTTCACCGTATGTGCTACCCAAAGGTGATGATGGCATGCCCGCCCAACGTCGTTCGACCGTGTGTGCCGCCCAGATGAGATGTGCCACGCCCGACGTTGTTCGACCGTATTTTCTGCCCAAAGGCGATGATGGCATGCCACGCCGACGACGTCCGACCGTGTTTACCGTCCAAGGGCCATGATGGCATTCCACGCCCGACGCCGTCCGACTGTGTGAGCTAGTCCAAAGTCAATGATGGGATGCCACGCTCGACATCGTTCGATTGTTTGTCCTGACCAAAGGCGATGATGGCATGTAACGCCGGACATCGTTCGACTGTGTGCTCTACCTAAAGGCGATGATGGAATGCCACGCTCGATGTCGTTCGACCGTGTGTGCTGCCCAAAGGCGATGATGGCATGTCACGCCCGACGTCCTCAAACTGTGTGTGCTGTTCAAGAACGGTGATGTCATGCCACGCCCGACCTGGCCGACCATGTGTTTTGTTCAAGTGCGGTGATGTCATGGCATGCCCGACGTTGTCCAACCGTGCGTGCAGTCCAAGGGCGGTGATGCCATACCACACCCAACGTCGTTCGACCATCAGTTCTATCCAAGGGCGGTGATGTCATGCCACGCCCGATCTCGTCCGACCGTGTGTGTTGTCCAAGGGAGATGATGGAATTCCACGCCCAATGTCATCTAACCGTGTGTACTACCTAAGGGCGGTGATGGCATGCCACGCCCGACGTCTTCTGACTTTCTGTGCTGCCCAAAGGCGATGATGGCGTGCCACGCCCGACGTCGTCCGATCGTGTGTGCTTCCCAAAGGCGATGATGGAGTGACACGCCCGATGTCGTTCGACTGTGTTTGTAGCCCAAAGGAGATGATGGCATTTCACGCCCGATGTTGCTCGAGCATGTGTGCTATCCAAGGGCGGTGATGTCATGCCATGCCCGACGTCATTCGATCGTGTTTGCGGTCCAAGGGCTATGATGCCATGGCATGCCTGATGTCGTTCGACCGTGTGTGCTGTCCAAAGGCGGTGATGGAATGCCACGCCCGACGTTGTTCAACCGTCTGTGCTGTCCAAAAGTGGTGATGTCATGCCAAGCCCGACGTAGTCGTACCGTGTGTGCTGCCCAAGGGCAATTATTAAATGCCACGCCCGACGTCGTCATACCGTGTCTGCTGTCCAAGGGTGATTATTTCATGCCACGCCCAACGTTGTCGACCATGTGTGCTGTCCAAGGGCGGTGATGTCATGTCATGCCCGATGTTGCCGACTGTGTGTGCTGTCCAAGGGCGGTGATGTCATGCCACGCCCGACGTCGTCCTACCGTGCATACTGTCCAAGGGCGGTAATGTCATGCCATGCCCGAAGTCGTCCAACCGTGCGTGTAGTCCATGGGCGGTGATGTCATGCCACGCCCTACGTTGTTTGACCGTGTGTACTGTCCAAGGGCAATGATGTCATGCCACGCCCGACGTTGCCGACTGTGTGTGTTGTCCAAGGGCGGTGATGTCATGCCACGACCGACGTTGTTCGACCCTTTGTGCTGCCCAAAGGCGATGATGACAAGCCAGGCCTGACGTCGTTCGACCGTGTGCGTTGCCCAAAGGTGATGATGGCATGCCACGCCCGACGTCGTTCGACCGTGTGTGCTACCCAAACGAGATGATGGCATTCCACGCCCGACGTCGTTCTACCGTGTGTGCTGCCCAAAGGCGATGATGGCATGCCACGCTTGACGTCGTTCGACCGTGCGTGTAGTCCAAGGGCGGTGATGTCATGCAACGCCCGACGTCGTTCGACCGTGTGTGTTGTACAAAGGCGGTGATGGAATGCCACGCCCGACGTCGTTCGACCATGTGTGCTTTCCAAAGGCAGTGATGGCATGTCACGCTTAACTTCGCTCGATTGTGTTTGTTGTCCAAGCGCTATGATGGCATGCCACACCCGACGTTGTTCGACCGTGTGTGCTGCCCAAAGGCGATGATGGCATGCCACACCCGACGTCGTTCGACCATGTGTGCTGTCCAAAGGTGGTGATGTCATGCCACGCCCGACGTAGTAAGACCGTGTGTGCTGCCCAAGGGCGGTTATGTCATGCCACACCAAACGTCGTCATACCGTGAGTAATATCCAAGGATGGTTATGTCATGCCACGCCAGACGTTGTCGACTGTGCGTGCTGTCCCATGGAGGTGATGTTATGCCACGCCCAACGTTGCCGACCGTGTGTGTTGTCCAAGGGCGGTGATGTCATGCTATGCCCGATGTCGTCTAACCGTGCGTGTAGTCCAAGGGTGGTGATGTCATGTCACGCCCGACGTCATCCGACGGTGTGTGTTGTCCAAAGGCGGTGATGTCAGGCCACGCCCGACGTAGTTCGACTGTGTGTGCTGCCCAAGGGCGGTGATGTCATGCCTCGCCCGATGTTGTCCAACCGTGTGTATTGTCCAAGGGTGGTGATGTCATGCCACGCTTGACGTTGTTCGACCGTTTGTGCTGCCCAAAGGCGATGATGGCATGTCAAGCCCGAAGTCGTCTGACCGTGTGTGCAGTGCAAGGGCTGTGATGTCATGTCTTGCCTGACGTCGTTCGACTGTGTGTGCTGCCTAAAGGCGATGATGGCATGCCACGCGTGACATCGTTTTACCGTGTGTGCTGTCCAAAGGCAGTGATGGAATGCCGCGCCCGACGTCATTCGACCGTTTGTGCTTTCCAAAGGCAGTGATGGCATGTCATGCCTAACGTCGTTCGATCATGTTTGTTGTCCAAAGTCTATGATGGAATATCACGCCCGACGTCGTTCGACCGTGTGTGCTGCCTAAAGGCGATGATGGCATGCCACGCCCGATGTCGTTCGATCGTGTGTGCTGTCTAAGGGCAGTGATGTCATGCCATAGCCGATGTCGTTGAACCGTGTGTGCTGTCTAAGGGCAGTGATGTAATGCTACACCCAATGAAGTCCGACCGTGTGTGCTGCCAAATGGCGTTGATGTCATGCAACGCCCGACGTCATCTGACCGTGCGTGTAGTCCAAGGGTGATGATGTCATGCCACGCCCAACATCGTTCGACCGTTTGTGCTGCCCAATGGCAATGATGGTATGCCACGCGCGACGTCGTTTGACCGTTTGTGCTGCCCAAAGGCGAAGATGGCATGCCACGCCCGACGTCGTTCGACCGTGTACTCTGCCCAAAGGCGATGATGGCATGCCATGCCCGACGTCGTTTGACCGTGTGTGCTTTCCAAAGGAGGTGATGGCATGTCATACCTGACGTCGTCCGACCGTTTCTGATGTCCAAGGACGGTGATATCATGACACGCCAGATGTTGCCGGCCGTGTGTGCTGTCAAAGTGCGTTGATGGCACCATGCCCGACGTCGTCTGACCGTGTGTATTGTCCAAGGGCGTTAATGGCATGCCACTCCTGACGTCGACCGACTGTCTGTGCTGCCCCAAGGCAATGATGGCATGCCACTCCCGACTTCGTCCAACCGTGTGTGATGCCTAAAGGCGGTCATTGCATGCCACGCCTAACGTCGTTCGACCGTAATTGCCGTACAAGGGCGATGATGGCATGCCACCCCCGACGTTACCGACCGTGCGTGCAATCCAAGGGCAGTGATATCATGCCACGCCCGACGTCGTTCGACCGTGTGTGCTGTCCAAAGGCGGTGATGTCATGCCACGCCCGATGTCATCTGACCCTGTGTGTTGTCCAAGGGCAGTGATGGCATGCCACGCCCGACATCGTCCGACTGTGCGTGCATTCCAAGGGCGGTGATGTCATGCCACGCCTGACGTCGTTCAATTGTGTGTGTTGTCCAAGGATGTTGATGTCATGCCACGCCCGACGTTGCCAACTGTGTGTGCTGTCCAAGGGCGGTGATGTCATGCCACACCCAACATCGTCCGACCGTGCGTGCAGTCCAAGGGCGGTGATGTCATGCCACGCCCGACATCGTTCGACCATGTGTGCTGTCCATGAGCGATGATGTCATGCCACACCCAACGTCGTCCGACCATGTGTGCTATCAAAGGGCGGTGATGGCATGCCATGCCCGACATCGTTTGACCGTGTGTACTGTCCAAGGGCGGTGATAGCATGCCACACCCGACGTCGTTTGACCGTGTGTGCAACCCAAACGCGATGATGGCATTTCATGTCCGTCGTCGTTCGACCGAGTGTGCTGTTCAAAGGCGGTGATGGCATATCACGCCCGACGTTGCTGCCCAAGGGAGGTGATGGCATGCCACGCGCGACGTCGTCTGACCGTGTGAGCTGTCCAAGGGCCGTGATGTCATGCCACGCCCGATGTCGTCTGACAGTGCGTGCAGTCCAAAGGCGGTGATATCATGCCACGCCCAACGTCGTTCGACCATGTGTTCTGTCCATGGGCGGTGATGTAATGCCACACCCGATGTCATCTGACCGTGTGTGCTGTCCAAGGGTGGTGATGGCATGCCACGCCCGACATCGTTCGACCGTGTGTACTTTCCAAAGGCGCTGATGGCATGCCATGCCCGACGTTGTCCGATGTCTATGCTGCCCAAACGCGATTATGGCATGTCATGCTGGATGTCGTTCGACCAAGTGTGCTGTCCCAAGGAAGTGATGGCATATCACGCCCGACGTCGTTCGACCGTGTGTGTTGTCCAAGAGCGGTGATGTCATGCCACACCCGACATCGTCTGACATGTGTGCTGTCCAATGGCAGTAATTATATGCCATGCCCGACGTTGTTTGACCGTGTGTACTGTCCAAGGGCGGTGATAGCATGCCACACCCGTTGTTGCCGACCGTTTGTGCTGCACAAAGGCGATGAATGCATGGCAAGCCCGACGTCGTTTGACTGTGTGTGCTACCCAAACGCGATATTGGCATGTCATGTCCGACGTTGTTCGACCGAGTGTGCTGTCCAAAGGCAGTGATGGCATATCACGCTCGATGTCGTTCGACCGTGTGTGCTGTCCAAGGGCAGTGATGGCATGCCATGCGCGACGTCGTCTTATTGTTTGTGCTGTCCAAGGGCCGTGATGTCAAGTCACGCCCGATGTCGTCTGACCGTGTGTCTTTGTCAAGGCGGCGATGCCATTCCAAGCCTGGACGTAATCCGACCGTGTGTCTTTGTCCAAGGGCGGTGATGGCATGCCACGCCCGACGTCGTCCGACTGTGTGTGCTGTCCAAGGGCGGTGATGTCATGTCACACCTGACGTTGTTTGACACCGTGTTCTTCCCAAGGCCGGTTATGTAATGCCACGCCCGACGTCGTCCGACTGTGTGTGCTGTTTAAGGGCAGTGATGTCATGCCACGTCCGATGTTGCCGACCGTGTTTGTTGTCCAAGGGCGGTGATGTCATACCACACCCGGAGTTGTCCGACCGTGCCTGTAGTCCAAAGGAGGTGATGTCATGCCACGCCCAACGTCTATCGACTGTTTGTGCTGCCAAAGGCGATGATGGCATGCCACGCCCGACGTCGTTGGACCGTGTGTGCTGTCGAACAGCGGTGATGGCATGTCACGCCTGATGTCGTTCGACCGTGTTTGCCGTCCAAGGGCTATGATGGCATGCCCCACCCGACGTCCTTCGATCGTGTGTGCTCCCCAAGGGCGGTGTTGTCATGCCACGCTTGACGTCGTCCGACCGTGTTTGCTGCCTAAGGGGGAGGATGTCATGCCAAGCCCGATGTTTCCGATCGTGTGTGGTGTCTCAGGGCGGTGATGTCATGCCACGCCCGACGTCGTCTTAATGTTCGTGTAGTCCAAGGGCGGTGATGTCATTCCATGCCCAACGTCGTTCAACTGTGTGTGCTTTCCAAAGGCGGTGATGTCAAGCCACACCCGACGTCGTTCGACCGTGTGTGCTGCCCAAAGGCGATGATGTCATGCCTTGCCCGCCGTCGTCCTACTATGTGTGCTGTCCAAGGGAAGTGATGTCATGTCACGCCAGACGTCGTTCGATCTTCTGTCCTTCCCAGGATGGTGATGTCATGCCACGCCTGACGTCGTTAGACCGTGTGTGCTGTCCAAGGGCGCAATGTCATGCCACGTCCGATGTTGCCGACCGTGTGTGCTTTCCAAGGGTGGTGATGTCATACCACGCCCGATGTCGTACGACCGTGCGTGTAGTCCAAGGGCAGTGATGTCATGCCACGCCCTACGTCGTTCGACCGTGTGTGCTGCCCAATGGCGATGATGGCATTCCACGCCCGACGATGTTCGATCGTGTGTGCTGTCACAAGGCGGTGATGGCATGCCACGCCTGACGTCGTTTGACCGTGTTTGCCATCCAAGGGCTATGATGGCATGCCACAATCGACGTCGTTCGACTGTGTGTGCTGCCCAAAGGCGATGATGGCATGCCACGCCCGACGTTGTTCGACCGTGTGTAATGTCCAAGGGCGGTGATGTCTGCCACACCTGACGTCGTTCGACCGTATGTGCTGTCCAAGGGTGGTGATGTCATGCCACGCCCGACGTCATCCGACCGTGTGTGCTTTCCAAGGGCTGTGGTGTCATTCCACGCCGGACGTCGTCCGATCGTGCGTCGCGATCAAGAGCAATGATGGCATGCCACGCCCGACGTCGTTTGAGCGTGTGTGCTGTCCAAGGGCGGTGATGTCATGCCACGCCCGACATCGCCCTACCGTGTGTGTTGTCCAAGGCCGGTGATTCCATTCCACGACCGACGTCTTCCGACCGTGTGTGCTGTCTAAGGGTGGTGATGGCATGCCACGCCCGACGTCGTCCGACTGTGTGTGCTGTACAAAGGCGGTGATGTCATGTCACGCCTGACGTCATTCGACAGTGTGTTCTGCCTCAGGGCAGTTAAGTCATGCCAGGACCGACGTCATTCGACCGTGTGTGCAGTCCAAGGGCGGTGATGTCATGCCACGCCCGATATTACGGACCATGTGTGCTTTTCAAGGGCGATGATGGCATGACACGCCCGACGTCGTTCGACCGTGTGTGCTGTCGAAAGGCGGTGATGGCATGTCACGCCTGATGTCGTTCGACCGTGTTTGTCTTCCAAGGGCTATGATGGCATACCCAACCCGACGTCCTTCGCTCGTGTGTGCTGCCCAAAGGCGATGATGGCATGCCACGCCCGACGTCGTTCGATCGTGTGTGTTGTCCAAATGCGATGATGGCATGCCACGCCCGACGTCATTCGACCGTGTGTGCTGTCCAAAGGCGGTGATGGCATGTCACTACCGACGTTGTTCGACTGTATGTGCTGTCCAAAGGCGCTGATGTCATGCCACGCCCGACGTCATTCGACCGTGTGTCTTTGCCAAAAGCGATGATGGCATGTAATTCCCAACGTCGTTCGACAGTGTGTGCTGTCCAAAGGCGGTGATGGCATGTCACGACTGATGTCGTTAGACCGTGTTTGCCATCCAAGGGCTCTGATGGCATGCCATGCCCGACGTTGCCGACCGAGTGTGTTGTCCAAGGGCGTCGATGTCATGCAACACCCGATGTTGTCGACCGTGTGTGCTGTCAAAGGGCGGTGATGTCATGCCACGGCTGACATCGTCCAACCATGCGTGCAGTCCAAGGGCGGTGATTTCATGCCATGCCTGACGTCGTTCGACCATGTTTGCTGTCCCAGGGAGGTGATGTCATGCCACGCCCGACGTCGTCTGACCGTGCGTGCAGTCCAAGGGCAGTGATGCCATGCCACGCCCAATGTTGCTGACTATGTGTGCTATCCAAGGGCGGTGACGTCATGCCACGCCCCACGTCGTCCCACCATGCGTGCAGTTCAAGGCCAGTGATGTCATGCCACGCCCGACATCGTTCGACCGTGTGTGCTGTCCAAGGTCGGTGATGTCATGCCACGCCCGACATCGTATGACCGTGTGTGCGTCCAAGGGCGGTGATGTCTTGCCGTTCCTGACGTTGTCCAACCGTGCGTGCAGTCCAAGGGCGGCGATGTGATGCCACGCCCGACGTCGTTTGACCGCGTGTGCTGTCCAAGGGAGGTAATGTCATGCCACGCCCGACGTTGCCAACCGTGTGTGCTGTCCAAGGGTGGTGATGTCATGCCATACCCGACGTAGTCCGACCGTGCATGCCTTCTAAGGGCAGTGCTTTTATGCCACTCCCGACGTCTTTCGACCGTTTGTGCCGTCCAAGGGCGATGATGTCATGACATGCCCGACAATGTTCGACCGTTTGTGATTCCCAAAGTCGATGATGGCATGCCACGGCTGATGTCGTTCGACCGTGTGTGCTTCCCAAAGGCGAAGATGGCATGTCACGCGCGATATCGTTCGACCGTGTGTGCTGTCCAATTGCGGTGATGTTTTGCCACGCCCGACGTCGTTCGACCGTGTGTGCTGTCCAAGGGCCGTGATGGCATGCCACGCCCGACGTCATTCGACCGTGTGTTTTGCCCAAAGGCGATGATGGCATGCCACGCTCGACGTCATTCGACTGTGCAGTCCAAAGGCGATGATGGCATGCCACACCCGATGTCATTCGACTGTGTTTGTTGACAAGGGAGATGATGGCATAACACACCCGACATTGCCGACCGTGTGTGTTGTCCAAGGGCGGTGAAGTCATGCCACGCCTGTTGTCGTCATACCATGTGTGCTGTCCAGGGGCGGTTTTGTCATGCCATGCCCGACGTTGCCGAACGTGTGTGCTGTCCAAGGGCGGTGATATCATGCCATACCCGATGTCGTCCGACCGTGCGTGCAGTCCACGGGAGATGATTTCAAAGCCACGCTTGACGTCGTTCCACCGTTTATGCTGCCCAAAGGCGATGATGGCATGCCACGTACGACGTTGCCGACCGTGTGTGCTGTCCAAGGGCGGTGATGGCATGCCACACCCGACGTCGTCCGACTGTGTGTGCATTCCAAAGGCGATGATGGCATTCCACGCGCGACGTTGTTCGAATGTTTGTGCTGCCCAAAGGCGATGATGGCATCCCACGCCCGACATCGTTCGACCGTGTGTGCAGTCGTATGGCGATGATACCACGTCATGCCCGACGTCATTCGACCGTGGGTGCTATCCAATGGCTGTGATGGCATGCCACACCAGACATTGTTTGACCGTGTTTGCGATCCAAGGGCTATGATGACATGCCACGCCCGACGTCGTTCGACCATGTGTGCTGTCCAAAGGCGGTGATGGAATGCCACGCCCGACGTCGTTTGAACGTGTGTGATGTCCAAAGGCAATTATGGCATGTCACTCCTGACGTTGTTGGACCGTGTTTGCCGTCCAAGGTCTATGATGGCATGCCACGCCTGACGTCGTTCGGCCGTGTGTGATGCCTGACGGCGAGGATGGCATTCCACGCGCAACGTCGTTTAAACGTTTTTGCTTCCCAAAGGCGATGATGGCATGCCACGCCCGACATCGTTCGGCCGTGTGTGCTATCCAATGGCGATGATGGCATGTCACGCCCGACCTCGTTTGACCGTTTGTGCTACCCAAAGGCTATGATGGCATGCCACGAGCGACGTCATTCGACCATTTGTGCATCCCGAAGGCGATGATGACATGCCACACCCAACGTCGTTCGACTATATGTGCAAACGCGATGATGGCATGCCTCGCCCGACGTCGTTTGACCATGTGTGTTGTCCAAGGGCGGTGATGTCATTCCACGCCCGACGTTGTCCGACCGTGCGTGTAGTCTAAAGGTGGTGATGTCCAAAAGCGGTGATGGCATTTCACGCCCGACGCTGTTCGACCGTCTGTGCTGTCTAAAGGCGGTGATATCATGCCACACCCGACGTTGTTCGACCGTGTGTGCGGCACAAATGCGATAATGGCATGTCACGCCCGATGTCGTTTGACCGTGTGTGCTGTCCAAGGGCGGTGATGTGATGCCATGCTCGACGTTGCCGTACTGTGTGTGCTGTCATTCTACGCCGGACGTCGTTTGACTGTGGCTGCTGTCCAAGGGCACCAAATGCATGACACGCCCGACGTCGTCCGATTGTGTGTGCTGTCCAAGGGCGGTGATGTCATGCCACGCCCGACGTCGTTTGACAGTGTGTGCTGCTCAAGGGCGGTGATGTCATGCCATGCTCGACGTTGTCCGACCATGTGTGCCGTCCAAGGGCGGTGATAGCATGCCACACACGATGTTGCCAACCGTGTGTGCTGTCAAAGGGCGGTGATGTCATGCCACGCCTGACGTTGCCAACCCTGTGTGTTGTCCAAGGGCGGTGATGTCATACCACGCCCGACGTTGCCAACCGAGTGTGTTGTCCAAGGGCTGTGATTTCATGCCACGCCCAACGTCATTCGACCGTGCGTGTAGTCTAAGGGCGGTGATGTCATGCCACACCCAACATCGTTCGACTGTGCATGCTGCCCAGAGGCGATGATGGCATGCCACGCCCGACATCGTTCGACCGTGTGTGCTGTCCAAAAGCGGTGATAGCATGTCACGCCTGACGTCGTTTGACCGTGTTTGCCATCCAAGGGCGGTGATAGCATACAACGCACGACGTTTCCGACCGTGTGTGCTGTCCAAGGGCAGTGATGTCATGCAATACCCGACGTTGCCAACCGTGTGTGTTGTCCAAGGGCGGTGATGTAACACCACGCCTGACGTTGCCAACCGAGTGTGTAGTCAAAGGCCGGTGATTTCATGCCACGCCCAACGTCGTTCGACCGTGCGTGTAGTCGAAGGGCGGTGATGTCATGCCACGCCCAACATCGTTCGACTGTGCGTGCTGCCCAAAGGCGATGATGGCTTGCCATGCCCGACATCGTTCGACCGTGTGTGCTGTCCAAAAGCGGTGATGGCAGGTCATGCCTGACGTTGTTCGACCGTGTTTGCCATCAAAGGGCTATGATGGCAATCCACGCCCGACGTCGTTCGATAATGTGTGCTGCCCAAAGGCGATGATGGCATGCCATGCACGACGTCGTTCGACAGGAGTATGCTGTACAAAAGGGGTGACGTCATGCCACGCCCCACGCCCCAAGTCGTCTGACCGTGCGTGTAGTTCATGGCCGGTGATGTCATGCCACGCCCGACATCGTTCGATCGTGTGTTCTGTCCAATGGCGGTGATGTCATGCCACGCCCATCATCGTATGACTGTGTGTGCCGTCCAAAGGCAGTGATGTCATGCGATGCCTGACGTCGTCCAACCGTGCATGCAGTCCAAGGGCGGCGATGTGCCACGCTCGACGTCGTCTAACCATGTGTGCTGTCTAAGGGAGGTAATGTCAAGCAACGCCCGACGTTGGCGACCGTGTGTGCTGTCCAAGGACGGTGATGTCATGTCACACCTGACGTAGTCCGACCGTGTGTGCCGTCCAAGAGCGGTGCTTTCATGCCACGCCTGACGTCCTTCGATCGTGTGTGCTGTCCAAGGGCGATGATGTCATGCCACGCCCGACATCGTTCGACCATTTGTGTTGCCAAAAGGCAATGATGGCATGCCACGCCCGACGTCATTCGACCGTGTGTGCTGCCCAAAAGAGAAGATGGCATGCCACGCAAGACATCATTCGATCGTATGTGCTGTCCAATGGCGGTGATGTCATGCCACGCCCGACGTCATTCGACCGTGTGTGCTGTCTAAGGGCCATGATGGCATGCAACGCCCGACGTCGTTCGGCCGTGATGTGCTGTCTAAAGGCGATGATGGTATGCCACACCCGACGTTGTTTGACCGTGTTTGCCATCCAAGGGGCGAAGATGGCATGCGACACCCGACGTTGACGACTGTGTGTACTGTCCAAGGGCGATGATGTCATGCCATACACGACGTTGATGACTGTGTGTGCTGTCCAAGGCCGGTGATGTCATGCAACGCCCGAAGTAGTATGACCGTGTGTGTTGTCCAAGGGCGGTTATGTCATGCCACGCCAGTCGTTGTTCGACTGTGTATGCTTTCCAAAGGCGGTGATGGCATGCCACGCCCGACGTCGTTCGACCGTTTTTGCTGTTCATGGGTGAGGATGGCATGCTACGCCCGACGCCATCCGACTGTTTGAGCAAGTTTAAAGACGATGATGGCATGCCACGCCCAACATCGTCTGACCGTGCGTGTAGTCCAAGGGTGGTGATGTCATACCATGCCCGACGTCGTCTGACTGTGAGTGCAGTCCTCTGGTTGTGATGTCATGCCACACCCGACGTCGTTCGACCGTGTGTGCTGCCCAAAGGAGATGATGACATGCCACACCCGATGTCATTCAACCGTGTTTGTCGTCCTAGGGCGATGATGGCATGCCACGCGACTGTGTGAGCTAGTCCAAAGGCGATGATGGGATGCCATGCCTGATGTCGTTCGACTGTTTGTACTGTCCCAAGGCTATGATGGCATGACACACCTGACATCGTTCGACCGTGTGTGTTATCTAAAGGCAATGATAACATGCCACGCCCGACTCTACCGACCTTGTGTGTTGTCCAAGAGCAGTGATGACATGCCACGCCCGACGTCGTCTGACCGTGCGAGCAGTCCAAGGCTAGTGATGTCATGCCACGCCCGTTGACGTTCGACCATTTGTGCTGCCCAAAGGCGATGATGCCATGCCATGCCCGACGTCGTTCGATCGAGTGTGCTGTCCAAAAGAGGTGATGGCATTTCATGCCTGACATCGTTCGACCGCGTGTGATGTCAAAAGGCGGTGATGTGATGCCATGCCCTACGTCGTTAGGCCGTGTGTGTTGCTCAATGCCAATGATGGCATGCAACGCCCGACGTCATTAGACTGTGTGTGCTGTCCATGCGCGGTGATGTCATGCCACGCTCGACGTCGTCCGACCTTGTGTGTTGTCCAAGGGCGCTGATGTCATGCCACGCCCGACGTCATCCGACTGTGCGTGCAGTCCAAGGCCGGTGATTACATGCCACGCCAAACGTCGTCTGGCCGTGTGTGTTGTCCAAGAGCGGTGATTTCATGCCACGCCTGACGTTACCGACCGTGTGTGTTGTCCAAGAGCGGTGATGTCATGCCACGCCCGATGTCGTCCGTCATTGTGTTTTGTCCAAGGGCGGTGAAGTCATGCCACGCCCGATGTCATCCGATCGTGCGTGCAGTCCAAGGGCGGTGATGGCATGCCACGCTCGACGTCATTCGACCGTGTGTGCTGTCCTAGGGAAGTGATGTCATGCCATGCCCGACGTCGTCCGATCGTGCGTGCAGCCCAAGGACGGTGATGTCATGCCATGCCCGACGTCGTTCGATCGAGTGTGTTGTCCAAAATCGGTGATGAAAATTCACGCCCGATGCCGTTTGACCGTGTGTGATGTCCAAAGGCGATGATGTCATGCCACGCCCGACGGCGTTCGATCGTGTGTGCTGCCAAAAGTCGATGATGGCATGTCACGCCCGACGTCGTTCGACCGTGTGTGCTGTCCAATGGCGGTGATGTCATGCCACGCATGACATCATCCGACTGTGTGTGCTTTCGTTCCACGGCGGACGTCTTTCGACTATGTGTGCTGTCCAAGGGCGGTGATGGCATGACACGCCCGACGTCGTCTGATCGTGTGTGTTGTCCAAGGGAGGTGATGTCATGTCACGCCCGACGTCGTCCGACCGTGTGTGCTACCCATAGGTTGTGATGTCATGACATGCCCGACGTTGTCCGACCATGTGTGTTGTCTAAGGGAGGTGATGGCATGTCACGCACGACGTTGCCGACCGTGTGTGCTGTCCAAGGGCGGTGATGTCATGCCACACCCGACGTTGCCAACTATGTGTGCTGTCCAAGGGTAGTGATGTCATGCCACGCCGAACGTCGTCTGACCGTGCGTGTAGTCCAAAGGCGGTGATGTCATGCCACGCCCGACATCGCTTGATTGTGTATGCTGCCCAGAGGCGATGATGACATGCAACGCCCGCCAACGTCTGACCGTGTGTGCTTTCCAAAAGTGGTGATGGCATGTCAAGCATGACGTTGTTCGACCGTGTTTGCCGTCCTAGGGCTATGATGGCATGCCACGCCCGACGTCGTTCGACAGTGTGTGCATCCCAAAGGCGATGATGGAATGTCTCGCCCGACGTCGTTCGACGGAGTATGCTGTCCAATGGCGGTGATGTCATGTCTCACCCGACGTAGTCTGACCTTGTGTGCTGCCCAATGGCAGCGATGATATGCCACACCTGACGTCGTCCGACTGTGTGTGTTGTCCAAGGTCGGTGATGTCATGCCACGCTGTGGCGCCAAGCGATGTGTCTGTCCAAGGGCGGTGATGTCATGCCACGCCCGACGTTGCCAACTGTGTGTGCTATCCAAGGGTGGTGACATCATGCCACGCCCCACGTCGTTCGACCGTGCGTGCAGTTCAAGGCCAGTGATGTCATTCCACGCTCGACATCGTTTGACCGTGTGTGCTGTCCAAGGTCGGTGATGTCATGCCACGCTTGACATCGTATGACCATGTGTGTCGTCCAAGGGCGGTGATGTCTTGCCGTGCCTAACGTTATCCAACCGTGCGTGTAGTCCATGGGCGGCGATGTGATGCCACGCTCGACGTCGTTTTATCGCGTGTGCTGTCCAAGGGAGGTAATATCATTCCACGCCCGACGTTGCCGACCGTGTGTGCTGTCCAAGGGTGGTGATGTCATGCCATACCCGACGTAGTCCGACCGTGCGTCCCTTCCAAGGGCGGTGCTTTCATGCCACGCCCGACGTCTTTCGACCGTTTGTGCCGTCCAAGGGCGGTGATGTCATGACATGCCCGAGAATGTTCGACCATTTGTGCTGCCCAAAGTGGATGAAGGCATGCCACGCCTGACGTCGTTCGACCGTGTGTGCTCCCCAAAGGCGAAGATGGCATGTCACGCGCGACATCGTTCGACCGTGTGTGCTGTCCAATTGCGGTGATGTTATGCCACGCCCGACGTCGTTCGACCGTGTGTGCTGTCCAAGGGCTGTGATGGCATGCCACGCCCGACGTCATTTGACCGTGTGTTTTGCCCAAAGGCGATGATGGCATGCCACGCCCGACTGTGTGTGCGGTCCAAAGGCTATGATGGCATGCCACACCCGATGTCATTCCACCGTGTTTGTCGTCCAAGGGAGATGATGGCATAACACACCTGACGTTGTCGACCGTGTGTGTTGTCCAAGGCCGATGAGGTCATACAACACCCGACGTTGCCGACCGTGTGTGCTGTCCAAGGCTGGTGATGTCATGCCACACCCGACGTCGTCTGATCGTGTGTGCTGTACAAAGGCGGTGATGTCAGGCCACGAGCGATGTAGTCCGACTAGGTGTGCTGCCCAAGGGTGCTGATGTATTGCCACGCCCGACGTCGTTCGACCGTGTGTACTATCTAAGGGCGGTGATGTCATGCCACTCCTGACATTGCCGACCCTGTGTGCTATCCAAGGGCGGTGATATCATGCCATGCCTGACGTCGTTTGACCATGTGTGCTGCCCAAATGAGATGATAGCATGTCACGCTCGACGTCGTTCTGGGTGTGTCTTTGTCCAAATCACGGTGATGGCATGTCACGCCCGACGTCGTTCGATTGCGTATGCTTGTCCAAAGGCGGTGATGGAATGTCACACCCGACTTTGTTCGACAAAGGTATCTTTGTCAAGCGGTGATGGCATGCCACGCTCGGCGTCATCCGAAAATCACGTGCGATCCCGAGGCGGTGATGTCATGCCACACCCGACGTAATTCGACCATGCGTGCAGTCCAAGGGCGGTGATCGCATGCCACGCTTGACGTTGTTCGACCGTGTGTGCTATCCAAAGGCCGTGATGTCATGCTACGCTCGACGTCATCCCACTGTGCGTGAAGTCCAAGGTCGGTGATGTCTTGCCACGACCGACATCATTCGACCTTTTGTGCTGCCCAAACGCGATGATGGCATGCCTCGCCCGATGTCGTTTGACCATGTGTGTTGTCCAAGGGCGGTGATGTCATTCCACGCCCGACGTTGTCCGACCATGCGTGTAGTCTAAAGGCGGTGATGTCATGCCACACCCGATGTCTTCGACCGTGTGTGCTGTCCAAGGACGGTGATGTGATGCCACGCCCGACATCATCTGATCGTGAGTGCCGTCTAAGCGCTATGAAGGCATGCCACGCCCGATGTCGTTCGACCGAGTGTGCTGTCCGAAGGTGGTGATGGCATTTTACGCATGATGTCGTTCGACTGTGTGTGCTGTCCAAAGGCGGTGATGTCATACCACGCCCGACGTCCTTCGATCGTATGTCTTTGTCCAAAGGCGGTGATGGCAAGTCACGCCCGGCGTCGTTCGACCGTGTATGCTATCCAAAGGCGGTGATGTCATGCCACGGCCGGCGTCGTTCGGCTGTGTGTCGCCAAAGGAGATGATGGCATGCCATGCCCGACGTCGTCCGACCGTGTGTCTTGTCGAGGCCATGATGGCATGCTACTCTGGCGTATTTCAACCGTGTTTGTTGTCCAAAGCGGTAATGGCATGCCACACCTGGCGTCGTTCGGCCGTGTTTGCGGTCAAGGGCTATGATGGCATGCCACGCAGCGTGGCGTCGTTCGACCATGTGTGCTGCCCAAAGGCGATGATGGCATGCCACGCGCGACGTTGTTCAACCGTGTGTGCTGTCCAAAGTCGGTGATGTCATGCCACGCCCAATGTCGTTCGACCGTGTGTGCTGCCCAAAGGCGATGATGGCATGCCACGCCCGACGTCGTTCAACCGTGTTTGCCGTCCATGGGCGAAGATGGCATGCCACGTTTCACGCCGTCCGAGTATGTGAGCTAGTCAAAAGACGATGATTACATGCCACGCTCGACGTCGTCCAACCATGCGTGTAGTCCAAGGGTTGTGATATCATACCATGCCCGATGTCGTTCGACCGTGTGTGCTGTCCAAGGGCGGTGATGTCATACCACGCACGACGTCGTCCTACTGTGCGTGCAGTCCTCTGGCAGTGATGCCATGCCACACCCAACGTCATTCGACCGTGTGTGCTGCCCAAAGGCGATGATGGCATGCCTCGCCCGACGTCGTTTGACCATGTGTGTTGTCCAAGGGCGGTGATGTCATTCCACACTCGACGTTCTCCGACCATGCGTGTAGTCTAAAGGCGGTGATGTCATGCCACACCTGATGTCTTAGACCGTGTGTGCTGTCCAAGGACGGTGATGTGATGCCACGCCCGACGTCATCTGATCGTGAGTGCCGTCTAAGCGATATGAAGGCATGCCACGCCTGATGTCGTTCGACCGAGTGTGTCTTTGTCGAAGGTGGTGATGGCATTTCACGCATGATGTCGTTCGACTGTGTGTGCTGTCCAAAGGCGGTGATGTCATACCACACCCGACGTCCTTCGATCGTATGTGCTGTCCAAAGGCGGTGATGGCAAGTCACGCCCGACGTCGTTCGACCGTGTATGCTATCCAAAGGCGGTGATGTCATGCCACGGCCGACGTCGTTCGACTGTGTGTGCCGCCCAAAGGAGATGATGGCATGCCATGCCCGACGTCGTCCGACCGTGTGTGCTGTCCAAGGGACATGATGGCATGCGACGCCTGACGTTGTTCAACCGTGTGTGCTGTCCAAAGGCGGTGATGGCATGCCACACCTGACGTCGTTCGATCGTGTTTGCGGTCCAAGGGTTATGATGGCATGCCACACCTGACCTCGTTCGACCGTGCAAGTAGTCCAAGCCTAGTGATGTCATGCCACGCCCGATGACATTCGACCATTTGTGCTCCCCAAAGGCGATGATGCCATGCCATGCCCGACGTCGTTCGATCGAGTGTGCTATCCAAAAGCGGTGATGGCATTTCATGCCTGACGTTGTTCGACCGCGTGTGCTGTCAAAAGGCGGTGATGTGATGCCATGCCCTACGTCGTTCGACCGTGTGTGTTGCCCAATGCCAATGATGGCATGCAACGCCCGACGTCATTAGACTGTGTGTGCTGTCCAAGGGCGGTGATGTCATGCCACGCTCGACGTCGTCCGACCTTGTGTGTTGTCCAAGGGCGCTGATGTCATGCCATGCCCGACGTCATCCGACTGTGCGTGCAGTCCAAGGCCGGTGATTACATGCCACGCCAAACGTCGTCTGGCCGTGTGTGTTGTCCAAGGGCGGTGATGTCATGCCACGCCTGACGTTACCGACCGTGTGTGTTGTCCAAGGGAGGTGATGTCATGCCACGCCCGACGTCGTCCGACAGTGTGTTTTGTCCAAGGGCGGTGAAGTCATGCCACGCCCGATGTCGTCCGATCGTGCGTGCACTCCAAGGGCGGTGATGGCATGCCACGCTCGACGTCATTCGACCGTGTGTGCTGTCCTAGGGAAGTGATGTCATGCCACGCCCGGCGTCGTCCGGCCGTCGCGTGCGGCCAGGGCGGTGATGTCATGCCACGCCCGACGTCGTTCGATTGAGTGTGTTGTCCAAAATCGATGATGGCAATTCACGCCCGATGCTCTCGATCGTGTGTGCTGTCCAAAGGCGATGATGTCATGCCACGCCCGACGGCGTTCGATTGTGTGTGCTGCCAAAAGTCGTTGATGGCATGTCACGCCCGACATCGTTCGACCGTGTGTGCTGTCCAATGGCGGTGATGTCATGCCACGCCTGATGTCGTCCGACTGTGTGTGCTGTCGTTCCACGGCGGACGTCTTTCGACTGTGTGTGCTGTCTAAGGGCGGTGATGGCATGACATGCCCGACTTCGTCTGATCGTGTGTGTTGTCCAAGGGAGGTGATGTCATGCCACGCCCGATGTCGTCCGACCGTGTGTGCTACCCAAGAGTGGTGATGTCATGCCATGCCCGACGTTGTCCGACCATGTGTGTTTTCTAAGGGCGGTGATGGCATGTCACGCACGCAGCGTTACCCGACCGTGTGTGCTGTCCAAGGTGTGATGTCATGCCACACCCGAAGTTGCCAACTGTGTGTGCTGTCCAAGGGTAGTGATGTCATGCCACACCCAACGTCGTCTGACCATGCGTGTAGTCCAAAGGCAATGATGTAATGCCACGCCCGACATCGCTCGATTGTGTGTGCTGCCTAGAGGCGATGATGGCATGCCACGCCCGCCAACGCGTCGACCGTGTGTCTTGTCAGCGGTGATGGCATGTCACGCGTAGCGTTGTTCGACCTGTTTGTCGTCCTAAGGCTATGTTGGCTTGCCACGCCCGGCGTCGTTCGGCGGTGTGTGTATCCCAAAGGCGATGATGGCATGCCTCGCCCGGCGTCGTTCGGCGGAGTATGGAGTCCAATGGCGGTGATGTCATGCCTCACCCGGCGTAGTTTGACCGTGTGTGCCGCCCGAGGCGGCGATGATATGCCACACTGGCGTCGTCCGACCGTGTGTCTTTGTCGAGGTCGGTGATGTCATGCCACGCTGGCGCGCCAGCGATGTATGCTTTGTCCAAGGCGGTGATGTCATGCCACGCCCGGCGTTGCCCGATGTGTGTGCTATCCAAGGGCGGTGACATCATGCCACGCCCCACGTCGTTCGACCGTGCGTGCAGTTCAAGGCCAGTGATGTCATGCCACGCCCGACATCGTTTGACCGTGTGTGCTGTCAAAGGTCGGTGATGTCATGCCACGCTTGACATCGTATGACCGTGTGTGCCGTCCAAGGGCGGTGATGTCTTGCCGTGCCTGACGTCATCAAACCGCGGCGTCGCGATCCATGGCGGCGGCGATGTGATGCCACGCTCGACGCCGCGTCTTACCGCGTGTCTTTGTCAAGGAGGTAATGTCATGCCACGCCCGACGTTGCCCGACCGTGTGTGCTGTCCAAGGCGTGATGTCATGCCATACCCGGCGTAGTCCGACCGTGCGTGCCTTCCAAGGCGGTGCTTTCATGCCACGCCCGGCGTCTTTCGGCTTGTTTGTCGTCCAAGAGGCGGTGATGTCATAAAGACCGACAATGTTTGACCATTTGTGCTGCCATAAGTGGATGATGGCATGCCACGCTGACGTCGTTCGGCCGTGTGTGCTCCCAAAGGCGAAGATGGGATGTCACGCAGCGACATCGTTCGACCGTGTGTCTTTGTCCAATTGCGGTGATGTTATGCCACGCCCGGCGTCGTTCGGCCGTGTGTCTGTCCAAGGGCGTGATGGCATGCCACGCCCGGCGTCATTCGGCCGTGTGTTTTGCCCAGCGATGATGGCATGCCACGCCCGGCGTCATTCGGCGTGTGTGCGGTCAAAAGCGATGATGGCATGCCACACCGATGTCATTCGGCCGTGTGCATCGTCTAAGGAGATGATGGCATAACACACCTGGCGTTACCGACCGTGTGTGTTGTCGAAGCGATGATGTCATACAACACCAGCGTTACCCGGCCGTGTGTCTTGTCCTAGGCGGTGATGTCATGCCACGCCCGGCGTCGTCGATCGTGTGTCTTTGTGCAAAGCGGTGATGTCGAGCCACGCAGCGCGATGTAGTCCGACTAGGTGTCGCCCAAGGGCGCCGATGTATTGCCACGCCGTCGTCGTTCGACCGTGTGTACTATCTAAGGGCGGTGATGTCATGCCACTCCTGACATTGCCGACCGTGTGTGCTGTCCAAGGGCGGTGATATCATGCCATGTCTGACGTCGTTTGACCATGTGTGCAGCCCAAATGAGATGATAGCATGTCACGCTCGACGTCGTTTACCGTGTGTGCTGTCCAAAGGCGGTGATGGCATGTCACGCCCGACGTTGTTCGACTGTGTATGCTATCCAAAGGCGGTGATGGAATGTCACACCCGACTTTGTTCGGCGATGTATCTTTGTCGAGGCGGTGATGGCATGCCACGCTCGGCGTCATCCCAAAATACGTGCGATCGAGGCGGTGATGTCATGCCACGCCCGGCGTAATCCGACCGTCGCGTGCGATCAAAGCGGTGATCGCATGCCACACTTGGCGTTGTTCGACCGTGTGTGCTATCCAAAGCGGTGATGTCATGCTACGCTCGATGTCGTCCCAGCGTGCGTGAAGTCGAGGTCGGTGATGTCATGTCACGGTGACATCATTCGACCTTTGTCTGCCCAAACGCGATGATGGCATGCCTCGCCCGACGTCGTTTGACCATGTGTGTTGTCCAAGGGCGGTGATGTCATTCCACGCCCGACGTTGTCCGACCATGCGTGTAGTCTAAAGGCGGTGATGTTATCCCACACCCGATGTCTTCGATCGTGTGTGCTGTCCAAGGACGGTGATGTGATGCCACGCCCGACGTCGTCTGATCGTGAGTGCCGTCTAAGCACTATGAAGTTATGCCACGCCCGATGTCGTTCAACCGAGTGTGGTGTCCGAAGGTGGTGATGGCATTTCACGCATGATGTCGTTCGACTGTGTGTGCTGTCCAAAGGCGGTGATGTCATACCACGCCCGACGTCCTTCGATCGTATGTGCTGTCCAAAGGCGGTGATGGCAAGTCGCGCCCGACGTCGTTCGACCGTGTATGCTATCAAAGCGGTGATGTCATGCCACGGCCGACGTCGTTCGGCGGTGTGCCGCCCAAAGGAGATGATGGCATGCCATGCCTGGCGTCGTCCGGCCGTGTGTCTTGTCGAGGCCATGATGGCATGCTACTCCTGAAGTATTTCAACCGTGTGTGCTATCCAAAGGCGGTAATGGCATGCCACACCTGACGTCGTTCGACCGTGTTTGCGGTCTAAGGGCTATGATGGCATGCCACGCGTGACGTCGTTCGACCATGTGTGCTGCCCAAAGGCGATGATGGCATGCCACGCTCGACGTTGTTCGACCGTGTGTGCTGTCCAAAGTCGGTGATGTCATGCCATGCCTAATGTCGTTCGACCGTGTGTGCTGCCCAAAGGCGATGATGGCATGCCACGCCCGACGTCGTTCAACCGTGTTTGCCGTCCATGGGCAAAGATGGCATGCCACATTTCACGCCGTCCGAGTATGTGAGCTAGTCAAAAGACGATGATTACATGCCACGCCCGACGTCGTCCGACCATGCGTGTAGTCCAAGGGTTGTGATATCATACCATGCCCGATGTCGTTCGACCGTGTGTGCTGTCCAAGGGCGGTGATGTCATACCACGCACGACGTCGTCCTACTGTGCGTGCAGTCCTCTGGAAGTGATGCCATGCCACACCCGACGTCATTCGACCGTGTGTGCTGCCCAAAGGCGATGATGGCATGCCACGCCTGACGTCGTTCGATCGTGTTTGCCGTCCTAGGGTGATGATGGCATGCCATGCCCGACGCCGTCCGACTGTGTGAGCTAGTCCAAAGGCGATGATGGAAAGCCACGCTCGACGTCATTCGACCGTGTGTGTTGTCTAAAGGCGGTGATGACATTCCACGCCCCACATCGTCCGACCATGTGTGCTGTCCAAAGCGGTGATGGCATGTCACGGCCCGACAATGTTCGACCTTGTGTGCTGTCCAAAGGCGGTGATGGCATGTCACGCCTGATGTCCTTCGACCGTGTGTGCTGTCCCAAGGCGGTGATGTCATGCCACGCCTAACATCGTTCGACCGTGTGTGTTGCTTAAGGGCGATGATAAAATGCCACGCCCACTGTTGTTCAACCGTGTCTGCTTTCCAAAGGCGGTGATGGCATGTCACGCCTGACGTCGTTCGATCGTTTTTGCCGTCCAAGGGCGATGATGGCATGCCACGCCCGACATCGTCCTACTGTGTGAGCTATTCCAAAAGTGATGGTGGCATGCCACGCCCGACGACATTTGACCGTGTGTGCTGCCCAAAGGTTATGATGGCAAGCCACGCCCGACGTCGTTCAACCGAATGTGTTGTCCAACGGCGGTGATGGCATGTCATGCTCGACGTCGTTCGACCGTGTGTGCTGTCCTAAGGCGGTGATGGCATGTCACGCCGGACGTCGTTCGACCGTGTTTGCCGTCCAAGGGTTTTGATGGAATGCCACGCCCGACATCGTCTAACTGTGTGAGCTAGTCCAAAAGTGATGGTAGAAAGCCACGCCTGACGTCGTTTGACCGTGTGTGCTGCCTAAAGGTAATGATGGCATGCCACGCCCAACGTCGTTCGACCGTGTGTGCTGTCCAATGGCGGTGATGGCATGTCACGTCTGACGTCGTTCGATCGTGTTTGCCGTCCAAGGGCTATGATGGAATTCCACGCTGACATCCTCCATTGTGTGAGCTAGTCCAGCGATGGTGGCAAGCCACGCCCGACGTCATTTGACCGTGTGTGGCTCCCAAAGGTAACGATGTCATGCCACGCCCGACGTCGTTTGACAGTGTGTGTTTTCCAAGGGCGGTGATTTCATGCCACGCCTGACGTCATCGAACCATGCGTGTAGTCTTAGGGCGGTGATGTCATGTCACGTCCGACGTTGTTCGATCGTTTGTGCTGCCCAAATGCGATGATGGCATGCTACGCCCGACGTCGTTTGACCGTGTGTTCTGCCCTAACGCGATGATGGCATGCCACGCTCGACGTCGTTCAACCGTATGTGTTGTCCAAAGGCGGTGATGGCATGTCACGCCCGACTTTGTCTTACCGTGTGTGCTTTCCAAGGCCGATGATGTCATGCCCCGCCCGACGTTGTTAGACCGTTGGTGCTGCAAAATACGATGATGGCATCTCACGCTCGACGTCGTTCGACCGTGTGTGCTGTCCAAAGGCGATGATGTTATGCCACGCTCGATGTCGTCCGACCGTGCATGCTGTCCGAGGGCTGTGATGTAATGCCACGCCCGACGTCATTCGACCGTGTGTGTTTTCCAACGGCGGTGATGTCATGTCATGCCCGACATCGTCGGACCGTGCGTGCAGTCTTAGGGCGGTGATGGTATGCCAAGCCCGACGTCATTCGACCGTTTGTGCTGCCCAAAGGCGACGATGGAATGCCACGCCCGACGCTGCAACCCCAAGGGCGGTGATGTCATGCCCGACGTTGTTCGATCATTTGTCTTTGCCTAAATCACGATAAAGTCGTGCCACGCCCGATATCATTCGACCGTTTGTGCTGCCCAAAGGCGATGATGGAATGCCACGCCCGGCGTTGTAACCCCAAGCGGTGATGTCATGCCATGCCCGGCGTCGTTCGATCGTGTATCTTTGTCGAGGCGATGTCTGCCACGCCCGACGGCGTCGTCCGACCGTGTGTCTTGTCAAGGACGATGATGTCATGCCACGCTGGCGTTGTCGGCCGTGTGTCTTTGTCCAAGGGCGGTGATGTGATGCCACGCCCGACGTTGCTGATCGTGTGTGCTGTCCAAGGACGGTGATGTCATGCCACGCCCGACATCGTTCAACCGTGTTTTCTGTCCAAGGGCGATGATGGCATGCCACGCCCGACACCGTCTGACTGTGTGAGCTAGTCCAAAAGCGATGGTCGAATGCCACGCCCCGACGTCGTTTGACCGTTTGTGCTGCCAAAAGAGCATGATGGCAAGCCACGCTCGGCGTCGTTTGACCGTGTGTGCTGCCCTAAGGCGATGATGGAATGCCACGCTCGACGTCGTTCGACCGTGTGTGCTGTCCAAGGGCGGTTATGGCATGCCACGCCAGACGTCATTCGACCGCCGTGTCTTGCCCAAAGGCGATGATGGCATGCCACGCCTAACGTCGTTCAACCGTGGGTGCTGTCCAAGGGCGGTGATGTCATGCCACGCCCGACATCGTCCGACCATGTGTGCCGTCCAAGGGAGGTGATGTAATGCCACGCCCGATGTCGTCTGACCGTGTGTGCTGTCCAAGGGTTGTGTTGTCATGCCACGCCCGACGTCATTTGACCGTGCATGCAGTCCAAGGGCGGTGATAGCATGTTACGCCTGACGTCGTCCGACCGTGTACGCTGTCCAACGGCGGTTATGTCATGCCACGCTCGACGTTGTTCGACCTTGTGTGTGCTGTCCAAGGGCGTTGATGTAATGTCACGCCCGACGTTGCCGACCGTGTGCGCTGTCCAAGTGCGGTAATATCATGCCACGCTCGACGTTGTTCGACCTTATGTGCTGCCCAAAGGCGATGATGGCATGCCATGCACGATGTCGTTTAACCGTGTGTGCTGTCTAAAGGCGGTGATGTCACGCCACGCCCGACGTCATCCGACCGTGCGTACTGTCCAAGGGCGGTGATGTCATGTCACGCCAGACGTTGTTTGATCGTTCGACCGTGTGTGTTGTCCAAAGGCGGTGATGTCATGCCACGCCCGACGTCGTCCGACCGTGCATGCTGTCTTAAGGCGGTGATGTCATGCCATGACCAACGTCGTTCGACCGTTTGTGCTGCCCAAAGGCGATGATGGAATGCCACGCCCGACGTTGCCGACCGTGTGTGCTGCCCAAGGAAGGTGATGTCATGCCACGCCCTACGTCATTCGATCGTGTATGCTCTCCAAGGGAGGTGATGTCCTGCCACGCCCGACGTCGTCTGACCGTGCGTGCAGTCTAAGGGCGGTGATGTCATGCCACGCCCGATGTCATCCGACCGTGCGTGCAGTCCAAAGGCGGTGATGGCATATCACGCCCGACATCGATCGACCGTTTGGGCTGCCTAAAGGCGATGATGGCATGCCACGCCCGATGTCGTTCGACCGTGTGTGCTGTTGAAAGGCGATGATGGCATGTCACGCTTGACGTCATCCGATTGTGTTTGTCGTCCAAGGGCGGTGATATCATGCCACGCCCAACGTCATTCAACCGTGTGTGCTACCCAAAGGCGATGATGGCATGCCATGTCTGACGTCATTCGACCGAGTGTGCTGTCCAAAGACAGTGATGGCATTTCACGCCCGACGTTGTTCGACTATGTGTGATGTCCAAAGGCGGTGATGTCATGCCACGCCCGACATTGCAGACCATGTGTGTTGTCCAAGGGCAATGATGTCATGTCATAACCAACGTTTCCGACCGTGGATGCTATCCAAGGGCGGATATATCATGCCACGCCCGACGTCGTCAGACCGTGTGTGCTCCCTAATGGCGGTGATGTAATGACACGCCAGACGTCGTTCGACCGTGTGTGCTGTCCAAGGAAAGTGATGGCATGCCACGTCCGACGTTGCCGACCGTGTGTCTTGTCGAGGCGGTGATGTCATCGCGACGCCCGACATTGTTCGACCATGCGTGCGATCGAAGCGGTGATGTCATGCCACGCCCGACGTCGTTCGACCATTTGTGCTGCCCAAAGGCGATGATGGCATGCCACGCCTGACGTCGTTCGACCGTGTGTGCTGCCCAAACGCGATGATGGCATGCCACGCCCGACATCGTTTGACCGTGTGTGCTTTCTAAAGGCGATGATGGCATGTCACACCCGACGCTGTTCGACCGTGTGTACTGTCCAATGGCGGTGATGTCATGCCACGCCCGACGTCGTTCGATTGTGTGTGCTATCCAATGAAGGTGATGTCATGCCACGCCCGACGTTTTTCGACCGTGTGTGCTACCCAAAGGCGGTGATGGCATGTCACACCCGACGTTGTTCGACCGTGTGTGTTGTCCAAAGGCGGTGATGTCATTCCACGCCTGACGTTGTCCGACCATACGTGCCGTCCTAGGGCGGTGATTTCATGCCACGCCCGACGTCAATCGATCGTGTGTTGTCAAAGGGTGGTGATGTCATGCCATGCCCGACGTCTTCAGATCGTGCGTGCAGTCTTAGGGCGGTGATGTCATGCCACGCGCCCGGCGTTGTTCGACCGTTTGTGCTGCCCAAATGTGATGATGGCATCACGGCCTTCGACATCGTTCGACCATGTGTGCTACCCAAAGCGATGGTGCCATGCCATGCTCAGCGTCGTTAAACCGTATATCTTTGTCTAAAGGCGGTGATGGCATGCCACGCCCGACTTAATCCGACCGTGTGTCTTTGTCCAAGGTGGTTATGCTATGCCACGCCCGACTTTGTCGACCATGTGTCTTTGTCGATGGAGGTGATGTCATGTCACGCTGACATCGTCCGAGCATGTCTTTGTCAAGGCGGTGATGTCATGCTATGCTCGACGTCATCCGACCTTGCGTGAAGTCTAAGGGCGGTGATCGCATGCCAAGCCCGACGTCGTCCGACTGTTTGTGTTGCCCAAAGGTGATGGTGACATGCCAAGCCTGAGGTTGTTCGAGCGTGTGTGCTACCCAAAAGCGATGATGGCATGCCACGCCTGACGTCGTTCGACCGAGTGTGTTGTCCAAAGATAGTGATGGCATTTCACGCCCAACGTCGTTCGACAGTGTGTGCTGTTCAAAGGCGGTGATGTCTTGCCGCGCCCATCGTCATGCGACCGTGTGTAGTCGAAGCGGTAATGTCTTTGCTACGCCCGATGTTGTTCGACCGTGTGTGCTGTCTAAGGGCGGTGATGTCTTGCCACGCCCGACGTCATATGACCGTGCGTGCAGTCAAAGGGCGGTGATGTCATGCCACGCCTGACGTCATCTGGCCGTGCGTGCAGTCCAAGGGCGGTGATAGCATGTCACACCTGACATAGTTCTACCGTTTGTGCTGCCCAAAGGCGATGATGGCATGCCAAGCCCGATGTCGTTCGACCGTGTGTGTTTTCCAAAGGCGGTGATGGCATGTCACACTTGACGTCGTTCGATTGTGTTTGCCGTACAAGGGCGGTGATGTCATGCCATGCCCAACGTCATTCGACCGTGTGTGCCACCCAAAGGAGATGATGGCATGCCACGCCTGACGTCGTTCGACCGAGTGTGCTGTCCAAAGAAAGTGATGGCATTTCAAGCCCGACGTCGTTCGACTGTGTGTGCTATCCAAAGGCGATGATGTCATGCCACGCCCGACGTTGCCGACCATGTGAGTTGTCCAAGGGCAATGATGTCATGCCATGAGCGACATTGCCAATCGTGGATGCTGTCCAAGGGCGGATATATCATGCCACGCCCGACGTCGTCTGACCGTGTGTGCTCCCTAATGGCGGTGATGTAATATCACGCCCCACGTCGTTCGATCGTGTGTGCTGTCCAAGGGAAGTGATGGCATGCGACGTCCGACGTTGCCGACTGTGTGTCTTGTCCACGGGCGATGATGTCATGCGACGCCCGACATTGTTCGACCGTGTGTGCAGTCCAAGGACGGTGATGTCATGCCACGCCCGATGTCATGCGACCGTGTGTGTAGTCCAAGGGCGGTAATGTACTGCTACGCCCGACGTTGTTCGTGATGTCATGCCACGCCCGACATCGTCTTACCGTGCGTGCTGTCCAAGGGCGGTGATGTCATGCCACGCTCGACGTCGTTCGACCGTGCGTGCAGTCCAAGGGCGGTGATGGCATGTCACGCCTGACGTCATTCAATTGTGTGTGCTGTCTAAAGGAGGTGATGTCATGCCACGCCCGACGTCATACGATCGTGTGTTCTTCCCAAAGGCTATGATGCATGCCACACCTGACGTCATTTGATCATGTGTGATGTCCAAAGGCGATGATTGCATGTAATGCAAGACGTCGTTCGACCGTGTTTGCCATCCAAGGGCTATGATGGCATGCCACGCTCAATGTCGTTTGACCGTGTGTGCTGTCTTAAGGCGGTGATGTCATGCCACGCTGACATAGTCGGCCGTGTGTCTTTGCCCAAGGGCGGCGATGTCATGCCTCGCCTGATGTCATCCAATCGTGCATGCTGTCTTAGGGCGGTGATGTCATGCCACACCCGACGTCGTTCGACTGTTTGTGTTGCCCAAGGAGGGTGATGTCATGCCACGTCTGACGTTGCCGACCGTGTGTGCTGTCCAAGAGAGGTGATTTCATGCCACGCCCGACGTTGCTAATCGTGTGTGCTGTCCAAGGTGGTGATGTCATGCCACGCCCGACATCGTTCGACCGTGTGTTCCGTCCAAAGGCGATGATGGCATGCCACGCCCGACACCGTCTGACTATGTGTTCTAGTCCAAAGGCGATGGTGGAATGCCACGCCCAACGTCGTTTGACTGTTTGTGGTGCACAAAGGCGATGGTGGAAGGCCACGCTCGACGTCGTTCGACCGTGTGTGCAGTCAAAGGGCGGTGATGGCATGCCACACCAGACACCATTCGACCGTGTGTTCTGCCCAAGGGCGATGATGGCACGCCACGCCCGACGTCGTTCAACCGTATGTGCTGTCCAAAGGTGGTGATGGCATGTCATGCCTGACGTCGTCCGACCGTGTGTGCTGTCCAAGGGCAATGATGTCATGCCACGCCCGACGTTGTTAGACCATTTGTGCTGCCAAATACGATGATGGCATGTCACACCCGACGTCGTTCGACCGTGTGTGCTGTCCAAAGGCAGTGATGTCATGCCACGCCCGACGTCGTCCGACCGTGCATGCCGTCCATGGGTGGTGATGTCATGCCACTCCCGACGTCGTTCGTCCGTGTGTGTTTTCCAATGGCGGTGATATCATGCCATGCCTGACGTCGTCGGACCGTGCGTGCAGTCTTAGGGCGGTGATGTCATGCCATGCCCGACGTTGTTCGATCGTTTGTGCTGCCTAAATGCGATGATGGAATGCCACGCCCGATGTCATTCGACTGTTTGTGCTTCCCAAAGGCGATGATGGCATGCCACACCCGACGTCATTCAACCGTATGTTTTGTCCAAAGGCGGTGATGGCATGTCACGCCCGACGTCGTCCGACCGTTTGTGCTGTCCAAGCGCGGTGAGGTCATGCCACGCCCGATGTTGCCGACCGTGTGTGCAGTCCAAGAGTGGTGATGTCATGCCACGCCTGATGTCGTTCGATCGTGTGTGCTGCCCAAAGGCGATGATGGCATGCCACGCTCGACGTCGTTCAACAATGTGTGCTGTCCAAAGGCGGTGATGGCATGTCACGGCTGACATCGTTCGACCATGTGTGCTGTCCAAAAGCGGTTATGGAATGTCACGCCTGATGTCGTTCGATCGTGTGTGCTGTCCCAAGGCGGTGATGTCATGCCATGCCCGACGTCGTCAGATCGTGCGTGCAGTCTTAGGGCGGTGATGTCATGCCACGCCCGACGTTGTTCGACCGTTTGTGCTGCCCAAATGTGATGATGGCATGCGACACTCGACATCGTTCGACCGTGGGTGCTTCCCAAAGGCGATGGTGCCATGCCATGCCCGACGTCGTTAAACCGTATATGCTGTCTAAAGGCGGTGATGGCATGCCACGCCTGACTTCATCCGACCGTGTGTGCTGTCCAAGGGCGGTGATGTTATGCCACACCCGACTTTGTTGACCGTGTGTGCTGTCCAATGGCGGTGATTTCCTGCCACTCTCGATGTTGCCGACCGTGTGTTCTATCCAAGGGCGGTGATGGCATGCCACGCCCGACGTCGTCTTACCGTGCGTGCAGTCCAAGAGAGTTGAAGTCATGCCACGCTCGACGTCATCCGACCGTGCGTGTAGTCCAAGGGCGGTGATGGCATGTCACGCCCTACGTCATTCAATTGTGTGTGCTATCTAAAGGCGGTGATGTCATGCCACGCCCGACGTCATACGATCGTGTGTTCTTCCCATAGGCTATGATGCATGCCACGCCTGACGACGTTTGACCGTGTGTGCTGTCCAAAGGCGATGATTGCATGTAATGCCAGACGTCGTTCGACCGTGTTTGCCATCCAAGGGCTATGATGGCATGCCACGCTCAATGATGTTTGACCGTGTTTGCTTTCCAAAGGCGGTGATGTCATGCCACACCCGAGATAGTCTGACCGTGTGTGCTGCCCAAGGGCGGTGATGTCATGCCTCGCACGACGTCATCTGACCGTGCATGCTGTCTTAGGGAGGTGATGTCATGCCACGCCCAACGTCGTTCGACTGTTTGTGCTGGCCTAGGAGGGTGATGTCATGCCACGTCTTACGTTGCCGACCGTGTGTGCTGTCAAAGAGAGGTGATTTCATGCCACGCACGACGTTGCTAATCGTGTGTGCTGTCAAAGGTGGTGATGTCATGACACGCCCGACATCGTTCGACCGTGTGTTCCGTCCGAAGTCAATGATGGCATGCCACGCCCGACACCATCTGACTCTGTGTGCTAGTCCAAAAGCGATGGTGGAATGCCATGCCCGACGTCGTTTGACTGTTTGTGGTGTACAAAGGCGATAATGGAATGCCACGCTCGACGTCGTTCGACCGTGTGTGCAGTCCAAGAGTGGTGAGAGCATGCCACACCAGATGCCATTCGACCGTGTGTGCTGCCCAAGGGCGATGATGGCACGCAACGCTCGACGTCGTTCAACCGTATGTTTTGTCCAAAGGTGGTGATGGCATGTCACGCCTGACGTCGTCCGACCGTGTGTGCTGTCCAAGGGCAATGATGTCATGCCACGCCCGACGTTGTTAGACCGTTTGTGCTGCCAAATATGATGATGGCATGTCACACCCGACGTCGTTCGACCGTGTGTCCTGTCCAAGGGCGGTGATGTCGTGCCACGCCTGACGTCGTCCTATCGTGCATGCAGTCCATGGGTGGTGATGCCATGCCACGCCCCACGTCGTTAAATGCGTGTGTGTTTTCCAATGGCGGTGATATCGTGCCATGCCTGACGTCGTCGGACCATGCGTGCACTCTTAGGGCGGTGATGTCATGCCATGCTCGACGTTGTTCAATCGTTTGTGCGGCCTAAATGCGATGATGGAATGCCACGCCTGATGTCATTCGACTGTTTGTGCTTCCCAAAGGCGATGATGGCATGCCACACCCGACGTTATTCAACCGTATGTTTTGTCCAAAGGCGGTGATGGCATGTCACGCCCGCCGTCGTCCGACACGTTGTGCTGTCCAAGGGCGGTGAGGTCATGCCATGCCCGATGTTGCCGACCGTGTGCAGTCCAAGAGCGGTGATGTCATGCCACGCCCGATGTCGTTCGATCATGTGTGCTGCCCAAAGGCGATGATGGCATGCCACGCTCTACGTCGTTCAACCATGTGTGCTATCCAAAGGCGATGATGGCATATCACGGCTGACATCGTTCGACCATGTGTGCTGTCCAAAAGCGGTTATGGAATGTCACGCCTGATGTCGTTCGACCGTGTGTGCTGTCCCAAGGCGATGATGGAATGCCATGCCCGACGTTGTTCAACCGTGTCTGCTTTCCAAAGGCAGTGATGGCATGTCACGCCTGACGTTGTTCGATCGTGTTTGCCGTCCAAGGGCTATGATGGCATGCCACGCCCGACATCATCTGACTATGTGAGCTAGTCCAAAAGCGATGGTGGCATGCCCCGCCCCACGTCGTTTGCCCGTGTGTGCTACCCAAAGGTGATGGGGGCACACCACGCCCGATGTCGTTTGACCGTGGGTGCTGCCCAAAGGTGAGGATGGCATGCCCCGCCCGTGGTTGTTCGCCTGTGTGTGCTGCCCAACGGCGGTGATAGCATGTCACGCTCGACGTCGTTCGACCGTGTGTGCTGTCCAAAGGCGGTGATGTCATGCCACGCCCGATGACGTTCGACCGTTTATCTTGCCCAAATCCAAGGCGGTGATGTCATGCCATGCCTGGCGTCATCCGACCTTGCGTGAAGTCAAGGCGGTGATCTCATGCCAAGCTTGGCGTCGCCCGGCTGTTTGTGTTGCCCAAAGGTGATGGTGACATGCCAAGCCCGACGTCGTTCGACTGTGTGTGCTACCCAAAGGCGATGATGGTATGCCACGCCTGACATCATTCAACTGAGTGTGCTGTCCAAAGATAGTGTTGGCATTTCACGCCCGACGTCGTTCGATTGTGTGTGCTGTCCAAAGGCGGTGATGTCCTGCCACGCCCGACGTCATGCGACCGTGTGTGTTGTCCAAGGGCGGTAATGTACTGCTACGCCCGACGTCGTTCGACCGTGTGTGCTATCTAAGGGCGGTGATGTCATGCCACGCCCGACGTCGTCTTACCGTGCGTGCAGTCCAAGGGCGGTGATGTCATGCCACGCCCAACGTCGTCTGACTGTGCGTGCAGTCCAAGATTGGTGATGCCATGTCACGCCTGACATCGTTCGACCGTTTGTGCTGCCTAAAGGCAATGATGGCATGCCACACCCGATGTCGTTCGACCGTGTGTGCTGTCCAAAGGCGGTGATGGCATGTAACACTTGGCGTTGTTCGATTGTGTTTACCGTCCAAGGGCGGTGATGTCATGCCACGCTCAACGTCGTCCGACTGTGTGTACTACCCAAAGGCGATGATGGCATTCCACGCCTGACGTTGTTCGACCGAGTGTGCTGTCCAAAGGCGGTGATGTCATGCCACGCCCGACGTTGCCGACCATGTGTGTTGTCCAAGGGAAGTAATGTCATGCCATGACCGACGTTGCCGACCGTGGATGCTGTCCAAGGGCGGATATATCATGCCACGCCCGACGTCTGACCGTGTTTGCTCCCTAATGGCGGTGATGTAATGCCACGCCTGACGTCGTTCGACCGTGTGTGCTATCCAAGGGCAGTGATGGCATGCCACGCCGGACGTCGTCTGACCGTGCGTGTAGTCCAAGGGCGGTGATGACATGTCACGCCTGACATCGTTCGACCGTTTGTGCTGCCCAAAGGCGATGATGTATGCCAAGCCCGACGTCGTTCGACCGTGTGTGCTGTCCAAAGGCGATGATGGCATGTCACGCCAGACGTCGTTTGACCGTGTTTGCTCCCTAATGGCGGTGATGAATGCCACGCCCGACGTCGTTCGATCGTGTGTGTTGTCTAAGGGAAGTGATGGCATGCCACGTCTGACGTTGCCGATCGCGGTGTCTTGTCGCGGCGATGATGTCATCGCGACGCCCGACATTGTTCGACCGTCGCGTGCAGTCAAGGACGATTATGTCATGCCACGCCCGACGTCGTTCGACCGTGTGTCTTTATCGAGGATGTGATGGCATGCCACGCCCGGCGTTGTTCGACCGTCGCGTGCGATCGAGAGGTGATGGCATGTCACGCGCGACATCGTTCGGCGTGTGTGTCGGCCCAAAAGCGGTGATGGCATGTCACGCCCGACGTCATTCGATTGTGTGTCTTTGTCTAAAGGCGATGTCATGCCACGCCCGACATCATTCGATCGTGTGTTCTTCCCAAAGGCTATGATGCATGCCACGCCTGACGTCGTTTGACCGTGTGTGCTGTCCAAAGGCGATGATTGCATATAATGCCAGACGTCGTTCGACCGTGATTGCCATCCAAGGGCTATGATGGCATGCCACGCTCAATGTCGTTTGACCGTGTGTCTTTGTCAAAAGCGGTGATGTCATGCCCCGCCCGACATAGTCTGATCGTGTGTGCTGCCCAAGGGCGGTGATGTCATGCCTCGCCCGACGTCGTTCGACCATGCATGCTGTCTTAGGGCGGTGATGTCATGCCACGCCCGACGTCGTTCGACCGTGTGTCTTTGCCCAAGAAGGGTGATTTCATGCCACGTCGGCGTTGTGGCCGTGTGTGCTGTCCAAGAGATGATTTCATGCCACGCCCGACGTTGCTAATCGTGTGTGTTGTCCAAGGTGGTGATGTCATGCCACGCCCGACATCGTTCGACCGTGTGTTCCGTCCAAAGGCGATGATGGCATGCCACGCCTGATACCGTCTGACTGTGTGTGCTAGTCCAAAAGCGATGGTGGAATGCCACGCCCGATGTCGTTTGACTGTTTGTGGTGCACAAAGGCGATGATGGAATGCTACGTTCGACGTTGTTCGACCATGTGTGTAGTCCAATGGCGGTGATGGCATGCCACACCAGACGCCATTCGATCGTGTGTTCTGCCCAAGGGTGATGATGGCACGCCACGCCCGACGTCGTTCAACCGTATGTGCTGTCCAATGGTGGTGATGGCATGTCACGCCCTTCGTCGTCCGACCGTGTGTGCTGTCCAAGGTCAATGATGTCATGCCACGCCCGACGTTGTTAGACCGTTTCTGCTGCCAAATACGATGATGGCATGTCACACCCGACGTCATTCGACCGTGTGTGCTTTCCAAAGGCAGTGATGTCATGCCACACCCGACAACGTCCGACCGTGCATGCCGTCCATGGGTGGTGATGTCATGCCACGCCCGACGTTGTTCGTCCGTGTGTGTTTTCCAAGGGCGGTGATGTCATGCCATGCCCGACGTCGTCGGACCATGCGTGCAGTCTTAGGGCGGTGATGTCATGCCATGCCCGACGTTGTTCGATCGTTTGTCCGCCTAAGCGATGATGGCATGCCACGCCAGGATGTCATTCGACCGTTTGTGCTTCCCAAAGGCGATGATGGCATGCCACACCCGGCGTAATTCAAGCGTATGTTTTGTCCAAAGCGGTAATAGAATGTCACGCCCAACGTCGTCCGACCGTTTGTCTGTCCAAGCGGTGATATCATGCCATGCCCGATGTCGTTTGATCGTGTGTGCCGCCCAAAGCGATGATGGCATGCCATGCTCGGCGTCGTTCAACTATGTGTCTGTCCAAAGCGGTGATGGCATGTCACGGGCGACATCGTTCGACCATGTGTGCGATCCAAAAGCGGTTATGGAATGTCACGCTGATGTCGTTCGACCGTGTGTCTTTGTCCCAAGGCGATGATGGAATGCCATGCCCGACGTTGTTAAACCGTGTCTGCTTTCCAAAGGCAGTGATGGCATGTCACACCTGACGTCGTTCAATCATGTTTGCCGTCCACGGGCTATGATGGCATGCCACGCCCGACATCGTCTGACTGTGTGAGCTAGTCCAAAAGCGATGGTAACATGCCACGCCCGATGTCGTTTGACCGTGTGTGCTTCCCAAAGGTGATGATGGCATGCCACGCCCGATGTCGTTTGACCGTGTGTGCTGCCCAAAGGTGATGATGGCATGCCACGCTCGACGTTGTTCAACTGTGTGTCTTTGTCAGCGGTGTGGCTGACATGTCACGCTCGACGTCGTTCGACCGTGTGTGCTGTCCAAAGGCGGTGATGTCATGCCACGCCCGATGACGTTCGACCGTTTGTACTGCCCGAATCCAAGGGCGGTGATGTCATGCCATGCCCGACGTCATCCGACCTTGCGTGAAGTCCAAGGGCGGTGATCTCATGCCAAGCCCGACGTCGTCCGACTGTTTGTGTTGCCCAAAGGTGATGGTGACATGCCAAGCCCGACGTCGTTCGACCGTGTGTGCTACCCAAAGGCGATGATGGTATGCCACGCCTGACATCATTCGATTGAGTGTGCTGTCCAAAGATAGTGTTGGCATTTCACGTTCGACGTCGTTCGACTGTGTGTCTTGTCAAACGCGGTGATGTCTGCCACGCCCGACGCGTCATTCGACCGTGTGTGTAGTCCAAGCGGTAATGTCTTTGCTACGCCTGACGTCGTTCGACCGTGTGTGTTGTCTAAGGGCGGTGATGTCATGCCACGCCCGACGTCGTCTTACCGTGCCTGCATTCCAAGGGCGGTGATGTCATGCCATGCCCGACGTCGTCCGACCGTGCATAAAGTCCAAGAGCGGTGATAGCATGTCACGCCTGACATCGTTCAACCGTTTGTGCTTCCAAAAGGCGATGATGGCATGCCACACCCGATGTCGTTCGACCGTGTGTGCTGTCCAAAGGCGGTGATGGCATGTCACACTTGACGTTGTTCGATTGTGTTTACCGTCCAAGGGAGGTGATGTCATGCCACGCCCAACGTCTTTTGACCGTGTGTGCTACCCAAAGGCGATGATGGCATTCCACGCCCGACGTCCTTCAACTATGTGTGCTGTCTAAATACGGTGATGTCATGCTACGCCCGACGTCATTCGATCGTGTTCTCTTCTTGAAGGCGATGATGCATGCCAAGCCCGACGTCGTTCGACCGTGTGTGCTGTCCAAAGGCGATGATGGCATGTCACGCCAGACGTCGTTTGACCGTGTTTGCTCCCTAATGGCGGTGATGAATGCCACGCCCGACGTCGTTCGATCGTGTGTGTTGTCTAAGGGAAGTGATGGCATGCCACGTCCGACGTTGCCGACTGTGTGTCTTGTCCAAGGGCGATGATGTCATGCGATGCCCGACATTGTTCGACCGTGCGTGCAGTCCAAAGACAGTTATGTCATGCCACGCCCGACGTCGTTCGACCGTGTGTGCTGTCCAAGGGCAGTGATGGCATGCCACGCCCGACGTCGTTCGACCGTGCGTGCAGTCCAAGGGAGGTGATGGCATGTCACGCCTGACATCGTTCGACTGTGTGTGCTGTCCAAAGGCGGTGATGGCATGTCACTCCCGACGTCATTCGATTGTGTGTGCTGTCTAAAGGCAGTGATGTCATGCCACGCCCTACATCATTCGATCGTGTGTTCTTGCCAAAGGCTATGATGCATGCCACGCCTGACATCGTTTGACCGTGTGTGCTGTTTAAAGGCGATGATTGCATATAATGCCAGACATTGTTCGACCGTGATTGCCATCCAAGGGCTATGATGGCATGCCACGCTCAATGTCGTTTGACCGTGTGTGCTGTCCAAAGGCGGTTATGTCATGCCACGCCCGACATAGTCTGACCGTGTGTGCTGCCCAAGGGCGGTGATGTCATGCCTTGCCCGACGTCGTCCGACCATGCATGCTGTCTTAGGGCGGTGATGTCATGCCACGCCCGACGTCGTTCGACCGTGTGTGCTGCCCAAGAAGGGTGATTTCATGCCACGTCTGATGTTGCCGACCGTGTGTGCTGTCGAAGAGAGGTGATTTCATGCCACGCCCGACGTTGCTAATCGTGTGTGCTGTCCAAGGTGGTGATGTCATGCCACGCCCGACATCTTTCGACCGTGTGTTCCGTCCAAAGGCGATGATGGCATGCCACGCCTGATACCGTCTGACTGTGTGTGCTAGTCCAAAAGCGATGGTGGAATGCCACGCCCGATGTCGTTTGATTGTTTGTGGTGCACAAAGGCGATGATGGAATGCCACGTTCGACGTCGTTCGACCATGTGTGTAGTCCAAGGGCGGTGATGGCATGCCACACCAGACGCCATTCGATCGTGTGTTCTGCCCAAGGGTGATGATGGCACGCCACGCCCGACGTCGTTCAACCGTATGTGCTGTCAAATGGTGGTGATGGCATGTCACGCCCTTCGTCGTCCGACCGTGTGTGCTGTCCAAGGGCAATGATGTCATGCCACGCCCGACGTTGTTAGACCGTTTGTGCTGCCAAATACGATGATGGCATGTCACACCCGACGTCATTCGACCGTGTGTGCTTTCCAAAGGCAGTGATGTCATGCCACACCCGACGTCGTCCGACCGTGCATGCCGTCCATGGGTGGTGATGTCATGCCACGCCCGACGTTGTTCGTCCGTGTGTGTTTTCCAAGGGCGGTGATGTCATGCCATGCCCGACGTCGTCGAACCGTGCGTGCAGTCTTAGGGCGGTGATGTCATGCCATGCCCGACGTTGTTCGATCGTTTGTGCTTCCTAAAAGCGATGATGGCATGCCACGCCAGATGTCATTCGACCGTTTGTGCTTCCCAAAGGCGATGATGGCATGCCACACCCGACGTAATTCAACCGTATGTTTTGTCCAAAGGCGGTGATAGAATGTCACGCCCAACGTCGTCCGACCGTTTGTGCTGTCCAAGGGCGGTGATATCATGCCATGCCCGATGTCGTTTGATCGTGTGTGCTGCCCAAAGGCGATGATGGCATGCCATGCTCGACGTCGTTCAACTATGTGTGCTGTCCAAAGGCGGTGATGGCATGTCACGGCTGACATCGTTCGACAATGTGTGCGATCCAAAAGCGGTTATGGAATGTCACGCCTGATGTCGTTCGACCGTGTGTGCTGTCCCAAGGAAATGATGGAATTCCATGCCTGACGTTGTTCAACCGTGTCTGCTTTCCAAAGGCAGTGATGGCATGTCACACCTGACGTCGTTCGGTCGTGTTTGCCGTCCAAGGGCTATGATGGCATGCCACGCCCGACATCGTCTGACTGTGTGAGCTAGTCCAAAAGCGATGGTAACATGCCACGCCCGATGTCGTTTGACCGTGTGTGCTTCCCAAAGGTGATGATGGCATTCCACGCCCGATGTCGTTTGACCGTGTGTGCTGCCCAAAGGTGATGATGGCATGCCACGCTCGACGTTGTTCAACTGTGTGTGCTGTCCAACGGCTGTGACAGCATGTCACGCTCGACGTCGTTCGACCGTGTGTGCTGTCCAAAGGCGGTGATGTCATGCCACGCCCGATGACGTTCGACCATTTGTACTGCCCAAATCCAAGGGCGGTGATGTCATGCTATGCCCGACGTCATCCGACCTTGCGTGAAGTCCAAGGGCGGTGATCTCATGCCAAGCCCGACGTCGTCCGACTGTTTGTGTTGCCCAAAGGTGATGGTGACATGCCAAGCCCGACGTCGTTCGACCGTGTGTGCTACCCAAAGGCGATGATGGTATGCCACGCCTGACATCATTCGACTGAGTGTGCTTACAAAGATAGTGTTGGCATTTCACGTTCGACGTCGTTCGACTGTGTGTGCTGTCCAAACGCGGTGATGTCCTGCCACGCCCGACGTCATGCGACCGTGTGTGTAGTCCAAGGGCGGTAATGTACTGCTACGCCCAACGTCGTTCGACCGTGTGTGTTGTCTAAGGGCGGTGATGTCATGCCACGCCCGACGTCGTCTTACCGTGCGTGCATTCCAAGGGCGGTGATGTCATGCCATGCTCGACGTCGTCCGACCGTGCATAAAGTCCAAGAGCGGTGATGGCATGTCACGCCTGACATCGTTCAACCGTTTGTGCTTCCCAAAGGCGATGATGGCATGCCACACCCGATGTCGTTCGACCGTGTGTGCTGTCCAAAGGCGGTGATGGCATGTCACACTTGACGTTGTTCGATTGTGTTTACCGTCCAAGGGCGGTGATGTCATGCCACGCCCAACGTCTTTTGACCGTGTGTGCTACCCAAAGGCGATGATGGCATTCCACGCCTGACGTCGTTCGACCCAGTGTGCTGTCCAAAGGCGGTGATGTCATGCCACGCCCGATGTTGCCGACCATGTATGTTGTCCAAAGGCAGTAATGTCATGCCATGACCGACGTTGCCGACCGTGGATGCTGTCCAAGGGCGGATATATCATGCCACGCTCGACGTCTGACCGTGTGTGCTCCCTAATGGCGGTAATGTAATGCCACGCCTGACGTCGTTCGATCGTGTGTGCTATCCAAGGGCAGTGATGCCATGCCACGCCTGACGTCGTCTGACCGTGCGTGCAGTCCAAGGGCGGTGATGGCATGTCACGCCTGACATCGTTCGACCGTTGTGCTGCCCAAAGGCGATGATGGCGTGCCACGCCCGACGTCGTTTGACCATGTGTGCTGTCCAATGGCGGTGATGGAATGTCACGCCCGACTTCATTCGATTGTGTGTGCTATCTAAAGGCGGTGATGTCATGCCACACCTGACGTCATTCGATCGTGTGTTCTTCCCAAAGGCGATGATGCATTCCACGCCTGACGTCGTTTGACCGTGTGTGCTGTCCAAAGGCGATGATGGCATGTCAAGCCTGACGTCGTTCGACTGTGTTTACTGTCTTAGGGCGGTGATGTCATGCCACGCCCGACATCGTTCGACCGTGTGCTACCCAAAGGCGATGATGGCATTCCATGCCTGACGTCGTTCGACCGAGTGTGCTGTCCAATGGCGGTGATGTCATGCCACGCCCGACGTTGCTGACCATGTGTGTTGTTCAAAGGCAGTAATGTCATGCCATGACCGACGTTGCCGACCGTGGATGTTGTCCAAGGGCGGATATATCATGCCACGCCCGACGTCTGACAGTGTGTGCTCCCTAATGGCGGTGATGTAATGCCACGCCTGACGTCGTTCGACCGTGTGTGCTACCCAAGGGCAGTGATGGCATGCCACACGCCTGACGTCGTCTGACCGTGCGTGCAGTCCAAGGGCGGTGATGGCAAGTCACGCCTGATATCGTTCGACTGTTTGTGCTTCCCAAAGGCGATGATGGCATGCCACGCCCGACGTCGTTTGACCATGTGTGCTGTCCAATGGCAGTGATGGCATGTCACGCCCGACTTCATTCGATTGTGTGTGCTATCTAATGGCGGTGATGTCATGCCACGCCTGACGTCATTCGATCGTGTGTTCTTCCCAAAGGCGATGATGCATGCCACGCCTGACGTCGTTTGACCGTGTGTGCTGTCCAAAGGCGATGATGGCATGTCAAGCCTGACGTCGTTCGACCGTGTTTGCCATCCAAGGGCTATGATGGCATGCCACGCTCAATGTCGTTTGACCGTGTGTGCTATCCAAAGGTGGTGATGTCATGCCACGCCCGACGTAGTCTGACCGTGTGTGCAGCCTAAGGGCAATGATGCCATGCCTTGCCCGACGTCGTCCGACCGTGCATGCTGTCTTAGGGCAGTGATGTGATGCCACGCCCGACGTCGTTCGACCGTTTGTTCTTCCCTAGAAGGGTGATGTCATGCCACGTCTGACGTTGCTAACCGTGTGTGCTGTCCAAGGGAGGTGATTTCATGCCATGCCCGACATTGCTAATCGTGTGTGCAGTCCAAGGGCGGTGATGTCATGCCACGCCCGACATCGTTCGACCGTGTGTTCCTTCCAAAGGCGATGATGGCATGCCACGCCCGACACTGTCTGACTGTGTGTGCTAGTCCAAAAGCGATGGTGGAATGCCACGCCCGACGTCTTTTGACAGTGTGTGCTACACAAAGGCGATGATAGAATGCCAAGCTCGACGTCGTTCAACCGTGTGTGCTATCCAAGGGCGGTGATGGTATGCCACACCAGAGGCCATTCGACCGTGTGTGCTGCCCAAAGGCGATGATGGCACGCCACGCCGGACGTCGTTCAACCGTATGTGCTTCCAAATACGATGATGGCATGTCACGCCCAACGTCATTCGACCGTGTGTGCTGTCCAAAGGCAGTGATGTCATGCCACGCCCGACGTTGTCCTACCGTGCATGCCGTCCAAGGGCGGTGATGTCATGCCTCGCCCGACGTCATTCGTCCGTGTGTGTTTTCCAAGGTGGTGATGTCAGGCCATGCCCGACATCATCGACCGTCGCGTCGCGATCTTAGAGGCGGTGATGTCATGCCATGCCCGGCGTTGTTCGATCGTTTGTGCGCCTAAATGCGATGATGGCATGCAGCCCGATGTCATTCCACCGTGTGTACGGCCCGATGGCGATGATGGTATGCCACGCCTGACGTCATTCAACCGTATGTGCTCTCCAAAGGCGGTGATTTCATGCCACGCCCGATGTTGCTGACCATGTGTGATGTCCAAGGGCGGTGAGGTCATGTCATGCCTGACGACGTACAACCGTGCGTGCAGGCCAATGGCGGTGATGGCATGGCATGTCCAACGTCGTTCGATCGTGTGTGGTACCCAAAAGCGATGATGGCATGCCACGCCCGACGTCCTTCGACTATGTGGGCTGTCTAAATGCGGTGATGTCATGCTACGCCCGACGTCATTCGATCGTATGCTCTTCCTAAAGGCGATGATGCATCCCACGCCCGGCGTCGTTCGACCGTGTGTCTTGTCCAAAAGCGATGATGGCATGTCACGCTGGCGCCGTTTGACCGTGCTTGCCGTCTATGGGCTATGATTGCATGTCACGCTCGATGTCGTTCAACCGTGTGTGCTGTCCAAAGGCGGTGATGTCATGCCACGCCCGACGTCGTCCGACCATGCATGCTGTCTTAAGGCGTTGATGTCATGCCATGACCAACGTCGTTCGACCATTTGTGCTGCCCAAAGGCGATGATGGAATGCCACGCCCGACGTCGTTCAACCCTGTGTGCTGCCCAAACGCGATGATGGCATGCCACGCCCGACATCGTTCGACCGTGTGTGCTGTCTAAAGGCGATGATGGCATGTCACACTCGACGTCGTTCGACCGTGTGTACTGTCCAATGGCGGTGATGTCATGCCACGCCCGACGTCGTTCGATTGTGTGTGCTATCCAATGAAGGTGATGTCATGCCACGCCCGAGGTTGTTTGACTGTGTGTGCTGCCCAAAGGCGGTGATGGCATGTCACGCCCGACGTCGTTTGACCGTGTGTGTTGTCCAAAGGCGGTGATGTCGTGCCACGCCTGACGTTGTCCGACCATGCGTGCCGTCCTAGGGCGGTGATTTCATGCCACCACCGATGTCAATCGACCGTGTTGTCAAAGGGCGGTGATGTCATGCCATGCCCGACGTTGTTCAACCGTTTGTGCTGCCCAAATGTGATGATGGCATGCGACGCTCGACATCGTTCGAGCGTGTGTGCTGCCCAAAGGCGATGGTGCCATGCCATGCCCGACGTCGTTAAACCGTATATGCTGTCTAAAGGCGGTGATGGCATGCCACGCCCTACTTCATTTGACCGTGTGTGCTGTCCAAGGGCGGTGATTTTATGCCACGCCCGACTTTGTCGACCGTGTGTGCTGTCCAATGGCGGTGATGTCATGCCACTCCCGATGTTGCCGACCGTGTGTGCTATCCAAGGGCGGTGATGGCATGCCACGCCCGACGTCGTCCGAGCATGTGTGCTGTCCAAGGGCGGTGATGTCATTCTATGCTCGACGTCATCCGACCTTGCATGAAGTCTAAGGGCGGTGATCGCATGCCAAGCCCGACGTCGTCCGATTGTTTGTGTTGCCCAAAGGAGATGGTGACATGCCAAGCCCGGCGTTGTTCGGCGTGTGCTACCCAAAAGCGATGATGGCATGCCACGCGCTGGCGTCGTTCGACCGAGTGTCTTTGTCTAAAGATAGTGATGGCATTTCACGCCCGACGTCGTTTGACTGTGTGTGCAGTCCAAAGGCGGTGATGTCTTTCCACGCCCGTCGTCATGCGACCGTGTGTGTAGTCCAAGGGCGGTAATGTACTGCTACGCCTGATGTTGTTCGACCCTGTGTGCTGTCTAAGGGCGGTGATGTCATGCCACGCCCGACGTCATATGACCGTGCGTGCAGTCAAAGGGTGGTGATGTCATGCCACGCCGGACATCATCTGACCGTGCGTGCAGTCCAAGGGCGGTGATGGCATGTCACGCCTGACATAGTTCGAACATTTATGCTGCCCAAAGGCGATGATGGCATGCCACGCGCGATGTCGTTGTGTGTGTTGTCCAAAGCGGTGATGGCATGTCACACTTGGCGTCGTTCGATTGTGTTTCTTGTCCAAGGGCGGTGATGTCATGCCACGCCCAACGTCATTCGACCGTGTGTGCCACCCAAAGGCGATGATGGCATGCCACGCCTGACGTCGTTTGACCGAGTGTGCTGTCCAAAGACAGTGATGACATTTCGCGCCCGACATCGTTCGACTGTGTGTGCTGTCCAAAGGCGGTGATGTCATTCCACGCCCGACCTTGCCGACCATGTGTGTTGTCCAAGGGCAATGTTGTCATGCCATGACCGACGTTGCCAACCGTGGATGCTGTCCAAGGGTGGATATAACATGCCACGCCCGACGTCGTCCGACCGTGTGTGCTCCCTAATGGCGGTGATGTAATGCAACGCCCGACGTCGTTCGATCGTGTGTGCTATCCAAGGGAAGTGATGGCATGCCACGTCTGGCCTTGCCGACTGTGTGTATTGTCCAAGGGCGATGATTTCATGCGACGCCCGACATTGTTCGATCGTGCGTGCAGTCCAAGGACGGTGATGTCATGCCACGCCCAACGTCATTCGACCGTGTGTGCTGTCCAAGGGCAGTGATGGCATGCCACGCCCGATGTCGTCTGACCGTGCGTGCAGTCCAAGGGCAGTGATGGCATGTCATGCCTGACATCATTCGACCGTGTGTGCTATCCAAAGGCGGTGATGGCATGTCATGCATGACGTCATTCGATTCTGTATGCTGTCTAAAGGCAGTGATGTCATGCCACGGCCGACGTCATTCGATCATGTGTTCTTCCCAAAGGCTATGATGCATGCCACGCCTGACGTCGTTTGACCGTGTGTGCTGTCAAAAGGCGATGATTGCATGTAATGCTAGACGTCGTTCGACCGTGTTTGCCATCCAAGGGATATGATGGCATGCCACGCTCAATGTCGTTTGACCGTGTGAGCTATCCAAGGGCGGTGATGTCATGCCTCGCCCGACGTCGTCCGATTGTGCATGCTGTCTTAGGGCGGTGATGTCATTCCACGCCCGCTGTCGTTCGACTGTTTGTGATGCCCAAGGAGGGTGATGTCATGCCACGTCTGACGTTGCCGACCGTGTGTGCTCTCCAAGAGAGGTGATTTCATGCCACGCCCGACGTTGCTAATCGTGTGTCTTTGTCAGCGTGGTGATGTCATGCCACGCCCGAGCATCGTTCGACCGTGTGTTCCGGCCCAAAGGCGATGATGGCATGCCACGCCCGACACCGTCTGACTGTGTGTGCTAGTCCAAAAGCGATGGTGGAATGCCACGCCCGACGTCGTTTGACTGTTTGTGGTGCACAAAGGCGAAGATGGAATGCCACGCTCGATGTCGTTCGACCGTGTGTGCAGTCCAAGGGCGGTGATGGCATGCCACACCAGATGCCATTCGACCGTGTGTGCTGCCCAAGGGCGATGATGGCACGCCACGCCTGACGTCGTTCAAGCGTATGTGCTGTTTAAAAGTGGTGATGGCATGTCACTCCCGACGTCGTCCGACCGTGTGTGCTGTCCAAGGGCAATGATGTAATGCCACGCCCGACGTTATTAGACCGTTTGTGCTGCCAAATACGATGATGGCATGTCACACCCGACGTCATTCGACCGTGTGTGCTTTCCAAAGGCAGTGATGTCATGCCACTCCAGACGTCGTCCGACCGTGCATGCCGTCCATGGGTGGTGATGTCATGCCACGCCCGACGTCGTTCGTCCGTGTGTGTTTTCCAAGGGCGGTGATGTCATGCCATGCCCGACTTCGTCGAATCGTGTGTGCAGTCTTACGGCGGTGATGTCATGCCATGCCCGACGTTGTTCGATCATTTGTGCTGCCTAAATGCGATGATGGCATGCCACGCCCGATGTCATTCGACCGTTTGTGCTTCCAAAAGGCGATGATGGCATGCCACACCCGACGTCATTCAACCGTATGTTTTGTCCAAAGGCGGTGATGGCATGTCACGCCCGACGTCGTCCAACCATTTGTGCCGTCCAAGAGCGGTGAGGTCATGACACGCCCGATGTTGCCGACCGTGTGTGCAGTCCAAGAGCGGTGATGTCATGCCACGCCCGATGTCGTTCGCTCATATGTGCTACCCAAAAGCGATGATGGCATGCCACGCTCGACGTCGTTCAACCATGTGTGCTGTCCAAAGGCGGTGATGGCATGTCACGGTTGACATCGTTCGACCATGTGTGCTGTCCAAATGCGGTTACGGAATGTCACGCCTGATGTCGTTCGATCGTGTGTGTTGTCCCAAGGCGATGATGGAATGCCATGCCCCACGTTGTTCAACCGTGTCTGCTTTCCAAGGGCAGTGATGGCATGTCATGCCTGACGTCGTTCGATCGCGTTTGCCGTCCAAGGGCTATGATGGCATGCCACGCCTGACATCGTCTGACTGTGTGAGCTAGTCGAAACGCGATGGTGGCATGCCACGCCCGATGTCGTTTGACTGTGTGTGCTTCCAAAAGGTGATGATGGCATGCCACGCCCGATGTCGTTTGACCGTGTGTGCTGCCCAAAGGTGATGATGGCATGCGACGCCCGACGTTGTTCGACTGTGTATGCTGTCCAACGGCGGATATAGCATGTCACGCTCGACGTCGTTCGACCGTGTGTGCTGTCCAAAGGCGGTGATGTCATGCCACGCTTGATGACGCTCGACCGTTTGTACTGCCCAAATCAAAGGGTCGTGATGTCATGCCATGCCCGACGTCATCCGACCTTGCGTGAAGTCCAAGGGCGGTGATCTCATGCCAAGACTGACGTCGTCCGACTGTTTGTGTTGCCCTAAGGTGATGGTGACATGCCAAGCCCGACGTCGTTCGACCGTGTGTGCTACCCAAAGGCGATGATGGTATGCCACGCCTGACATCATTCGATTGAGTGTGCTGTCCAAAGATAGCGTTGTCCTTTCACGCCCGACGTCGTTCTATTGTGTGTGCTGTCCAAAGGCGGTGATGTCCTGCCACGCCCGACGTCATGCGACCGTGTATGTAGTCCAAGGGCGATAATGTACTGCTATGCCCGACGTCGTTCGATCGTGTGTGCTGTCTAAGGGCGGTGATGTCGTGCCACGCTTGACGTCGTCTTACCGTGTGTGGTATCCAAGGGCAGTGATGGCATGCCACGCCCGACGTCGTCCGACCGTGCGTGCAGTCCAAGGGCGGTGATGGCATGTCACGCCTTACATTGTTCGACTGTTGTGCTGCCCAAAGACGATGATGGCATGCCACGCCTGATGTCGTTCAACCGTGTGTGCTGTCCAAAGGCGGTGATGGCATGTCACGCCCGACGTCATTCGATTGTGTGTGCTATCTAAAGGCGGTGATGTCATGCCACGCCCGACATCATTCGATCGTGTGTTCTTCCCAAAGGCGATGATGCATGCCACGCCTGACGTCGTTTGACCGTGTGTGCTGTCCAAAGGCGATGATGGCATGTCAAGCCTGACGTCGTTCGACCGTGTTTGCCATCGAATGGCTATGATGGCTTGCCACGCTCGATGTCGTTTTACCGTGTGTGCTGTCCAAAGGTGGTGATGTCATGCCACGCCCGACGTAGTTTGACCGTGTTCAGCCCAGGGGCAATGATGCCATGCCACGCCCGACGTCGTCCGACCGTGCATGCTGTCTTAGGGCATTGATGTCATGCCACGCCCGACGTCGTTCGACCGTTTGTTCTGCCTAGGGAGGGTGATGTCATGCCACGTCTGACGTTGCTGACCGTATGTGCTATCCAAGGGAGGTGATTTCATGCCACGCCCGATGTTGCTAATCGTGTGTGCAGTCCAAGGGCGGTGATGTCATGCCACGCCCGACATCGTTCGACCATGTGTTCCTTCCAAAGGCGATGATGGCATGCCACGCCCGACACCGTATGACTGTGTGTGCTAGTCCAAAAGCGATGGTGGAATTCCACGCCCGACGTCGTTTGATAGTGTGTGCTGCACAAAGGGGATAATGGAATGCTAAGCTCGACGTCGTTCGACCGTGTGTGCTGTCCAAGGGCGGTGATGGCATGCCACACCAGACGCCATTCGACCGTGTGTGCTGCCCAAAGGCGATGATGGCACGCCATGCCCGACGTTGTTCAACCGTATGTGCTGCCAAATACGATGATGGCATGTAACGCCCGACGTCATTCGACCGTGTGTGCTGTCCAAAGGCAGTGATGTCATGCCACGCCCGACGTTGCCGACCGTGTTTGTTGTCCAAGGGCGGTGATGTCATACCACACCCGGAGTTGTCCGACCGTGCCTGTAGTCCAAAGGAGGTGATGTCATGCCACGCCCAACGTCTATCGACTGTTTGTGCTGCCAAAGGCGATGATGGCATGCCACGCCCGACGTTGTCGACTGTGCGTGCTGTCCCATGGAGGTGATGTTATGCCACGCCCAACGTTGCCGACCGTGTGTGTTGTCCAAGGGCGGTGATGTCATGCTATGCCCGATGTCGTCTAACCGTGCGTGTAGTCCAAGGGTGGTGATGTCATGTCACGCCCGACGTCATCCGACGGTGTGTGTTGTCCAAAGGCGGTGATGTCAGGCCACGCCCGACGTAGTTCGACTGTGTGTGCTGCCCAAGGGCGGTGATGTCATGCCTCGCCCGATGTTGTCCAATCGTGTGTATTGTCCAAGGGCGGTGATGTCATGCCACGCTTGACGTTGTTCGACCGTTTGTGCTGCCCAAAGGCGATGATGGCATGTCAAGCCCAAAGTCGTCTGACCGTGTGTGCAGTGCAAGGGCTGTGATGTCATGTCTTGCCTGACGTCGTTCGACTGTGTGTGCTGCCTAAAGGCGATGATGGCATGCCACGCGTGACGTCGTTTTACCGTGTGTGCTGTCCAAAGGCGGTGATGGAATGCCGCGCCCGACGTCATTCGACCGTTTGTGCTTTCCAAAGGCAGTGATGGCATGTCATGCCTAACGTCGTTCGATCGTGTTTGTTGTCCAAAGTCTATGATGGCATATCACGCCCGACGTCGTTCGACCGTGTGTGCTGCCTAAAGGCGATGATGGCATGCCACGCCCGATGTCGTTCGATCGTGTGTGCTGTCCAAGGGCAGTGATGTCATGCCATGGCCGATGTCGTTCAACCGTGTGTGCTGTCTAAGGGCAGTGATGTAATGCTACACCCAATGAAGTCCGACCGTGTGTGCTGCCAAATGGCGTTGATGTCATGCAACGCCCGACGTCATCTGACCGTGCGTGTAGTCCAAGGGTGATGATGTCATGCCACGCCCAACATCGTTCGACCGTTTGTGCTGCCCAATGGCAATGATGGTATGCCACGCGCGACGTCGTTTGACCGTTTGTGCTGCCCAAAGGCGAAGATGGCATGCCACGCCCGACGTCGTTCGACCGTGTACTCTGCCCAAAGGCGATGATGGCATGCCATGCCCGACGTCGTTTGACCGTGTGTGCTTTCCAAAGGAGGTGATGGCATGTCATACCTGACGTCGTCCGACCGTTTCTGATGTCCAAGGACGGTGATGTCATGACACGCCAGATGTTGCCGGCCGTGTGTGCTGTCCAAGTGCGTTGATGGCACCATGCCCGACGTTGTCTGACCGTGTGTATTGTCCAAGGGCGTTAATGGCATGCCACTCCTGACGTCGACCGACTGTCTGTGCTGCCCCAAGGCAATGATGGCATGCCACTCCCGACTTCGTCCAACCGTGTGTGATGCCTAAAGGCGGTCATTGCATGCCACGCCTAACGTCGTTCGACCGTAATTGCCGTACAAGGGCGATGATGGCATGCCACCCCCGACGTTACCGACCGTGCATGCAATCCAAGGGCAGTGATATCATGCCACGCCCGACGTCGTTCGACCGTGTGTGCTGTCCAACGACGGTGATGTCATGCCACGCCCGATGTCATCTGACCCTGTGTTGTCAAAGCGGTGATGGCATGCCACGCCCGACATCGTCCGCGTATGCGTGCATTCAAGGGCGGTGATGTCATGCCACGCCTGACGTCGTTCAATTGTGTGTGTTGTCCAAGGATGTTGATGTCATGCCACGCCCGACGTTGCCAACCGTGTGTGCTGTCCAAGGGCGGTGATGTCATGCCACACCCGACATCGTCCGACCGTGCGTGCAGTCCAAGGGCGGTGATGTCATGCCACGCCCGACATCGTTCGACCATGTGTGCTGTCCATGAGTGATGATGTCATGCCACACCCGACATCGTCCGACCATGTGTGCTATCAAAGGGCGGTGATGGCATGCCATGCCCGACATCGTTTGACCGTGTGTACTGTCCAAGGGCGGTGATAGCATGCCACACCCGACGTCGTTTGACCGTGTGTGCAACCCAAACGCGATGATGGCATTTCATGTCCGTCGTCGTTCGACCGAGTGTGCTGTTCAAAGGCGGTGATGGCATATCACGCCCGACGTTGCTGCCCAAGGGAGGTGATGGCATGCCACGCGCGACGTCGTCTGACCGGGTGAGCTGTCGAGGGCCGTGATGTCATGCCACGCCCGATGTCGCCTGGTCGGTCGCGTGCAGTCCAAAGGCGGTGATATCATGCCACGCCCAACGTCGTTCGACCATGTGTTCTGTCCATGGGCGGTGATGTAATGCCACACCCGATGTCATCCGACCGTGTGTGCTGTCCAAGGGTGGTGATGGCATGCCACGCCCGACATCGTTCGACCGTGTGTACTTTCCAAAGGCGGTGATGGCATGCCATGCCCGACGTTGTCCGATGTCTATGCTGCCCAAACGCGATTATGGCATGTCATGCTGGATGTCGTTCGACCGAGTGTGCTGTCCCAAGGAAGTGATGGCATATCACGCCCGACGTCGTTCGACCGTGTGTGTTGTCCAAGAGCGGTGATGTCATGCCACACCCGACATCGTCTGACATGTGTGCTGTCCAATGGCAGTAATTATATGCCATGCCCGACGTTGTTTGACCGTGTGTACTGTCCAAGGGAGGTGATAGCATGCCACACCCGATGTTGCCGACCGTTTGTGCTGCACAAAGGCGATGATGGCATGGCAAGCCCGACGTCGTTTGACTGTGTGTGCTACCCAAACGCGATATTGGCATGTCATGTCCGATGTTGTTCGACCGAGTGTGCTGTCCAAAGGCAGTGATGGCATATCACGCTCGATGTCGTTCGACCGTGTGTGCTGTCCAAGGGCAGTGATGGCATGCCATGCGCGACGTCGTCTTATTGTTTGTGCTGTCCAAGGGCCGTGATGTCAAGTCACGCCCGATGTCGTCTGACCGTGTGTGCTGTCCAAGGCCGACGATGCCATTCCAAGCCTGACGTAATCCGACCGTGTGTGCTGTCCAAGGGCGGTGATGGCATGCCACGCCCGACGTCGTCCGACTGTGTGTGCTGTCCAAGGGCGGTGATGTCATGTCACACCTGACGTTGTTTGACACCGTGTTCTTCCCAAGGCCGGTTATGTAATGCCACGCCCGACGTAGTCCGACTGTGTGTGCTGTTTAAGGGCAGTGATGTCATGCCACGTCCGATGTTGCCGACCGTGTTTGTTGTCCAAGGGCGGTGATGTCATACCACACCCGGAGTTGTCCGACCGTGCCTGTAGTCCAAAGAAGGTGATGTCATGCCACGCCCAACGTCTATCGACTGTTTGTGCTGCCAAAGGCGATGATGGCATGCCACACCCGACGTCGTTGGACCGTGTGTGCTGTCGAACAGCGGTGATGGCATGTCACGCCTGATGTCGTTCGACCGTGTTTGCCGTCCAAGGGCTATGATGGCATGCCCCACCCGGCGCCCTTCGCCGATCGTGTGTGCTCCCAAAGGCGGTGTTGTCATGCCACGCTTGGCGTCGTCCGACCGTGTTCTTTGCCTAAGGGGAGGATGTCATGCCAAGCCCGATGTTTCCGATCGTGTGTGGTGTCTCAGCGCGGTGATGTCACGCCACGCCCGTCGTCGTGTTAATGTTCGTGTAGTCCAAGGGCGGTGATGTCATTCCATGCCCAACGTCGTTCAACTGTGTGTGCTTTCCAAAGGCGGTGATGTCAAGCCACACCCGACGTCGTTCGACCGTGTGTGCTGCCCAAAGGCGATGATGTCATGCCTTGCCCCGTCGTCCTCGTGTGTCTTTGTCGAGGAGGTGATGTCATGTCACGCCAGACGTCGTTCGATGGTCTGTCCTGCCCAGGATGGTGATGTCATGCCACGCCTGACGTCGTTAGACCGTGTGTGCTGTCCAATGGCGCAATGTCATGCCACGTCCGATGTTGCCGACCGTGTGTGCTTTCCAAGGGCGGTGATGTCATACCACGCCCGATGTCGTACGACCGTGCGTGTAGTCCAAGGGCAGTGATGTCATGCCACGCCCTACGTCGTTCGACCGTGTGTGCTGCCCAATGGCGATGATGGCATTCCACGCCCGACGACGTTCGATCGTGTGGGCTGTCACAAGGCGGTGATGGCATGCCACGCCTGACATCGTTTGACCGTGTTTGCCATCCAAGGGCTATGATGGCATGCCACACCCGACGTCGTTCGACTGTGTGTGCTGCCCAAAGGCGATGATGGCATGCCACGCCCGACGTTGTTCGACCGTGTGTAATGTCCAAGGGCGGTGATGTCTGCCACACCTGACGTCGTTCGACCGTATGTGCTGTCCAAGGGTGGTGATGTCATGCCACGCCCGACGTCATCCGACCGTGTGTGCTTTCCAAGGGCTGTGATGTCATTCCACGCCGGACGTCGTCCGATCGTGCGTGCAGTCCAAGAGCAATGATGGCATGCCACGCCCGACGTCGTTTGAGCGTGTGTGCTGTCAGAGGGCGGTGATGTCATGCCACGCCCGACATCGCCCTACCGTGTGTGTTGTCCAAGGCCGGTGATTCCATTCCATGACCGACGTCTTCCGACCGTGTGTGCTGTCTAAGGGTGGTGATGGCATGCCACGCCCGACGTCGTCCGACTGTGTGTGCTGTACAAAGGCGGTGATGTCATGTCACGCCTGACGTCGTTCGACAGTGTGTTCTGCCTCAGGGCAGTTAAGTCATGCCAGGACAGACGTCATTCGACCGTGTGTGCAGTCCAAGGGCGGTGATGTCATGCCACGCTCGATATTACAGACCATGTGTGCTTTTCAAGGGCGATGATGTCATGCCACTCCCGAAGTCATCCGATCGTGCGTGTATTCCAAGGGAGGTGATGTCATGCCACGCCTAACGTCGTTCGACCGTTTGTGCTGCCCAATGGCGATGATGGCATGACACGCCCGACGTCGTTCGACCGTGTGTGCTGTTGAAAGGCGGTGATGGCATGTCACGCCTGATGTCGTTCGACCGTGTTTGTCTTCCAAGGGCTATGATGGCATACCCAACCCGACGTCCTTCGCTCGTGTGTGCTGCCCAAAGGCGATGATGGCATGCCACGCCCGACGTCGTTCGATCGTGTGTGTTGTCCAAATGCGATGATGGCATACTACGCCCGACGTCATTCGACCGTGTGTGCTGTCCAAAGGCGGTGATGGCATGTCACTACCGACGTTGTTCGACTGTATGTGCTGTCCAAAGGCGCTGATGTCATGCCACGCCCGACGTCATTCGACCGTGTGTGCTGCCAAAAGGCGATGATGGCATGTAATTCCCAACGTCGTTCGACAGTGTGTGCTGTCCAAAGGCGGTGATGGCATGTCACGACTGATGTCGTTAGACCGTGTTTGCCGTCCAAGGGCTCTGATGGCATGCCATGCCCGACGTTGCCGACCGAGTGTGTTGTCCAAGGGCGTCGATGTCATGCAACACCCGATGTTGTCGACCGTGTGTGCTGTCAAAGGGCGGTGATGTCATGCCACGGCTGACATCGTCCAACCATGCGTGCAGTCCAAGGGCGGTGATTTCATGCCATGCCTGACGTCGTTCGACCATGTTTGCTGTCCTAGGGAGGTGATGTCATGCCACGCCCGACGTCGTCTGACCGTGCGTGCAGTCCAAGGGCGGTGACGTCATGCCACGCCCCACGTCGTCCCACCATGCGTGCAGTTCAAGGCCAGTGATGTCATGCCACGCCCGACATCGTTCGACCGTGTGTGCTGTCCAAGGTCGGTGATGTCATGCCACGCCCGACATCGTATGACCGTGTGTGCGTCCAAAGGCGGTGATGTCTTGCCGTTCCTGACGTTGTCCAACCGTGCGTGCAGTCCAAGGGCGGCGATGTGATGCCACGCCCGACGTCGTTCGACCGCGTGTGCTGTCCAAGGGAGTTAATGTCATGCCACGCCCGACGTTGCCGACCGTGTGTGCTGTCCAAGGGTGGTGATGTCATGCCATACCCGACGTAGTCCGACCGTGCATTCCTTCTAAGGGCAGTGCTTTTATGCCACTCCCGACGTCTTGCGACCGTTTGTGCCGTCCAAGGGCGATGATGTCATGACATGCCCGACAATGTTCGACCGTTTGTGATTCCCAAAGTCGATGATGGCATGCCACGGCTGATGTCGTTCGACCGTGTGTGCTTCCCAAAGGCGAAGATGGCATGTCACGCGCGATATCGTTCGACCGTGTGTGCTGTCCAATTGCGGTGATGTTATGCCACGCCCGAAGTCGTTCGACCGTGTGTGCTGTCCAAGGGCCGTGATGGCATGCCACGCCCGACGTCATTCGACCGTGTGTTTTGCCCAAAGGCGATGATGGCATGCCACGCTCGACGTCATTCGACTGTGCTGTCCAAAGGCGATGATGGCATGCCACACCCGATGTCATTCGACTGTGTTTGTCGTACAAGGGAGATGATGGCATAACACACCCGACATTGCCGACCGTGTGTGTTGTCCAAGGGCGGTGAAGTCATGCCACGCCTGTTGTCGTCATACAATGTGTCTTTGTCGAAGGGCGGTTTTGTCATGCCATGCCCGGCGTTGCGAGCGTGTGTCTTGTCCAAGGCGGTGATATCATGCCATACCTGATGTCGTCCGACCGTGCGTGCAGTCCACGGGAGATGATTTCAAAGCCACGCTTGACGTCGTTCCACTGTTTATGCTTCCCAAAGGCGATGATGGCATGCCACGTACGACGTTGCCGACCGTGTGTGCTGTCCAAGGGCGGTGATGGCATGCCACACCCGACGTCGTCCGACTGTGTGTGCATTCCAAAGGCGATGATGGCATTCCACGCGCGACGTTGTTCGAATGTTTGTGCTGCCCAAAGGCGATGATGGCATCCCACGCCCGACATCGTTCGACCGTGTGTGCAGTCGTATGGCGATGATACCACGTCATGCCCGACGTCATTCGACCGTGGGTGCTATCCAATGGCTGTGATGGCATGCCACACCAGACATTGTTTGACCGTGTTTGCGATCCAAGGGCTATGATGACATGCCACGCCCGACGTCGTTCGACCATGTGTGCTGTCCAAAGGCGGTGATGGAATGCCACGCCCGACGTCGTTCGAACGTGTGTGATGTCCAATGGCAATTATGGCATGTCACTCCTGACGTCGTTGGACCGTGTTTGCCGTCCAAGGTCTATGATGGCATGCAACGCCTGACGTCGTTCGGCCGTGTGTGATGCCTGACGGCGAGGATGGCATTCCACGCGCAACGTCGTTTAAACGTTTTTGCTGCCCAAAGGCGATGATGGCATGCCACGCCCGACATCGTTCGGCCGTGTGTGCTATCCAAAGGCGATGATGGCATGTCACGCCCGACCTCGTTTGACCGTTTGTGCTACCCAAAGGCTATGATGGCATGCCACGAGCGACGTCATTCGACCATTTGTGCATCCCGAAGGCGATGATGACATGCCACACCCAGCGTCGTTCGACTATATGTGCAAAGCGCGATGATGGCATGCCTCGCCCGGCGTCGTTTGACCATGTGTGTTGTCAAAGCGGTGATGTCATTCCACGCCCGACGTTGTCCGATCGTGCGTGTAGTCTAAAGGTGGTGATGTCCAAAAGCGGTGATGGCATTTCACGCCCGTCTTTGTTCGACCGTCTGTCTTTGTCTAAAGCGGTGTTGTCATGCCACACCCGACGTTGTTCGACCGTGTGTGCTGCACAAATGCGATGATGGCATGTCACGCCCGACGTCGTTTGACCGTGTGTGCTGTCCAAGGGTGGTGATGTGATGCCATGCTCGACGTTGCCGTCTTGTGTGTCTTTGTCATTCTCTGGCCGGACGTCGTTTGGCGTATTTCTTGTCCAAGGGCACCGAATGCATGACACGCCCGACGTCGTCTGATTGTGTGTGCTGTCCAAGGGCGGTGATGTCATGCCACGCCCGACGTCGTTTGACAGTGTGTGCTGCTCAAGGGCGGTGATGTCATGCCATGCTCGACGTTGTCCGACCATGTGTGCCGTACAAGGGCGGTGATAGCATGCCACACACGACGTTGCCAACCGTGTGTGCTGTCAAAGGGCGGTGATGTCATGCCACGCCTGACGTTGCCAACCCTGTGTGTTGTCCAAGGGCGGTGATGTCATACCACGCCCGACGTTGCCAACCGAGTGTGTTGTCCAAGGGCTGTGATTTCATGCCACGCCCAACGTCATTCGACCGTGCGTGTAGTCTAAGGGCGGTGATGTCATGCCACGCCCAACATCGTTCGACTGTGCATGCTGCCCAGAGGCGATGATGGCATGCCACGCCCGACATCGTTCGACCGTGTGTGCTGTCCAAAAGCGGTGATAGCATGTCAAGTCTGACGTCGTTTGACCGTGTTTGCCATCCAAGGGCGGTGATAGCATACAACGCACGACGTTTCCGACCGTGTGTGCTGTCCAAGGGCGGTGATGTCATGCCATACCCGACGTTGCCAACCGTGTGTGTTGTCCAAGGGCGGTGATGTAACACCACGCCTGACGTTGCCAACCGAGTGTGTAGTCAAAGGCCGGTGATTTCATGCTACGCCCAACGTCGTTCGACCGTGCGTGTAGTCGAAGGGCGGTGATGTCATGCCACGCCCAACATCGTTCGACTGTGCGTGCTGCCCAAAGGCGATGATGGCTTGCCATGCCCGACATCGTTCGACCGTGTGTGCTGTCCAAAAGCGGTGATGGCAGGTCATGCCTGACGTTGTTCGACCGTGTTTGCCATCAAAGGGCTATGATGGCAATCCACGCCCGACGTCGTTCGACAATGTGTGCTGCCCAAAGGCGATGATGGCATGCCACGCCTGACGTCGTTCGACAGGAGTATGCTGTACAAAAGGGGTGACGTCATGCCACGCCCCACGCCCCAAGTCGTCTGACCGTGCGTGTAGTTCATGGCCGGTGATGTCATGCCACGCCCGACATCGTTCGACCGTGTGTTCTGTCCAATGGCAGTGATGTCATGCCACGCCCATCATCGTATGACTGTGTGTGCCGTCCAAAGGCAGTGATGTCATGCGATGCCTGACGTCGTCCAACCGTGCATGCAGTCCAAGGGCGGCGATGTGCCACGCTCGACGTCGTCTAACCATGTGTGCTGTCTAAGGGAGGTAATGTCAAGCAACGCCCGACGTTGGAGACCGTGTGTGCTGTCCAAGGACGGTGATGTCATGTCACACCTGACGTAGTCCGATCGTGTGTGCCGTCCAAGAGCGGTGCTTTCATGCCACGCCTGACGTCCTTCGATCGTGTGTGCTGTCCAAGGGCGATGATGTCATGCCACGCCCGACATCGTTCGACCATTTGTGTTGCCAAAAGGCAATGATGGCATGCCACGCCCGACGTCATTCGACAGTGTGTGCTGCCCAAAGGAGAAGATGGCATGCCACGCAAGACATCATTCGATCGTATGTGCTGTCCAATGGCGGTGATGTCATGCCACGCCCGACGTCATTCGACCGTGTGTGCTGTCTAAGGGCCATGATGGCATGCAATGCCCGACGTCGTTCGGCCGTGATGTCTTTGTCTAAAAGCGATGATGGTATACCACACCCGGCGTTGTTTGGCCGTGTTTGCCATCAAGGGGCGAAGATGGCATGCGACACCGGCGTTGGCGGCGTGTCTTGTCCAAGCGATGATGTCATGCCATACACGGCGTTGGCGGCGTGTGTCTTTGTCAAGGCGGTGATGTCATGCAACGCCAGTAAATACGGCCGTGTGTGTTGTCCAAGGGCGGTTATGTCATGCCACGCCAGTCGTTGTTCGACTGTGTGTGCTTTCCAAAGGCGGTGATGGCATGCCACGCCCGACGTCGTTCGACCATTTTTGCTGTTCATGGGTGAGGATGGCATGCTACGCCCGACTCCATCCGACTGTTTGAGCAAGTTTAAAGACGATGATGGCATGCCACGCCCGACATCGTCTGACCGTGCGTGTAGTCCAAGGGTGGTGATGTCATACCATGCCCGACGTCGTCTGACTGTGAGTGCAGTCCTCTGGTTGTGATGTCATGCCACACCCGACGTCGTTCGACCGTGTGTGGTGCCCAATGGAGATGATGACATGCCACACCCGATGTCATTCAACCGTGTTTGTCGTCCTAGGGCGATGATGGCATGCCACGCGACTGTGTGAGCTAGTCCAAAGGCGATGATGGGATGCCATGCCTGATGTCGTTCGACTGTTTGTACTGTCCCAAGGCTATGATGGCATGACACACCTGACATCGTTCGACCGTGTGTGTTATCTAAAGGCAATGATAACATGCCACGCCCGACTCTACCGACCTTGTGTGTTGTCCAAGCGGTGATGACATACCACGCCCGGCGTCGTCGACCGTCGCGGCGATCAAGGCTAGTGATGTCATGCCACGCCCGTTGACGTTCGACCATTTGTGCTGCCCAAAGGCGATGATGCCATGCCATGCCCGACGTCGTTCGATCGAGTGTGCTGTCCAAAAGAGGTGATGGCATTTCATGCCTGACATCGTTCGACCGCGTGTGATGTCAAAAGGCGGTGATGTGATGCCATGCCCTACGTCGTTAGACCGTGTGTGTTGCTCAATGCCAATGATGGCATGCAACGCCCGACGTCATTAGACTGTGTGTGCTGTCCAAGCGCGGTGATGTCATGCCATGCTCGACGTCGTCCGACCTTGTGTGTTGTCCAAGGGCGCTGATGTCATGCCACGCCCGACGTCATCCGTGCGCGTCGCGATCAAGCCGGTGATTACATGCCACGCCAAACGTCGTCTGGCCGTGTGTGTTGTCCAAGAGCGGTGATTTCATGCCACGCCTGACGTTACCAACCGTGTGTGTTGTCCAAGAGAGGTGATGTCATGCCACGCCCGATGTCGTCCGTCATTGTGTTTTGTCCAAGGGCGGTGAAGTCATGCCACGCCCGATGTCATCCGATCGTGCGTGCAGTCCAAGGGCGGTGATGGCATGCCACGCTCGACGTCATTCGACCGTGTGTGCTGTCCTAGGGAAGTGATGTCATGCCACGCCCGACGTCGTTCGATCGTGCGTGCAGCCCAAGGACGGTGATGTCATGCCATGCCCGACGTCGTTCGATCGAGTGTGTTGTCCAAAATCGGTGATGAAAATTCACGCCCGATGCCGTTTGACCGTGTGTGATGTCCAAAGGCGATGATGTCATGCCACGCCCGACGGCGTTCGATCGTGTGTGCTGCCAAAAGTCGATGATGGCATGTCACGCCCGACGTCGTTCGACCGTGTGTGCTGTTCAATGGCGGTGATGTCATGCCACGCATGACATCGTCCGACTGTGTGTGCTGTCGTTCCACGGCGGACGTCTTTCGACTATGTGTGCTGTCCAAGGGCGGTGATGGCATGACACGCCCGACGTCGTCTGATCGTGTGTGTTGTCCAAGGGAGGTGATGTCATGTCACGCCCGACGTCGTCCGACCGTGTGTGCTACCCAAGGGTTGTGATGTCATGACATGCCCGACGTTGTCCGACCATGTGTGTTGTCTAAGGGAGGTGATGGCATGTCACGCACGCAGCGTTGCCCGACCGTGTGTCTTTGTCGAGGCGGTGATGTCATGCCACACCCGGCGTTGCCAGCGGTGTGTCTTTATCGAGGTAGTGATGTCATGCCACGCCGAACGTCGTCTGACCGTGCGTGTAGTCCAAAGGCGGTGATGTCATGCCACGCCCGACATCGCTTGATTGTGTATGCTGCCCAGAGGCGATGATGACATGCCACGCCCGCCAACGTCTGACCGTGTGTGCTTTCCAAAAGTGGTGATGGCATGTCAAGCATGACGTTGTTCGACCGTGTTTGCCGTCCTAGGGCTATGATGGCATGCCACGCCCGACGTCGTTCGACAGTGTGTGCATCCCAAAGGCGATGATGGAATGTCTCGCCCGACGTCGTTCGACGGAGTATGCTGTCCAATGGCGGTGATGTCATGCCTCACCCGACGTAGTCTGACCTTGTGTGCTGCCCAAGGGCAGCGATGATATGCCACACCTGACGTCGTCCGACTGTGTGTGTTGTCCAAGGTCGGTGATGTCATGCCACGCCTGACGCTGCCAACAATGTGTGCTGTCCAAGGGCGGTGATGTCATGCCACGCCCGACGTTGCCAACTGTGTGTGCTATCCAAGGGTGGTGACATCATGCCACGCCCCACGTCGTTCGACCGTGCGTGCAGTTCAAGGCCAGTGATGTCATGCCACGCTCGACATCGTTTGACCGTGTGTGCTGTCCAAGGTCGGTGATGTCATGCCACGCTTGACATCGTATGACCATGTGTGTCGTCCAAGGGCGGTGATGTCTTGCCGTGCCTAACGTTATCCAACCGTGCGTGTAGTCCATGGGCGGCGATGTGATGCCACGCTCGACGTCGTTTTATCGCGTGTGCTGTCCAAGGGAGGTAATGTCATGCCACGCCCGACGTTGCTGACCGTGTGTCTTTGTCGAGGTGGTGATGTCATGCCATACCCGGCGTAGTCCGACCGTGCGTGCCTTCCAAGGGCGATGCTTTCATGCCACGCCCGGCGTCTTTCGACCGTTTGTGCCGTCAAAGGCGGTGATGTCATGACATGCGAGAATGTTCGACCATTTGTGCTGCCCAAAGTGGATGAAGGCATGCCACGCCTGACGTCGTTCGACCGTGTGTGCTCCCCAAAGGCGAAGATGGCATGTCACGCGCGACATCGTTCGACCGTGTGTGCTATCCAATTGCGGTGATGTTATGCCACGCCCGACGTCGTTCGACCGTGTGTGCTGTCCAAGGGCTGTGATGGCATGCCACGCCCGACGTCATTTGACCGTGTGTTTTGCCCAAAGGCGATGATGGCATGCCACGCCCGACTGTGTGTGCGGTCCAAAGGCTATGATGGCATGCCACACCCGATGTCATTCCACCGTGTTTGTCGTCCAAGGAAGATGATGGCATAACACACCTGACGTTGCCGACCGTGTGTGTTGTCCAAGGCCGATGAGGTCATATAACACCCGACGTTGCCGACCGTGTGTGCTGTCCAAGGCTGGTGATGTCATGCCACACCCGACGTCGTCTGATCGTGTGTGCTGTACAAAGGCGGTGATGTCAGGCCACGAGCGATGTAGTCCGACTAGGTGTGCTGCCCAAGGGTGCTGATGTATTGCCACGCCCGACGTCGTTCGACCGTGTGTACTATCTAAGGGCGGTGATGTCATGCCACTCCTGACATTGCCGACCCTGTGTGCTATCCAAGGGCGGTGATATCATGCCATGCCTGACGTCGTTTGACCATGTGTGCTGCCCAAATGAGATGATAGCATGTCACGCTCGACGTCGTTTACCGTGTGTGCTGTCCAAAGGCGGTGATGGCATGTCACGCCCGACGTCGTTCGACTGTGTATGCTGTCCAAAGGCGGTGATGGAATGTCACACCCGACTTTGTTCGACAGTGTATGCTGTCCAAGGGCGGTGATGGCATGCCACGCTCGACGTCATCCGAAAATACGTGCAGTCCAAGGGCGGTGATGTCATGCCACACCCGACGTAATTCGACCGTGCGTGCAGTCCAAGGGCGGTGATCGCATGCCACGCTTGACGTTGTTCGACCGTGTGTGCTATCCAAAGGCCGTGATGTCATGCTACGCTCGACGTCGTCCCACTGTGCGTGAAGTCCAAGGTCGGTGATGTCTTGCCACGACCGACATCATTCGACCTTTTGTGCTGCCCAAACGCGATGATGGCATGCCTCGCCCGACGTCGTTTGACCATGTGTGTTGTCCAAGGGCGGTGATGTCATTCCACGCCCGACGTTGTCCGACCATGCGTGTAGTCTAAAGGCGGTGATGTCATGCCACACCCGATGTCTTCGACCGTGTGTGCTGTCCAAGGACGGTGATGTGATGCCACGCCCGACATCATCTAATCGTGAGTGCCGTCTAAGCGCTATGAAGGCATGCCACGCCCGATGTCGTTCGACCGAGTGTGCTGTCCGAAGGTGGTGATGGCATTTTACGCATGATGTCGTTCGACTGTGTGTGCTGTCCAAAGGCGGTGATGTCATACCACGCCCGACGTCCTTCGATCGTATGTGCTGTCCAAAGGCGGTGATGGCAAGTCACGCCCGACGTCGTTCGACCGTGTATGCTATCCAAAGGCGGTGATGTCATGCCACGGCCGACGTCGTTTGACTGTGTGTGCCGCCCAATGGAGATGATGGCATGCCATGCCCGACGTCGTCCGACCGTGTGTGCTGTCCAAGGGCCATGATGGCATGCGACGCCTGACGTTGTTCAACCGTGTGTGCTGTCCAAAGGCGGTGATGGCATGCCACACCTGACGTCGTTCGACCGTGTTTGCGGTCCAAGGGTTATGATGGCATGCCACACCTGACCTCGTTCTACCGTGCAAGCAGTCCAAGCCTAGTGATGTCATGCCACGCCCGATGACGTTCGACCATTTGTGCTCCCCAAAGGTGATGATGCCATGCCATGCCCGACGTCGTTCGATCGAGTGTGCTGTCCAAAAGCGGTGATGGCATTTCATGCCTGACGTCGTTCGACCGCGTGTGCTGTCAAAAGGCGGTGATGTGATGCCATGCCCTACGTCGTTCGACCGTGTGTGTTGCCCAATGCCAATGATGGCATGCAATGCCCGACGTCATTAGACTGTGTGTGCTGTCCAAGTGCGGTGATGTCATGCCACGCTCGATGTCGTCCGACCTTGTGTGTTGTCCAAGGGCGCTGATGTCATGACATGCCCGACGTCATCCGACTGTGCGTGCAGTCCAAGGCCGGTGATTACATGCCACGCCAAACGTCGTCTGGCCGTGTGTGTTGTCCAAGGGCGGTGATGTCATGCCACGCCTGACGTTACCGACCGTGTGTGTTGTCCAAGGGAGGTGATGTCATGCCACGCCCGACGTCGTCCGACAGTGTGTTTTGTCCAAGGGCGGTGAAGTCATGCCACGCCCGATGTCGTCCGATCGTGCGTGCACTCCAAGGGCGGTGATGGCATGCCACGCTCGACGTCATTCGACCGTTTGTGCTGTCCTAGAGAAGTGATGTCATGCCACGCCCAACGTCGTCCGACCGTGCGTGCAGCCCAAGGACGGTGATGTCATGCCACGCTCGACGTCGTTCGATCGAGTGTGTTGTCCAAAATCGGTGATGGCAATTCACGCCCGATGCTCTCGATCGTGTGTGCTGTCCAAAGGCGATGATGTCATGCCCCACCCGACGGCGTTTGATTGTGTGTGCTGCCAAAAGTCGTTGATGGCATGTCACGCCCGACATCGTTCGACCGTGTGTGCTGTCCAATGGCGATGATGTCATGCCACGCCTGATGTCGTCCGACTGTGTGTGCTGTCGTTCCACGGCGGACGTCTTTCGACTGTGTGTGCTGTCTTAGGGCGGTGATGGCATGACATGCCCGACTTCGTCTGATCGTGTGTGTTGTCCAACGGAGGTGATGTCATGCCACGCCCGACGTCGTCCAATCGTGTGTGCTACCCAAGAGTGGTGATGTCATGCCATGCCCGACGTTGTCCGACCATGTGTGTTTTCTAAGGGCGGTGATGGCATGTCACGCACGACGTTGCCGACCGTGTGTGCTGTCCAAGGTGTGATGTCATGCCACACCCGACGCGTTATAGCGGTGTGTCTTTGTCAAGGGTAGTGATGTCATGCCACGCCCAACGTCGTCTGACCGTGCGTGTAGTCCAAAGGCGGTGATGTCATGCCACGCCCGACATCGCTCGATTGTGTGTGCTGCCCAGAGGCGATGATGGCATGCCACGCCCGCCAACGTCTGACCGTGTGTGCTGTCCAAAAGCGGTGATGGCATGTCACGCATGACGTTGTTCGACCCTGTTTGTCGTCCTAGGGCTATGTTGGCATGCCACGCCCGACGTCGTTCGACAGTGTGTGTATCCCAAAGGCGATGATGGCATGCCTCGCCCGACGTCGTTCGACGGAGTATGGGTCCAATGGCGGTGATGTCATGCCTCACCCGACGTAGTTTGACCGTGTGTGCTGCCCAAGGGCAGCGATGATATGCCACACCTGACGTCGTCCGACCGTGTGTGCTGTCCAAGGTCGGTGATGTCATGCCACGCGTGACGCTGCCAACAGTGTGTGCTGTCCAAGGGCGGTGATGTCATGCCACGCCCGAAGTTGCCGATTGTGTGTTCTATCCAAGGGCGGTGACATCATGCCACGCCCCACGTCGTTCGACCATGCGTGCAGTTCAAGGCCAGTGATGTCATGCCATGCCCGACATCGTTTGACCGTGTATGCTGTCGAAGGTCGGTGATGTCATGCCACGCTTGACATCGTATGACCGTGTGTGCCGTCCAAGGGCGGTGATGTCTTGCCGTGCCTGACGTCATCCAACCGTGCGTGCAGTCCATGGGCGGCGATGTGATGCCACGCTCGACGTCGTCTTACCGCGTGTGCTGTCCAAGGGAGGTAATGTCATGCCACGCCCGACGTTGCCGACCGTGTGTGCTGTCCAAGGGTGGTGATGTCATGCCATACCTGACGTAGTCCGACCGTGCGTGCCTTCCAAGGCCGGTGCTTTCATGCCACGCCCGACGTCTTTCGACTGTTTGTGCCATCCAAGGGCGGTGATGTCATAAAAGACTGACAATGTTCCACCATTTGTGCTGCCCAAAGTGGATGATGGCATGCCACGCCTGACGTCGTTCGACCATGTGTGCTCCCCTAAGGCGAAGATGGCATGTCACGCGCGACATCGTTCGACCGTGTGTGCTGTCCAATTGCGGTGATGTTATGCCACGCCCGACGTCGTTCGACCGTGTGTGCTGTCCAAGGGCCGTGATGGCATGCCACGCCCGACGTCATTCGACCGTGTGTTTTTCCCAAAGGCGATGATGGCATGCCACGCCCGACGTCATTCGACTGTGTGTGCGGTCCAAAGGCGATGATGGCATGCCACACCCGATGTCATTCGACCGTGTGCATGCGTCGAGGAGATGATGGCATAACACACTGGCGTTGCCCGACCGTGTGTGTTGTCCAAGGCGATGATGTCATACAACACCGGCGTTGCCCGGCCGTGTGTCTTTATCCTAGGCCGGTGATGATGTCATGCCACGCCCGACGTCGTCTGATCGTGTGTGCTGTGCAAAGGCGGTGATGTCAGGCCACGCGCGATGTAGTCCGACTAGGTGTGCTGCCCAAGGGCGCTGATGTATTGCCACGCCCGTCGTCGTTCGACCGTGTGTACTATCTAAGGGCGGTGATGTCATGCCACTCCTGACATTGCCGACCGTGTGTGCTGTCCAAGGGCGGTGATATCATGCCATGTCTGACGTCGTTTGACCATGTGTGCTGCCCAAATGAGATGATAGCATGTCACGCTCGACGTCGTTTACCGTGTGTGCTGTCCAAAGGCGGTGATGGCATGTCACGCCCGACGTTGTTCGACTGTGTATGCTGTCCAAAGGCGGTGATGGAATGTCACACCCGACTTTGTTCGACAGTGTATGCTGTCCAAGGGCGGTGATGGCATGCCACGCTCGACGTCATCCGAAAATACGTGCAGTCCAAGGGCGGTGATGTCATGCCACGCCCGACGTAATTCGACCGTGCGTGCAGTCCAAGGGCGGTGATCGCATGCCACACTTGACGTTGTTCGACCGTGTGTGCTATCCAAAGGCGGTGATGTCATGCTACGCTCGACGTCGTCCCACTGTGCGTGAAGTCCAAGGTCGGTGATGTCATGTCACGACTGACATCATTTGACCTTTTGTGCTGCCCAAACGCGATGATGGCATGCCTCGCCCGACGTCGTTTGACCATGTGTGTTGTCCAAGGGCGGTGATGTCATTCCACGCCCGACGTTGTCCGACCATGCGTGTAGTCTAAAGGCGGTGATGTTATCCCACACCCGATGTCTTCGGCCGTGTGTGCTGTCCAAGGACGGTGATGTGATGCCACGCCCGATGTCGTCTGATCGTGAGTGCCGTCTAAGCACTATGAAGTTATGCCACGCCCGATGTCGTTCAACCGAGTGTGCTGTCCGAAGGTGGTGATGGCATTTCACGCATGATGTCGTTCGACTGTGTGTGCTGTCCAAAGGCGGTGATGTCATACCACGCCCGACGTCCTTCGATCGTATGTGCTGTCCAAAGGCGGTGATGGCAAGTCACGCCCGACGTCGTTCGACCGTGTATGCTATCCAAAGGCGGTGATGTCATGCCACGGCCGACGTCGTTCGACTGTGTGTGCCGCCCAAAGGAGATGATGGCATGCCATGCCCGACGTCGTCCGACCGTGTGTGCTGTCCAAGGGCCATGATGGCATGCTACTCCTGACGTATTTCAACCGTGTGTGTTGTCCAAAGGCGGTAATGGCATGCCACACCTGACGTCGTTCGACCGTGTTTGCGGTCCAAGGGCTATGATGGCATGCCACGCGTGACGTCGTTCGACCATGTGTGCTGCCCAAAGGCGATGATGGCATGCCACTCGCGACGTTGTTCGACCGTGTGTGCTGTCCAAAGTCGGTGATGTCATGCCACGCCCAATGTCGTTCGACCGTGTGTGCTGCCCAAAGGTGATGATGGCATGCCACGCCCGACGTCGTTCAACCGTGTTTGCCGTCCATGGGCGAAGATGGCATGCCACGTTTCACGCCGTCCGAGTATGTGAGCTAGTCAAAAGATGATGATTACATGCCACGCCCGACGTCGTCCGACCATGCGTGTAGTCCAAGGGTTGTGATATCATACCATGCCCGATGTCGTTCGACCGTGTGTGCTGTCCAAGGGCGGTGATGTCATACCACGCACGACGTCGTCCTACTGTGCGTGCAGTCCTCTGGCAGTGATGCCATGCCACACCCAACGTCATTCGACCGTGTGTGCTGCCCAAAGGCGATGATGGCATGCCTCGCCCGACGTCGTTTGACCATGTGTGTTGTCCAAGGGCGGTGATGTCATTCCACGCTCGACGTTGTCCGACCATGCGTGTTGTCTAAAGGCGGTGATGTCATGCCACACCTGATGTCTTAGACCGTGTGTGCTGTCCAAGGACGGTGATGTGATGCCACGCCCGACGTCATCTGATCGTGAGTGCCGTCTAAGCGATATGAAGGCATGCCACGCCTGATGTCGTTCGACCGAGTGTGCTGTCCGAAGGTGGTGATGGCATTTCACGCATGATGTCGTTCGACTGTGTGTGCTGTCCAAAGGCGGTGATGTCATACCACGCCCGACGTCCTTCGATCGTATGTGCTGTCCAAAGGCGGTGATGGCAAGTCACGCCCGACGTCGTTCGACCGTGTATGCTATCCAAAGGCGGTGATGTCATGCCACGGCCGACGTCGTTCGACTGTGTGTGCCGCCCAAAGGAGATGATGGCATGCCATGCCCGACGTCGTCCGACCGTGTGTGCTGTCCAAGGGCCATGATGGCATGCAACGCCTGACGTTGTTCAACCGTGTGTGCTGTCCAAAGGCGGTGATGGCATGCCACACCTGACGTCATTCGATCGTGTTTGCGGTCCAAGGGTTATGATGGCATGCCACACCTGACCTCGTTCGACCGTGCAAGTAGTCCAAGCCTAGTGATGTCATGCCACGCCCGATGACGTTCGACCATTTGTGCTCCCCAAAGGCGATGATGCCATGCCATGCCCGACATCGTTCGATCGAGTGTGCTATCCAAAAGCGGTGATGGCATTTCATGCCTGACGTTGTTCGACCGCGTGTGCTGTCAAAAGGCGGTGATGTGATGCCATGCCCTACGTCGTTCGACCGTGTGTGTTGCCCAATGCCAATGATGGCATGCAACGCCCGACGTCATTAGACTGTGTGTGCTGTCCAAGGGCGGTGATGTCATGCCACGCTCGACGTCGTCCAACCTTGTGTGTTGTCCAAGGGCGCTGATGTCATGCCATGCCCGACGTCATCCGGTATCGCGGCGCGATCCAAGGCGGTGATTACATGCCACGCCAAACGTCGTCTGGCCGTGTGTGTTGTCCAAGGGCGGTGATGTCATGCCACGCCTGACGTTACCGACCGTGTGTGTTGTCCAAGGGAGGTGATGTCATGCCACGCCCGACGTCGTCCTACAGTGTGTTTTGTCCAAGGGCGGTGAAGTCATGCCACGCCCGATGTCGTCCGATCGTGCGTGCACTCCAAGGGCGGTGATGGCATGCCACGCTCGACGTCATTCGACTGTGTGTGCTGTCCTAGGGAAGTGATGTCATGCCACGCCCGACGTCGTCCGACCGTGCGTGCAGCCCAAGGACGGTGATGTCATGCCACGCCCGACGTCGTTCGATCGAGTGTGTTGTCCAAAATCGATGATGGCAATTCACGCCCGATGCTCTCGATCATGTGTGCTGTCCAAAGGCGATGATGTCATGCCACGCCCGACGGCGTTCGATTGTGTGTGCTGCCAAAAGTCGTTGATGGCATGTCACGCCCGACATCGTTCGACCGTGTGTGCTGTCCAATGGCGGTGATGTCATGCCACGCCTGATGTCGTCCGACTGTGTGTGCTGTCGTTCCACGGCGGACGTCTTTCGACTGTGTGTGCTGTCTAAGGGCGGTGATGGCATGAAATGCCCGACTTCGTCTGATCGTGTGTGTTGTCCAAGGGAGGTGATGTCATGCCACGCCCGACGTCGTCCGACCGTGTGTGCTACCCAAGAGTGGTGATGTCATGCCATGCCCGACGTTGTCCGACCATGTGTGTTTTCTAAGGGCGGTGATGGCATGTCACGCACGACGTTGCCGACCGTGTGTGCTGTCCAAGGTGTGATGTCATGCCACACCCGAAGTTGCCAATTGTGTGTGCTGTCCAAGGGTAGTGATGTCATGCCACACCCAACGTCGTCTGACCGTGCGTGTAGTCCAAAGGCGGTGATGTAATGCCACGCCCGACATCGCTCGATTGTGTGTGCTGCCTAGAGGCGATGATGGCATGCCACGCCCGCCAACGTCTGACCGTGTGTGCTGTCCAAAAGCGGTGATGGCATGTCACGCATGACGTTGTTCGACCCTGTTTGTCGTCCTAAGGCTATGTTGGCTTGCCACGCCCGACGTCGTTCGACAGTGTGTGTATCCCAAAGGCGATGATGGCATGCCTCGCCCGACGTCGTTCGATGGAGTATGGGTCCAATGGCGGTGATGTCATGCCTCACCCGACGTAGTTTGACCGTGTGTGCTGCCCAAGGGCAGCGATGATATGCCACACCTGACGTCGTCCGACCGTGTGTGCTGTCCAAGGTCGGTGATGTCATGCCACGCCTGAAGCTGCCAACAGTGTATGCTGTCCAAGGGCGGTGATGTCATGCCACGCCCGACGTTGCCGATTGTGTGTGCTATCCAAGGGCGGTGACATCATGCCACGCCCCACGTCGTTCGACCGTGCGTGCAGTTCAAGGCCAGTGATGTCATGCCACGCCCGACATCGTTTGACCGTGTGTGCTGTCGAAGGTCGGTGATGTCATGCCACGCTTGACATCGTATGACCGTGTGTGCCGTCCAAGGGCGGTGATGTCTTGCCGTGCCTGACGTCATCAAACCGAGCGTGCAGTCCATGGGCGGCGATGTGATGCCACGCTCGACGCCGTCTTACCGCGTGTGCTGTCCAAGGGAGGTAATGTCATGCCACGCCCGACGTTGCCGACCGTGTGTGCTGTCCAAGGGTGGTGATGTCATGCCATACCCGACGTAGTCCGACCGTGCGTGCCTTCCAAGGGCGGTGCTTTCATGCCACGCCCGACGTCTTTCGACTGTTTGTGTCGTCCAAGGGCGGTGATGTCATAAAAGACCGACAATGTTTGACCATTTGTGCTGCCATAAGTGGATGATGGCATGCCACGCCTGACGTCGTTCGACCGTGTGTGCTCCCCAAAGGCGAAGATGGGATGTCACGCGCGACATCGTTCGACCGTGTGTGCTGTCCAATTGCGGTGATGTTATGCCACGCCCGACGTCGTTCGACCGTGTGTGCTGTCCAAGGGCCGTGATGGCATGCCACGCCCGACGTCATTCGACCGTGTGTTTTGCCCAAAGGCGATGATGGCATGCCACGCCCGACGTCATTCGACTGTGTGTGCGGTCCAAAGGCGATGATGGCATGCCACACCCGATGTCATTCGACCGTGTCTGTCGTCCAAGGGAGATGATGGCATAACACACCTGACGTTGCCGACCGTGTGTGTTGTCCAAGGGCGATGATGTCATACAACACCCGACGTTGCCGACCGTGTGTGCTGTCCTAGGCCGATGATGTCATGCCACGCCCGACGTCGTCTGATCGTGTGTGCTGTGCAAAGGCGGTGATGTCAGGCCACGCGCGATGTAGTCCGACTAGGTGTGCTGCCCAAGGGCGCTGATGTATTGCCACGCCCGTCGTCGTTCGACCGTGTGTACTATCTAAGGGCGGTGATGTCATGCCACTCCTGACATTGCCGACCGTGTGTGCTGTCCAAGGGCGGTGATATCATGCCATGTCTGACGTCGTTTGACCATGTGTGCTGCCCAAATGAGATGATAGCATGTCACGCTCGACGTCGTTTACCGTGTGTGCTGTCCAAAGGCGGTGATGGCATGTCACGCCCGACGTTGTTCGACTGTGTATGCTGTCCAAAGGCGGTGATGGAATGTCACACCCGACTTTGTTCGACAGTGTATGCTGTCCAAGGGCGGTGATGGCATGCCACGCTCGACGTCATCCCAAAATACGTGCAGTCCAAGGGCGGTGATGTCATGCCACGCCCGACGTAATCCGACCGTGCGTGCAGTCCAAGGGCGGTGATCGCATGCCACACTTGACGTTGTTCGACCGTGTGTGCTATCCAAAGGCGGTGATGTCATGCTACGCTCGACGTCGTCCCACTGTGCGTGAAGTCCAAGGTCGGTGATGTCATGTCACGACTGACATCATTCGACCTTTGGTGCTGCCCAAACGCGATGATGCCATGCCTCGCCCGACGTCGTTTGACCATGTGTGTTGTCCAAGGGCGGTGATGTCATTCCACGCCCGACGTTGTCCGACCATGCGTGTAGTCTAAAGGCGGTGATGTTATCCCACACCCGATGTCTTCGACCGTGTGTGCTGTCCAAGGACGGTGATGTGATGCCACGCCCGACGTCGTCTGATCGTGACTGCCGTCTAAGCACTATGAAGTTATGCCACGCCCGATGTCGTTAAACCGAGTGTGCTGTCCGAAGGTGGTGATGGCATTTCACGCATGATGTCGTTCGACTGTGTGTGCTGTCCAAAGGCGGTGATGTCATACCACGCCCGACGTCCTTCGATCGTATGTGCTGTCCAAAGGCGGTGATGGCAAGTCGCGCCCGACGTCGTTCGACCGTGTATGCTATCCAAAGGCGGTGATGTCATGCCACGGCCGACGTCGTTCGACTGTGTGTGCCGCCCAAAGGAGATGATGGCATGCCATGCCCGACGTCGTCCGACCGTGTGTGCTGTCCAAGGGCCATGATGGCATGCTACTCCTGAAGTATTTCAACCGTGTGTGCTATCCAAAGGCGGTAATGGCATGCCACACCTGACGTCGTTCGACCGTGTTTGCGGTCCAAGGGCTATGATGGCATGCCACGCGTGACGTCGTTCGACCATGTGTGCTGCCCAAAGGCGATGATGGCATGCCACGCTCGACGTTGTTCGACCGTGTGTGCTGTCCAAAGTCGGTGATGTCATGCCACGCCCAATGTCGTTCGACCGTGTGTGCTGCCCAAAGGCGATGATGGCATGCCACGCCCGACGTCGTTCAACCGTGTTTGCCGTCCATGGGCGAAGATGGCATGCCACATTTCACGCCGTCCGAGTATGTGAGCTAGTCAAAAGACGATGATTACATGCCACGCCCGACGTCGTCCGACCATGCGTGTAGTCCAAGGGTTGTGATATCATACCATGCCCGATGTCGTTCGACCGTGTGTGCTGTCCAAGGGCGGTGATGTCATACCACGCACGACGTCGTCCTACTGTGCGTGCAGTCCTCTGGAAGTGATGCCATGCCACACCCGACGTCATTCGACCGTGTGTGCTGCCCAAAGGCGATGATGGCATGCCACGCCTTACGTCGTTCGACCGTGTTTGCCGTCCTAGGGTGATGATGGCATGCCATGCCCGACGCCGTCCGACTGTGTGAGCTAGTCCAAAGGCGATGATGGAAAGCCACGCCCGACGTCATTCGACCGTGTGTGTTGTCTAAAGGCGGTGATGACATTCCACGCCCCACATCGTCCGACCATGTGTGCTGTCCAAAGGCGGTGATGGCATGTCACGACTGACATTGTTCGACCTTGTGTGCTGTCCAAAGGCGGTGATGGCATGTCACGCCTGATGTCCTTCGACCGTGTGTGCTGTCCCAAGGCGGTGATGTCATGCCACGCCTAACATCGTTCGACCGTGTGTGTTGCGTAAGGGCGATGATAAAATGCCACGCCCACTGTTGTTCAACCGTGTCTGCTTTCCAAAGGCGGTGATGGCATGTCACGCCTGACGTCGTTCGATCATTTTTGCCGTCCAAGGGCGATGATGGCATGCCACGCCCGACATCGTCCTACTGTGTGAGCTATTCCAAAAGTGATGGTGGCATGCCACGCCCGACGACATTTGACCGTGTGTGCTGCCCAAAGGTTATGATGGCAAGCCACGCCCGACGTCGTTCAACCGAATGTGTTGTCCAACGGCGGTGATGGCATGTCATGCTCGACGTCGTTCGACCGTGTGTGCTGTCCTAAGGCGGTGATGGCATGTCACGCCGGACGTCGTTCGACCGTGTTTGCCGTCCAAGGGTTTTGATGGAATGCCACGCCCGACATCGTCTAACTGTGTGAGCTAGTCCAAAAGTGATGGTAGAAAGCCACGCCTGACGTCGTTTGACCGTGTGTGCTGCCTAAAGGTAATGATGGCATGCCACGCCCAACGTCGTTCGACCGTGTGTGCTGTCCAATGGCGGTGATGGCATGTCACGTCTGACGTCGTTCGATCGTGTTTGCCGTCCAAGGGCTATGATGGAATTCCACGCCTGACATCCTCCGACTGTGTGAGCTAGTCCAAAAGCGATGGTGGCAAGCCACGCCCGACGTCATTTGACCGTGTGTGGCTCCCAAAGGTAACGATGTCATGCCACGCCCGACGTCGTTTGACAGTGTGTGTTTTCCAAGGGCGGTGATTTCATGCCACGCCTGACGTCATCGGACCATGCGTGTAGTCTTAGGGCGGTGATGTCATGTCACGTCCGACGTTGTTCGATCGTTTGTGCTGCCCAAATGCGATGATGGCATGCTACGCCCGACGTCGTTTGACCGTGTGTTCTGCCCTAACGCGATGATGGCATGCCACGCTCGACGTCGTTCAACCGTATGTGTTGTCCAAAGGTGGTGATGGCATGTCACGCCCGACTTTGTCTTACCGTGTGTGCTTTCCAAGGCCGATGATGTCATGCCCCGCCCGACGTTGTTAGACCGTTGGTGCTGCAAAATACGATGATGGCATCTCACGCTCGACGTCGTTCGACCGTGTGTGCTGTCCAAAGGCGATGATGTTATGCCACGCTCGATGTCGTCCGACCGTGCATGCCGTCCGAGGGCTGTGATGTAATGCCACGCCCGACGTCATTCGACCGTGTGTGTTTTCCAACGGCGGTGATGTCATGTCATGCCCGACATCGTCGGACCGTGCGTGCAGTCTTAGGGCGGTGATGGTATGCCACGCCCGACGTCATTCGACCGTTTGTGCTGCCCAAAGGCGATGATGGAATGCCACGCCCGACGCTGCAACCCCAAGGGCGGTGATGTCATGCCCGACGTTGTTCGATCATTTGTGCTGCCTAAATGCGATAAAGTCGTGCCACGCCCGATATCATTCGACCGTTTGTGCTGCCCAAAGGCGATGATGGAATGCCACGCCCGACGTTGTAACCCCAAGGGCGGTGATGTCATGCCATGCCCGACGTCGTTCGATCGTGTATGCTGTCCAAGGGAGCTGATGTCCTGCCACGCCTGACGTCGTCCGACCGTGTGTGCTGTCCAAGGACGATGATGTCATGCCATGCCTGACGTTGTCGACCGTGTGTGCTGTCCAAGGGCGGTGATGTCATGCCATGCCCGACGTTGCTGATCGTGTGTGCTGTCCAAGGACGGTGATGTCATGCCACGCCCGACATCGTTCAACCGTGTTTTCTGTCCAAGGGCGATGATGGCATGCCACGCCCGACACCGTCTGACTGTGTGAGCTAGTCCAAAAGCGATGGTGGAATGCCACGCCCCGACGTCGTTTGACCGTTTGTGCTGCCAAAAAGGCATGATGGCAAGCCACGCTCGGCGTCGTTTGACCGTGTGTGCTGCCCTAAGGCGATGATGGAATGCCACGCTCGACGTCGTTCGACCGTGTGTGCTGTCCAAGGGCGGTTATGGCATGCCACGCCAGACGTCATTCGACCGTGTGTGCTGCCCAAAGGCGATGATGGCATGCCACGCCTAACGTCGTTCAACCGTGGGTGCTGTCCAAGGGCGGTGATGTCATGCCACGCCCGACATCGTCCGACCATGTGTGCCGTCCAAGGGAGGTGATGTAATGCCACGCCCGACGTCGTCTGACCGTGTGTGCTGTCCAAGGGTTGTGTTGTCATGCCACGCCCGACGTCATTTGACCGTGCATGCAGTCCAAGGGCGGTGATAGCATGTTACGCCTGACGTCGTCCGACCGTGTACGCTGTCCAACGGCGGTTATGTCATGCCACGCTCGACGTTGTTCGACCTTGTGTGTGCTGTCCAAGGGCGTTGATGTAATGTCACGCCCGACGTTGCCGACGTGTGCGCTGTCCAAGTGCGGTAATATCATGCCACGCTCGACGTTGTTCGACCTTATGTGCTGCCCAAAGGCGATGATGGCATGCCATGCACGATGTCGTTTAACCGTGTGTGCTGTCTAAAGGCGGTGATGTCACGCCACGCCCGACGTCATCCGACCGTGCGTACTGTCCAAGGGCGGTGATGTCATGTCACGCCAGATGTTGTTTGATCGTTCGACCGTGTGTGTTGTCCAAAGGCGGTGATGTCATGCCACGCCCGACGTCGTCCGACCGTGCATGCTGTCTTAAGGCGGTGATGTCATGCCATGACCAACGTCGTTCGACCGTTTGTGCTGCCCAAAGGCGATGATGGAATGCCACGCCCGACGTTGCCGACCGTGTGTGCTGCCCAAGGAAGGTGATGTCATGCCACGCCCTACGTCATTCGATCGTGTATGCTGTCCAAGGGAGGTGATGTCCTGCCACGCCCGACGTCGTCTGACCGTGCGTGCAGTCTAAGGGCGGTGATGTCATGCCACGCCCGATGTCGTCCGACCGTGCGTGCAGTCCAAAGGCGGTGATGGCATATCACGCCCGACATCGATCGATCGTTTGGGCTGCCTAAAGGCGATGATGGCATGCCACGCCCGATGTCGTTCGACCGTGTGTGCTGTTGAAAGGCGGTGATGGCATGTCACGCTTGACGTTATCCGATTGTGTTTGTCGTCCAAGGGCGGTGATATCATGCCACGCCCAACGTCATTCAACCGTGTGTGCTACCCAAAGGCGATGATGGCATGCCACGTCTGACGTCATTCGACCGAGTGTGCTGTCCAAAGACAGTGATGGCATTTCACGCCCGACGTTGTTCGACTATGTGTGATGTCCAAAGGCGGTGATGTCATGCCACGCCCGACATTGCATACCATGTGTGTTGTCCAAGGGCAATGATGTCATGTCATAACCAACGTTTCCGACCGTGGATGCTATCCAAGGGCGGATATATCATGCCACGCCCGACGTCGTCAGACCGTGTGTGCTCCCTAATGGCGGTGATGTAATGACACGCCAGACGTCGTTCGACCGTGTGTGCTGTCCAAGGAAAGTGATGGCATGCCACGTCCGACGTTGCCGACCGTGTGTCTTGTCCAAGGGCGGTGATGTCATGCGACGCCCGACATTGTTCGACCATGCGTGCAGTCCAAGGGCGGTGATGTCATGCCACGCCCGACGTCGTTCGACCATTTGTGCTGCCCAAAGGCGATGATGGCATGCCACGCCTGACGTCGTTCGACCGTGTGTGCTGCCCAAACGCGATGATGGCATGCCACGCCCGACATCGTTTGACCGTGTGTGCTTTCTAAAGGCGATGATGGCATGTCACACCCGACGCCGTTCGACCGTGTGTACTGTCCAATGGCGGTGATGTCATGCCACGCCCGACGTCGTTCGATTGTGTGTGCTATCCAATGAAGGTGATGTCATGCCACGCCCAACGTTTTTCGACCGTGTGTGCTGCCCAAAGGCGGTGATGGCATGTCACGCCCGACGTTGTTCGACCGTGTGTGTTGTCCAAAGGCGGTGATGTCATTCCACGCCTGACGTTGTCCGACCATACGTGCCGTCCTAGGGCGGTGATTTCATGCCACGCCCGACGTCAATCGATCGTGTGTTGTCAAAGGGTGGTGATGTCATGCCATGCCCGACGTCTTCAGATCGTGCGTGCAGTCTTAGGGCGGTGATGTCATGCCACGCCCGACGTTGTTCGACCGTTTGTGCTGCCCAAATGTGATGATGGCATGCGACGCTCGACATCGTTCGACCGTGTGTGCTACCCAAAGGCGATGGTGCCATGCCATGCTCAACGTCGTTAAACCGTATATGCTGTCTAAAGGCAGTGATGGCATGCCACGCCCGACTTAATCCGACCGTGTGTGCTGTCCAAGGGTGGTTATGCTATGCCACGCCCGACTTTGTCGACCATGTGTGCTGTCCAATGGAGGTGATGTCATGTCACGCCTGACATCGTCCGAGCATGTGTGCTGTCCAAGGGCGGTGATGTCATGCTATGCTCGACGTCATCCGACCTTGCGTGAAGTCTAAGGGCGGTGATCGCATGCCAAGCCCGACGTCGTCCGACTGTTTGTGTTGCCCAAAGGTGATGGTGACATGCCAAGCCTGAGGTTGTTCGAGCGTGTGTGCTACCCAAAAGCGATGATGGCATGCCACGCCTGACGTCGTTCGACCGAGTGTGCTGTCCAAAGATAGTGATGGCATTTCACGCCCGACGTCGTTCGACTGTGTGTGCTGTTCAAAGGCGGTGATGTCTTGCCGCGCCCATCGTCATGCGACCGTGTGTGTAGTCCAAGGGCGGTAATGTACTGCTACGCCCGATGTTGTTCGACCGTGTGTGCTGTCTAAGGGCGGTGATGTCTTGCCACGCCCGACGTCATATGACCATGCGTGCAGTCAAAGGGCGGTGATGTCATGCCACGCCTGACGTCATCTGGCCGTGCGTGCAGTCCAAGGGCGGTGATAACATGTCACGCCTGACATAGTTCTACCGTTTGTGCTGCCCAAAGGCGATGATGGCATGCCAAGCCCGATGTCGTTCGACCGTGTGTGTTTTCCAAAGGCGGTGATGGCATGTCACACTTGACGTCGTTCGATTGTGTTTGCCGTGGGGCGGCGGTGATGTCATGCCATGCCCAACGTCATTCGACCGTGTGTGCCACCCAAAGGAGATGATGGCATGCCACGCCTGACGTCGTTCGACCGAGTGTGCTGTCCACAGAAAGTGATGGCATTTCAAGCCCGACGTCGTTCGACTGTGTGTGCTATCCAAAGGCGATGCTGTCATGCCACGCCCGACGTTGCCGACCATGTGAGTTGTCCAAGGGCAATGATGTCATGCCATGAGCGACATTGCCAATCGTGGATGCTGTCCAAGGGCGGATATATCATGCCACGCCCGACGTCGTCTGACCGTGTGTGCTCCCTAGTGGCGGTGATGTAATATCACGCCCGACGTCGTTCGATCGTGTGTGCTGTCCAAGGGAAGTGATGGCATGCGACGTCCGACGTTGCCGACTGTGTGTCTTGTCCACGGGCGATGATGTCATGCGACGCCCGACATTGTTCGACCGTGTGTGCAGTCCAAGGACGGTGATGTCATGCCACGCCCGATGTCATGCGACCGTGTGTGTAGTCCAAGGGCGGTAATGTACTGCTACGCCCGACGTTGTTCGTGATGTCATGCCACGCCCGACATCGTCTTACCGTGCGTGCTGTCCAAGGGCGGTGATGTCATGCCACGCTCGACGTCGTTCGACCGTGCGTGCAGTCCAAGGGCGGTGATGGCATGTCACGCCTGACGTCATTCAATTGTGTGTGCTGCCTAAAGGAGGTGATGTCATGCCACGCCCGACGTCATACGATCGTGTGTTCTTCCCAAAGGCTGTGATGCATGCCACACCTGACGTCGTTTGATCATGTGTGATGTCCAAAGGCGATGATTGCATGTAATGCAAGACGTCGTTCGACCGTGTTTGCCATCCAAGGGCTATGATGGCATGCCACGCTCAATGTCGTTTGACCGTGTGTGCTGTCTTAAGGCGGTGATGTCATGCCACGCCTGACATAGTCTGACCGTGTGTGCTGCCCAAGGGCGGTGATGTCATGCCTCGCCTGACGTCATCCAACCGTGCATGCTGTCTTAGGGCGGTGATGTCATGCCACGCCCGACGTCGTTCGACTGTTTGTGTTGCCCAAGGAGGGTGATGTCATGCCACGTCTGACGTTTCCGACCGTGTGTGCTGTCCAAGAGAGGTGATTTCATGCCACGCTTGACGTTGCTAATCGTGTGTGTTGTCCAAGGTGGTGATGTCTTGCCACGCCCGACATCGTTCGACCGTGTGTTCCGTCCAAAGGCGATGATGGCATGCCACGCCCGACACCGTCTGACTATGTGTGCTAGTCCAAAGGCGATGGTGGAATGCCACGCCAACGTCGCTTTATCGCTTGTGGTGCACAAAGGCGATGATGGAAGGCCACGCTCGACGTCGTTCGACCGTGTGTGCAGTCCAAGGGCGGTGATGGCATGCCACACCAGACACCATTCGACCGTGTGTTCTGCCCAAGGGCGATGATGGCACGCCACGCCCGACGTCGTTCAACCGTATGTGCTGTCCAAAGGTGGTGATGGCATGTCATGCCTGACGTCGTCCGACTGTGTGTGCTGTCCAAGGGCAATGATGTCATGCCACGCCCGACGTTGTTAGACCATTTGTGCTGCCAAATACGATGATGGCATGTCACACACGACGTCGTTCGACCGTGTGCCGGCCCAAAGCGATGATGTCATGCCACGCCCGACGTCGTCCGACCGTGCATGCCGTCCATGGGTGGTGATGTCATGCCACTCCCGACGTCGTTCGTCCGTGTGTGTTTTCCAATGGCGGTGATATCATGCCATGCCTGACGTCGTCGGACCGTGCGTGCAGTCTTAGGGCGGTGATGTCATGCCATGCCCGACGTTGTTCGATCGTTTGTGCTGCCTAAATGCGATGATGGAATGCCACGCCCGATGTCATTCGACTGTTTGTGCTTCCCAAAGGCGATGATGGCATGCCACACCCGACGTCATTCAACCGTATGTTTTGTCCAAAGGCGGTGATGGCATGTCACGCCCGACGTCGTCCGACCGTTTGTGCTGTCCAAGCGCGGTGAGGTCATGCCACGCCCGATGTTGCCGACCGTGTGTGCAGTCCAAGAGTGGTGATGTCATGCCACGCCTGATGTCGTTCGATCGTGTGTGCTGCCCAAAGGCGATGATGGCATGCCACGCTCAACGTCGTTCAACAATGTGTGCTGTCCAAAGGCGGTGATGGCATGTCACGGCTGACATCGTTCGACCATGTGTGCTGTCCAAAAGCCGTTATGGAATGTCACGCCTGATGTCGTTCGACCGTGTGTGCTGTCCCAAGGCGGTGATGTCATGCCATGCCCGACGTCGTCAGATCGTGCGTGCAGTCTTAGGGCGGTGATGTCATGCCACGCCCGACGTTGTTCGACCGTTTGTGCTGCCCAAATGTGATGATGGCATGCGACACTCGACATCGTTCAACCGTGTGTGCTGCCCAAAGGCGATGGTGCCATGCAATGCCCGACGTCGTTAAACCGTATATGCTGTCTAAAGGCGGTGATGGCATGCCACGCCTGACTTCATCCGACCGTGTGTGCTGTCCAAGGGCGGTGATGTTATGCCACACCCGACTTTGTCGACCGTGTGTGCTGTCCAATGGCGGTGATTTCATGCCACTCTCGATGTTGCCGACCGTGTGTTCTATCCAAGGGCGGTGATGGCATGCCACGCCCGACGTCATCTTACCGTGCGTGCAGTCCAAGAGAGTTGAAGTCATGCCACGCTCGACGTCATCCGACCGTGCGTGTAGTCCAAGGGCGGTGATGGCATGTCACGCCCTACGTCATTCAATTGTGTGTGCTGTCTAAAGGCGGTGATGTCATGCCACGTCCGACGTCATACGATCGTGTGTTCTTCCCATAGGCTATGATGCATGCCACGCCTGACGACGTTTGACCGTGTGTGCTGTCCAAAGGCGATGATTGCATGTAATGCCAGACGTCGTTCGACCGTGTTTGCCATCCAAGGGCTATGATGGCATGCCACGCTCAATGTCGTTTGACCGTGTTTGCTTTCCAAAGGCGGTGATGTCATGCCACACCCGAGATAGTCTGACCGTGTGTGCTGCCCAAGGGCGGTGATGTCATGCCTCGCACGACATCATCTGACCGTGCATGCTGTCTTAGGGAGGTGATGTCATGCCACGCCCAACGTCGTTCGACTGTTTGTGCTGGCCTAGGAGGGTGATGTCATGCCACGTCTTACGTTGCCGACTGTGTGTGCTGTCAAAGAGAGGTGATTTCATGCCACGCACGACGTTGCTAATCGTGTGTGCTGTCAAAGGTGGTGATGTCATGACACGCCCGACATCGTTTGACCGTGTGTTCCGTCCGAAGTCAATGATGGCATGCCACGCCCGACACCGTCTGACTCTGTGTGCTAGTCCAAAAGCGATGGTGGAATGCCACGCCCGACGTCGTTTGACTGTTTGTGGTGTACAAAGGCGATGATGGAATGCCACGCTCGACGTCGTTCGACCGTGTGTGCAGGGGTGGTGAGAGCATGCCACACCAGATGCCATTCGACCGTGTGTGCTGCCCAAGGGCGATGATGGCACGCAACGCCCGACGTCGTTCAACCGTATGTTTTGTCCAAAGGTGGTGATGGCATGTCACGCCTGACGTCCTCCGACCGTGTGTGCTGTCCAAGGGCAATGATGTCATGCCACGCCCGACGTTGTTAGACCGTTTGTGCTGCCAAATACGATGATGGCATGTCACACCCGACGTCGTTCGACCGTGTGTGCTATCCAAAGGCAGTGATGTCATGCCACGCCCGACGTCGTCCGACCGTGCATGCCGTCCAAGGGTGGTGATGCCATGCCACGCCCGACGTCGTTCGTCCGTGTGTGTTTTCCAATGGCGGTGATATCGTGCCATGCCTGACGTCGTCGGACCATGCGTGCACTCTTAGGGCGGTGATGTCATGCCATGCTCGACGTTGTTCGATCGTTTGTGCTGCCTAAATGCGATGATGGAATGCCACGCCTGACGTCATTCGACTGTTTGTGCTTCCCAAAGGCGATGATGGCATGCCACACCCGACGTTATTCAACCGTATGTTTTGTCCAAAGGCGGTGATGGCATGTCACGCCCGCCGTCGTCCGACACGTTGTGCTGTCCAAGGGCGGTGAGGTCATGCCATGCCCGATGTTGCCGACCGTGTGCAGTCCAAGAGCGGTGATGTCATGCCACGCCCGATGTCGTTCGATCATGTGTGCTGCCCAAAGGCGATGATGGCATGCCACGCTCGACGTCGTTCAACCATGTGTGCTGTCCAAAGGCGATGATGGCATATCACGGCTGACATCGTTCGACCATGTGTGCTGTCCAAAAGCGGTTATGGAATGTCACGCCTGATGTCGTTCGACCGTGTGTGCTGTCCCAAGGCGATGATGGAATGCCATGCCCGACGTTGTTCAACCGTGTCTGCTTTCCAAAGGCAGTGATGGCATGTCACGCCTGACGTTGTTCGATCGTGTTTGCCGTCCAAGGGCTATGATGGCATGCCACGCCCGACATCATCTGACTATGTGAGCTAGTCCAAAAGCGATGGTGGCATGCCACGCCCGATGTCGTTTGACCGTGTGTGCTTCCCAAAGGTGATGATGGCATGCCACGCCCGATGTCGTTTGACCGTGTGTGCTGCCCAAAGGTGATGATGGCATGCCACGCCCGACGTTGTTCGACTGTGTGTGCTGTCCAACGGCGGTGATAGCATGTCACGCTCGACGTCGTTCGACCGTGTGTGCTGTCCAAAGGCGGTGATGTCATGCCACGCCCGATGACGTTCGACCGTTTGTACTGCCCAAATCCAAGGGCGGTGATGTCATGCCATGCCTGACGTCATCCGACCTTGCGTGAAGTCCAAGGGCGGTGATCTCATGCCAAGCCTGACGTCGCCCGACTGTTTGTGTTGCCCAAAGGTGATGGTGACATGCCAAGCCCGACGTCGTTCGACTGTGTGTGCTACCCAAAGGCGATGATGGTATGCCACGCCTGACATCATTCAACTGAGTGTGCTGTCCAAAGATAGTGTTGGCATTTCACGCCCGACATCGTTCGACTGTGTGTGCTGTCCAAAGGCGGTGATGTCCTGCCACGCCCGACGTCATGCGACCGTGTGTGTTGTCCAAGGGCGGTAATGTACTGCTACGCCCGACGTCGTTCGACCGTGTGTGCTCTCTAAGGGCGGTGATGTCATGCCACGCCCGACGTCGTCTTACCGTGCGTGCAGTCCAAGGGCGGTGATGTCATGCCACGCCCAACGTCGTCTGACTGTGCGTGCAGTCCAAGATTGGTGATGCCATGTCACGCCTGACATCGTCCGACCGTTTGTGCTGCCTAAAGGCAATGATGGCATGCCACACCCGATGTCGTTCGACCGTGTGTGCTATCCAAAGGCGGTGATGGCATGTAACACTTGGCGTTGTTCGATTGTGTTTACCGTCCAAGGGCGGTGATGTCATGCCACGCTAAACGTCGTCCGACTGTGTGTACTACCCAAAGGCGATGATGGCATTCCACGCCTGACGTTGTTCGACCGAGTGTGCTGTCCAAAGGCGATGATGTCATGCCACGCCCGACGTTGCCGACCATGTGTGTTGTCCAAGGGAAGTAATGTCATGCCATGACCGACGTTGCCGACCGTGGATGCTGTCCAAGGGCGGATATATCATGCCACGCCCGACGTCTGACCGTGTTTGCTCCCTAATGGCGGTGATGTAATGCCACGCCTGACGTCGTTCGACCGTGTGTGCTATCCAAGGGCAGTGATGGCATGCCACGCCGGACGTCGTCTGACCGTGCGTGCAGTCCAAGGGCGGTGATGGCATGTCACGCCTGACATCGTTCGACCGTTTGTGCTGCCCAAAGGCGATGATGCATGCCAAGCCCGACGTCGTTCGACCGTGTGTGCTGTCCAAAGGCGATGATGGCATGTCACGCCAGACATCGTTTGACCGTGTTTGCTCCCTAATGGGGGTGATGAATGCCACGCCCGACGTCGTTCGATCGTGTGTGTTGTCTAAGGGAAGTGATGGCATGCCACGTCCGACGTTGCCGACTGTGTGTCTTGTCCAAGGGCGATGATGTCATGCGACGCCCGACATTGTTCGACCGTGCGTGCAGTCCAAGGACAGTTATGTCATGCCACGCCCGACGTCGTTCGACCGTGTGTGCTGTCCAAGGGCAGTGATGGCATGCCACGCCCGACGTCGTTCGACCGTGCGTGCAGTCCAAGGGAGGTGATGGCATGTCACGCCTGACATCGTTCGACTGTGTGTGCTGTCCAAAGGCGGTGATGGCATGTCACGCCCGACGTCATTCGATTGTGTGTGCTGTCTAAAGGAACTGATGTCATGCCACGCCCGACATCATTCGATCGTGTGTTCTTCCCAAAGGCTATGATGCATGCCACGCCTGACGTCGTTTGACCGTGTGTGCTGTCCAAAGGCGATGATTGCATATAATGCCAGACGTCGTTCGACCGTGATTGCCATCCAAGGGCTATGATGGCATGCCACGCTCAATGTCGTTTGACCGTGTGTGCTGTCCAAAGGCGGTGATGTCATGCCACGCCCGACATAGTCTGACCGTGTGTGCTGCCCAAGGGCGGTGATGTCATGCCTCGCCCGACGTCGTTCGACCATGCATGCTGTCTTAGGGCGGTGATGTCATGCCACGCCCGACGTCGTTCGACCGTGTGTGCTGCCCAAGAAGGGTGATTTCATGCCACGTCTGACGTTGCCGACCGTGTGTGCTGTCCAAGAGAGATGATTTCATGCCACGCCCGACGTTGCTAATCGTGTGTGCTGTCCAAGGTGGTGATGTCATGCCACGCCCGACATCGTTCGACCGTGTGTTCCGTCCAAAGGCGATGATGGCATGCCACGCCTGATACCGTCTGACTGTGTGTGCTAGTCCAAAAGCGATGGTGGAATGCCACGCCCGATGTCGTTTGACTGTTTGTGGTGCACAAAGGCGATGATGGAATGCCACGTTCGACGTCGTTCGACCATGTGTGTAGTCCAAGGGCGGTGATGGCATGCCACACCAGACGCCATTCGATCGTGTGTTCTGCCCAAGGGTGATGATGGCACGCCACGCCCGACGTCGTTCAACCGTATGTGCTGTCCAATGGTGGTGATGGCATGTCACGCCCTTCGTCGTCCGACCGTGTGTGCTGTCCAAGGTCAATGATGTCATGCCACGCCCGACGTTGTTAGACCGTTTGTGCTGCCAAATACGATGATGGCATGTCACACCCGACGTCATTCGACCGTGTGTGCTTTCCAAAGGCAGTGATGTCATGCCACACCCGACAACGTCCGACCGTGCATGCCGTCCATGGGTGGTGATGTCATGCCACGCCCGACGTTGTTCGTCCGTGTGTGTTTTCCAAGGGCGGTGATGTCATGCCATGCCCGACGTCGTCGGACCATGCGTGCAGTCTTAGGGCGGTGATGTCATGCCATGCCCGACGTTGTTCGATCGTTTGTGCTGCCTAAAAGCGATGATGGCATGCCACGCCAGATGTCATTCGACCGTTTGTGCTTCCCAAAGGCGATGATGGCATGCCACACCCGACGTAATTCAAGCGTATGTTTTGTCCAAAGGCGGTAATAGAATGTCACGCCCAACGTCGTCCGACCGTTTGTGCTGTCCAAGGGCGGTGATATCATGCCATGCCCGATGTCGTTTGATCGTGTGTGCTGCCCAAAGGCGATGATGGCATGCCATGCTCGACGTCGTTCAACTATGTGTGCTGTCCAAAGGCGGTGATGGCATGTCACGGCTGACATCGTTCGACCATGTGTGCGATCCAAAAGCGGTTATGGAATGTCACGCCTGATGTCGTTCGACCGTGTGTGCTGTCCCAAGGCGATGATGGAATGCCATGCCCGACGTTGTTAAACCGTGTCTGCTTTCCAAAGGCAGTGATGGCATGTCACACCTGACGTCGTTCAATCATGTTTGCCGTCCAAGGGCTATGATGGCATGCCACGCCCGACATCGTCTGACTGTGTGAGCTAGTCCAAAAGCGATGGTAACATGCCACGCCCGATGTCGTTTGACCGTGTGTGCTTCCCAAAGGTGATGATGGCATGCAACGCCCGATGTCGTTTGACCGTGTGTGCTGCCCAAAGGTGATGATGGCATGCCACGCTCGACGTTGTTCCAAGCGGTGTCTTGTCCAACGGCCGGCGGATAAAGATGTCACGCTCGACGTCGTTCGACCGTGTGTGCTGTCCAAAGGCGGTGATGTCATGCCACGCCCGATGACGTTCGACCGTTTGTACTACCCAAATCCAAGGGCGGTGATGTCATGCCATGCCCGACGTCATCCGACCTTGCGTGAAGTCCAAGGACGGTGATCTCATGCCAAGCCCGACGTCGTCCGACTGTTTGTGTTGCCCAAAGGTGATGGTGACATGCCAAGCCCGACGTCGTTCGACCGTGTGTGCTACCCAAAGGCGATGATGGTATGCCACGCCTGACATCATTCGACTGAGTGTGCTGTCCAAAGATAGTGTTGGCATTTCACGTTCGACGTCGTTCGACTGTGTGTGCTGTCCAAACGCGGTGATGTCCTGCCACGCCCGACGTCATTCGACCGTGTGTGTAGTCCAAGGGCGGTAATGTACTGCTACGCCCGACGTCGTTCGACCGTGTGTGTTGTCTAAGGGCGGTGATGTCATGCCACGCCCGACGTCGTCTTACCGTGCGTGCATTCCAAGGGCGGTGATGTCATGCCATGCCCGACGTCGTCCGACCGTGCATAAAGTCCAAGAGCGGTGATGGCATGTCACGCCTGACATCGTTCAACCGTTTGTGCTTCCCAAAGGCGATGATGGCATGCCACACCCGATGTCGTTCGACCGTGTGTGCTGTCCAAAGGCGGTGATGGCATGTCACACTTGACGTTGTTCGATTGTGTTTACCGTCCAAGGGAGGTGATGTCATGCCACGCCCAACGTCTTTTGACCGTGTGTGCTACCCAAAGGCGATGATGGCATTCCACGCCCGACGTCCTTCAACTATGTGTGTTGTCTAAATGCGGTGATGTCATGCTACGCCCGACGTCATTCGATCGTGTTCTCTTCTTGAAGGCGATGATGCATGCCAAGCCCGACGTCATTCGACCGTGTGTGCTGTCCAAAGGCGATGATGGCATGTCACGCCAGACATCGTTTGACCGTGTTTGCTCCCTAATGGCGGTGATGAATGCCACGCCCGACGTCGTTCGATCGTGTGTGTTGTCTAAGGGAAGTGATGGCATGCCACGTCCGACGTTGCCGACTGTGTGTCTTGTCCAAGGGCGATGATGTCATGCGATGCCCGACATTGTTCGACCGTGCGTGCAGTCCAAAGACAGTTATGTCATGCCACGCCCGACGTCGTTCGACCGTGTGTGCTGTCCAAGGGCAGTGATGGCATGCCACGCCCGACGTCGTTCGACCGTGCGTGCAGTCCAAGGGAGGTGATGGCATGTCACGCCTGACATCGTTCGACTGTGTGTGCTGTCCAAAGGCGGTGATGGCATGTCACGCCCGACGTCATTCGATTGTGTGTGCTGTCTAAAGGCAGTGATGTCATGCCACGCCCTACATCATTCGATCGTGTGTTCTTCCCAAAGGCTATGATGCATGCCACGCCTGACGTCGTTTGACCGTGTGTGCTGTTTAAAGGCGATGATTGCATATAATGCCAGACGTTGTTCGACCGTGATTGCCATCCAAGGGCTATGATGGCATGCCACGCTCAATGTCGTTTGACCGTGTGTGCTGTCCAAAGGCGGTGATGTCATGCCACGCCCGACATAGTCTGACCGTGTGTGCTGCCCAAGGGCGGTGATGGCATGCCTCGCCCGACACTGTCTGACTGTGTGTGCTAGTCCAAAAGCGATGGTGGAATGCCACGCCCGACGTCGTTTGACAGTGTGTGCTACACAAAGGCGATGATAGAATGCCAAGCTCGACGTCGTTCAACCGTGTGTGCTATCCAAGGGCGGTGATGGTATGCCACACCAGAGGCCATTCGACCGTGTGTGCTGCCCAAAGGCGATGATGGCACGCCACGCCCGACGTCGTTCAACCGTATGTGCTTCCAAATACGATAATGGCATGTCACGCCCAACGTCATTCGACCGTGTGTGCTGTCCAAAGGCAGTGATGTCATGCCACGCCCGACGTTGTCCTACCGTGCATGCCGTCCAAGGGCGGTGATGTCATGCCACGCCCGACGTCATTCGTCCGTGTGTGTTTTCCAAGGGTGGTGATGTCAGGCCATGCCCGACGTCATCAGACCGTGCGTGCAGTCTTAGGGCGGTGATGTCATGCCATGCCCGACGTTGTTCGATCGTTTGTGCTGCCTAAATGCGATGATGGCATGCAGCCCGATGTCATTCCACCGTGTGTACGGCCCAATGGCGATGATGGTATGCCACGCCTGACGTCATTCAACCGTATGTGCTCTCCAAAGGCGGTGATTTCATGCCACGCCCGATGTTGCTGACCATGTGTGATGTCCAAGGGCGGTGAGGTCATGTCATGCCTGACGACGTACAACCGTGCGTGCAGGCCAATGGCGGTGATGGCATGGCATGTCCAACGTCGTTCGATCGTGTGTGGTACCCAAAAGCGATGATGGCATGCCACGCCCGACGTCCTTCGACTATGTGTGCTGTCTAAATGCGGTGATGTCATGCTACGCCCGACGTCATTCGATCGTATGCTCTTCCTAAAGGCGATGATGCATCCCACGCCCGACGTCGTTCGACCGTGTGTGCTGTCCAAAGGCGATGATGGCATGTCACGCCTGACGTCGTTTGACCGTGCTTGCCGTCTATGGGCTATGATTGCATGTCACACTCGATGTCGTTCAACCGTGTGTGCTGTCCAAAGGCGGTGATGTCATGCCACGCCCGACGTCGTCCGACCATGCATGCTGTCTTAAGGCGTTGATGTCATGCCATGACCAACGTCGTTCGACCATTTGTGCTGCCCAAAGGCGATAATGGAATGCCACGCCCGACGTCGTTCAACCCTGTGTGCTGCCCAAACGCGATGATGGCATGCCACGCCTGACATCGTTCGACCGTGTCTGCTGTCTAAAGGCGATGATGGCATGTCACACTCGACGTCGTTCGACCGTGTGTACTGTCCAATGGCGGTGATGTCATGCCACGCCCGACGTCGTTCGATTGTGTGTGCTATCCAATGAAGGTGATGTCATGCCACGCCCGAGGTTGTTTGACTGTGTGTGCTGCCCAAAGGCGGTGATGGCATGTCACGCCCGACGTTGTTTGACCGTGTGTGTTGTCCAAAGGCGGTGATGTCGTGCCACGCCTGACGTTGTCCGACCATGCGTGCCGTCCTAGGGCGGTGATTTCATGCCACCCCCGACGTCAATCGATCGTGTTGTCAAAGGGCGGTGATGTCATGCCATGCCCGACGTTGTTCAACCGTTTGTGCTGCCCAAATGTGATGATGGCATGCGACGCTCGACATCGTTCGACCGTGTGTGCTGCCCAAAGGCGATGGTGCCATGCCATGCCCGACGTCGTTAAACCGTATATGCTGTCTAAAGGCGGTGATGGCATGCCACACCCTACTTCATCTGACCGTGTGTGCTGTCCAAGGGCGGTGATGTTATGCCACGCCCGACTTTGTCGACCGTGTGTGCTGTCCAATGGCGGTGATGTCATGCCACTCCCGATGTTGCCGACCGTGTGTGCTATCCAAGGGCGGTGATGGCATGCCACGCCCGACGTCGTCCGAGCATGTGTGCTGTCCAAGGGCGGTGATGTCATTCTATGCTCGACGTCATCCGACCTTGCATGAAGTCTAAGGGCGGTGATCGCATGCCAAGCCCGACGTCGTCCGACTGTTTGTGTTGCCCAAAGGAGATGGTGACATGCCAAGCCCGACGTTGTTCGAGCGTGTGTGCTACCCAAAAGCGATGATGGCATGCCACGCCTGACGTCGTTCGACCGAGTGTGCTGTCTAAAGATAGTGATGGCATTTCACGCCCGACGTCGTTTGACTGTGTGTGCAGTCCAAAGGCGGTGATGTCTTGCCACGCCCGTCGTCATGCGACCGTGTGTGTAGTCCAAGGGCGGTAATGTACTGCTACGCCTGATGTTGTTCGACCCTGTGTGCTGTCTAAGGGCGGTGATGTCATGCCACGCCTGACGTCATATGACCGTGCGTGCAGTCAAAGGGTGGTGATGTCATGCCACGCCGGACATCATCTGACCGTGCGTGCAGTCCAAGGGCGGTGATGGCATGTCACGCCTGACATAGTTCGAACATTTATGCTGCCCAAAGGCGATGATGGCATGCCACGCCTGATGTCGTTCGACCGTGTGTGTTGTCCAAAGGCGGTGATGGCATGTCACACTTGACGTCGTTCGATTGTGTTTGCTGTCCAAGGGCGGTGATGTCATGCCACGCCCAACGTCATTCGACCGTGTGTGCCACCCAAAGGCGATGATGGCATGCCACGCCTGACGTCGTTTGACCGAGTGTGCTGTCCAAAGACAGTGATGACATTTCGCGCCCGACATCGTTCGACTGTGTGTGCTGTCCAAAGGCGGTGATGTCATTCCACGCCCGACCTTGCCGACCATGTGTGTTGTCCAAGGGCAATGTTGTCATGCCATGACCGACGTTGCCAACCGTGGATGCTGTCCAAGGGTGGATATAACATGCCACGCCCGACGTCGTCCGACCGTGTGTGCTCCCTAATGGCGGTGATGTAATGCAACGCCCGACGTCGTTCGATCGTGTGTGCTATCCAAGGGAAGTGATGGCATGCCACGTCTGGCCTTGCCGACTGTGTGTATTGTCCAAGGGCGATGATTTCATGCGACGCCCGACATTGTTCGACCATGCGTGCAGTCCAAGGACGGTGATGTCATGCCACGCCCGACGTCATTCGACCGTGTGTGCTGTCCAAGGGCAGTGATGGCATGCCACGCCCGATGTCGTCTGACCGTGCGTGCAGTCCAAGGGCAGTGATGGCATGTCATGCCTGACATCATTCGACCGTGTGTGCTGTCCAAAGGCGGTGATGGCATGTCATGCATGACGTCATTCGATTCTGTATGCTGTCTAAGGCAGTGATGTCATGCCACGGCCGACGTCATTCGATCGTGTGTTCTTCCCGAAGGCTATGATGCATGCCACGCCTGACGTCGTTTGACCGTGTGTGCTGTCAAAAGGCGATGATTGCATGTAATGCTAGACGTCGTTCGACCGTGTTTGCCATCCAAGGGATATGATGGCATGCCACGCTCAATGTCGTTTGACCGTGTGAGCTATCCAAGGGCGGTGATGTCATGCCTCGCCCGACGTCGTCCGATCGTGCATGCTGTCTTAGGGCGGTGATGTCATTCCACGCCCGACGTCGTTCGACTGTTTGTGATGCCCAAGGAGGGTGATGTCATGCCACGTCTGACGTTGCCGACCGTGTGTGCTCTCCAAGAGAGGTGATTTCATGCCACGCCCGACGTTGCTAATCGTGTGTGCTGTCCAACTTGGTGATGTCATGCCACGCCCGACATCGTTCGACCGTGTGTTCCGTCCAAAGGCGATGATGGCATGCCACGCCCGACACCGTCTGACTGTGTGTGCTAGTCCAAAAGCGATGGTGGAATGCCACGCCCGACGTCGTTTGACTGTTTGTGGTGCACAAAGGCGATGATGGAATGCCACGCTCGATGTCGTTCGACCGTGTGTGCAGTCCAAGGGCGGTGATGGCATGCCACACCAGATGCCATTCGACCGTGTGTGCTGCCCAAGGGAGATGATGGCACGCCACGCCTGACGTCGTTCAAGCGTATGTGCTGTCCAAAAGTGGTGATGGCATGTCACTCCCGACGTCGTCCGACCGTGTGTGCTGTCCAAGGGCAATGATGTCTTGCCACGCCCAACGTTATTAGACCGTTTGTGCTGCCAAATACGATGATGGAATGTCACACCCGACGTCATTCGACCGTGTGTGCTTTCCAAAGGCAGTGATGTCATGCCACTCCAGACGTCGTCCGACCGTGCATGCCGTCCATGGGTGGTGATGTCATGCCACGCCCGACGTCGTTCGTCCGTGTGTGTTTTCCAAGGGCGGTGATGTCATGCCATGCCCGACTTTGTCGAATCGTGTGTGCAGTCTTACGGCGGTGATGTCATGCCATGCCCGACGTTGTTCGATCATTTGTGCTGCCTAAATGCGATGATGGCATGCCACGCCCGATGTCATTCGACCGTTTGTGCTTCCAAAAGGCGATGATGGCATGCCACACCCGACGTCATTCAACCGTATGTTTTGTCCAAAGGCGGTGATGGCATGTCACGCCCGACGTCGTCCAACCATTTGTGCCGTACAAGAGCGGTGAGGTCATGACACGCCCGATGTTGCCGACCGTGTGTGCAGTCCAAGAGCGGTGATGTCATGCCACGCCCAATGTCGTTCGCTCATGTGTGCTACCCAAAGGCGATGATGGCATGCCACGCTCGACGTCGTTCAACCATGTGTGCTGTCCAAAGGCGGTGATGGCATGTCACGGTTGACATCGTTCGACCATGTGTGCTGTCCAAATGCGGTTACGGAATGTCACGCCTGATGTCGTTCGATCGTGTGTGTTGTCCCAAGGCGATGATGGAATGCCATGCCCCACGTTGTTCAACCGTGTCTGCTTTCCAAGGGCAGTGATGGCATGTCATGCCTGACGTCGTTCGATCGTGTTTGCCGTCCAAGGGCTATGATGGCATGCCACGCCTGACATCGTCTGACTGTGTGAGCTAGTCCAAACGCGATGGTGTCATGCCACGCCCGATGTCGTTTGACCGTGTGTGCTTCCAAAATGTGATGATGGCATGCCACGCCCGATGTCGTTTGACCGTGTGTGCTGCCCAAAGGTGATGATGGCATGCGACGCCCGACGTTGTTCGACTGTGTATGCTGTCCAACGGCGGATATAGCATGTCACGCTCGACGTCGTTCGACCGTGTGTGCTGTCCAAAGGCGGTGATGTCATGCCACGCTTGATGACGCTCGACCGTTTGTACTGCCCAAATCCAAGGGTCGTGATGTCATGCCATGCCCGACGTCATCCGACCTTGCGTGAAGTCCAAGGGCGGTGATCTCATGCCAAGACTGACGTCGTCCGACTGTTTGTGTTGCCCTAAGGTGATGGTGACATGCCAAGCCCGACGTCGTTCGACCGTGTGTGCTACCCAAAGGCGATGATGGTATGCCATGCCTGACATCATTCGATTGAGTGTGCTGTCCAAAGATAGCGTTGTCCTTTCACGCCCGACGTCGTTCTATTGTGTGTGCTGTCCAAAGGCGGTGATGTCCTGCCACGCCCGACGTCATGCGACCGTGTGTGTAGTCCAAGGGCGATAATGTACTGCTACGCCCGACGTCGTTCGACCGTGTGTGCTGTCTAAGGGCGGTGATGTCATGCCACGCTTGACGTCGTCTTACCGTGTGTGGTATCCAAGGGCAGTGATGGCATGCCACGCCCGACGTCGTCCGACCGTGCGTGCAGTCCAAGGGCGGTGATGGCATGTCACGCCTTACATTGTTCGACTGTTGTGCTGCCCAAAGGCGATGATGGCATGCCACGCCCGATGTCGTTCAACCGTGTGTGCTGTCCAAAGGCGGTGATGGCATGTCACGCCCGACGTCATTCGATTGTGTGTGCTATCTAAAGGCGGTGATGTCATGCCACGCCCGACGTCATTCGATCGTGTGTTCTTTCCAAAGGCGATGATGCATGCCACGCCTGACGTCGTTTGACCGTGTGTGCTGTCCAAAGGCGATGATGGCATGTCAAGCCTGACGTCGTTCGACCGTGTTTGCCATCGAAGGGCTATGATGGCATGCCACGCTCGATGTCGTTTTACCGTGTGTGCTGTCCAAAGGTGGTGATGTCATGCCACGCCCGACGTAGTTTGACCGTGTTCAGCCCAGGGGCAATGATGCCATGCCACGCCCGACGTCGTCCGACCGTGCATGCTGTCTTAGGGCATTGATGTCATGCCACGCCCGACGTCGTTCGACCGTTTGTTCTGCCTAGGGAGGGTGATGTCATGCCACGTCTGACGTTGCTGACCGTATGTGCTATCCAAGGGAGGTGATTTCATGCCACGCCCGATGTTGCTAATCGTGTGTGCAGTCCAAGGGCGGTGATGTCATGCCACGCCCGACATCGTTCGACCATGTGTTCCTTCCAAAGGCGATGATGGCATGCCACGCCCGACACCGTATGACCGCGGTGTGCTAGTCCAAAAGCGATGGTGGAATTCCACGCCCGACGTCGTTTGACAGTGTGTGCTGCACAAAGGGGATAATGGAATGCTAAGCTCGACGTCGTTCGACCGTGTGTGCTGTCCAAGGGCGGTGATGGCATGCCACACCAGACGCCATTCGACCGTGTGTGCTGCCCAAAGGCGATGATGGCACGCCATGCCCGACGTCGTTCAACCGTATGTGCTGCCAAATACGATGATGGCATGTAACGCCCGACGTCATTCGACCGTGTGTGCTGTCCAAAGGCAGTGATGTCATGCCACGCCCGACGTCGTCTGACCGTGCATGCTGTCCAAGGGCAGTGATGTCATGCCACACCTGACTTCATTCGTCCGTGTGTGTTTTCCAAGGGCGGTGATGTCAGGCCATACCCAATGACACTGGACCGTGCACGGTCTAAGGGCGGTGATGTCATGCCATGCCCGACGTCATTCAACCGTGTGTATGGCCCAAAGGCGATGATGGCATGCCACGCCCGACGTCATTCAACCGTATGTGCTCTCCAAAGGCGGTGATGGCATGTTACGCCCGACATCGTCTGACCGTTTGTGCTGTCCAAGGGCGGTGAGGTCATGAAACACCCGATGTTGCCGACCGTGTTTGCAGTCCAAGAGCGGTGATGTCATGCCATGCCCAATGTCGTTCGATCGTGTGTGCTGCCCAAAGGCAATGATGGCATGCCACACTCGACGTCGTTCAACCATGTGTGCTATCCAAAGGCGGTGATGGCATGTCACGGCTAACATCGTTCGACCGTGTCTGCTTTCCAAAGGCGGTGATGGCATGTCACACCTGATGTCGTTCGATCGTGTTTGCCGTCCAAGGGCTATGATGGCATGCCACGCCCGACATCGTCCTACTGTGTGAGCTATTCAAAAAGTGATGGTGGCATGCCACGCCCGACGACGTTTGACCGTGTGTGCTGCCCAAAGGTGATGATGGAAAGCCACGCCCGATGTCGTTCGATCGTGTGTGCTGTCCAACGGCGGTGATGGCATGTCACGCTCGACGTCTTTCGACCGTGTGTGCTGTCTAAAGGCGGTGATTGCATGCCACGCCCGACGTTGTTCGACCGTGTGTGCCGTCCAAAGGCGGTGATGGCATGTCACGCCGGACGTTGTTCGACTGTGTTTGCCGTTTAAGGGTTTTGATGGAATGCCACGCCCGACATCGTCCGACTGTGTGAGCTCGTCCAAAAGTGATGGTGGAAAGCCACGCCCGACGTCGTTTGACCGTGTGTGCTTCCTAAAGGTAATGATGGCATGCCACGCCCAACGTCTTATTACCCTGTGTGCTGTCTAATGGCGGTGATGGCATGTCACGTCTGACGTCGTTTGACCGTGTTTGCCGTCCAAGGGCTATGATGGAATGCCACGCCTAACATCCTCCGACTGTGTGAGCTAGTCCAAAAGCAATGGTGGCAAGCCACGCCCGACGTCATTTGACAGTGTGTGGTGCCAAAAGGTAACGATGTCATGCCACGCCCGACGTCGTTCGACAGTGTGTGTTTTCCAAGGGCAGTGATGTCATGCCACGCCCGACGTCATTGGACCATGTGTGCAGTCTTAGGGCGGTGATGTCATGTCACGTCCGACGTTGTTCGATCATTTGTGCTGCCCAAATGCGATGATGGCATGCCAAGCCCGACGTCGTTTGACCGTGTGTGCTGCCCTAAGGCGATGATGGCATGCCACGCCTGACGTCGTTCAACCGTATGTGTTGTCCAAAGGCGGTGATGGCATGACACGCCCGACTTCGTCGGACCGTGTGTGCTTTCCCAGGCCGATGATGTCATGCCACGCCCGACGTTGTTAGACCGTTTGTGCTGCCAAATACGATGATAGCATGTCACGCTCGACGTCGTTCGACCGTGTGTGCTATCCAAAGGCGATGATGTTATGCCACGCTCGATGTCGTCTGACCGTGCATGCCATCCAAGGGCGGTGATGTAATGCCACGCCCGACGTCGTTCGACCGTGTGTGGTTTCCAACGGCGGTGATGTCATGTCATGCCCAACATCGTCGGACCGTGCGTGTAGTCTTAGGGCGGTGATGTCATGCAATGCCCGACTATGTTCGATCGTTTGTGCTACCTAAATGCGATAATGTCATGCCACACCCGATGTCATTCGACCGTGTGTGCTGCCCAAAGGCGATGATGGCATGCCACGCCCGATGTCGTTCAACCGTATGTGTTGCCCAAAGGCGGTAATGGCATGTCACGCCCGACGTCGTTCGACCGTGTGTGCTGTCCAGGGGCGGTGATGTCATGCAACGCCCGAGGTCATTCGACCGTTTGTGCTGCCCAAAGGCGATGATGGAATGCCACACCCGACGTTGCAATCCCAAGGGCGGTGATGTCATGCCACGCCTGACGTCGTTCGACCGTGTGTGCTTTCTAAGGGAGGTGATGTCCTGCCACGCCCGACGTCGTCTGACCGTGTGTGATGTCCAAAGGCAGTGATGTCATGCCACGCCTGACGTTGTCGATCGTGTGTGCTGTCCAAGGGCGGTGATGTCATGCCACGCCCGACGTTGCTGATCGTGTGTGCTGTCCTAGGATGGTGATGTCATGCCACGCCCGACATCGTTTGACAGTGTTTTCTATCCAAGGGCGATGATGTCATGCCACGCTCGACACCGTCTGACTGTGTGAGCTAGTCCAAAAGCGATGGTGGAATGCCACGCCCGACGTCGTTTGACCGTTTGTGCTTCTAAAAGGGGATGATGGCATGCCACCCTCGACGTCGTTTGACCGTATGTGTTGCCCTAAGGAGATGATGGAATGCCACGCTCGACGTCGTTCGATCGTGTGTGCTGTCAAAGGGAGGTTATGGCATGTCACGCCAGACGTCATTCGACCGTGTGTGCTGCCCAAACACGATGATGGCATGCCACGCTTAACATCGTTCAACCGTGGGTGCTGTCCAAGGGCGGTGATGTCATGCCACGCCCGACGTCGTCCGACCGTGCGTGCCGTCCACGGGAGGTGATGTAATGCCACGCCCGACGTCGTCTTACCGTGTGAGCTGTCCAAGGGCTGTGATGTCATGCCACGCCCGACGTCATTCGATCGTGCGTGCAGTCCAAGGGCGGTGATAACATGTTACGCCTGACGTCGTCCGACCGTGTGCGCTATCCAACAACGATTATGTCATGCCACGCTCGACGTTGCCGATCGTGTGTGCTGTCCATGGGCGTTGATGTAATGTCACGCCCGACGTTGCCGACCGTGTGTGCTGTCCAAGTGCGGTAATATCATGCCACGCTTGACGTTGTTCGACCTTGTGTGCTGCCCAAAGGCGATGATGGCATGCCACGCCCGACGTCGTTTAACCATGTGTGCTGTCTAAAGGCGGTGATGTCATGCCACGTCCAACGTCGTCCGACCGTGCGTGCTATCCAAGGGCGGTGATGTCATGCCACGCCCGACGTCGTTCTACCATGTGTGCTGTCCAAGGGCGGTGATGTCATGCCACGCCTGACGTTGCCGACCGTGTATGCTGTCCAAGGGCGGTGATGTCATGCCACGCCTGGTGTTGCCGACCATGTGTGCTGTCCATAAGTGATAATGGCATGCCACACCCGACGTCGTTCAACCGTGTGTGTTGTCCAAAGGCAGTGAAGTCATGCCACGCCTAACGTTGCCGACCGTGGGTGCTGCCCAAGGGAGGTGATGTCATGCCACGGCTAACTTCGTCCTACCGTGTGTGCTGTGCAAGGACGGTGATGTCATGCCACGCCCGATGTTGCCGATCGTGTGTGCTATCCAAGGGCGGTGCTGGCATGCCACGCCCGACGTCGTCCGACCGTGTGTGCTCTCCAAGGGCAGTGATGTCATGCCATGCCCGACGTCATCCGACCTTGCGTGAAGTCCAAGAGCGGTAATGTCATGCCACGCTCGACGTCGTCCGACTGTTTATTGTGCCTAAAGGTGATAGTGGCATGCCAAGCCCGACATCGTTCTACCATGTGTGCTGCCCAAAGGCGATGATTTTATGCCACGCCTGACGTCGTTTGATCGAGTGTGCAGTCCAAAGGCGGTGATAGCATTTCACACCCGACGTCGTTCGACCGTGTGTGCTGTCCAAAGGCGGTGATGACATGCCACACCCGACGTTGCCGACCATGTGTGTTGTCCAAGGGCAGTGATGCCATGCCACGACCGACGTTACTGATCGTGGGTTTTGTCCAAGGGCGGTGATGTGATACCACGCCCGACATCGTCCGACCGTGTGTGCTGCCTAATGGCGGTGATGTCATGCCATGACCGACATCGTTCGACCGTGCGTGCAGTCCAAGGGTGGTGATGTCATGCCACGCCCGAAGTCATTCGACCGTGTGTGCTGTCCAAGGGCATTGATGGCATGCCACGCCCGACGTTTCCGCCCGTGTGTCTTGTCCAAGGGCGGTGATGTCATGCCACGCCCTACATCATTCGATCGTGCGTGCAGTCCAAGGGCGGTGATGGCATGCCACGCATGATGTTGCCGACCGTGTGTCTTTTCCAAGGGAGGTGATTTCATGCCACGCTCGATGTTGCTGACCGTGTGTGATGTCCAAGGGCGGTGAGGTCATGTCACGCCTGACGACGTACAACAGTGCATGCAGGCCAATGGCGGTGATGGCATGGCATGCCTGACGTCGTTCGATCGTGTGTGTTACCCAAAAGCGATGATAGCATGCCACGCCCGACGTCCTTCGACTATGTGTGCTGTCTAAATACGGTGATGTCATGCTACGCCCGACGTCATTCGATCGTGTGCTCTTCCCAAAGGCGATGATCCATGCCATGCCCGACGTCGTTCGACCGTGTGTGCTGTCCAAAGGCGATGATGGCATGTCATGCCAGACGTCGTTTGACCGTGTTTGCCGTCTATGGGCTATGATTGCAAGCCACACTCGATGTCGTTCGACCGTGTATGCTGTCCAAAGGCGGTGATGTCATGCCATGCCTGACGTCGTCCGACCGTGCATGCTGTCTTAAGGCGTTGATGTCATGCCTTGACCAACGTCGTTCGACCGTTTGTGCTGCCCAAAGGTGATGATGGGATGCCACGCCCGATGTTGCCGACCGTGTGTGCTGCCCAAGGGCTGTGATGTCATGCCACGCCCTACGTCATTCGATCGTGTGTGCTGTCCAAGGGAGGTGATGTCCTGCCACGCCCGACGTCGTCTGACCGAGCGTGCAGTCCAAGGGCGGTGATGTCATGCCACGCCCGACATCGTCTGACCGTGCGTGCAGTCCAAGGGCGGTGATGGCATATCACGCCCGACATTGATCGACCATTTGGGCTGCCCAAAGGCGATGATGGCATGCCACGCCCGATGTCGTTCGACCGTGTGTGCCGTCCAAAGGCGGTGATGGCATGTCACGCTTGACGTCGTTCGATTGTGTTTGCCGTCCAAGGATGGTGATGTCATGCCACGCCCAACGCCATTCGACCGTGTGTGCTACCCAAAGGCGATGATGGCATGCCACGCCTGACGTCGTTCGACAGAGTGTGCTATCCAAAGACAGTGATGGAATTTCACGCCTGACGTCGTTCAACTGTGTGTGATGTCCAAAGGCGGTGATGTCATGCCACGCCCGACGTTGCAGACCATGTGTGCTGTCCAACGGAATGATGTCATGCCATGACCGACGTTGCCGGCCGTGGATGCTATCCAAGGGCAGATATATCATGCCACGCCCGACGTCGTCCGACCGTGTGTGCTCCCTAATGGCGGTGATATAATGCCACGCCCGACGTCGTTCGACCGTGTGTGCTGTACAAGGGAAGTGATGGCATGCCACGTCCGACGTTGCCGACCGTGTGTCTTGTCCAAGGGCAGTGACGTCATGCGACGCCCGACATTGTTCGACCGTACGTGCTGCCCAAAGGTGATGATGGCATGCCACGCCCGATGTCGTTCGACCGTATATGTTGTCCAAAGGCGGTGATGGCATGTAACACTTGACGTCGTTCAATTCTGTTTGCCGTCCAAGGGCGGTGATGTCATGCCACGCCCAACGTCATTCGACCGTGTGTGCCACCCAAAGGCGATGATGGCATGCCATGCCTGACGTCGTTCGACCGAGTGTGCTGTCCAAAGACAGTGATGGCGTTTAACGCTCGACGTCGTTCGACTGTGTGTGCTGTCCAAAGGCGGTGATGTCATGCCACGCCCGACGTTGCCGACCATGTGTGTTGTCCAAGGGAAATGATGTCATGCCATGACCGATGTTGCCAACCGTGGATGCTGTCAAAGGGCGGATATATCATGCCACGACCGACGTCGTCCGACCGTGTGTGCTCCTAAATGGCGGTGATGTAATGCCATGCCCGACGTCATTCGATCGTGTGTGCTTTCCAAGGGAAGTGATGGCATGCCACGTCTGACGTTGCCGACTGTGTGTCTTGTCCAAGGGCGGTGATCTCATGTGACGCCCGACATTGTTCGACTGTGCGTGCAGTCAAAGGACGGTGATGTCATGCCACGCCCGACGTCGTTCGATCGTGTGTGCTGTCCAAGGGCAGTGATGGCATGCCACGCCCGACGTCGTCCAACTGTGCGTGCAGTCCAAGGGCGGTGATGGCATGTCACGCCTGACATCGTTCGATCGTGTGTGATGTCCAAAGGCGGTGATGGCATGTCACGCCTGACGTCATTCGATTGTGTGTGCTATCTAAAGGTGGTGATGTCATGCCACGCCCGATGTCATTCGATCGTGTGTTCTTCCCAAAGGCGATGATGCATGCCACGCCTGACGTCGTTTGATCGTGTGTGCTATCCAAAGACGATGATTGCATGTATGCCAGACGTCGTTCGACCGTGTTTGCCATCCAAGGGATGTGATGGCATGCCACACTCAATGTCGTTTGACCGTGTGTGCTGTTCAAAGGCGGTGATGTCATGCCACGCCCGACATAGTCTGAACGTGTGTGCTGCCCAAGGGCGGTGATGTCATGCTTCACCCGACGTCGTCCGACCGTGCATGCTGTCTTAGGACGGTGATGTCATGCCACGCCCGACTTCGTTCGACTGTTTGTGCTGCCCAAGGAGGGTGATGTCATGCCACGTCTGACGTTGCCGACCGTGTGTGCGGTCCAAGAGAGGTGATTTCATGCCACGCCCAACGTTGCTAATCGTGTGTGCTGTCCAAGGTGGTGATGTCATGCCACGCCCGACATCTTTCGATCGTGTGTTCCGTCCAAAGGCGATGATGGCATGCCACGCCTGACACCGTCTGACTGTGTGTGCTAGTCCAAAAGCGATGGTGGAATGCCACGCCCGACGTCGTTTGACTGTTTGTGTTGCACAAAGGCGATGATGGAATGCCACGCTCGACGTCGTTCGACCGTGTGTGCAGTCCTAGGGCGGTGATGGCATGCCACACCAGACACCATTCGACCGTGTGTGCTGCCCAGGGGCGATGATGGATGGCCATGCCCGACGTCGTTTAACCGTATGTGCTGTCCAAAGGTGGTGATGGCATGTCACGCCCGACGTCGTCCGACCGTGTGTGCTGTCCAAGGGCAATGATGTCATGCCATGCCTGACGTAGTTAGACCATTTGTGCTGCCAAATACGATGATGGCATGTCACACCCGACGTCATTTGACCGTGTGTGCTGTCCAAAGGCAGTGATGTCATGCCACGCCTGACGTCATCCGACCATGCATGTCGTCCATGGGTGGTGATGTCATGCCACGCCCGACATCGTTCGTCCGTGTGTGTTTTCCATGGGCGGTGATGTCATGCCATGCCCGACGTCGTCGGACCGTGCGTGCAGTCTTAGGGCGATGATGTCATGCCATGCCCGACGTTGTTCGATCGTTTGTGCTGCCTAAATGCGATGATGGCATGCCACGCCCGATATCATTCGACCGTTTGTGCTTCCCAAAGGCAATGATGGCATGCCACACCCGACGTCATTCAACCGTATGTTTTGTCCAAAGGCGGTAATGGCATGTCATGCCCGACGTCGTTCGACCGTTTGTGCTGTCCAAGGGCGGTGAGGTCATGCCACGCCCGATGTTGCCGATCGTGTGTAGAGTCCAAGAGCGGTGATGTCATGCCACGCCCGATGTCGTTCAATCGTGTGTGCTGCCCAAAGGCGATGATGGCATGCCACGCTCGACGTCGTTCAACCATGTGTGCTGTCCAAAGGCGGTGATGGCATGTCACGGCTGACAAAGCGGTTATGGAATGTCACGCCTGATGTCATTCGACAGTGTGTGTTGTCCCAAGGCGATGATGGAATGCCATGCCCGATGTTGTTCAACCGTGTCTGCTTTCGTAAGGCAGTGATGGCATGTCACGCCTGACGTCGTTCGATCGTGTTTGCCGTCCAAGGGCTATGATGGCATGCCACGCCCGACATCGTCTGACTGTGTGAGCTAGTCCAAAAGCGGTGGTGGCATGCCACGCCCGATGTCGTTTGACCGTGTGTGCTTCCGAAAGGTGATGATGGCATACCATGCCCGATGTCGTTTGACCGTGTGTGCTGCCCAAAGGTGATGATGGCATGCCACGCCTGACGTTGTACGACCGTGTGTACTGTCCAACGGCGGTGGTAGCATGTCACGCTCGACGTCGTTCGACCGTGTGTGCTGTCTAAAGGCGGTGATGTCATGCCACGCCCGATGACGCTCGACCGTTTGTACTGCCCAAATCCAAGGGCGGTGATGTCATGTCATGCCCAACGTCATCCGACCTTGCGTGAAGTCCAAGGGCGGTGATCTCATGCCAAGCCCGACGTCGTCCGACTGTTTGTGTTTCCCAAAGGTGATGGTGACATGCCAAGCCCGATTTTGTTCGATCGTGTGTGCTACCCAAAGGCGATGATGGTATGCCACGCCTGACATCATTCGACTGAGTGTGTTGTCCAAAGATAGTGATGGCATTCACGCCTGACGTCGTTCAACTGTGTGTGCTGTCCAAAGGAGGTGATGTCCTGCCACGCCCGACGTCATGCGACCGTGAGTGTAGTCCAAGGGCGGTAATGTACTGCTACGCCTGATGTCGTTCGACCGTGTGTGCTGTCTAAGGGCGGTGATGTCATGCCACGCCCGACGTCGTCTTACCGTGCGTGCAGTCCAAGGGCGGTGATGTCATGCCACGCCCGACGTCGTCCGTCCGTGCCTGCAGTCTAAGAGCGGTGATGGCATGTCACGCCTGACATCGTTCGACCGTTTGTGCTGCCCAAAGGCGATGATGGCATGCCACACCCGATTTCATTCGACCGTGTGTGCTGTCCAAAGGCGGTGATGGCATGTCACACTTGACGTTGTTCGATTGTGTTTACCGTCCAAGGGCGGTGATGTCATGCCACGCCCAACGTCGTTCGACCGTGTGTGCTACCCAAAGGCGATGATGGCATTCCACGCCTGATGTCGTTCGATCGAGTGTTGTGTCCAAAGGCAGTGATGTCATGCCACGCCCGACGTTGCCGACCATGTGTGTTGTCCAAGGGCAGTAATGTCATGCCATGACCGACGTTGCCGACCGTGGATGTTGTCCAAGGGCGGATATATCATGCCACGCCCGACGTCTGACTGTGTGTGCTCCCTAATGGCAGTGATGTAATGCCACGCCTGACGTCGTTCGACCGTGTGTGCTATCCAAGGGCACTGATGGCATGCCACGCCCGACGTCGTCTGACCGTGCATGCAGTCTAAGGGCGGTGATAGCATGTCACGCCTGACATCGTTCAACCGTTTGTGCTGGCCAAAGGCGATGATGGCATGCCACGCCTGACGTCGTTCGACCATGTGTGCTGTCCAAAGGCGGTGATGTCATGCCACGCCCGACGTCATTCAATCGTGCGTTCTTCCCAAAGGCGATGATGCATGCCACGCCTGACGTCGTTTGACCGTGTGTGTTGTCCAAAGGCGATGATGGCATGTCAAGCCTGACGTCGTTCGACCATGTTTGCCATCCAAGGGCTATGATGGCATCCCACGCTCGATGTCGTTTGACCGTGTGTGCTGTCCAAATGTGGTGATGTCATGCCACGCCCGACGAAGTCTGACCGTGTGTGAAGCCCAAGGGCAATGATGCCATGCCACACCCGACGTCGTCCGATCGTGCATGCTGTCTTAGGGTTGTGATGTCATGCCACGCCCGACGTCGTCCGACCGTGCATGCTGTCTTAGGGTGGTGATGTCATGCCACGCCGGACATCATCTGACCGTGCGTGCAGTCCAAGGGCGGTGATGGCATGTCACGCCTGACATAGTTCGAACATTTGTGCTGCCCAAAGGCGATGATGGCATGACACGCCCGATGTCGTTCGACCGTGTGTGTTGTCCAAAGGCGGTGATGGCATGTCACACTTGACGTCGTTCGATTGTGTTTGCTGTCCAAGGGCGGTGATGTCATGCCACGCCCAACGTCATTCGACCGTGTGTGCCACCCAAAGGCGATGATGGCATGCCACGCCTGACGTCGTTTGACCAAGTGTGCTGTCCAAAGACAGTGATGACATTTCACGCCCGACGTCGTTCGACTGTGTGTGCTGTCCAAAGGCGGTGATGTCATGCCACGCCCGACCTTGCCGACCATGTGTGTTGTCCAAGGGCAATGATGTCATGCCATGACCGACGTTGCCAACCGTGGATGCTGTCCAAGGGCGGATATAACATGCCACGCCCGACGTCGTCCGACCGTGTGTGCTCCCTAATGGCGGTGATGTTATGCAACGCCCGACGTCGTTCGATCGTGTGTGCTATCAAAGGGAAGTGATGGCATGCCACGTCTGACGTTGCCGACAGTGTGTCTTGTCCAAGGGCGATGATTACATGCAACGCCCGACATTGTTCGACCGTGCGTGCAGTCCAAGGACGGTGATGTCATGCCATGCCCGACGTCATTTGACCGTGTGTGCTGTCCAAGGGCAGTGATGGCATGCCACGCCCGACGTCGTCTGACCGTGCGTGCAGTCCAAGGGCGGTGATGGCATGTCATGCCTGACATCGTTCGACCGTGTGTGCTGTCCAAAGGCGGTGATGGCATGTCACGCATGACGTCATTCGATTGTGTATGCTGTCTAAAGGCAGTGATGTCATGCCACGCCCGACGTCATTCGATCGTGTGTTCTTCCCAAAGGCTATGATGCATGCCGCGCCTGACGTCGTTTGACCGTGTGTGCCATCCAAGGGCTATGATGGCATGCCATGCTCAATGTCGTTTGACCGTGTGAGCTGTCCAAAGGCGGTGATGTCATGCCACGCCTGACATAGTCTGACCGTGTGTGCTGCCCAAGGGTAGTGATGTCATGCCTCGCCCGACGTCGTCCGATCGTGCATGCTGTCTTAGGGTGGTGATGTCATTCCACGCCCGACGTCGTTCGACTGTTTGTGCTGCCCAACGAGGGTGATGTCATGCCACGTCTGACATTGCCGACCGTGTGTGCTGTCCAAGAGAGGTGATTTCATGCCACGCCCGACGTTGCTAATCGTGTGTGCTGTTCAAGGTGGTGATGTCATGCCACGCCTGACATCGTTCGACCGTGTGTTCCGTCCTAAGGCGATGATGGCATGCCACGCCCGACACTGTCTGACTGTGTGTGCTAGTCCAAAAGCGATGGTTGAATGCCACGCCCGACGTCGTTTGACTGTTTGTGGTGCACAAAGGCGATGATGGAATGCCACGCTCGATGTCGTTTGACCGTGTGTGCAGTCCAAGGGCGGTGATGGCATGCCACACCAGATGCCATTCGACCGTGTGTGATGCCCAAGGGCGATGATGGCACGCAAAGCCTGACGTCGTTCAAGCGTATGTTCTATCCAAAAGTGGTGATGGCATGTCACTCCCGACGTCGCCCGACCGTGTGTGCTGTCCAAGGGCAATGATGTAATGCCACGCCCGACGTTATTAGACCGTTTGTGCTGCCAAATACGATGATGGCATGTCACACCCAACGTCATTCGACTGTGTGTGCTTTCCAAAGGCAGTGATGTCATGCCATGCCAGACGTCGTCCGACCGTGCATGCCGTCCATGGGTGGTGATGTCATGCCACGCCCGACGTTGTTCGTCCGTGTGTGTTTTCCAAGGGCGGTGATGTCATGCCATGCCCGACTTCGTCGAATCATGCGTGCAGTCTTACGGCGGTGATGTCATGCCATGCCCGACGTTGTTCGATTGTTTATGCTGCCTAAATGCGATGATGGCATGCCACGCCTGATGTCATTCGACCGTTTGTGCTTCCAAAAGGCGATGATGGCATGCCACACCCGACGTCATTCAACCGTATGTTTTGTCCAAAGGCGGTGAAGGCATGTCACGCCCGACGTCGTCCAACCATTTGTGCTGTCCAAGAGCGGTGAGGTCATGCCACGCCCGATGTTGTCGACCGTGTGTGCAGTCCAAGAGCGGTGATGTCATGCCACGCCCGAGGTCGTTCGCTCGTGTGTGCTGCCCAAAGGCGATGATGGCATGCCACGCTTGACGTCGTTCAACCATGTGTGCTGTCCAAAGGCGGTGATGGCATGTCACGTTTGACATCGTTCGACCATGTGTGCTGTCCAAATGCGGTAACGGAATGTCACGCCTGATGTCATTCGATCGTGTGTGCTGTCCCAAGGTGATGATGGAATGCCATGCCCCACGTTGTTCAACCGTGTCTGCTTTCCAAAGGCAGTGATGGCATGTCATGCCTGACGTCGTTCGATCGTGTTTGCCGTCCAAGGGCTATGATGGCATGCCACGCCTGACATCGTCTTACTGTGTGAGCTAGTCCAAACGCGATGGTGGCATGCCACGCTCGACGTCGTCCGACTGTTTATTGTGCCTAAAGGTGATGGTGGCATGCCAAGCCCGACATCGTTCTACCATGTGTGCTGCCCAAAGGCGATGATTTTATGCCACGCCTGACGTCGTTTGATCGAGTGTGCAGTCCAAAGGCGGTGATAACATTTCACTCCCGACGTCGTTCAACCGTGTGTGCTGTCCAAAGGCGGTGATGTCATGCCACGCCTGATGTTGCCGACCATGTGTGTTGTCCAAGGGCAGTGATGCCATGCCACGACCGACGTTGCCGATCGTGGGTTTTGTCCAAGGGCGGTGATGTGATACCACGCCCGACATCGTCCGACCGTGTGTGCTGCCTAAAGGCGGTGATGTCATGCCATGCCCGACTTCGTTCGACCGTGCGTGCAGTCCAAGGGTGGTGATGTCATGCCACGCCCGACGTCATTCGAACGTGTGTGCTGTCCAAGGGCATTGATGGCATGCCACGCCCGACGTTTCCGCCCGTGTGTCTTGTCCAAGGGCGGTGATGTCATGCCACGCCCTACATCGTTCGATCGTGCGTGCAGTCCAAGGGCGGTGATGGCATGCCACGCATGATGTTGCCGACCGTGTGTCTTTTCCAAGGGCGGTGATTTCATGCCACGCCCGATGTTGCTGACCGTGTGTGATGTCCAAGGGCGGTGAGGTCATGTCACGCCTAACGACGTACAACAGTGCATGCAGGCCAATGGCGGTGATGGCATGGCATGCCCGACGTCGTTTGATCGTGTGTGCTACCCAAAAGCGATGATGGCATGCCACGCCCGACGTCCTTTGACTATGTGTGCTGTCTAAATGCGGTGATGTCATGCTACGCCAGACGTCATTCGATCGTGTGCTCTTCCCAAAGGCGATGATCCATGCCATGCCCGACGTTGTTCGACCGTGTGTGCTATCCAAAGGCGATGATGGCATGTCATGCCAGATGTCGTTTGACCGTGTTTGCCGTCTATTGGCTATGATTGCATGCCACGCTCGATGTCGTTCGACCGTGTATGCTGTCCAAAGGCGGTGATGTCATGCCACGCCCAACGCTATTCGACCGTGTGTGCTACCCAAAGGCGATGATGGCATGCCACGCCTGATGTCGTTCGACCGAGTGTGCTATCCAAAGACAGTGATGGCATTTCACGCCTGACGTCGTTCGACTGTGTGTGATGTCCAAAGGTGGTGATGTGATGCCACGCCCGACGTTGCAGACCATGTGTGCTGTCCAAGGGGAATGATGTCATGCCATGACCGATGTTGTCGGCCGTGGATGCTATCCAAGGGCGGATATATCATGCCACGCCCGACGTCGTTCGACCATGTGTGCTCCCTAATGGCGGTGATATAATGCCACGCCCGACGTCGTTCGACCGTGTGTGCTGTCCAAGGGAAGTGATGGCATGCCACGTCCGACGTTGCCGACCGTGTGTCTTGTCAAAGGGCAGTGATGTCATGCGACGCCCGACATTGTTCGACCGTGCGTGCAGTCCAAGTGCAGTGATGTCATGCCACGCCTGACGTTGTTCGACCGTTTGTGCTGCCCAAAAGCGATGATGGCATGCCACGCCCGACGTCGTTCGACCGTGTGTGCTGCCCAAACGCGATGATGGCATGCCACGCCTGACATCGTTCGACCGTGTGTGCTGTATAAAGGCGATGATGGCATGTCACACCTGACGTCGTTCGACCGTGTGTACTATCCAATGGCGGTGATGTCATGCCATGCCCGACGTCGTTCGATTGTGTGTGCTATCCAATGAAGGTGATGTCATGCGACGCCCGATGTTGTTCGATCGTGTGTGCTGCCCAAAGGTGGTGATGGCATGTCACGCCCGACGTCGTTCGACCGTGTGTGTTGTCCAAAGGCGGTGATGTCATGCCACGCCTGACGTTGTCAGACTGTGCGTGCCGTCCTTGGGCGGTGATTTCATGCCACGCCCGACGTCAATCGACCATGTGTTGTCAAAGGGCGGTGATGTCATGCCATGCCCGACGTCGTCAGATCGTGCGTGCAGTCTTAGGGCGGTGATGTCATGCTACGCCCGACGTTGTTCGATCATTTGTGCTGCCCAAATGTGATGATGGCATGCGACGCTCGACATCGTTCGACCGTGTGTGCTGCCCAAAGGCGATGATGCCATGCCATGCCCGACGTCGTTAAACCGTATATGCTGTCTAAAGGCGGTGATGGCATGCCACGCCCGACTTCATCCGACCGTGTGTGCTGTCCAAGGGCGGTGATGTTATGCCACGCTCGACTTTGTCGACCGTGTGTGCTGTCCAATGGCGGTGATGTCATGCCATGCCCGACGTCGTTCGATTGGGTGTGCTATCCAATGAAGGTGATGTCATGCCACGCCCGATGTTGTTCGATCGTGTGTGCTGCCCAAAGGTGGTGATGGCATGTCACGCCCGACGTCGTTCGACCGTGTGTGTTGTCCAAAGGCGGTGATGTCATGCCACGCCTGACGTTGTCCGACCGTGCGTGCCGTCCTAGGGCGCTGATTTCATGCCACGCCCGACGTCAATCGACCGTGTGTTGTCAAAGGGCGGTGATGTCATGCCATGCCCGACGTCGTCAGATCGTGCGTGCAGTCTTAGGGCGGTGATGTCATGCTACGCCCGACGTTGTTCGATCGTTTGTGCTGCCCAAATGTGATGATGGCATGCGACGCTCGACATCGTTCGACCGTGTGTGCTGCCCAAAGGCGATGATGCCATGCCAGGCCCGACGTCGTTAAACCGTATATGCTGTCTAAAGGCGGTGATGGCATGCCACGCCCGACTTCATCCGACCGTGTGTGCTGTCCAAGGGCGGTGATGTTATGCCACGCTCGACTTTGTCGACCGTGTGTGCTGTCCAATGGCGGTGATGTCATGCCACTCCCGATGTTGCCGACCGTGTGTGCTATCCAAGGGCGGTGATGGCATGCCACGCCCGACGTCGTCCGAGCATGTGTGCTGTACAAGGGCGGAGATGTCATGTTATGCCCGACGTCATCCGACCTTGCGTGAAGTCTAAGGGCGGTGATCGCATGCCAAGCCCGACGTCGTCCGACTGTTTGTGTTTACCAAAGGTGATGGTGACATGCCAAGCCCGACGTTGTTCGAGCGTGTGTGCTACCCAAAAGCGATGATGGCATGCCACGCCTGACGTCGTTCGACCGAGTGTGCTGTCCAAAGATAGTGATGGAATTTCACACCTGACGTCGTTCGACTGTGTGTGCTGTCCAAAGGCGGTGATGTCCTGCCACGCCCGTCGTCATGCGACCGTGTATTTAGTCCAAGGGCGGTAATGTACTGCTATGCCCGATGTTGTTCGACCGTGTGTGCTGTCTAAGGGCGGTGATGTCATGCCACGCCCGACGTCATATGACCATGCGTGCAGTCAAAGGGCGGTGATGTCACGCCACGCCTGACATCATCCAACCGTGCGTGCAGTCCAAAGGCGGTGATGGCATGTCACGCCTAACATAGTTCGACCGTTTGTGCTGCCCAAAGGTGATGATGGCATGCCACGCCCGATGTCGTTCGACCGTATATGTTGTCCAAAGGCGGTGATGGCATGTAACACTTGACGTCGTTCGATTGTGTTTGCCGTCCAAGGGCGGTGATGTCATGCCACGCCCAACGTCATTCGACCGTGTGTGCCACCCAAAGGCGATGATGGCATGCCATGCCTGACGTCGTTTGACCGAGTGTGCTGTCCAAAGACAGTGATGGCGTTTAACGCCCGACGTCGTTCGACTGTGTGTGTTGTCCAAAGGCGGTGATGTCATGCCACGCCCGACGTTGCCGACCATGTGTGTTGTCCAAGGGAAATGATGTCATGCCATGACCGACGTTGCCAACCGTGGATGCTGTCAAAGGGCTGATATATCATGCCACGCCCGATGTCGTCCGACCGTGTGTGCTCCCTAATGGCGGTGATGTAATGCCACGCCCGACGTCGTTCGATCGTGTGTGCTTTCCAAGGGAAGTGATGGCATTCCACGTCTGACGTTGCCGACTGTGTGTCTTGTCCAAGGGCGGTGATCTCATGTGATGCCTGACATCATTCGACCGTGTGTTCCGTCCAAAGGCGATGATGGCATGCCACGCCTGACACCGTCTGACTGTGTGTGCTAGTCCAAAAGCGATGGTGGAATGCCACGCCCGACGACATTTGACTGTTTGTGGTGCACAAAGGCGATGATGGAATGCCACGCTCGACGTCGTTCGACCATGTGTGCAGTCCTAGGGCGGTGATGGCATGCCACACCAGACGCCATTCGACCGTGTGTGCTACCCAAGGGCGATGATGGCACGCCACGCCCGACGTCGTTCAACCGTATGTGCTGTCCAAAGGTGGTGATGGCATGTCACGCCCGACGTCGTCCGACCGTGTGTGCTGTCCAAGGGCAATGGTGTCATGCCATGCCTGACGTAGTTAGACCATTTGTGCTGCCAAATACGATGATGGCATGTCACACCCGACGTCATTTGACCGTGTGTGCTGTCCAAAGGCAGTGATGTCATGCCACGCCCGATGTCATCCAACCATGCATGCCGTCCATGGGTGGTGATGTCATGCCACGCCCGACATCGTTCGTCCGTGTGTGTTTTCCATGGGCGGTGATGTCATGCCATGCCCGACGTCGTCGGACCGTGCTTGCAGTCTTAGGGCGGTGATGTCATGCCATGCCCGACGTTGTTCGATCGTTTGTGCTGCCTAAATGCGATGATGGCATGCCACGCCCGATATCATTCGACCGTTTGTGCTTCCCAAAGGCGATGATGGCATGCCACACCCGACGTCATTCAACCGTATGTTTTGTCCAAAGGCGGTGATGGCATGTCACGCCCGACGTCGTTCGACCGTTTGTGCTGTCCAAGGGCGGTGAGGTCATGCCACGCCCGATGTTTCCGACCGTGTGTAGAGTCCAAGAGCGGTGATGTCATGCCACGCCCGATGTCGTTCGATCGTGTGTGCTGCCCAAAGGCGATGATGGCATGCCACGCTCGACGTCGTTCAACCATGTGTGCTGTCCAAAGGCGGTGATGGCATGTCACGGCTGACAAAGCGGTTATGGAATGTCACGCCTGATGCGTTCGACAGTGTGTGCTGTCCAAAGGCGATGATGGAATGCCATGCCCGATGTTGTTCAACCGTGTCTGCTTTCCAAAGGCAGTGATGGCATGTCACGCCTGACGTCGTTTGATCGTATTTGCCGTCCAAGGGCTATGATGGCATGCCACGCCCGACATCGTCTGACTGTGTGAGCTAGTCTAAAAGCGGTGGTGGCATGGCACGCCCGATGTCCTTTGACCGTGTGTGCTTCCCAAAGGTGATGATGGCATGCCACGCCCGATGTCGTTTGACCGTGTGTGCTGCCCAAAGGTGATGATGGCATGCCACGCCTGACGTTGTTCGACTGTGTGTACTGTCCAACGGCGGTGGTAGCATGTCACGCTCGACGTCGTTCGACCGTGTGTGCTGTCTAAAGGCGGTGATGTCATGCCACGCCCGATGACGCTCGACCGTGTGTCCTACCCAAAGGCGATGATGGTATGCCACGCCTGACATCATTCAACTGAGTGTGCTATCCAAAGATAGTGATGGCATTTCACGCCCGACGTCGTTCGACTGTGTGTGCTGTCCAAAGGAGGTGATGTCCTGCCACGCCCGACGTCATGCGACCGTGTGTGTAGTCCAAGGGAGGTAATGTACTGCTACGCCCGATGTCGGTCGACCGTGTGTGCTGTCTAAGGGCGGTGATGTCATGCCACGCCCGACGTCGTCTTACCGTGCGTGCAGTCCAAGGGCGGTGATGTCATGCCACGCCCGACGTCGTTCGTCCGTGCGTGCAGTCCAAGAGCGGTGATGGCATGTCACGCCTGACATCATTCGACCGTTTGTGCTGCCCAAAGGCGATGATGGCATTCCACACCCTATGTCGTTCGACTGTGTGTGCTGTCCAAAGGCGGTGATGGCATGTCACACTTGACGTTGTTCGATTGTGTTTACCGTCCAAGGGCAGTGATGTCATGCCACGCCCAACATCGTTCGACCGTGTGTGCTAACCAAAGGCAATGATGGCATTCCACGCCAGATGTCGTTCGACCGAGTGTGGTGTCCAAAGGCGGTGATGTCATGCCACGCCCGACGTTGCCGACCACGTGTGTTGTCCAAGGGCAGTAATGTCATGCCATGACCGACGTTGCCGACCGTGGATGTTGTCCAAGGCCGGATATATCATGCCACGCCCGACGTCTGACTGTGTGTGCTCCGTAATGGCAGTGATGTAATGCCACGCCTGACGTCGTTCGACCGTGTGTGCTATCCAAGGGCACTGATGGCATGCCACGCCTGACGTCGTCTTACCGTGCGTGCAGTCTAATGGCGGTGATAGCATGTCACGACTGACATCGTTCGACCGTTTGTGCTGCCCAAAGGCGATGATGGCATGCCACGCCTGACGTCGTTCGACCATGTGTGCTGTCCAAAGGCGGTGATGGCATGTCACGCCCGACATCATTCGATTGTGTGTGCTATCTAAAGGCGGTGATATCATGCCACGCCCGACGTCATTCAATCGTGTGTTCTTCCCAAAGGCGATGATGCATGCCACGCCTGACGTCGTTTGACCGTGTGTGTTGTCCAAAGGCGATGATGGCATGCTATGATGGCATCCCACGCTCGATGTCGTTTGATCGTGTGTGCTGTCCAAATGTGGTGATGTCATGCCACGCCCGACGAAGTCTTACCGTGTGTGCAGCCCAAGGGCAATGATGCCATGCCACGCCCGATGTCGTTCGACCGTGCATGCTGTCTTAGGGTGGTGATGTCATGCCACGCCCGACGTCGTTCGACCTTTGTTACGCGAGAGAGGTGATGTCATGCCACGTCTGACGTTGCTGACCGTGTGTGCGGTCCAAGGGAGGTGATTTCATGCCACGCCCGACGTTGCTAATCGTGTGTGCAGTCCAAGGGCGGTGATGTCATGCCACGCCCGACATCGTTCGACCGTGTGTTCCTTCCAAAGGCGATGATGGCATGCCTCGCCCGACACCGTCTGACAGTGTGTGCTAGTCCAAAAGCGATGGTGGAATGCCACGCCCGACGTCGTTTGACTGTGTGAGCAGTCAAAAGGCGGTGATGTCTTGCCACGCCCGTCGTCATGCGACCGTGTGTGTAGTCCTAGGGCGGTAATGTACTGCTACGCCCGATGTTGTTCGACCGTGTGTGCTGTCTAAGGGCGGTGATGTCATGCCACGCCCGACGTCATATGACCGTGCGTGTAGTCAAAGGGCGGTGATGTCATGCCACGCCGGACATCATCTGACCGTGCGTGCAGTCCAAGGGCGGTGATGGCATGTCACGCCTGACATAGTTCAAACATTTATGCTGCCCAAAGGTGATGATGGCATGCCACGCCTGATGTCGTTCGACCGTGTGTGTTGTCCAAAGGCGGTGATGGCATGTCACACTTGACGTCGTTCGATTGTGTTTGCTTTCCAAGGGCGGTGATGTCATGCCACGCCCAACGTCATTCGACCATGTGTGCCACCCAAAGGCGATGATGGCATGCCACGCCTGACGTCGTTTGACCGAGTGTGCTGTCCAAAGACAGTGATGACATTTCACGCCCGACGTGGTTCGACTGTGTGCGCTGTCCAAAGACGGTGATGTCATTCCACGCCCGACCTTGCCGACCATGTGTGTTGTCCAAGGGCAATGATGTCATGCCATGACCGACGTTGCCAACCATGGATGCTGTCCAAGGGCGGATATAACATGCCACGCACGACGTCGTCCGACCGTGTGTGCTCCCTAATGGCGGTGATGTAATGCAACGCCCGACGTCGTTCTATCGTGTGTGCTATCCAAGGGAAGTGATGGCATGCCACGTCTGGCCTTGCCGACTGTGTGTATTGTCCAAGGGCGATGATTTCATGCGACGCCCGACATTGTTCGACCGTGCGTGCAGTCCAAGGACGGTGATGTCATGCCACGCCCGACGTCATTCGACCGTGTGTGCTGTCCAAGGGCAGTGATGGCATGCCACGCCCGACGTCGTCTGAGCGTGCGTGCAGTCCAAGGGCGGTGATGGCATGTCATGCCTGACATCGTTCGACCGTGTGTGCTGTCCAAAGGCGGTGATGGCATGTCACGCATGACGTCATTCGATTGTGTATGCTGTCTAAAGGCAGTGATGTCATGCCATGCCCGACGTCATTCCATCGTGTGTTCTTCCCAAAGGCTATGATGCACGCCACGCCTGACATCGTTTGACCGTGTGTGCTGTCAAAAGGCGATGATTGCATGTAATGCCAAACGTCGTTCGACCGTGTTTGCCATCCAAGGGCTATGATGGCATGCCACGCTCAATGTCGTTTGACGGTGTGAGCTATCCAAGGGCGGTGATGTCATGCCTCGCCCGACGTCGTCCGATCGTGCATGCTGTCTTAGGGCGGCGATGTCATTCCACACCCGACGTCGTTCGACTGTTTGTGCTGCCCAAGGAGGGTGATGTCATGCCACATCTGACGTTGCCGACCGTGTGTGCTGTCCAAGAGAGGTGATTTCATGCCACGCCCGACGTTGCTAATCGTGTGTGCTGTCCAAGGTGGTGATGTCATGCCACGCCCGACATCGTTCGACCGTGTGTTCCGTCCAAAGGCGATGATGGCATGCCACGACCGACACCGTCTGACTGTGTGTGCTAGTCCAAAAGCGATGGTGGAATGCCACGCCCGACGTCATTATTTGTTTGTGGTGCACAAAGGCGATGATGGAATGCCACGCTCGATGTCGTTCGACCGTGTTAATGCGATCGAGGCGGTGATGGCATGCCACACGGATGCCATTCGACCGTGTGTCTGCCCATGGCGATGATGGCACGCCACGCCCGACGTCGTTCAGCGTATGTCTTTGTTTAAAAGTGGTGATGGCATGTCACTCCGGCGTCGTCCGACCGTGTGTCTTGTCAAGGGCAATGATGTAATGCCACGCCCGACGTTATTAGACCGTTTGTGCTGCCAAATACGATGATGGCATGTCACACCCGACGTCATTCGACCGTGTGTGCTTTCCAAAGGCAGTGATGTCATGCCACGCCAGACGTCGTCCGACCGTGCATGCCGTCCATGGGTGGTGATGTCATGCCACGCCCGACGTTGTTCGTCCGTGTGTGTTTTCCAAGGGCGGTGATGGCATGCCATGCCCGACTTCGTCGAATCGTGCGTGCAGTCTTACGGCGGTGATGTCATGCCATGCCCGACGTTGTTCGATTGTTTGTGCTGCCTAAATGCGATGATGGCATGCCACGCCCGATGTCATTCGACCGTTTGTGCTTCCAAAAGGCGATGATGGCATGCCACACCCGATGTCATTCAACCGTATGTTTTGTCCAAAGGCAGTGATGGCATGTCACGCCCGACGTCGTCCAACCATTTGTGCTGTCCAAGAGCGGTGAGGTCATGCCACGCCCTATGTTGTCGACCGTGTGTGCAGTCCAAGAGCGGTGATGTCATGCCACGCCCGATGTCGTTCGCTCGTGTGTGCTGCCCAAAGGCAATGATGGCATGCCACGCTCGACGTCGTTCAACCATGTGTGCTGTCCAAAGGTGGTGATGGCATGTCACGGTTGACATCGTTCGACCATGTGTGCTGTCCAAATGCGGTAACGGAATGTCACGCCTGATGTCGTTCGATCGTGTGTGCTGTCCCAAGGCGATGATGGAATGCCATGCCCCACGTTGTTCAACCGTGTCTGCTTTCCAAAGGCAGTGATGGCATGTCATGCCTGACGTCGTTCGATCGTGTTTGCCGTCCAAGGGCTATGATGGCATGCCACGCCTGACATCGTCTGACTGTGTGAGCTAGTCCAAACGCGATGGTGGCATGCCACGCTCGACGTCGTCCGACTGTTTATTGTGCCTAAAGGTGATGGTGGCATGCCAAGCCCGACATCGTTCTACCATGTGTGCTGCCCAAAGGCGATGATTTTATGCCACGCCTGACGTCGTTTGATCGAGTGTGCAGTCCAAAGGCGGTGATAGAATTTCACACCCGACGTCGTTCGACCGTGTGTGCTGTCCAAAGGCGGTGATGTCATGCCACGCCCGACGTTGCCGACCATGTGTGTTGTCCAAGGGCAGTGATGCCATGCCACGACCGACGTTACCGATCGTGGGTTTTGTCCAAGGGCGGTGATGTGATACCACGCCCGACATCGTCCGACCGTGTGTGCTGCCTAATGGCGGTGATGTCATGCCATGCCCGACATCGTTCGACCGTGCGTGCAGTCCAAGGGTGGTGATGTCATGCCACGCCCGACGTCAATCGACCGTGTGTGCTGTCCAAGGGCATTGATGGCATGCCACGCCCGACGTTTCCGCCCGTGTGTCTTGTCTAAGGGCGGTGATGTCATGGCACGCCCTACATCGTTCGATCGTGCGTGCAGTCCAAGGGCGGTGATGGCATGCCACGCATGATGTTGCCGACCGTGTGTCTTTTCCAAGGGCGCTGATTTCATGTCACGCCCGATGTTAATGACCGTGTGTGATGTCCAAGGGCGGTGAGGTCATGTCACGCCTGACGACGTATAACAGTGCATTCAGGCCAATGGAGGTGATGGCATGGCATGCCCGACGTCGTTCGATCGTGTGTGCTACCCAAAAGCGATGATGGCATCCCACGCCCGACGTCCTTCGACTATGTGTGCTGTCTAAATGCGGTGATGTCATGCTACGCCAGACGTCATTCGATCGTGTGCTCTTCCCAAAGGCGATGATCCATGCCACGCCCGACGTCGTTCGACCGTGTGTGCTATCCAAAGGCGATGATGGCATGTCATGCCAGATGTCGTTTGACCGTGTTAGCCGTCTATGGGCTATGATTGCATGCCACGCTCGATGTCGTTCGACCGTGTATGCTGTCCAAAGGCGGTGATGTCATGCCACGCCCAACGCCATTCGACCGTGTGTGCTACCCAAAGGCGATGATGGCATGCCACGCCTGACGTCGTTCGACCAAGTGTGCTATCCAAAGACAGTGATGGCATTTCACGCCAGACGTCGTTCGACTGTGTGTGATATCCAAAGGCGGTGATGTCATGCCACGCATGACGTTGCAGACCATGTGTGCGGTCCAAGGGGAATGATATCATGCCATGACCGACGTTGTCGGCCGTGGATGCTATCCAAGGGCGGATATATCATGCCACGCCCGACGTCGTCCGACCGTGTGTGCTCCCTAATGGCGGTGATATAATGCCACGCCCGACGTCGTTCGACCATGTGTGCTGTCCAAGGGAAGTGATGGCATGCCACGTTCGACGTTGCCGACCGTGTGTCTTAACAAAGGGCAGTGATGTCATGCGACGCCCGACATTGTTCGACCGTGCGTGCAGTCCAAGGGCGGTGATGTCATGCCGCGCCCGACGTTGTTCGACCGTTTGTGCTGCCCAAAAGCGATAATGGCATGCCACGCCCGACGTCGTTCGACCGTGTGTGCTGCCCAAACGCGATGATGGCATGCCACGCCTGACATCGTTCGACCGTGTGTGCTGTATAAAGGCGATGATGGCATGTCACACCCAACGTCTTTCGACCGTGTGTACTGTCCAATGGCGGTGATGTCATGCCACGCCCGACGTCGTTTGATTGTGTGTGCTATCCAATGAAGGTTATGTCATGCCACGCCCGATGTTGTTCGATCGTGTGTGCTGCCCAAAGGCGGTGATGGCATGTCACGCCCGACGTCGTTCGACCGTGTGTGTTGTCCAAAGGCGGTGATGTCATGCCACGCTGGCGTTGTCGATCGCGTGCGCGTCCTTGGGCGGTGATTTCATGCCACGCCCGACGTCAATCGACCATGTGTTGTCAAAGGGCGGTGATGTCATGCCATGCCCGACGTCGTCAGATCGTGCGTGCAGTCTTAGGGCGGTGATGTCATGCCACGCCCGACGTTGTTCGATCGTTTGTGCTGCCCAAATGTGATGATGGCATGCGACGCTCGACATCGTTCGACCGTGTGTGCTGCCCAAAGGCGATGATGCCATGCCATGCCCGACGTCGTTAAACCGTATATGCTGTCTAAAGGCGGTGATGGCATGCCACGCCCGACTTCATCCGACCGTGTGTGCTGTCAAAGGGCAGTGATGTTATGCCACGCTCGACTTTGTCGACCGTGTGTGCTGTCCAATGGCGGTGATGTCATGCCACTCCCGATGTTGCCGACCGTGTGTGCTATCCAAGGGCGGTGATGGCATGCCACGCCCGACGTCGTCCGAGCATGTGTGCTGTCCAAGGGCGGAGATGTCATGCTATGTCCGACGTCATCCGACCTTGCGTGAAGTCTAAGGGCGGTGATCGCATGCCAAGCCCGACGTCGTCCGACTGTTTGTGTTTCCCAAAGGTGATGGTGACATGCCAAGCCCGACGTTGTTCGAGCGTGTGTGCTACCCAAAAGCGATGATGGCATGCCAAGCCTGACGTCGTTCGACCGAGTGTGCTGTCCAAAGATAGTGATGGAATTTCACGCCTGACGTCGTTCGACTGTGTGTGCTGTCCAAAGGCGGTGATGTCCTACCACGCCCGTCGTCATGCGACCGTGTGTTTAGTCCAAGGGCGGTAATGTACTGCTTCGCCCGATGTTGTTCGACCGTGTGTGCTGTCTAATGGCGGTGATGTCATGCCACGCCCGACGTCATATGACCATGCGTGCAGTCAAAGGGCGTTGATGTCATGCCACGCCTGACGTCATCCAACCGTGCGTGCAGTCCAATGGCGGTGATGGCATGTCACGCCTAACATAGTTCGACCGTTTGTGCTGCCCAATGGTGATGATGGCATGCCACGCCCGATGTCGTTCGACCGTATATGTTGTCCAAAGGCGGTGATGGCATGTAACACTTGACGTCGTTCGATTGTGTTTGCCGTCCAAGGGCGGTGATGTCATGCCACACCCAACGTCATTCGACCGTGTGTGCCACCCAAAGGCGATGATGGCATGCCATGCCTGACGTCGTTCGACCGAGTGTGCTGTCCAAAGACAGTGATGGCGTTTAACGCCCGACGTCGTTCGACTGTGTGTGTTGTCCAAAGGCGGTGATGTCATGCCACGCCCGATGTTGCTGACCATGTGTGTTGTCCAAGGGAAATGATGTCATGCCATGACCGACGTTGCCAACCGTGGATGCTGTCAAAGGGCGGATATATCATGCCATGCCCGACGTCGTCCGACCGTGTGTGCTCCCTAATGGCGGTGATGTAATGCCACGCCCGACGTCGTTCGATCATGTGTGCTTTCCAAGGGAAGTGATGGCATGCCACGTCTGACGTTGCCGACTGTGTGTCTTGTCCAAGGGCGGTGATCTCATGTGACACCTGACATCGTTCGACCGTGTGTTCCGTCCAAAGGCGATGATGGCATGCCACGCGCGACACCGCCGTCGGCGTGTGTGCTAGTCCAAAAGCGATGGTGGAATGCCACGCCCGACGTCGTTGTTGTTTGTGGTGCACAAAGCGATGATGGAATGCCACGCCGGCGTCGTTCGACCATGTGCGATCCTAGGCGGTGATGGCATGCCACACCAGACGCCATTCGACCGTGTGTGCTACCCAAGGGCGATGATGGCACGCCACGCCCGACGTCGTTCAACCGTATGTGCTGTCCAAAGGTGGTGATGGCATGTCACGCCCGACGTCGTCCGACCGTGTGTCTTTGTCAAGGCAATGGTGTCATGCCATGCCTGACGTAGTTAGACCATTTGTGCTGCCAAATACGATGATGGCATGTCACACCCGACGTCATTTGACCGTGTGTGCTGTCCAAAGGCAGTGATGTCATGCCACGCCCGACGTCATCCGACCATGCATGCCGTCCATGGGTGGTGATGTCATGCCACGCCCAACATCATTCGTCCGTGTGTGTTTTCCATGGGCGGTGATGTCATGCCATGCCCGACGTCATCGGACCGTGCGTGCAGTCTTAGGGCGGTGATGTCATGCCATGCCCGACGTTGTTCGATCATTTGTGCTGCCTAAATGCGATGATGGCATGCCACGCCCGATATCATTCGACCGTTTGTGCTTCCCAAAGGCGATGATGGCATGCCACACCCGACGTCATTCAACAATATGTATTGTCCAAAGACGGTGATGGCATGTTACGCCCGACGTCGTTCGACCGTTTGTGCTGTCCAAGGGCGGTGAGGTCATGCCACGCCCGATGTTGCCGACCGTGTGTAGAGTCCAAGAGCGGTGATGTCATGCCACGCCCGATGTCGTTCGATTGTGTGTGCTGCCCAAAGGCGATGATGGCATGCCACGCTCGACGTCGTTCAACCATGTGTGCTGTCCAAAGGCGGTGATGGCATGTCACGGCTGACAAAGCGGTTATGGAATGTCACGCCTGATGTCATTCGACAGTGTGTGCTGTCCCAAGGCGATGATGGAATGCCATGCCCGATGTTGTTCAACCGTGTCTGCTTTCCAAAGGTAGTGATGGTATGTCACGCCTGACGTCGTTCGATCGCGTTTGCCGTCCAAGGGCTATGATGGCATGCCACACCCGACATCGTCTGACTGTGTGAGCTAGTCCAAAAGCGGTGGTGGCATGCCACGCCCGATGTCATTTGACCGTGTGTGCTTCCCAAAGGTGATGATGGCATGCCACGCCCGATGTCGTTTGACAGTGTGTGCTTCCCAAAGGTGATGATGGCATGCCACGCCTGACGTTGTTCGACCGTGTGTACTGTCCAACGGCGGTGGTAGCATGTCACGCTCGACGTCGTTCGACCGTGTGTGCTGTCTAAAGGCGGTGATGTCATGCCACGCCCGATGACGCTCGACCATTTTTACTGCCCAAATCCAAGGGCGGTGATGTCATGTCATGCCCAACGTCATCCGACCTTGTGTGAAGTCCAAGGGCGGTGATCTCATGCCAAGCCCGAAGTCGTCCGACTGTTTGTGTTTCCCAAAGGTGATGGTGACATGCCTAGCCCGATGTCGTTCGACCGTGTGTGCTACCCAAAGGCGATGATGGTATGCCACGCCTTACATCATTCGACTGAGTGTGCTGTCCAAAGATAGTGATGGCATTTCACGCCCGACGTCGTTCGACTGTATGTGCTGTCCAAAGGAGGTGATGTCCTGCCACGCCCGACGTCATGCGACCGTGTGTGTAGTCCAAGGGCGGTAATGTACTACTACGCCCGATGTCGGTCGACCGTGTGTGCTGTCTAAGGGCGGTGAGGTCATGCCACGCCCGACGTCGTCTTACCGTGCGTGCAGTCCAAGGGCGGTGATGTCATGCCACGCCTGACGTCGTCCGTCCGTGCGTGCAGTCCAAGAGCGGTGATGGCATGTCACGCCTGACATCGTTTCACCGTTTGTGCTGCCCAAAGGCGATGATGGCATGCCACACCCGATGTCGTTCGACCGTGTGTGCTGTCCAAAGGCGGTGATGGCATGTCACACTTGACGTTGTTCGATTGTGTTTACCGTCCAAGGGCGGTGATGTCATGCCACGCCCAACGTCGTTCGACCGTGTGTGCTACCCAAAGGCAATGATGGCATTCCTTGCCTGATGTCGTTCGACCGAGTGTGGTGTCCAAAGGCGGTGATGTCATGCCACTCCCGACGTTGCCGACCATGTGTGTTGTCCAAGGGCAGTAATGTCATGCCATGACCGACGTTGCCGACCGTGCATGTTGTCCAAGGGCGCATATATCATGCCACGCCCGACGTCTGACTGTTTGTGCTCCCTAATGGCAGTGATGTAATGCCACGCCTGACGTCGTTCGACCGTGTGTGCTATCCAAGGGCACTGATGGCATGCCATGCCCGACGTCGTCTGACCGTGCGTGCTGTCTAAGGGCGGTGATAGCATGTCACGCCCGACATCGTTCGACCGTTTGTGCTGCCCAAAGGCGATTATGGCATGCCACGCCTGACGTCGTTCGACCATGTGTGTTGTCCAAAGGCGGTGATGGCATGTCACGCTCGACGTCATTCGATTGTGTGTGCTATCTAAAGGCGGTGATGTCATGCCACGCCCGACGTCATTCAATCGTGTGTTCTTCCCAAAGGTGATGATGCATGCCACGCCTGACGTCGTTTGACCGTGTGTGTTGTCCAAAGGCGATGATGGCATGTCAAGCCTGACGTCGTTCGACCGTGTTTGCCATCCAAGGGCTATGATGGCATCCCACGCTCGATGTCGTTTGACCGTGTGTGCTGTCCAAATGTGGTGATGTCATGCCACGCCCGACGAAGTCTTACCGTGTGTGCAGCCCAAGGGCAATGATGCCATGCCACGCCCGACGTCGTCCGACCGTGCATGCTGTCTTAGGGTGGTGATGTCATGCCACGCCCGACGTCGTTCGACCTTTTGTTCTGCCCAAGGAGGGTGATGTCATGCCACGTCTGACGTTGCTGACCGTGTGTGCGGTCCAAGGGAGGTGATTTCATGCCACGCCCGACGTTGCTAATCGTGTGTGCAGTCCAAGGGCGGTGATGTCATGCCACGCCCGACATCGTTCGACCATGTGTTCCTTCCAAAGGCGATGATGGCATGCCACGCCCGACACCGTCTGACTGTGTGTGCTAGTCCAAAAGCGATGGTGGAATGCCACGCCCGACGTCGTTTGACTGTGTGTGCTGCACAAAGGCGATGATGGAATGCCAAGCTCGACGTTGTACGACCGTGGTTGCTGTCCAAGGGCGGTAATGGCATGCCACACCAGACGCCATTCGACCGTGTGTGCTGCCCAAAGGCGATGATGGCATGCCATGCCCGACGTCGTTCAACCGTATGTGCTGCCAAATACGATGATGGCATGTCACGCCCGACGTCATTCGATCGTGTGTGCTGTCCAAAGGCAGTGATCTCATGCCACGACCGACGTCGTTCGACCGTACATGCCGTCCAAGGGCGGTGATGTCATGCCACGCCCGACGTCATTCGTCTGTGTGTGTTTTCCAAGGGCGGTGATGTCAGGCCATACCCGACGTCATCGGACCGTGCGTGCAGTCTTAGGGCGGTGATGTCATGCCATGCCCGACGTTGTTCGATGTCATTCGATTGTGTGTACGGCCCAAAGGCGATGATGGCATGCCACGCCCGACGTCATTCAACCGTATGTGCTGTCCAAAGGCGGTGATGGCATGTTATGCCCGCCGTCGTCTGACCGTTTGTGCTGTCCAAGGGCGGTGAGGTAATGCAACACCCGATGTTGCCGACCGTGTTTGCAGTCCAAGAGCGGTGAAGTCATGCCACGCCCGATGTCATTCGATCGTGTGTGCTACCCAAAGGCGATGATGGCATTCCACGCCTGACGTCGTTCGACCGTGTGTGCTATCCAAGGGCACTGATGGAATGCCACGCCCGACGTCGTCTGACCGTACGTGCAGTCTAAGGGCGGTGATAGCATGTAACGCCTGACATCGTTCGACCGTTTGTGCTGCCCAAAGGCGATGATGGCATGCCACGCCTGACGTCGTTCGACCATGTGTGCTGTCCAAAGACGGTGATGGCATGTCACGCCCGACGTCATTCGATTGTGTGTGCCATCTAAAGGCGGTGATGTCGTGCCACACCCGACGTCATTCAATCGTGTGTTCTTCCCAAAGGCGATGATGCATGCCACGCCTGACGTCGTTTGACCGTGTGTGTTGTCCAAAGGCGATGATGGCATGTCAAGCCTGACGTCGTTCGACCGTGTTTGCCATCCAAGGGCTATGATGGCATCCCACGCTCGATGTCGTTTGACCGTGTGTGCTGTCCAAATGTGGTGATGTCATGCCACGCCCGACGAAGTCTTACCGTGTGTGCAACCCAAGGGCAATGATGCCATGCCACGCCCGACGTCGTCCGACCGTGCATGCTGTCTTAGGGTGGTGATGTCATGCCACGCCCGACGTCGTTCGACCTTTTGTTCTGCCCAAGGAGGGAGATTTCATGCCACGTCTGACGTTGCTGACTGTGTGTGCGGTCCAAGGGAGGTGATTTCATGCCACGCCCGAGATTGCTAATCGTGTGTGCAGTCCAAGGGCGGTGATGTCATGCCACGCCAGACATCGTTCGACCGTGTGTTCCTTCTAAAGGCGATGATGGCATGCCACGCCCGACACCGTCTGACTGTGTGTGCTAGTCCAAAAGCGATGGTGGAATGCCATGCCCGACGTCGTTTGATTGTGTGTGCTGCACAAAGGCGATGATGGAATGCCAAGCTCAACGTTGTTCGAGCGTGGTTGCTGTCCAAGGGCGGTGATGGCATGCCACACCAGACGCCATTCGACCGTGTGTGCTGCCCAAAGGCGATGATGGCATGCCATGCCCGACGTCGTTCAACCGTATGTGCTGCCAAATACGATGATGGCATGTCACGCCCGACGTCATTCGACTGTGTGTGCTGTCCAAAGGCAGTGATCTCATGCCACGACCGACGTCGTCCGACCGTACATGCCGTCCAAGGGCGGTGATGTCATGCCACGCCCGATGTCATTCGTCTGTGTGTGTTTTCCAAGGGAGGTGATGTCAGGCCATGCCCGACGTCATCGGACCGTGCGTGCAGTCTTAGGGCGGTGATGTCATGCCATGCCCGACGTTGTTCGATGTCATTCGATTGTGTGTACGGCCCAAAGGCGATGATGGCATGCCACGCCCGACGTCATTCAACCGTATGTGCTGTCCAAAGGCGGTGATGGCATGTTATGCCCGCCGTCGTCTGACCGTTTGTGCTGTCCAAGGGCGGTGAGGTAATGCAACACCCGATGTTGCCGACCGTGTTTGCAGTCCAAGAGCGGTGAAGTCATGCCACGCCCGATGTCGTTCGATCGTGTGTGCTACCCAAAGGCGATGATGGCATTGCACGCCTGATGTCGTTCGACCGAGTGTGGTGTCCAAAGGCGGTGATGTCATGCCACGCCCGACGTTGCCGACCATGTGTGTTGTCCAAGGGTAGTAATGTCATGCCATGACCGACGTTGCCGACCGTGGATGTTGTACAAGGGCGGATATATCATGCCACGCCCGACGTCTGACTGTGTGTGCTCCCTAATGGCAGTGATGTAATGCCACGCCTGACGTCGTTCGACCGTGTGTGCTATCCAAGGGCACTGATGGCTTGCCACGTCCGACGTCGTCTGACCGTGCGTGCAGTCTAAGGGCGGTGATAACATGTCACGCCTGACATCGTTCGACCGTTTGTGCTGCCCAAAGGCGATGATGGCATGCCACGCCTGACGTCTTTCGACCATGTGTGCTGTCCAAAGGCGGTGATGGCATGTCACGCCCGACGTCATTCGATTGTGTGTGCTATCTAATGGCGGTGATGTCGTGCCACGCCCGACGTCATTCAATCGTGTGTTCTTCCCAAAGGCGATGATGCATGCCACGCCTGACGTCGTTTGACCGTGTGTGTTGTCCAAAGGCGATGATGGCATGTCAAGCCTGACGTCGTTCGACCGTGTTTGCCATCCAAGGGCTATGATGGCATCCCACGCTCGATGTTGTTTGACCGTGTGTGCTGTCCAAATGTGGTGATGTTATGCCACGCCCGACGAAGTCTTACCGTGTGTGCAGCCCAAGGGCAATGATGCCATGCCACGCCCGACGTCGTCCGACCGTGCATGCTGTCTTAGGGTGGTGATGTCATGCCACGCCCGACGTCGTTCGACCTTTGTTACGCCCGGGAGGGTGATGTCATGCCACGTCTGACGTTGCTGACCGTGTGTGCGGTCCAAGGGAGGTGATTTCATGCCACGCCCGACGTTTCTAATCGTGTGTGCAGTCCAAGGGCGGTGATGTCATGCCACGCCCGACATCGTTCGACCGTGTGTTCCTTCCAAAGGCGATGATGGCATGCCACGCCCGACACCGTCTGACTGTGTGTGCTAGTCCAAAAGCGATGGTGGAATACCACGCCCGACGTCGTTTGACTGTGTGTGCTACACAAAGGCGATGATGGAATGCCAAGCTCGACGTTGTTCGAGCGTGGTTGCTGTCCAAGGGCGGTGATGGCATGCCACACCAGACGCCATTCGACCGTGTATGCTGCCCAAAGGCGATGATGGCATGCCACGCCCGACGTCGTTCAACCGTATGTGCTGCCAAATACGATGATGGCATGTCACGACCGACGTCATTCGACAGTGTGTGCTGTCCAAAGGCAGTGATCTCATGCCACGACCGACGTCGTCCGACCGTACATGCCGTCCAAGGGCGGTGATGTCATGCCACGCCCGACGTTATTCGTCTGTGTGTGTTTTCCAAGGGCGGTGATGTCAGGCCTTGCCCGACGTCATCGGACCGTGCGTGCAGTCTTAGGGCGGTGATGTCATGCCATGCCCGACGTTGTTCGATGTCATTCGATTGTGTGTACAGCCCAAAGGCGATGATGGCATGCCACGCCCGATGTCATTCAACCGTGTGTACGGCCCAAAGGCGATGATGGCATGCCACGCCCGACGTCATTCAACCGTATGTGCTGTCCAAAGGCGGTGATGGCATGTTATGCCCGCCGTCGTCTGACCGTTTGTGTTGTCCAAGGGCGGTGAGGTAATGCAACACCCGATGTTGCCGACCGTGTTTGCAGTCCAAGAGCGGTGAAGTCATGCCACGCCCGATGTCGTTCGATCGTGTGTGATGCCCAAAGGCGATGATGGCATGCCACGCTCGACGTCGTTCAACCATGTGTGTTGTCCAAAGGCGGTGATGGCATGTCACGACTGACATTGTTCGACTGTTTGTGCTGTCCAAAGGCGGTGATGGCATGTCACGCCTGAGGTCGTTCGACCGTGTGTGCTGTCTCAAGGCGGTGATGTCATGCCACGCCTAACGTCGTTCGACCGTGTGTGTTGCCTAAAGGCGATGATGGAATGCCACAACCAACGTTCTTCAACCGTGTCTGCTTTTCAAAGGCGGTGATGGCATGTCACGCCTGACGTCGTTCGATCGTGTTTGCCATCCAAGGGCTATGATGGCATGCCACGCCCGACATCGTCCTACTGTGTGAGCTATTCAAAAACTGATGGTGGCATGCCACGCCCGATGACGTTTGACCGTGTGTGCTGCCCAAAGGTGATGATGGCAAGCCACGCCCGACGTCGTTCGACCGTGTGTGCTGTCCAACAGCGGTGATGGCATGTCACGCTCGACATCGTTTGACCGTGTGTGCTCTCTAAAGGCGGTGATGGCATGCCATGCCCGACGTTGTTCGATCGTGTGTGCTGTCCAAAAGCCGTGATGGCATGTCACGCCGGACGTCGTTCGACCGTGTTTGCCGTCCAAGGGTTTTGATGGAATGCGACGCCCGACATCGTCCGACTGTGTGAGCTAGTCCAAAAGTGATGGTGGAAAGCCACGCCCGACGTCGTTTGACCGTGTGTTCTGCCCTAAGGCGATGATGGCATGCCACGCCCGACGTCTTTCAACTGTATGTGTTGTCCAAAGGCGGTGATGGCATGTCACGCTCGACGTCGTCTGACCGTGTGTGCTTTCCAAGGCCGATGATGTCATGCCACGCCCGACGTTGTTAGACCGTTTGTGCTGCCAAATACGATGATGGCATGTCACGCTCGACGTTGTTCCACCGTATGTGCTGTCCAAAGGCGATGATGTTATGCCACGCTCGATGTCGTCCGACCGTGCATGCCGTCCAAGGGTGGTGATGTAATGCCACGCCCGACGTCGTTCGACCGTGTGTGTTTTCCAATAGCGGTGATGTCATGTCATGCCCGACATCGTCGGACCGTGCGTGTAGTCTTAGGGTGGTGATGTCATGTCATGCCCGACGTCGTTTGACCGTGTGTGCTGCCCAAAGGTAATGATGGCATGCCACGCCCAACGTCGTTCAACCGTGTGTGCTGTCCAAAGGCGGTGATGGCATGTCACGTCAGACGTCGTTCGACCGTATTTGCCGTCCAAGGGCTATGATGGAATGCCACGCCTGACATCCTCCGACTTTGTGAGCTAGTCCAAAAGCGGTGGAGGTAAGCCACGCCCGACGTCATTTGACCGTGTGTGGTGCCCAAAGGTAAAGATGTCATGCCACGCCCGATGTCGTTCGACAGTGTGTGTTTTCCAAGGGCGGTGATGTCATGCCACGCCCGACGTCATTGGATCATGTGTGCAGTCTTAGGGCGCTGATGTCATGTCACGCCCGACGTTGTTCGATCATTTGTGCTGCCCTAATGCGATGATGGCATGCCAAGCCCGACGTCATTTGACCGTGTGTGCTGCCCTAAGGCGATGATGGCATGCCACGCCCGACGTCGTTCAACTGTATGTTATGTCCAAAGGCGGTGATGGCATGTCACGCTCGACGTCGTCTGACCGTGTGTGCTTTCCAAGGCCGATGATGTCACGCCACGCCCGACGTTGTTAGACCGTTTGTGCTGCCAAATACGATGATGGCATGTCACGCTCGACGTTGTTCCACCGTGTGTGCTGTCCAATGACGATGATGTTATGCCACGCTCGATGTCGTCCGACCGTGCATGCCGTCCAAGGGTGGTGATGTAATGCCACGCCCGACGTCGTTCGACCATGTGTGTTTTCCAATAGCGGTGATGTCATGTCATGCCCGACATCCTCGGACCGTGCGTGTAGTCTTAGGGTGGTGATGTCATGCCATGCCCGACGTTGTTCGATCTTTTGTGCTGCCTAAATGCGATAATGTTATGCCACGCCCGATATCATTCGAACGTGTGTGCTGCCCTAAGGCGATGATGGCACGCCACGCCCGATGTCGTTCAACCGTATGTGTTGTCCAAAGGCGGTAATGGCATGTCACGCCCGACGTCGTTCGACCGTGTGTGCTGTCCAGGGGCGGTGATGTCATGCAACGCCCGACGTCATTCGACCGTTTGTGCTGCCCAAAGGCCATGATGGAATGCCACGCCCGACGTTGCAACCCCAAGGGCGGTGATGTCATGCCATGCCCGACGTCGTTTGACCTTGTGTGCTTTCCAAGGGAGGTGATGTCCTGCCACGCCCGACGTCGTCCGACTGTGTGTGCTATCCAAAGGCGGTGATGTCAAGCCACGCCTGACGTTGTCGACCGTGTGTGCTGTCCAAGGACGGTGATGTCATGCCACGCCCGACATCATTCGACCGTGTTTTCTGTCCAAGGGCGATGATGGCATTCCCTGCCCGACACCGTCTGACTGTGTGAGCTATTCCAAAAGCGATGGTGGAATGCCACGCCCGACGTCGTTTGAGCGTTTGTGCTGCCAAAAGGGGATGATGGCATGCCACGCTCGACGTTGTTTAACCGTGTGTGCTGCCCTATGGAGATGATGGAATGCCACGCTCGACGTCGTTCGACCGTGTGTGCTCTCCAAGGGCGGTTATGGCTTGCCACGCCAGACGTCTTTCGACCGTGTGTGCTGCCCAAAGGAGATGATGGCATGCCACGCCTAACGTCGTTCAACCGTGGGTGCTGTCCAAGGGCGAGGATGTCATGCCACGCCCGACATCGTCCGACCGTGCGTGCCGTCCAAGGGAGGTGATGTAATGCCACGCCCGACGTCGTCTGACCGTGTGTGTTGTCCAAGGGCTGTGATGTCATGCCACGCCCGACGTCATTCGATCGTGCGTGCAGTCCAAGGGCGGTGATAGCATGTTACGCCTGACGTCGGCCGACCGTGTGCGCTGTCCAAGGGCGGTTATGTCATGCCACGCTCGACGTTGCCGACCGTGTGTGCTGTCCAAGAACGTTGATGTAATGCCACGCCCAACGTTGCCGACCATGTGTGCTGTCTAAGTGCAGTAATATCATGCCACGCTCGACGTTGTTCGACCTTGTGTGCTGCCCAAAGGATATGATGGCATGCCACGCCCGACGTCGTTTAACCGTGTGTGCTGTCTAAAGGCGGTGATGTCATGCCACGCCTGACGTCGTTCTACCATGTGTGCTGTCCAAGGGCGGTGAAGTCATGCCACGCCTGATGTTGCCGACCGTGTGTGCTGTCCAAGGGCGGTGATGTCATGCCACGCCTGGTGTTGCCGACCATGTGTGCTGTCCATAGGTGATGATGGCATGCCACACCCGACGTCGTTCAACTCTGTGTGTTGTCCAAAGGCAGTGAAGTCATGCCACGCCTAACGTTGCCGACCGTGGGTGTTGCCCAAGGGAGGTGATGTCATGCCACGGCTGACTTCGTCCTACCGTGTGTGCTGTGAAAGGACGGTGATGTCACGCCACGCCTGATGTTGCCGACCGTGTGTGCTATCCAAGGGAGGTGATGGCATACCACGCCCGACGTCGTCTGACCGTGTGTGCTCTCCAAGGGCAATGATGTCATGCCACGCCTGACGTCGTCCGAATATTTATGCTGCCCAAAGGTGATGGTGGCATTCCAAGCCAGACATCGTTCGACCGTGTGTGCTACCCAAAGGCGATGATTTTAGGCCACGCCTGACGTCGTTTGATCGAGTGTGGAGTCCAAAGGCGGTTATAGCATTTCACGCCCGACGTTGTTCGACCATGTGTGTTGTCCAAAGGCGGTGATGTCATGCCACGCCTGACGTTGCCGACCATGTGTGTTGTCCAAGGGCAGTGATGCCATGCCACGACCGACGTTGCCGATCGTGGGTGTTATCCAAGGGCGGTGATGTCATACCACGCCCGACATCGTCCGACTGTGTGTGCTACCTAATGGCGGTGATGTCATGCCATGCCCGACATCGTTCGACCGTGCGTGCAGTCCAAGGGTGGTGATGTCATGCCACGCTCGACGTCATTCGACCGTGTGTGCTGTCCAAGGGCAATGATGGCATGCCACGCCCGACGTTGCCGCCCGTGTGTCTTGTCCAAGGGCGATGATGTCATGCCCAGGCCTACATCGTTCGACCGTGCGTGCAGTCCAAGGGCGGTGATGGCATGCCACGCATGATGTTGTCGATCGTGTTTCTTTTCCATGGGCGGTGATTTCATGCCACAACCGATTTTGCTGACCGTGTGTGATGTCCAAGGGCGGTGAGGTCATGTCACTCTTGACGTCGGACAACCGTGCGTACAGGCCAATGGCGGTGATGGCATGGCATGCACGACGTCGTTTGATCGTGTGTGCTACCCAAAAGCGATAATGGCATGCCACGCCTAACGTCCTTCGACGATGTGTGCTGTCTAAATGCGGTGATGTCATGCTACGCCCGACGTCATTCGATCGTGTGTTCTTCCCAAAGGTGATAATGCATGCCACGCCTGACGTCGTTTGACCGTGTGTGCTATCCAAAGGCGATGATGGCATGTCACGCCAGACGTCGTTTGACCGTGTTTGCCGTCTATGGGCTATGATTGCATGCCACGCTCGATGTCGTTCGACCGTGTGTGCTGTCCAAAGGCGGTGATGTCATGCCACGCCCGACATAGTCCGACCGTGCATGCTGTCTTAAGGCGTTGATGTCATGCCATGACCAACGTCGTTCGACCGTGTGTACTGTCCAATGGCGGTGATGTCATGCCACGCCCGACGTCATTCGATTGTGTGTGCTATCCAATGAAGGTGAAGTCATGCCACGCCCGACGTTATTTTACCGTGTGTGCTGCCCAAAGGCGGTGATGGCATGTCACGCCCGACGTCGTTCAACCGTATGTGTTGTCCAAAGGCGGTGATGTAATGCCACGCCTGACATTGTCTGACCGTGCGTGCCGTCCAAGGGTGGTGATTTCATGCCGTGCCCGACGTCAATCGACCGTGTGTTGTCCAAGGGCGGTGATGTCATGCCATGACCGACGTCGTCGGATCGTGCGTGCAGTCTTAGGGGGGTGATGTCATGCCACGCCCGACGTTGTTCAACTGTTTGTGCTGCCCATATGTTATGAGGGCATGCCACGCCCGACGTCGTTTGACCGTGTGTGCTGCCCAAAGGCAATGATGGCATGCCACGCCCGACGTCTTTCAAGCGTATGTGCCGTCCAAGGGCGGTGATGTCATGCCACGCCTGACGTCATTAGGCCGTGCATGCAGTGTTAGGGCGGTGTTGTCATGCCACGCCCGACGTCGTTTGATTGTGTGTGCTATATAATGAAGGTGATGTTATGCCACGCCCGACGTTGTTCGACCGTGTGTGCTGCCCAAAGGCGGTGATGTCATGCCACTCCCGATGTTGCTGACCTTGTGTGCTATCCAAGGGCAGTGATGGCATGCCACGCCCGACGTCGTCCGAGCATGTTTGCAGTCAAAGAGCGGTGATTTCATGCTATGCCCGACGTCATCCGACCTTGCGTGAAGTTCAAGGGCGGTGATCACATGCCAAGCCCGACGTCGTCCGACTGTTTGTGTTGCCCAAAGGTGATGCTGACATGACAAGCCCGACGTCGTTCGACCGTGTGTGCTACCCAAAAGCGATGATGGCATGCCACGCCTGACGTCGTTCGACCGAGTGTGTTGTCCAAAGATAGTGATGGCATTTCACGCCCGACGTCGTTCGACTGTGTGTGCTGTCCAAAGGCGGTGATGTCCTGCCACGCCCGTCGTCATGCGACCGTGTATGTAGTCCAAGGGCGGTAATGTACTGCTACCCCCGATGTTGTTCGACCGTGTGTGCTATCTAAGGGCGGTGATGTCATGCCACGCTCGACGTCATCTGACCGTGCGTGCAGACAAATGGCGGTGATGTCATGCCACGCCCGACGTCGTCCGACCGTGCGTGCAGTCCAAGGGCGGTGATGGCATGTCACGCCTGACATAGTTCGACCGTTTGTGCTGCCCAAAGGCGATGATGGCATGCCATGCCCGATGTCGTTCGACCGTGTGTGCTGTCCAAAGGCGGTGATGGCATGTCACACTTGATGTCGTTCGATTGTGTTTGCCTTCCAAGGGCGGTGATGTCATGCCACGCCCAACGTCATTCGACCGTGTGTGCTACCCAAAGGCAATGATGGCATGCCACGCCTGACATCGTTCGATCGAGTGTGCTGTCCAAAGACAGTGATGGCGTTTCACACCCGACGTCGCTCGACTCTGTGTGCTGTCCAAAGTTGGTGATGTCATGCCACGCCCGACGTTGCCGACCATGTGTGTTGTCCAAGGGCAATGATGTCATGCCATGACCGACGTTGCCAACCGTGGATGTTGTCCAAGGGCGGATATATCATGCCACGCCAGACGTCGTCCGACTGTGTGTGCTCCCTTTTGGCGGTGATGTAATAACATGCCCGACGTCGTTCGACCGTGTGTGCTGTCCAAGGGAAGTGATGGCATGCCATGTCCGACGTTGCCGACCGTGTGTCTTGTCCAAGGGCGGTGATGTCATGCGACGCCTGACCATGTTCGATCGTGCGTGCAGTCCTAGGACGGTAATGTCATGCCACGCCCGACATCGTTCGACCGTGTGTGCTGTCCAAGGGCAGTGATGGCATACCACGCCCGACGTCGTCCGATCGTGCGTGCAGTCCAAGGGCGGTGATGGCATGTCACGCCTGACATCGTTCGAACTTGTGTGCTGTCCAAAGGCGGTGATGGCATGTCACGCCCGACGTCATTCGATTGTGTGTGCTGTCTAAAGGCGGTGATGTCATGCCATGCCCGACGTCATTCGATCGTGTGTTCTTCCCAAAAGCGATGATGCATGCCATGCCTGACGTCGTTTGACCGTGTGTGCTGTCGAAAGGCGATGATTGCATGTAATGCCAGACGTCGTTCCACCGTGTGTGCCATCCAAGGGCTATGATGGCATGCCACACTCAATGTCATTTGACCGTGTGTGCTGTTCAAAGGCGGTGATGTCATGCCACGCCCGACATAGTCTGACCGTGTGTGCTGCCCAAGGGCGGTGATGTCATGCCTCGCCCGATGTCGTCTGACCGTGCATGCTGTCTTAGGGCGGTGATGTCATGCCACGCCCGACATCGTTCGACTGTTTGTGCTGCCCAAGGAGGGTGATGTCATGCCACGTCTGACGTTGCCGACCGTGTGTGCTGTCCAAAGTAGGTGATTTCATGCCACGCCCGACGTTGCTAATCGTGTGTGCTGTCCAAGGGTGGTGATTTCATGCCACGCCCGACATCGTTCGACCGTGTGTTCTTCCCAAAGGTGATGATGGCATGCCACGCCCGATGTCATTTGACCGTATGTGCTGCCCAAAGGTGATGATGGCATGCCACGCCCAACGTTGTTCGACCGTGTGTGCTGTCCAACGGCGGTGATGGCATGTCACGCTCGATGTCGTTCGACCGTGTGTGCTGTCCAAAGGTGGTGATGTCATGCCACGCCCGATGTCATTCGATCGTGTGTGCTGCCTAAAGGCGATGATGGCATGCCACGCCCGACGTCGTTCGAATGTGTGTGTTGTCCAAAGGTGGTCACTGTATGTCACGCCTGACGTCATTCGACCGTGTTTGCTGCCAAGGGCTATGATGGCATGCCATGTCAAATGTCGTTCTACCGTGAGTGCTGTCCAAGAGAGGTGATTTCATGCCACGCCCGACGTTGCTAATCGAGTGAGCTGTCCAAGGGTGGTGATTTCATGCCACGCCCGACATCATTCGACCGTGTGTTCTTCCCAAAGGTGATGATGGCATGCCACGCCCGATGTCATTTGACCGTATGTGATAACCAAAGGTGATGATGGCATGCCACGCCCGACGTTGTTCGACCGTGTGTGCTGTCCAACGGCGGTGATGGCATGTCACGCTCGACGTCGTTCAACCGTGTGTGCTGTCCAATGGCAGTGATGTCATGCCACGCTCGATGTCATTCGATCGTGTATGCTGTCTTAGGGCGTTGATGTCATGCCACGCTCGACGTCGTTCGACTGTTTGTGCTGCCCAAGGAGGGTGATGTGATGCCACGTCTGACGTTGCCGACCATGTGTGCTGTCCAAGAAAGGTGATTTCATGCCACGCCCGATGTTGCGAATCGTGTGTGCTGTCCAAGGTGGTGATGTCATGCCACGCCCGACATCGTTCGACCGTGTGTTCCGTCCAAAGGCGATGATGGCATGCCACGCCCGACACCGTCTGACTGTGTGTGCTAGTCAAAAAGCGATGGTGGAATGCCACGCCCGACGTCATTTGACTGTTTGTGGTGCACAAAGGCGATGATGGAATGCCACGCCCAACGTTATTAGACCGTTTGTGCTGCCAAATACGATGATGTCATGTCACAACCGACGTCATTCGACCGTGTGTGCTGTCCAAAGGCAGTGATGTCATGCCACGCCCGACGTCGTCCGACCGTGCATGTCGTCCATGGGTGGTGATGTCATGCCACGCTCAACGTCGTTCGTCCGTGTGTGTTTTCCAAGGGCGGTGATGCCATGCCATGCCCGACGTCGTCGAACCGTGCGTGCAGTCTTAGGGCGGTGATGTCATGCCATGCCCGACGTTGTTCGATCATTTGTGCTGCCTAAATGCGATGATGGCATGCCACGCCCGATGTCATTCGACCGTTTGTGCTTCCCAAAGGCGATGATGGCATGCCACACCCGACGTCATTCAACCGTATGTTTTGTCCAAAGGCGGTGATGGCATGTCACGCCCGACGTCGTTCGACCATTTGTGCTGTCCAAGTGCGGTGAGGTCATGCCACGCCCAATGTTGCCGACCGTGTGTGCAGTCCAAGAGCGGTGATGTCATGCCACGCCCGATGTTGTTCGGTCGTGTGTGCTGCCCAAAAGCGATGATGGCATGCCACGCTCGACGTCGTTCAACCATGTGTGCTGTCAAAAGGCGGTGATGGCATGTCACGGCTGACATTGTTCGACCATGTGTGCTGTCCAAAAGCGGTTATGGAATGTCACGCCTGATGTCGTTCGATCGTGTGTGCTGTCCCAAGGCGATGATGGAATGCCATGCCCGACGTTGTTCAACCGTGTCTGCTTTCCAAAGGCAGTGATGGCATGTCACGCCTGACGTCGTTCGATCGTGTTTGCCGTCCAAGGACTATGATGGCATGCCACGCCTGACATCGTCTGACTGTGTGAGCTAGTCCAAAAGCGATGGTGGCATGCCACGCCCGATGTCGTTTGACCGTGTGTGCTTCCCAAAGGTGATGATGGCATGCCACGCCCGATGTCGTTTGACCGTGTGTGCTGTCCAGAGGTGATGATGGCATGCCACGCCCAACGTTGTTCGACCGTGTGTGCTGTCCAACAGCAGTGATAGCATGTCACGCTCGACGTCGTTCAACCGTGTGTGCTGTCCAAAGGCGGTGATGTCATGCCACGCCTGATGACGTTCGACCGTTTGTACTGCCCAAATTGAAGGGCGGTGATGTCATGCCATGCCCGACATCATCCGACCTTGCGTGAAGTCCAAGGGCGGTGATCTCATGCCAAGACCGACGTCGTCCGACTGTTTGTGTTGCCCAAAGGTGATGGTGACATGCCAAGCCCGACTTCGTCCGACTGTTTGTGTTGCCCAAAGGTGATGGTGACATGCCAAGCCCGACTTCGTTCGACCGTGCGTGCTACCCAAAGGCGATGATTGTATGCCACGCCTGACATCATTCGACTGAGTGTGCTGTCCAAATATAGTGTTGGCATTTCACGCCCGATGTCGTTCTACTGTGTGTGCTGTCCAAGGTGGTGATGTCATGCCACGCCTGACATCATTCGACCTTGTGTTCCGTCCAAAAGCGATGGTGGAATGCCACACCCGACGTCGTTTTACTGTTTGTGGTGCATAAAGGCGATGATGGAATGCCACGCTCGACGTCGTTCGACCGTGTGTGCAGTCCAAGGGCGGTGATGGCATGCCACACCAGACGCCATTCGACCGTCTGTGCTGCCCAAGGGCGATGATGGCACGCCACGCCTGACGTCATTCAACCGTATGTGCTGTCCAAAGGTGGTGATGGCATGCCACGCCCGACGTCGTCCGACCGTGTGTGTTGTCCAAGGGCAATGATGTCATGCCACGCCCAACGTTATTAGACCGTTTGTGCTGCCAAATACGATGATGGCATGTCACACCCGATGTCATTCGACCGTGTGTGCTGTCCAAAGGCAGTGATGTCATGCCACGCCCGACGTCGTCCGACCGTGCATGTCGTCCATGGGTGGTGATGTCATGCCACGCTCAACGTCGTTCGTCCGTGTGTGTTTTCCAAGGGCGGTGATGTCATGCCATGCCCAACGTCGTCGAACCGTGCGTGCAGTCTTAGGGCGGTGATGTCATGCCATGCCCGACGTTGTTCGATCGTTTGTGCTGCCTAAATGCGATGATGGCATGCCACGCCCGATGTCATTCGACCGTTTGTGCTTCCCAAAGGCGATGATGGCATGCCACACCCGACGTCATTCAACCGTATGTTTTGTCCAAAGTCGGTGATGGCATGTCACGCCCGACGTCGTTCGACCATTTGTGCTGTCCAAGTGCGGTGAGGTCATGCCACGCCCAATGTTGCCGACCGTGTGTGCGATCGAAGCGGTGATGTCATGCCACGCCCGATGTTGTTCGATCGTGTGTGCTGCCCAAAAGCGATGATGGCATGCCACGCTCGACGTCGTTCAACCATGTGTGCTGTCAAAAGGCGGTGATGGCATGTCACGACTGACATCGTTCGACCATGTGTGCTATCCAAAAGCGGTTATGGAATGTCACGCCTGATGTCGTTCGATCGTGTGTGCTGTCCCAAGGCGATGATGGAATGCCATTCCCGACGTTGTTCAACCGTGTCTGCTTTGCAAAGGCAGTGATGGCATGTCACGCCTGACGTCGTTCGATCGTGTTTGCCGTCCAAGGGCTATGATGGCATGCCAGGCCTGACGTCGTCTGACTATGTGAGCTAGTCCAAAAGCGATGGTGGCATGCCACGCCCGATGTCGTTTGACCGTTTGTGCTTCCCAAAGGTGATGATGGCATGCCACGCCCGATGTCGTTTGACCGTGTGTGCTGCCCAGAGGTGATGATGGCATGCCACGCCCGACGTTGTTCGACCGTGTGTGCTGTCCAATGGCGGTGATAACATGTCACGCTCGACGTCGTTCGACCGTGTGTTCTGTCCAAAGGCGGTGATGTCATGCCACGCCCGATGACGTTCGACCGTTTGTACTGCCCAAATCCAAGGGCGGTGATGTCATGCCATGCCCGACGTCATCCGACCTTGCGTGAAGTCCAAGGGCGGTGATCTCATGCCAAGATCGACGTCGTCCGACTGTTTGTGTTGCCCAAAGGTGATGGTGACATGCCAAGCCCGACGTCGTTCGACCGTGTGTGCTACCCCAAAGGGGATGATGGTATGCCACGCCCGACGTCGTTCGACCGTGTGTGCTCTCCAAGGGCAGTGATGTCATGCCATGCCCGACGTCATCCAACCTTGCGTGAAGTCCAAGGGCGGTAATGTCATGCCACGCTCGACGTCGTCTGACTGTTTATTGTGCCCAAAGGTGATGGTGGCATGCCAAGCCTGACATCGTTCTACCGTGTGTGCTACCCAAAGGCGATGATTTTATGCCACGCCTGACGTCGTTTGATCTAGTGTGGAGTCCAAAAGCGGTGATAGCATTTCACGCCCGACGTCGTTCGACTGTGTGTGCTGTCCAAAGGCGGTGATGTCATGCCACGCCCGACGTTGCCGACCATGTGTGTTTTCCATGGGCAGTGATGCCATGCCACGACCGACGTTGCAGATCGTGGGTGTTGTCCAAGGGGGTTATGTGATACCACGCCCGACATCGTCCGACCATGTGTGCTGCATAATGGCGGTGATGTCATGCCATGCCTGACATCGTTCGACCGTGCGTGCAGTCCAAGGGTGGTGATGTCATGCCACCCCGACGTCATTCGACCGTGTGTGCTGTCCAAGGGCAGTGATGGCATGCCACGCCCGACGTTGCCGCTCGTGTGTCTTGTCCAAGGGCGGTGATGTCATGCCACGCCCTACATCGTTCGACCGTGCGTGCAGTCCAAGGGCGGTGATGGCATGCCATGCATGATGTTGCCGACCGTGTGTCTTTTCCAAAGGCGGTGATTTCATGCCACGCCCGATGTTGCTGACCGTGTGTGATGTCCAACGGCGGTAAGGTCATGCCACGCCTGACGACGTACAACTGTACGTGCAGGCCAATGGCAGTGATGGCATGGCATGCCTGACGTTGTTCGATCGTGTGTGCTACCCAAAAGCGATGATGGCATGCCACGCCCGACGTCCTTCGACTATTTGTGTTGTCTAAATGCGGTGATGTTATGCTACGCCCGACGTTATTCGATCGTGTGCTCTTCCCAAAGGTGATGATGCATGCCACGCCCGACGTCGTTCGACCGTGTGTGCTGTCCAAAGGCGATGATGGCATGTCACGCCAGACGTCGTTTGATCGTGTTTGCCGTCTATGGGCTATGATTGCATGCCACGCTCGATGTCGTTCGACCGTGTGTGTTGTCCAAAGGCAGTGATGTCATGCCACGCCTGACGTCGTCCGACCGTGCATGCTGTCTTAAGGCGTTGATGTCATGCCATGACTAACGTCGTTCGATCGTTTGTGCTGCCCAAAGGCGATGATGGAATGCCACGCCCGACGTTGCCGACCGTGTGTGCTGCCCAAGGGAGGTGATGTCATGCCACGCCCTACGTCATTCGATCGTGTATGCTGTCCAAGGGAGGTGATGTCCTGCCATGCCCGACGTCGTCTGACCGTGCGTGCAGTCTAAGGGCGGTGATGTCATGCCACGCCCGACGTCGTCCGACCGTGCGTGCAGTCCAAAGGCGGTGATGGCATATCACGCCCGACATCGATCGACTGTTTGGGCTGCCCAAAGGCGATGATGGCATGCCACGCCCGATGTCGTTCGACCGTGTGTGCTGTTGAAAGGCGGTGATGGCATGTCACGCTTGACGTCATCCGATTGTGTTTGTCGTCCAAGGGCGGTGATATCATGCCACGCCCAACGTCATTCGACCGTGTGTGCTACCCAAAGGCGATGATGGCATGCCACGTCTGACGTCGTTCGACCGAGTGTGTTGTCCAAAGACAGTGTTGGCATTTCACGCCTGACGTTGTTCGACTATGTGTGATGTCCAAAGGTGGTGATGTCATGCCACGCCCGACATTGCAGACCATGTGTGTTGTCCAAGGGCAATGATGTCATGTCATGACCAACGTTTCCGACCGTGGATGCTATCCAAGGGCGGATATATCATGCCACGCCCGACGTCGTCCGACCGTGTGTGCTCCCTAATGGCGGTGATGTAATGCTACGCCCGACGTCGTTCGACCGTGTGTGCTGACCAAAGGAAGCGATTGCATGCCACGTCCGACGTTGCCGACCGTGTGTCTTTTCCAAGGGCAGTGATGTCATGCGACGCCCGACATTGTTCGACCATGCGTGCAGTCCAAGGGCAGTGATGGCATGCCACGCCCGACGTCGTTCGACCGTTTGTGCTGCCCAAAGGCGATGATGGCATGCCACGCCCGATGTCGTTCGACCGTGTGTGCTGCCCAAACGCGATGATGGCATGCCACGCCCGACATCGTTTGACCGTGTGTGCTGTCTAATGGCGATGATGGCATGTCACACCCGACGCCGTTCGACCGTGTGTACTGTCCAATGGCGGTGATGTCATGCCACGCCCGACGTCGTTCGATTGTGTGTGCTATCCAATGAAGGTGATGTCATGCCACGCCCGACGTTTTTCGACCGTGTGTGCTGCCCAAAGGCGGTGATGGCATGTCACGCCCGACGTTGTTCGACCGTGTGTGTTGTCCAAAGGCGGTGATGTCATTCCACGCCTGACGTTGTCCAACAGTACGTGCCGTCCTAGGGCGGTGATTTCATGCCACGCCCGACGTCAATCGATCGTGTGTTGTCAAAGGGTGGTGATGTCATGCCATGCGGCGTCTTGGATCGTCGCGTGCGATCTTAGGCGGTGATGTCATGCCACGCCCGACTTTGTTCGACCGTTTGTGCTGCCCAAATGTGATGATGGCATGCGACGCTCGACATCGTTCGACCGTGTGTGCTGCCCAAAGGCGATGGTGCCATGCCATGCTTGACGTCGTTAAACCGTATATGCTCTCTAAAGGCGGTGATGGCATGCCACGCCCGACTTAATCCGACCATGTGTGCTGTCCAAGGGCGGTTATGTTATGCCACGCCCGACTTTGTCGACCGTGTGTGCTGTCCAATGGAGGTGATGTCATGCCACTCCTGATGTTGCCGACCGTGTGTGCTATCCAAGGGCGGTGATGGCATGTCACGCCCGACGTTGTCCGAGCATGTGTGCTGTCCAAGGGCGGTGATGTCATGCTATGCTCGACGTCATCCGACCTTGCGTGAAGTCTAAGGGCGGTGATCGCATGCCAAGCCCGACGTCGTCCGACTGTTTGTGTTGCCCAAAGGTGATGGTGACATGCCAAGCCTGAGGTTGTTCGAGCATGTGTGCAACCCAAAAGCGATGATGGCATGCCACGCCTGACGTCGTTCGACCGAGTGTGCTGTCCAAAGATAGTGATGGCATTTCACGCCCGACGTCGTTCGACTGTGTGTGCTGTTCAAAGGCGGTGATGTCTTGCCGCGCCCATCGTTATGCGACCGTGTGTGTAGTCCAAGGGCGGTAATGTACTGCTACGCCCGATGTTGTTCGACCGTGTGTGCGGTCTAAAAGCGGTGATGTCATGCCACGCCCGACGTCATATGACCGTGCGTGCAGTCAAAGGGTGGTGATGTCATGCCACGCATGACGTCATCTGGCCGTGCGTGCAGTCCAAGGGCGGTGATGGCATGTCACGCCTGACATAGTTCTACCGTTTGTGCTGCCCAAAGGCGATGATGGCATGCCACGCCCGATGTCGTTCGACCGTGTGTGTTTTCCAAAGGCGGTGATGGCATGTCACACTTGACGTCGTTCGATTATGTTTGCCGTCCAAGGGCGGTGATGTCATGCCATGCCCAACGTCATTCGACCGTGTGTGCCACCCAAAGGCGATGATGGCATGCCACGCGTGACGTCGTTCGACCGAAGTGTCTTTGTCCCGAAAGTAGCGGCATTTCAAGCCCGGCGTCGTTCGGCGTGTGTGCTATCAAAAGGCGATGATGTCATGCCACGCTGGCGTTGCCGACCATGTGTGTTGTCGAGGCAATGATGTCATGCCATGGCGACATTGCCAATCGTGGATGCTTGTCGGCGGATATATCGCCTTACGCCCGACGTCGTCTGACCGTGTGTGCTCCCTAATGGCGGTGATGTAATGTCACGCCCGACGTCGTTCGATCGTTTGTGCTGTCCAAGAGAAGTGATGGCATGCCACGTCCGACGTTGCCGACTGTGTGTCTTGTCCAAGGGCGATGATGTCATGCGACGCCCGACATTGTTCGATCGTGTGTGCAGTCCAAGGACGGTGATGTCATGCCACACCCGATGTCATGCGACCGTGTGTGTAGTCCAAGGGCGGTAATGTACTGCTACGCCCGACGTCGTTCGTGATGTCATGCCACGCCCGACATCGTCTTCTTGTCGCGTCACGATCCAAAGCGGTGATGTCATACCACGCTCGGCGTCGTTCGGCCGTCGCGTGCGATCGAAGCGGTGATGGCATGTCACGCCCGACGTCATTCACTTGTGTGTGCTGTCTAAAGGCGGTGATGTCATGCCACGCCCGACGTCATACAATCGTGTGTTCTTCCCAAAGGCTATGATGCATGCCACGCCTGACGTCGTTTGACCGTGTGTGCTGTCCAAAGGCGATGATTGCATGTAATGCCAGACGTCGTTCGACCGTGTTTGCCATCCAAGGGCTATGATGGAATGCCACGCTCAATGTCGTTTGACCGTGTGTGCTGTCTTAAGGCGGTGATGTCATGCCACGCCCGACATAGTCTGACCGTGTGTGCTGCCCAAGGGCGGTGATGTCATGCCTCGCCTGATGTCATCCAATCGTGCATGCTGTCTTAGGGCGGTGATGTCATGCCACACCCGACGTCGTTCGACTGTTTGTGTTGCCCAAGGAGGGTGATGTCATGCCACGTCTGACGTTGCCGACCGTGTGTCTTTGTCGAGAGGTGATTTCATGCCACGCCCGGCGTTGCTAATCGTGTGTCTTTGTCGAGGTGGTGATGTCATGCCACACCCGACATCGTTCGACCGTGTGTTCCGTCCAAAGGCGATGATGGCATGCCACGCCCGACACCGTCTGACTGTGTGTGTTAGTCCAAAAGCGATAGTGGAATGCCACGCCCAACGTCGTTTGACTGTTTGTGGTGCACAAAGGCGATGATGGAATGCCACGCTCGACGTCGTTCGACCGTGTGTGCAGTCCAAGGGCGGTGATGGCATGCCACACCAGATGCCATTCGACCGTGTGTTCTGCCCAAGGGCGATGATGGCACGCCACGCTCGACGTCGTTCAACCGTATGTGCTGTCCAAAGGTGGTCATGGCATGTCACGCCTCACGTCGTCCGACCGTGTGTGCTGTCCAAGGGCAATGATGTCATGCCACGCCCGACGTTGTTAGACTGTTTGTGCTGCCAAATACGATGATAGCATGTCACACCTGACGTCGTTCGACTGTGTGTGCTGTCCAAAGGCAGTGATGTCATGCCACTCTCGACGTCGTCCGGCCGTGCATGCCGTCCATGGGTGGTGATGTCATGCCACTCCCGACGTCGTTCGTCCGTGTGTGTTTTCCAATGGCGGTGATATCATGCCATGCCTGACGTCGTCGGACCGTGCGTGCAGTCTTAGGGCGGTGATGGAATGCCACGCCCGATGTCATTCGACTGTTTGTGCTTCCCAAAGGCGATGATGGCATGCCACACCCGACGTCATTCAACCGTATGTTTTGTCCAAAGGCGGTGATGGCATGTCACGCCCGACGTCGTCCGACCGTTTGTCTTTGTCAAGCGCGGTGAGGTCATGCCACGCCCGATGTTGCCGACCGTGTGTGCGATCAAGAGTGGTGATGTCATGCCACGCTGATGTCGTTCGATCGTGTGTCGCCCAAAGCGATGATGGCATGCCACGCTCAGCGTCGTTCAACAATGTGTCTTGTCCAAAGCGGTGATGGCATGTCACGGTGACATCGTTCGACCATGTGTCTTTGTCAAAAGCCGTTATGGAATGTCACGCCTGATGTCGTTCGACCGTGTGTGCTGTCCCAAGGCGGTGATGTCATGCCATGCCCGACGTCGTCAGATCGTGCGTGCAGTCTTAGGGCGGTGATGTCATGCCACGCCTGACGTTGTTCGACCGTTTGTGCTGCCCAAATGTGATGATGGCATGCGACACTCGACATCGTTCGACCGTGTGTGCCGCCCAAAGGCGATGGTGCCATGCCATGCCCGACGTCGTTATACCGTATATGCTGTCTAAAGGCGGTGATGGCATGCCACGATCGACTTCATCCGACTGTGTGTCTTTGTCGAGGCGGTGATGTTATGCCACGCCCGACTTTGTCGACCGTGTGTGATGTCAAATGGCGGTGATTTCATGCCACTCCCGATGTTGCCGACTGTGTGTGCTATCCAAGGGCGGTGATGGCATGCCACGCCCGACGTCGTTCGAGCATGTGTGCTGTCCAAGGGTGGTGATGTCATGCTATGCTCGACATCATCTGACCTTGCGTAAAGTCTAAGGGCGGTGATCGCATGCCAAGCCTGACGTCATTCACTTGTGTGTGCTGTCGAAAGGCGGTGATGTCATGCCACGCCCGACGTCATACAATCGTGTGTTCTTCCCAAAGGCTATGATGCATGCCACGCCTGACGTCGTTTGACCGTGTGTGTGCTGTCAAAGCGATGATTGCATGTAATGCCAGGCGTCGTTCGACCGTGTTTGCCATCCAAGGGCTATGATGGAATGCCACGCTCGATGTCGTTTGGCCGTGTGTCTTTGTCTTAAAGCGGTGATGTCATGCCACGCCCGAGCATAGTCTAACGTGTGTCTTGCTGCCCAAAGAGGCGGTGATGTCATGCCTACTTTGATGTCATCCAACCATGCATCTTTGTCTTAGAGGCGGTGATGTCATGCCACGCCCGGCGTCGTTCGGCTTGTTTGTGTTGCCCGAGGAGGGTGATGTCATGCCACGTCGGCGTTGCCCGGCCGTGTGTCTTTGTCGAAGAGGTGATTTCATGCCACGCCCGACGTTGCTAATCGTGTGTGCTGTCCAAGGTGGTGATGTCATGCCACACCCGACATCGTTCGACCGTGTGTTCCGTCCAAAGGCGATGATGGCATGCCACGCCCGACACCGTCTGACTGTGTGTGTTAGTCCAAAAGCGATAGTGGAATGCCACGCCCAACGTCGTTTGACTGTTTGTGGTGCACAAAGGCGATGATGGAATGCCACGCTCGACGTCGTTCGACCGTGTGTGCGATCGAAGCGGTGATGGCATGCCACACCGGATGCCATTCGGCCGTGTGTTACGCCCCGAAGGCGATGATGGCACGCCACGCCCGGCGTCGTTCAACCGTATGTCTTTGTCAAAGGTGGTCATGGCATGTCACGCCTCGCGTCGTCCGGCCGTGTGTCTTTGTCAAGGCAATGATGTCATGCCACGCCCGGCGTTGTTAGGCTGTTTGTCTTTGCCAAATCTGATGATAGCATGTCACACCCGGCGTCGTTCGGTGTGTCTTTGTCGAAAGCGATGATGTCATGCCACGCCCGGCGTCGTCGGCCGTGCACGCCGTCCATGGGTGGTGATGTCATGCCACTCCCGACGTCGTTCGTCCGTGTGTGTTTTCCAATGGCGGTGATATCATGCCATGCCTGACGTCGTCGGACCGTGCGTGCAGTCTTAGGGCGGTGATGGAATGCCACGCCCGATGTCGTTATTGTTGTGCTTCCCAAAGCGATGATGGCATGCCACACCCGGCGTCATTCAACCGTATGTTTTGTCAAAAGCGGTGATGGCATGTCACGCCCGGCGTCGTCCGACCGTTTGTGCTGTCAAGCGCGGTGAGGTCATGCCACGCCCGATGTTGCCCGGCCGTGTGTGCGATCGAAGTGGTGATGTCATGCCCACGCTGATGTCGTTCGATCGTGTGTCTTTGCCCAAAGGCGATGATGGCATGCCACGCTCAGCGTCGTTCAACAATGTGTCTTTGTCCAAAGCGGTGATGGCATGTCACGGTGACATCGTTCGACCATGTCTTTGTCCAAAAGCCGTTATGGAATGTCACGCCTGATGTCGTTCGACCGTGTGTGCTGTCCCAAGGCGGTGATGTCATGCCATGCCCGACGTCGTCAGATCGTGCGTGCAGTCTTAGGGCGGTGATGTCATGCCACGCCTGACGTTGTTCGACCGTTTGTGCTGCCCAAATGTGATGATGGCATGCGACACTCGACATCGTTCGACCGTGTGTGCCGCCCAAAGGCGATGGTGCCATGCCATGCCCGACGTCGTTATACCGTATATGCTGTCTAAAGGCGGTGATGGCATTCCACGATCGACTTCATCCGACTGTGTGTGCTGTCCAAGGGCGGTGATGTTATGCCACGCCCGACTTTGTCGACCGTGTGTGCTGTCAAATGGCGGTGATTTCATGACACTCCCGATGTTGCCGACTGTGTGTGCTATCCAAGGGCGGTGATGGCATGCCACGCCCGACGTCGTCTGAGCATGTGTGCTGTCCAAGGGTGGTGATGTCATGCTATGCTCGACGTCATCTGACCTTGCGTGAAGTCTAAGGGCGGTGATCGCATGCCAAGCCCGACGTCGTCCGACTGTTTGTGTTGCCCAATGGTGATGGTGACATGCCAAGCCTGAGGTTGTTCGAGCGTGTGTGCTACCCAAAAGCGATGATGGCATGCCACGCCTGACGTCGTTCGACCGAGTGTGCTGTCCAAAGATAGTGATGGCATTTCACGCCCGATGTCGTTCGACTATGTGTGCTGTTCAAAGGCGGTGATGTCTTGCCGCGCCCATCGTCATGCGACCGTGTGTAGTCAAAGCGGTAATGTCTTTCGCCCGATGTTGTTCGACCGTGTGTGCAATCTAAGGGCGGTGATGTCATGCCACGCCCGACGTCATATGACCGTGCGTGCAGTCAAAGGGCGGTGATGTCATGCCACGCATGACGTCATCTGGCCGTGCGTGCAGTCCAAGGGCGGTGATGGCATGTCACGCCTGACATAGTTCTACCGTTTGTGCTGCCCAAAGGCGATGATGGCATGCCACGCCCGATGTCGTTCGACCGTGTGTGTTTTCCAAAGGCGGTGATGGCATGTCACACTTGACGTCGTTCGATTGTGTTTGCCGTCCAATGGAGGTGATGTCATGCCATGCCCAACGTCATTCGACCGTGTGTGCCACCCAAAGGCGATGATGGCATGCCACGCCTAACGTCGTTCGACCGAGTGTGCTGTCCAAAGAAAGTGATGGCATTTCAAGGCCGACGTCGTTCGACTGTGTGTGCTATCCAAAGGCGATGATGTCATGCCACGCCCGACGTTGCCGACCATGTGTGTTGTCCAAGGGCAATGATGTCATGCCATGAGCGACATTGCCAATCGTGGATGCTGTCCAAGGGTGGATATATCATGCCACGCCCGACGTCGTCTGACCGTGTGTGCTCCCTAATGGCGGTGATGTAATGTCATGCCCGACGTCGTTCGATCGGGTGTGCTGTCCAAGAGAAGTGATGGCATGCCACGTCCGATGTTGCCGACTGTGTGTCTTGTCCAAGGGCGATGATGTCATGCGACGCCCGACATTGTTCGACCATGTGTGTAGTCCAAGGGTGGTGATGTCATGCCACGCCCGATGTCATGCGACCGTGTGTGTAGTCCAAGAGCGGTAATGTACTGCTACGCCTGACGTCGTTCGTGATGTCATGCCACGCCCGACATCGTCTTATAGTGCGTGCAGTCCAAGGGCGGTGATGTCATGCCACGCTCGACGTCGTTCGACCGTGCGTGCAGTCCAAGGGCGGTGATGGCATGTCACGCCCGACGTCATTCAATTGTGTGTGCTGTCTAAAGGCGGTGATGTCATGCCACGCCCGACGTCATACGATCGTGTGTTCTTCCCAAAGGCTATGATGCATGCCACGCCTGACGTCGTTTGACCGTGTGTGCTGTCCAAAGGCGATGATTGCATGTAATGCCAGACGTCGTTCGACCGTGTTTGCCATCCAAGGGCTATGATGGAATGCCACGCTCAATGTCGTTTGACCGTGTGTGCTGTCTTAAGGCGGTGATGTCATGCCATGCCCGACATAGTCTGACCGTGTGTGCTGCCCAAGGGCGGTGATGTCATGCCTCGCCTGACGTCATCCAACCGTGCATGCTGTCTTAGGGCGGTGATGTCATGCCACGCCCGACGTCGTTCGACTGTTTGTGTTGCCCAAGGAGGGTGATGTCATGCCACGTCTGACGTTGCCGACCGTGTGTGCTGTCCAAGAGAGGTGATTTCATGCCACGCCCGACGTTGCTAATCGTGTGTGCTGTCCAAGGTGGTGATGTCATGCCACGCCCGACATCGTTTGACCGTGTGTTTCGTCCAAAGGCGATGATGGCATGCCACGCCCGACACCGTCTGACTGTGTGTGCTAGTCCAAAAGCGATAGTGGAATGCCACGCCCAACGTCGTTTGACTGTTTGTGGTGCACAAAGGCGATGATGGAATGCCACGCTCGACGTCGTTCGACCGTGTGTGCAGTCCAAGGGCGGTGATGGCATGCCACACGGATGCCATTCGGCGGTGTGTTACGCCCCGAGGCGATGATGTACGCGCCACGCTGGCGTCGTTCAACCGTATGTCTTTGTCAAAGGTGGTGATGGCATGTCACGCTGGCGTCCTCCGACCGTGTGTCTTTGTCGAGGCAATGATGTCATGCCACGCCCGGCGTTGTTAGACCGTTTGTGCTACCAAATCGATGATGGCATGTCACACCCGGCGTCGTTCGGCCGTGTGTCTTTGTCGAAGGTAGTGATGTCATGCCACTCTCGACGTCGTCCGGCCGTGCATGCCGTCCATGGGTGGTGATGTCATGCCACTCCCGACGTCGTTCGTCCGTGTGTGTTTTCAATGGCGGTGATATCATGCCATGCCACGACATCGTCGTCGGACCGTGCGTCGCGATCTTAGGCGGTGATGTCATGCCATGCCGGACGTTGTTCGATCATTTGTCTTTGCCTAAATCGATGATGGAATGCCACGCCCGATGTCATTCGACCGTTGTGCTTCCCAAAGGCGATGATGGCATGCCACACCCGGCGTCATTCAACCGTATGTTTTGTCCAAAGCGGTGATGGCATGTCACGCCCGGCGTCGTCCGACCGTTTGTCTTTGTCCAACCGCGGTGAGGTCATACCATGCCCGATGTTGCCGACCGTGTGTGCGATCAAGAGTGGTGATGTCATGCCACGCCTGATGTCGTTCGATCGTGTGTGCTGCCCAAAGGCGATGNCGGCATGCCACGCTCGGCGTCGTTCAACAATGTCTTTGTCAAAGCGGTGATGGCATGTCACGGCGACATCGTTCGACCATGTCTTTGTCAAAGCGGTTATGGAATGTCACGCTGATGTCGTTCGATCGTGTGTCTTTGTCTGGGCGGTGATGTCATGCCATGCCCGGCGTCGTCGGATCGTCGCGTCGCGATCTTAGGCGGTGATGTCATGCCACGCCCAAGCGTTGTTCGACCGTTTGTGCTGCCCAAATGTGATGATGGCATGCGACACTCGACATCGTTCGACCGTGGGTGCTTCCCAAAGGCGATGGTGCCATGCCATGCCCGGCGTCGTTCGCCGTATATCTTTGTCTAAAAGCGGTGATGGCATGCCACGATCGACTTCATCCGGTGTCTTTGTCCAAGCGGTGATGTTATGCCACGCCCGACTTTGTCGACCGTGTGTGCTGTCCAATGGCGGTGATTTCATGCCACTCCCGATGTTGCCGACCGTGTGTGCTATCCAAGGGCGGTGATGGCATGCCACGCCCGACGTCGTCCGAGCATGTGTGCTGTCCAAGGGTGGTGATGTCATGCTATGCTCGACGTCATCTGACCTTGCTTGAAGTCTAAGGGCGGTGATCGCATGCCAAGCCCGACGTCGTCCGACTGTTTGTGTTGCCCAAAGGTGATGGTGACATGCCAAGCCTGAGGTTGTTCGAGCGTGTGTGCTACCCAAAAGCGATGATGGCATGCCACGCCTGACGTCTTTCGACCGAGTGTGCTGTCCAAAGATAGTGATGGCATTTCACGCCCGACGTCGTTATTGTGTGTCTTTGTTCAAAGGCGGTGATGTCTTGCCGCGCCCATCGTCATGCGACCGTGTGTGTAGTCCAAGGGCGGTAATGTACTGCTACGCCCGATGTTGTTCGACCGTGTGTGCTGTCTAAGGGCGGTGATGTCATGCCACGCCCGACGTCATATGACCGTGCGTGCAGTCAAAGGGCGGTGATGTCATGCCACGCATGACGTCATCTGGCCGTGCGTGCAGTCCAAGGGCGGTGATGGCATGTCACGCCTGACATAGTTCTATCGTTTGTGCTGCCCAAAGGAGATGATGGCATGCCACGCCCGATGTCGTTCGACCGTGTGTGTTTTCCAAAGGCGGTGATGGCATGTCACACTTAACGTCGTTCGATTGTGTTTGCTGTCCAAGGGCGGTGATGTCATGCCATGCCCAACGTCATTCGACCGTGTGTGCCACCCAAAGGCGATGATGGCATGCCACGCCTGACGTCGTTCGACCGAGTGTGCTGTCCAAAGAAAGTGATGGCATTTCAAGCCCGACGTCGTTCGATTGTGTGTGCTATCCAAAGGCGATGATGTCATGCCACGCCCGACGTTGCCGACCATGTGTGTTGTCCAAGGGCAATGATGTCATGCCATGAGCGACATTGCCAATCGTGGATGCTGTCCAAGGGCGGATATATCATGCCACGCCCGACGTCGTCTGACCGTGTGTGCTCCCTAATGGCGGTGATGTAATGTCACGCCCGACGTCGTTCGATCGTGTGTGCTGTCCAAGGGAAGTGATGGCATGCCACATCCGACGTTGCCGACTGTGTGTCTTGTCCAAGGGCGATGATGTCATGCGACGCCCGACATTGTTCGACCGTGTGTGCAGTCCAAGGACGGTGATGTCATGCCACGCCCGATGTCATGCGACCGTGTGTGTAGTCCAAGGGCGGTAATGTACTGCTACGCCCGATGTCGTTCGTGATGTCATGCCACGCCCGACATCGTCTTACCGTGCGTGCAGTCCAAGGGCGGTGATGTCATGCCACGCTCGACGTCGTTCGACCATGCATGCAGTCCAAGGGCGGTGATGGCATGTCACGCCCGACGTCATTCAATTGTGTGTGCTGTCTAAAGGCGGTGATGTCATGCCATGCCCGACGTCATACGATCGTGTGTTCTTCCCAAAGGCTATGATGCATGCCACGCCTGACGTCGTTTGACCGTGTGTGCTGTCCAAAGGCGATGATTGCATGTAATGCCAGACGTCGTTCGACCGTGTTTGCCATCCAAGGGCTATGATGGCATGCCACGCTCAATTTCGTTTATTGTGTGTCTTTGTCTTAAAGCGGTGATGTCATGCCACGCCCGACATAGTCGGCCGTGTGTCTTTGCCCAAAGCGGTGATGTCATGCCTCGTCTGACGTCATCCAACTGTGCATGCTGTCTTAGGGCGGTGATGTCATGCCACGCCCGACGTCGTTCGACTATTTGTGTTGCCCAAGGAGGGTAATGTCATGCCACGTCTGACGTTGCCGACCGTGTGTGCTGTCCAAGAGAGGTGATTTCATGCAACGCCCGACGTTGCTAATCGTGTGTGCTGTCCAAGGTGGTGATGTCATGCCACGCCCGACATCGTTCGACCGTGTGTTCCGTCCAAAGGCGATGATGGCATGCCACGCCCGACACCGTCTGACTGTGTGTGCTAGTCCAAAGGCGATGGTGGAATGCCACACCCAACGTCGTTTGACTGTTTGTGGTGCACAAAGGCGATGATGGAATGCCACGCTCGACGTTGTTCGACCGTGTGTGCAGTCCAAGGGCGGTGATGGCATGCCACACCAGACGCCATTCGACTGTGTGTTCTGCCCAAGGGCGATGATGGCACGCCACGCCCGACGTTGTTCAACCGTATTTGCTGTCCAAAGGTGGTGATGGCATGTCACGCCTGACGTCGTCCGACCGTGTGTGCTATCCAAGGGCAATGATGTCATGCCACGCCCGACGTTGTTAGACCGTTTGTGCTGCCAAATACGATGATGGCATGTCACACCCGATGTCGTTCGACCGTGTGTGCTGTCCAAAGGCAGTGATGTCATGCCACGCCCGACGTCGTCTGGCCGTGCATGCCGTCCATGGGTGGTGATGTCATGCCACTCCCGACGTCGTTCGTCCGTGTGTTTTTTCCAATGGCGGTGATATCATGCCATGCCTGACGTCGTCGGACCGTGCGTGCAGTCTTAGGGCGGTGATGTCATGCCATGCCCGACGTTGTTCGATCGTTTGTGCTGCCTAAATGCGATGATGGAATGCCACGCCCGATGTCATTATTTGTTTGTGCTTCCCAAAGCGATGATGGCATGCCACACCCGGCGTCATTTAACCGTATGTTTTGTCAAAGCGGTGATGGCATGTCACGCCCGGCGTCGTCCGGCCGTTTGTCTTTGTCAGCGCGGTGAGGTCATGCCACGCCCGATGTTGCCCGACCGTGTGTGCGATCAAGAGTGGTGATGTCATGCCACACGATGTCGTTCGATCGTGTGTGCTGCCCAAAGCGATGATGGCATGCCACGCTCGGCGTCGTTCAACAATGTCTTTGTCCAAAGCGGTGATGGCATGTCACGGCCGACATCGTTCGACCATGTGTCTGTCCAAAAGCGGTTATGGAATGTCACGCCTGATGTCGTTCGATCGTGTGTGCTGTCCCAAGGCGGTGATGTCATGCCATGCCCGACGTCGTCAGATCGTGCGTGCAGTCTTAGGGCGGTGATGTCATGCCACGCCCGACGTTGTTCGACCGTTTGTGCTGCCCAAATGTGATGATGGGATGCGACACTCGACATCGTTCGACCGTGTGTGCTGCCCAAAGGCGATGGTGCCATGCCATGCCCGACGTCGTTAAACCGTATATGCTGTCTAAAGGCGGTGATGGCATGCCACGCTCGACTTCATCCGACCGTGTGTGTTGTCCAAGGGCGGTGATGTTATGCCACGCCCGACTTTGTCGACCGTGTGTGCTGTCCAATGGCGGTGATTTCATGCCACTCCCGATGTTGCCGACCGTGTGTGCTATCCAAGGGCGGTGATGGCATGCCACGCCCGACGTCGTCCGAGCATGTGTGTTGTCCAAGGGTGGTGATATCATGCTATGCTCGACGTCATCTGACCTTGCGTGAAGTCTAAGGGCGGTGATCACATGCCAAGCCCGACGTCGTCCGACTGTTTGTGTTGCCCAAAGGTGATGGTGACATGCCAAGCCTGAGGTTGTTCGAGCGTGTGTGCTACCCAAAAGCGATGATGGCATGCCACGCCTGACGTCGTTCGACCGAGTGTGCTGTCCAAAGATAGTGATGGCATTTCACACCCGACGTCGTTCGACTGTGTGTGCTGTTCAAAGGCGGTGATGTCTTGCCGCGCCCATCGTCATGCGACCGTGTGTGTAGTCCAAGCGGTAATGTCTCGCTACGCCCGATGTTGTTCGGCCGTGTGAAATTTGTCTAAAGCGGTGATGTCATGCCACGCCCGACGCGTCATATGTTGTGCGTGCGATCGAAAGCGATGATGTCATGCTATGCTCAACGTCATCTGACCTTGCGTGAAGTCTAAGGGCGGCGATCGCATGCCAAGCCCGACGTCGTCCGACTATTTGTGTTGCCCAAACGTGATGGTGACATGCCAAGCCTGAGGTTGTTCGAGCGTGTGTGCTACCCAAAGGTGATGATGGCATGCCACGCCCAATGTCATTTTACCGTATGTGCTGCCCAAAGGTGATGATGGCATGCCACGCCCGATGTTGTTCGACCGTGTGTGCTGTCCAACGGCGGTGATGGCATGTCACGCTCATCGTCGTTCAACCGTGTGTGCTGTCCAATGGCAGTGATGTCATGCCACGCTCGATGTCATTTGATCGTGCATGCTGTCTTAGGGTGGTGATGTCATGCCACGCTCGACGTCGTTCGACTGTTTGTGCTGCCCAAGGAGGGTGATGTGATGCCATGTCTGACGTTGCCGACCATGTGTGCTGTCCAAGAGAGGTGATTTCATGCCACGCCCGATGTTGCTAATCGTGTGTGCTGTCCAAGGTGGTGATGTCATGCCACGCCCGACATCGTTCGACCGTGTGTTCCGTCCAAAGGCGATGATGGCATGCCACGCCCAACACCGTCTGACAGTGTGTGCTAGTCCAAAAGCGATGGTGGAATGCCACGCCCGACGTCATTTGACTGTTTGTGGTGCACAAAGGCGATGATGGAATGCCACTCTCGACGTCGTTCGACCGTGTGTGCAGTCCAAGGGCGGTGATGGCATGCCACACCAGACGCCATTCGACCGTCTGTGCTGCCCAAGGGCGATGATGGCACGCCACGCCTGACGTCGTTCAACCGTATGTGCTGTCCAAAGGTGGTGATGGCATGTCACGCCCGACGTCGTCCGACCGTGTGTGCTGTTCAAGGGCAATGATGTCATGCCACGCCCAACGTTATTAGACCGTTTGTGCTGCCAAATACGATGATGTCATGTCACAACCGACGTCATTTGACCGTGTGTGCTGTCCAAAGGTAGTGATGTCATGCCACGCCCGACGTTGTCCGACCGTGCATGCCGTCCATGGGTGGTGATGTCATGCCACGCCCGACGTCGTTCGTCCGTGTGTATTTTCCAAGGGCGGTAATGTCATGCCATGCCCGACGTTGTCGAACCGTGCGTGCAGTCTTAGGGCGGTGATGTCATGCCTGCCCGACGTTGTTCGATCGTTTGTGCTGCCTAAATGCGATGATGGCATGCCACGCCCAATGTCATTCGACCGTTTGTGCTTCCCAAAGGCGATGATGGCATGCCACACCCGACGTCATTCAACCGTATGTTTTGTCCAAAGGCGGTGATGGCATGTCACGCCCGATGTTGTCCCACCATTTGTGCTGTCCAAGGGCGGTGACGTCATGCCATGCCCGATGTTGCCGACCGTGTGTGCAGTCCAAGAGCGGTGATGTCATCTCATGCCCGAAGTCATTCGATCGTGTGTGCTGCCCAAAGGCGTTGATGGCATGCCACGCTCGACGTCGTTCAACCATGTGTGCTGTCAAAAGGCGGTGATGGCATGTCACGGCTGACATTGTTCGACCATGTGTGCTGTCCAAAAGCGGTTATGGAATGTCACGCCTGATGTCATTCGATCGTGTGTGCTGTCCCAAGGCGATGATGGAATGCCATGCCCGACGTTGTTCAACCGTTTCTGCTTTCCAAAGGCAGTAATGGCATGTCACGCCTGACGTCGTTCGATCGTGTTTGCCGTCCAAGGACTATGATGGCATGCCACGCCTGACATCGTCTGACTGTTTGAGCTTGTCCAAAAGCGATGGTGGCATGCCACGCCCGATGTCATTTGACCGTGTGTGCTTCCCAAAGGTGATGATGGCATGCCACGCCCGATGTCGTTTCACCGTGTGTGCTGTCCAGAGGTGATGATGGCATGCCACGCCCGACATTGTTCGATTGTGTGTGCTGTCCAACAGCGGTGATAGCATGTCACGCTCGACGTCGTTCGACCGTGTGTGCTGTCCAAAGGCAGTGATGTCATGCCACGCCTGATGACGTTCGACCGTTTGTACTGCCCAAATTCAAGGGCGGTGATGTCATGCCATGCCCGACGTCATCCGACCTTGCGTGAAGTCCAAGGGCGGTGATCTCATGCCAAGACCGACGTCGTCCGACTGTTTGTGTTGCCCAAAGGTGATGGTGACATGCCAAGCCCGACGTCGTTCGACCGTGTGTGCTACCCAAAGGCGATGATTGTATGCCACGCCTGACATCATTCGACTGAGTGTGCTGTCCAAATATAGTGTTGGCATTTCACGCCCGATGTCGTTCTACTGTGTGTGCTGTCCAAGGTGGTGATGTCATGCCACGCCTGACATCATTCGACCTTGTGTTCCGTCCAAAGGCGATGATGGCATGCCACGCCCGACACCGTCTGACTGTGTGTGCTAGTCCAAAAGCGATGGTGGAATGCCACACCCGACGTCGTTTGACTGTTTGTGGTGCATAAAGGCGATGATGGAATGCCACGCTTGACGTCGTTCGACCGTGTGTGCAGTGCAAGGGCGGTGATGGCATGCCACACCAGACGCCATTCGTCCGTCTGTGCTGCCCAAGGGCGATGATGGCACGCCACGCCTGATGTCATTCAACCGTATGTGCTGTCCAAAGGTGGTGATGGCATGTCACGCCCGACGTCGTCCGACCGTGTGTGTTGTCCAAGGGCAATGATGTCATGCCATGCCCAACGTTATTAGACCGTTTGTGCTGCCAAATACGATGATGGAATGTCACACCCGACGTCATTCGACCGTGTGTGCTGTCCAAAGGCAGTGATGTCATGCCACGCCCGACGTCGTCCGACCGTGCATGTCGTCCATGGGTGGTGATGTCATGCCACGCTCAACGTCGTTCGTCCGTGTGTGATTTCCAAGGGCGGTGATGTCATGACATGCCCGACGTCGTCGAACCGTGCGTGCAGTCTTAGAGGCGATGATGTCATGCCATGCCGGCGTTGTTCGATCGTTTGTCTTTGCCTAAATCACGATGATGGCATGCCACGCCCGATGTCATTCGGCCGTTTGTGCTTCCCAAAGCGATGATGGCATGCCACACCCGGCGTCATTCAACCATATGTTTTGTCAAAAGCGGTGATGGCATATCACGCACGGCGTCGTCCGACCATTTGTCTTTGTCGAAGTGCGGTGAGGTCATGCCACGCCCAATGTTGCCGACCGTGTGTGCGATCGAAGCGGTGATGTCATGCCACGCCCGATGTTGTTCGGATCGTGTGTCTGCCCAAAGCGATGATGGCATGCCACGCAGACGTCGTTCAACCATGTGTCTTTGTCAAAAAGCGGTGATGGCATGTCACGGCCCGACATCGTTCGATCATGTGCTGTCAAAAGCGGTTATGGAATGTCACGCTGATGTCGTTCGATAGTGTGTCTTTGTCCCAAAGCGATGATGGAATGCCATGCCCGGCGTTGTTCAACCGTGTAATACGCTTTGCAAAGCGGTGATGGCATGTCACGCTGGCGTCGTTCGATCGTGTTTGCCGTCGAGGCTATGATGGCATGCCACGCGGCGTCGTCCTGGCGTGTGAGCTAGTCCAAAAGCGATGGTGGCATGCCACGTCCGATGTCGTTTGACCGTTTGTGCTTCCCAAAGGTGATGATGGCTTGCCACGCCCGATGTCGTTTGACCGTGTGTGCTGCCTAGAGGTGATGATGGCATGCCACGCCCGACGTTGTTCGACCGTGTGTGCTGTCCAACGGCGGTGATAACATGTCACGCTCGACGTCGTTCGACCGTGTGTGCTGTCCAAAGGCGGTGATGTCATGCCACGCCCGATGACGTTCGATCGTTTAAACTGCCCAAATCAATGGGCGGTGATGTCATGCCATGCCCGACGTCATCCGACCTTGCGTGAAGTCCAAGGGCGGTGATCTCATGCCAAGATCGACGTCGTCCGACTGTTTGTGTTGCCCAAAGGTGATGGTGATATGCCAAGCCCGACGTCGTTCGACCGTGTGTGCTACCCAAAGGGGATGATGGTATGCCACGCCCGACATCGTTCGACCGTGTGTGCTCTCCAAGGGCAGTGATGTCATGCCATGCCCGACGTCATCCAACCTTGCATGAAGTCCAAGGGCGGTAATGTCATGCCACGCTCGACGTCGTCTGACTGTTTATTGTGCCCAAAGGTGATGGTGGCATGCCAAGCCCGACATCGTTCTACCGTGTGTGCTACCCAAAGGCGATGATTTTATGCCACGCGTGACGTCGTTTGATCTAGTGCGGAGTCCAAAGGCGGTGATAGCATTTCACGCCCGACGTCGTTCGACCGTGTGTGCTGTCCAAAGGCGGTGATGTCATGCCACGCCCGACGTTGCCGACCATGTGTGTTTTCCATGGGCAGTGATGCCATGCCACGACCGACGTTGCAGATCGTGGGTGTTGTCGAGGGGTTATGTGATACCACGCCCGACATCGTCCGACCATGTGTCTTTGCATAATGGCGGTGATGTCATGCCATGCGACATCGTTCGACCATGCGTGCGATCAAGTGGTGATGTCATGCCACCCCGACGTCATTCGGCCGTGTGTCTTTGTCAAGAAGCGATGATGGCATGCCACGCTGGCGTTACGCCCGTGTGTCTTGTCGAAGCGGTGATGTCATGCCACGCCCTACATCGTTCGGCCGTCGCGTGCGATCGAAGCGGTGATGGCATGCCATGCATGATGTTGCCGGCCGTGTGTCTTTTCAAAGCGGTGATTTCATGCCACGCCCGATGTTCTTGGCCGTGTGTGATGTCCAACGCGGTAAGGTCATGCCACGCCTGACGACGTACAACTGTGCGTGCAGGCCAATGGCAGTGATGGCATGGCATGCCTGACGTTGTTCGATCGTGTGTGCTACCCAAAAGCGATGATGGCATGCCACGCCCGACGTCCTTCGACTATGTGTGTTGTCTAAATGCGGTGATGTTATGCTACGCCCGACGTCATTCGATCGTGTGCTCTTCCCAAAGGTGATGATGCATGCCACGCCCGACGTCGTTCGACCGTGTGTGCTGTCCAAAGGCGATGATGGCATGTCACGCCAGACGTCGTTTGATCGTGTTTGCCGTCTATGGGCTATGATTGCATGCCACGCTCGATGTCGTTCGACCGTGTGTGTTGTCCAAAGGCGGTGATGTCATGCCACGCCCGACGTCGTCCAACCGTGCATGCTGTCTTAAGGCGTTGATGTCATGCCATGACCAACGTCGTTCGACCGTTTGTGCTGCCCAAAGGCGATGATTGTATGCCACGCCCAATGTCATCTGACCGTGTGTGCTGTCCAAGGGCGGTGATGTCATGCCACGCCCGACGTTGTTCGACCTTGTGTGCTTTACAAGGATGGTGATGTCATGCCAGGCCCGATGTCGTCCGACCGTGCGTGCAGTCCAAGGGCGGTGATGTCATGCCACGCCGGACGTCGTTCGACCATGTCTTTGTCGAAGCGGTGATGTCATGCCCGCAGCGCAGCGTCTTCGGCCGTGTGTCTGTCGAGGTGGTGATGTCATGCCACGCCCGACGTCATTCGACTGTGTGTGCTGCCCAAAGGCGATGATGGAATGCCACGCCTGACGTCTTTCGATCGTGTGTGCTTCCTAAAGTCGATGTTGGAATGCCATGACCAACATCGTTCGACTGTGTGTGTTGTCCAAAGGCGGTGATGTCATGCCACGCCTGACGTAGTCTGACCGTGTATGCAGAACAAGGGCTATGATTTCATGCCACGCCCGACGTCGTCTTACCGTGTGTGCTGCCCAAAGGCGATAATGGCATGCCACGCCCAATGTCGTTCGACCGTGTGTGCTGTCCGAAGGCGATGATGTCATGCCACGCCCGACGTTGCCGACCGTGAGTGCTATCCAAGGGCGTTGATGTCATGCCACGCCAGACGTCCGATTGTGCATGCAGTCCAAGGGCAGTGATGTCCTGCCATGCCCGACATTTCGAACCGTGTGCGCTGTCCAAGGGCGTTGATGTCATGCCACGCCCGACGTCGCCCAATTGTGCGTGCATTCCAAGGTAGTGATGTCATGCCACGCCCGACATCGTTCGACCGTGTGTGCTTTCCAAGGGTGGTAATGTCATGCCAGGTCCGACGTCGTCCGACTGTGCGTGCATTCCAAGGGCGGTGATGTCATGCCAAGCCGAACGTTGTTCGACTGTGTGTGCTACCCAAAGCCGATGATGGCATGCCAAGCTCGACGTTTTTCGACTGAGTGTGTTGTTCAAAGGCGGTGATGGCATGTCATGCCTGATAACTTTCGATCGTGTGTGCTGTCCAAAGGTGGTTATATCATGCCACGCCTAACATCGTTCGACCGTATGTGCCGCCCAATGGCGATGATTGCATGCCACGCCCGACATCGTTCGACTATGTGTGCTGTCCAAGGGCGGTGATGTCATGCCACGCCCGACGTCATCCGACCGTATGTGCAATCCAAGGGCGGTGATGGCATGTCACTCCCGACGTTACGACTGTGTGTGCTTTTCAAGGGCAGTGATGTCATGCCACGCCCAACGTTGCCAACTGTGTGTGTTGTCCAAGGGAGGTGATGTCAAGCCACGCCCGACGTCGTCCGACTGTGCGTATAGTCCAAGGGCGGTGATGGCATGCCACGCCTGACGTCGTCCGACCATTTGTGCAATCCAAGAGTGGTGATGGCATGCCACACCCGACGTCATTCGACCGTGGGTGCTGCCCAAAGGCGATAATGGCATGCCACGCCCGACGTTGTCTGACCGTGTGTGTTGTCCAAAGGCGGTGATGGCATGCCACGCCCGACGTCGTTTGACTATTTTTTGCCGTCCAAGGGCGGTGAAGGCATACCACGCCCGACGCTTTCTGACTGTGTCACCTAGTCCAAAGGCGATGATGGGATGCCACGCCCGACGTCATTTGACCGTGTTTGCTGTCCAAGGGTTATGATGGCATGCCATGCCCCACGTCGTTCGACCCTGTGTGCTGTCCAAAGGCGGTGATAGAATGCCACACCCGACGTCGTTCTACCATGTTTGCTGCCCAAGCGCTATGATGGCATGCCACGCCCGACGTCGTTCGACAGTGTGTGTCGCCCAAAGGCGATGATAGCATGCCACGCCCGACGACGTTCGACCGTGTGTGTTGTCCAAAGGCAGTGATGTCATGCCACGCCCGACGTCGTTCGACCGTGTGTGCTGCCCAAAAGCGATGATGGCATGCCACGCTCGACATCGTCCTACCGTGCGTGCAATCCAAGGGCGGTGAAATCATGCCACGCCCGACGATTCCAATCGTGTGCGCTGTCTAAGAGCGGTGATGTCATGCCACGCCCGACGTCGTCTGACCGTGCGTGCAGTCCAAGGGTAGTGATGTCATGCCACGCCCGATGTCGTTCGACCTTGTGTGCTTCCCAAAGTCGATGATAAAATGCCACGCCTGACGTCGTTCGACCGTGCGTGCAGTCCAAGGGCGGTGATTTCACGCCACGACAGACGTTGTTTGACCATGTGTGCTGTCCAAGGGCGCTGATGTCATGCCGCGCAACGTCTTCCGACCGTGTGTGCTGTCCAAGGGTGGTGATGTCATGCCACACCCGACATCATTCGACCGTGTGTGCTGCCCAAAGGCGATGATGGAATGCCACGCCTGACGTCTTTCGACCGTGTGTGCTTCCCAAAGTCGATGTTGGAATGCCATGACCAACATCGTTCGACTGTGTGTGTTGTCCAAAGGCGGTGATGTCATGCCACGCCTGACGTAGTCTGACCGTGTATGCAGCACAAGGTCTATGATGTCATGCCACGCCCGACGTCGTCTTACCGTGTGTGGTGCCCAAAGGCGATAATGGCATGCCACGCCCAATGTCGTTCGACCGTTTGTGCTATCCGAAGGCTATGATGTCATGCCACGCCCGACGTTGCCGACCGTGAGTGCTATCCAAGGGCGGTGATGTCATGCCACGCCAGACGTCCGATTGTTCATGCAGTCCAAGGGCAGTGATGTCATGCCATGCCCAACATTTCGAACCGTGTGCGCTGTCCAAGGGCGGTGATGTCATGCCATGCCCGACGTCGTCCGATTGTGCGTGCATTCCAAGGGTAGTGATGTCATGCCACGCCCGACATCGTTCGACCGTGTGTGCTTTCCAAGGGTGGTGATGTCATGCCAGGCCCGACGTCGTCCGACTGTGCGTGCATTCCAAGGGCGGTGATGTCATGCCAAGCCGGACGTTGTTCGACTGTGTGTGCTACGCAAAGCCGATGATGGCATGCCACGCTCGATGTTGTTCGACTGAGTGTGTTATTCAAAGGCGGTGATGGCATGTCACGCCTGATAACTTTCGATCGTGTGTGCTGTCCAAAGGCGGTGATATCTTGCCACGCCTAATGTCGTTCGACCGTGTGTGCCGCCCAATGGCGATGATTGCATGCCACACCCGACATCGTTCGACTATGTGTGCTTTCCAAGTGCGGTGATGTCATGCCACGCCCCACGTCATCCGACCGTGTGTGCTATCCAAGGGCGGTGATGGCATATCACTCCCGACGTTACGACTGTGTGTGCTTTTCAAGGGCAGTGATGTCATGTCACGCCCAACGTTGCCAACCGTGTGTGTTTTCCAAGGGAGGTGATGTCAAGCCACGCCCGACGTCGTCTGACTGTGCGTGTAGTCCAAGGGCGGTGATGGCATGCCACGCCCGACGTCGTCCGACCATTTGTGCTATCCAAGAGCGGTGATGGCATGCCACACCCGACGTCGTTCGACCGTGGGTGCTGCCCAAAGGAGATAACGGCATGCCACGCCTGACGTTGTCTGACCGTGTGTGTTGTCCAAAGGTGGTGATGGCATGCCACGCCCGACGTCGTTTGACTATTTTTGCCGTCCAAGGGCGGTGATGGCATACCACACCCGACGCTTTCTGACTGTGTCACCTAGTCCAAAGGCGATGATGGGATGCCACGCCCGACGTCATTTGACCGTGTTTGCTGTCCAAGGGTTATGATGGCATGCCATGCCCCACGTCGTTCGACCATGTGTGTTGTCCAAAGGCGGTGATAGAATGCCACACCCGACGTCGTTCTACCATGTTTGCTGTCCAAGCGCTATGATGCCATGCCACGCCCGACGTCGTTCGACAGTGTGTGCTGCCCAAAGGCGATGATAGCATGCCACGCCCGACGTCGTTCGACCGTGTGTGTTGTCCAAAGGCAGTGATGTCATGCCACGCCCGACGTCGTTCGACCGTATGTGCTTCCCAAAAGCGATGATGTCATGCCACGCTCGACATCGTCCGACCGTGAGTGCAGTCCAAGGGCGGTGAATTCATGCCACGCCTGACATTGTCCGACCGTGCGTGCACCTCAAGGGCGGTGATGTCATGCCACGCCCGACGATTCCAATCGAGTGTGCTGTCCAAGGGCGGTGATGTCATGCCACGCCCGACGTCGTCCGACCGTGCGTACAGTCCAAGGGTAGTGATGTCATGCCACGCCCGATGTCGTTCGACCTTGTGTGCTTCCCAAAGTCGATGATGGAATGCCACGCCTGACGTCGTTCGACCGTGCGTGCAGTCCAAGGGCGGTGATGTCATGCCACGACCGACGTCATCCGACCGTGTGTGCTGTCCAAGGGTGGTGATGTCATGCCACGCCCGACGTCGTTCGACCGTGTGTGCTGCCCAAAGTCAATGATGGAATGCCACGCCTGACGTCGTTCAACCGCGTGTGCTTCCCAAAGCCGATATTGGAATGCCATGACAGACGTCGTTCGACTGTTTGTGCTGTCCAAAGGTGGTGATGTCATGCCATGCCCGATGTAGTTTGACCGTGTATGCTGCCCAAGGGCTATGATGTCATGCCACGCCCGACGTCGTCTTACCGTGTGTGCTGCCCAAAGGCGATAATGGCATGCCACGCCCGACGTTGTTCGACCGTGTGTGCTGTCCGAAGGCGATGATGTCATGCCACGCCTGATGTTGCCGACCGTGAGTGCTGTCCAAGGGCGGTGATGTCATGCCACACCCGACGTCGTACCGATCGTGTGCAAAGTCCAAGGGCGGTGATGTCATGCCATGCCCGACGTTTCCAACCGTGTGCGCTGTCCAAGGGCGGTGATGTCATGCCACGCCCGATGTCGTCCGACCGTGCGTGCATTTCAAGGGCACTGATGTCATGCCACGCCCAATATCGTTCGACCGTATGTGCTTTCCAAGGGTGGTGATGTCATGCCCGGCCCGACGTCGTCTGACCATGTGTGCATTCCAAGGGCAGTGATGTCATGCGAAGCCGGACGTCGTTTGACCGTGTCTGCTACCCAAAGGCGATGATGGCATGCCACGCTCGATGTTGTTCGACTGAGTGTGTTGTTCAAAGACGGTGATGGCATGTCACGCCTGATAACTTTCAACCGTGTGTGCTGTCCAAAGGCGGTGATGTCATGCCATGCCAAACGTCGTTCGACCGTGTGTGCCGCCCAAAGGCGATGATGTCATGCCACGCCCAACGTTGCCAACTGTGTGTGTTGTCCAAGGGCGGTGATGTCATGCCACGCCCGACGTCATCCGACTGTGTGTGTAGTCCAAGGGCGGTGATGGCATGCCACGCCCGACGTCGTCTGACCATTTGTGCTATCCAAGAGTGGTGATGGCATGCCACACCCGACGTCGTCCGACCGTGGGTGCTGCCCAAAGGCGATAATGGCATGCCACGCCCGACGTTTTCTGACCGTGTTTGTTTTCCAAAGGCGGTGATGGCATGCCACGCCCGACGTCGTTCGACTAATTTTGCCGTCCAAGGGCGGTGATGGCATACCACGCCCGACGCTTTCCGACAGTGTCACCTAGTCCAAAGGCGAAGATGGCATGCCACGCCGACGTCATTCGACTGTGTTTGCTGTCCAAGGGTTATGATGGCATGCCACGCCCCACGTCGTTCGACCGTATGTGCTGTCCAAAAACGGTGAAAGAATGCCACGCTTGACGTCGTTCTACCATGTTTGCCGTCCAAGAGCTATGATGGCATGCCACGCCCGACGTCGTTCGACAGTGTGTGCTGCCCAAAGGCGATGATGGCATGCCACGCCCAACGTCTTTCGATCATGTGTGTTGTCCAAAGGCGGTGATGTGATGCCACGCCCGATGTCGTTCGACCGTGTGTGCTGCCGAAAGGCGATGATGGCATGCCACGCTCGATGTCATTCGACCGTGTTTGCTGTCCTATGGAGATGATAGCATGACATGCCCGACGCCGTCCGACTGTTTGAGCTAGTCCAAAGTCAATGATGGCATGCCATACCGGACGTTGTTCGACCATTTGTGCTGCCCAAAGGCGATGATGGCATGCCACGCCTGACGTCATTCGACTGTGTGTGCAGCCCAATGGCGATGAAAGCATGCCACGCCCGACGTCGTTTGACCGTGTGTGCTGTCAAAAGGCCGTGATGGCATGTCACGCCCGATATCGTTCGACCGTGTGTGCTGGCCAAAGGCGGTGATGTCATGCAATGCCCGACGTTGATCGACCATGTGTGCTGCCCAAAGGCGATGATGGCATGCCACGCCCCACGTCGTTCGACCGTGTGTGCTGTCCGATGGCGGTGATGTCATGCCACGCTTGACGTAGTCTGATCGTGTGTGTTGCCCAAGGCGGTGATGTCATGCCATGCCCGACGTAACTGACTGTGTGTGCTGTCCAAGGGCAGTGATTTCATGACACGCCCGATGTTGCTGACCGTGTGTGCTGTCCAAGGGCGGTGATGTCATGCCACGCCTGACATTGCTGACCGTGTGCGCTTTCCAAGGGCGGTGATGTCATGCCACGCCTGACGTCATCCGATCGTGTCATGCAGGCCAAGGGCGGTGATGTCATGCCACACCCGAAGTCGTTCAACCCTCTGTGCAGCCCAAAGGCGATGATTGTATTCCCAAGCCGGACGTCGTTCGACCGTGTGTGCTACCCAAAAGCGATGATGGCATGCCACGCCCGACAATGTTCGACCGTGTGTGATGTCCAAAGGCGGTGATGTCATGTCACGCCTGACGTCGTTTGACCGAGTGTGCCGCCCTGAGGCGATGATGGCATGCAACGCCTGACGTCGTTCGATCGTGTGTGCGGTCCAAGGGCGGTGATGTAATGCCACGCCCGCCGTCGTCCGACCGTGTGTGCTGTCCAAGGGCAGGCCACAGTCGACCGTTGTGTGCAGGCACGTCCAACGACGGCCGACCATTTGTGTTGTCCAAGGGCTATAATGGCATGCCACAGCCGATGATTGCCAACCGTCAATGTTGTCCAAGGGCGATGATGGCAAGCCATGCCCAACACCATCCGGTCGTCTCTGCTGCCCAACGGCGAAGACGGCATGCCACGCCCAAAAACGTCTGACCGTGTCAGCTAGTCCAAAAGCGATGCTGGCATGCGACGCCCGATGTCATCCGACCGTGTCAGCTAGTCCAAAGGTGATGATGGCATGCCACGCCCGACGTCGTCCGACCGTGTGTGCTATCCAAAGGCAATGATGGCATGCCACGCCCGACGTCGTTCGACTATGTGTGCTGTCCAACGGAGGTGATGTCATGCCACGCCCGACGTCGTTTGACCGTTTGTGCTGCCCAAAGTCGATGATGGCATGCCACACCCGACATCGTTCGACCGTGTGTGCTGCCCAAACGTTATGATGGCATGCAACGCCAGACGTCATTCGACCATGTGTGCTGTCCAAAGGCGGTGATGGCATGTCATGTCCGACGTCGTTCGACCGTGTGTGATGTCCCAAGATGGTGATGTCATGCCACGCCCGACGTCGTTCGACTGTGTGAGCTGCCCAAAAGCGATGATGGCATGCCACACCAGATGTCGTTCGACCGTATGTGCTAACCAAGGGCGATGATGTCATGCCACGCCCGACATCGTCTGACCGTGTGTGCTGTCCAAGGGCGGTGATGGCATGCCACGCTCGACGTCGTCCGACCGTGTGTACTTTCTAAAGCGTTGATGGCATGCCACGCCCGACGTCGTCCGACTGTCTCTGCTGCCCCAAGGCGATGATGGCATGCCACGCCCGACGTTGTCTGACCGTGTGTGCTGGCCAAAGGCGGTGATGGCATGAAACGCCTGACGTCGTTCGACCGTGTTTTCCGTCCAAGGGCTCTTATGGTATGCCATGCCCGACGTCGTTCGACCGTGTGTGCTGTCCAAAGGCGGTGATGTCATGCCACGCCCAAAGTAGTCTGACCGTTTGTGCTGCCCAAGGGCAATTATGTCATGCCACACCCGACGTCGTCATACCGTGTGTACTGTCCAAGGGCGATGATGGCATACCACGCCAGACGCCGTCCGACTGTGTCAAATAGTACAAAGGGGGTGATGGCATGCCACACCCGATGTCTTTCGACCTTGTGTGCTGTCCAAAGACAATGATGGAATGCCACACCCAACGTCGTTCGACCGTGTGTGCTATCCAAAGGCAGTGATGGCATGTCACGCCTGACGTCGTTTGACAATGTTTGCCATCCAAGGGCTATGATGGCATGCCACGACCTACGTTGTTCGACCTTGTGTGCTGCTTAAAGGAAATGATGGCATACCACGCCTGACGTCGTTCGACCGTGTGTGCTGTCCAAAGGTGGTGATGTCATGCCACGCCTGAAGTAGTCTGACCATGTGTGCTGTCCAAGGTTGGTTATGTCATTCCACGCCCGACATCGTCATACCGTGTGTGCTGTCCAAGGGCGATGATGTCATCCTACGCTTGATGTCGTCCGACCATGCGTGCAGTCCAAGGGCGGTGATGTCATGACACACCCGACGTCGTTCGACCATGTGCTGTCAAAGGGCGGTGATGTCATGCAATGCCCGAAATCGTCCGACCATGCGTGCAGTCCAAGGGCGGTGATGTCATGCCACGCTCGACGTCGTTCGACCGTGTGTCCTGTCCAAGGGCGGTTATGTCATGCATTGCTCGACGTCGTCCGGCCGTTCGTGCAGTTCAAGGGCGGTGATGTCATGCCACGCCTGACGTTGTTCGACCATTTGTTGGTCCCAAAGGCGATGATGACATACCAAGCCCGACGTCGTTCGACCGGTGTGCTGCCCAAAGGCGATGATGGTATGCCACGACTGACGTCGTTCGACCAAGTTGTTTTGTCCAATGGAGGTGATGGCAATTCACGCCCGACGTCGTTCGACCAAGTGTGATGTCCAAGGGCGGTGATGTCAGGCCACGCCCGACGTAATCCGACCGTGCGTGCAGTCCAAGGGAGGTGATGGCATGCCACGCCTAATGTCATTCGACCGTTTGTGCTGCCCAAAGGTGATGATGGCATGCCACGCCTGACGTCGTTCGACCGTGTGTGCTGCCCTAAGGCGATGATGGCATGCCACGCCCGACGTCGTTAGACCGTGTGTGCTGTCCAAAGGGGGTGTTTTCATGCCACACCCGATGTAGTTTTACCGTGTGTGCTTCCCAAGGGCGGTGATGTCATGCCACGCATGACATCCTTCGACCGTGTGTGTTGTTCAAAGTCGGTGAGGGCATGTCACGCCTGACGTCGTTCCACCGTGTATGCTGTCCAAGAGAGGTGATGGCATGCCACGCCCGACGTTGTTTGACCGCGTGTGCTTTCCAAAGTCGATGATGTTTGGCCACGCCCGATGTAGTCCGACCGTGTTTGGTGCCTAAGGGAGGTGATGTCATGCCACGCTCGACTTCGTTCGACCGTGTGTGCTGTCCAAGGGCAGTGATGTCATGCCACGCCCGACGTGGTCTGACCGTGTGTGCAGTCCAAGGGCGGTGATGACATGCCACGGTCGACGTCATTTGACCTTTTGTGCTGCCCAAAGGCGATGATGGCATGCCACGCCCGACGCCGTTTGATCGTGTGTGCTGCCCAAACGCGATGATGGCATGCGACGCCTGACGTCTTTCGACCGTGTCTGTTGTACAAAGGCGGTGATGTCAATCCACGCCCGAAGTCGTCCGACCGTGCGTGTAGTCCAAGGGCGGTGATGTCATGCCACGCCCGACATCGTTTGACCGTGCGTGTAGTGTGAGGGCGGTGATGTCATGCCACGCCCGACGTCATTCAACTGTTTGTGCTGCCCAAAGGCGATGATGGCATGCCACGCCAGACGTCGTACGACCGTGTGTGCTGCCAAAACGCGATGATGGCTTGCAACGCCTGATGTCCTTTGATCGTGTGTGTTGTTCAAAGTCGGTGATGGCATGTCACGCTTGACGTCGTTCGATCGTGTATGCTGTCCAAGAGAGGTGATGGCATGCCCCACCTGACGACGTCTGACTGTGCGTGTAGTCCAAGGGCGGTGATGTCATGCCACGCCTGACGTCATCCATCCGTGCGTGTAGTCCAAGGGCGTTGATGTCATGCCACGCTTGACGTCATCTATCCGTGCGTGTAGTCCAAGGGCGGTGATGTCATGCCATGCTCGATGTCATCTGACCGTGCGTGCAGTCCAAGGGCGGTGATGTCATGCCACACCCGACGTCATCCGACCATGCCTGCAGTCCAAGGGCGGTGATGTCAGGCCGCGCCTGACGTAGTCCAACCGTGTGTGTTGTCCAAGGGCAGTGATGTCATGCCAGGCGGCGTGGTGCGGCCGTGCGTCTGATCGAAGCGGTGATGTCATTGGCGGCGAGGTCGTTCAACGTGTGCTGCCCAAAGGCGATGATGGTATGGCACGCACGATGTCGTTCGGCCGAGTGTGCTGTCCCAAGGAGGTGATGGCATTTCACGCTCGACGTCGTTTAACTGTGTGTGCTGTTCAAAGGCGGTGAGGTCATGCCACGCCCGACGTCGTTCGACCGTGTGTGTTGCCCAAAGGCGATGATGGCATGCCACGCCCGACGTCGTTTGACCGTTTGTTCTATCCAAAGGCGGTGATGTCAGGCCACGCCCGACTAGTCCAACTGTGTTTGCTGCCTATGGGCGGTAATGTCATGCCACGCCCGACGTCATTCGACCGTGTGTACTATCCAAGGGAGGTGATGTCATGCCACGCCCGACATTGCCGACCGTGTGTGCTGTCCAAGGGGGGTGATGTCATGCCACGCCCGACGTTGCCGACTGTGGGTGTTGTCCAAGGGCGGTGATGTCATGCAATGCTTGAGGTCGTTCGACTGTGTGTGCTGGCCAAAGGCGATGCTGGTATGGCACGCACGATGTCGTTCGACCGAGTGAGCAGTCTAAAGGAGGTGATGGCATTTCACGCTCGATTTTGTTCGATTGTGTGTGCTGTTCAAAAGAGGTGATGTCATGCCACGCCCGACGTCGTTCGACTGCGTGTGCTGTCCCAAGACGGTGATGTCATGCCACGGCCGACGTCGTTCGACCGTGTGTGCTGCCCAAAGGCGATGATGGCATGCCACACCAGATGTCGTTCGTTCGTATGTGCTATCCAAGGGCGATGATGTCATGCCACGCCTGACGTCGTCTGACCGTGTGTGCTGTCCAAGAGCGGTGATGGCATGCCACGCCGGACGTCGTCCTAGTGTGGGTACTTTCTAAAGGCGATGATGGCATGCCACGACCGACGTCGTCCGACTGTCTATGCTTCCCCAAGGCGATGATGGCATGCCACGCCCGACGTCGTCTGTCCGTGTGTGCTGTCCAAAGGCGGTGATGGCATGAAACGCTTGACGTGGTTCGACCGTGTTTTCCGTGCAAGGGCTCTGATGGTATGCCATGCCTAACGTCGTTCGGCCGTGTGTGCTGTCCAAAGTCGGTGATGTCACGCCACGCCCAAAGTAGTCTGACCATTTGTGCTGCCCTAGGGAAGTTATGTCATGCCACACCCGACGTCGTCATACTGTGTGTACTATCCAAGGGCGATGATGGCATCCCACGCCCGACGCCGTCCGACTGTGTTAGATAGTCCAAAGGGGGTGATGACATGCCACGCCCAACGTCCTTCGACCTTGTGTGCTGTCCAAAGATAATGATGGAATGCCACACCCAACGTCGTTCGACCGTTTGTGCTGTCCAAAGGCAGTGATGTCATGTAACGCCTGACGTCGTTCGACCATGTTTGCCATCCAAGGGCTATGATGGCATGCCACGACCTACGTTGTTCGACCTTGTGTGTTGCTTAAAGGAAATGATGGCATACCACGCTCAATGTCGTTCGACCGTGTGTGCTGTTCAAAGGCGGTGATGTCATGCCACGCCCGAAGTAGTCTGACCATGTGTGCTATCCAAGGGTGGTTATGTCATGCCACGCCCGACGTAGTCATACCGTGTGTGCTATCCAAGGGCGATGATATCATCCTACGCTTGATGTCGTCCGACTGTGCGTGCAGTCCAAGGGCGGTGATGTCATGCCACACCCGATGTCGTTCGACCATGTGTTGTCAAAGGGCGGTTATGTCATGCAACGCCCGACGTCGTCTGACCATGCGTGCAGTCCAAGGGCGGTGATGTCATGCCACGCCCGACGTCGTTCGACCGTGTGTCCTGTCGAAGGGCGGTTATGTCATGCATTGCTCGACGTCGTTCGGTCGTGCATGCAGTCTAAGGGTACTTATGTCATGCCACACCTGACGTCGTTCGACCGTTTGTTGCTCCCAAAGGCGATAATGACATGCCAAGCCCGACGTCGTTTCACCGGTGTGCTGCCCAAAGGCGTTGATGGTATGCCACGACTGACGTCGTTCGACCAAGTGTATTGTCCAAAAGAGTTGATGGCATTTCACGCCCGACGTCGTTCGACCAAGTGTGATGTCCAAGGGCGGTGTTGTCAGGCCACGCCCGACGTAGTTCGACCGTGCGTGCAGTCCAAGGGAGGTGATGGCATGCCACGCCTGACGTTGTTCGACCGTTTGTGCTGCCCAAAGGTGATGATGGCATGCCACGCCTGACGTCGTGCGACCGTGTGTGCTGCCCAAAAGCGATGATGGCATGCCACGCCCGACGTCTTTCGACCGTGTGTGCTGTCCAAAGGGGGTGTTGTCATGCCACGCCTGACGTAGTCTGACTGTGTGTGCTACCCAAAGGCGGTGATGTCATGCCACGCCCAACGTCGTTCAACCTTGTGTGCATTCCAAAGGCGGTGATGTCTTGCCACGTCCCACGTCGTTCGACTGTGTCTGCTGCCCAGAGGCGATGATGGCATGCAACGCCCGACGTCGTTTGACCGTGTGTGCTTTCCAAATGGATGATATATGGCCATGCCCGACGTAGTCCGACCGTGTGTGCTGCCTAAGGGAGGTGATGTCACACCACGCTCGACTTCGTTCGACCGTGTGTACTATCCGAGGGAGGTGATCTCATGCCACGCCTGACGTTGCCGACCGTGTGTGTTGTCCAAGGGCGGTGATGTCATGCCACGCCCGACGTGGTCTGACCGTGCGTGTAATTCAAGGGCGGTGATGTCATGACACGGTCAACGTCATTCGTCCTTTTGTGCTGCCCAAAGGCGATGATGGCCTGCCACGCCCGACGTTGTTCGATCGTGTGTGCTGCTTAAACGCGATGATGGCATGCCACGCCTGACGTCGTTCTACCGTGTCTGCTATACAAAGGCGGTGATGTCAATCCACGCCCGAAGTCGTCTGACCGTGCGTGTAGTCCAAGGGCGGTGATGTCATGCCACGCCCGATGTCTTTTGACCGTGTGTGCTGTCCAAGGGCGGTGATGTCATGCCAGGCCCGATGAGGTCCGACCGTGCGCGTAGTGTAAGGGCGGTGATATCATGCCACGACCGACGTCATTCAACCGTTTGTGCTGCCCAAAGGCAATGATGGCATGCCACGCCCGACACCCTACGACCGTGTGTGCTGCCCAAACGCGATGATGGCATGCCACGCCCGACGTCCTTCGACCGTGTGTGTTGTTCAAAGTCGGTGATGGCATGTTACGCCTGACGTCGTTCGACCGTGTAGGCTGTCCAAGAGAGGTGATGGCATGCCACGCCTGACGACGTTTGACCGTGCGTGTAGTCCAAGGGCAGTGATGTCATGCCACGCCTGACGTCATCCATCCGTGCGTGTAGTCCAAGGGCGGTCATGTCATGCCACGCTCGACGTCATCCGACTGTGCGTGCAGTCCAAGGGCGGTGATGTCATGCCACGCCCGACGTCATCCGACCATGCCTGCGATCAAAGCGGTGATGTCGAGGCGCGCTGGCGTAGTCCGACCGTCGCGTGCGATCAAAGCGGTGATGTCATGCCACGCCCGATGTTGCCGACTTTGGGTGTTGTCCAAGGGCGGTGATGTCATGCAACGCTTGAGGTCGTTCGACTGTGTGTGCTGCCCAAAGGCGATGCTGGTATGGCATGCACGACGTCGTTCGATCGAGTGAGCTGTCCCAAGGAGGTGATGGCAATTCATGCTCGACGTCGTTCGATCGTGTGTGCTGTTCAAAGGAGGTGATGTCATGCCACGCCCGACGTCGTTCGACCATGTGTGTTGCCCAAAGGCAATGTTGGCATGCCACGCCCGATGTCGTTTGATCGTTTGTTCTATCAAAAGGCGGTGATGTCAGGCCACGTCGACGTAGTCGAACTGTGTGTGCTTCCTAAGGGCGGTGATGTAATGTCACGCTCGACGTCATTCGACCGTGTGTACTATCCAAGGGAGGTGAGGTCATACCACGCCCGACATTGCCGACCGTGTGTGCTGTCCAAGGGGGGTGATGTCATGCCACGCCTGATGTTGCCGACTGTGGGTGTTGTCCAAGGGCGGTGATGTCATGCAACGCCCGACGTCGGTCGACTGTGTGTGCTGCCCAAACGCGATGATGGCATGCCACGCCCGACGTCGCTCGACTGTGTGTGTTGTCCAAAGGCGTTGATGGCATGTCATGCGTGATGTCGTTCGACCGTGTGTGCTGCTATCATAGGGCGGTGATGGCATGCCACGCCCGACGTCGTCCGACCGTGTGTGTTGTCCAAGGGCAGTGATGTCATGCCACGCCCGATGTCATCCGACCGTGCATGCAGTCCAAGGGCGGTGATGTCATGCCACGCCCGACGTCATCCGACCGTGCCTGCTGTCCAAGGGCGGTGATGTCAGGCCGCGCCTGATGTAGTCTGACCGTGTGTGCATTCCAAGGGCGGTGATGGCATGCCTTGCCTGACGTCTTTCGACCGTGTGTGCTGCCCAAATGCGATGATGGCATTCCACAACCAACGTCGTTCAACCGTGTGTTCTGTCCAAAGGCGGTGATGGCATGGCATGCCCGACGTCGTTCAACTGTGTGTGCTGTCCAAAGGCGGTGATGTCATGCCACGCCCAACGTCGTTCGAGCTTGTGTGCTGCCCAAAGGCGATGATCGCATGCCACGTCCGACGTCGTTCGACCGTGTGTGCTGTCCAAAGGGGGTGTTGTCATGCCACGGCCGACGTAGTCTGACCGTGTGTGCGGCCCAAGGGCGGTGATGTCATGCCACGCCCGACGTTGCTCAACCGTGTGAGCTGTCCAAAGGCGGTGATGTCATGCCACGACCGACGTCGTTCGAATGTGTGTGCTGTCCAATGGCGGTGATTGCATGTCACGGCTGACGTCGTTCGACCGTGTTTGTTGTTTAAGGGCTATGATGGCATGCCACTCCTGACGTTGTTCGATCGTGTCTTTTTCCCAAAGGCGATGATGGCATGCCACGCCCGACGTCGTTCGACCGCATGTTCTGTCCAAAGGCGTTGATGTTTGGCCACGCCCGACGTAGTCTGACCGTGTGTGCTGCCCAAGGGCGGTGATGTCATGCCACGCCCGACGTCGTCCTATCGTGTGTACTGTCCAAGGGCAGTGATGTAATGCCACGCTCGACGTTGCTGACCATGTGTGCTGTCCAAGGGCTATGATGGCATGCCACGCCAGACGCCGTCCGACCATCTATGTTGTCCAAGGGCGATGATGGCATGCCACGCCCGACGCCGTACGACTGTCTGTGCTGCCCAAAGGCGATGATGGCATGCCACACCCGATATCGTCTGACCGTGTGTGCTATCCAAAGGAGGTGATGGCATGCCACGCCCGATGTCATTTTATCGAGTATGCCGGCCAAGGGTGATGATGGCATGCCACGCCCGACACCGTCCGACTGTGTCCGCTAGTCCAAAGGCGAAGATGGAATGCCACGCCCGACTTCGTTCGACTGTGTTTGTCGTCCAAGGGCTATGATGGCATGCCACGCCCGACGTCGTTCGACCGTGTGTGCTGTCTAAGAACCATGATGACATGCCATGCCCGACGTCATTCGTCCATGTGTGCTTTCCAAATGCGGTGATGGCATGCCATACCTGACGTCGTTCGATCGTGTTTGCCGTCCCAAGGCTCTGATGGCATGCCACGCCCAACGTCCCTAAACCGTGTGTGCTGCCTAAAGGCGATGATGGAGTGCCACGCTTGACGTCGTTCTACCGTGCGTGTGCTATCCAAAGGCAGTGATGTCATGTCACGCCCGACATCGTTCGACCGTGTGTGCTACCTAAAGGTGATGATGGCATGCCACGCCTGACGTAGTTCGACTGTGTTTTCCTTCCAAGGGAAATGGTGGCATGCCACGCCCGACACCATCCGATAAAGTGAGCTAGTCCAAAGGTGATGATAGGATGCCACGCGCGACGACCGTTTGTGCCTCCCAAAGGCAATGATGCCATGCCACGCCCGACGTCGTTTGGCCGTGTGTGCTTTCCAAAAGTGGTTATGTCATGCCACGCCCGACGTTGCCGACTGTGTGTGCGGTCCAAGGGCGGTGATGTCATGCCACGCCCGACATCGTTCGATCGTGTTTGCAGTCCAAGGGCAGTGATGTCCTGCCACGCCCGACGTCGTCTGACTGTGCCGACGTCGTCCAACCGTGTGTACTGTCTAAGGGCGGTGATGGCATGCCATGCCTGACGTCGTCCGACTATTTGTGCTGGCTAAAGGCGATGATGGCATGCCATGCCCGACGTCGTCCGATTGTGTCAGCTAGTCCAAGGGCAGTGATGGCATGCCACGCCCGATGTCGTCCGATCGTCTATGCTGCCCAAAGGCAATGATGGCATGCCACGCCCGACGCCGTCCGACTGTCTGTGCTGCCCAAAGGCGATGATGGCATGCAACGCCCGATGTTGTCCGAGAGTGTGTGCTGTCCAAAGGAGGTGATGACATGCCACGCCTGACGTCATTCGATCGTGTATGCCGTCCAAGGGTGATGATGGCATGCCACGCACGACACCGTCCGACTGTGTCCGCTAGTCAAAAGGCGAAGATGGCAGACCACGCCCGACATCGTTCTGCTGTGTTTGTCGTCCAAGGGCTATGATGGCAAGCCACGTCCGAAGTCGTTCGACCGTGTGTGCTGTCCAAGAACCATGATGACATGCCATGCCCGACGTCATTCGACCATGTGTGCTGTCCAAATGCGGTGATGGCATGCCATACCCGACATGTTCGACTGCGTTTGCCGTCCCAGGGCTCTGATTGCATGCAACGCTCGACGTCCTTCGACCGTGTGTGCTGCCCAAAGGCGATGATGGAGTGCCACGCTTGAGGTCGTTCTACCGTGCGTGTGCTATCCAAAGGCGGTGGTATCATTCCAAGCCCGACATTATTCGACCGTGTGTGCTGCCCAAAGGCGATGATGGAGTGCCACGCTTGAGGTCGTGCTACCGTGCGTGTGCTATCCAAAGGCGGTGGTATCATTCCAAGCCCGACATTATTCGATCGTGTGTGCTGCCCAAAGGCGATGATAAAATGCCACGCCTGACACCGTCTGATTGTGTCCGCTAGTCAAAAGGCAAAGATGGCAGACCACGCCCGACATCGTTCTGCTGTGTTTGTCGTCCAAGGGCTATGATGGCAAGCCACGTCCGACGTCGTTCGACCGTGTTTGCTGTCTAAGGGTAGTGATGTCATGCCACGCCCGTTGTCGTCTGATCGTGCCGACGTCGTCCAACTGTGTGTGCTGTCCAAGGGCAGTGATGGCATGCCACGCACGATGTCGTCCGATCGTCTGTGCTTCCCAAAGGAGATGATGGCATGCCACGCCCGACGTCGTACGATTGTGTGTGTTCTCCAAAGGCGATGATGTCATGTCACGCCCAACGTTACCAAACGTGTGTGCTTTCCAAAGGCGGTGATGTCATGCCATGCCCGACGGTTCCAACCGTGTGTGCTATCCAAGGGCGGTTATTTCATGCCACGTCCGACGTCTTCCGACTGTGCGTGCAGTCCAAGGGTGTTGATGCCATGCCATGGCCGACATCGTCCGACCATGCGTGTAGTCCAAGGGTGATGATGTCATGCCACGCCCGACGTCGTTCGACCGTTTGTGCTGACCAAAGGCGATGATGGCATGCCAAGCCCGATGTCGTTTGACTGTGCGTGCAGTCCAAGGGCATTGATGTCATGCCATGCCCGATGTCGTTCGACTATGTGTGCTGTCCAAGGGCGGTGATGTCATGCCACGCCCGACGTCGTTTGACCGTTTGTGCTGCCCAAAGTCGATGATGGGATGCCATGCCCGACGTCGTTCGACCATGTGTGCTGCCCAAACATTATGATGGCATGCAATGCCAGATGTCATTCGACCATGTGTGCTGTCCAAAGGCGGTGATGGCATGTCACGCCCGACGTCGTTCGACCGTGAGTGCTGTCCAAAGACGGTGATGTCATGCAACGACCGACGTCGTTCGACCGTGTGCGCTGCCGAAAGGCGATGATGGCATGCCACACCAGATGTCGTTCGACCGTATGTGCTGTCTAAGTGCGATGATGTCATGCCACGCCCGACGTCATCTGACCGTGTGTGCTGTCCAAGGGCGGTGATGGCATGCGACGCCTGACGTCGTCCGACCGTGTGTAGTTTCCAAAGGCGGTGATGGCCTGCCACGCCCGACATCGTCCGACTGTCTTTGCTGCCCAAAGGCGATGATGGGATGCCACGCCCGACGTCGTCTGACCGTGTGTGCTGTCCAAAGGCGGTGATGGCATGAAACGCCTGACGTCGTTCGACCGTGTTTTCCGTCCAAGGGCTCTGATGGTATGCCATCCTCGACGTCGTTCGACTATGTGTGCTGTCCAAAGGCGGTGATGTTATGCCACGCCCAAAGTAGTCTGACCGTTTGTGTTGCCCAAGGGCAGTTATGTCATGCCACACCCGACGTCGTCATACCGTGTGTACTGTCCAAGGGCGATGATGGCATACCATGCCCGACGCCGTGCGACTGTGTGAGATAGTCCAAGGGTGGTGATGTCACGCCACGCCTGACGTCGTTCGACCATTTGTGCTACCGAAAGGCGATGATGGCATGCCACGCCCACCGTCGTTCGACCGTGTGCGCTAAAGGGGGTGATGACATGCCACGCCCGACCTCGTTCGAACGTGTTTGCGGTCCAAGGGCAATGATGGCATGCCTCACCCGATGTCCTTCGACCTTGTGTGCTGTCCAAAGACAATGATGGAATGCCACACCCGACGTTGTTTGACCGTGTGTGCTGTCCAAAGGAAGTGATGGCATGTCACGCCTGACGTCGTTCAACCCTGTTTGCCATCCAAGGGCTATGATGACATGCCACGCCCTACGTTGTTCGACCTTGTGTTCTGCTTAAATGAAATGATGGCATACCACGCCCGACGTTGTTCGACCGTGTGTGCTGCCCAAAGGCGGTGATGTCATTCCACGCCCGAAGTAGTCTGACCATGTGTGCTGTCCAAGGGTGGTTATGTTATGCCACGCTCGACGTCGTCATACCGTGTGTGCTGTCCAAGGACAATGATGTCATCCTACGCTTGATGTCGTCCGACCACGCGTGTATTCCATGGGCGGTGATGTCATGCCATAACTGACGTCGTTCGACCATGTGTTGTCCAAGGGAGGTTATGTCATGCAATGCTCGACATCGTCCGGCCGTGCGTGCAGTCCAAGGGCGGTGATGTCATGCAATGCCCGAGGTTGTTCGATCGTGTGTGCTACCCATAGGCGATGATGGCATGCCACGCCCGATGTTTTTTCAAATGTGTGTGCAGTCCAAGGGCAGTGATGTCATGCCACGCATGACGTCGTCCGACCATTTGTGCTGTCCAAAGGCGGTGAGGTCAGGCCACGCCCGACGTCGTTCGACCGTTTTTGCTACCCAAAGACGATGATGGCATGCCAAGCCTGACGTCGTTCGACCGTGTGTGCGACCCAAAGGTGATGATGGCATGTCACGCCCGACTTCGTTCGACCGTTTGTGCTGTCTAAGGGCCATGATGACATGCCACGCCCGACGTCATTCGACCATGTGTGCTGTCTAAATGCGATGATGGCATGCCACACCTGATGTCGTTTGACCGTGTTTGCCGTCCAAGGGCTCTGATTACATGCCACGCCCGACGTCCTTCAACCGTGTGTGCTGCCCTAAGGCAATGATGGCATGCCACGCTTGACGTCGTTCGACCGTGCGTGCGCTGTCCAATGGCGGTGATGTCATGCCACGCCCGACATCGTTCGACCGTGTGTGCTGCCCAAAGGCGATGATGGCATGCCACGCCTGATGTCGTTCGACCGTGTTTGCCGTCCAAGGGTAATGATGGAATGCCACGCCCAACGCTGTCAAATTGTGTGAGCTAGTCCAAGGGCTCTGATTACATGCCACGCCCAACGTCCTTCAACCGTGTGTGCTGCCCAAAGGCAATGATGGCGTGCCACGCTTGACGTCGTTCGACCGTGCGTGCGCTGTCCAATGGAAATGATGTCATGCCACGCCCGACATCGTTCGACCGTGTGTGCTACCCAAAGGCGATGATGGCATGCCACGCCTGACGTCGTTCGACCGTGTTTACCGTCCAAGGGTAATGATGGAATGCCACGCCCGACGCTGTCAAATTGTGTGAGCTAGTCCAAAGGCGATGATTGGATGCCACGCCTAATGTTGTTCGACCGTTAGTGCTGCCCAAAGGCGATGATGCCATGCCACGCCCGACGTCGTTCGACCGTGTGTGCTACCCAAAGGCGATGATGGTATGACACGCCCGACGTCGTTTGACCGTGTGTGATGTACAAAGGTGGTGATGTCTTGCCATGCCCGACGTTGCCGACTCTGTGTGCTGTCCAAGGTCGTTGATGTCATGCCACGCCCGACGTCCTCCGATCGTGCGTGTAATCCAAGGGCGGTGATGTCATTCCACGCTCGATGTCGTTCAATCGTGTGTGCTGTCCAAGGGCTGTGATGTCATGCCATGCCTGACGTCATCTGACCGTGTGTGCTGTCAAAGGGCGGTGATGGCATGCAATGCCCGACGTTGTCCAACCGTGTGTACTATCCAAGTGCAGTGATGGCATGTCATGCTCGACGTCGTCCGACTGTCTGTGCTACCCAAAGGCGATGATGGCATGCCACGCCCGACGTCGTTCGATCGTGTGTGTTGTCCAAAGGCGATGATGGCATGTCACGCCCGACGTCGTTCGATCGTGTGTGCTATCCAAAGGCGGTGATGGCATGCCACGACCGACGTCGTTTGAACATTCTATGATGGCATGCCACGCTTGACATCGTTCGACTGTGTGGGCTGTCCAAAGGCGATGATGGAATACCACACCTGACGTCGTTCGACTGTGTGGGCTGTCAAAAGGCGGTGATGGAATACAACGCCTGACGTCGTTCGACCGTGTGTGTTGTCCAAAGGCAGTGATGTAATCCACGCCCGACATAGTCTGACCGTACGTGCTGCCCAAGGGCGGTTATCTCATGCCACGCACGACGTCGTCATACCGAGTGTGCTGTCCAAGGGCGGTTATGTCATGCCACGCTCGACGATGCCGACCGTGTGTGCTGTCCAAGGGCGGTGATGTCATGCCACGCCCGACAGTTCCGACCGTGCGTGCAGTACAAGGGTGGTGATATCCTGCCACGCCCGACGTCGTTCGATCATGTATGCTTTCAAAGGGTGGTGATATCATGCAACGGCCGACGTCATCCGACCGTGCGTGCAGTCCAAGGGTCGTGATGTCATGCCACTCCCGACGTCGTTCGACTGTTTGTGCTACCCAAAGGCGATGATGGCATGCCAAGCTCGACGTCGTTCGACCGTGCGTGCAGTCCAAGGGCATTGATGTCATGCCACGCCTGACGTCGTTTGACAATGTGTGCTGTCCAAGGGCGGTGATGTCATGCCACGCCCAACATCGTTCGACCGTGTGAGCCATCCAAAGGCGTGATGGCATTTCACGCTCGTCGTCGATCGACCGTGTGTGCTGTCCAAAGGCGGTGATGTCATACCATGCCCGAGGTCGTTCGACTGTGTGTGCTGCCCAAACGCGATGATGGCATGCCACGCCCGACGTCGTTCGACTGTGTGTGCTTTCAAAAGGTGTTGATGTCATGCCATGCCCGATATCGTCCGATCGTGCGTGTCGTCCAAGGGCGGTGATATCATGTCATGCACGACGTCGTTCGACCTTGTGTGGTGCCCAAAGGCGATGATAAAATGCCACGCCCAACGTCGTTCGACCGTGTGTGCTGTCCAAAGGCGGTGATTTCATGCCACGCTTGATGTAGTCTGACCGTTTGTGCTGCCCAAGCGCAGTTATGTCATGCCACTCCTGACGTTGTTCAAGTGTGTGTGCTGTCCAAGGGCGGTGATATCATGCCACGCCTGATGTCGTCTGACTATATGTGCTGTCCAATGGCGGTGATGTCAGGCGACGCCCGATGTTGTTCGACCGTTTCTGCTACCCAAAGGCGTTGATGGCATGCCACGTCCAACGTTGTTCGACCGTGTGTGCTGTCCAAGGGCTGTGATGTCATGCCACGCCTGACGTCGTTAGACCGTGTGTACTGTCCAAGAGTGGTGATGTCATGCCACGCCCGACGTTGTCAACCGTGCGTGCAGTCCAAGGGCGGTGAAGTCATTCTAAGCCCGACATTGCTGACTGTGGGTGCTGTCCAAGGGCGGTTATGTCATGCCACGCCCGACGTTGTCATATCGTGTGTGAAGTCCAAGGGAGGCGATGTCATGCCACGCACGACGTCGTCAGGTCGTGCATGCAGTCGAAGGGTAGTGATGTCATGCCACGCCAGACGTCGTTCGATCATGTGTGCTGTCCAAGGGCGGTTATGTCATGCCATGCCCGACGTCGTTCGGCTGTTTGTGCTTCCCTAAGGCGATGATGGTATGTCAAGCCCGAGGTCGTTCGACCGTGTGTGCTGCCTAAAGGCGATGATGGCATTTCATGCTCGACGTCGTTGACCGTGTGTGTTGTCCAAAGGCGGTGATGTCATGCCATGCCCGAGGTCGTTCGACCGTGTGTGCTGCCCAAAGGCAATGATGGCATGCCACGTCCGACGTCTTTCGAATGTGTGTGCTATCCAAGGGTGGTGATGTCAAGCCACGCCTGACGTCGTACGACTGTGTTTGTTGTCCATAGGCAGTGATGCCAGGCCACGCCCGACGTTGTTCTACCATTTTTGCTGCCCAAAGGCGATGAAAGAATGCCAAGCCCGACGTCGTTCGACCGTGTGTGTGTCCCAAAGGTGATGATGGCATGCCACACTCGACGTCGTTCGACCGTGTGTGCTGCCCAAAAAATATGATGGCATGCCACGCCTGTCGTCGTTCGACCGTGTGTGCGGTCCAAAGGCGGTGATGGCATGTCACGCCCGACGTCGTTCAACCGTGTGTGCTGTCCAAAGGCGGTGATGTCATGTCACGCCCGATGTCGTCCGACTGTGCGTGTAGTCTTAGGTTGGTGATGTCATGCCACGCCCGATGTCGTTCAACCATTTGTGCTGTCCAAGGGCGGTGATGTGATGGCACGCGTGACGTCGTCTGACTGTTTGTGCTGTCCAAGGGCTATGATGGCATGCCACGCCCGACGATGCCGACCGTGAGTGTTGTCCAAGGGCGGTGATGTCATTCCATGCCTGACGTTTCCGACTGTGTGTGCTGTCCAAGGTCGGTGATATCATGCCACGCCCGATGTCGTCAGACCGTGTGCGTAGTCAAGGGCGATTATGTCATGCCACGCCCGACATCGTCTTACAATGCGTGCAGTCCAAGGGCGGTGATGTCATGCCATAGCCGACCTCATTCGACCTTTTGTACTGCCAAAAGGCGATGATGGTATGCCACGCCCGACGTCGCTCGACAGTGTGTGCTGTCCAAAGGCGGTGATGGCATGTCACGACCGACGTTGTTCAACCGTGTGTGCTTTCCAAAGGCAGTGATGTCATGCCATGCCCGACGTTATTCGACCAAGTGTGCTGCCCAAACGCGATGATGGCATGCCACGCCCAATGTCGTTCGATCGTGTGTGCAGTCCAAAGGTGGTTATGTCATGCGACCCTGACGTAGTCTGACCGTTTGTGCTACCCAAGGGCAGTTATGTCATGCCATGCCCGACGTCGTCATGCTGTGTAAGCTGTCCAAGGGAGATGATGGCATACCACGCCCGACGCCGTCTGACTGTGTCAGCTAGTCCAAGGGCGGTGATAGCATGCCACGCCCGAAGTCATCTGACCATCTGTGCTACCCAAAGGCGATGATGGCATGCCACACACGACGTCGTTTGACCGTGTTTGCTGGTTAAAGGCGATGATGGCATGTCACGCCCGACGTCGTTCGACCGTGTGTGCTATCCAAAGAGGGTGATGGCATGCAACGCCCGATGTCCTCCGACCGTGTCTGCTGTTTAAGGGCGATGATGTCATGCCACGCCCGACGTAGTCTGACCACGCTCGACCTCTTCCGACCGTTTGTGCTGCCCAATGAAGACTATGGCATGCCAAGCCCGACGTCGTTCGATCGTGTGTACTTCCCAAAGGCGATGATTGTAAGCCACGCCCGACGTCGTTTGACCGAGTGTGTTGTCCAAAGGCGGTGATGGCATTTAACGCCCGATGTCGTTTGACTATGTGTGCTGCCCAAAGGCGATGATGGCATGCCACGCCCAACGTCATTTGACCATTTGTGATGTCCAAGGGCGGTGATGTCATGCCACTTCCAATGTTGCTGACCGTGGGTGCTATCTAAGGGTGATGATGTCATGCCACGCCCGACGTCGTCCGACTGTGCGTGCTGTCCTAGGGAGGTGATGTCATGCCACGCCTGACGTCGTACGACCGTGCGTGTAGTCCAAGGGTGGTGATGTCATTCCATACCTGACGGCGTTTGACTGTGTGTGCTACCCAAAGGCGGTTATGTCAATTCACGCCCGACATCGTTCGACTGTGTGTGCTGCCCAAAGGCGATGATGGCATGCAACGCCCAACGTCATTTGACCGTGTGTGCTGTCCAAGGGCTGTGATGTCATGCCATGAGGACAACAACAAGTCCAACAACCCTTAGAATTACCATCTTTGTTCTTTGGCCTGTCATTCCCATCCTTCATTTGTGACTTTCCTTTGTCATTTGTATTGTCCTTACGACTATCCTTTTTCCATTCCTCTTTCTTCTCATTCTTTTTCTTAGTTTTTGAAGTGGAGGGAACATCTTTCAAAGGAAGAGTCGTCCGGAAATCAACCAACGAATCTGCGGCAGCAATTGCACCGGGCAGATCTTTAACATTCTGCCTCCGTAGTTCGTTTTGAGCCCAGCCTTGCATACCCGAAATGAAGTTGTCTAATTTATCCTCATCAGACATATTATGTATGTCTAACATCACAGAGGTAAATTATTTAATGTATTCCCTCACCGAACCCGTCTGCCTTAGCCTTTTCAATTTAGCAACCCAAGATGCGTTGCTAGGAAGAAATTGAATCACACATTTCTTTTATTAACTTATCCCATGTATCAATTATAAGACGACCAACACTTACATAATCTTCATTTCGAGTCCTCCACAAAAGTTTAGCATCACCTGTTAAATACATTGTGATAATATTTAACTTGTCAGCGTCAGGCACCCTTGCAGCAGTAAAATACTGTTCCATGTCCCAAATGAAATTTTCCAGTTCTTTAGCACTTCTTGCGCCACTAAAGGCCTTAGGTTTTTGAATCTTAACCTTAGATGATTCAACACGATTTGAACTCAACGTAGCCATAGCCCGACACAATACAATGAACTCTGCACGAAGGTTCTCATTTTCCTTCAGCAGTCCCTCAAGTTTTTGCGTAGTTGTGGTACGAAAATCCAAGATTTCAGTGATATGATTATCAACATTCTGTCTATATACACCATTCTCCCCCTGAACATTCTCAGCATCAAGTCTCAAATCAATGACTTTTATAAATAAATCCACAAACGTAGGGTCTCCAAAAATATCATCAGTAAACCCAACGAAGGAATCAATTTTTCATGCCAGTTCCCGCAGTTCTGCGTTCTTCACCATCGTTCAACCGTGCTCTGATACCAATTGAAAGAGGGTCAATTTTTTTTACCGAACACCACTCTAGGCAGTCTTACAAACGTCTGCAACACTCAGCCTACTTTACACCCACGAAATTGACTAAGTATAGAAATACTTAAACATAAAAGTTAAACAGCAAGCAGACTTTACAAGAACTTGTCCCAACCTTTATTAATCTATAATTAATACAAAGGAAGGCTTCACGAATTTTTCTAAGGCTAAAAACACTTTGCCTAAGCCTTAGACGAATTTCCACCCTTAACAAAAATTCTGCATAATGGTAGTTACAAGCAGCAGTTTCAAATGACACCTGTCCGACAGGTTCAAAACTAAGTTTCCAACAGCTATATTTCCACCAGATAGATTCTAATTCAAATTACTTTCTTATCTACATGAAATACTAATATTCTAACACTTAGAAATATTTCAGGCTTCATTCCAACACTTAGAATATTTCAGCCAACTTCCAACACTTAGAATATTTTAGCTGTCCTCTAACACTTAGTTTTATTTCAGCAATTCGGGTGAATTGCCTTTGTTTTTGACATTGTCAAGTCTTCACAGCCTTGCCTTGTCATGCCAACATGTTGTCTTGCAAATGCCCTTAGCCCGCACGTAATCCATGCACGTTCAAGCTGCCTTGCCAACACCCAAGCACCTTGAACTTGTGTTGCACTATTTTGCCATCATACATGTCAAGACCGATGCCCAAGTCCTTGACATGTCTGCACGTAGTTAGATCAAGTAGTTTGCGGGTCTAACAATAGGCCACTATCCTACCATCGAAAGTTTGTAGGGAATAAATTTGAATGATGCATTGCCGGCACGATGGTCATGTGAACCGTCGAGTTAATTATGAGTCATCGCAGCAACGAGCAGAGCCCGCGTCGACCTTTTATCTAATAAATACATCCCTTCCAGAAGTCAGGGTTTGTTGCACGTATTAGCTCTAGAATTACTACCGTTATCCGAGTAGTAGATACCATCAAACAAACTATAACTGATTTAATGAGACATTCGCAGTTTCATAGTCTTAATTTGTTCATACATACACATGCCTGTCTTAATCATTGAGACAAGCATATGACTACTCGCAGGATCAACCAGGTAGCATTCCTCAACGACGTCGCGCGCCTCATGACCATGGCGCGCCCTTTTGGTCATGGTTGGATCAAAGGCGAGCGCGACACTTATTTTCAAGGAGCATTCATTTTGGGAAGATACAAGTCGGTAAAGGCCCCATGCCTACTGCGTCTACCGTATCTGAGAATTCGATGTGCCACTCACGGACCACGCCATCGCACGATGAAGTGAGGGAAGGCATGGGATGCAAAAATGTCTTTTGGGTTCACCCTGCACATGGGATGCGAGGGGCGAAAGGCGACCGTTTGCGCGTGCACAATGCCTAGGCATTAGGTATACAGCACAGGATTCCGACGTCCGACCATCCGAGATTGTGCTTCATCCGCCACCGAATTGGCATGCGAGTTAGGACGTCGCTGCTCGAAGCAGAGATCCAAACTAACCACACATTCCCAATACCACTCATGCGCTGTACGTGAATAGATCTGTCAATGCACACCCGACGTCCACCCCGATGCCCGATATGAGATATTGTGAGACGACGCCGATGCATTCTTTGCAAGGCCAATGCTACACCCGCCGTTGCGCGCCTGCCCAAGGGAGTTGAGAATTTAATCAATTCAAATATTGTAGGAGGAAGACCAAGGTTCAAACACGGGAACCGCCCCTAACGTCGTTCATCGTGTGTGATGTCCAAAGGCGGTGATGGCATGCCACGCCTGATGTCGTTCGACCGTGTTTGTCGTCCCAGGGCTATGATGGCATGCTACACCCGACGTTTTTCGACCGTGTTTGCCGTCCAAGCGCTATGATGGCATGCCACGCCCGACATCTTTCGACTGTGTGTGCTGCCCAAAGGCGATGATGGAATCCCACGCCCGACGTCGTTCGATCGTGTGTGCTGTCTTAAGGCGGTGATGTCATGCCATGCCCGACGTTGTTCGACCGTGTGTGCTGCCCAAAGGCGATGATGGCATGCCACGCCCAACGTCGTTCGATCGTGTTTTGCATCCAAGGGCGATGATGGCATGCCACGCCCGATGTCGTCCGACTGTGTGAGCTAGTCCAAAGCCGATCATGGCATTCCAAGCCCGACGTCGTTCGACAGTGTGTGCTGCCCAAATGCGATGATGGCATGACACGCCCGACGTTGTTTGACCGTGTGTGCTACCTTAAGGCGATAATGGCATGCCACGCCTGACGTCGTTCGAGTGTGTGGTGTCCAAAGGCGGTGATGGCATGTCACGCCTGACGTAGTTTGACCGTTTGTGCTGTCCAAAGGCGGTGATTTCATGCCACGCCTGACGTCCTTCGACCGTGTGTGCTGTCCAAAGGCGATGATGGCATGCCACGCCCGGCGTCGTTCGACCGTGTGTGCTGTCCAAAGGCGGTGATGGCATGTCACGCTTGACGTTGTTCGACAGTGTTTGCCGTCCAAGGTCTATGATGTCATGCCACGCCCGACGTCGTTCAATTTTCCCCTTGACATTTAACTTGGCTTTAAAAATTGCACCCCACATCCCGAAAACCTCATATAGTGACATTTCATTAGTCCCTTAACATTTCATTAGGCTTGATAAATGAACTCAACGTCACGAAAACCTCGCATTGAGGCTTAGTTATCATACAAATGTTTGACCATCGTAGAACGTATAGCTCAACACTTAGCGGCAGACTAGTGAACATCACGTGCCATGTTACTTCCGGTACTTATATTTCAACACTTAGTTATTTTTTCCCCTTCCAAGGATGCAAGCAGCATGCGAACCTCTCATTTGTAAAGTTAGAAATGATTGGATTTGATTTTGGGGGAGGGGGAGTGTGGGGGGGGGGACGAATCAGAGCGACAAAGGGCTGAATCTCAGTGGATCGTGGTAGCAAGGCCACTCTGCAACTTACAATACCCCATCGCGTATTTAAGTTGTCTGCAAAGGATTCTACCTGCCGCTCAATGGAAATTGTACTTCAAGGCGGCCACTGCGACGCTTCCGTCGTTGCGACTTAGCCAACGACACGTGCCCTTCGGGGCCATAGTCCCCTACTACAGGTCGGCAAGCGGACAGCGGGCGCATGCGTTGCTTTTAGCCCGCATTATGACTTAGAGGCGTTCAGTAATAATCGAGCACACAGTATCTTCGCGCCACTGGCTTTTCGACAAAGCGCGATGGCCAATTGTGTGAATCAATGGTTCCTCACATACTAGGTTGAATTACTATTGCGACACTGTCATCATTAGGGTAAAATTAACTTGTCTCACGACGGTCTAAACCCAGCTCACGTTCCCTATTGGTGGGTGAACAATCCAACACATGGTGAATTCTGCTTCACAATGATAGGAAGAACCGACATCGAAGGATCAAAAAGCAACATCTCTATGAACGCTTGGTTGCCACAAGCAAGTTATCCCTATGGTAACTTTTCTGAAACCTCTAGCTTCGAATTCCGAAGGTCTAAAGGATCGTTAGACCACGCTTTCACGGTTCGTGTTCGCATTGATTTCTGTTCTCATTGAGCTCATCTTAGGACACATGCGTTATCTTTTAACAAATGTCCCACCCCAGCCAAACTCCCCACCTGACAATGTCTTCCGCCCGTATAGGCCCGTGAAGTGAGCCTTAGGTCCAAAAAGAGGGGCAATGCCCCGCTTCCGATTCAAATTTTGATGTCAAGCGCTCACGCAGCACGTCTACTAAGCCCACATGACGCCCTTGACGTCCGCCTGCTTTCGCCTCAGTTGCCCCGCAGACGTCGCTTGCATGTTTTTGTTGACACCCAACGACGTAGCACGGACAAGCCATGCATGTCTTCAAGCGCCCACGCAACACGCCAACTAAGCCCACAAGACGCCTGTGACGTCTGCCTGCCACCGCCTCAACCACCCCGCAAACGTTGCTAGCATGTTTTTGTAGACGCCCAATGGCGTAGCACGGACGAGCCATGCATGCCATCAAGCACCCATGAAGCACGCCTACTAAGCCCACAGGACGCCCTTGACGTCCGCCTGCCTTTGTCTAACTCCACCCGTCGACGTCGCTGACGTGTTTTTGTAAACACCCAATAGCGTAGCACGGACAAGCCAAGCATGCCATCAAGCGCCCACGCAGCACGCCTTCTAAGCCCACAGGACACGTATGCCATCTGCCTGCCTGCGCCTTAGTCTACCTCCAACACCTCTACCCCCCTTATATATGCTTAAAAAAGTTTTACCCATGTGACAGTAGTACACATGGATTTTCTGGAGAATCATAATGGAAATGTACAACCCAAATATGCACGTTCTAAGGTACAAACACACATCAACTTTCACAAATGACTTTATTATATATAAAAAATATTTTTCAACATTTTTTTTAATTTTTTTTTGAAATATCCAACAAATTAGTAATAAATTAATAAAAAATAAAAAATATAAAAAATAATATGATATCAACTCCGAAAATTCACAAATAAATAAGGGAACCTTAAACTAAAAAATTTAATAAATTTTAATTTTTAAAAGGAGACGTAAAAAATTAAAAAGCAAAAAAATAAATTATAAAATAATGATTAAAAGTCTAAAAAATACGGAAATGCTCAAAAACACTTCTAAACATGTCAAATTAATGATAACATATATATTTACACAAATAAAAGATGTTTCAATATCGTACGTATCGTAAAAGTAATGAAAATGATGCGAAAGAGCCACGTTAGCCGGAAACGTTAGAGAATAAATAATGAAAAGTAGATGAATATGTTTGTTATGCATAAACGTTGTTTCAAAATCCTTTGATTAATGTACGGCATGAACATCGTCCTGTTTCGTCTAGAAATCGAACAATGTCGCGCAAGCCACAACCGATGCGGGCAGGCCACGGCCGACCGTTGTGTGCAGGCACGTTCGACGATGGCCAACCTTTTGTGCTATCCAAGGGCTATGATGGCATGCGACGCCCGATGTTGTCCGACCGTGTATGCTAGTCCAAAGGTGATGATGGCATGCCACGCCCAACGTCGTCCGACCGTCTGTGCTGTCCAAGGGCTATGATGGCATGCCACGCCCGACGACGGCCGACCGTTTGTGCTGTACAAAGGCGATGATGGCATCCCACACCGACATCGTCCAACCGTGTGTGTTGTCCAAGGGCTACTATGGCATGCCACGCCTAACGATGGCTGACCGTCTGTGCTGTCCAAGGGCGATGATCGCATGCCACGCCCGATGCCGTCCGACCATCTATGCTGCCCAAAGGAAACGATGGCATGCCACGCCCAACGTCGTTCCACCGTGTGTGTTGTCCAAAGGCAGTGATGTGATGCCACGCCTGACGTTGTTCGACCGTGTGTGCTGCCCAAAGGCGATGATGGAATGCCACGCCCGACGTTGTTTGACTGTGTGTGATGTCCTAAGGTGGTTATGTCATGCTACGCCCGACGTAGTCCGACCGTGTGTGCTGCCAAAGGGCGGTGATGTCATGCCACGCCCGACGTCGTCTGACCGTGTGTGTTGTCCAAGGGCTGTGATGTCATGACATGCCCGACATTGCCGATCATGTGTGCTATCCAAGGGCGGTGATGTCATGCCACGCCCAACGTCGTTCGACCGTGCGTGCAGTCCAAGGGCGGTGATGTCATGCAACGCCCGACGACTTCCGACCATCTGTGTTGTCCAAGGGCGATGATGGCATGCCACGCCCGACGCCGTCTGACCCTCTGTGCTGCCCAAGGGCAAAGATGGCATGCCACGCTCGACGTCGCACGATTGTGTCGGCTAGTCCAAAAGCGATGATGGCATGCGACGCCCGATGTCGTCTGACCGTGTCAGCTAGTCAAGTTGCCGATCGTGTGTGCTGTCCAAGGGCGGTGATGTCATGCCACGCCCGACGTCATCCGATTGTGCGTGCCGTTCAAGGGCGGTGATGTCATGCCACGCCTAACGTCGTTTGACCATGTGTGCTTTCCAAGGGCGGTGATGTCATGCCACGACCAACGTCGTCCGACCGTGCGTGCAATCCAAGGGAGGTGATATAATGCCACGTTCGACGTCGTCCGACCGTGTGTGCTGTCCAAGGACCGTGATGGCATGCCACGCCCGACGTCGTTCGACCGTCTATTCTGTCTAAGGGCGCTGATGACATACAACGCCTGTCGTCGTTCGACTGTTTGTGCCGCCCAAAGGCGATGATGGCATGCCACGCCCGACGTCGTCTGATCGTGTGTGCTGGCCAAAGGCGGTGATGGCATGCCACACCCGACGTCGTTCGACCGTGTTTGTCGACCAAGGGCGATAATGGCATGCCACGCCAAACGCCGTCCAACTATGTCAGCTAGTCTTAAGGCGATGATTGCATGCCACTATCGACGTCGTACGACCGTGTTTGCCGTCCAAGGGATATGATGGCATGCCACGCCCGACGTCGTTCGACCGTGTGTGCTGTCCAAACACGGTAATGGCATGCCACGCCTGACGTCGTTCGATCATGTTTGCCATCCAAGGGCTATGATTGCATTCCACGCCCGACGTCGTTCGACCGTGTGTGCTGTCCAAATGCGGTGATGTCATGTCACGCCCGATGTAGTCTGACCGTGTGTGCTGCCCAAGGGAGGTGATGTCATGCCAAGCCCGACGGTGTTCGACCGTGTGTGGTGTCTAAGGGCGGTGATGTCATGCCACCCCTGACATAATCTGACCGTGCGTCTAGTCAAAGGGCGGTGATGTCATGCCACACCCGACGTCGTCTGACCGTGTGTGCTGTCCAAGGGTCGTGATGGCATGCCATGCCCGACATCGTCTGACCGTGTGTGTTATCCAAGGGCAGTGATAACATGCCATGCCATATGTCGTTAGACCGTGTGTATTGCCCAAAGGCGATAATGGCATGCCACGCCTGACGTCATCCGACCGTGTGTACTATCCTAAGGCGGTGATGGCATGCCTTGCCCGACGTCGTTCGATCGTGTTTGCCATGCAAGGGAGATTATAACATTCCACGCCTGACGCGGTCTGACTGTGTCAGCTAGTCCAAAAGCGATGATGGCATGCCATGCTCGACGTCATACGACCGTGTTTGTCGTCCAAGGGCTATAGTGGCAAGCCATGCCTGATGTCGTTCGACCGTGTTTGTTGTCCAAGGGCTATGATGGCATGCCACACCCGACGTTGTTCGACCATGTGTGCTTCCCAAAGGCGATTAAGGCATGCCATGACCAACGTTGTTCGATTGTGTGTGCTTTCCAAAGGCGGTGATGGCATGCCACGCCCGATGTTGTTCGATCGTGTTTTGCGTCCAAGGGCTATGACGGCATGCCACGCCTGACGTTGTTCGACCTTGTGTGCTATCCAAAGGCGGTGATGTGATGCATGACCGACGTAGTCCTACCGTGTGTGCTTCCAAAGGGCGGTGATGGCATGCCACGCCTGACGTCGTTCGACCGTGTGTGCTGTCCAAAGACGGTGATGGCATGTCACGCCCGACTTTTGTCGACCGTGTGTGCTGTCAAAGACAGTAATGTCATGCCACGCCCGATGTCGTGCGACCGTGTGTGCTGTCCAAGGGCCGTGATGGCATCCCACGCCCGACATCATCCGACCGTGAATGCTGTCCAAGGGCGGTGATGCCATGCCGCGCCTGACGTCATTCGACTGTCTGTGCTGCCAAAAGCCGATGATGGCATGCCACGCCCGACGTCGTTCGACTGTGTTTGCCATCCAAGGACTATGATGGCATGCAACGCCCAACGTTGTTCGACCTTGTGTGCGGTTAAACGGCCATGATGGCATGCCACGCCCAATGTCGTTCGACAATGTGTGCTGTCCAAAGGCGGTGATCGCAAGCCACACCCGACGTCGTTCGACCATGTTTGCTGTCCAAGGGCTATGAAGGCATGCCACGTCTGACGTCGTTCGACCGTGTGTGCTGCCCAAAGACGATGATGGCATGCCACGCCCAACCTCGTTCGACCGTGTGTGCTGTCCAAAGGCGGTGATATCATGCCACGCCCGACGTTGTTCGATCGTGTGTGCTGCCCAAAAGCGATGATGGCATGCCACGCCCGACATCATTCAACCGTGTTTGCCATCCAAGGGAGATGATGGCATGCCACGCCCGATGCCGTCCGACCGTCTGTGCTGCCCAAGGGCGAAGATGGCATGTCACGCCCGATGTAGTCCGACCGTCTGTGATGTCCAAGCGCAATGATGTCAGCCACGCCCAACGCCGTCCAACTGTGTGTGCTTTCCAATGGCGGTGATGTCATGCCACGCCCGACATTGCCGATTGTGTGTGCTGTCCAAGGAAGGTGATGTCAAGCCACGACCAACGTTGCCGACCGTGTGTACTGCCCAAAGGCTGTGATGGCATGCCACGCCCGACGTCGTTGGACCGTCTGTGCTGCCCAAAGGCGATGATGCCATGCCAAGCCCGACGTCGTCTGACCGTGTGTGCTGTCCTAAAGCGGTGATAACATGTTACACCCGACGTAGGTCGACTGTGTTTGTCGTCCAAGGACGATAATGGCATGCCACTCCCGATGTCGTTCGACCGTGTTTGCCATCCAAGGGATATGATGGCATGCCACGCCCGACGTCGTTCGACTGTGTTTGCTTTCCAAAGGCGGTGATGGCATGCAACGCCCAACGTCGTCTGACCGTGTGTGCTGTCCAAACGCGGTGATGGCATGCCACGACTGACGTCGTCTGACCGTGTGTGCTGTCCAAAGGCGTTGATGGCATGACACGCCCGACGTTGTTCGATCGTGTTTGCATCCAAAGGCGATGATGGCATGCCAGGGCTGACGTCATTTGACAGTCTTTGTCGTCCAAAGGCGATGATGGCATGCCACGCCCGACGTCGTTCGAACGTGTGTGTTTTCCAAGGGCTATGATGGCATTCCACGCCCGATGCCGTACGACCGTCTGTGCTGCCCAAAGGCAATGATGGCATGCCACTCTCGACGTCGTCCGTCCTTGTGTGTCCAAAGGCGGTGGATGGCATGCCACGCCCGACGTCGTTCGACCGTGTTTGCCGTCCAAGGGCGATGATGGCATGCCATGCCCGACGTCGTTTGACTGTGTCTGCTAGTCCAAAGGCGATAATGGCATGCCAGGCCCGACATCGTTCAACCCTGTTTGCCATCCAAGGGTTATGATTGCATGCTACACCCGACGTCGTTCGACCGTGTGTGCTGTCCAAAGGCAGTGATGGCATGCCACGCCTCACGTTGTTCAACCGTGTTTGCCATCTAAAAGCGATGATGGCATGCCACGCCCGACGTTGTTCGACCGTGTATGCTGTCCAAAGACGGTGATGTGATGCATGCCCGACGTAGTCCAACTGTGTGTGCTGCCAAAGGGCGATGATGTCATGCAACGCCCGACGTCGTCTGACCGTGTGTGCTGTCCAAGGGCGGTGATGTCATGCCACGCACGACGTCGTTCAACTGTGCGTGCTGTCCAAGGGCGGTGATGGCATGCAACGCCCGACGTTGTCCAACTGTGAGTTCTGTCCAAGGGCGGTGATGGCATGCCATGCACGACGTCGTCCGACCGTATGTGGTGTCCAAAGGCGATGATGGCATGCCACGCCACACGTTGTTCGACCGTGTTTGGCTGTCCAAGGGCGATGATGGCATGCCATGCCCGACGCCGTCCAACTGTGTCTTCTAGTCCAAAGGCGATACAGGCATGCCAGGTCCGACGTCGTTTGACCGTGTTTGCCATCCAAGGGCTATGATGGCATGCCACGCCCGATGTTGTTCGACCGTGTGTGCTGCCTAAAGGCGATGATGGCCTGTCACGCCCGACGTCGTTCAACCGTGTGTGCTGTCAAAAGGAGGTGATGTCATGCCATGCTCGACGTTGTCTGACCGTGTGTGCTTTCCTAAGGCTGTGATGGCATGCTACGCCCGACGTCCTTCGACCGTGTTTGACGTCCAAGGGCGATAATGGCATGCCACGCCCGACGCCGTCCGACTGTGCCAGCAAGTCCGAAGGCGATGATGGCATGCCACGCCAGACGTCGTTCGACTGTGTTTGCCGTCCAAGGGCTATGATGGCATGCCACGCTAACATCATTTGACCGTGTGTGCTGTGCAAGGGCCATGATGACATGTCATGCCCGACGTCATTCGACCGTGTGTGCAGTCCAAAGGCTATGATGGCATGCCACACCCGACGTCGTTCGACCGTGTGTTTTCTCCAAAGGCGGTGATGTCATGCCACGCCCGACGTCGTTCGATCGTGTTTTCTATCCAAGGGCTATGATGGCATGCCACGCCCGACATCGTTCGATCGTGTTTGCCTTCAAAGGGTGATGATGGCATGCCACGCCCGACGCTGTTCGACCGTCTATGCTGCGCAAGGGCGAAGATGTCATGTCACTCCCGATGTCGTCCGAACGTCTATTTTGTCCAAGTGCGGTGATGCCTGCCATGCCCGACGTCGTTCCACCATGTGTGGTGTCCAATGGCGGTGATGTCATGCCACTCCCGACGTTGCCGACCATGTGTGCAGTCCAAAGGAGGTGATGTCATGCCACGACCGACGTTGCCGACCTTGTGTGCTGTCCAAGGGCGATGATGGCATGCCACGCCCGACGTCGTTCGACTTTGTTTGCTGTCCAAGGGCGATGATGCCATGCCACGCCCGACGTCGTTCGGCCGTATTTGCCATCTAAGGGCGATGATGGCATACCATGCCCGACGCCGTCCGATTGTGTGAGCTAGTTGAAAGGCGATGATGGCGAGCCACGCCCGACGTCATTTGACAGTTTGTGCTTCCCAAAGGCGGTGATGGCATGCCACGCCCGATGTCCTTCGACCGTGCGTGCTGCCCAAAGGCGATGATGGCATGCCACGCCCGACGTCGTTCGACCGTATTTGCCGTCCAAGGGCAATGATGGCATGCCATGCCTGACGCCGTCCGATTGTGTGAGCTAGTCCAAAGGAGATGATGGCATGCCGCGCCTGACGTCATTCGACTGTTTGTGCTGCCCAAAGGCGATGATGGCATGTTACGCCCGACGTCGTCCGACTGTGTGTGTTGTCCCAGGGCTGCGATGTCATGCCACGCTCGACGTTGCCGACTGTGCGTGATGTTCAAGGGCAGTGATGTCATGATACGCCCATCGTCGTTTGACCGTGTGTGCGATCAAAGCGGTGATATAATAGCGAGCCCGGCGTCGTTCGACCGTGTGTCTTGTCGAGGCGTGATGGAATGCCACGCCCGACGTTGTCCGACTCTGTGTGCCTGTCCAAGTGCGGTGATGTCAGCCACGCCCGACTCCGTCCGACCGTGTGTGCTGTCCAAGGGCGGTGATGTCATGCCAAGCCTTGAAGTTGACAACAGTGTGTGCTGTCAAAGGGAGGTGATGTCATGTCACGCCCGACGTCGTCCGACTGTGTGTGTTGTCCCAGGGCTGCGATGTCATGCCACGCTCGACGTTGTCGACCGTGTGTGCTGTCCAAGGAAGGTGATGTCATGCCACGACCGACGTTGTCCGACCGTGCGTGCAGTCCAAGGGCGGTGATATAATGCCACGCCCGACATCGTCCGACTGTGTGTGCTGTCCAAGGGCCGTGATGGCATGCCACGCCCGACGTTGTCCGACCGTGTGTGCTCTCTTAGGGCGGTGATGGCATGCCATGCGCGACGTCGTTCGATCGTTTGTGCTGCCCAACGGCGATAATGGCATGCCACACCCGACGTCGTCTAACCGTTTGTGCTATCCTAAGGCGGTGATGGCATGCCACGCCGAACGTCGTTCGACCATGTTTGTCGTCCAAGGGCGATAATGGCATGCCACGATCGACGCCGTCCGAGTTTGTCAGCTAGTCTAAAGGCGATGATGGCATGCCACTCCCGACGTCGTTCGACCGTGTTTGCCGTCCAAGGGATATGATGGCATGCCACGCCCGACGTCGTTCTACCGTGTGTGCTGTCCAAAGTCAGTGATGTCATGCCACGCCTGATGTCATCCGACCGTGTGTGCTGTCCAAGGGCCGTGATGGCATGCCACGCCCAACATCGTCTGACCGTGTGTGCTGTCCATGGGCAAAGGTGGCATGCCACGCCTGATGTCGTTCGACCGTCTGTGCCGCCCAAAGGCGATGATGGCATGCCACGCCCGACATTGTCTGACCGTGTGTGTTGTCCAAAGGCGGCGATGTCATGCCATGGCCGACGTCGTTCAACCGTGTTTGCCGTCCAAGGGAGATGATGGCATGCCACGCCCGACGTTGTATGACCGTGTGTTATGTCCTAAGGCGGTGATGTCATGCCACGCCCGACGTAGTCCGACCGTGTGTGATTCCAAAGGGAGGTGATGTCATGCAACGCCTGACGTCGTCCGACCGTGTGTGTCCTCCAAGGGCAGTGATATCATGTCACGGCTGACGTTGCCGACTGTGTGTGCTGTACAAGGGCAGTGATGTCATGCCACGCCCGACTTTGCCTATCCTTTGTGCTGTCCAAGGGTGGTGATGTCATGCCACCTCCTACGTCGTCCAACCGTGCGTGCTATCCAAAGGATATGATGGCATGCCACGCCCGACGTTGTTCGACCGTGTGTGCTGTCCAAAGACGTTGATGGCATGCCTCGCCTGACGTCATTTGATCGTGTTTGCCATCCAAGGGCTATGATGGCATCCCACGCCCGACGTTGTTCGACTGTGTGTGCTGTCCTAAGGCAGTGATGTCATGCCACGCCCGACGTCGTCCGACCGTGTGTTCTGTCTTAGGGCAGTGATGACATTCCACGCCCGACGCCGTTTCACCATCTATGCTGCCCAAAGGAAGATGGCATGCCATGCCCGACGTCGTCCGACTGTGTCAGCTAGTCCAAAAGCGATGATGGCATGCGACGCTCGATGTCGTCCGACCGTGTAAGCTAGTCCAAAGGCGATGATGGCATGCCACGCCCGACGTTGTCCGACGGTGTCTGCTGTCCAAAGGCTATGATTGCATTCCACGCCTGATGCAATCTGACCGTCTGTGCTACCCAAAGGCGATGATGGCATGCCACGCCCTACGTGTTCCGACCGTGTGTGCTATCCAAAGGCGGTGATGGCATGCCACGCCCGACGTTGTTTGACCGTGTTTGCCATCCAAGGGCGATGATGGCATGCCATGCCCGACACCGTCCGACTGTGTCTGCTAGTCCTAAGGCGATGATGGATGCGAGGCTTGACGTCATTTAATCGTGTTTGCCATCAAAAGGCGATGATGGCATGCCACGCCCGACGTTGTCCGACCGTGTGTGCTTTCCTAAGGCTGTGATGGCATGCTACGCCAGATGTCCTTCGACCGTGTTTGCCGTCCAAGGACGATAGTGGCATGCCACGCCCGACGCCGTTTGACTGTGTCAGCTAATCCAAAAGCGATGATGGCATGCCATGCCCGACGTCGTTCAATCGTGTTTACCGTCCAAGGGCTATGATAGCATGCCATGCGCGACGTCATTCGACCGTGTGTGCTATGCAGGGGACATGATGGCATGCCACACCCCACGTCGTTCGATCATGTGTGTTGTCCAAAGGCTATGATGGCATGCTACACCCGAAGTCGTTCGACCGTGTGTGCTGCCCAAAGACGATGATGGCATTCCACGCCCGACCTCGTTCGACCGTGTGTCCTGTCCAAAGGCGGTGATGTCATGCCACGCCCGACGTCGTTCGACTATGTTTGCCGTCCAAGGGCTATGATGACATGCCACTTCCGACATTGTTCGATTGTGTTTGCCGTCCAAGGGCGATGATGGCATGTCACGCCCGATGCCGTCAGACCGTCTGTGCTGCCTAAGGGCGAAAGTGGCATGTCACGCCCGATGCCGTGATTTCATGCAATGCCCGACGTTGCCGACCGTGTGTGCTGTCCAAGGGAGGTGATGTCATGCCATGACCGACGTTGCCGACCGTGTGTGCGGTCCAAGGGCGATGATGGCATACCACACCCGACGTCGTTCGACCGTGTTTGCTGTCCAAGGGCGATGATGGCATGCCACGCCTGACATCGTTCGACAAATTGTGGTGCCCAAAGGCGGTGATGGAATGCCACGCCTGACGTTCTTTGACCGTGCGTGTTTCCCAAAGGCGATGATGGCATTCCACGCCCGACGTCGTTTTACCGTATTTGCCGTCCAAGGGAAATGATGGCATGCCATGGCCGACGTCGTCCGATTGTGTGAGGTAGTCCAAAGGCGATGATTGCATGCCAAGCCCGATGTCGTTCGACTATTTGTTCTGCCCAAAAGCGATTATGGCATGCCACGCCTGACGTCGTCCGACCGTGTGTGTTGTCCAAGGGCGGTGATGTCATGCCACGCTCAACGTTGCTGACCGTGTGTGTTTTCCAAGGGCAGTGATGTCATGCCATGCCTGATGTCGTCCGACCGTGCGTGATGTTCAAAGGCAGTGATGTCATGCTACGCCCGACGTAGTCCGACCGTGTGTGCTGTCCAAGGGCTGTGATGTCATGCCACGCCCGACGTCGTCCGACCGTGTGTGGTGTCCAAGGGCGCTGATGTCATGCCACGCCTGACGTCGTCCGACCGTGCTTGCAATCCAAGGGCGGTGATGTCACGCCACGCCCGACGTCATCCGACTGTGTGTGCTGTCCAAAGGTCGTGATGGCATGCCACGCTCGACATTTGTCTGACCGTGTGTGCTGTTCAAGGGCGGTGATGGCATGCCACACCTGATGGCGTTCGACCATCTGTGCCTTCCAACGGCGATGATGGCATGCCACGCCCGATGTCGTCTGATCGTGTGTGCTGTCCTAAGGCGGTGATGGCATGTCATGCCCGACGTCGTTTGACCGTTGTTTGCCGTCCAAATTTAGATGATGGCATGCCACCCCTGACGCCGTGCTACTGTGTCAGATAGTCCGAAGGCGATGATGGTATGCCATGCTTGACGTTGATCCACCGTGTTTGCCGTCCAAGGGCTATGATCGCAAGCAACGCCTGACGTTGTTCGACCATATTTGTTGTCCAAGGGCTATGATGGCATGCCACGCCTGACATCGTTCGACCATATGCGCTGCCCAAAGGCGATTAAGGCATGCCATGCCCGACGTCGTTCGATTGTGTGTGCTGTGCAAAGGCAGTGATGGCATGCCCTACCCGATGTAGTCCGACCGTCTATGTTGTCCAAGCGCGGTGATGTCATCCATGACCGACGCCGTCCGACCATGTGTGTTGTCTAATGGCGGTGATGTCATGCCATGCCGATGTTGCCACTGTGTGTGCTATCCAAGGGAGGTGATGTCATGCCACGACCGATGTTGCCGACCGTCTGTACTGTCCAAGGGCGATGATAGCATGCCACGCCCGAAATCGTTCGACCGTGCTTGCTGTCCAAGGGTGATGATGGCAAGACACGCCCGACGCCGTCCGACTGTGTGAGCTCGTCCAAAGGCTATGATAGCATGCCACGCCCGACGTCGTTCGACCGTTTGTGTTGTCTAAAGGCGGTGATGTCATGCCACGCCCGACGTCCTTCGACCGTGCGTGCTGCCCAAAGGCGATGATGGCATGCCATTACCGACGTCGTTCGACCGTGTTTGCCGTCCAAGGGCGATGATGGCATGCCATGCCCGACGTCGTCCAATTGTGTGAGCTAGTCCAAATGCGATGATGGCATGCCACACCCGACGTCATTCGAATGTTTGTGCTACACAAAGGCGATGATGCCATGCCAAGCCCGACGTCGTCCGACCGTGTGTGCTGTCTAAGGGAGGTGATGTCATGCCACGCCCGACGTTGCCGACTGTGTGTGCTGTCTAAGGGCGGTGATGTCATGCCATGACCGACGTCCTCCGACCGTGCGTGCAGTCCAAGGGCGGTAATATAATGCCACGCCTAACGTCGTCTGACCGTGTGTGCCGTCCAAGGGCGGTGATGAAATGACACGCCCGACGTCTTTCGACCGTCTATGCTGCCCAAAGGGGATGATGGCATGCCACACCCGATGTCGTCTGACCGTGTTTAGTGTCCTAAGGCAGTGATGGCATGCCACGCCCAACGTCTTTCGACCGTGTTTGCCATCCAGGGTCGATAATGGCATGAAACTCCTGACGTCGTTCGACCGTGTTTGCCGTCCAAAAGATATGATGGCATGCCACAACCGACATTGTTCGACCGTGTGTGGTGTCCAAAGACGGTTATGGCATGCCTCGTCTGACGTCGTTCGACCGTGTTTGCCATCCAAGGGCTATGATGGCATCCCACGCCCGACGTTGTTCGATTGTGTGTGCTGTCCAAAGGTGGTGATGTCATGCCACGCCCGACGTCGTCCGACCTTTTGTGCTGTCTTAGGGCCGTGATGGCATGCCACGCCCGACGTCGTCTGACTGTGTGTGCTTTCCAAGGGCGGTGATGGCATGCCACGCCCGATGTCGTCCGACCGTGTGTTCTGTCCAAAGGCGACGATGTCATGCCACGGCCGACGTCGTTCAACCGTGTTTGCCGTCCAAGGGAGATGTTGGCATGTCACGCCCGACGTCGTTTGACCGTGTGTGATGTCCTAAGGTGGTGATGTTATGCCACGCCCGACGTAGACTGACCGTGTGTGCTGCCAAAGGGAGGTGATGTCATGCCACGCATGACGTCGTCCGACCGTGTGTGCTGTCTAAGGGCGGTGATATCATGTCACGCTCGACATTTCAAACTGTTTGTGCTGTCCAAGGGCGGTCATGTCATGCCACGCCCGACATTGCGGATCGTGTGTGCTGTCCAAGGGTGGTGATGTCATGCCACCCCCGACATCGTCCGATCGTGCGTGCTGTCCAAGGGCGCTGATGTCATGCAACGCCCGACGACTGTCGGCCTGTGCTGTCCAAGGGAGATGATGGCATGCCATGCCCGATGTCGTCTGACCATCTGTGCTGCCCAAGGTCAAAGATGGCATGCTACGCCCGACATCGTCCGACTATGTCAGCTAGTCGAAAAGCGATGATGGCATGCGACGCCCGACGTCGTCCGACTGTTTTAGCTAGTCCAAAGGTGATGATGGCATGCCATGCCCGACGTTCCCGACCGTGTGTGCTGTCCTAGGGCGGTGATGTCATGCCACGACCGACGTCCTCCGACCATGCGTGCAGTCCAAGGGCGGTAATATAATGCCACACCGGACGTCGTACGACCGTGAGTGCCCTCCAAGGGCGGTGATGAAATGCCACGCGCGACGTCTTTCGACCGTCTGTGCTGCCCAAAGGCGATGATGGAATGCCACACCCGACGTCGTCTGACCGTGTTTGCTGTCCTAAGGCGATGATGGCATGCCACGCCCAACGTCTTTCGACCGTGTTTGCCATCCAGGGGCGATAATGGCATGCCACGCCCGACGTCGTCTGACTGTATCAGCTAGTCCAAAGGCGATGAAGGCATGACACTCCCGACGTCGTTCAATCGTGTTTGCCGTCCAAAGGATATGATGGCATGCCACGACCGACATCGTTCGACCGTGTGTGCTGTCCAAAGACGGTGATGGAATGCCTCGCCTGACGTCGTTCGACCGTGTTTGCCTTCCAAGGGCAATGATGGCATCCCACGCCCGACGTTGTTCGACTGTGTGTGCTGTCCAAAGGCGGTGATATCATGCCACGCGCGACGTTGTCCGACCATGTGTGCTGTCTTAGGGCCGTGATAACATGCCACGCCCGACGTCGTCTGACCGTGTGTGCTTTCCAAGGGCGGTGATGGCATGCCACGCCTGATGTCGTTTGACCGTTTGTGCCACCCTAAGGCGATGATGGCATGCCACTCCCAACGTCATCCGACCGTGTGTTCAGTCCAAAGGCGACGATGTCATGCCACGACCGACGTCGTTCAACCGTGTTTGCCATCCAAGGGAGATGTTGGCATGCAACGCCCGACGTCGTCCGACCGTGTGTGCTGCCAAAGGGAGGTGATGTAATGCCACGCACGACGTCGTCCGACCGTGTGTGCTGTCTAAGGGCGGTGATATCATGTCACGCCTGACGTTTCCAACTATGTGTGCTGTCCAAGGGCCGTGATGTCATGCCACGCCCGACATTGCCGATCGTGTGTGCTGTCCAAGGGTGGTGATGTCATGCCACCGCCGACGTCATCCGACCGTGCGTTCTGTCCAAGGGCGGTGATGTCATGCAACGCCCGACGACTATCGACCGCCTGTGCTGTCCAAGGGCGATGATGGCATTCCACGCCCGATGCCGTCTGACCATCTGTGCTGCCAAAGGTCAAAGATGGCATGCCACGCCCGACGTCGTCCGACTATGTTAGCTAGTCCAAAAGCGATGATGGCATGCGACGCCCGATGTCGTCCGAATGTTTCAGCTAGTCCAAAGGCGATGATGGCATGCCACGCCCGACGTCATCCTACCGTGTGTGTTGTCCAAAGGCTATTATGGCATTCTACGCCCGTTGCCGTCCGATCGTCTGTGCTGCCCAAAGGCGATGATGGCATGCCATGCTCGACGTGTTCCGACCATGTGTGCTGTCCAAAGGCGGTGATGGCATACCACGCCCGACGTTGTTCGACCTGCGATGATGGCATGACATTCTTGACGCCCTTCGACTGTGTCTGCTAGTCCAAAGGCGATGATAGCATGGCAGGCTCGACGTCGTTTAATCATGTTTGCCGTCCAAAGGCGATGATGGCATGCCACGCACGAAGTCGTCCGACCGTGTGAGCTATCCAAGGGCTATGATGGCATTCCATGCTAGATGCCGTCTGACCGTCTGTGCTGCCCAAAGGTGATGATGGAATGCCACGTCCGACGTCGTCCGGTAGTGTGTGCTTTCCAAAGGCGGTGATGGCATGCCATGCCCGACGTCCTTCGACCGTGCGTGTTTCCCAAAGGTGATGATGGCATTCCACGCTTGACGTCGTTCGACCGTATTTGCTGTCCAAGGGCGATGATTGCATGCCATGCTAGACGCCGTCCGATTGTGTGTGCTGTCCAAGGGCGGTGATGTCATGCCACGCCCGACGTCGTCCGATCATGCTTGATGTTCAAGGGCGGTGATGTCATGCCACGCCCAACGTCATTCAACTATGTGTGCTGTCAAAGGGAGGTGATGTAATGCCACGACCGACGTCGTCTGACCGTTCGTGCAGTCCAAGGGCGGTGATATAATGACACGCCCGACGTCGTCCGACCGTGTGTGCTGTCCAAGGGCTGTGATGGCATGCCACGCCCGATGTCGTTCGACCGTGTATGCTGTCTAAGGGCAGTGATGACATGCCACGCCCGACGTCGTTCGACCGTGTGTGCTGCCCAAAGGCGATGATGGCATGCCACGCCCGACGTCATTTGACCGTGTGTGCTGTCCTAAGGCGGTGATGGCATGCCACGCCCAATGTCGTTCAACCGTGTTTGCCGTCCAAGGGCAATAATGGCATGCCACGCCTGACGCCGTCCGACTGTGTCAGCTAGACCAAAGGCAATGATGGCATGCCTCTCCCGACGTCATTCGACCGTGTTTGTCGTCCAGGGGATATGATGGCATGCCACGCCCGATATCGTTCGACCGTGTGTGCTGTCCAAAGGCGGTGATGGCATGCCACACCTGACTTCGTTTGACTGTGTTTGCCATCCAAGGTCTATGATAGCATGCCACGCCCGACGTCATTCGACCGTGTGTGCTGTCCAAAGGCGGTGATGTCATGCCACGCCAGACGTAGTCCGACCGTGTGTGCTGTCCAAGGCCGGTGATGTCATGCCATACCCGACGTCGTCCAACAGTTTGTTCTACTCAAAGGCAATGATGGCATTCCACGCCCGACGTCGTCCGACCGTGCGTGATGTTCAAGGGCGGTGATGTCATGCCACGACCGACGTCGTCTGACCGTGCGTGCAGTCCAAGGGCGGTGATATAATGACATGCCCGACGTCGTTCGACCGTATGTGCTGTCTAAGGCCGGTGATGGCATGCCACGCCCAACGTCGTTTGACCGTCTGTGGTGCCCAAAGGCAATGATGGCATGCCACAGCCGACGTCGTCTGACCGTGTGTGTTGTCCTAAGGCGGTAATGGCATGCCACGCCCAACGTCGTTCGATCGTGTTTGCAATCTAAGGGCGATAATGGCATGCCACGCCTGACGTCGTCAGACTGTGTCAGCTAGTCCAAAGGCGATGATGGCATGCCACTCCCGACTTCGTTCGACCGTGTTTGCCGTCAAAGGGATAAGAGGGCATGCCATGCCCGACGTCGTTTGACTTTTTATGCTGTCCAAAGGCGGTGATGTCATGCCACGTCCGATCGTGTGTGCTCTCCAAGGGCCGTGATGGCATGCCACGCTCGACCGTCTGTGCCGCCCAAAGGCGATGACGGCATGCAACGCCCGACGTCGTCCGACCTATGTGCTGTCCAAGGGCTATGATGGCATTCCACGCCCGATGCCGTCAAACCGTTTGTGCTTCCCAAAGGCAACGATGGCATGCCACGCATGACGTCGTTCGACCGTGTATGCTGTCCAAAGACGATGATGGCATGCCACGCCCGACGTCGTTCGACCGTGTTTGCGTCCAAAGGCGATGATGGCATTCTAGGCCCAACGTCATCTGATTGTTTGAGCTAGTTCAAAGGCGATGATGGCATGCCACGCCCGACATCGTTCGACTGTTTGTACTGCCCAATGGCGATGATGGCATGCCACGCTCGACGTCGTCTGACCGTGTTTGCTGTCCAAGGGCAGTGATGTCATGCCACGCTCAACGTTGCCTACTGTGCGTGCAGTTCAAGGGCGGTGATGTCAAGCAACGCCCAACGTCGTTCGACCGTGTGTACTTTCCAAGGGCGGTGATGCCATGCCACAGCCGATGTCGTCTGACCGAGTGTGCAGTCCAAGGGAGGTTATATAATGCCACGCCCGACGTCGTCCGACCGTGTGTGTTGTCTAATGGCCGTGATGGCATGCCACGCCCGACGTCGTCCAACCGTGTGTGCTATCTAAGGGCGGTGATGGCATTCCACGCCTGACGTCGTTCGACCCTCTGTGCTTCCCAAAGGCAATGATGGCATGCCACGCCCGACGTTGTCTGATCGTGTGTGCCGTCCAAGGGCGATAATGGCATGCCACGCCCGACGCCGTCAGACTGTGTCAGCTAGCCCAAAGGCGATGATGACATGCCACTCCTAACATCGTTCGACCATGTTTTCCATCCAAGGGCTATGATGGCATGCCACGCCCGACGTCGTTCGACCGTGTGTGTTTTCCAAAGGCGGTGATGTCATGCCACGCCCGACGTCATCCGACCGTGTGTGCTGTCTAAGGGCCGTGATGGCATGCCATGCCCACGTCGTCTGACCGTCTGTGTTGTCCAAGGGCGGTGATGGCATGCCACGCCTGATGTCGTTCGACCGTCTGTGCCGCCCAAAGGCAATGATGGCATGCCACGCCCGACGTCGTCCAACCGTGTCTGCTGTTCAAGGGCTATGATGGCATGCCACGCCCGATGTCGTTCGACCGTCTGTGCTGCCCAAAGGCGATGATGGCATGCCACGCACGACGTCGTCCGACCGTGTGTGGTGTCCAAAGGCGGTGATGGCATGCCACGCCGTTGAACGTTCAACCGTGTGTGCTGTGCAAGGGCCATAATGACATATCACGCCCGACGTCATTCGACCGTGTGTGCAGTCCAAAGGCTATGATGGCATGCCACACCCGACGTTGTTCGACCGTGTGTGTTGTCCAAAGGCGGTGATGTCATGGCACGCCCGACGTCGTTCCACCGTGTTTTCTATCCAAGGGCTATGATGGCATGCCACGCCCGACATCGTTCGACCGTATTTGCCGTCAAAGGGCGATGATGGCATGCCACGCCCGGTATTTGTTCGACCATCTATCTTTGCGCGAAGCGAAGATGTCATATCACTCCCGATGTCGTCCGACTGTCTGTTTTATCCAAGTGCGGTGATGCCTGCCATGCCCATGTCGATCCACCATGTGTGCTGTCCAATGGCGGTGATGTCATGCCACGCCCGACGTTGTCGACCGTGTGTGCAGTCCAAAAGAGGTGATGTCATGCCACGACCGACGTTGCCGACGGTGTGTGCTGTCCAAGGGCGATGATGGCATGCCACGCTCGACGTCGTTTGACTGTGTTTGATGTCCAAGGGCGATGATGCCTTGCCACACAAGACGTCGTTCGATTGTATTTGCCGTCCAAGGGCGATGATGGCATGCCATGCCCGACGCGTCCGATTGTGTGAGCTAGTTGAAAGGCGATGATGGTGTGCCACGCACGACGTCATTCGGCGATTTATGCTGCCCAAAAGCGGTGATGGCATGCCACGCCCGATGTCCGACCGCGTGCGTCGCCCAAAGCGATGATGTCATGCCACGCCCAACGTTGTTCGACCGTATTTGCCGTCCAAGGGCAATGATGGCATGCCTTGCCTGACGCCGTCCGATTGTGTGAGCTAGTCCAAAGGAGATGAGGGCATGCCGCGCCCGACGTCATTCGACTGTTTGTGCTGCCCAAAGGCGATGATGGCATGTCGTGCCCGACGTCGTCCGACTGTGTGTGTTGTCCCAGGGTTGCGATGTCATGCCACGCTCGACGTTGGCGACTGTGCGTGATGTTCAAGGGCGGTGATGTCATGCTACGCCCAACGTCGTTTGATCGTGTGTGAAGTCCAAGGGTGGTGATATAATGACAGGCCCAACGTCGTTCGACTGTGTGTGCTGTCCAAGGGCCGTGATGGAATGCCACGCCCGACGTTATTCGACTGTGTGTGCCTGTCTAAGGGAGACGTTGGCATGCCACGCCGACGTCGTTAGACTGTCTATGCTGCCCAAAGGCAATGATGGCATGCCACGCTCGATGTCGTCTTACCATGTGTGCTGTTTTAAGGCGGTGATGGCATGCCACGCCTGACGTCGTTCCACCGTGTTTGCCGTCCAAGGGCGATAATGGCATGCCACGCCCGACGTCATCGGCGTGTCGGCCCGTCGAGGATATGATGGCATGCCACGCCCGACGTCGTTCTACCGTGTGTGCTGTCAAAAGGCGGTGATGGCATGCCACGCTTGACGTTGTTCAACCGTGTTTGCCATCCATGGGCTATGATGGCATGCCACGCCCGACGTCGTTCAACCGTGTGTGCTGTCCAAAGGCAGTGATGTCATGCCACGCTCGACGTAGTCTGACCGTGTGTGCTTTCCAAGGGAGGTGATGCCATGCCATGCCCGACGTCTATCAACCGTATGTGGTGTCCAAGGGCGGTGATGTCATGCCAAGGCTGACGTCGTCCGACCGTGGGTGCAGTCCAAGGGCGGTGATGTCATGCCCCGCCCGATGTCATCTGACCGTGTGTGCTGTGCAAGGGCCGTGATGGCATGCCACGCCCGACGTCGTCCGACCGTGTGTGGTGTCTAAGGGCGGTGTTGGCATGCCACGCCCGACGTTGTTTGACTGTATATGCTGCCCAAAGGCAATGATGGCATGCCACACCTGATGTCGTCTGACCGTGTGTGCTGTCCTAAGGCGGTTATGGCATGCAACGCCCGATGTCGTTTGACCGGTTTTGCCGTCTAAGGGCGATAATTGCATGCCACGCCCGACGCCGTCTGACTGTGTCAGCTAGTCCGATGGCGATGATGGCATTCCACACCCGACGTTGTTCGACCTTGTTTGCCGTCCAAGGGATATGACGGCATGCCACGCCCGATGTCGTTCTACCGTGTGTGCTTTCCGATAGCGGTGATGGCATGCCACGCTTTACGTCGTTCGACCGTGTTTGCCATCCAAGGGCTATGATGGCATGCCACGCCCGACGTCGTTCGATCGTGTGTGCTGTCCAAAGGCGATGATGTCATACCACGCCCGACGTAGTCCAACCGTGTGTGCTGTCCAAGGGAGGTGATGTTATGCCACGCCCGACGTTGTTCAACCGTGTGTGGTGTCCAAGGGCGGTGATGTCATGCCACGCCTGACGTCGTTTGACCATCGCGTGCGATCGAAGCGGTGATGTCATGCCACGCCCGATGTCATCCGACCGTGTGTGCTGTGCAAGGGCCGTGATGGCATGCCACGCCCAACATCGTCTGACCGTGTGTGCTGTCCAAGGGCGGAGGTGGCATGCCACGCCTGATGTCGTTCGACCGACTGTGCCACCCAAAGGCGATGATGGCATGCACGCCCGACGTCATTCGACCCTGTGTGTTGTCCTAAGGCGGTGATGGCATGCCATGCCCGACGTCGTTTGACCATTGTTTGCCATCCAAATTGCGATGATGGCATGCCACTCCTGACGTCGTTCGACCTTGTTTGCCGTCCAAGGGCTATGATGGCAAGCAACGCCCGACGTCGTTCGACCATGTTTGTTGTCCAAGGGCTATGATGGCATGCCACGCCTCACATTGTTTGACCGTGTGTGCCGCCCAAAGGCGATTAAGGCATGCCATGCGTGGCGTCGTTGGGTATGTGTCTTTGTCAAAAGCGGTGATGGCATGCCACGCACTGATGTAGTCCGGCCGTCTGTCTTTGTCCAAAGCGGTGATATCGGCCCACGCCCGCTATTTGTCGAATCGTGTGTGTTGTCTAGTGGCGGTGATGTCATGCCACGCCCGACGTTGCCGACCGTGTGTAATGTCCAAGGGAGGTGATGTCATGCCACGACCGACGTTGCCGACCGTGTGTGTTGTCCAAGGGCGATGATGGCATGCCACGCCCAACATCCTTCGACCGTGCGTGCTGCCCTAAGGCGATTATGGCATGCCACGCCTGACGATGATGGCATGCCACGCCTGACATCATTCGACCGTTTTTGCCTTCCAAGGGTGATGATGGCATGCCACGCCCGATGGCGTCCGATCGTCTGTGCTGCCCAAGGGCGAAGATGGAATGTCACGCTAGATGTAGTCCGACCGTCTGTGCTATCCAAGCGCGGTGATGTCAGCCACGCCCGACGTCGTCCGACTATGTGTGCTGTCCAATGGCGATGATGTCATGCCACACCCGACGTTGCCAACCGCGTGTGCTGTCCAAGGGAGGTGATGTCATGCCAGGACCGATGTTGCCGACCGTGTGTGCTGTCAAAGGGCGATGATAGCATGCCACGCTCGACGTCGTTCGACCTAGTTTGCTTCCAAGGGAGATGATGGCATGCCACGCCCAGTGCCGTCCGACTGTGTGAGCCAGTCCGAAGGCGACAATGGCTTGCCACGCCCGATGTCGTTAGACTATTTGTGTTTTCCAAAGGCGGTGATGTCATGCCATGCCCGGCGTCGCCGACCGTCGCGTCTTGCCCAAAGCGATGATCGCATGCCACGCGCTGAAATTGTTCGACCGTGTTTACCGTCAAAGGCGATGATGGCATGCCATGCCCGGCGTCGTCAATTTTGAAAGCTAGTCCAAAAGCGATGATGGCATGCCACGCCCGACGTCGTTCGACTATTTGTGTTATGCAAAGCGGTGATGTCATGCCATGCCCGGCGATCGCCGACCGTGAAGTCTTTGCCCAAAATGCAATAATGGCATGTCACGCCTGAAGACGTTCCACCGTGTTTGCCATCCAAGGGCGATGATGGCATGCCATGCCCGACGTCGTCCGATTGTGTGAGCTAGTCCAAAGGCGATGATGGCATGCCACACCCGACGTCGTTCAACTGTTTGTGCTGCCCAAAGGCGTTGATGGCATGCAACGCCTGACGTTGCCGACCATATGTGCTGTCCAAGGATGGTGATGTCATGCCACGCCCGACGTCGTCCGATCATGCGTACAGTTCAAGGGCGGTGATGTCACGCCACGCCCTACGTCGTTCGACCGTGTGTGCTGTCCAAGGGCGGTCATGTCATGCAACGACCGATGTCATCCGACCGTGCGTGTAGTCCAAGGGCGGTGATATAATGCCACGCCCGATGTCGTCCGACCATGTGTGCTGTCCAAGGGTCGTGATGGCATGCCACGCCCGACGTCGTTCGACCGTGTGTGCTGTCTAAGGGAGGTGATGGCATGCCACGCCCGACGTCGTTCGACCGTCTGTGGTGCCCAAAGGCAATGATGGCATGCCACAGCCGACGTCGTCTGACCGTCTGTGTTGTCCTAAAGCGGTGATGGCATGCCACGCCCAACGTCGTTCGATCGTGTTTGCAATCTAAGGGCGATAATGGCATGCCACGCCGCAGCCGCCGTCGGTATGTCGGCTAGTCAAAAGGCGATGATGGCATGCCACTCCGGCGTCGTTCGTCCGTCTTTGCCGTGAAAGGGATAAGTTGGCATGCCACGCTGGCGTCGTTCGACCTTTTGTCTTGTCCAAAGGTGGTGATGTCATGCCACGCGTCCGACCGTGTGTGCTTTCAAGGCGGCCGTGATGGCATGCCACGCTCGGCCGTCTGCCGCCAAAGGCGATGATGGCATGCAACGCCCAACGTCGTCCGACCGTCTGTGCTGTCCAAGGGCTATGATGGCATTCCACGCCCGATGCCGTTTGACCGTTTGTGCTTCCCAAAGGCAACGATGGCATGCCACGCACGACGTCGTCCAACCGTGTATGCTGTCCAAAGGCGGTGATGGCATGCCACGCCCGACATCGTTCGACCGTTTTGCGTCCAAGGGCGATGATGGCATGCCACGCCCGACGTCGTTCATTGTTTATCTTGCCCAAAGCGATGATGGCATGCCATGCCCAACGTCGTCTGACCGTGTGTGCTGTCCAAGGGAAGTGATGTCATGCCACGCTCGACGTTGCCGACGGTGCGTGCAGTTCAAAGGCGGTGATGTCATGCAACGCCCAACGTTGTTCGACCGTGTGTACTATCGAGGTGGTGATGCCATGCCACGACCGATGTCGTCGACCGTCGCGTGCGATTCAAAGGCGGTGATATAATGCCACGCTGGCGTCGTCAGCGTGTGTGCTATCTAAGGCGGTGATGGCATGCCACGCCCGGCGTCGTTTGATCCTCTGTGCTTCCCAAAGGCAATGATGGCATGCCACGCCCGGCGTCGTCGATCGTGTGTGCCGTCCAAGGCGATAATGGCATGCCACGCCCGACTTCCGTCGGCGTGTCGGCTAGCCCAAAGCGATGATGACATGCCACTACCCGACATCGTTCGACCATGTTTGCCATCCAAGGGCTATGATGGCATGCCACGCCCGGCGTCGTTCGGCCGTGTGTGTATTCAAAAGCGGTGATGTCATGCCACGCCCGGCGTCGTCCGGCCGTGTGTCTTGTCAAAGGCCGTGATGGCATGCCATGCCCGACGTCGTCTGACCGTCTGTGTTGTCCAAGGGCGGTGATGGCATGCCACGCCTGATGTCGTTCGACCATCTGTGCCGCCCAATGGCAATGATGGCATGCCACGCCCGATGTCATCCAACCGTGTGTGCTGTTCAAGGGCTATGATGGCATGCCACGCCCGATGTCGTCCGACCGTCTGTGCTACCCAAAGGCGATGATGGCATGCCACGCACGACGTCATCCGACCTTATGTGGTGTCCAAAGGCGATGATGGCATGCCACTCCACACGTTGTTCGACCGTGTTTGGCTCTCCAAGGGCGATGATGGCATGCCATGCCCGACGCCGTCCGACTGTGTCTTCTAGTCCAAAGCGTCTGAGCATGCCAGGTCCGACGTCGTTTGACCGTGTTTGCCATCCAAGGGCTATGATGGCATGCCACGCCCGATGTTTTTCGACCGTGTGTGCTGCCCAAAGGCGATGATGGCCTGTCACGCCCGACGTCGTTCAACCGTGTGTGCTGTCAAAAGGAGGTGATGTCATGCCATGCTCGACGTTGTCTGACCGTGTGTGCTTTCCTAAGGCTGTCATGGCATGCTACGCCCGACGTCCTTCGACCGTGTTTGACGTCCAAGGGCGATAATGGCATGCCACGCCCGACGCCGTCCGACTGTGCCAGCAAGTCCGAAGGTGATGATGGCATGCCACGCCAGACGTCGTTCGACTGTGTTTGCCGTCCAAGGGCTATGATGGCATGCCACGCTGACATCGTTCGACCGTGTGTGCTGTGCAAGGGCCATGATGACATGTCATGCCCGACGTCATTCGACCGTGTGTGCAGTCCAAAGGCTATGATGGCATGCCACACCCGACGTCGTTCGACCGTGTGTGTTGTCCAAAGGCGGTAATGTCATGCCACGCCCGACGTCGTTCGACCGTGTTTTCTATCCAAGGGCTATTATGGCATGCCACGCCCGACATCGTTCGATCGTGTTTGTCGTCAAAGGGCGATGATGGCATGCCACGCCCGATGCTGTTCTACCGTCTATGCTGCGCAAGGGGGAAGATGTCATGTCACTCCCGATGTCGTCTGACCGTCTGTTTTGTCCAAGTGCGGTGATGCCTGCCATGCCCGACGTCGTTCCACCATGTGTGCTGTCCAATGGCGGTGATGTCATGCCACGCCCGACGTTGCCGACCATGTGTGCAGTCCGAAGGAGGTGATGTCATGCCACGACCAATGTTGCCGACCGTGTGTGCTGTCCAAGTGCGATGATGGCATGCCACGCCCGACGTCGTTCGACTGTGTTTGCTGTCCAAGGGCGATGATGGCATGCCACGCCCGACGTCGTTCGACTGTGTTTGCTGTCCAAGGGCGATGATGCCATGCCACACCCGACGTCGTTCGACCGTATTTGCCATCTAAGGGCGATGATGGCATACCATGCCCGACGCCGTCCGATTGTGTGAGCTAGTTGAAAGGCGATGATGGCGTGCCACGCCGGACGTCATTTGACAGTTTGTGCTGCCCAAAGGCAGTGATGGCATACCACGCCCGATGTCATTCGACCGTGCGTGCTGCCCAAAGGCGATGATGGCATGCCACGCCTGACGTCGTTCGACCGTATTTGTCGTCCAAGGGCAATGATGGCATGCCATGCCTGACGCCGTCCGATTGTGTGAGCTATTCCAAAGGAGAAGATGGCATGCCGCGCCTGACGTCATTCGACTGTTTGTGCTGCCCAAAGGCGATGATGGCATGTCACGCCCGACGTCATCCAACTGTGTGTGTTGTCCTAGGGCTGCGATGTCATGCCACACTCGTCGTTGCCGACTGTGCGTGATGTTCAAGGGCGGTGATGTCATGCTACGCCCAACGTCGTTTGACCGTGTGTGCGATCAAAGCGGTGATATAATAGCGAGCCCGGCGTCGTTCGGCCGTGTGTCTTTGTCGAGGGCCGTGATGGAATGCCACGCCCGGCGTTGTCCGACTACGTAATGCTGTCTAAGGGCGATGTTGGCATGCCACGCCGAAGTCGTTCGACCGTCTATGCTGCCCAAAGGCAATGATGGCATGCCACGCCCGATGTCGTCTTACCGTGTGTTCTGTTATATGGAGGTGATGGCATGCCGCGCCCGACGTCGTTCGGCAGTGTTTGCCGTCCAAGGGCGATAATGGCATGCCATGCTCGACGCCGTCTGACTGTGTCAGCTAGTCCAATGGCGATGATGGCATGCCACTATCGACGTCGTTCGACCTTGTTTGCCGTCCAAGGGATATGATGGCATGCCACGCCCTACGTCGTTCTACCATGTGTGCTGTCAAAAGGCAGTGATGTCATGCCACGCTTGACGTTGTTCAACCGTGTTTGCCATCCATGGGCTATAATAGCATGCCACGCCCGACGTCGTTCAACCGTGTGTGCTGTCCAAAGGCTGTGATGTCATGCCACGCTCGACGTAGTCCGACCGTGTGTGCTTTCTAAGGGAGGTGATGTCATGCCATGCCCGACGTTTCCGACTGTGTGTGCTGTCCAAGGGCGGTGATGTCATGCCACGACCGACGTCGTCCGACCATGCGTGCAGTCCAAGGGCGGTGGTATAATGCCACGCCCGACATCGTCCGACTGTGTGTGTTGTCCAAGGGCCGTGATGGCATGCCACGCCCGACGTTGTCCGACCGTGTGTGCTCTCTTAGGGCGGTGATGGCATGCCATGCGCGATGTCGTTCGATCGTCTGTGCTGCCCAAAGGCGATAATGGCATGCCACACCCGACGTCGTCTGACCGTTTGTGCTATCCTAAGGCGGTGATGGCATGCCACGCCCAACGTCGTTCGACCATGTTTGTCGTCCAAGGGCGATAATGGCATGCCACGCCCGACGCCGTCCGAGTGTGTCAGCTAGTCTAAAGGCGATGATGGCATGCCACTCGGCGATCGCCGACCGTGTTTGCCGTCGAGGATATGATGGCATGCCACGCCCGGCGTCATTCTGATGTGTGCTGTCCAAAGTCGGTGATGTCATGCCACGCCCGATGTCATCCGACCGTGTGTCTGTCGAAGCGTGATGGCATGCCCGCCAACGTCGTCGACCGTGTGTCTTTGTCAAGGCGGTGGCATGCCATGCACGATGTCGTTCGACCGTCTGTGCCGCCCAAAGGCGATGATGGCATGCCCCGGCCGACATCGTTTCACCATCTGTGCTGCCCAAAGGAAGATGGCATGCCATGCCCGACGTCGTCCGTATGTCGGCTAGTCCAAAAGCGATGATGGCATGCGGCGCCCGATGTCGTCCGGCCGTGTCGGCTAGTCCAAAGCGATGATGGCATGCCACGCCCGGCGTTGTCCGGCGGTGTCTGTTGTCAAAGGCTATGATTTCATTCCACGCCCGATGCAATCTAACCGTGCATGCTACCCAAAGGCGATGATGGCATACCACGCCATCGATGTTACGACCGTGTGTGCCATCAAAAGCGGTGATGGCATGCCACGCCCGATGTTGTTCGGCCGTGTTTGCCATCGAAGCGATGATGGCATGCCATGCCCGACACCGTCCGATCGTAATACGCTAGTCCTAAGGCGATGATGGCATGCGAGGCTTCACGTCATTTAATCGTGTTTGCCATCAAAAGGCGATGATGGCATGCCACGCCCGACGTTGTCCGACCGTATGTGCTGTCCTAAGGATATGATGGCATGCTACGCCAGATGTCCTTCGACCGTGTTTGCCGTCCAAGGGCGATAGTGGCATGCCACGCCCGACGCCGTCTGACTGTGTCAGCTAATCCAAAAGCGATGATGGCATGCCACGCCCGACGTCGTTCAATCGTGTTTACCGTCCAAGGGCTATGATGGCATGCCATGTGCGACGTCGTTCGACCGTGTGTGCTGGGCAATGGACATGATGGCATGCCACACCCGACGTCGTTTGATCATGTGTGTTGTCCAAAGGCTATGATGGCATGCCACACCCGAAGTCATTCGACCGTGTGTGCTGCCCAAAGACGATGATGGCATGCCTCGCCCGACCTCGTTCGACCGTGTGTCTGTCAAAAGCGGTGATGTCATGCCACGCCCGACGGCGTTCGACCATGTTTGCTGTCAAGGGCTATGATGACATGCCACTTCCGACATCGTTCGATTGTGTTGGCCCGTCCAAGGGCGATGATGGCATGTCACGCCCGATGCCGTCAGACCGTCTGTGCTGCCTAAGGGCGAAAGTGGCATGTCACGCCCGATGTCGTCAGACTGTCTGTGTTGTCCAATGGCGGTGATTTCATGTAATGCCCGACGTTGCCGACCGTGTGTGCTGTCCAAGTGAGGTGATGTCATGCCATGACCAACGTTGCCGACCGTGTGTGCGGTCCAAGGGCGATGATGGCATACCACGCCCGACGTCGTTCGATCGTATTTGCTGTCCAAGGGCGATGATGGCATGCCATGCCTGACGTCGTTCGACAAATTGTGCTGCCCAAAGGCGGTGATGGAATGCCACGCCTGACATTCCCGACCGTGGGTGCCTCCCAAAGGCGGTGATGGCATCGCACGCCCGACGTCGTTTGACCGTATTTACCGTCCACGGGAAATGATGGCATGCCATGGCTGACGTCGTCCTATTGTGTGAGCTAGTCCAAAGGCGATGATTGCATGCCATGCCCGATGTCGTTCGACTATTTGTTCTGCCCAAAAGCGATTATGGCATGCCACGCCTGACGTCATCCGACCGTGTGTGTTGTCCAAGGGCGGTGATGTCATGCCACGCTCAACGTTGCTGACCGTGTGTGTTGTCCAAGGGCGGTGATGTCATGCCACGCCCGATGTCGTCCGACCGTGCGTGATGTTCAAAGGCAGTGATGTCATGCCACGCTCGACGTAGTCCGACCGTGTGTGCTGTCCAAGGGCTGTGATGTCATGCCACGCGCGACGTCGTCCGACCGTGTGTGGTGTCCAAGGGCGATGTCATGCCACGCGCGACATCGTCCGACCGTGCTTGCAATCGAAGCGGTGATGTCACGCCACGCCCGGCGTCATCCAAGCGTGTGTCTTTGTCAAAGTCGTGATGGCATGCCACGCTCGACATCGTCTGACCGTGTGTGCTGTTCAAGGGCGGTGATGGCATACCACACCTGATGTCGTTCGACCATCTGTGCCGCCCAACGGCGATGATGGCATGCCACGCCCGATGTCGTCTGATCGTGTGTGCTGTCCTAAGGCGTTGATGGCATGTCATGCACGAAGTCGTTTGACAGTTGTTTGCCGTTAAAATTTAGATGATGGCATGCCACCCCTGACGCCGTCCTACTGTGTCAGATAGTCCGAAGGCGATGATGGTATGCCATGCTTGACGTTGATCGACCGTGTTTGCCGTCCAAGGGGTATGATGGCAAGCAACACCTGACGTTGTTCGACCCTATTTGTTGTCCAAGGGCTATGATGGCATGCCACGCCTGACATCGTTCGACAATATGCGCTGCCCAAAGGCGGTGATGGCATGCCCTACCCGATGTAGTCCGACCACCTATGTTGTCCAAGCACGGTGATGTCATCCATGAACGATGCCGTCCGACCGTGTGTGTTGTCCAATGGCGGTGATGTCATGCCATGCCGATGTTGCCACTGTGTGTGCTATCCAAGGGAGGTGATGTCATGCCACGACCGACGTTGCCGACCGTGTGTACTGTCCAAGGGCGATGATAGCATGCCACGCCCGAAGTCGTTCGACCGTGTTTGCTGTCCAAGGGTGATGATGGCAAGCCACGCCCGACGCCGTCCGACTGTGTGAGCTAGTCCAAAGGCTATGATAGCATCCCACGCCCGACGTCGTTCGACCGTTTGTGTTGTCCAAAGGCGGTGATGTCATGCCACGCCCGACGTCCTTCGACCGTGCGTGCTGCCCAAAGGCGATGATGGCATGCCATTCCCGACGTCGTTCGACCGTGTTTGCCGTCCAAGGGCGATGATGGCATGCCATGCCCGATGTCGTCCGATTGTGTGAGCTAGTCCACATGCGATGATGGCATGCCACACCCGATGTCATTCGACTGTTTGTGCTACACAAAGGCGATGATGGCATGCCAAGCCCGACGTCGTCCGACCGTGTGTGCTGTCTAAGGGCGGTGATGTCATGCCACGCCCGACGTTGCCGACCGTGTGTGCTGTCTAAAGGCGGTGATGTCATTCCACGACCGATGTCCTCCGACCGTGCGTGCAGTCCAAGGGCGGTGATATAATGCCACGCCTAACGTCGTCCGACCGTGTGTGCCGTCCAAGGGCGTTGATGATATGACACGCCCGACGTCTTTCGACCGTCTATGCTGCCCAAAGGGGATGATGGCATGCCACACCCGACGTCGTCTGACCGTGTTTAGTGTCCTAAGGCAGTGATGGCATGCCACGCCCAGAGTCTTTCGACCGTGTTTGCCATCCAGGGTCGATAATGGCATGCCACGCCCGATGCCGTCCGACTGTATCAGCTATTCCAAAGGCGATGAAGGCATGAAACTCCCGACGTCGTTCGACCGTGTTTGCCGTCCAAAAGATATGATGGCATGCCACAACCGACATCGTTCCACCGTGTGTGCTGTCCAAAGACGGTTATGGCATGCCTCGCCTGACGTCGTTCGACCGTGTTTTCCATCCAAGGGCTATGAAGGCATCCGCGCCCGACATTGTTATTGTGTGTCGAACAAAGGTGGTGATGTCATGCCACGCCCGACGTCGTCCGACCTTTGTCTTGTCTTAGGGCCGTGATGGCATGCCACGCCCGACGTCGTCGACCGTGTGTGCTTTCAAGGCGGTGATGGCATGCCACGCCCGGCGTCGTCCGGCCGTGTGTTACGTCAATGGCGACGGTGGCATGCCACGGCCGACGTCGTTCAACCGTGTTTGCCGTCCAAGGGAGATGTTGGCATGTCACGCCCGACGTCGTTTGACCGTGTGTGATGTCCTAAGGTGGTGATGTTATGCCACGCCCGACGTAGACTGACCGTGTGTGCTGCCAAAGGGAGGTGATGTCATGCCACGCATGACGTCATCCGACCGTGTGTCTTTATCTAGAAGCGGTGATATCAGTCACGCTCGGCGTTTCCAAGCGTGTGTGCTTTGTCAGGGCGGTGATGTCATGCCACGCCCGACATTGCGGATCGTGTGTCTTTGTCAAGGTGGTGATGTCATGCAACCCCGACATCGTCCGATCGTCGCGTCTTTGTCAAAGCCCGATGTCATGCAACGCCCGGCGGTATCGGCTGTCTTTGTCAAGGAGATGATGGCATGCCATGCCCGATGTCGTCTGACCATCTGTGCTGCCCAAGGTCAAAGATGGCATGCCACGCCCGACATCGTCCGACTATGTCAGGTAGTCCAAAAGCAATGATGGCATGCGACGCCTTGCGTCGTCCATCCGCTGAGCTAGTCCAAAGGCGATGATGGCATGCCACGCCCGACGTTGCCGACCGTGTGTGCTGTCCTAGGGCGGTGATGTCATGCCACGACCGACGTCCTCCGACCATGCGTGCAGTCCAAGGGTGGTGATATAATGCCACACCGGACGTCGTTCGACCGTGTGTGCCCTCCAAGGGCGGTGATGAAATGCCACGCCCGACGTCTTTCGACCGTCTGTGCTACCCAAAGGTGATGATGGAATGCCACACCCAACGTCGTCTGACCGTGTTTGCTGTCCTAAGGCGGTGATGGCATGCCACGCCCAACGTCTTTCGACCGTGTTTGCCGTCCAGGGGCGATAATGGCATGCCACGCCCGACGTCGTCCGACTGTATCAGCAAGTCTAAAGGCGATGAAGGCATGACACTCCCGACGTCGTTCGACAGTGTTTGCTGTCCAAAGGATATGATGGCATGCCACGCCCGACATCGTTCGACCGTGTGTGCTGTCCAAAGACGGTGATGGCATGCCTCACCTGACGTCGTTCGACTGTGTTTGCCTTCCAAGGGATATGATGGCATCCCACGCCCGACGTTGTTCGACTGTGTGTGCTGTCCAAAGGCGGTGATATCATGCCACGCGCGACGTCGTACGATCGTGTGTGCTGTCTTAGGGCCGTGATAACATGCCACGCCCGACGTCGTCTGACCGTGTGTGCTTTCCAAGGGCGGTGATGGCATGCCACGCCTGATGTCGTTCGACCGTTTGTGCCGCCCTAAGGCGATGATGGCATGCCACGCCCGACGTCGTCCGACTGTGTGTTCTGTCCAAAGGCAACGATGTCATGCCACGACCGACGTCGTTCAACCGTGTTTGCCGTCCAAGGGAGATGTTGGCATGCCACGCCCGACGTCGTCTGACCGTGTGTGATGTCCTAAGGTGGTGATGTTATGCCAGGCCCGACGTAGTCTGACCGTGTGTGCTGCCAAAGGGAGGTGATGTAATGCCACGCACGACGTCGTCCGACCGTGTGTGCTTTCTAAGGGCGGTGATATTATGTCACGCCTGACGTTTCCAACTATGTGTGCTGTCCAAGGGCCGTGATGTCATGCCATGCCCGACATTGCCGGTCGTGTGTGCTGTCCAAGGGTGGTGATGTCATGCCACCCCCGATGTCATCCGACCGTGCGTGCTGTCCAAGGGCGGTGATGTCATGCAACGCCCGACGACTGTCGACCGCCTGTGCTGTCCAAGGGCGATGATGGCATTCCACGCCCGATGCCGTCTGACCATCAGTGCTGCCAAAGGTCAAAGATGGCATGCCATGCCCGACGTCGTCCGACTATGTCAGCTAGTCCAAAAGCGATGATGGCATGCGACGCCCGATGTCGTCCGACTGTTTCAGCTAGTCCAAAGGCGATGATGGCATGCCACGCCCGACATCGTCCTACCGTGTGTGTTGTCCAAAGGCTATGATGGCATTCCACGCCCGTTGCCGTCCGATCGTCTGTCGCCCAAAGCGATGATGGCATGCCATGCTCGACGTGTTCCGACCATGTGTGTTGTCCAAAGGCGGTGATGGCATGCCACGCCCGACGTCGTTCGACCGTGTTTTCCATCCAAGGGCGATGATGGCATGACATGCTCGACGCCCTTCGACTGTGTCTGCTAGTCCAAAGGCGATGATAGCATGGCAGGCTCGACATCGTTTAATCATGTTTGCCGTCCAAAGGCGATGATGGCATGCCACGCCCGACGTCGTCCGACCGTGTGAGCTGTCCAAGGGCTATGATGGCATTCCATGCCAGATGCCGTCTGACCGTCTGTGCTGCCCAAAGGTGATGATGGCATGCCGCGTCCGACGTCGTCCGACAGTGTGTGCTGTCCAAAGGCGGTGATGGCATGCCATGCCCGACGTCCTTCGACCGTGCGTGTTTCCCAAAGGTGATGATGGCATTCCACGCAGCGTCGTTCGACCGTATTTGCTGTCCAAGGGCGATGATTGCATGCCATGCTAGACGCCGTCCGATTGTGTGAGCTAGTTCAAAAGCGGTGATTGCATGCCACGCCCGACGTCGTTCGACTATTTGTGCTGCCCAAAGGCGATGATGGCATGCCACGCTCGACGTCTGACCGTGTGTGCTGTCCATGGGCGGTGATGTCATGCCACTCTCGACGTTGCCGACCGTGTGTGCTGTCCATGGGCGGTGATGTCATGCCACACTCGACGTTGCCGACCGTGTGTGCTGTCCAAGGGCGGTGATGTCATGCCACGACCGACGTCGTCTGACCGTGCGTGCAGTCCAAGAGCGGTGATATAATGACATGCCCCACGTCGTCCGACCGTGTGTGCTGTCCAAAGGCCGTGATGGCATGCCACGTCCGACGTCGTCCAACCGTGTGTGCTGTCTAAGGGCAGTGATGGCATGCCACGACTGACGTCGTTCGAGCGTCTGTGCTTCCCAAAGGCGATGATGGCATGCCACGCCCGACGTCGTTTGACCGTGTGTGCTGTCCTTAGGCAGTGATGGCATGCCACGCCCAATGTCGTTAAACCATGATTGTCGTCCAAGGGCGATAATGGCATGCCACGCCCGACGCCGTCCGACGGTGTTAGCTAGACCAAAGGAAATGATGGCATGCCACGCCCGATGTCATTCGACCGTGTGTGCTGTCCAAAGGCGGTGATATCATGCCACGCCTGACGTTGTTCGATCGTGTTTGCCATCCAAGGGCTATGATAGCATGCCACGCCCGACGTCATTCGACCGTGTGTGCTGTCCAAAGGCAGTGATGTCATGCCACGCCCGACGTCATCCGACCGTGTGTGGTGTCCAAGAGCAGTGATGTCATGTCACGCCTGACATCGTCCGATCATGTGTGCAGTCCAAGGGACGTGATGGCATGCCACGCCTGACATCGTCTGACCGTGTGTGCTGTCCAAGGGCTGTGATGGCATGCCACGCTTGATGTCGTTCGGTATGCGTGCCGCTCAAAGGCGATGATGGCATGCCACGCTCGACGTCGTCCGACCGTGTGTGCTGTCCTACGCCGGTGATGGCATGTCATGCCCGACGTCATTCGACCGTTGTTTGCCGTCCAAATTGAGATGATGGCATGCCACGCGTCGGCGCCGTCAAGCGTGTCGGCTAGTCCAAAGCGGCGATGGCATGCCATGCTCAACGTCGTTCGAGCGTGTTTGCCATCCAAGGCTACGATGGCAAGCAACGCCCGATGTCGTTTGATCGTGCTTGTTGTCCAAGGGCTATGATGACATGCCACGCCTGACGTCGTTCGACCGTGTGTGCTGCCCAAAAGCGATTAAGGCATGCCATGCCCAACGTCGTTCGACTGTGTGTGCTGTCCAAAGGCGGTGATGGCATGCCCTTCCCGACGTCGTTCGATTGTGAGGGTTGTCCAAGGGCGGTGATGGAATGCCACGCCCAACGTCGTTCGACAGTCTGTGATGCCCAATGGCAATGATGGCATGCCACGCCCGATGTTGTCCGACCGTGTGTGCTATCCTAAAGCTGTGATGGCATGCCACGCCCGACGTCCTTCGACCGTGCTTGCAGTCCAAGGGCGATAATGGAATGCCACGCCCGACGCCGCCGTCCGCGTGTCAGCTAGTCTAAAGGCGATGATGGCATGCCACGTCCGACGTCGTTCTACCGTGTTTGCCGTCCAAGGGTTATGATGGCATGCCACGCCCGACGTCGTTCGACCGTGTGTCCTATCCAAGGGACATTATGGCATGCCATGCCCGATGTCGTTCGATCGTGTGTGCTGTCCAAAGGTGGTGATAGAAAGCCACGCCCGACGTCCTTTCACCATGTTTGCTGTCCTAGGGCTATGATGGCATGCCACGCCTGACGTCCTTCGAGCGTGTGTGCTTCCCAAAGACGATGATAGCATGCCACGCCCGACTTCGTTCGACTGTGTGTGCTGTCCAAAGGCGATGATGTCATGCCACGCCCGACGTCTTTTGATCGTGTGTGCTACCCAAAGGCGATGATGGCATGCCACTCCTGACATCGTTCGGCCGTGTTTCTTGTCGAGGCGATGATGGCATGCTACGCCTGACATCGTTCGATCGTGTTTGTCGTCCAAGGGCGATGATGACATGTCCCGCCCGACGCCGTCTGATTGTCTGTGCCGCCCAAGGGCGAAGATGGCATGTCACGTCGGATGTCGTCCGACCGTCTGTGTTGTTCAAGCGTGGTGATGTCTGCCACGCTCGACGCCGTCCCACCGTGTGTGCGGTACAATGGCGGTGATTTCATTCCACGCCCGACGTTGCCGACCGTGTGTGCTGTCCAAGGGAGGTGATGTCATGCCACAACCGACGTTGCCGACCGTGTGTGCTGTCCAAGGTCGATGATGGCATGCCACGCCCGATGTCGTTCGATCGTGTTTGTTGTCGAAGAGCGATGATAACATGCCACGCCCGACGCCGTCTGACTGTGTGAGCTAGTTCAAAGGCGATGATGGCATGCCACGCCCGACGTTGTTTGATAGTTTGTGCTGCCCAAAGGCGGTGATGGCATGCCACGCCCAACGTCCTTCGACCGTGCGTGCTTCCCAAAGGCGATGATGGCATTCCACGCCTGACATCGTTCGACCGTATTTGCCGTCCAAGGGCGATGATTGCATGCCATGCTCGACGCCGTCCGATTGTGTGAGCTAGTCCAAAAGCGGTGATTGCATGCCACGCCCGACGTCGTTCGACTGTTTGTGCTGCCCAAAGGCGATGATGGCATGCCACGCCCGATGTCGTCCGACCGTGTGTGTTGTCCAAGGGCGGTGATGTCATGCCACGCCCGACATCGTTTGATCATGCTTGATGTTCAAGGGAGGTGATGTCATGCCACGCCCAACGTCATTCAACTATGTGTGCTGTCAAAGAACGGTGATGTCATGCCACGACCGACGTCGTCTGACCGTGCGTGCAGTCCAAGGGCGGTGATATAATGACACACCCGACGTCGTCCGACCGTGTGTGCTGTCCAAGGGTTGTGATGGCATGCCACGCCCGATGTCGTTTGACCGTGTATGCTGTCTAAGGGCAGTGATGACATGCCAAGCCCGACATCGTTTGACCGTGTTTGCCGTCCAAAGGCGATAATGGCATTCCACGCCTGACGCCGTCCGACTGTGTCAGCTAGACCAAAGGCAATGATGGCATGCCACTCCCGACGTCATTCGACCGTGTTTGTCGTCCAAGGGATATGATGGCATGCCACGCCCGATGTCGTTCGACCGTGTGTGCTGTCCAAAGGCGGTGATGGCATGCCACACCTGACTTCGTTTGACTGTGTTTGCCATCCAAGGTCTATGATAGCATGCCACGCCTGACGTCATTCGACCGTGTGTGCTGTCCAAAGGCGGTGATGTCATGCCACACTAGACGTAGTCCGACCGTGTGTGCTGTCCAAGGCCGGTGATGTCATGCCATACCCGACGTCGTCCAACAGTTTGTGCTACCCAAAGGCGATGATGGCATTCCACGCCCGACGTCGTCCGACCGTGCGTGATGTTCAAGGGCGGTGATGTCATGCCACGACCGACGTCGTCTGACCGTGCGTGCAGTCCAAGGGCGGTGATATAATGACACGCCCGACGTCGTTCGACCGTGTGTGCTGTCCAAGGGCCGTGATGGCATGCCACGCCCGACATCGTTCGACCGTGTGTGCTGTCTAAGGGCAGTGATGGCATGCCACGCCCGACGTTGTTCGACTGTCTGTGCTACCCAAAGGCGATGATGGCATGCCACGCCCAACGTCGTTCGACCGTGTTTGCCATCCAAGGGCTATGATTGCATGCCACGCCCGACGTCGTTCGATCGTGTGTGCTGTCCAAAGGCGGTGATGTCATACCACGCCCGACGTAGTCCAACCGTGTGTGCTTTCCAAGGGAGGTGATGTTATGCCACGCCCGACGTTGTTCAAACGTGTGTGGTATCCAAGCGGTGATGTCATGCCACGCTGGACGTCGTCTGACCATGCGTGCAGTCCAAGGGCGGTGATGTCATGCCACGCCCGATGTCATCCGACCGTGTGTGCTGTGCAAGGGCCGTGATGGCATGCCACGCCCAACATCGTCTGACCGTGTGTGCTGTCCAAGGGTGGAGGTGGCATGCCACGCCTGATGTCGTTCGACCTACTGTGCCACCCAAAGGCGATGATGGCATGCCACGCCCGACGTCATTCGACCCTGTGTGTTGTCCTAAGGCGGTGATGGCATGCCATGCCCGACGTCGTTTGACCGTTGTTTGCCGTCCAAATTGCGATGATGGCATGCCACTCCTGACGTCGTTCGACCCTCTGTGCTTCCCAAAGGCAATGATGGCATGCCACGCCCGACGTCGTCTGATCGTGTGTGCCGTCCAAGGGCGATAATGGCATGCCACGCCCGACGCCGTCAGACTGTGTCAGCTAGCCCAAAGGCGATGATGACATGCCACTCCTAACATCGTTCGACCATGTTTTCCATCCAAGGGCTATGATGGCATGCCACGCCCGACGTCGTTCGACCGTGTGTGTTTTCCAAAGGCGGTGATGTCATGCCACGCCCGACGTCATCCGACCGTGTGTGCTGTCTAAGGGCCGTGATGGCATGCCATGCCCACGTCGTCTGACCGTCTGTGTTGTCCAAGGGCGGTGATGGCATGCCACGCCTGATGTCGTTCGACCGTCTGTGCCGCCCAAAGGCAATGATGGCATGCCACGCCCGACGTCGTCCAACCGTGTCTGCTGTTCAAGGGCTATGATGGCATGCCACGCCCGATGTCGTTCGACCGTCTGTGCTGCCCAAAGGCGATGATGGCATGCCACGCACGACGTCGTCCGACCGTGTGTGGTGTCCAAAGGCGGTGATGGCATGCCACGCTGACATCGTTCAACCGTGTGTGCTGTGCAAGGGCCATAATGACATATCACGCCCGACGTCATTCGACCGTGTGTGCAGTCCAAAGGCTATGATGGCATGCCACACCCGACGTTGTTCGACCGTGTGTGTTGTCCAAAGGCGGTGATGTCATGGCACGCCCGACGTCGTTCCACCGTGTTTTCTATCCAAGGGCTATGATGGCATGCCACGCCCGACATCGTTCGACCGTATTTGCCGTCAAAGGGCGATGATGGCATGCCACGCCCGACGCTGTTCGACCATCTATGCTGCGCAAGGGCGAAGATGTCATATCACTCCCGATGTCGTCCGACTGTCTGTTTTATCCAAGTGCGGTGATGCCTGCCATGCCCGATGTCGATCCACCATGTGTGCTGTCCAATGGCGGTGATGTCATGCCACGCCCGACGTTGTCGACCGTGTGTGCAGTCCAAAAGAGGTGATGTCATGCCACGACCGACGTTGCCGACGGTGTGTGCTGTCCAAGGGCGATGATGGCATGCCACGCCCGACGTCGTTTGACTGTGTTTGATGTCCAAGGGCGATGATGCCTTGCCACATAAGACGTCGTTCGATTGTATTTGCCGTCCAAGGGCGATGATGGCATGCCATGCCCGACGCGTCCGATTGTGTGAGCTAGTTGAAAGGCGATGATGGTGTGCCACGCACGACGTCATTCGACAGTTTGTGCTGCCCAAAGGCGGTGATGGCATGCCACGCCCGATGTCCTTCGACCGTGCGTGCTGCCCAAAGGCGATGATGTCATGCCACGCCCAACGTTGTTCGACCGTATTTGCCGTCCAAGGGCAATGATGGCATGCCTTGCCTGACGCCGTCCGATTGTGTGAGCTAGTCCAAAGGAGATGAGGGCATGCCGCGCCCGACGTCATTCGACTGTTTGTGCTGCCCAAAGGCGATGATGGCATGTCGTGCCCGACGTCGTCCGACTGTGTGTGTTGTCCCAGGGCTGCGATGTCATGCCACGCTCGACGTTGGCGACTGTGCGTGATGTTCAAGGGCGGTGATGTCATGCTACGCCCAACGTCGTTTGATCGTGTGTGAAGTCCAAGGGTGGTGATATAATGACAGGCCCGACGTCGTTCGACTGTGTGTGCTGTCCAAGGGCCGTGATGGAATGCCACGCCCGACGTTGTTCGACTGTGTGTGCCTGTCTAAGGGCGACGTTGGCATGCCACGCCGACGTCGTTAGACCGTCTATGCTGCCCAAAGGCAATGATGGCATGCCACGCTCGATGTCGTCTTACCATGTTTGCTGTTTTAAGGCGGTGATGGCATGCCACGCCTGACGTCGTTCCACCGTGTTTGCCGTCCAAGGGCGATAATGGCATGCCACGCCCGACGTCATCTGACTGTGTCAGCCCGTCCAAGGGATATGATGGCATGCCACGCCCGACGTCGTTCTACCGTGTGTGCTGTCAAAAGGCGGTGATGGCATGCCACGCTTGACGTTGTTCGACCGTGTTTGCCATCCATGGGCTATGATGGCATGCCACTCCCGACGTCGTTCAACCGTGTGTGCTGTCCAAAGGCAGTGATGTCATGCCACGCTCGACGTAGTCTGACCGTGTGTGCTTTCCAAGGGAGGTGATGCCATGCCATGCCCGACGTCTATCAACCGTATGTGGTGTCCAAGGGCGGTGATGTCATGCCAAGGCTGACGTCGTCCGACCGTGGGTGCAGTCCAAGGGCGGTGATGTCATGCCCCGCCCGATGTCATCTGACCGTGTGTGCTGTCCAAGGGCCGTGATGGCATGCCACGCCCGACGTCGTCCGACCGTGTGTTGTGTCTAAGGGCGGTGTTGGCATGCCACGCCCGACGTTGTTTGACTGTATATGCTGCCCAAAGGCAATGATGGCATGCCACACCTGATGTCGTCTGACCGTGTGTGCTGTCCTAAGGCGGTTATGGCATGCAACGCCCGATGTCGTTTGACCGGTTTTGCCGTCTAAGGGCGATAATTGCATGCCACGCCCGACGCCGTCTGACTGTGTCAGCTAGTCCGATGGCGATGATGGCATTCCACACCCGACGTTGTTCGACCTTGTTTGCCGTCCAAGGGATATGACGGCATGCCACGCCCGATGTCGTTCTACCGTGTGTGCTTTCCGATAGCAGTGATGGCATGCCACGCTTTACGTCGTTCGACCGTGTTTGCCATCCAAGGGCTATGATGGCATGCCACGCCCGACGTCGTTCGATCGTGTGTGCTGTCCAAAGGCGATGATGTCATACCACGCCCGACGTAGTCCAACCGTGTGTGCTGTCCAAGGGAGGTGATGTTATGCCACGCCCGACGTTGTTCAACCGTGTGTGGTGTCCAAGGGCGGTGATGTCATGCCACGCCTGACGTCGTTTGACCATGCGTGCAGTCCAAGGGCGGTGATGTCATGCCACGCCCGATGTCATCCGACCGTGTGTGCTGTGCAAGGGCCGTGATGGCATGCCACGCCCAACATCGTCTGACCGTGTGTGCTGTCCAAGGGCGGAGGTGGCATGCCACGCCTGATGTCGTTCGACCGACTGTGCCACCCAAAGGCGATGATGGCATGCCACGCCCGACGTCATTCGACCCTGTGTGTTGTCCTAAGGCGGTGATGGCATGCCATGCCCGACGTCGTTTGACCATTGTTTGCCGTCCAAATTGCGATGATGGCATGCCACTCCTGACGTCGTTCGACCTTGTTTGCCGTCCAAGGGCTATGATGGCAAGCAACGCCCGACGTCGTTCGACCATGTTTGTTGTCCAAGGGCTATGATGGCATGCCACGCCTCACATTGTTTGACCGTGTGTGCCGCCCAAAGGCGATTAAGGCATGCCATGCGTGACGTCGTTGGACTGTGTGTGCTGTCCAAAGGCGGTGATGGCATGCCCTGCCTGATGTAGTCCGACCGTCTGTGCTGTCCAAGGGCGGTGATGTCAGCCACGCCCGACGCTGTCAGATCGTGTGTGTTGTCTAGTGGCGGTGATGTCATGCCACGCCCGACGTTGCCGACCGTGTGTAATGTCCAAGGGAGGTGATGTCATGCCACGACCGACGTTGCCGACCGTGTGTGTTGTCCAAGGGCGATGATGGCATGCCACGCCCAACATCCTTCGACCGTGCGTGCTGCCCTAAGGCGATTATGGCATGCCACGCCTGACGATGATGGCATGCCACGCCTGACATCATTCGACCGTTTTTGCCTTCCAAGGGTGATGATGGCATGCCACGCCCGATGGCGTCCGATCGTCTGTGCTGCCCAAGGGCGAAGATGGAATGTCATGCTAGATGTAGTCCGACCGTCTTTGCTATCCAAGCGCGGTGATGTCAGCCACGCCTGACGTCGTCCGACTATGTGTGCTGTCCAATGGCGGTGATGTCATGCCACACCCGACGTTGCCGACCGCGTGTGCTGTCCAAGGGAGGTGATGTCATGCCAGGACCGATGTTGCCGACCGTGTGTGCTGTCAAAGGGCGATGATAGCATGCCACGCTCGACGTCGTTCGACCTAGTTTGCTTCCAAGGGAGATGATGGCATGCCACGCCCAGTGCCGTCCGACTGTGTGAGCCAGTCCGAAGGCGACAATGGCTTGCCACGCCCGATGTCGTTAGACTATTTGTGTTTTCCAAAGGCGGTGATGTCATGCCATGCCCGACGTCCTTCGACCGTGCGTGCTGCCCAAAGGCGATGATCGCATGCCACGCCTGAAATTGTTCGACCGTGTTTACCGTCCAAGGGCGATGATGGCATGCCATGCCCGACGTCGTCCAATTTTGAAAGCTAGTCCAAAGGCGATGATGGCATGCCACGCCCGACGTCGTTCGACTATTTGTGTTATGCAAAGGCGGTGATGTCATGCCATGCCCGACGTCCTTCGACCGTGAGTGCTGCCCAAAATGCGATAATGGCATGTCACGCCTGAAGACGTTCCACCGTGTTTGCCATCCAAGGGCGATGATGGCATGCCATGCCCGACGTCGTCCGATTGTGTGAGCTAGTCCAAAGGCGATGATGGCATGCCACACCCGACGTCGTTCAACTGTTTGTGCTGCCCAAAGGCGTTGATGGCATGCGCGCTGGCGTTACCGACCATATGTGCTTTGTCAGAGGCGGTGATGTCATGCCACGCCCGACGTCGTCCGATCATGCGTACAGTTCAAGGGCGGTGATGTCACGCCACGCCCTACGTCGTTCGACCGTGTGTGCTGTCCAAGGGCGGTCATGTCATGCAACGACCGATGTCATCCGACCGTGCGTGTAGTCCAAGGGCGGTGATATAATGCCACGCCCGATGTCGTCCGACCATGTGTGCTGTCCAAGGGTCGTGATGGCATGCCACGCCCGACGTCGTTCGACCGTGTGTGCTGTCTAAGGGAGGTGATGGCATGCCACGCCCGACGTCGTTCGACCGTCTGTGGTGCCCAAAGGCAATGATGGCATGCCACAGTCGACGTCGTCTGACCGTCTGTGTTGTCCTAAGGCGGTGATGGCATGCCACGCCCAACGTCGTTCGATCGTGTTTGCAATCTAAGGGCGATAATGGCATGCCACGCACGACGCCGTCAGACTGTGTCAGCTAGTCCAAAGGCGATGATGGCATGCCACTCCCGACGTCGTTCGTCCGTCTTTGCCGTGAAAGGGATAAGTTGGCATGCCACGCCTGACGTCGTTCGACCTTTTGTGCTGTCCAAAGGTGGTGATGTCATGCCACGTCCGACCGTGTGTGCTTTCCAAGGGCCGTGATGGCATGCCACGCTCGACCGTCTGTGCCGCCCAAAGGCGATGATGGCATGCAACGCCCAACGTCGTCCGACCGTCTGTGCTGTCCAAGGGCTATGATGGCATTCCACGCCCGATGCCGTTTGACCGTTTGTGCTTCCCAAAGGCAACGATGGCATGCCACGCACGACGTCGTCCGACCGTGTATGCTGTCCAAAGGCGGTGATGGCATGCCACGCCCGACATCGTTCGACCGTTTTGCGTCCAAGGGCGATGATGGCATGCCACGCCCGACGTCGTTCGACTGTTTGTACTGCCCAAAGGCGATGATGGCATGCCATGCCCAACGTCGTCTGACCGTGTGTGCTGTCCAAGGGAAGTGATGTCATGCCACGCTCGACGTTGCCGACGGTGCGTGCAGTTCAAAGGCGGTGATGTCATGCAACGCCCAACGTCGTTCGACCGTGTGTACTATCCAAGGGTGGTGATGCCATGCCACGACCGATGTCGTCTGACCGTGCGTGCAGTTCAAGGGCGGTGATATAATGCCACGCCTGACGTCGTCCAACTGTGTGTGCTATCTAAGGGCGGTGATGGCATGCCACGCCCGACGTCGTTTGATCCTCTGTGCTTCCCAAAGGCAATGATGGCATGCCACGCCCGACGTCGTCTGATCGTGTGTGCCGTCCAAGGGCGATAATGGCATGCCACGCCCGACTCCGTCAGACTGTGTCAGCTAGCCCAAAGGCGATGATGACATGCCACTACTGACATCGTTCGACCATGTTTGCCATCCAAGGGCTATGATGGCATGCCACGCCCGACGTCGTTCGACCGTGTGTGTATTCCAAAGGCGGTGATGTCATGCCACGCCCGACGTCGTCCGACCGTGTGTGCTGTCCAAGGGCCGTGATGGCATGCCATGCCCGACGTCGTCTGACCGTCTGTGTTGTCCAAGGGCGGTGATGGCATGCCACGCCTGATGTCGTTCGACCATCTGTGCCGCCCAATGGCAATGATGGCATGCCACGCCCGATGTCATCCAACCGTGTGTGCTGTTCAAGGGCTATGATGGCATGCCACGCCCGATGTCGTCCGACCGTCTGTGCTACCCAAAGGCGATGATGGCATGCCACGCACGACGTCGTCCGACCTTATGTGGTGTCCAAAGGCGATGATGGCATGCCACTCCACACGTTGTTCGACCGTGTTTGGCTCTCCAAGGGCGATGATGGCATGCCATGCCCGACGCCGTCCGACTGTGTCTTCTAGTCCAAAGGCGATACAGGCATGCCAGGTCCGACGTCGTTTGACCGTGTTTGCCATCCAAGGGCTATGATGGCATGCCACGCCCGATGTTGTTCGACCGTGTGTGCTGCCCAAAGGCGATGATGGCCTGTCACGCCCGACGTCGTTCAACCGTGTGTGCTGTCAAAAGGAGGTGATGTCATGCCATGCTCGACGTTGTCTGACCGTGTGTGCTTTCCTAAGGCTGTCATGGCATGCTACGCCCGACGTCCTTCGACCGTGTTTGACGTCCAAGGGCGATAATGGCATGCCACGCCCGACGCCGTCCGACTGTGCCAGCAAGTCTGAAGGCGATGATGTCATGCCACGCCAGACGTCGTTCGACTGTGTTTGCCGTCCAAGGGCTATGATGGCATGCCACGCTGACATCGTTCGACCGTGTGTGCTGTGCAAGGGCCATGATGACATGTCATGCCCGACGTCATTCGACCGTGTGTGCAGTCCAAAGGCTATGATGGCATGCCACACCCGACGTCGTTCGACCGTGTGTGTTGTCCAAAGGCGGTAATGTCATGCCACGCCCGATGTCGTTCGACCGTGTTTTCTATCCAAGGGCTATTATGGCATGCCACGCCCGACATCGTTCGATCGTGTTTGTCGTCAAAGGGAGATGATGGCATGCCACGCCCGATGCTGTTCTACCGTCTATGCTGCGCAAGGGGGAAAATGTCATGTCACTCCCGATGTCGTCTGACCGTCTGTTTTGTCCAAGTGCGGTGATGCCTGCCATGCCCGACGTCGTTCCACCATGTGTGCTGTCCAATGGCGGTGATGTCATGCCACGCCCGACGTTGCCGACCATGTGTGCAGTCCAAAGGAGGTGATGTCCTGCCACGACCAATGTTGCCGACCGTGTGTGCTGTCCAAGTGCGATGATGGCATGCCACGCCCGACGTCGTTTGACTGTGTTTGCTGTCCAAGGGCGATGATGGCATGCCACGCCCGACGTCGTTCGACTGTGTTTGCTGTCCAAGGGCGATGATGCCATGCCACACCCGACGTCGTTCGACCGTATTTGCCATCTAAGGGCGATGATGGCATACCATGCCCGACGCCGTCCGATTGTGTGAGCTAGTTGAAAGGCGATGATGGCGTGCCACGCCGGACGTCATTTGACAGTTTGTGCTGCCCAAAGGCAGTGATGGCATACCACGCCCGATGTCATTCGACCGTGCGTGCTGCCCAAAGGCGATGATGGCATGCCACGCCTGACGTCGTTCGACCGTATTTGTCGTCCAAGGGCAATGATGGCATGCCATGCCTGACGCCGTCCGATTGTGTGAGCTATTCCAAAGGAGATGATGGCATGCCGCGCCTGACGTCATTCGACTGTTTGTGCTGCCCAAAGGCGATGATGGCATGTCACGCCCGACGTCATCCAACTGTGTGTGTTGTCCTAGGGCTGCGATGTCATGCCACACTCGTCGTTGCCGACTGTGCGTGATGTTCAAGGGCGGTGATGTCATGCTACGCCCAACGTCGTTTGACCGTGTGTGCAGTCCAAGGGCGGTGATATAATGACAGGCCCGACGTCGTTCGACCGTGTGTGCTGTCCAAGGGCCGTGATGGAATGCCACGCCCGACGTTGTCCGACTCTGTGTGCCTGTCTAAGGGCGATGTTGGCATGCCACGCCGAAGTCGTTCGACCGTCTATGCTGCCCAAAGGCAATGATGGCATGCCACGCCCGATGTCGTCTTACCGTGTGTTCTGTTATATGGAGGTGATGGCATGCCGCGCCCGACGTCGTTCGGCAGTGTTTGCCGTCCAAGGGCGATAATGGCATGCCATGCTCGACGCCGTCTGACTGTGTCAGCTAGTCCAATGGCGATGATGACATGCCACTATCGACGTCGTTCGACCTTGTTTGCCGTCCAAGGGATATGATGGCATGCCACGCCCTACGTCGTTCTACCGTGTGTGCTGTCAAAAGGCAGTGATGTCATGCCACGCTTGACGTTGTTCAACCGTGTTTGCCATCCATGGGCTATGATAGCATGCCACGCCCGACGTCGTTCAACCGTGTGTGCTGTCCAAAGGCTGTGATGTCATGCCACGCTCGACGTAGTCCGACCGTGTGTGCTTTCTAAGGGAGGTGATGTCATGCCATGCCCGACGTTTCCGACTGTGTGTGCTGTCCAAGGGCGGTGATGTCATGCCACGACCGACGTCGTCCGACCATGCGTGCAGTCCAAGGGCGGTGGTATAATGCCACGCCCGACATCGTCCGACTGTGTGTGTTGTCCAAGGGCCGTGATGGCATGCCACGCCCGACGTTGTCCGACCGTGTGTGCTCTCTTAGGGCGGTGATGGCATGCCATGCGCGATGTCGTTCGATCGTCTGTGCTGCCCAAATGCGATAATGGCATGCCACACCCGACGTCGTCTGACCGTTTGTGCTATCCTAAGGCGGTGATGGCATGCCACGCCCAACGTCGTTCGACCATGTTTGTCGTCCAAGGGCGATAATGGCATGCCACGCCCGACGCCGTCCGAGTTTGTCAGCTAGTCTAAAGGCTATGATGGCATGCCACTCCCGACGTCCTTCGACCGTGTTTGCCGTCCAAGGGATATGATGGCATGCCACGCCCGACGTCATTCTACAGTGTGTGCTGTCCAAAGTCGGTGATGTCATGCCACGCCCGATGTCATCCGACCGTGTGTGCTGTCCAAGGGCCGTGATGGCATGCCACGCCCAACGTCGTCTGACCGTGTGTGCTGTCCAAGGGCAGAGGTGGCATGCCATGCCTGATGTCGTTCGACCGTCTGTGCCGCCCAAAGGCGATGATGGCATGCCACGCCCGACATCGTTTCACCATCTGTGCTGCCCAAAGGAAGATGGCATGCCATGCCCGACGTCGTCCGACTGTGTCAGCTAGTCCAAAAGCGATGATGGCATGCGACGCCCGATGTCGTCCGACCGTGTCAGCTAGTCCAAAGGCGATGATGGCATGCCACGCCCGACGTTGTCCGACGGTGTCTGCTGTCAAAAGGCTATGATTTCATTCCACGCCCGATGCAATCTAACCGTCTGTGCTACCCAAAGGCGATGATGGCATACCACGCCATACGTGTTCTGACCGTGTGTGCCATCCAAAGGCGGTGATGGCATGCCACGCCCGATGTTGTTCGACCGTGTTTGCCATCCAAGGGCGATGATGGCATGCCATGCCCGACACCGTCCGACTGTGTCTGCTAGTCCTAAGGCGATGATGGCATGCGAGGCTTCACGTCATTTAATCGTGTTTGCCATCAAAAGGCGATGATGGCATGCCACGCCCGACGTTGTCCGACCATATGTGTTGTCCTAAGGATATGATGGCATGCTACGCCAGATGTCCTTCGACCGTGTTTGTCGTCCAAGGGCGATAGTGGCATGCCACGCCCGACGCCGTCTGACTGTGTCAGCTAATCCAAAAGCGATGATGGCATGCCACGCCCGACGTCGTTCAATCGTGTTTACCGTCCAAGGGCTATGATGGCATGCCATGCGCGACGTCGTTCGACCGTGTGTGCTGGGCAATGGACATGATGGCATGCCACACCCGACGTCGTTTGATCATGTGTGTTGTCCAAAGGCTATGATGGCATGCCACACCCGAAGTCATTCGACCGTGTGTGCTGCCCAAAGACGATGATGGCATGCCACGCCCGACCTCGTTCGACCGTGTGTCCTGTCCAAAGGCGGTGATGTCATGCCACGCCCGACGACGTTCGACCATGTTTGCTGTCCAAGGGCTATGATGACATGCCACTTCCGACATCGTTCGATTGTGTTTGCCGTCCAAGGGCGATGATGGCATGTCACGCCCGATGCCGTCAGACCGTCTGTGCTGCCTAAGGGCGAAAGTGGCATGTCACGCCCGATGTCGTCAGACTGTCTGTGTTGTCCAATGGCGGTGATTTCATGTAATGCCCGACGTTGCCGACCGTGTGTGCTGTCCAAGTGAGGTGATGTCATGCCATGACCAACGTTGCCGACCGTGTGTGCGGTCCAAGGGCGATTATGGCATACCACGCCCGACGTCGTTCGACCGTATTTGCTGTCCAAGGGCGATGATGGCATGCCATGCCTGACGTCGTTCGACAAATTGTGCTGCCCAAAGGCGGTGATGGAATGCCACGCCTGACATTCTTCGACCGTGCGTGCTTCCCAAAGGCGATGATGGCATTCCACGCCCGACGTCGTTTGACCGTATTTACCGTCCAAGGGAAATGATGGCATGCCATGGCTGACGTCGTCCTATTGTGTGAGCTAGTCCAAAGGCGATGATTGCATGCCATGCCCGATGTCGTTCGACTATTTGTTCTGCCCAAAAGCGATTATGGCATGCCACGCCTGACGTCATCCGACCGTGTGTGTTGTCCAAGGGCGGTGATGTCATGCCACGCTCAACGTTGCTGACCGTGTGTGTTGTCCAAGGGCGGTGATGTCATGCCACGCCCGATATCGTCCGACCGTGCGTGATGTTCAAAGGCAGTGATGTCATGCCACGCTCGACGTAGTCCGACCGTGTGTGCTGTCCAAGGGCTGTGATGTCATGCCACGCGCGACGTCGTCCGACTGTGTGTGGTGTCCAAGGGCGCTGATGTCATGCCACGCCTGACGTCGTCCGACCGTGCTTGCAATCCAAGGGCGGTGATGTCACGCCACGCCCGACGTCATCCAACTGTGTGTGCTGTCCAAGGGTCGTGATGGCATGCCACGCTCGACATCGTCTGACCGTGTGTGCTGTTCAAGGGCGGTGATGGCATGCCACACCTGATGTCGTTCGACCATCTGTGCCGCCCAACGGCGATGATGGCATGCCACGCCCGATGTCGTCTGATCGTGTGTGCTGTCCTAAGGCGTTGATGGCATGTCATGCACGAAGTCGTTTGACAGTTGTTTGCCGTTAAAATTTAGATGATGGCATGCCACCCCTGACGCCGTCCTACTGTGTCAGATAGTCCGAAGGCGATGATGGTATGCCATGCTTGACGTTGATCAACCGTGTTTGCCGTCCAAGGGCTATGATGGCAAGCAACACCTGACGTTGTTCGACCCTATTTGTTGTCCAAGGGCTATGATGGCATGCCACGCCTGACATCGTTCGACAATATGCGCTGCACAAAGGCGGTGATGGCATGCCCTACCCGATGTAGTCCGACCACCTATGTTGTCCAAGCACGGTGATGTCATCCATGAACGATGCCGTCCGACCGTGTGTGTTGTCCAATGGCGGTGATGTCATGCCATGCCGATGTTGCCACTGTGTGTGCTATCCAAGGGAGGTGATGTCATGCCACGACCGACGTTGCCGACCGTGTGTACTGTCCAAGGGCGATGATAGCATGCCACGCGCCCGGTCGTTCGACCGTGTTCTTTGTCGAGGGTGATGATGGCAAGCCACGCCCACGCCGTCCGGCGTGTGAGCTAGTCCAAAGGCTATGATAGCATCCCACGCCCGGCGTCGTTCGACCGTTTGTGTTGTCAAAAGCGGTGATGTCATGCCACGCCCGGCGTCGCCGACCGTGCGTGCGCCCAAAGGCGATGATGGCATGCCATTCCCGACGTCGTTCGACCGTGTTTGCCGTCCAAGGGCGATGATGGCATGCCATGCCCGATGTCGTCCGATTGTGTGAGCTAGTCCACATGCGATGATGGCATGCCACACCCGATGTCATTCGACTGTTTGTGCTACACAAAGGCGATGATGGCATGCCAAGCCCGACGTCGTCCGACCGTGTGTGCTGTCTAAGGGCGGTGATGTCATGCCACGCCCGACGTTGCCGACCGTGTGTGCTGTCTAAGGGCGGTGATGTCATTCCACGACCGATGTCCTCCGACCGTGCGTGCAGTCCAAGGGCGGTGATATAATGCCACGCCTAACGTCGTCCGACCGTGTGTGCCGTCCAAGGGCGTTGATGATATGACACGCCCGACGTCTTTCGACCGTCTATGCTGCCCAAAGGGGATGATGGCATGCCACACCCGACGTCGTCTGACCGTGTTTAGTGTCCTAAGGCAGTGATGGCATGCCACGCCCAGAGTCTTTCGACCGTGTTTGCCATCCAGGGTCGATAATGGCATGCCACGCCCGATGCCGTCCGACTGTATCAGCTATTCCAAAGGCGATGAAGGCATGAAACTCCCGACGTCGTTCGACCGTGTTTGCCGTCCAAAAGATATGATGGCATGCCACAACCGACATCGTTCCACCGTGTGTGCTGTCCAAAGACGGTTATGGCATGCCTCGCCTGACGTCGTTCGACCGTGTTTTCCATCCAAGGGCTATGAAGGCATCCCACGCCCGACATTGTTCGACTGTGTGTGCTGTCCAAAGGTGGTGATGTCATGCCACGCCCGACGTCGTCCGACCTTTTGTGCTGTCTTAGGGCCGTGATGGCATGCCACGCCCGACGTCGTCTGACCGTGTGTGCTTTCCAAGGGCGGTGATGGCATGCCACGCCCGACGTCGTCCGACCGTGTGTTCTGTCCAATGGCGACGGTGTCATGCCACGGCCGACGTCGTTCAACCGTGTTTGCCGTCCAAGGGAGATGTTGGCATGTCACGCCCGACGTCGTTTGACCGTGTGTGATGTCCTAAGGTGGTGATGTTATGCCACGCCCGACGTAGACTGACCGTGTGTGCTGCCAAAGGGAGGTGATGTCATGCCACGCATGACGTCATCCGACCGTGTGTGCTGTCTAAGGGCGGTGATATCAGGTCACGCTCGACGTTTCCAACTGTGTGTGCTGTCCAAGGGCGGTGATGTCATGCCACGCCCGACATTGCGGATCGTGTGTGCTGTCCAAGGGTGGTGATGTCATGCAACCCCCGACATCGTCCGATCGTGCGTCTTTGTCCAAAGCGATGTCATGCAACGCCGACGCATCGGTGTCGGCTGTCTTTGTCAAGGGAGATGATGGCATGCCATGCCCGATGTCGTCTGACCATCTGTGCTGCCCAAGGTCAAAGATGGCATGCCATGCCCGACATCGTCCGACTATGTCAGGTAGTCCAGAAGCGATGATGGCATGCGACGCCCGATGTCGTCCGACTGTTTCAGCTAGTCCAAAGGCGATGATGGCATGCCACGCCCGACGTTGCCGACCGTGTGTGCTGTCCTAGGGCGGTGATGTCATGCCACGACCGACGTCCTCCGACCATGCGTGCAGTCCAAGGGTGGTGATATAATGCCACACCGGACGTCGTTCGACCGTGTGTGCCCTCCAAGGGCGGTGATGAAATGCCACGCCCGACGTCTTTCGACCGTCTGTGCTACCCAAAGGTGATGATGGAATGCCAAACCCAACGTCGTCTGACCGTGTTTGCTGTCCTAAGGCGGTGATGGCATGCCACGCCCAACGTCTTTCGACCGTGTTTGCCGTCCAGGGGCGATAATGGCATGCCACGCCCGACGTCGTCCGACTGTATCAGCAAGTCTAAAGGCGATGAAGGCATGACACTCCCGACGTCGTTCGACAGTGTTTGCTGTCCAAAGGATATGATGGCATGCCACGCCCGACATCGTTCGACCGTGTGTGCTGTCCAAAGACGGTGATGGCATGCCTCACCTGACGTCGTTCGACTGTGTTTGCCTTCCAAGGGATATGATGGCATCCCGCGCCCGACGTTGTTCGACTGTGTGTGCTGTCCAAAGGCGGTGATATCATGCCACGCGCGACGTCGTACGATCGTGTGTGCTGTCTTAGGGCCGTGATAACATGCCACGCCCGACGTCGTCTAACTGTGTGTGCTTTCCAAGGGCGGTGATGGCATGCCACGCCTGATGTCGTTCGACCGTTTGTGCCGCCCTAAGGCGATGATGGCATGCCACGCCCGACGTCGTCCGACTGTGTGTTCTGTCCAATGGCAACGATGTCATGCCACGACCGACATCGTTCAACCGTGTTTGCCGTCCAAGGGAGATGTTGGCATGCCACGCCCGACGTCGTCTGACCGTGTGTGATGTCCTAAGGTGGTGATGTTATGCCAGGCCCGACGTAGTCTGACCGTGTGTCTTTGCCAAAGGAGGTGATGTAATGCCACGCACGACGTCGGCCGACCGTGTGTGCTGTCTAAGGGCGGTGATATTATGTCACGCCTGACGTTTCCAACTATGTGTGCTGTCCAAGGGCCGTGATGTCATGCCATGCCCGACATTGCCGGTCGTGTGTGCTGTCCAAGGGTGGTGATGTCATGCCACCCCCGATGTCATCCGACCGTGCGTGCTGTCCAAGGGCGGTGATGTCATGCAACGCCCGACGTATCGACCGCTGTCTTTGTCAAAGGCGATGATGGCATTCCACGCCCGATGCCGTCTGACCATCAGTGCTGCCAAAGGTCAAAGATGGCATGCCACGCCCGACGTCGTCCGACTATGTCAGCTAGTCCAAAAGCGATGATGGCATGCGACGCCCGATATCGTCCGACTGTTTCAGCTAGTCCAAAGGCGATGATGGCATGCCACGCCCGACGTCGTCCTACCGTGTGTGTTGTCCAAAGGCTATGATGGCATTCCACGCCCGTTGCCGTCCGATCGTCTGTGCTGCCCAAAGGCGATGATGGCATGCCATGCTCGACGTGTTCCGACCATGTGTGTTGTCCAAAGGCGGTGATGGCATGCCACGCCCGACGTCGTTCGACCGTGTTTTCCATCCAAGGGCGATGATGGCATGACATGCTCGACGCCCTTCGACTGTGTCTGCTAGTCCAAAGGCGATGATAGCATGGCAGGCTCGACGTCGTTTAATCATGTTTGCCGTCCAAAGGCGATGATGGCATGCCACGCCCGACGTCGTCCGACCGTGTGAGATGTCCAAGGGCTATGATGGCATTCCATGCCAGATGCCGTCTGACCGTCTGTGCTGCCCAAAGGTGATGATGGCATGCCGCGTCCGACGTCGTCCGACAGTGTGTGCTGTCCAAAGGCGGTGATGGCATGCCATGCCCGACGTCCTTCGACCGTGCGTGTTTCCCAAAGGTGATGATGGCATTCCACGCTTGACGTCGTTCGACCGTATTTGCTGTCCAAGGGCGATGATTGCATGCCATGCTAGACGCCGTCCGATTGTGTGAGCTAGTTCAAAAGCGGTGATTGCATGCCACGCCCGACGTCGTTCGACTATTTGTGCTGCCCAAAGGCGATGATGGCATGCCACGCTCGACGTCTGACCGTGTGTGCTGTCCATGGGCGGTGATGTCATGCCACTCTCGACGTTGCCGACCGTGTGTGCTGTCCATGGGCGGTGATGTCATGCCACACTCGACGTTGCCCGACCGTGTGTCTTTGTCAAGAAGCGGTGATGTCATGCCACGACCGGCGTCGTCTGACCGTCGCGTCGCGATCCAAGCGGTGATATAATGACATGCCCCACGTCGTCCGACCGTGTGTGCTGTCCAAAGGCCGTGATGGCATGCCACGTCCGACGTCGTCCAACCGTGTGTGCTGTCTAAGGGCAGTGATGGCATGCCACGACTGACGTCGTTCGAGCGTCTGTGCTTCCCAAAGGCGATGATGGCATGCCACGCCCGACGTCGTTTGACCGTGTGTGCTGTCCTTAGGCAGTGATGGCATGCCACGCCCAACGTCGTTCAACCGTGATTGTCGTCCAAGGGCGATAATGGCATGCCATGCCCGACGCCGTCCGACGGTGTTAGCTAGACCAAAGGAAATGATGGCATTCCACGCCCGATGTCATTCGACCGTGTGTGCTGTCCAAAGGCGGTGATATCATGCCACGCCTGTCGTTGTTCGATCGTGTTTGCCATCCAAGGGCTATGATAGCATGCCACGCCCGACGTCATTCGACCGTGTGTGCTGTCCAAAGGCAGTGATGTCATGCCACGCCCGACGTCGTCCGACCGTGTGTGGTGTCCAAGAGCAGTGATGTCATGTCACGCCTGACATCGTCCGATCATGTGTGCAGTCCAAGGGACGTGATGGCATGCCACGCCTGACATCGTCTGACCGTGTGTGCTGTCCAAGGGCTGTGATGGCATGCCACGCTTGATGTCGTTCGACTGTCTGTGCCACTCAAAGGCGATGATGGCATGCCACGCTCGACGTCGTTCGACCGTGTGTGCTGTCCTACGCCGGTGATGGCATGTCATGCCCGACGTCATTCGACCGTTGTTTGCCGTCCAAATTGAGATGATGGCATGCCACGTCTGACGCCGTCCAACTGTGTCAGCTAGTCCAAAGGCGACGATGGCATGCCATGCTCAACGTCGTTCGACTGTGTTTGCCGTCCAAGGGCTACGATGGCAAGCAACGCCCGATGTCGTTTGATCGTGCTTGTTGTCCAAGGGCTATGATGACATGCCACGCCTGACGTCGTTCGACCGTGTGTGCTGCCCAAAAGCGATTAAGGCATGCCATGCCCAACGTCGTTCGACTGTGTGTGCTGTCCAAAGGCGGTGATGGCATGCCCTTCCCGACGTCGTTTGATTGTGAGGGTTGTCTAAGGGCGGTGATGGAATGCCACGCCCAACGTCGTTCGACAGTCTGTGATGCCCAATGGCAATGATGGCATGCCACGCCCGACGTTGTCCGACCGTGTGTGCTATCCTAAAGCTGTGATGGCATGCCACGCCCGACGTCCTTCGACCGTGCTTGCAGTCCAAGGGCGATAATGGAATGCCACGCCCGACGCCGTCTGACTGTGTCAGCTAGTCTAAAGGCGATGATGGCATGCCACGTCCGACGTTGTTCTACCGTGTTTGCCGTCCAAGGGTTATGATGGCATGCCACGCCCGACGTCGTTCGACCGTGTGTCCTATCCAAGGGATATTATGGCATGCCATGCCCGATGTCGTTCGATCGTGTGTGCTGTCCAAAGGTGGTGATAGAAAGCCACGCCCGACGTCCTTTGACCATGTTTGCTGTCCTAGGGCTATGATGGCATGCCACGCCTGACGTCCTTCGAGCGTGTGTGCTTCCCAAAGACGATGATAGCATGCCACGCCCGACCGTTATTGTGTGTCTTTGTCCAAAGCGATGATGTCATGCCACGCCCGACGTCTTTTGATCGTGTGTGCTACCCAAAGGCGATGATGGCATGCCACTCCTGACATCGTTCGACCGTGTTTGCTGTCCAAGGGCGATGATGGCATGCTACGCCTGACATCGTTCGATCGTGTTTGTCGTCCAAGGGCGATGATGACATGTCCGCCCGACGCCGTCGATTATGCAATGCCGCCCAAGGGCGAAGATGGCATGTCACGTCGGATGTCGTCCGACCGTCTGTGTTGTTCAAGCGTGGTGATGTCTGCCACGCTCGACGCCGTCCCACCGTGTGTGCGGTACAATGGCGGTGATTTCATTCCACGCCCGACGTTGCCGACCGTGTGTGCTGTCCAAGGGAGGTGATGTCATGCCACAACCGACGTTGCCGACCGTGTGTGCTGTCCAAGGTCGATGATGGCATGCCACGCCCGATGTCGTTCGATCGTGTTTGTTGTCGAAGAGCGATGATAACATGCCACGCCCGACGCCGTCCGACTGTGTGAGCTAGTTCAAAGGCGATGATGGCATGCCACGCCCGACGTTGTTTGATAGTTTGTCTTTGCCCAAAGCGGTGATGGCATGCCACGCCCAACGTCCTTCGACCGTGCGTGCTTCCCAAAGGCGATGATGGCATTCCACGCCTGACATCGTTCGACCGTATTTGCCGTCCAAGGGCGATGATTGCATGCCATGCTCGACGCCGTCCGATTGTGTGAGCTAGTCCAAAAGCGGTGATTGCATGCCACGCCCGACGTCGTTCGACTGTTTGTGCTGCCCAAAGGCGATGATGGCATGCCACGCCCGATGTCGTCCGACCGTGTGTGTTGTCCATGGGCGGTGATGTCATGCCATGCTTGACGTTGCCGACTGTGTGTGCTGTCCAAGGGCGGTGATGTCATGCCACGCCCGACATCGTTTGATCATGCTTGATGTTCAAGGGAGGTGATGTCATGCCACGCCCAACGTCATTCAACTATGTGTGCTGTCAAAGAACGGTGATGTCATGCCACGACCGACGTCGTCTGACCGTGCGTGCAGTCCAAGGGCGGTGATATAATGACACACCCGACGTCGTCCGACCGTGTGTGCTGTCCAAGGGTTGTGATGGCATGCCACGCCCGATGTCGTTTGACCGTGTATCTTTGTCTAAGGGCAGTGATGACATGCCAAGCCCGACATCGTTTGACCGTGTTTGCCGTCCAAAGGCGATAATGGCATTCCACGCCTGACGCCGTCCGACTGTGTCAGCTAGACCAAAGGCAATGATGGCATGCCACTCCCGACGTCATTCGACCGTGTTTGTCGTCCAAGGGATATGATGGCATGCCACGCCCGATGTCGTTCAACCGTGTGTGCTGTCCAAAGGCAGTGATGGCATGCTACACCTGACTTCGTTTGACTGTGTTTGCCATCCAAGGTCTATGATAGCATGCCACGCCTGACGTCATTCGACCGTGTGTGCTGTCCAAAGGCGGTGATGTCATGCCACACTAGACGTAGTCCGACCGTGTGTGCTATCCAAGGCCGGTGATGTCATGCCATACCCGACGTCGTCCAACAGTTTGTGCTACCCAAAGGCGATGATGGCATTCCACGCCCGACGTCGTCCGACCGTGCGTGATGTTCAAGGGCGGTGATGTCATGCCACGACCGACGTCGTCTGACCGTGCGTGCAGTCCAAGGGCGGTGATATAATGACACGCCCGACGTCGTTCGACCGTGTGTGCTGTCCAAGGGCCGTGATGGCATGCCACGCCCGACATCGTTCGACCGTGTGTGCTGTCTAAGGGCAGTGATGGCATGCCACGCCCGACGTTGTTCGACTGTCTGTGCTACCCAAAGGCGATGATGGCATGCCACGCCCAACGTCGTTCGACCGTGTTTGCCATCCAAGGGCTATGATTGCATGCCACGCCCGACGTCGTTCGATCGTGTGTGCTGTCCAAAGGCGGTGATGTCATACCACGCCCGACGTAGTCCAACCGTGTGTGCTTTCCAAGGGAGGTGATGTTATGCCACGCCCGACGTTGTTCAAACGTGTGTGGTATCCAAGGGCGGTGATGTCATGCCACGCCTGACGTCGTTTGACCATGCGTGCAGTCCAAGGGCGGTGATGTCATGCCACGCCCGATGTCATCCGACCGTGTGTGCTGTGCAAGGGCCGTGATGGCATGCCACGCCCAACATCGTCTGACCGTGTGTGCTGTCCAAGGGTGGAGGTGGCATGCCACGCCTGATGTCGTTCGACCTACTGTGCCACCCAAAGGCGATGATGGCATGCCACGCCCGACGTCATTCGACCCTGTGTGTTGTCCTAAGGCGGTGATGGCATGCCATGCCCGACGTCGTTTGACCGTTGTTTGCCGTCCAAATTGCGATGATGGCATGCCACTCCTGACGTCGTTCGACCTTGTTTGCCGTCCAAGGGCTATGATGGCAAGCAACGCCTGACGTCGTTCGACCATGTTTGTTGTCCAAGGGCTATGATGGCATGCCACACCTCACATCATTTGACCGTGTGTGCCGCCCAAAGGCGATTAAGGCATGCCATGCGTGACGTCGTTGGACTGTGTGTGTTGTCCAATGGCGGTGATGGCATGCCCTGCCTGATGTAGTCCGACCGTCTGTGCTGTCCAAGGGCGGTGATGACAGCCACGCCCGACGCTGTCAGATCGTGTGTGTTGCCTAGTGGCGGTGATGTCATGCCACGCCCGACGTTGCCGACCGTGTGTAATGTCCAAGGGAGGTGATGTCATGCCACGACCGACGTTGCCGACCGTGTGTGTTGTCCAAGGGCGATGATGGCATGCCTCGCCCAACATCCTTCGACCGTGCGTGCTGCCCTAAGGCGATTATGGCATGCCACGCCTGACGATGATGGCATGCCACGCCTTACATCATTCGACCGTTTTTGCCTTCCAAGGGCGATGATGGCATGCCACGCCCGATGGCGTCCGATCGTCTGTGCTGCCCAAGGGCGAAGATGGAATGTCACGCTAGATGTAGTCCGACCGTCTGTGCTATCCAAGCGCGGTGATGTCAGCCACGCCCGACGTCGTCCGACTATGTGTGCTGTCCAATGGCGGTGATGTCATGCCACACCCGACGTTGCCGACCGCGTGTGCTGTCCAAGGGAGGTGATGTCATGCCAGGACCAATGTTGCCGACCGTGTGTGCTGTCAAAGGGCGATGATAGCATGCCACGCTCGACGTCGTTCGACCTAGTTTGCTTCCAAGGGAGATGATGGCATGCCACGCCCAGTGCCGTCCGACTGTGTGAGCCAGTCCGAAGGCGATAATGGCTTGCCACGCCTGATGTCGTTAGACTATTTGTGTTTTCCAAAGGCGGTGATGTCATGCCACGCCCGACGTCCTTCGACCGTGCGTGCTGCCCAAAGGCGATGATCGCATGCCACGCCTGAAATTGTTCGACCGTGTTTACCGTCCAAGGGCGATGATGGCATGCCATGCCCGACGTCGTCCAATTTTGTGAGCTAGTCCAAAGGCGATGATGGCATGCCACGCCCGACGTCGTTCGACTATTTGTGTTATGCAAAGGCGGTGATGTCCTGCCATGCCCGACGTCCTTCGACCGTGAGTGCTGCCCAAAGGCGATAATGGCATGTCACGCCTGAAGACGTTCTACCGTGTTTGCCATCCAAGGGCGATGATGGCATGCCATGCCCGACGTCGTCCGATTGTGTGAGCTAGTCCAAAGGCGATGATGGCATGCCACGCCCGACGTCGTTCAACTGTTTGTGCTGCCCAAAGGCGTTGATGGCATGCAACGCCCGACGTTGCCGACCATATGTGCTGTCCAAGGACGGTGATGTCATGCCACGCCCGACGTCATCCGATCATGCGTACAGTTCAAGGGCGATGATGTCACGCCATGCCCTACGTCGTTCGACCGTGTGTGCTATCCAAGGGCGGTCATGTCATGCAACGACCGATGTCATCTGACCGTGCGTGTAGTCCAAGGGCGGTGATATAATGCCACGCCCGATATCGTCCGACCATGTGTGCTGTCCAAGGGTCGTGATGGCATGCCACGCCCGACGTCGTTCGACCGTGTGTGCTGTCTAAGGGCGGTGATGGCATGCCACGCCCGACGTCGTTCGACCGTCTGTGGTGCCCCAAGGCAATGATGGCATGCCACAGCCGACGTCGTCTGACCGTCTGTGTTGTCCTAAGGCGGTGATGGCATGCCACGCCCAACGTCGTTCGATCGTGTTTGCAATCTAAGGGCGATAATGGCATGCCACGCACGACGCCGTCAGACTGTGTCAGCTAGTCCAAAGGCGATGATGGCATGCCACTCCCGACGTCGTTCGACCGTCTTTGCCGTGAAAGGGATAAGTTGGCATGCCACGCCTGACGTCGTTCGACCTTTTGTGCTGTCCAAAGGTGGTTATGTCATGCCACGTCCGACCGTGTGTGCTTTCCAAGGGCCGTGATGGCATGCCACGCTCGACCGTCTGTGCCGCCCAAAGGCGATGATGGCATGCAACGCCCGACGTCGTCCGACCGTGTGTGCTGTCCAAGGGCTATGATGGCATTCCACGCCCGATGCCGTTTGACCGTTTGTGCTTCCTAAAGGCAACGATGGCATGCCACGCACGACGTCGTCCGACCGTGTATGCTGTCCAAAGGCGGTGATGGTATGCCACGCCCGACATCGTTCGACCGTTTTGCATCCAAGGGCGATGATGGCATGCCACGCCCGACGTCGTTCGATTGTTTGTACTGCCCAAAGGCGATGATGGCATGCCATGCCCAACGTCGCCTGGACCGTGTGCTGTCCGCGGAAGTGATGTCATGCCACGCTCGGCGTTGCCGACCGTGCATGCGATTCAAAGCGGTGATGTCATCTGGCGCCCAACGTCGTTCGACCGTGTGTACTATCCAAGGGTGGTGATGCCATGCCACGACCGATGTCGTCTGACCGTGCGTGCAGTCCAAGGGCGGTGATATAATGCCACGCCCGACGTCGTCCAACTGTGTGTGCTATCTAAGGGCGGTGATGGCATTCCACGCCCGACGTCGTTTGTTCCTCTGTGCTTCCCAAAGGCAATGATGGCATGCCACGCCCGACTCCGTCAGACTGTGTCAGCTAGCCCAAAGGCGATGATGACATGCCACTACTGACATCGTTCGACCATGTTTGCCATCCAAGGGCTATGATGGCATGCCACGCCCGACGTCGTTCGACCGTGTGTGTTTTCCAAAGGCGGTGATGTCATACCACGCCCGACGTCGTCCGACCGTGTGTGCTGTCCAAGGGCCGTGATGGCATGCCATGCCCGACGTCGTCTGACCGTCTGTGTTGTCCAAGGGCGGTGATGGCATGCCACGCCTGATGTCGTTCGACCGTCTGTGCCGCCCAATGGCAATGATGGCATGCCACGCCCGATGTCGTCCAACCGTGTGTGCTGTTCAAGGGCTATGATGGCATGCCACGCCCGATGTCGTCCGACCGTCTGTGCTACCCAAAGGCGATGATGGCATGCCACGCACGACGTCGTCCGACCGTATGTGGTGTCCAAAGGCGGTGATGGCATGCCACGCCACACGTTGTTCGACCGTGTTTGGCTGTCCAAGGGCGATGATGGCATGCCATGCCCGACGCCGTCCGACTGTGTCTTCTAGTCCAAAGGCGATACAGGCATGCCAGGTCCGACGTCGTTTGACCGTGTTTGCCATCCAAGGGCTATGATGGCATGCCACGCCCGATGTTGTTCGGCCGTGTGTCTTGCCCCAAGCGATGATGGCCTGTCACGCCCGACGTCGTTCAACCGTGTGTGCTGTCAAAAGGAGGTGATGTCATGCCATGCTCGACGTTATCTGACCGTGTGTGCTTTCCTAAGGCTGTCATGGCATGCTACGCCCGACGTCCTTCGACCGTGTTTGACGTCCAAGGACGATAATGGCATGCCACGCCCGACGCCGTCGGCCCGTGCCGGCCAAGAAGTCCGGCGATGATGGCATGCCACGCCAGACGTAGTTCGACTGTGTTTGCCGTCCAAGGGCTATGATGGCATGCCACGCTGACATCGTTCGACCGTGTGTGCTGTGCAAGGGCCATGATGACATGTCATGCCCGACGTCATTCGACCGTGTGTGCAGTCCAAAGGCTATGATGGCATGCCACACCCGACGTCGTTCGACCGTGTGTGTTGTCCAAAGGCGGTAATGTCATGCCACGCCCGACGTCGTCGACCGTGTTTTCTATCCAAGGGCTATTATGGCATGCCACGTCCGACATCGTTCGATCGTGTTTGCCGTCAAAGGGCGATGATGGCATGCCACGCCCGACGTCGTCGACCGTGTTTTCTATCCAAGGGCTATTATGGCATGTCACTCCCAATGTCGTCCGACCGTCTGTTTTGTCCAAGTGCGGTGATCCCTGCCATGCCCGACGTCGTTCCACCATGTGTGCTGTCCAATGGCGGTGATGTCATGCCACGCCCGACGTTGCCGACCATGTGTGCAGTCCAAAGGAGGTGATGTCATACCACGACCGATGTTGCTGACCGTGTGTGCTGTCCAAGTGCGATGATGGCATGCCACGCCCGACGTCGTTCGACTGTGTTTGCTGTCCAAGGGCGATGATGGCATGCCACGCCCGACGTCGTTCGACTGTGTTTGCTGTCCAAGGGCGATGATGCCATGCCACGCCCGACGTCGTTCGACCGTATTTGCCATCTAAGGGCGATGATGGCATACCATGCCCGACGCCGTCCGATTGTGTGAGCTAGTTGAAAGGCGATGATGGCGTGCCACGCCGGACGTCATTTGACAGTTTGTGCTGCCCAAAGGCGGTGATGGCATGCCACGCCCGATGTCATTCGACCGTGCGTGCTGCCCAAAGGCGATGATGGCATGCCACGCCCGACGTCGTTCGACCGTATTTGCCGTCCAAGGGCAATGATGGCATGCCATGCCTGACGCCGTCCGATTGTGTGAGCTAGTCCAAAGGAGATGATGGCATGCCGCGCCTGACGTCATTCGACTGTTTGTGCTGCCCAAAGGCGATGATGGCATGTCACGCCCGACGTCATCCGACTATGTGTGTTGTCCTAGGGCTGCGATGTCATGCCACGCTCGTCGTTGCCGACTGTGCGTGATGTTCAAGGGCGGTGATGTCATGCTACGCCCAACGTCGTTTGACCGTGTGTGCAGTCCAAGGGCGGTGATATAATAGCGAGCGGACGTCGTTCGGCCGTGTGTCTTTGTCAAAGCGTGATGGAATGCCACGCCGGACGTTGTCCGACTCTGTGTGCCTGTCTAAGGGCGATGTTGGCATGCCACGCCGAAGTCGTTCGACCGTCTATGCTGCCCAAAGGCAATGATGGCATGCCACGCCCGATGTCGTCTTATCGTGTGTTCTGTTATAAGGAGGTGATGGCATGCCGCCCCCGACGTCGTTCGACCGTGTTTTCCGTCCAAGGGCGATAATGGCATGCCACGCTCGATGCCGTCTGACTGTGTCAGCTAGTCCAATGGGGATTATGGCATGCCACTATCGACGTCGTTCGACCTTGTTTGCCGTCCAAGGGATATGATGGCATGCCACGCCCGACGTTGTTCTACCGTGTGTGCTGTCAAAAGGCAGTGATGTCATGCCACGCTTGACGTTGTTCAACCGTGTTTGCCATCCATGGGCTATGATAGCATGCCACGCCCGACGTCGTTCAACCGTGTGTGCTGTCCAAAGGCTGTGATTCATGCCACGCTCGACGTAGTCCGATCGTGTGTGCTTTCTAAGGGAGGTGATGTCATGCCATGCCTGACGTCTATCAACCGTGTGTGGTGTCCAAGGGCGGTGATGTCATGCCAAGCCTGACGGCGTCCGACCGTGCGTGCAGTCCAAGGGCGGTGATGTCATGCCACGCCCGATGTCATCTGACCGTGTGTGCTGTCCAAGGGCCGTGATGGCATGCCACGCCTGATGTCGTCTGACCGTGTGTGCTGTCCTAAGGCGGTGATGGCATGCAACGCCCGATGTCGTTTGACCTGTTTTGTCGTCTAAGGGCGATAATGGCATGCCACGCCCGACGCCGTCTGACTGTGTCAGCTAGTCCAACGGCGATGATGGCATTCCACACCCGACGTCGTTCGACCTTGTTTGCCGTCCAAGGGATATGACGGCATGCCACGCCCGATGTCGTTCTACCGTGTGTGCTTTCCAATAGCGGTGATGGCATGCCACGCTTTACGTCGTTCGACCGTGTTTGCCATCCAAGGGCTATGATGGTATGCCACGCCCGACGTCATTCGATCGTGTGTGCTGTCCAAAGGCGGTGATGTCATGCCACGCCCAACGTAGTCCGACCGTGTGTGCTTTCCAAGGGAGGTGATGTTATGCCACGCCCGACGTCGTTCAACCGTGTGTGGTGTCCAAGGGCGGTGATGTCATGCCTAGCCTGACGTCGTTTGACCATGCGTGCAGTCCAAGGGAGGTGATGTCATGCCACGCACGATGTCATCCGACCGTGTGTGCTGTCCAAGGGCCGTGATGGCATGCCACGCCCAACGTCGTCTGACCGTGTGTGCTGTCCAAGGGCGGAGGTTGCATGCCACGCCTGATGTCGTTCGACCGTCTGTGCCACCAAAAGGCGATGATGGCATGCCACGCCCGACGTCGTTCGACCCTGTGTGTTGTCCTAAGGCGGTGATAGCATGCCATGCCCGATGTCGTTTGACCGTTGTTTGCCGTCCAAATTGCGATGATGGCATGCAACTCCTGACGTCGTTCGACCTTGTTTGCCGTCCAAGGGCTATAATGGCAAGCAACCCCCGACGTGGTTCGACCATGTTTGTTGTCCAAGGGCAATGATGGCATGCCACGCCTGACATCGTTTGACCGTGTGTGCCGCCCAAAGGCGATTAAGGCATGCCATGCGTGATGTCGTTCGACTGTGTGTGCTGTCCAAAGGCGGTGATGGCATGCCCTGCCTGATGTAGTCCGACCGTCTGTGCTGTCCAAGGGCGGTGATGTCATCCACGCCTGACGCAGTCCGATCGTGTGTGTTGTCCAGTGGCGGTGATGTCATGCCACGCCCGACGTTGCCGACCGTGTGTACTGTCCTAGGGAGGTGATATCATGCCACGACCGACGTTGCCGACCGTGTGTGCTGTCCAAGGGCGATGATGGCATGCCATGCCCAACGTCCTTTGACCATGCGTGCTGCCCTAAGGCGCATGCCACGCATGACGTCATTCGACCGTATTTGCCGTCCAAGGGAGATGATAACATGCCTTGCCCGACGCCGTCTGATTGTGTGAGCTAGTCCAAAGGAGACGATGGCATGCCATGTCCGACGTCCTTCGACTGTTTGTGCTGACCAAAGGCGATGATGGCAAGCCACGCTCGACTTTGTCTGACCATGTGTGCTGTCCAAGGGCGGTGATGTAATGTCACGCCCGACGTTTCTGACTGTGTGTGCTGTCCAAGGGCGGTGATGTCATGCCACGCCCGACGTCGTCCGACCGTGCGTGATGTTCAAGGGCGGTGATGTCATGCAACGCCCAACGTCGTTCGACCGTGTGTGCTGTCCAAGGGAGGTGATGTCATGCCATGACCGATGTCATCCGATCGTGCGTGCAGTTAAAGGGCAGTGATATAATGACACGCCTGACGTCGTCCGACCGTGTGTGCTGTACAAGGGCCGTGATGGCATGCCACGCCCGACGTCGTCCGACCGTGTGTGCTTTCTAAGAGAGGTATGGCATGCCAAGCCTGAAGTCGTTCGACCATTTGTGCTGCCCAAAGGCGATTATGGCATGCCATGCCCGACGTCGTCTGACCGTGTGTGATGTCCAAAGGCGATGATGGCATGCCACGCCCGACGTCGTCCGACCGTGTGTGCCGTCCAAAGGTGGTGATGGCATGCCACGCCCGACGTCGTTCGACCGTGTTACCCGTCTAACGGCGATAATGGTATGCCACGCCCGACGCCGTCTGACTGTGTCAACTAGTCCAAAGGCGATCAGGGCATGCCACTCCCGACGTCGTTCGACTGTGATTGCCGTCCAAGGGATATGATGGCATGCCACGCCTGACGTTGTTCAACCGTGTGTGCTGTCCAAAGGAGGTGATGGCATGCCACGCCCTACATCGTCCGATCGTGTGTGCTTTCCAAGGGCCGTGATGGCATTCCACTCCCGACCTCGTCTGACCGTGTGTGCTGTCCAAGGGCGGTGATGGCATGCCACGCCTGATGTTGTTCGACCGTCTATGCCTCCCAAAGGCGATGATAGCATGCCACGCTCGACGTCGTCCGACCGTGTGTGCTGTCCAAGGGCGGTGATGTTATGCCACGCCCGACGTCGTCCGACCGTGTAGTGTGTCCAAGGGCGGTGATGTCTTGCCACGCCTAACGACGTCCGACCGTGCGTGCAGTCCAAGGGCGATGATGTCAGGCCACGTCCACGTCATCCGACCGTGTGTGCTGTCCAAGGGCCGTGATGGCATGCCACGCCCGACGTCGTCTGAACGTGTTTGCCGTCCATGGGCTATGATGGCAAGCAACGCCCGACGTCGTTCGACCATGTGTTCTGCCGACTGGCGATTAAGGCATGCCATGCCCGACGTCGTTCGACTGTGTGTGCTGTCTAAAGGCGGTGATGGCATGCCCTGCCCGATGTAGTCCGACCGTCTGTGCTATCCAAGTGCGGTGATGTCAGCCACGCCCGACGCCGTCTGACCGTGTGTGCTGTCCAAGGGCAGTGATGTCATGCCAAGCCTTGAAGTTGACAACAGTGTGTGCTGTCAAAGGGAGGTGATGTCATGCCACGACCGACGTTGCCAATCGTGTGTGTTGTCCAAGGGCGATGATGGCATGCCACGCCCGATGTCGTTCGACTATGTTTGCTGTCCAAGGGCGATAATGGCATGCCACGCTCGACGCCGTCCGACTTTGTGAGCTTGTCCAAAGGCTATGATGGCATGCCATGCCCGACGTCCTTTGACCGTTTCTGTTTTCCAAAGGTGGTGATGTCATCCCACGCCCGACGTCCTTCTACCGTGCGTGCTGCCCAAAGGCGATAATGGCATGCCATGCCCGACGTTGTTCGACCGTGTTTGTCGTCCAAGGGCGATGATGGCATGCCATGCCTGACGTCTTCCGATTGCATGAGCTAGTCCAAAGGCGATGATGGCATGCCACGCCCGACGCCGTTCGACAGTTTGTGCTGCCCAAAGGCAATGATGGCATGCCATGCCCGACAACGTCCGACCGTGTCTGCTTTCTAATGGCGGTGATGTCATGCCACGCCCGACGTTGTCGACCGTGTGTGCTGTCCAAGGAAGGTGATGTCATGCCACGACCGACGTCGTCCGACCGTGCGTGCAGTCCAAGGGCGGTGGTATAATGCCACGCCCGACATCGTCCGACTGTGTGTGTTGTCCAAGGGCCGTGATGGCATGCCACGCCCGATGTTGTCCGACCGTGTGTGCTCTCTTAGGGCGGTGATCGCATGCCATGCGCGATGTCGTTCGATCGTCTGTGCTGCCCAACGGCGATAATGGCATGCCACACCCGACATCGTCTGACCGTTTGTGCTATCCTAAGGCGGTGATGGCATGCCACGCCCAACGTCGTTCGACCATGTTTGTCGTCCAAGGGCGATAATGGCATGCCACGCCCGACGCCGTCCGAGTTTGTCAGCTAGTCTAAAGGCGATGATGGCATGCCACTCCCGACGTCGTTCGACCGTGTTTGCCGTCCAAGGGATATGATGGCATGCCACGCCCGACGTCGTTCTACCGCGTGTGCTGTCCAAAGTCGGTGATGTCATGCCACGCCCGATGTCATCCGACAGTGTGTGCTGTCTTAGGGCCGTGATGGCGTGCCACGCCCAACGTCGTCTGACCGTGTGTGCTGTCCAAGGGCAGAGGTGGCATGCCACGCCTGATGTCGTTCGACCGTCTGTGCCGCCCAAAGGCGATGATGGCATGCCACGCCCGACATCGTCTGACCGTGTGTGTTGTCCAAAGGCGGCGATGTCATGCCATGGCCGACGTCGTTCAACCGTGTTTGCCGTCCAAGGGAGATGATGGCATGCCACGCCCGACGTTGTTTGACCGTGTGTTATGTCCTAAGGCGGTGATGTCATGCCACGCCCGATGTAGTCCGACCGTGTGTGATTCCAAAGGGAGGTGATGTCATGCCACGCCCGACGTCGTCCGACCGTGTGTGTCCTCCAAGGGCAGTGATATCATGTCACGCCCGACGTTGCCGACTGTGTGTGCTGTACAAGGGATGTGATGTCATGCCACGCCCGACATTGCCTATCCTTTGTGCTGTCCAAGGGTGGTGATGTCATGCCACCTCCTACGTCGTCCAACCGTGCGTGCTGTCCAAAGGATATGATGGCATGCCACGCCCGACGTCGTTCGACTGTGTGTGCTGTCCAAAGACGTTGATGGCATGCCTCACCTGACGTCGTTCGACCGTGTTTGCCATCCAAGGGCTATGATGGCATCCCACGCCCGACGTTGTTCGACTGTGTGTGCTGTCCTAAGGCGGTGATGTCATGCCACGCCCGACGTCGTCCGACCGTGTGTGCTGTCTTAGGGCAGTGATGGCATGCCACGCCCGACGCTGTTTCACCATCTATGCTGCCCAAAGGAAGATGGCATGCCATGCCCGACGTCGTCCGACTGTGTCAGCTAGTCCAAAAGCGATGATGGCATGCGACGCCCGATGTCGTCCGACCGTGTCAGCTAGTCCAAAGGCGATGATGGCATGCCACGCCCGACGTTGTCCGACGGTGTCTGCTGTCAAAAGGCTATGATTGCATTCCACGCCCGATGCAATCTAACCGTCTGTGCTACCCAAAGGCGATGATGGCATACCACGCCCTACGTGTTCCGACCGTGTGTGCTATCCAAAGGCGGTGATGGCATGCCACTCCCGACGTTGTTCGACCGTGTTTGCCATCCAAGGGCGATGATGGCATGCCATGCCCGAAACCGTCCGACTGTGTCTGCTAGTCCTAAGGCGATGATGGCATGCGAGGCTTCACGTCATTTAATCGTGTTTGCCATCAAAAGGCGTTGATGGCATGCCACGCCCGACGTTGTCCGACCGTGTGTGCTGTCCTAAGGCTGTGATGGCATGCTACGCCAGATGTCCTTCGACCGTGTTTGCCGTCCAAGGGCGATAGTGGCATGCCACGCCCGACGCCGTTTGACTGTGTCAGCTAATCCAAAAGCGATGATGGCATGCCACGCCCGACGTCGTTCAATCGTGTTTACCATCCAAGGGCTATGATGGCATGCCATGCGCGACGTCGTTCGACCATGTGTGCTGTGCAAGGGACATGATGGCATGCCACACCCGACGTCGTTCGATCATTTGTGTTGTCCAAAGGCTATGATGGCATGCCACACCCGAAGTCATTCGACCGTGTGTGCTGCCCAAAGACGATGATGGCATGCCACGCCCGACCTCGTTCGACCGTGTGTCCTGTCCAAAGGCGGTGATGTCATGCCACGCCCGACATCGTTCGATTGTGTTTGCCGTCCAAGGGCGATGATGGCATGTCACGCCCGATGCCGTCAGACCGTCTGTGCTGCCTAAGGGCGAAAGTGGCATGTCACGCCCGATGTCGTCAGACTGTCTGTGTTGTCCAATGGCGGTGATTTCATGTAATGCCTGACGTTGCCGACCGTGTGTGCTGTCCAAGTGAGGTGATGTCATGCCATGACCGACGTTGCCGACCGTGTGTGCGGTCCAAGGGCGATGATGGCATACCACGCCCGACGTCGTTCGACCGTGTTTGCTGTCCAAGGGCGATGATGGCATGCCATGCCTGACGTCGTTCGACAAATTGTGCTGCCCAAAGGCGGTGATGGAATGCCACGCCTGACATTCTTCGACCGTGCGTGCTTCCCAAAGGCGATGATGGCATTCCACGCCCGACGTCGTTTGACCGTATTTGCCGTCCAAGGAAAATGATGGCATGCCATGGCTGACATCGTCCTATTGTGTGAGCTAGTCCAAAGGCGATGATTGCATGCCATGCCCGATGTCGTTCGACTATTTGTTCTGCCCAAAAGCGATTATGGCATGCCACACCTGACGTCGTCCGACCGTGTGTGTTGTCCAAGGGAGGTGATGTCATGCCACGCTCAACGTTGCTGACCGTGTGTGTTGTCCAAGGGCGGTGATGTCATGCCACGCCCGATGTCGTCCGACCGTGCGTGATGTTCAAAGGCAGTGATGTCATGCCACGCTCGACGTAGTCCGACCGTGTGTGCTGTCCAAGGGCTGTGATGTCATGCCACGCCCGACGTCGTCCGACCGTGTGTGGTGTCCAAGGGCGCTGATGTCATGCCACGCCTGACGTCGTACGACCGTGCTTGCAATCCAAGGGCGGTGATGTCACGCCACGCCCGACGTCATCCAACTGTGTGTGCTGTCCAAGGGTCGTGATGGCATGCCACGCTCGACATCGTCTGACCGTGTGTGCTGTTCAAGGGCGGTGATGGCATGCCACACCTGATGTCGTTCGACCATCTGTGCCGCCCAACGGCGATGATGGCATGCCACGCCCGATGTCGTCTGATCGTGTGTGCTGTCCTAAGGCGTTGATGGCATGTCATGCACGACGTCGTTTGACAGTTGTTTGCCGTCAAAATTTAGATGATGGCATGCCACCCCTGACGCCGTCCTACTGTGTCAGATAGTCCGAAGGCGATGATGGTATGCCATGCTTGACGTTGATCGACCGTGTTTGCCGTCCAAGGGCTATGATGGCAAGCAACACCTGACGTTGTTCGACCCTATTTTTTGTCCAAGGGCTATGATGGCATGCCACGCCTGACATCGTTCGACCATATGCGCTGCCCAAAGGCGGTGATGGCAAGCCCTACCCGATGTAGTCCGACCACCTATGTTGTCCAAGCGCGGTGATGTCATCCATGACCGATGCCGTCCGACCGTGTGTGTTGTCCAATGGCGGTGATGTCATGCCATGCCGATGTTGCCACTGTGTGTGCTATCCAAGGGAGGTGATGTCATGCCACGACCGACGTTGCCGACCGTGTGTACTGTCCAAGGGCGATGATAGCATGCCACGCCCGAAGTCGTTCGACCGTATTTGCTGTCCAAGGGTGATGATGGCAAGCCACGCCCGACGTCGTCCGACTGTGTGAGCTAGTCCAAAGGCTATGATAGCATCCCACGCCCGACGTCGTTCGACCGTTTGTGTTGTCCAAAGGTCGAAGCCCAAAGGCGATGATGGCATGCCATTCCCGACGTCGTTCGACCGTGTTTGCCGTCCAAGGGCGATGATGGCATGCCATGCCCGACGTCGTCCGATTGTGTGAGCTAGTCCAAATGCGATGATGGCATGCCACACCCGACGTCATTCGACTGTTTGTGCTACACAAAGGCGATGATGGCATGCCAAGCCCGACGTCGTCCGACTGTGTGTGCTGTCTAAGGGCGGTGATGTCATGCCACGCCCGACGTTGCCGACCGTGTCTGCTGTCTAAGGGCGGTGATGTCATTCCACGACCGACGTCCTCCGACCGTGCGTGCAGTCCAAGGGCGGTGATATAATGCCACGCCTAACGTCGTCCGACCGTGTGTGCCGTCCAAGGGCGTTGATGAAATGACACGCCCGACGTCTTTCGACCGTTTATGCTGCCCAAAGGGGATGATGGCATGCCACACCCGACGTCGTCTGACCGTGTTTAGTGTCCTAAGGCAGTGATGGCATGCCACGCCCAGAGTCTTTCGATCGTGTTTGCCATCCAGGGTCGATAATGGCATGCCACGCCCGATGCCGTCCGACTGTATCAGCTATTCCAAAGGCGATGAAGGCATGAAACTCCCGACGTCGTTCGACCGTGTTTGCCGTCCAAAAGATATGATGGCATACCACAACCGACATCATTCCACCGTGTGTGCTGTCCAAAGACGGTTATGGCATGCCTCGCCTGACGTCGTTCGACCGTGTTTTCCATCCAAGGGCTATGAAGGCATCCCACGCCCGACATTGTTCGACTGTGTGTGCTGTCCAAAGGTGGTGATGTCATGCCACGCCCGACGTCGTCTGACCTTTTGTGCTGTCTTAGGGCCGTGATGGCATGCCACGCCCGACGTCGTCTGACCGTGTGTGCTTTCCAAGGGCGGTGATGGCATGCCACGCCCGACGTCGTTCGACCGTGTGTTCTGTCCAAAGGCGACGATGTCATGCCACGGCCGACGTCGTTCAACCGTGTTTGCCGTCCAAGGGAGATGTTGGCATGTCACGCCCGACGTCGTTTGACCGTGTGTGATGTCCTAAGGTGGTGATATTATGCCACGCCTGACGTAGACTGACCGTGTGTGCTGCCAAAGGGAGGTGATGTCATGCAACGCATGACGTCATCCGACCGTGTGTGCTGTCTAAGGGCGGTGATATCATGTCACGCTCGACGTTTCCAACTGTGTGTGCTGTCCAAGGGCGGTGATGTCATGCCACGCCCGACATTGCGGATCGTGTGTGCTGTCCAAGGGTGGTGATGTCATGCAACCCCCGACATCGTCCGATCGTGCGTGCTGTCCAAGGGCGCTGATGTCATGCAACGCCCGACGCCGTTTACCGGTTGCCGTCAAGGGAGATGATGGCATGCCATGCCCGATGTCGTCTGACCATCTGTGCTGCCCAAGGTCAAAGATGGCATGCCACGCCCGACATCGTCCGACTATGTCAGGTAGTCCAAAAGCAATGATGGCATGCGACGCCCGATGTCGTCCTACTGTTTCAGCTAGTCCAAAGGCGATGATGGCATGCCACGCCCGACGTTGCCGACCGTGTGTGCTGTCCTAGGGCGGTGATGTCATGCCACGACCGACGTCCTCCGACCATGCGTGCAGTCCAAGGGCGGTGATATAATGCCACACCGGACGTCGTTCGACCGTGTGTGCCCTCCAAGGGCGGTGATGAAATGCCACGCCCGACGTCCTTCGACCGTCTGTGCTGCCCAAAGGCGATGATGGAATGCCACACCCAACGTCGTCTGACCGTGTTTGCTGTCCTAAGGCGGTGATGGCATGCCACGCCCAACGTCTTTCGACCGTGATTGCCGTCCAGGGGCGATAATGGCATGCCACGCCCGACGTCGTCCGACTGTATCAGCAAGTCTAAAGGCGATGAAGGCATGACACTCCCGACGTCGTTCGACAGTGTTTGCTGTCCAAAGGATATGATGGCATGCCACGCCCGACATCGTTCGACCGTGTGTGCTGTCCAAAGACGGTGATGGCATGCCTCACCTGACGTCGTTCGACTGTGTTTGCCTTCCAAGGGCTATGATGGCATCCCACGCCCGACGTTGTTCGACTGTGTGTGCTGTCCAAAGGCGGTGGTATCATGCCACGCGCGACGTCGTACGACCGTGTGTGCTGTCTTAGGGCCGTGATAACATGCCACGCCCGACGTCGTCTGACCGTGTGTGCTTTCCAAGGGCGGTGATGGCATGCCACGCCTGATGTCGTTCGACCCTTTGTGCCGCCCTAAGGTGATGATGGCATGCCACGCCCGACGTCGTCCGACCGTGTGTTCTGTCCAAAGGCAACGATGTCATGCCACGACCGACGTCGTTCAACCGTGTTTGCCGTCCAAGGGAGATGTTGGCATGCCACGCCCAACGTCGTCTGACCGTGTGTGATGTCCTAAGGTGGTGATGTTATGCCAGGCCCGACGTAGTCTGACCGTGTGTGCTGCCAAAGGGAGGTGATGTAATGCCACGCACGACGTCGTCCGACCGTGTGTGCTGTCTAAGGGCGGTGATATCATGTCACGCCTGACGTTTCCAACTATGTGTGCTGTCCAAGGGCTGTGATGTCATGCCATGCCTGACATTGCCGGTCGTGTGTGCTGTCCAAGGGTGGTGATGTCATGCCACCCCCGACGTCATCCGACCGTGCGTGCTGTCCAAGGGCGGTGATGTCATGCAACGCCCGACGACTGTCGACCGCCTGTGCTGTCCAAGGGCGATGATGGCATTCCACGCCCGATGCCGTCTGACCATCAGTGCTGCCAAAGGTCAAAGATGGCATGCCACGCCCGACGTCGTCCGACTATGTCAGCTAGTCCAAAAGCGATGATGGCATGCGACGCCCGATGTCGTCCGACTGTTTCTGCTAGTCCAAAGGCGATGATGGCATGCCACGCCTGACGTCGTCCTACCGTGTGTGTTGTCCAAAGGCTATGATGGCATTCCACGCCCGTTGCCGTCCGATCGTCTGTGCTGCCCAAAGGCGATGATGGCATGCCATGCTCGACGTGTTCCGACCATGTGTGCTGTCCAAAGGCGGTGATGGCATGCCACGCCCGACGTCGTTCGACCGTGTTTTCCATCCAAGGGCGATGATGGCATGACATGCTCGACGCCCTTCGACTGTGTCTGCTAGTCCAAAGGCGATGATAGCATGGCAGGCTCGACGTCGTTTAATCATGTTTGCCGTCCAAAGGCGATGATGGCATGCCACGCCCGACGTCGTCCGACCGTGTGAGCTGTCCAAGGGCTATGATGGCATTCCATGCTAGATGCCGTCTGACCGTCTGTGCTGCCCAAAGGTGATGATGGCATGCCACGTCCGACGTCGTCCGACAGTGTGTCGTCGAAAGCGGTGATGGCATGCCATGCCCGACGTCCTTCGACCGTGCGTGTTTCCCAAAGGTGATGATGGCATTCCACGCTTGACGTCGTTCGACCGTATTTGCTGTCCAAGGGCGATGATTGCATGACATGCTAGACGCCGTCCGATTGTGTGAGCTAGTTCAAAAGCGGTGATTGCATGCCACGCCCGACGTCGTTCGACTATTTGTGCTGCCCAAAGGCGATGATGGCATGCCACGCTCGACGACGTGTGACCGTGTGTGCTGTCCATGGGCGGTGATGTCATGCCACGCTCGACGTTGCCGACCGTGTGTGCTGTCCATGGGCGGTGATGTCATGCCACACTCGACGTTGCCGACCGTGTGTGCTGTCCAAGGGCGGTGATGTCATGCCACGACCGACGTCGTCTGACCGTGCATGCAGTCCAAGAGCGGTGATATAATGACATGCCCCACGTCGTCCGACCGTGTGTGCTGTCCAAAGGCCGTGATGGCATGCCACGTCCGACGTCGTCCAACCGTGTGTGCTATCTAAGGGCAGTGATGGCATGCCACGATCGACGTCGTTCGAGCGTCTGTGCTTCCCAATGGCGATGATGGCATGCCACGCCCGACGTCGTCTGACCGTGTGTGCTGTCCTTAGGCAGTGATGGCATGCCACGCCCAATGTCGTTCAACCGTGATTGTCGTCCAAGGGCGATAATGGCATGCCACGCCCGACGCCGTCCGACTGTGTTAGCTAGACCAAAGGAAATGATGGCATGCCACTCCCGACGTCGTTCGATTGTGTTTGTCGTCCAAGGGATATGATGGCATTCCACGCCCGATGTCATTCGACCGTGTGTGCTGTCCAAAGGCGGTGATAACATGCCACGCCTGACGTTGTTCGATCGTGTTTGCCATCCAAGGGCTATGATAGCATGCCACGCCCGACGTCATTCGACCGTGTGTGCTGTCCAAAGGCAGTGATGTCATGCCACGCCCGACGTCGTCCGACCGTGTGTGGTGTCCAAGAGCAGTGATGTCATGTCACGCCTGACATCGTACGATCATGTGTGCAGTCCAAGGGACGTGATGGCATGCCACGCCTGACATCGTCTGACCGTGTGTGCTGTCCAAGGGCTGTGATGGCATGCCACGCTTGATGTCGTTCGACCGTCTGTGCCGCTCAAAGGCGATGATGGCATGCCACGCTCGACGTCGTCCGACCGTGTGTGCTGTCCTACGCCGGTGATGGCATGTCATGCCCGACGTCATTTGACCGTTGTTTGCCGTCCAAATTGAGATGATGGCATGCCACGTCTGACGCCGTCCAACTGTGTCAGCTAGTCCAAAGGCGACGATGGCATGCCATGCTCAACGTCGTTCGACTGTGTTTGCCGTCCAAGGGCTACGATGGCAAGCAACGCCCGATGTCGTTTGATCGTGCTTGTTGTCCAAGGGCTATGATGACATGCCACGCCTGACGTCGTTCGACCGTGTGTGCTTCCCAAAAGCGATTAAGGCATGCCATGCCCAACGTCGTTCGACTGTGTGTGCTGTCCAAAGGCGGTGATGGCATGCCCTTCCCGACGTCGTTCGATTGTGAGGGTTGTCCAAGGGCGGTGATGGAATGCCACGCCCAACGTCGTTCGACCGTCTGTGATGCCCAATGGCAATGATGGCATGCCACGCCCGACGTTGTCCGACCGTGTGTGCTATCCTAAAGCTGTGATTGCATGCCACGCTTGACGTCCTTCGACCGTGCTTGCAGTCCAAGGGCGATAATGGAATGCCACGCCCGACGCCGTCTGACTGTGTCAGCTAGTCTAAAGGCGATGATGGCATGCCACGTCCGACGTCGTTCTACCGTGTTTGCCGTCCAAGGGTTATGATGGCATGCCACGCCCGACGTCGTTCGACCGTGTGTCCTATCCAAGGGACATGATGGCATGCCATGCCCGATGTCGTTCGATCGTGTGTGCTGTCCAAAGGTGGTGATAGAAAGCCACGCCCGACGTCCTTCGACCATGTTTGCTGTCCTAGGGCTATGATGGCATGCCACGCCTGACGTCCTTCGAGCGTGTGTGCTTCCCAAAGACGATGATGGCATGCCACGCCCGACTTCGTTCGACTGTGTGTGCTGTCCAAAGGCGATGATGTCATGCCACGCCCGACGTCTTTTGATCGTGTGTGCTACCCAAAGGCGATGATGGCATGCCACTCCTGACATCGTTCGACCGTGTTTGCTGTCCAAGGGCGATGATGGCATGCTACGCCTGACATCGTTCGATCGTGTTTGTCGTCCAAGGGCGATGATGACATGTCCCGCCCGACGCCGTCTGATTGTCTGTGCCGCCCAAGGGCGAAGATGGCATGTCACGTCAGATGTCGTCCGACCGTCTGTGTTGTTCAAGCGTGGTGATGTCTGCCACGCTCGATGCCGTCCCACCGTGTGTGCGGTACAATGGCGGTGATTTCATTCCACGCCCGACGTTGCCGACCGTGTGTGCTGTCCAAGGGAGGTGATGTCATGCCACAACCGACGTTGCCGACCGTGTGTGCTGTCCAAGGTCGATGATGGCATGCCACACCCGATGTCGTTCGATCGTGTTTATTGTCGAAGAGCGATGATGACATGCCACGCCCGACGCCGTCCGACTGTGTGAGCTAGTTTAAAGGCGATGATGGCATGCCACGCCCGACGTTGTTTGATAGTTTTTGCTGCCCAAAGGCGGTGATGGCATGCCACGCCCAACGTCCTTCGACCGTGCGTGCTTCCCAAAGGCGATGACGGCATTCCACGCCTGACATCGTTCGACCGTATTTGCCGTCCAAGGGCGATGATTGCATGCCATGCTCGACGCCGTCCGATTGTGTGAGCTAGTCCAAAAGCGGTGATTGCATGCCACGCCCGATGTCATCCGACCGTGTGTGTTGTCCATGGGCGGTGATGTCATGCCATTCTTGACGTTGCCGACTGTGTGTGCTGTCCAAGGGCGGTGATGTCATGCCACGCCCGTCGTCGTCTGATCATGCTTGATGTTCAAGGGCGGTGATGTCATGCAACGCCCAACGTCATTCAACTATGTGTGCTGTCAAAGGGCGGTGATGTCATGCCACGACCGACGTCGTCTGACCGTCGCGTCGCGATCGAAGCGGTGATATAATGACACACCCGACGTCGTCCGACCGTGTGTGCTGTCCAAGGGCTGTGATGGCATGCCACGCCCGATGTCGTTTGACCGTGTATGTTGTCTTAGGGCAGTGATGACATGCCACGCCCGACTTCGTTTGACCGTGTGTGCTGTCCTAAGGCGGTGATGGCATGCCACGCCCAACGTCGTTCAACCGTGTTTGCCGTCCAAGTGCGATAATGGCATGCCACGCCCGACGCTGTCCGACTGTGTTAGCTAGACCAAAGGCAATGATGGCATGCCACTCCCGACGTCATTCGACCGTGTTTGTCGTCCAAGGGATATGATGGCATGCCACGCCCGATGTCGTTCGACCGTGTGTGCTGTCCAAAGGCGGTGATGGCATGCCACACCTGACTTCGTTTGACTGTGTTTGCCATCCAAGGTCTATGATAGCATGCCACGCGCAGCGTCATTCGGCGGTGTGTCTTTGTCCAAAGGCGGTGATGTCATGCCACGCTAGACGTAGTCCGACCGTGTGTGCTATCCAAGGCCGGTGATGTCATGCCATACCCGACGTCGTCCAACAGTTTGTGCTACCCAAAGGCGATGATGGCATTCCACGCCCGACGTCGTCCGACCGTGCGTGATGTTCAAGGGCGGTGATGTCATGCCACGACCGACGTCGTCTGACCATGCGTGCAGTCCAAGGGCGGTGATATAATGACACGCCTGACGTCGTTCGACCGTGTGTGTTGTCCAAGGGCCGTGATGGCATGCCACGCCCGACATCGTTCGACCGTGTGTGCTGTCTAAGGGCAGTGATGGCATGCCACGCCCGACGTCGTTCGACCGTCTATGCTGCCCAAAGGCGATGATGGCATGCCACGCCCAACATCGTTCGACCTTGTTTGCCGTCTAAGGGCGATAATGGCATGCCACGCCCGACGCCGTCCGACTGTGTCAGCTAGACCAAAGGCAATGATGGCATGCCACTCCCGACGTCGTTCGACCGTGTTTGTTGTCCAAGGGATATGATGGCATGCCACGCCTGATATCGTTCGATCGTGTGTCTTTGTCAAAAGCGGTAATGGCATGCCACGCCTGTCGTCGTTCGACCGTGTTTGCCATCGAAGGTCTATGATAGCATGCCACGCCCGATGTCATTCGACCGTGTGTTCTGTCCAAAGGCGGTGATGTCATGCCACGCCCGACAAAGTCCAACTGTGTGTGCTGTCCTAGGCCGGTGATGTCATGCCATACCCAACGTCGTCCGACCGTGTGTGGTGTCCTAGAGCGGTGAAGTCATGCCACGCCTAACGTTGTCCGACCGTGTGTGCAGTACAAGGGCGGTGATGTCATGCCATGCCCGACGTCATCTCACCGTGTGTTTAGTCCAAGAGACGTGATGGCATGCCACGCCCGACGTCGTCTGACCGTGTGTGCTGTCGAAGAGCGGTGATGGCATGCCACGCCTGATGTCGTTCGACCGTCTGTGCCACCCAAAGGTGATAATGGCATGCCACGCCCGATGTCATCCGACCGTGTGTGCTGTCCTACGGCGGTGATGGAATGCCATGCCCGATGTCGTTCGACCGTTGTTTGCCGTCCAAATTGAGATGATTGCATGCCACGTCCAACGCCGTCCGACTGTGTCAGGTAGTCCAAAGGCGTTGATGGCATGCCATGCTCGACGTCGTTCGACCGTGTTTGCCATCCAAGGGCTATGATGGCAAGCAACGCCCGATGTCGTTCGACCGTGCTTGTTGTCCAAGGGCTATGATGGCATGCCACTCCTGACCTCGTTCGACCGTGTGTGCTATCCAAGGTCGATGATGGCATGCCACGCACGATGTCGTTCGATCGTGTTTGTTGTCGAAGAGCGATGATGACATGCCACGCCCGACGCCGTCCTACTGTGTGAGCTAGTTCAAAGGCGATGATGGCATGCCACGCCCGACGTTGTTCGATAGTTTGTGCTGCCCAAAGGCGGTGATGGCATGCCACGCCCAACGTCCTTCGACCGTGCGTGCTTCCCAAAGGCGATGATGGCATTCCACGCCTGACATCGTTCGACCGTATTTGCCGTCCAAGGGCGATGATTGCATGCCATGCTCGACGCCGTCCGATTGTGTGAGCTAGTCCACAGGCGGTGATTGCATGCCACGCCCGACGTCGTTCGACTGTTTGTGCTGCCCAAAGGCGATGATGGCATGCCACGCCCGAAGTCGTCCGAACGTGTGAGCTGTCCATGGGCGGTGATGTCATGTCATGCTTGACGTTGCCGACTGTGTGTGCTGTCAAAGGGCGGTGATGTCATGCCACGCCCGACGTCGTCTGATCATGCTTGATGTTCAAGGGCGGTGATGTCATGCCACGCCCAACATCATTCAACTCTGTGTGCTGTCAAAGGGCGGTGATGTCATGCCACGACCGACGTCGTCTGACCGTGCGTGCAGTCCAAGGGCGGTGATATAATGACACGCCCGACGTCGTCTGACCGTGTGTGCTGTCCAAGGGCTGTAATGGCATGCCACGCCCGATGTCGTTTGATCGTGTATGCTGTCTAAGGGCAGTGATGACATGCCACGCCCGACATCGTTTGACCGTGTGTGCTGTCCTAAGGCGGTGATGGCATGCCACGCCCAACGTCGTTCAACCGTGTTTGCCGTCCAAGTGCGATAATGGCATGCCACGCCCGTATTTGTCCGTATGTTAGCTAGACCAAAGGCACTGATGGCCTGCCCCTCCCGACGTCATTCGACCGTGTTTGTCGTCCAAGGGATATGATGGCATGCCACGCCCGATGTCGTTCGACCGTGTGTGCTGTCCAAAGGCGGTGATGGCATGCCACACGACCGTTTGGCGTGTTTGCCATCCAAGGTCTATGATAGCATGCCACGCCTGACGTCATTCGACAGTGTGTGCTGTCCATAGGCGGTGATGTCATGCCACGCCAGACGTAGTCCGACCGTGTGTGCTGTCCAAGGCCGGTGATGTCATGCCATACCCGACGTCGTCCAACAGTTTGTGCTACCCAAAGGCGATGATGGCATTCCACGCCCGACGTCGTCCGACCGTGCGTGATGTTCAAGGGTGGTGATGTCATGCCACGACCGACGTCGTCTGACCGTGCGTGCAGTCCAAGGGCGGTGATATAATGACACACCCGACGTCGTTCGACCGTGTGTGCTGTCCAAGGGCCGTGATGGCATGCCACGCCCGACATCGTTCGACCGTGTGTGCTGTCTAAGGGCAGTGATGGCATGCCACGCCCGACGTTGTTCGACCGTCTGTGCTGCCCAAAGGCGATGATGGCATGCCACGCCCAACGTCGTTCGACCGTGTTTGCCGTCTAAGGGCGATAATGGCATGCCACGCCCGACGCCGTCCGACTGTGTCAGCTAGACCAAAGGCAATGATGGCATCCCACTCCCGACGTCGTTCGACCGTGTTTGTTGTCCAAGGGATATGATGGCATGCCACGCCTGATATCGTTCGATCGTGTGTGCTGTCCAAAGGCGGTAATGGCATGCCACGCCTGTCGTCGTTCGACCGTGTTTGCCATCGAAGGTCTATGATAGCATGCCACGCCCGATGTCATTCGACCGTGTGTTCTGTCCAAAGGCGGTGATGTCATGCCACGCCCGACAAAGTCCAACTGTGTGTGCTGTCCTAGGCCGGTGATGTCATGCCATACCCAACGTCGTCCGACCGTGTGTGGTGTCCTAGAGCGGTGAAGTCATGCCACGCCTAACGTCGTCCGACCGTGTGTGCAGTACAAGGGCGGTGATGTCATGCCATGCCCGACGTCATCTCACCGTGTGTTTAGTCCAAGAGACGTGATGGCATGCCACGCCCGACGTCGTCTGACCGTGTGTGCTGTCGAAGGGCGGTGATGGCATGCCACGCCTGATGTCGTTCGACCGTCTGTGCCACCCAAAGGCGATAATGGCATGCCACGCCCGACGTCATCCGACCGTGTGTGCTGTCCTACGGCGGTGAGGGAATGCCATGCCCGATGTCGTTCGACTGTTGTTTGCCGTCCAAATTGAGATGATGGCATGCCACGTCCAACGTCGTCCGACTGTGTCAGGTAGTCCAAAGGCGATGATGGCATGCCATGCTCGACGTCGTTCGACCGTGTTTGCCATCCAAGGGCTATGATGGCAAGCAACGCCCGATGTCGTTCGACCGTGCTTGTTGTCCAAGGGCTATGATGGCATGCCACTCCTGACCTCGTTCGACCGTGTGTGCTGCCCAAAGGCGATTAAGTCATTCCCTTCCCGATGTCGTTCGATCGTGAGGGTTGTCCAAGGGCGGTGATGGAATGCCACGCCCGATTTCGTTCGACCGTCTGTGCTGCCCAATGGCAATGATGGCATTCCACGCCCGACGTTGTCCGACCGTGTGTGCTGTCCTAAGGCTGTGATGGCATGCCACGCCCGACGTCCTTCGACCGTGTTTGCAGTCCAAGGGGGATAATAGAATGCCTCGCTCGACGCCGTCCGACTGTGTCAGCTAGTCTAACGGCGATGATGGCATGCCATGCCCGACGTCATTCGAACGTGTTTGCCGTCCAAGGGTTATGATGGCATGCCACGCCCGATGTCGTTCGACCGTGTTTGCTCTCACAGGGCTATGATGGCATGCAACGCCTGACGTCGTTCGAGCGTGTATGCTACCTAAAGACGATGATGACATGCCACGCCCGACCTCGTTCGACTGTTTGTGCAGTCCAAAGGCGGTGATGTCATGCCACGCCCGACGTTGTTCGATCGTGTGTGCTACCCAAAGGCGATGATGGCATGCCAGGCCCGACAGCGTTCGACCGTGTTTGCTGTCCAAGGGAGATGATGGCATGCCACGCCCGATGCCGTCCGATCGTCTGTGCTGCCCAAGGGCGAAGATGGCATGTCACAACCGATGTCACCCGATCATCTATGCTGTCCAAGCGCGGTGATGTCAGCCACACCCGACGTCGTCCGAATATGTGTGTTGTCAAATGGCCGTGATGTCATGCCACGCCCGACGTTGCAGACCGTGTGTGTTGTCCAAGGGAGGTGATGTCATGCCATGACCAATGTTGCCGACCGTGTGTGCTGTCCAAGGGCGATGATGGCATGCCACGCCCGACGTCATTCGACCGTGTTTGTTGGCCAAGGGCGATGATGGCATGCCACGCCTGACGCCATTTGACTGTGTGAGCTAGTCAAAAGGTGATGATGGCATGCCACGCCCGACGTCGTTCGAACGTTTGTGTTGTCCAAAGGCGGTGATGTCATGCCACGCCCGATGTTCTTCGACCGTGTGTACTGCCCAAAGGCGATGATGGCATGCCACGCCCGACGTCGTTCGACCGTGTTTGCTGTCCAAGGGAGATGATGGCATGCCATGCCCGACGCCGTCCGATTGTGTGAGCTAGTCCAAAAGCGATGTTGGCATGCCACGCCCGACGTCGTCGACTGTTTGTGCTGCCCAAAGGTGATGATGGCATGCCACGCCCGACGTCGTTCGACCGTGTGTGCTGCCCAAAGGCGATGATGGCATGCCACACCCGACGTCGTTCGATCGTGTATGCTGTCCAAATGAGGTGATGGCATGTCACACCTGGCGTCGTTCGACCATGTGTGATGTCCGAAGGCTGTGATGTAATGCCACGCCTGACGTCGTTCGATCGTGTGTGCTGCCCAAAGGCGATGATGGCATGCCACGCCTGACGTCGTTCGACCGTGTGTGCTTTCCAAAGGCGGTGATGGCATGTCACGCCTGATGTCGTTCGATTGTGTTTTCCGTCTAAGGGCTACGATGGCATTCCCCGCCCGATGTCGTTCTACCGTGTGTGCTGCCTAAAAGCGATGATGGCATGCCACGCCCGATGTCGTTGGACCGTGTGTGCTTTCCAAAGGCAGTGATGTCATGCCAAGCCCAACGTAGTCCAACCGTGTGTGCTACCTAAGGGCGGTGATGTTAGCCACGCCCGACGTCGTCCGACCGTGTGTGCTATCCAAGGGCGGTGATGTCATGTCACGCCTGATGTTGGCGACCATGTGTGCTATCCCAGGGCGGTGATATTATGCAACGCCCGATGTCGTCCGACCATGGGTGCAGTCCAAGGGCGGTGATGTCATGCCACGCCTGACGTCGTTCTATCGTGTGTGGTGCCCAAAGGCGATGGTGGCATGCCACACCCGACGTCGTTCGACCATGTGTGTTGTCCAAAGGCGGTGATGGTATGCCATGCCCGACGTTGCCGACCGTGTTTGTTTTCCAAGGGCGGTGATGTCATGCCACGCCTGATATCGTTCCACCGTGTGTGCTTCCCTAAGGCAATGATGGCATGTCACGCCCGACTTCGTTCGACTGTGTGTGCTGTCCAAAAGCGGTGATGGCATGTCACTCCTGACGTCGTTTGACCGTGTTTGCCGTCTAAGGGCTATGATGGCATCCCACGCCCGGCGTCGTTCTATCGTGTGTGCTGCCCAAAGGCGATGATGGCATGCCACTCCCGACGTTGTTCGATCGTGTGTGCTGTCCTAAGGCGGTGATGTCATGCCACGCCCGACGTAGTCCGACCGTGTGTGCTGCTCAAGGGAGGTGATGTCAGCCACGCCCGACGTCGTCCTACCGTGTGTGCTGTCCAAGGGAGGTGATGTCATGCCACGCCCGCCGGTTTCGACCGTGTGTGCTTGTCCAAGGTAGCTGATGTCATGCCACGCCCGACGTCGTCCAACCATGTGTGCTGTCCAAGGGCGGTGATGTCATGCCACGCCCGATGTCGTCCGATCGTGTGTGTTGTCCAAGGGCAGTGATGGCATACTACGCCCGACGTCGTTCGGTCGTCAGTGCAGTCCAAGGGCGTATTTTACAGTCCACGCCCGTTCTGTGCAGTCCTTGGCAGATGACGCTTGGCCACGGACGTGCGGCGTACGCAGATCCATTTGCCCCTTGACATCTAAATTGGCTTTAAAAAACCCACCCGACATCCTAAAAACCTTTTATAGTGACATGTCTTTAGTCCTTTAGCAGGTCATTAGGCCTGATAAATGAACTCAACGTCACAAAAACCTCGCAATGGGGCTTAGTTATTGGACAAGTGTTTGACCGTCGTAGAACGTATAGCTCAACACTTAGCGGCAGACTAGTGAACATCACGTGCCATGTTACTTCCGGTACTTATATTTCAACACTTAGTTATTTTTTCCTCTTCCAAGGATGGAAGCAACACGCAAACCTCTCATTTGAAAAGGTTGAAATGATTGGTTTTGATTTTGGGGGAGGGGGAGTGTGGGGGGAGGGACGAATCGGAGCGACAAAGGGCTGAATATCACTGGATCGTGGCAAGAAGTCCACTCTGCCACTTACAATACCCCGTCGCCTATTTCGAAAGTTAATTTGACATAATTTATAAATTAAATTATATCAGTTCATTATGTTTTTTTTAAATATTAGATATTCAAAAACTATATCAAAAGTATTAGTCAAAAGCATTTGTTCTCTTTCATTTTTCCCTTGTGATCTTTTAATATTTATATAGTTATTACATGCAAAATTACATTTACATTATTAGTGTAGTTCTATTTTGAGTCAATGGTAAAGATTATATTTAAATTTTAAATATTTATTTATTTTTGTAGGTTTCATATTTAATTATTTATTGTTCTATTTATCTACCTAAATTACTATCACTTTTTTACGAGTTTCATACTTGAACTATCACTTTCTTTGTATTAAAACCCATATTTTGATTCTCAGTTGACCTTTCCAGCCGATTGTCAATTTTGAGATGAAATATTTGATAAACTCAATATTCATGAGATTTGTTTTAATACAAAGGGAGTAAAGTTGAGGTATGTAAGTTAAGGTTTGAAATTTGTGAAAAAGGTGATAATTTCTCTTTGTTATTTTTAGCTAAGTATTGTCTCTTCTCAATTTATGTGGCATATTTTAAATATCAAAATTCAAATTGTTTAATTTCTCCAAGCAGGTTAGAAGGTAGTGCCCATTGACATGGACGTATCTGATGCTCACATTGTTCCTCGCATGCCAGCACCTCCATTTCTTTACTTTTTTCCCCGATATTACTCAATTCATATCCTAATATATATTCCTCGTAACTACTTATATGTTATCGTAATTAAGTTATGAATGAACGAACATTTATGTATTAACCATATAGTTTTTCTATGTTTGTCAAATTTATAGTTTTCAAAGTCGATTTGACTAATTTATTTCTCCATCCATTTTAAATGTCATGTTGCATATTCCGAAAGTCAATTTACTAATTTATAAAGTTAAATTAGATTATCTTAGTTTGATATATTAAGCAAAAAAATTATATATTCCAAAACTACATGAAAAGTATTAAGAATTGAATTTCTTTTTTCATATCAATATATAATGAAAAAATACATCATAAAATATTAGTCAAAGTTCTTATAGCTCAACTCTAAAAAAAGTAAACCTTGACAACTAAAAATGGACGGAGAAGTAACTCCAAAGGGTAAAAAAACGTATTATTATGTATTGATTTTATAAAATGACCAATATTAACAAATATATATTTTTATTAAGAATGATATGTAAATAGAAATGGAGGCGGCGACAAATAAATGAAAACAGTTATTCATTAATAGTGTTCCACTATGACTTTTTTCCTTCTATATTACTCAACTTATATCCTAATACATACTTAAATTAACCAGCTTAAAATAATGACATTTTAAAAATGTTTACATGACACTCGTTTACATATTTTGTTAGATATTTATACCAATTTAACATAACTTATCATGGAGAAACACTGAAACAATTTAAAATGACATAATAGAAATTAATTAAAGACAAAGCTTGATTGCCACTAATTTTTAGTGGTAATTGACATTTTTTTAAATATTTCTAAAACCTATAATGGAATTAGATTTAATTACAATGAATTAATGTCAATAAGACAATAGCACACTTTGTTATTATTAATACTTCATTGTCGCTAAAAATTATTTTTATTGTAATGAAATATGATTTATTGAAGTAAAATATATGTTTCTTAATCACATGATTAAGTAAAAGAAAAACTCAAATACTACATATATATATATATATATATATATATATATATATATATATATATATATATATATATATATATATATATATATATATATATATATATATATATATATATATATATATCATTTTTAATTGGATGAAGAGAGAGATATAATTGTGATGTTACATACGGTATCTACAAAAGGCTAAGTTATAATAGGTAGGTAAGTTCCCTTTTTCATGTTCTTTCCATTAATTTGTATCTAAGAATAAACGTACCGTGGTTCATGTTAGGTAGTGGAGCCTGATTAATTTTAGGCTTTCCTATTTATTCTCTATTTTAAGCTTTCTTATTTATTCTCTATTTTAGGCTTTCCTATTTATTCTCTATTTATTCTCTGTAACCAAAAATACTCTGATTTATTAATATAAATATACCTCACCGCCGTGGAAGTTTACTCACGGGGTGTTACAACGAAATATTGGGTTTTTTTCTCTCTCTCTAGATTTCTCATGTCTTTTTCTTGAAAGTTCTTGTGTTCTTTATTCATCTAGTGTGTGTGCGTGAATTCGATCCTAACAACTGCTATCAGAGCTAAGGATATTCAACACGATCACTGAACATGGATAGTTCGAAGCTTGGAATCGAGAAGTTTGATGGATCAGATTTCAGTTTCTGGAAGATGCAGATCGAAGATTATCTGTACCAGAAAGATCTTCACGAACCGTTGATCGGGGTGAAGCCGGAATTCATGACAGAGGAGAAGTAGAAATTGAAGGATCGCCCGGCTCTAGGGTTGATCCGGTTGACTCTATCAAGAAATGCGGCGTTCAACATTGTGAAGGAGAAAACTACGTCCGGTCTGTTGAAGGCACTGTCAAACATGTATGAAAAACCATCGGTTATGAACAAGGTATATTTGATGCGTAGATTGCTCAATTTACAGATGTCTGAGGATGGATCCGTTTCTGATCACATACACGAGTTCAATATGATTGTGAGTCAACTCAATTCTGTCGATATTAATTTCGAAGATGAAATTAAGGTGTTGATTTTGATGTCATATCTGCCCGAGTCTTGGGATACTGTTGTTGCTGCGATTAGCTGTTCCCGTGGATCTGAGAAACTGAAGTTTGATGAAATTCATGATGTTGTTCTTAGCGAAAGTATTCGCAAACGAGAAGTGAAAGATTCATCGGGCAGTGCTCTCAGCATTGATCGAAGGGGGAGAAGTAAGATGAAAGGCCAAAATCAACATGGTCGATCAAAATCAAAGAATCGAGGAAAATCCCTTAACATATCAAACGTGACTTGTTGGAACTGTGGAGAAAAAGAGCACTTTCAAACGAACAGTACAAAGCCAAAGAAGAAACAGAATCAGAAATTTGGAAAAGACAATGATTCTGTAAATTCAGCAGAGGACATTGGGGATGCTCTAATCCTTAGTGTGAACAACCCGATTGAATCATGGATTTTGGATTCTGGTGCATCTTTCCATTCGTCTCCAAGCAAGGAGTTCTTCCAAAATTTCAAATCTGGAAATTTTTGAAAAGTATATCTTGCTGAGAATAAAGCCTTAGAGATTGAAGGAAAGGGGGATGTTTACATAAAGACCACCTCGAGAAACCAGTGGACATTGGAGGATGTCAGATATATTCCTGGGATCAAGAAAAATCTGATCTTTGTTTGTCAGTAGGATAGCACGGGATGTGCAGCAGAGTTTGGGAAAGGTTCGTGGAAGATCGTGAAAGGTGCTATGGTAGTAGCTCGTGGCACCAAATCTGGAACCTTGTACACCATTGCAGGGTGTATAAACATGGCCGTTGTTGATGAAGGTCCTTCCGGTTCATGTCTGTGGCACAACATACTTAGATACATGAGTACTAAAGGAATGAAGATGCTTGTTGCAAAAGAAGTTAGTGGGTCTGAAGTCTGTTGATATGGGTCTTTGCGAGAGCTGTATTGTGGGCAAACAGAAAAGAGTAAGCTTCACAAAGACTCCTAGAGACCCAAAGAAAGTGCGGTTGGAAATGGTCCATACAGATGTTTGGGGACCATCTCCAGTATCATCAGTTGGAGGATCCAGATTCTATGTTACTTTCATTGATGATTTCAGCAGGAAGGTATGGGTTTACTTCTTGAAGCATAAATCAGATGTGTTTGCAACTTTCAAGAAGTGGAAAGCTGAAGTTGAGAATCAGACCGATTTGAAAGTCAAATGCCTAAGGTCTGACAATGGAGGAGAGTATGACAAATCAGAGTTCAAGGAATTCTGTGCAGCTGAGGGAATAAGATTGATGAGAACAGTTTCTTGTAAGGCAAGGCAGAATGGAATTGGTGAGTGGATGAACAGAACATTGAATGAGTGTGCAAGGAGTATTAGGATACACTGTGGGCTGAACAAAACACTTTGGGCGGATGCTGTGAGCACAAGTGCATACTTGATCAACAGGGGACCATAATTTCCTTTAGGGTTCAAGATTCCAGAGGAGGTGTGGACAGGAAAAGAACTCAAGTACTCACACTTGAGGACTTCTGGTTGTACTGCTTATGTTCATGTTGATCCAGAAAAGAGAGACAAGCTTGATGCCAAGGCTGTGAAGTGTTACTTCATAGGCTATGGTTCTGATTTGTTTGGTTATAGGTTTTGGGATGACAAGAACAAAAAGATCCTGAGACATTGTGACATGACATTTGATGAGTCTGTCCTGTACAAAAACAGAGAGTAGAAGGTTCTAGAGATTACAAAGCAAGTAGGAGTTGAGGTTGAGTTGGAGAAGAGTAACCCCAGAGATGTCGAAGCAGATACTCAACGAATTCCTACTAATGAATCTCAAGTTGAGTAAGTTACACCTGAGCAGGTGTTAAGAAGATCATCCAGATCCATTTGGGCACCAGATAGGTATTCACCTTCATCACACTATCTATTGCTGACTGATGAGGGGGAACCAGAGTCTTTTAATGAGGCCCTACAGGTGGAGGATTCGATCAAGTGGGAGCAAGAAATGGATGATGAGATGAGCTCACTTGAGAAGAACGACACATGGCTGTTGACTCAGCTACCTGCAGGGAAGAGAGCTTTGCTGAACAAGTGGGTGTTCAGAATCAAGACTGAACCAGATGGCAAAAGAAGGTTCAAGGCTCGTTTAGTGGTTAAAGGATATTCACAAAGAAAAGGTATTGATTATGCTGAAATATTCTCTCTTGTTGTGAAGTTAACCTCTATTCGAATTCTATTGAGTGTTTTTGCATCAGAAAATTTGCATTTAGAGCAAATGGATATAAAAACAACGTTTTTACATGGAGATTTGGACAAAGAGATCTATATGCAGCAACCGGAAGGATTTGTGGTTCCAGGCAAGGAACACATGGTGTGCAAGATCACCAGGAGTTTGTATGGACTAACGCAAGCACCAAGGCAGTGGTACAAGAAGTTTGACTCCTTCATGACCAAGAGTGGATTACGCAAAGCTGAAAAGGATCCTTGTTGTTACTTCAAAAAATACACTGATTCATATGTCTTTCTACTCTTGTATGTGGATGATATGTTGATTGCAGCATCTAGTATGAGGGAGATTAACAATCTGAAGACAAGGTTGTCTGCAGCGTTTGAGATGAAAAATTTGGGTCCAGCAAAACAGATTTTGGGGATGAAGATTTCTCAGGATAAATCTGAAATCTATCTCAGGAGTTGTACATTACGAAGGTGCTAAGCAGATTCAGGGTTAATGATGCTAAACACAGGACTACTGCATTGGCAAATCACTTTAAATTGTCAAAGGAGCAGTCACCCAAGACTGCCGAGGAGCGTGATCACATGGCACTTGTTCCATATGCTTCAGCAGTTGGTAGTTTGATGTATGTTATGGTCTCCACTAAACCTGATATAGCACATGCAGTGGGAGTTATTAGCAGGTACATGGCGAACCCTGGGAAAGAGCATTGGGAAGCTGTGAAGTGGCTTCTGAGATATCTGAGAGGTACATCCAGTACTTCACTTTGTTTTGGCAAAGGGATGGTGACTCTACAGGGTTTTGTGGATGCTGATCTTGGTGGGTATGTTTACTCGAGCAAGAGTACATCCGGGTACATTTACACCATAGGTGGAACAACAGTGATTTGGATGTCCAGGCTTCAGAAGTGTGTTTCTCTTTCATTTACTGAAGCTGAGTATGTGGCAATAGCTGAAGCTGGGAAAGAGATTATATGGCTGGCAGATTATCTTGAGGAATTGGGCAAGAAGAAGAGCGAGAAGATACTTTACTCAGATAGCCAGAGTGCCATACAGTTGGTGAAACATCCATTCTATCATTCGAAGACAAAGCACATCAGAAGGCGATACCATTTCACTCGCAGGACAGTGGAGGATGGTGATATGTGCTTGGAGAAGATAGAGGGTGCAAAGAACCCGGCAGACATGTTGACGAAATGTGTTGATGTTGGGAAAGTGAGGTTAGGTAAAACCTCGGTTGGTCTTCTATAGTTTTTGCTACAGATGTTTCGGTGCGGTAAAGATGTTGATGGTGAAGAGATTCTTTTTTTAGAATGTATTTTTTTGATGACTGAGTCAGTCTCCAAGTGGGAGAATTGTTAGGTAGTGGAGCCTGATTAATTTTAGGCTTTCCTATTTATTCTTTATTTTAGGCTTTCCTATAATTCTCTATTTATTCTCTGTAACAAAAAATACTCTGATTTATTAATATAAATATACATCACCGCCGTGGAAGTTTACTCACGGGGTGTTACCACGAAATATTGGGTTTTCTCTGTCTCTCTCTAGATTTCTCATCTCTTTCTCTTGAAAGTTCTTGTGTTCTTCATTCATCTAGTGTGTGTGCATGAATTCGATCCTAACAGTTCATGCATATAAATTAAAAATCAATGAGAAACCTCCAAATTCGAACTATGCAAATATTTTTGTATGATTTGATTGCTACATGTCATATCAATCCAAAGCATTTGTTCTCTTTAATTTTTCCCTTGTGATTTATTTTAATTTTTAATTATATAGTTATTAGATGCAAAACTACACTTACATTATCAATATAGTTGTGTTTTGAGTTAATGTAAAAAAATATATATTTAAATTCTAATTTATTTCTTTGTTTAGTTTTGAATTGAATTGGTAAAATTATTGAGTTGACTTGTGGTTTGAAACATAGTTTTCATCACGATTTGTGATTTTGGATCGTGACAAGAGGTTAATGATTTGTACAAAGAAATGATTGAGAGTGGTGTTTTTAATGAATCTTGGTGAAAAACAGGTTTTTGTAGATAACATTTGCTTTTTAATATACAGTGTGGACATCTATTGTAATTTGTTGATTTTATTTATATTTTATCTGCAGGGTGAAAGCGAATGAGCGTTGATGTATGGTCAAATGCATGAACCTCCTGGTGCTCGTGCTAGGATCACTAAACTAACAGTTGTGGAACACTGAAGGACAAGATGTGCTTCTTTTTATCGATTATACTCTTCGCTTCACTCAAGTGTGCTATCTTTTCAATTACCTTAACTAGTATTAAATTGCTTAAACTTAGTAAAATGATTTCTGATTCTCTACCTCTTCCTCTTGGACCGATCTAGGCCGACTTTGAGGTTTCTTGCTTTGCTTGGTTGTATTCCCTCTGCAATCGGTTACCTGCCAACATATGTTGGAGGGCTTCAAGAGAGGATTACTACAACCAAGAAGTTTTCTATCACGTCAAATCACTGATTTTTCTTGTACTTGCAGCTACTATACACATGTTATTATTTTGATAGAGTTTTTCATATTTCATTGATTTAATACGACTATCGATTTAAGAATTGGTTGAAAACTAAATGCAAATGATTTTACATCACCGCTATGTCAGTTGAGATATGTAATAAGCCTCCTCCTCAAAATTGCTTTGTCAATATAATTGTCCGATAAGAATAAGGTAGGTTGATGGATTTTGTGATCCCTTTCCTTTTATTTCTTAAAGGAGGTAATCTGGTATCACAAGTTAGACATGGCATCTTATCTCCATCTCCTGGTTGTCTATTTTCTTTTGATTGTGATCCTTTTCTTTTCAATTCAAGGTTTTCTATTTCATTGTCTACTCTTAAAGTTCACATCAAAATTAAGCAAAACATATATTGCAATAAATTTAAGAGATAAGGTATAAAACAAAACTATAAAAAAAACTATCACACAATTACATTTTATAAATTAAAGAGATAAAGGTAAAATTTAATGAAGAAAGTAAGATAACACAAAATCTTGACCGAAGCTTGATTAGAACACCCACAAAATCTCTTTTGTTTGTGAGCCTTTTGTTGGTTGTGTGGAGTAATATATATATTGTGTTGGTATGGAAATAATGAGAAAGGAAGAAAAAATGTGAATTTATTGTGTTGGTATGAAAATATATATATGCTAGTGTTCCATTTACACCATCAGCATTTAAATAACTTGGTAAGGGAGAAAACATTCCTGCCAAGTATTTTATTTTCTAGAATTCAAGATAAAAATTTTACATTCAACTCCAACACTGAGTTTTATCAATTTCTTTGTGTCTGTCTAGTTCTGATATTTTCCTCTAATTTTTTCATGGAAACATCAAAAGAAGTGAATAGATAATATCTCCAGCAGCTCCGACTTTTTGCTTGAGATGCATTTCCATATTATCGATGAAGCTGTAAAAAATGAGATAAAGTTCAGACCAGTATGATCGTGTTTTTATTATTTTTTCTAACATACAGTGAAAAGAATTGTAGTCATTGTTTTAACATTCCAATAGTCGTTATAACTACCGATAGTAAATTGAACCAAAAAAATTACTGCATAACAGTTGAAAACGACTTTGCTCGTTACAAGTTAAAACCTATAAGATTTCCTATACTACATAATGATTCTTTAGATTTGAAAGGTAAAACTCTTGCAAATATGATTCAATTGCATGAGAAACTGCTATAGTTGGCCTTTGGAACCAAAAAAGCTGAGGGTTCGACATCTCATCAGGAAGAACCAAGGCAGCATGATTGATAAAACTGTGAAAAGATAAAATCCCATCAAGTACCATGTGCATCCTCCCTTCAAGAAGTACAGTCAAAGTGGTATTTGAACAAGATGTAGGTTAAAACCAACAAGAAATTATGCTACAATCGCACCATCACCATGTTAGGTTGTGGAGCCTGATTAATATATATATAACTGTTTACGCGGTTTAACCTCCGCGGTGATGTTGCCAGGGGGTTATGGGGGACGGGAGCCCCCCATCCGAAAGAGGGGTTCGGGGCAGCGCGCTGACCTAAATTTTAGGCTTTACTATTTATTCTCTGCAACCAAAAATACTCTAATTTATTAATATAAATATACCCCACAGTCGTGAAAGTTTACTCACGGGGTATTACCACGAAATATTGAGTTTTCTCTTTCTCTCTCTAGATCTCTCATCTCTTTCTCTCTAATGTTTTTGTGTTCTTCATTCATCAAGTGTGTGTGTGTGGATTCGATCCTAACACATCATTCATGGTTGATAATTTACTTCTCTTCCTCGTCTATTTTCACTAAACACACTTAACAATCATATCATTAGAAAAGAAAGAAACCAACCTACTTCTATGGTTAAAGGGTCAATAGAAAAAAATTCAAAAGTTCCACTAGCCTTTTGTGCTCTCCATCACCTTCTTCAAGTGCTCCAGCTACTGAACTCCCTGTAACCTCACAATTATCCCGCTGTGAACCCCAACAAATCACACTACCCAACCCCCCAGTAGGGTTTGGTAATAACATAAGAGCATTATCAACAGATAACAGGGAATTTGCATTAGGTATGAGAAATTGAAGACAAGGTATGAAAACATGTGTTTCTAGAGCTAAATTTGCTCATGTTGGACAACGTGAAGATTTTATGAGCTGATCTTAACAATAGATAAATTAAACATCAACATCATCTGAAAACTTAGTTTAAGAAACCACAAGAATGCTATTAGCCAAGCTATTTTCCTTTAATCATAATCTTAAAACATTTCAATTTTTTTGGAACTTGCGTATATTTTGGGGAGGAGAATTGGATTGGTCATGGACCATTAAATTAGATGTAACCAGTCATCTACAACTAAGGCCAACAACAAGATAATAGTGGCTTAAGTATGGTCTGAGAAAGGATGGAGAATACCTTCAGAATATTTCAAAGTTATTGAAAATTGGGAATAACTTAAAATATAGTAACTTATCTCAGTTAACAAGCATTACTTGATATAAGAATAGAATTGCAAAGGAATAAACAATTTTCTGTGAAAGGTGCATACAATGGACAAAACTTGTCAAAGAATCAAGTGTGCTGCTGGCAATAGAAGCTGATCTAGAGCGTCCAAGATTCCGTTCAAAGTAGCATGCTTTACATTGCTGGTGGCAAAAGAAGCAGTATTGACATGGGATAGTTTGAAAAGAAAGGGGTACCAGCTATGATCCAGATGTTACTCAAGTTGAAAAAAGGCAAAGACAACCAACCATATCTTTTTACATTGTAAGTGACATATCAGATAAGGAAAACCTTGATCGACCTAAGGTGAATCAGGTGGTTGATGCCAGGTAACACAAGGGAAGTACCTAAAACAGTTGGAGTAGAGATAGTGTAACACCCTTGAAGTTCTAAAGTTATATATCAGTTATTAGTATCTCCCATAGTCCAGTCTTATATGTAGCATGACCTCATAGTCAATTATCTCAGTTTCAGTATTTATCAATGACACATTTTACTACCGGGCCATTTCATTAGTCCAAGTTATTCACCTCAACACTTCAAAACTTATCATGTTCAGTTTAGTAGTCTTATCATGCATATTTCACATACTCGGTATATTCAAAGTGTTGAACGCATACTCTTTGCACTATATTGTCCTATAATATAGGTTCGGATGTTTAGTGTCCAACCCGTGATGGGAACGACTTTCAATCAGCTCAACAACACGTATGATGAATCCTCATCTTTTGAGGACAACTTCATATTTCTTTCAATTATTAAATCTGTAGTTTTAACACAATTAGAGTAAGTTGTGGGCTTGTCCTAGTAACTCATCTTAGTAGAGGTTTTGTGATATACATGTCAGCTTTGCTTTGTGTGTTTTTTTAGATGATCTAGATTTTGAGCATTTAAATTTCATTCTAGGTTCCGCATTCATTCGTTCTCAATTATTGTTTACATAAATCATAGTGTCATGCCAGACCATGAGTTAGTTTGGGTCACTTTTGACTCTAAGCACTGTGTTACGACTAGGGGTAGTCTTGGACCATGACTAACTTGGTACCATAGTCTTAGGTTCAAGTGTCCTAGGTGTATGAAATTCGTGTTAAGTAGAGTCATGTTTATGGGTGTAAAGCTCGCCACACTTGTGAATGTGAATGTATGAATCATTTTAGGAAATAGTTTAATTCTTTCATACTCTCAATCGTGCGATATAATTTATCTCTATTTAATCTTCTAATACAATTCATGCTCTTTGCGTTTAATACAATCATGCCTCCCAGTAGAGATTACGTTAGAAAGAACATGAATGAAGGTCAGCAAGCACCACAAACTCGAGAAGACCCCTTGAATGAACAAGTCTCTCATGCCAAGTTCTGGGATGCTTTCCAAGTGTTAGCTCAATACATGGCCATTCTTGGTCAATCAATAGACTATTGCACAAGCTAACCAGAACAGGAATACGACAACAGCTAGGGTCTGGGGTTTTACCAAGATGAATCATCATGTGTTTTATGATTCTAAGGAAGAGGAGGACCCACAGGAGTTCATCGACGGTGTTCAGAATATCGCACAAATTATGGGGTCATCCTAGTGGAGAGTGCATACTTAGCCGCTTACATATTGAAAGGAGTGGCTCAGATTATGTACCAAGTAGTGGAAGGATGACAAAGGGGTGATGCAACCCTATTGAACTGGGGAAGCTTGTGGCTGCATTTCTAAACAGGTTCAAGTATGTCCCCAAATTTATAAGTATGAAGCATTGAAACATGTCGCTGAAGGAGTATTCCTTGAAGTTTTACCCAACTCTCCAAGTATCTTGCATCTATGGTAGACAACTCCAGGGCCCATATGAACACGTTTGTGTAAAGTGTTGAAGAGACCATAGTAAACGAGTATAGAACTGCTGTGTTGATCAAGGATATGAACATCTCCAAGATAATGACTCACACTCAACTGATTTAGGAGGAGAAGGTAAAGGAGAGTGCTAGGGAAAGAGGACTAGAATAGAAAATGTGGACTAGTCTCAGCAGAAGTGAGACACTGGCACTATATATTGCTCTCATTTTCTTCAGAAATTTCCAAGTCCAGCTCCATCCTCAGTTAGTGCGCCAGAACAGTTCAGACAGGAGAAGAAGGATAGGGCACCAGGATCTAAGTCCTAGGGTAGTTTCACTAGTGTTCGTACCTTTTTGTGTTTGTCAGAAGTATCATAAGAACCATCTCGTAGGGTGTATGGCTAGTAGTGGTAACTGTTTTGTACGTGGTAAGTCAGGTCACAGGTTGAGGATATTCCCAAGACATCAGGTAGGGCTGTAGGGGTAAGGATGTTCTCCAAAAAACACAACCTAAGACTTCAGCAGCCGACTCAACAGAGTGTCTTTTCTAGTGCAGGGGGACAGAAAGTGCCAACATAGGTTGTATGTTTTGCTTACTCAACAGGATTAAGAAGATTCCCCTCTGTAGTCATATGTATGTTCCCTGTAGTTCAACTTGATGTTTATGCTTTACTAGATCTAGGGGCCACACTTCCTTATATTACGTTGGATTTTGATGTCTCTCTCAAAATCCTATCTGAAAACTCTTCTCAGTCTCACCCCTTATAGGTAAAAGGGTATACATAAATTGCCCAGTCTCATTATTCGCAAAAAGCCACTAGTAGATCTAGTAGAGTTAGACTTGCTTGATTTCGATATTATTCTTGGCATGGAGTATTTATACTCTTCTTATCAGAGGCTGACCACATGAAACCATTAAGGTGCACGAGCATCAAACAACTTTTAATTATTTTTTGTAGATATATGTAATAAATAATCCATAAAAAAAGATAATACATTTAATTGTGCACCCAAAGGAAGAAAACTCATTTGGATGTACTAGTTGAACGCTTAAATTTAACACTCAATGACATAAGTTCGAATCGTGTGAAGGGTTGTTTTTGCCTTTCAAATCAGCCTTTTCTTACCAGTTAACCTTTATTAACCACTCTTTTTGGCCATCTCATTTGACCCATTATGCCTTAATTTTTTTCCACAACTTATCATATATCTTAATTATACCAAAAACAATAATAATACTTATAAAAAAAATTAATTTATATTATTTGCACCGAAAAAATGAAGTTTTTCTGAAAAAATAGAGACTTAAATCTATATAATAACTTTTAAAAAAAAGATTAAAAAAATCATAAAGAATTGGAGAGAGTGAGAAAGAGAGAGAGAGAGAGAGTGGGGTGGGGGTGGGGAGGTGGTTCAGGTTGAGTATGTTTGTAATTAGATGATACAAATATTTGACATAGATAGTTGGGGAAGAAGATATACTAACCTTTCTTCTTCTTTTTCTTTTTTGTTAAAAGTTGGTTGTATAAGTTGGAAATTAATAGTAATAATAGTAATTATATATATATATATATATATATATATATATATATATATATATATATATATATATATATATATATATATATATATATATTGCACTGTTGTTTAACACGCTCAAGGAAGGTGGAACAAACTCTTTATGTCATATCAACATTTTGTATTTAATAGGAATGACTATTGAACAAATAAGGTGTTCAATAGGTACAAGTGTTAGTTTAGGTGTCTAAGTATAATATGCGAACAACTTTGAGTGGCTATTGAAATATTAATGACTCAAGCCTTTTAAATAATGATTTTTATATATTTTAGGGTTCTTATGGAAGTATGACTTTCGCTATCTTTTCCATTCTTCTTCTTGGATAGTTTGACTATGTGACTCCATATATAAAATTAATACTTATAAATAGTATTTCATGAATCCTCAATACAAAATATTTTTCACAACTCAAAACTATGTGGCTTTAAATTGCGTGTCACTGACTAAGTTGCGTCAACTCTTCACTTTCGATGTTGCACCCGTGTCGGATTCTCCAAAAATACACTACTTTTGGTTAATCTAACTCCGCACCTTGGTCCAGCTACGTGTGTTGCTATCCTAACCCTTATCCTTACCTCATATTAAGCATCGTATTCGATATTTGACTAAGTTATTACCTCGTACCAATCAATACTAGCCTATTAGTTAGTATACACTAAATCTATGTTAATAGTTTTTTTCCTATTATATACCTCCTTGCTCCGGCAAGTGGCATTAAGGCGAGTTCTAACGCTGGCTATCCGTTAAAAAGACTTCTAAGCGAAAGAATTATTAATACATGCAAGACACTATTCTAGAATTGTTATTTTAGTTAGGGTTTATCTCTCATTATTTGCCTATGGTTCCCACAACCCTAGTTATGGAGTTTAGTTACTCATGGCCATAAACACAATATTCAAATATATTTAATAGGAGTTCATGTACTTACTTCAATGAGAAAGATTAAAATCCAAAAGTTAGCTTGATTAATCACGAATATTCACTTGCAAGAATCTCAATGTAATCAATAATCTCACAAAAATTCTAATGATTATCAAAAATCTCACAAAACAATGTTTACCAATAAGGAATTTTACAATCTAAGAGTCTAACCTAAAAGAGTCCAACCTCAAAAATGAGGTTTTTCGAACTATATATAACAAATAAAAAACCTTATTAAACAAGGACTCTGTTTGCTGGAAATCTGCCAAAACGCGGCTGGGTCAACGGACCACGCGACAGATCGTCGTGGTCATGACGGACCGTCATGGACTCCGTCGTCCCATACTTACGCAATTTCTTCTTCTGCTCTCTTCACCACCCTCGACGCCAAGTATGACGGACCGTCATAGGCACAACGGTCCATCGAGGGTCTTCGTTCCAAAACACTTCAACTCTTGGAATCTGGGTACTGGGATCTCTTCTCTGAACTTCATGACGAACCTGCAGGACGGACCGTCATAGACACAACGGACCGTCACAAGCTTCGTAACCCCACACTTGGTCAGACTTGCCCATATTCCTTCAGCAGCTGCACTACGCTGCCACCTACGGACCGTCGCAAGCACGACGGATCGTCATAAGCTCCGTAGGTGGTCTCTTCTGCATTTCTACGCTCAAAATCTCTGCATTCAACTTTGGACAGATTTCATGCAAAACAAAGAGAAACTTATATAAAAACTAGCACAAAATAACTTTCGGACACACTAAACTTAAGGAAAAAGTATTAATTATACCATGAAACCACGGTATATCAACACCCTCAACATAAATTCGTTGTTTGTCCTCAAGCGACGCACTATGACTCAATACAAAATCTTTGTACAATAGTATCCATTTTTTATCCTTTACAATCATTTTGCTATCAATCCCGATTAACCTCATCAAATCTATACATGCTATAACTATTAGGCTTGAATTTTGTGGGATTAGAACATGACACAGACTCACCATGCACTAACACCTATCCTCTTCAATTTGTCACCAAGGTACTAACAATTCTGGTATTGCAACTAGTGTCCTCACTTTAAAACAAAATCCTCATTTTTCACATAATAATTTTAGTTTGAGTATAAGGATTATTTTTTCAACACTCACTCTCAGAACAAAGTCACACTCATTCATACCTATTTCAATAAGCTTGCCCTTATTTTCACTGCCTTAAATTCGCTATACAACCCTTAGGATCAATATTTAATGTGTAACTTATTAATTTTTATTTAGTAATTTAATTTATTAAATAATCAATTCAAATTAATTAATTCAATTGTAAATTAAATACATTCGCACTCCTCTGAAGTAGGATAATTAACGATAAATTAAACTAAATGTACTTTTCCATGAACATTTTAAAATCTTCACTTCACGACAAAATACATACTTTTCATTAAATAGTTTATTACTCACATAAAAAATAAGATAACTTTAATAATAAATTTCTTTATTTTAATAAAATGGAAGTTTTATTTTTAAGCTACATAAGATAAAAATTTTATTTTCAAAACTAAACAAGATGAAGATTTTTCTTAAGTATAAATAAGATGAAAATCTTACTTTAAAGCTAAATAACATGAACAATTTTTTAAAGTTAAATAAGATGAAAAAATATTTTTAACTTAAATAAGATGAAATTTTAATTTTTAAAACATACGACATAATCATGAAAATGCACAGACAAAAATATTTATGCTAAATATAATGGAAATTTTATTTTTAAGAATGAAGAACTAACATATTTGATTGACATAAGATAAGAAAGTAAGAGACCTAATCCTTCAAATTTTTTTAATATATTAATTTCTATCAGAGAACACACTATCACAACAACTTGGAGTGGAAAACTGATCACATTAATGCGATGAGTATACCATGAAAGCACCCAAAAATGATTTATCCAATGTACAGAGGTTTAATCTTAGATTTCTTCAAAAAAAGAAATTCTTATGTATGTCTTGTATTTATTGATTATTTAGAAATTTCAATTGTTGTGTAGTAATAATAATATTGTTACACTATTTTTTTCTTTGGTCATGTGGACGTCATTTTTTTTTTGAATTTTATGATATAGAAAACGTTGTATCAATACATATTATTTTTACACTACTAATATATTAATATTTTTTGAATTAAAACTTATTTACCTAATCTTTCAAAATTCGAAAAAAAAAAGTGTCATAATTTTATTAATTTTCCGATGAAGTCGACACCCCTTCACTGCATGTGGCTCTGCCACTGTGTAGAAATTAATGACTGTAAAATAAATATCAAGATCTGTAACATAAGCAATGACGTCAGTGAGCCACCCAACAGGAACCAAGTACACAAACATTTATTTGTGAAGAAGAAGAAGAAGAAAAGAAGAAATATTTAGAATTTTCGTTGTTTTAAAATGAGAGGAAATCCCTCTATTTATAGGCTACAAAGGGTATCCTGCACAAATGTTTATTGTGCCTTATCAGAAAGGTAACAACTATTTGAAAAAGTTGCAACCCTTCATAAAGGTCACAATCTTTCATAAAAGTCGCAACTTTTTATAAAAGTTGCAACTCTTCATTAAAGTCGCAACTCTTCATTAAAATCGCAACTCTTCATAAAAGTCATAACTTTTTCGTAAAAGTCACAACTTTACATAAAAGACAACATTACATAAAAGTCGCAACTCTTCACAAAAATCATAATTTTCATGTAAGGGTAAGACTAGTTTTTGAAATTAATAATTTAAAACGAAATTCTTGTTTGTGGGAGAGCCACGTAGGCGTACCTAAGGTTTTCTTTATATATATATATATATATATATATATATATATATATATATTATAAAAGCTATGCAACATGATAGTTCTTTTTGACTCCGAAGAATATTTCTATATGGGGTGCTGCACCAGAGGTGTTTGAGAGTGAAAATGAGCTCGTCCATTTACATTTAATTAAATACTATTATATTAAATACTACAAACTCTTTTCTGTTCTTGATAAACTTTTTGGAGGCCTTCTTGTTGGTTAGTTACTTGTATACTCTTTCTATGGAAAATGGGCCCGTCCCTTTACCCTTAGTTAAATACTACTCTATGTTTATTCCCAATGAAGTTCAACATGTGACTTGAGCCGAACAACGGGTATTGATCTTTCAGTTTAAAAAAAAACAAGGGGTATTGAACTTAAAAAAGTACCTTTGTTATGCTGCTGTGTTAATTAGCTCAAAATTGTCCATCTACGGATGGGAATGAGAAGCAGGAAGACGGGGAGAAAGTAATAAGTGGTTTATTGGACGGAAGTTGGAATATACTCTTGTATATGAGGATAATAAAGGTGACAGGATGCTTGTTGGGGATGTTCCTTAGAAGTAAGCATCCTAGCTCTCTCTTTATCTATGGATCTGATACTTTCACTTAAATTATTGTTTTCCCTTTTAATATTCTCGCATTATTAGCATATCTTAATGCTCAATTTATATTTGGATCACATTTAGATGCACATTTTCTCTCTGAAAGTTTAGAATGAGATGTTATTATTTTAACTTAAGTAGTACATAAGACAAAAAAAATGGATCTTTTCAGTACCTGTACGTTTTTGTGTTTATTGTCACCCTGAGATAGGATTCATATAAACAAAAAAAGCCATAGTTCACCAATAAAGGTTACAACACAATATTTGGAGACTAATGGCCTTAAATGTTTCGTGTACACATTCATGTGGTAGTTTTTATGGTTCGTTCTAGTGGTTTAACGTGTGACATTTTCAGCATGTTTGTTTCTACTGTGAAAAGGTCGTGTGTGTTGAAAAGCTCCGACCTCTCTATACATACTCATGCTAATATGTTTTTTGTTCTTAATTATAGTCGTTGTGTTTTTTGCTGGGAGAGAATAATAAGAAACAATATTCAATTTTTGTTGGGAAAAGATGTTAGATTTTTGCTAGGAGGAATTGATAAGAAAAGATGTAAGATTCTTACATGTCACTGAATTGTTTGCTGGGAAAAGATATGACTAATGTAGTGAAGAATAGGTGTTTGAGCATAAAAGTGTAAACTATTACAACTTTTGTCTTTTTCTTGTTTTTATTTATAAGTTACATCAATTTATTTGTCAGAGATTTCTAAAGAAGGAACTTTCTCTTCTATAATCTTGACTTCTCTATTTTCAAAATTCCTGGAAAGTTTAAGACATTAAATATTAGATGGTAATAGACTTTAATGAAGAAGTGATTATTCAAGTTACTAACTTAAATCAAACTAAATTTAGATAGTGAAATTTTCGTATTGGCTAGTAGAGATGCTATTTTCCCTATGTTACATGTCAAATATATATTAAGTGAGCTTATTATTTTATATGATGTATATAATGTATTGTGTTCTAGTCAGATTTGGAATGAAACGTGGCTGGATGGATTCTTTTACAAACCATGCAACCATGATTTATTTGTCAAGCACACTCTTAAAATGGAAATGGTCATTGTCATGGCAAGGGTATGATTGCAATAACTTCATCTGTTTCTAGTTATGGTTACCTTTTGATCCACTTCATTGCTTTGTAACTTTACAGGAAGCTAGCGTGGACTGGCTCATTCATCTTGATACTGATAAGCTAGTGCATCCAGCTGGAACTAATGAGTATTTTTTAAGGAGACTTCTAGCAGATATACGTAAAGATGTTGACATGGTCAAATTTCCTAACTATGTAAGTCATTGAGATTGCTATAGGCTGTATTCTAAACCTGTCTAAGCATGTAATTACATGCACGAATAGTCAAAAAGCATGCATTTACGTCGTTTAAATATTCTGCTGTCTTTTTTCTTGTTAATATCTTCGCTGATGATGACAAATATTTTAGGAGAGCAGTGTTGAGAGAGATGATGTGAAGGAAACTTTTAGTGAAGTAAAATATCTTTTCACTGTATCCTTTTTTCTTATCTTTCAAGTTTGAGTGTGAAATTCAATCGTTTGGGTAGGAATAGGATTAGATTATGTTGAAATAAATTTAAATAATTCTATTACCAAATAATTGATAATGGAGCAACATCTAGTAGTCAAAGAGTCATCTCTTTCCAGACGAATGAAAAATAAGGTTGTGTTGGAGTTAGACACTGTGGAGGCAAGAAAGTAAAATTCTACCTTGCAAATATAAGTAGCTTGAGTATTAGACCTTACTCTTTGTTTGTAGAAGCCAGAATTTCTTCGAGAAAGTTTACGTAGTCTGTAATTTGTTTTAATGATTCAACTAAAGTTCTTTTAGACTATTTGCCAGTAATACATCAGTATCATGTGGTAGGTCTCAATGTTCAAGAAGATCTATGACCTTCTCACAGAAGAAATGTACTTTGGACACTGCAAGGAAGCAACTCGTGGTAATCCTAACTACTTTTTGACTTACGCAAATGGCAAATCAGTTGCTCGAATAATAACAGATAGTATTAAATAAATAGTATAAAATAATATTAGTATTTATTGTGTACTAATCCTAGTCCTATTAGGATTAGTACTCCTTAATCCTAGTCCTATTAGGATTAGTACTCCTCCCTATATCTCCTATATATATCTTCCATGTATTTCCTTATTAGGTTAACACTTTAATACAATCAATATTCCTTCATGGTATCTAGAGCCAGAAAACCTAGATCTTCTTTTCTCTATGTTTTTTTTCTCTCTTTAGGGCACCGATCGTTCCCTCTCTTCTCTTGGGCGGCGGCAGCCATGACAACCGAGGTGGATCCTCTCGATTCACTTTCTTCTGGCGTTAAACTCCTTCTCAGGCATCTTCATGCCCTGATTCCCGAAAAATTATCAGACATAAATTACCCTACATGGAAAATCACCGTTCTTACAACCCTTGAGGCCAATAACCTTCTCAAATACATCGATGAAAGCACAGAACCGCCGCCGGCAGTCATCACCGCCACGGACAAATCAGAAAAAACCAATCCGGCCCATGCCGCCTGGAAAGCCGTGGATAGACAGATCCGATCATGTTTGATTGCGGTCATCTCTCCCACGATTCAGAAACACGTCCGATCCTACACAACTGCTTCAGCACTGTGGACGGCTCTCGCAACACGCTATGCATCAATTTCCCACTCTCATATTTTTCAATTGTGTGATCGTCTCCACACAATTACCAAAGGCACGAAAACTATGGCGGAGTATTTAGACGAGGTCTCCACCATCATCACAGCCCTCGACACCGTGAACGAAATCATTCTCGAAAAAGATCTCGTCATGTGCGTCGTTCGGGGGCTCCCATAAGCTTACTCCTCCATTAAACAGGCGGTTCGTATCAGTCCAACGCCCGTTGACCTGGCTACTCTCTCCTCGTGGCTAAAAAGTAAAGAAATCAATGTGGATCTGGAGAGCAAAATTCTTCTCCGAGAAGCCGCTGTTATGGAGCCGGCCACCGCCCTCACCGCAAGCCAGAACTATCGCGGGGGGCGTGGTGGCGGCCGACAGGGGAGCCACGGTGGCTACGGCAGAAACAACGGAGGCCGCGAGCGCGGCGCTCGGCAGGGCAGTCGTACGCCGTACGACGGTCAGCAGCACGACATCAACAATAGCATGCACTCCTTCGGCAGCGGCGGGCAGTCATCTTCCAGCGGCGGGCAGGGCACTTACGAGCGGGATCGTCCAACTTGTCAAATCTGTCAGAAAATAGGACACACCGCGGTTCGTATCTGGTTTCGGTATTAGGAGAGCCAAAATAGTGATAACCGTGCCAATTATGCATCTCAAGTTGGCTCTTCCTCTGAATGGTTGTTGGATACTGGGGCCAACCTGCACGTTACTTCTGATCTATCCAAGCTTAACGCTCTAAATCCATATAATGGATCCAATGATATTACTGTTGGCAACGGTGAGTCCCATAATATTTCTCACAGTGGCACGGGTACCATTAAAACCCCCACCGCTATCTTTCACCTAGGTAACCTTACCCACGTCCCTTCTATTAAAACCAATCTCCTTTCAGTCCACCAATTCACAAAAGACAATAATTGTTCACTCTTGTTCACCTCTAATGATTTTCAGATCCTAGACAATACTACCAAGAGGGTGATTTTTCAGGGCCCCTCTGAGCATGGTCTGTACGTTCTTCCTGGCACAAGTTCGTCTGCCCGCCCTGTTTCAGAAAGCGTTCCTGTGGCTCCGGTGGCTCTTTCGGATGATGGCACCAGTTTGTTGTGGCACAGTCGTCTGGGTCACCCGTCTACTCAAATAATAAATTCTTTAACGTCTCAATTAGGTTTTTCTTCCATTCATGTAAACAATTGTGACTCCTGTTCAATTGCTAAATCTCATAAATTACCTTTTACTTTATCTGAGAAGCGTACAACTGTCACGACCCAAAACCGATCGCGACTGGCACCCACATTTACCCTCCTATGTGAGCGAACCAACCAATCTAAACCTTAACATTTCAATGTAATATCATCATAAGTAATGCGGAAGACTTAACTCATTAATAAAACAATTCAAAACTATTATTAATATCCCCAAAATCTGGAAGTCATCATCACAAGAACATCTATCTCAAATTACTAAACTAGGAATGTCTAAGAAGCTAAAACAAATACTAGCTAGTCCATGCCGGAAGTTCAAGGCATCAAGACTTGAAGAAGAAGACCAGTCAAGCTAGACGCATTAGCTCACCCTGAATTTCCGATGAAGTGAAGGCGGCTAGATCTCTTTGTTGAGTTGAAGTTGACGGAACGTTTGCTGCATTACACAAATAACAAAGAAGAAAAACATAAAGTAGGGGGTCAGTACAACCACACGTACTGAGTAGATATCATCGGCTAACTCAAAATAGGGAACAGTATATATCAATAATAATGCAAATCAACTACAATACTCAACATGTAGCAATAACAACATGAGTTCATCAATAATTACAACCGAAGTTCACACATGAGGACTCAAGCCTCAGTACCATACTCATTTGGGAATTAAGTTCATTAGATTGAGTATAGTCATTATCTTTCAAGATNGATTGTNTTTCCTCCTCTTGTGTCGATGCGTGACACTCCGCTCCTCTATTTCTATCCTGGTGCGGAACGTGGCACTCCGATCCTCATATACTATCCTGGTACCGAACGTGGCACCCGATCCATATTCTATCCTGGTGTCGGGCGTGACACTCCGATCCTCATATTCATTCTATCCTGGTAGGAACGTGGCACCCGATCCTCATATTCATTCTATCCTGGTGCGGAACGTGGCACCCGATCCATATTCTATCCTGGTGTCGGGCGTGACACTCCGATCCTCATATTCATTCTATCCTGATAGGAACGTGGCACCCGATCCTCATATTCATTCTATCCTGGTACGGAATGTGGCACCGATCCATATTCTATCCTGGTGTCGGAACGTGACACTCCGATCCTCATATTCATTCTATCCTGGTACGGAACGTGGCACCCGATCCTAATTCATCAAGCCTTCTTTTACACTAAGGCATCATCATTCTCATTATATAATATATCAAGCCTTCTTTCATACTAAGGCATCATCATTCTCATTATATAATATATCAAGCGAATTAGGGTTCTTTCAAGATTTGGGATTCAATAGCTTCATCATGCTTTGTTAATTCATCACAATTTCACATTCATATTCATGCAAGCATACAACTTAAGCACATAGTAGGGTTTACAATAATATCAACACATAATATTCACTATTAAGAGTTCACTACGAATATCGTAACATAAACCATAACCTACCTCCACCGAAGAATTGGAATCGACAAGCAATTTCCCAAGCTTTGATATTCTTCTTCCTCGTTCGACTCTCTCTCTCTCTCAATCGATCAATCTATCTCTCTTTCTGTTCTTTTCTTTTTCTTATTCAAACCCTCTTTCTTTTACCCTAATTCTATATAATTAGGAATGAAAGATGGTAATAATGACCCACTAATTCACTTAAGGTTACCTATTTTAACCCCCAAGTAATTAGATTTATTAATATTAACCCTCAAACTTTATAATTAAGGAAAGAATAGTCCAAAACGTCCCTTAAAATGAGGAAAGAAATCCTAAACTGCCTGGGACTGCGCAATCTGTGACGGGCCGTCGTGCCTGCGACGGTCCGTCACCATGGTCGTCGCAGCCTCCCCAACGCCCAGGTGACTGTGACGGCCCGTCACACCAGTGACGGTCCGTCCTGTCCTCCGTCCTGACGGTCAGAAACTCGTTTCTTGTACCAAATTCTCAAAAGTTGAAGTGTTTTGCAACGGGTACTCACGACGGTTCGTCGTGGATGTGACGGCACGTCCTGCCACTTCGTTACGATGTTCAGAGAGTCGATTTTCAGTACCCAATTTCAGAATTCTAAGTGTCATGTAACGACACCTCTGTGACGGACCGTCGTGCCTGTGACGGTCCGTCGGGATGTCCGTAGTTTTGGCCAGTTTTTCCAGAAATAAAATCTGCTGCTCAAAACGACTAAACAGGTCGTTACAATAGATACCAATTTACCCATCGTTCGTCCCCGAACGATCAAAAGGAGAAAAACAAGGGCGGAAGGAAGTACCTGAATCCTTAAACAGATGTGGGTATTTTTCTTGCATATCTGCCTCCTTCTCCCAAGTAGCTTCTTCAACCGGTCGATTCTTCCATTGCACCTTGATGGATGCAATCTCTCTTGACCTCAACTTGCGAACCTCCCTATCTAATATAGCAACCGGTTCCTCTTCATAAGTCAAGTTCTTATCAAACAGAACTGAATCCCAACGGATGATGTAGTTTCCATCTCCATGGTATCTTTTCAACATGGATACATGAAATGACGGATGTACTCCGGACAGCCCTGGAGGTAAGGCTAATTCATAAGCCACCTCTCCTACTCGCTTTAGTACCTCAAATGGCCCAATGTACCTCGGACTTAGCTTACCTCTTTTACCAAACCGCATCACCCCTTTCATTGGTGAAACCTTCAACAATACTTGTTCACCCTCCATGAACTCTAAGTCTCTAACCTTTCGATCTGCATATTCTTTTTGCCTACTTTGCGCCGCTAGAAGCTTTTCTTGAATAGACTTCACTTTCTCTAATGAATCCCTCAAAAGATCGGTACCCCAAGGTCTAACCTCAAAGGCATCAAACCAACCAATGGGAGACCTACATCTCCTCCCATACAATGCTTCAAATGGGGCCATATCAATGCTTGAGTGATAGCTATTATTGTACGAAAACTCCGCTAAGGGTAGGAAGCTATCCCAATGACCACCAAACTCTATCACACATGCACGAAGCATATCCTCCAACACTTGAATCGTTCGCTCAGGCTGACCATCGGTCTGAGGATGGAACGCAGTACTAAGGTGCAACCTAGTTCCCAATTCTGCATGCAATGTTTTCGAACTTAGAAGTAAGCTGCGAACCTCTATCCGATATGATGGATAGTGGAACCCCATGCAATCGAGCGATTTACGAAATATAGATCTTGGCTAACTTTTTCTGCATTGTAAGTCACCTTTACCGGAATGAAATGAGCAGATTTAGTTAACCTATCAACAATCACCCAAATGGAGTCATACTTACCCATTGTCCTTGGGAGACCAACCACAAAGTCCATAGCAATTCTTTCCCACTTCCATTCCGAATGGGCATTCTCTGAAAGTGTTCCTCCGGGCCTTTGGTGTTCATATTTCACTTGTTGACAGTTTGGACACTTGGCAATAAAGTCAACAATATCACGCTTCATTCTACTCCACCAAAAGTGTTGCTTTAAGTCACGGTACATCTTGGTCGCACCCGGATGTATAGAATACTTTGAACTATGAGCCTCTGTCGAATAGTGTTGATCAAATCATCAACTCGGGTACACATACCCTTCCCTTGATTCTCAAAACACCTTCTTCATCGATTGTCGCTTCTTTGGCCTCTCCTTTCAACACTTTATCTCGGATCCGGATCAATTTTTCATCATTAAACTGTTTTCCCTTAATCTTGTCAAGAAAAGAAGATCTCGACTCCACACTAGCCAACAATCCTCCCTTCTCATTTATTTCTAACCTCATCAAGTCGTTAGCTTGAGTTTGAACCTCTCTAGCCAATGGGCGTCTAGAAGCTTGCAAATGAGCTAGACTTCCCATGCTTCCGCCTTTCTACTCAAAGCGTCTGCTACAACATTCGCTTTTCCCGGATGATACAAGATAGTGATATCGTAGTCCTTTAGTAACTCCATCCATCTCCTCTGTCTTAAGTTCAAATCTTTACGAGTGAAGACATCTTTGAAGGCTACGATGATCCGTGTAGACCTCACACTTAACCCCATATAAATAGTGTCTCCATTGCTTTAATGCAAACACTACCGCGGCCAATTCCAAATCATGAGTGGGTAGTTACGTTCATGCACCTTTAATTGCCTTGAAAGCATAGCAAATTACACTCTTCTCTTGCATTAGCACTGCACCCAACCCAGAATAGGATGCATCACAATAAACAATGAAGTCCTTACCTTCCACTGGCAAGGTGAGAATGGGTGCGGTAGTCAATAAAGTCTTGAGCTTTTGAAAGCTTTCCTCACACTCATCCGACCATACAAATGGAACATTTTGCTTAGTCAAGTTAAATCAGGTTGGGAAGCAATAGAAGAGAATCCCTTGACAAATCAGCGGTAGTAACTAGCTAACCCAACAAAGCTCCTTATTTCTGACACATTAGTGGGTCTTACCCAATTCTTCACTGTCTCAATCTTAGAAGGATCCACCATCACTCCTTCCTTAGAAACCACGTGCCCCAAGAAGGACACCGCATCTAGCCAAAACTCACACTTAGAGAACTTGGCGTAAAGCTTTTTCTCCCTCAACATTTCCAATACCATTCTCAAATGCTCTTCATGTTCCTTCTTGCTCTTCGAGTATACCAATATATCATCAATAAATACGATCACGAAAAGGTCCAAATATGGCTTAAAGATCCCGTTCATCAAGCTCATGAACGCAGCAGGGGCATTCGTAAGACCAAAAGACATCACTACAAATTCGTAATGACCATACCTCGTTCGAAAAGCGGTCTTTGGCACATCCGTTGCTCGTATTTTCAATTGATGATAACCAGATCTCAAATCAATCTTAGAGAAGACACAAGCACCTTGTAACTGATCGAACAAGTCATCAATGCGAGGAAGAGGATACTTGTTCTTTATGGTTACCTTGTTTAGTTGTCTGTAGTCTATGCACATCCGAAAACTCCCATCCTTCTTCTTCACAAACAAAACCGGAGCACCCCAAGGGGATGCACTTGGTCTAATGAAGCCTTTGTTCAATAACTCTTGAAGGTGTGCCTTTAACTCTCTTAACTCCGCGGGAGCCATTCTATAAGGGGGTATAGAAATGGGGCGAGTACCCGGTTCAAGATCAATGCAGAAGTCAATATCCCTATCTGGTGGCATACCAGGAAGATCTGCAGGGAACACATCCAAAAACTCACGGACTACCGAAACCGACTCAATCGAAGGTACTTGAATAGTGTCATCCTTAAGATGTGCCAAGAAAGCTAAACACCCTTTACTAACCATTTTCTTAGCTCGAAGAAAGGAGACGATGCGGACCGGATTGGAAGTGTAGTCACCCTCCCACACTAACGGATCTGTCCCAGGCTTGGCTAACGTCACCGTTTTAGTATTACAATCCAAGATCGCAAAATTTGGAGAAAGCCAAGTCATACCCAGAATTACATCAAAGTCAACCATTTCTAGAATAACCAAATCTACATAAGTGTTGCTCCCCACAAAAGTCACCAAACAAGACCTATACACTTTTTCAACTATCACGGACTACCCAGGAGTAGAAACACGAATAGGCATATCAAGTAATTCACAATGTAAATTTAGACCATTAGCAAATGAGGAAGATACATAAGAAAATGTGGATCCAGGATCAAACAATACGAAGCCATGCAATCACAAACCAAAAGATTACCCGTGATGACAAAGATCGATGCCTCCGCCTGCACCGCCAGGAAAGCGTAACAATGGGCCCTATCGTTCGTCCGTTGCCCTACCATGTTGTGATGTAGTGGCTCGGTTTGCCCATCACCTCTGCCGTTTTGGTGACCACCATTACCTCGACCACCACGCCCTCCAGAAAAACGGCCTCTACCATGACCACCTCTACCTCTAGCTATTGGGGGTCTATAACTTTGTTTGGGACAATTCCTCCTAATATGTCCAGTCTCCCCACATCCATAACACTCTCTAGAGTCAAGCATAGGTCTCTCAGAGAAGTGTTGACCGGTCTGAGGTGGTCCCCCAACTACAGTCTGTAGTGAAGACTGAATTGGTCGATGAGTAGCCTCAGGAAGTCTCCCTCTAGTATACGAACTATTAAACTCACCTCCCTTCGAAACCTTTTTGATGTCGAAGTTGTGGTGAAGTCATCCGCTTCACTCCTTCCACCTCTATCACAAAGTCTACCACCTCTTGGAAGGATTTTGCTTTGCCGCTACTGTAAGGCGAAATCCGCAACTCGATCTCAACCCCTTCATAAAGCGGCGGATCCGTTCTTGTGGATGAAAGCGAGTTGAGTGGCATACCTTGATAAAGCACGAAACTTAGCCTCATATCGTTAACCGTCATCCTACCTTGCTCGAGACTCAAGAACTCATCCCTTTTTCTATCTCTCAAAGTCCTTGGGATATACTTCTCCATAAGCAGTAGAAGGATGCCCAAGTCATGGGTGTGGCCTCGCCGGTTGACACTCGACATGTGATCGCCACCACATTTTGGCGTTCTCCTTGAAGCGATAGCTTACGAACTCAACGCCAAACCGTTCTACTATCCCCATCTTGTGTAGTAGCTCATGACAATCAACCAGAAAATCATAAGCATCTTGATTCTCGCACTTGAAGACTGGAGGTTTCAATTTCAAGAACTTACTGAAAAGTTCGTGCTGATCGTTTGTCATTATCGGTCCAGTAGTCAGACGTGGGAATGTGCCTATCTCCAATGAGGCGTCCATGCGGGGAGCCATAGTAGCCGCATGTCGTACCTCTGAAACCGGAGGTGTTGGTGCAGAAACCACTGGAGGTGCCTGACCGTGATCAGATAACCCGCTAAGATAAGCGAGAACCTGATTGATCATCTCTGGGGTAGGTTGGGGTGGCAATTCCTCATTCTGCTCTTGTTCATTCTCCCCATCCTCCCCTTCTCTTACCACTTCCTCAGTCGGTGGAGGAGTCACCGCCCTAGTATCAGATGGGCTAGGTGCTCGTCCTCTTCCTCTAGAGGACGTCCTCCCACGACCTCTACCACGGCTTCTTGCCGCTACTCTTCCTCGAGCTCTGACCCGGTGGCTGGCTCGGACGCTTCTTGTCTTACCGATGTTGGTGTTGGCGCAATCGTTGCTCTAGTTCTAACCATCCGCGAAATAGAGTGACGATGGTCAGATACCAATTCGTATCGCCTAGATACCAATTGGACTCAAGTAGTAGCACGAAAGAAAGAATGAAAGAGTGAAATTTTCCTAAAGTCTTATAGCCTCTCGAGGAAAAGTAAAGGCGTCCCCCTACCGTTCCTTAAGACTCTACTAGACCTGTTCTTGTGTGATGAGACCAACGAACCTAATGCTCTGATACCAAGTTTGTCACGACCCAAAACCGATCGCGACTGGCACCCACATTTACCCTCCTATGTGAGCGAACCAACCAATCTAAACCTTAACATTTCAATGTAATATCATCATAAGTAATGCGGAAGACTTAACTCATTAATAAAACAATTCAAAACTATTATTAATATCCCCAAAATCTGGAAGTCATCATCACAAGAACATCTATCTCAAATTATTAAACTAGGAATGTCTAAGAAGCTAAAACAAATACTAGCTAGTCCATGCCGGAAGTTCAAGGCATCAAGACTTGAAGAAGAAGACCAGTCAAGCTAGACGCATTAGCTCACCACAATTTCCGATGAAGTGAAGACTGGCTAGATCTCTTGTTGAGTTGAAGTTGACGGAGCGTTTCTTTGCATTACACAAATAACAAAGAAGAAAAACATAAAAGTAGGGGGTCAGTACAACCACACGTACTGAGTAGATATCATCGGCTAACTCAAAATAGGGAACAGTATATATCAATAATAATGCAAATCAACTACAATACTCAACATGTAGCAATAACAACATGAGTTCATCAATAATTACAACCGAGTTCACACATGAGGACTCAAGCCTCAATACCATACTCATTTGGGAATTAAGTTCATTAGATTGAGTATAGTCATTATCTTTCAAGATTCATTATCTTTCTTCCTCTTGTGTCGGTACGTGACACTCCGCTCCTCTATTTCTATCCTGGTGCCGGAACGTGGCACTCCGATCCTCATATACTATCCTGCAGTAACGTGGCACCCGATCCATATTCTATCCTGGTGTCGAACGTGACACTCCGATCCTCATATTCATTCTATCCTGGTACCGAACGTGGCACCCGATCCTCATATTCATTCTATCCTGGTACCGGAACGTGGCACCCGATCCATATTCTATCCTGGTGTCGGAACGTGACACTCCGATCCTCATTTTCATTCTATCCTGGTACCGGAACGTGGCACCCGATCCTCATATTCATTCTATCCTGGTACCGGAACGTGGCACCCGATCCATATTCTATCCTGGTGTCGGAACGTGACACTCCGATCCTCATATTCATTCTATCCTGGTACCGGAACGTGGCACCCGATCCCCTAATTCATCAAGCCTTCTTTTACACTAAGGCATCATCATTCTCATTATATAATATATCAAGCCTTCTTTCATACTAAGGCATCATCATTCTCATTATATAATATATCAAGCGAATTAGGGTTCTTTCAAGATTTGGGATTCAATAGCTTCATCATGCTTTGTTAATTCATCACAATTTCACATTCATATTCATGCAAGCATACAACTTAAGCACATAGTAGGGTTTACAATAATATCAACACATAATATTCACTATTAAGAGTTCACTACGAATATCGTAACATAAACCATAACCTACCTCCACCGAAGAATTGGAATCGACAAGCAATTTCCCAAGCTTTGATATTCTTCTTCCTCGTTCGACTCTCTCTCTCTCTCAATCGATCAATCTATCTCTCTTTCTGTTCTTTTCTTTTTCTTATTCAAACCCTCTTTCTTTTACCCTAATTCTATATAATTAGGAATGAAAGATGGTAATAATGACCCACTAATTCACTTAAGGTTACCTATTTTAACCCCCAAGTAATTAGATTTATTAATATTAATCCTCAAACTTTATAATTAAGGAAAGAATAGTCCAAAACGTCCCTTAAAACGAGGAAAGAAATCCTAAACTGCCTGGGACTGCGCAATCTGTGACGGGCCGTCGTGCCTGCGACGGTCCGTCACCATTACCATGGTCGCCGCAGCCTCCCCAACGCCAGTGATCGTGGTGACGGCCCGTCACACCAGTGAAGGTCCGTCCTGTCCTCCGTCCTGACGGTTAGAAACTCGTTTCTTGTACCAAATTCTCAAAAGTTGAAGTGTTTTGCAACGGGTACTCACGATGGTTCGTCGTGGATGTGACGGCACGTCCTGCCACTTCGTTACGATGTTCAGAGAGTCGATTTTCAGTACCCAATTTCAGAATTCTAAGTGTCATGTAACGACACCTCTGTGACGGACCGTCGTGCCTGTGACGGTCCGTCGGGATGTCCGTAGTTTTGGCCAGTTTTTCCAGAAATAAAATCTGCTGCTCAAAACGACTAAACAGGTCGTTACAACAACTGCACCTTTTCAACTTATTCATTCTGACCTATGGGGTCCTACTGCTGTTCCTTCATTTGCTGGTTTTCTCTATTATATTTTTTTGTGTGGATGATTTTACAAAATACACTTGGTTGTACCCACTAAAACACAAATCACAGGCATACACCACCTTTGTCACCTTTGAAAAAATGGTCAAAACACAATTCAATTCTCATGTTAAACTTTTTCTAAGTTACAATGGAAAGGAATATGTAAATAACATCTTTGGCCAGTTTCTGCAATCCCTGGGAATTATACATCAAACCTCCTATCCATACACTCTCGAACAGAATGGGGTGGCTGAGCGTAAGCATCGCCATCTCATTGAAACAGTGGTTACTCTTCTACATCAATCTCATCTCTCTGTCTCCTTTTGGGTAGAAGCTCTAGCCACCGCAAACTACCTCATTAAAAGAATGTCCAGTCACACCCTCTCCAACAAATCCCCCTATCAACTCCTTTACCAAGAACTTCCCAATTATACCAACCTCCGCGTCTTTGGGTGTCTTGCCTACCCTTGGCTACGCCCTCATATTACTCACAAATTACAACCCCGATCCCGTCCTTGTATTTTTTTGGGCTATCATCCTACCTCCAAGGGTTATCGCTGTCTTGACCCACAAACTCATAAAGTCTACATATCTCGCCATGTCAAATTTGTCGAAAATGAGTTTCCCTACGAGTCTATTTCCTCCTCCACAAATACATCATTCATTGGCGTCCTTCCCCTTTTTCCAACATACTCACAGGGTCCCTCACCACCTTCCCCCACACCTCCACCCACTACCCAATCACCCCTTATCACCCCTTCGACCGTCACCCACAATACACCCGCAACCACCACCCACACTCACAACCAACCCGAACCACCCCATACCCAGAACATCTCCAGCCCGATATGTTTTGGGTCCTTCCCGGCCACCCCCGAATCACCACCGCCCGTGCCACCCCCCAATACTCATCCCATGTTAACCCGTGGCAAAGCCGGTATCTTTAAACCCAAAACCTTTCAGGCTACCATACTACCAAATACACCCCTTCCCGATAGTGAACCAACAACCTACTCTGTTGCCTCAAAAAATGCTTATTGGCGTCATGCTATGGATGACGAGTTTAAGGCTGACTGATCAAAATACTTGGGTTCTTGTACCTAAGCCCCATGGGCGGCACCCAGTGGGCTGTAAATGGGTGTACAAAATTAAACACAATGCAGATGGCAGTATTGTCAGGTACAAGGCTCGTTTTGTTACTAAAGGCTACAATCAGGAGTATGGGATTAATTACTCCGAGACATTCAGTCCTGTTATTCGGAAGGAAACCATTCGCCTGGTACTGTCACTCGCCGTGCGCAACAATTGGCTCATCAATCAGTTGGATGTTTCCAATGCTTTTCTTCATGGCATGCTTGATGAAACTATCTACATGACGCAACCACTGGGCTATGTTGATCCCCGCTTCCCTCAACATGTTTGAAAACTCCAGAAGTCTCTGTATGGGCTCAAGCAAGTCCCCCGTGCTTGGAACACACGTCTGAAAATGTTCCTCCAGGGATTCGGCTTCACGTGTTGCGTTACACGACATGAGTCTGTTTACTCGACATTCAGCACACGGTACAGTCATTCTTCTTGTTTATGCATATGATATCATTATTACAGGCTCTACTGCAGCTCTCATTCAGGATGTCACTCGAGTTATGCATACTACCTTCAAAATGAAAGACCTTGGCCCGTTACATTATTTTCTTGGAATGGAGGTTTCTCGGACAGGCAGCGGCTTGTTTCTTCATCAGTCAAAATATGCTCGAGATCTGTTGCAAAAAGCTCGACTGGTAAAATGCACCAGTCAACCAACACCGATGGCAGTCTCTTCGTCTACAAATGGAGCCGACACCCCCTTTGCCGATATCACCCACTTCCGCAGCCTCATTGGGGCTCTACAGTATCTGGCCATTACCCGTCCTGACATCCAGTTTGCTGTCAACCAAGTTGCTCAGCGCGTACATCAACCAAGTGAACATGATTACCATTGTCTAAAACGCATTCTCAGGTACATTTTTGGCACTCTTGGTCGTGGTTTACTCATTCGACCCGGAGACTTGGAGCTTTGGGGTTTCTCTGATTCAGATTGGGCGAATGATAAAAATGACAGAAAATCTACATCGGGGTTTCTCCTTTTTTTGGGGCCGAACCTGATCTCCTGGTGTACTAAAAAACAACCCAAGGTCTCTCAGTCCTCGACTGAAGCTGAATACCGCACCCTTGTTCTTCTTGCTACTGAGACCATGTAGGTCACATATATTTTTCGCGAACTCCGCGCCACTCACACTGTTCCTGCTCTCTATTGTGACAACAAATCAACCATCTGTGTGGCCAAGAATTCCGTCCTACACACCAGAATGAAGCATGTTGATACCGATTGTCTCTTTGTTCGCGATGAAGTTCAGGCCGGCACCATGACTGTGCAGTATGTACCCACTGAAGAACAACCGGCTGATATTCTCACCAAATCTCTCCCGATACGACAGCACGATTACCTCAGTTCCAAGCTTCCGTTCGCTTCCACTCAGCTCAGCTTGAGGGGGGATAGTAACAGATAGTATTAAATAAATAGTACAAAATAATATTAGTATTTAATGTGTACTAATCCTAGTCCTATTAGGATTAGTACTCCTTAATCCTAGTCCTATTAGGATTAGTACTCCTTCCTATATCTCCTATATATCTCTCTCATGTTTTTCTTTATTAGGTTAACACTTTAATACAATCAATATTCCTTTAGATTTCAAGATCATCTTCGTCCTAATGGTGCTCATAGATGTCACAACTACATGAAAAGCCCAAAGTATGCTTTTTCTGCATGTTACTTGTTTTTCTCTAATCTCTATTTCGTTTTTATTTATTCGCAGTCCTTCAAAAGGTATTTTACATGGTTCCTTCGATTCTATGCTTGTCTTGGTGTAGAATATCTTGGTTTTATTGGAGTTTAGTTTCTTCTTTATCTATGCTTTGTTTGGTGCGACTGCTATCCTGATTTACAGGACCGCTCTTTGGAGTAAAGTGTATTGATCTTGTGTGTTTGCGACTGCTACCAGCCTTTATGTTTGCAGTATAGTGTATTGATCTTCTGTGATTGTGACTCTGTTTTACTAGAATTTGTTATGTCATCTTACCCTTTTTCCACCTTGATTTCAGCTTGATTGTTGGTACCCTGCCCCATGGGATGTAAAAGATAAAAATAAATATCTCCTTTGAAGTTAATGAGAATTCCACCATTTCCTGTTCTGCCTGGGTTACCAAGAGAATATCTTTGAATTTTTCTCTATCTAAATGTATAGGAATTCTTGGAGCTATAATATAGATTAGAGCTTCATCTGAAAGTTCCATGCTACACCGAAAGTAAAATGAAGTTGAATTGTTGCAGCTGAATTGTTGAGGTCTATTGATTAAAGTAGAATTCTAGGAGCGCTAAGACTGGAGCTCTAAATTGCTTTTGTAACTCTGTTGCAGTTGAATTCATTTTCTTGTTGAATTGTGGGGCATCTGTATTGATCTGTGAATTACACATCTACTCAATCAACTTTCATGAAATCTGAATAATATTCTAGCTGCTAGGAGGAATTTGGAACCTGCAATCCGGAATTGTAATCTGTAATCTGCAATAATCTTAAATCTGGAACTGTAATATGTAATCTGCAATCACTTGTCTTAGAGAAGAATGCAATATTTCTTCCCTTTCATATTACCACTCTCTCAACTTCCACTTGCTAGTACTAGGTAACCAAATAATTTTATTATAGTGATTTATTTATGATCGAAGTGACTTGATTGTATCAATATCTTTTACGATGTTAAGTAACTGAGTCTAAGATGTGTGTGGAACTCCACATCTTTTCCTTTAGGAAGATGGAGGAAAAAAAACAGAGAGAGAGAGAGACATGAAGTTTATGTCTTTTTATTTAGGTTATAGTAACTTTATACTTTTATTATACAAGACCCTTAACTCCAACAATCTTCTAACTTCTATAACTGCTGCAATTTGATTTGTTGTACATGGTTTGTTTTGATTGTTAATTTACTTTTAATTGTGTAGGGAAATGGAGGTGATCAAATTTGAAGGGTCGCCACATGTCAATTTGATCTCATTGAAGTGGAAGTTGATAAAAAGAGTTTACGAAATATTGTACAAGTTTGAATACATTATATTTGATTTTGGAAATATATTCATTCCTACAATATATTGAAATATTGTAAGAGTACTTTTTGAACTATTATGTACAGACATCTAGAATATTGCTTTATACTTACATAAGACAACTATCTTTTGAAGTTTATTGCAAATCCATATATTTGAATTACTTATTAGCTAATTTAATGATTGGAATTATTTATTGCAAAATAATATTGGTGTTTTTTAATTAGAAATTGTGGCATATAAATATTTTATAGACAAAATAATATTACCATACTTAAAAGTGTAGCCAAAGTACTTTAAATTGTGGTTACATGGGCAAGGACTAAACTTCAAATTGTTGTCATACCTAAGATAAGAAGGAAACACTTTAAAATCATGGGAAATAAGGAAACGTAGGCCACACTAGGATTATCGACTATAAATTTCAGCATGAACATTAGAAAACTTACACTTAATAGGTATTGTTGTAGATGAGATATAAAAGACGATACTTGTGACCAATTACAATAGCTCAAGTACTTTAATGGTTGAATTTTAATTTATACATAGTGACTATGGTAGTTGACAAGTCTTTTTCAACGATCAGTTTGCCGACTACTCAAAAATCATCAGAAAATGGAACTCCATTTTCTGGCTACATTCAGACCAATTTTGAAGTCCACAAACAACAAAATCCTGGTAGTGTAATGTATTCTACATTTGTATTAAACGTCTCTATTTTAGCAACACTTCTGCTAAAACTCGCTAAAATCCATGACATTATATGAAAAATGTCACTAAAATCAATGATATTTTGCAATAAATGTCATAACATATTCGATATTTATATTAAATATCACTATTTAAGCGATATATTTCTAGATGTCACTAAAACTAATGACATTTTATAATAAATGTCATTTTATATTCGACATTTATAGCAAATGTCATCATTTTAATTACATCTTCGCTAAATGTCGTTGAAAACAATGATATTTACAACAAATGTCATAATTTTAGTGACATTTTTTCTAAATGTCACTATTTTAGTAACATTTTTTCTATGTTACTAAAAATCAATTACATTTTGCAGTAAATGTCATATTATAATCGACTTTTGTATTAAATGTCACTATTTAAGTGATATTTTTTTAAATGTAACTAAAACCAATGACATTTTGTAATAACTATCATATTATATTCGACATTTGTAGCAAAATGTCATATTATATTCGACGTTTGTAGCAAAATGTTATTTTTGCTAAATGTCGCTAAAAACAACGACATTTTGCAATAAATGTCATTATCATAGTGATATTTTGGAGCAAATGTCAATATATTTATGACATTTGATACCAAATGTCAACATTTTTATGACATTTGACATCAAATATCATTGTTTTATGATGTTTTGTTCTTAAATATTGTGAAATTCTTTATTTTCTGACATTTGTTTCAAATGTCACCAAATTAATGTCATCGTATATACATTTTCTTGCAGTGAGACCAACACGTTTGAGAGCTAGCCTTGTGTGTACTAGGGTGTCCTTGTAGGTTGTATGAGTTTTTATGTGTTTTTAATAGTAAAAAATAAGTTGAGGTGACCCTAGCGTCTTAATAATCGAGTTTAGGGTCAAAACATTAGGGCATGACTTCCCAAGAACTAACCAAAGGTTCCTTGAGGAGGACCCAAAGTTTGGCAAGGAGGTTGCCAAGGCAGAGTGCAAACAACCCCTTTTTGAGGGTGGTTGCGCATCGCGCCCTTGACACTTAGAAGGAAAAATGTTTGCCTTGGGATGCAAGCTTGTCATGAACCATTTTGCCTCAAACTAAATCCAGAACCAAGAATTGGAAGTGTCCCCGTGACGCGCAGCCGTGTCCCAGATTTGGTCGTGTCGTTTTAAAGTCAAATTAGACTTGGTTAAAAGTTCCAGTTAGTGTAGGGGTGTTTTGGGTACTTTGTGGGATTTATGATAAATGGTTTTTGAGTCACTTTTACCCAAATTCACCAATCAAAACAAAACCCTCAAGTTGAAAATTAAAAGCTCTCCATTCGTTCTCTCCAAAACCTCCATTGATGTGCTTTGAAGCTCCAAGGAAGAAAGCCAAATTCTCCAAGATTCAACCCTAATTTCGTGGTCTTTCTACCAACAAGGTATGGTGATTTCATACTTGATTCTTCTATCATTAAAGGAACCAAGTCAAAGGCTTTTCAAAAGATCTAAACAATCCTAAAAATTCCTATTTCGAATTCTAAGCATGAGTTCTTGCATTAAAAGGTTTCAATGAATGAATTATAATTTTTTGACTGTGAATTGATGGTTTCATGATCAAATACTCCATGAACCCATGAGCATCCTAGTTCTCTAATTTTGGCTTATGAAGTGGGTTTGATGAATTGGTTGGATATTGTTAGATTTGTGTTTATACTATATTGTATTCTTGTTATCTACTGCTATTCATGCATATTTATGATGAATTGTTGGAGAATTGAGAAAAGGTGATCATGGCTTGGATGAAGGGTATGTTGACCTAAATTGTTCTAGTTCTTATTGAATTGATCTTGGTGTTGTATGGTCCACGTATGGTGGCGGTGTTTAGTTAATGTATATGAATATATATATATATATATATATATGTGAATTATGATTATGGACCTGAAGGCATGGAATGTGAAGTAAAGTAAAGCCATGATGCTTATGTATAGAGATGTATTGTGATAACATGCATGTGATTCTTGAAGATATCGTGATTATTGAAGTATGATGTGAATGTAAAGTATGATTGTGTGTGGATTATGATTAATGTAGCATGATCATGTTTAGAAGACAATATCATGACGATGGTGGTTACGTGAAAGGCTTTCTCACATATATAGACACACAAAATTAATGAATGAATGATTATAATGAAAATGTAATGAATTCGAGTCTATCAAAAGGTTTTATCAATCGACCTCAAATGAATGAATGCGGGATTTTCGGGTGGACACTCTTCTTGAGTAGAGATGAAGTGTCTAGTAACAACCTCAATATCCCTAAGAGTCTTCCAATGAATGAATTATATGTTGGGATGAATACTCTTCGAATGTTGAGATGTAGTACTTAGTATCAAATCCTTAACCTATAACTAATGAATGTAATGAAAGTCTAAAACTCCTGGCGATTAATGCTTAACATCGAGAGGATTTGAAAAAGGAGTGGATACTCTTTGTGACTCGAGATGTAATATCCAAAAGTAACCTCTTTAGATGGGCACTCTTCGTTAGTTGAATGTAGTACATTGAAGCAATCTCCTTATCCCTTAACTATGTTTTCATATAGGACTATCTAGTGGTGTTCCACGTAAAGGATAAAAGAATGACCCTACCTTAGGCAAGTGGGGATCCTCGTTAGGTAGGGGTTAATAAAGGGTTTCCATATTAAGTTTCCATGGTTTACGTTGCTTAAAGCTAGCCCCCACAAATGAATGTAATGTACTAGGTCTTCCTAAAGGTGTACTGCTTAGGATAGGTGGTGGAATGGGATGCCATCTATACATTGCTCAAGTAGGCATTTGGAGGGAGTCTTGGTGCATCCTTGTAATGTTAACGAATGAATGAGTTACTATATGATGTTAATGAAGTAAGTTGACTTTATGTTCAACGTTAATGAAACATGTTATTATGTCTAATGTTAATGAAGGCTATGTAAATGGATGAATATGACAGGTCTAGTCTAGGGTGGTTTCAAGGGAGAACTAAGTGGGAGTAGTAGAATGGGATTCTACTTTCACATTGTACTATTGTAACTTGGATTTATCCTAGGGGATGGTCTCTATGTGGAGTTCTTAAATGCATAAATGTGTTCTCTAGTAAATCTAGTAATGACTGTTGACCTGTTGAGTTAAGCTAAGATATCCTTGTATTTGGTAGTCTTAAGGGACATTTAGGTGTGCATTGAAGAGGTTATATGGGTGGTCTCTTCATGTATTACCTAGGTGGGTCTTGGAATAACTTTTGATTGAGGGTCTAAATGATTAATGCGTTACTTAATGAATCTGGTTATATGTTGATAATTATGGAAGTATTACCTTTATGTTGATGATGACTTGTATGATGTCTTTTACACTTGGTTCATGTAGTTTTCTCCAAATTGCATGAAAAAAATATTTCAACTAAAATGTCCATTTTAAAGTATGTTTTTGCATGATTGCCATACTTAGTGTTAATTTTACTAACTCCACATTCTTCTCTGTTTCTACAAGTTAGGTGGAAGGAAATGAGGGTCTTAGAGTTGAAGCTTGGGAAGTAGATTGCTCTCTCAGGAATCTTGGTACGTCCTAATATGTGCGAGGACGTGGATGTTATTTTTAGTTTAGTTTCTATTAAAGATTTTGTATTAGACATGAGTTTCTTTTCTATGCAAGGGTCGTGACCCTATGATAATAAGATGTGTCTAAGATGGTTTGTGTTGATGAGACTTAGTTCTTCTTACGTTTTATAAAGGAGTTTCTTATTGACTTTATTGTGAAAAGTTTTAATTCCGCACTAATTTTCATACATATATGATGAACGAAAGCTAAGAGGCTTGTACAAGACCTCCGAGAGATCAAGTACGGCGTGTTACTTCTAGGAAGTATTCCCAGTCGTAAAACACACTTCTAGCCTAAATTCATTGACCATTGATGCTAAGTATCCCTAGGTAACCAATTTGACCCTTATAATAATTTATTTTCTTTGATTAACCGATACATTCCTTTAGTCTAATACGCTATGTGTTACTCTCTTAATTGAAATTATTAGTGGGAGTACAGAGAATTCTATTACGAAAACAATTTTTTTAAAAAAAAAAGGAAAAAAAAAACACAATTGAATCTAGTCATGTGTTGAAAAGTAATGAAAGTTTTTTTGATCTGTTTTCAGAAGAAGGTGACAGTTGCCTGATAGAAAAAGAACAAAAAAGTGAAAAGAGAGGGGGGAGATGACTTTCTACAAACATTTTACCACAAATTACACCTGTACAGGTCCTACATGATTTTAACTTGAGAAGTCCTACATTAGAGAAGAAATTCTCAATTGCCAAGCCTAAGGTATTCTTAAAAATATGATGTACTTCTTTGTGAGAGGGAGTGAAATAAGAGCGTTCTTTGTGTGATTCACAAGCATGAGTATTGTTAGTAAAAGACATTTTCTTTGTTGTGAGTAAGTTAATGGATTGATTTTCTCTAAAATTTCATTTTCAATGAGTAATTATTTAACGATGAATGTAGCATGCACCTATAGAGATGGATGAAGTCGATTACTATTTCTAATGTCTTGTGTACCAAAGTCTAGAGGGGGTAAAGTTTATTTTAATTTGCTCGGGATGAGGAAAAACTCAAATGTAGGGGTATTTGATAAGCAATGAAATGAGTAATTTGGATAAGTTTTAAGTAAATAATTTGTAAGTATTGGTGTACTTTTCATGTATGTAGGGTTGTTAATTAAAGTGTTGAACATAATTAGTGAAAAAGACCAACAAGAATGCTAAAGGATAAAAAAAGAAACAAAAAAGACATTTCCAAGTGATGCTTGTCCGCGCGCCCAGGAATGCGCCCGTGTGAAACAGTGGTCAAACATTTACTATCCGCGCGCTCGGGCTTGAGGCGGCGCAATCGTGTGGTGGAATTTTTACTCTGCTGCCTCTCCGCGCAATGATTGCGCGCTTGGGTTTCCAACGGCGGGGAGACATGAAATAATTAAATGAAGGGTATTTTTAAAATTCAGAAGGAACCCTATTCTATATGATGTGGAACTTCCCTAAGACCAGGATCGGGAAAAAGGAGCAGAAAGATCCATGACAAGAAAAAGGAGGGGAAAATGTGGTACACTACTCAAATCCAAAACGGAAGTTAGGATTCAATGTTTTATGGATTTGTTTTCTTTTTCCATTTTGTTCTTTGTAAACTTGTTCTCATCCATGGGGTAGATTATTAGAGGGAATTTGAAAAACATGTTGTATTGATGAATTTGTTGGGATTTAGATTTTCATTTTTATGCTTGAACTTATTAGAAAAATTATAATTAAATTGCAGCCCTGTTCATTATCTTATTTAATCGAAAAAGAAATATCTTGGTGAATAATGTTGCATATTATTAATGGATTTAATCAAAATATTTTCTCTAATGTAATCGAAGGAACTTGTTGATAATTATTCATTAAATCTCAAGGAAAAATAGTCGAAGCATGTTACTTTCTTAAGAACAACCATTAACATGATTTTGCATATAGAATCACTTGGCTATAATTGGTTTATTCTTTAACTTGAGATTTACTAAGAAGAAAAATCTAAGTCTTAAAGGGTACTCTAATAAGCTATCGAATTCATGAGAATCAATAGAAATTTAGATGTGCTAAATGAATATACTCAAATCCCAACTATCATTATGCACTTATCACTCTTGTACCCTATATTTTTGTATTGATATAGTCTTAATAGTCACTAGTTGATTTTAATTATCATTTAGTCTATAAAAGTTGTTCATAACCACAATCGACTCTTTTATTTTCATCACTTGAATAATAGTTAAAAAGATTTAATTGAATTGTTATTTGTACCACTCCCTGTGGAAACGATCTTTATACCAATGGAGGATTCCCAACCTTGAGGGGCAAGCCAAAGCCAAAGGCAAAGTCTTCACCAAAAAGCAGGCTACTACCTCAACCTTCATGCCCATGACCATGTTTCGTGGTCAAGACCACCGACAAGTGGGGAGATTGTGAAGTTTACTTGTCCATAGAAAATGGTTTAAACTTGGACTAGCTACTATCCAAGGCACGATGAGCCATTTCACAACTCGTGGTCTATTTGACGACCCACCTAGCTTGGACTTGAATTTCACTTAGAAGTTTGGAGAAGGGCCAAGTTGGGGAAGATACTTCCTAAGTCACCACGAGCCACTTCACGATTCGTGGTGCACTTGATGGGAGAGGAAGGTTTGTCATGATCTTTCATTAAGCATTTGGAAAATGGAGGGGTTTGGCGATCTTACTGCCTAGCACACCACGAGCAACTTAATGGCCCGTGGTGAACTTGACGGGCAAGGGGGCTTGGATTTTGAACTTTACTTAGAGACTAGGATGGTGACACGTTTAGGGAGGCTACTGCCTCACAATTCACAGGCACCACCACAAGCCGTTGAGCTCTTCACGGCTCATGAAGTGGGGAATGATGACTGGACGGGGTTCCAAGTTTGAGGCAAGTTGGAATTTTAATTTAAAAGTACAACTAAGTAAGGGATGTTTTGGGTATTTTGGGGGTGTAGTATATATTGAAGTTAAGTCTTTTTCCCCCCATTCCACACAAAAATCAAATCCCAAATTTAAAACCCAAATTACTCCCACTACTCTCTAAATTCTCTCTACCCAAACCTCCGTTGAAGAAAATTGAAGCTTCAAGAAGAAGACGAATTCTCCAAGTTTCCTACTCAATTTCGTGGATAAGTTCTTCATCAAGGTATGTATTCTTTCAATCTTGGGATTTCTTTCCCCAAGAGGTCCCTTCAAAGATGTTTTCAAATCTACCAAGATCAAGGGTTTTTTCTCTACAAATGGCTCTTCTTTGAAAAACGAATATATTAATCAATTACCACTAATTATGATTGCCTAGGGTTTTTTAAGTGTATAATGATTTTTAATTGTTGTTGTTCACTTGATATTTCCTTTGACCCATGTTCTTCCCCAATTTCATAAAACTTGGACTTGAATTGATGAATTTGTTGGAGATGATGCATATATCAATTGTTATATTAATGGTGATTGTGTTATTACTTCATGGATTACCTTATATGATGTAATGTTAGGTTATTGACCTAATTCCTTAAAAATCCATGAATTTCCCTTTTCTCTTAACCCTAACTCTAGAATTATGTTGGTTATTATGATGATTATAATCGATTTGATAGGTAAATTCATTTATTTTGATGAAGTCTTGAAAGAGGTTTCTTGGAAGCCATTGGTAAGGTCTTCAAGGTCATGAATATTCTATTTTTTTGTATTGTTTATCTATCTTTGGTAATGCTGATCAATTGAAATATAAATGATGAAGTTATGAATGTATAATAATGCTATGAATATTATGGTTGTGAGATGATAATAGAGGTACTAGTATTAGGAGTTGAAGGTAATTCTTATGTGCATCTTATCACTATTCTATGATGTAATATTCTCATTCTATAACCTATTATCTATGAACATGTTATATAAGGGTTTAAACTCCTAAGACCTATGTTATGAATTAATGTTAAGAAAGACTTAAAGATACTTAAAAAAGGGAATTTAGCTTAGTACCGAGGGAACTTGTCAATGAGAGGTGTACCTTCCAAAAGTAAGGTAGGTTCGCTCAATGTTCTCATGAGGTAGAAACTACAATGTGAAATAGAATAAAGAGGGTTTCTATCAACAACCTCCTAGTTCCTTAACTATGTGGCCCCATACTAACCTTAGTGAGTGAATCCACCTTGATGTTATACGAATGTATATGTATTACCTTGGCAAGTAGGACACCCTCCTTTTGATGTGAGGGGATGACGTCGGATTCCACGTTAGCTCACATGGTCTATGTAGGTTATGGAAAAGTTTCCCGAAAGATAAAATAAATGAATGAAAGTAAGAAGATGAACACTAACTAGAACTAGTTAAGGGGTGTTACTTAGTATGGGTAAGGATATGAGACTTTACCTATACTATAATACCCTTTATTCTACGTGTACTTGTTCTATTTATACAATGATTATCAATTTCCTTGTGGTATAATTATGAACTCGGTTTCCTATGCGACTAGTAAAAATAGAGTAGGTTTAAAGTGAACCGCCCATAGATTTTGATGCGACATGATTAAGTTGACGTAGATGGAATTATTTAAACTTTAAATAATAAGGTGGTATTTGAGTCTAAAATTGAAAATTCACATATTATATATAAGTTTTAAGCTAAGTTAAAGGTATTAAGTTCTACAAATGCAATAAAATATTGATGTGTTTGCTTAACTTAACTAAGCTAGTAGGTGACAAGTAGGTGATCACCTATTTTGACTTATTGACCAACCAAAGGACCAAGTTGGTACACCACCTACTAAGACTCTTACGACCATGTTATTGGGTCAAGTACACCACCTATAGTTGGCCCATGTTAATTAGAAAAATAAGGAAGAAATGGACAGCCAAGGCCCAATCTTTCCAAACCCCAAGAAATAATTTGAATTGAAAAGTAGGTGCATCACCAACTTAACTGTGTGGCCTAAATTAAAAGACACATGTTGCTTGTAAATGAAGTAAAATAAAGGTGACAAAAGAGAACCTATTAAGGTAAAAAATCTGATATCAATATCTTATTTTCCTCTTATCAAAATTTTAAGTTCTTAAGTTCATATATTTCTCTCTCAAGATGAAGCAACCACCCAATTTTCCCATTAGGGTTCTAACTATTTTTCACCTTGTTTCTTCAAAAGCAAGGACCAGATCACCTCCTCTCCTCTATTGTTTCAAGTATATTGGGAAGTTCTTCGAAGTGAGTAAACTAGAGATACCTATATGTGTTGGAAGCCAAGGTTCTTACACTCTCTTCTAAAGATTAAGAGAAGGTTACAAAAACAATAATTGAAGGTGAATACCGGATTTAGATATCCAAGGTAAGGGCGCTTCCACAACCTTTAATCTGTAGTGTATTTGATAATCCAGACTTGTTTATTGCAAATCGTGGGCTGGTGATTTAAAACCATAAATTCAAGTCTTTTGATTAATTTTTAGTGTTGAGAACTGCTATTGTATTGATTTGTGTATGGGAGGTCATGGTGTACTTAGAGAATGATTGCGAAAAGTTGTAGAGGGCATATTTATAAGATATGGTGCTATACCATTGAATTAAATTTTGGTAAACTAACTGCCCGTTCCATGGTAAGGTTGTTTCGTGTAAATAACTATAACAAACATAATTTGTGAAAGAAAACAATCAATTCGAAAGATTATGGGATGACTACTATTTTGATGAGTTGAAATATCCCGAGTTGGTTGGTAAGCTGCTAATATTATAGCCTTAATGATTAGTTGTTGTAGATGAAGAAAATGACGTTAAAGGACATTATAGCCTTAATATTCGACTTCCTATTTATTTTGCATGAATCCAAAACTTGCATTAAAAAAGTAAGTTTTCTAAATGCCCTTGATAGTGACTGATCCATAGTTACATTTCTTATTCCCTAGAGCATTATAGTGTGCACTCTATATGATCTTGTTACTAAATGTGCATGTTTACTCTACCATGTTTTAGCATGAAAGGTTTAAACTTGTTTCATCATCAAAGTACCCTGGAACATATTTCCCTTATATAAATCAAAGTGATCCTAGATAGTACATATCAAGAGAACTTGCTTCAATTATCTAGTCCATCATATACGTCATCGTGTCATATGTTCATATGTTCCCTTTATTGGTTATTACTACACATTTTGTTAGACTATTATGTTAGCTCACAAGATGTCTACTTTCTCTATTGTACATTTTATATTTACTTACTTGGATTATGTATCCATCCTTAAGTTGAATCTTCCCACGTTCCCCTTTGGTTCCACATTCACGTATACCTTGTGTTTGATATTAGTTAGTGAGTAATTGACTATAATATAGATTTCAAATATCTAGGCTGAAAGTTAAATGTCTTCAATTGATATGTTCTTCAATTTGAGATGTCAACATGCTTATTGAGTCATAGCAGCTCCTATGTATTACGTCGGTGTCACATTTGCTTCCCATGTCATTGTCATTATTGTTAGTCCATATTCATATGTTTTCTACTACTTTTCCTTCGTTTCAAATCTCAATAATTATTATGACCACCAAAACAACAATCCCAAATGAGTTATTATCAACAAAAGAACAATCCCAAAAGAGTTGTAATTATCCAAAAAACAATCTCAAAAGAGCAATGAACATTCATCAACAATCTCAAATATTAAAGAATCTAAGTGAATCTCTCTGTATAATTATGAATGGAAGACCAGGGGGAAGATGCCTAGAATGGGCGATCCCAATTGGTATAAGAGGGTGGCATTTTGGGGCGGAAACCTAGAATTGGCCGATCCCAATTTGTATGGATGGTGGCGACTCTAGGGTGAAAGTCTAGCATGGGTCGATCCCAATTTGTGGAATTACGAGGACAACATCCCAGGGTAAAATTTCTAGCATGGATCATCCTCTCCTACCACTAATTAGCTGGTCATTTGTATCACATTCCTTATAAATATTATAATGTACACAAAATTAAAGAAAAGAATGTACCATACACAATTACACAAGTATAAGTAAAGGTGGTCTTTATTCCTTATCTATTGGTAATTGGGTTCGCTAGAGCTCTCTTTCAACATACGGTGGTATTATTCCTTACATATTCAGTACATTTTTTCGTACTGACGTTTCATTAGGGACGTTGTTTTTCATACTGCAGGTACAAATACTCAACTAGTAGATCTCCACAATAGAAGCATATTATACTCAGTGGTTGTTGGTGAGTTCTAGTTAAATTGGGGCTTTGTCGAGTCTTTACTATGTGTATTTTCATAGTGGTACCATCATTGATTCCAGTAGAGACTTTGTAGACATTGTAAAGATATCATCTGTATTCATAATTTCACTTGTCACATGTATCGGTTTAGCTAGTGTTGGTGTTGTAAATGAAGCTTCTCATTAGAAAATCGATATGCATCGTAGTTTACTTTGTCATCATAGGTCACTTGTAAAACTGTGTTCATATGGTACTTGTCCGCCTTACCTACTGTTGGGGTGTAACATATACATTGCACAAGTGGACCTTTAAGGGAGTTCTGGGGTGGGTCTTTATGTGAATATGAAATGCATGATGTTGGTTTCACTTGATGTATATGATGTTGGCCTAAATTGTTATGATGATGTATGTGGTAAAATACAACGCTCATGGTCTCTTTTCTAGTTTACTTGTTTTATGTGGGGTTATGGGGCTTCACATACGCATTGCACTAGTAGGCTTGGATTGGGGTTGTGAGCAAGGTCTTGTAATGTATTGATGAAACGGACTCTAAACATGAAATTTTGGTCATGGATTTTTTATGATTTTACTCTTGAACATGAATATGAATTTGTCTTATTCTTGTTGTGATATGAACTTGTATATATTATTGGAATGTGCTAACAAGATTTTAAAGTGAACTTAGTATGTTCATACCAAAATGTCCCTTGGTGTATGTCTGCAAATGTTTACTTGCATATGTATCCATACATAGTACATGTGGTTTGCACTAACCCATATGTCTTCTATTTTCTACACAAAGTGTAGGTTCAGGCCATTGAAGAGATTCTACTCCTTTCATAAAGAACTTGATTTGCTATCCCCAAGTTGGTGAGTCCCCGAGGATGGAGATGATTGCCTCTAGTTTCATTTTCCTTATTCAAAGAATTTATTGTAATTCCTATTATATGACTTATTGTAATGATGTAAGGGCTAAATCCCATTTCTCTTACTATTATGTTTAGTTGGTCATATGAGACAATTATAGATTCTATTTTGATATATGTGAAGTTGAACTTCAAATGAAAAATTTTATTTTATCCTCCTTTTTTAATCAATTACGCGATGATGTATTCTTAGGGCTTGCCTAATGACTCTTCGAGGACGAAGACGCCGGTTACGACTAGGGGGTGATCTCCGGTCGTGACAACCTCCTCTTATATACTACTTTAAATGGGGTCATCTCAATATTCTAATGATAACATTTGTTGTATGTTAACTCAAGTAAAAACAAAACTATTCTCAAGTAGAGTCTTCAACTCAACGAATCTCTGACTAGACCTTGACACAACCATTAGGAAAAATATTATCTAACATAACCATGATAAAATCCTTAATTAAAATTGGCTACAATCCGGAGTGAACCTGAACCAGCCACCACAGACTCACAATGCACAAACCATCATAGATCTTATCAAGATTAAATTCTCCTAATATAATATTTTCCTCGAGCTTAAGATATAAAAATATAATTTTTATTCATCAAATAATCATCAAGGATAATCGAACTTGTCTTAACCAAAAATGGAAATGATCTAGTACCCACCATTGAGTGATGCATACAAGCATACAGAACCCCTAACAATATTATCAAAACACTAGATTAGTAGCTATTATAGACAAACCTTAAGAATGAAAAAACTAGACAAAATTATCCCCACATTTCGTCACACATAGACAAAACATGATACCATTGATGAGATAAATCTTATGTTTATCGAACAAGTGTAAATTTACATGGTGGCACTCGTATAAATTCTCATAAGGAAAGTAGTAGGTGTTGAATCACTAGTATACTTCAACTATCCCAACCATTACCAAATCTTCCATAACTGGAATGAAAAAATCTACTAAGGATGCCACCATTCCAGAAGGACAAACACAAAATCAGTACACCAGATCAACTACTAAGGACTCACCCATAGAAGCGAAAACAGAACACACGTAGAAAGTAAATCATACTCTAAACCACACCCAGAATGATGTAGTTGGTCCCATAAGAATATACATAACCAAGGTCGAACAACTCTAAATACTCTTCCCATAGTTCCCACATTAAACCTTTTCATTCATCTAACTCTATATGTTTGATTTTCTAGCTATCCACAACCACCAATTTAGTGTCTATTATAATTGCATAGATAACTGGTTTGTCGGAACCCACATCAACTGAATTCAACACTCTTAATACTAAAAAAATCATAACCATATCGATCATCTACCTTACTCCATACAATCTTTAGCCTTTTATTATGGTTATATGTATGAATACTAGAAGGGCAGCCGCAGGAAGACTTAATGAAGAGATTGCTAATGAGCGAGTTCCTCGCCGTTTCAATCAAGACATCCTCTTGAAGAAGTTTCTGATGATGATCCAGCTTCGAAAATTCCTGCAGCCTTCTCGGATAGGAACATAACGGCACCCTTTCTCCAAATTTCCAAGCCATTATTACTCAAGCGCAAGCCTTCACTACTCAAGATCAAGCCATGAGGCCCAAGCTTACTGGGATGTTGCATCCCGAGGAAACCAACATGTTAGAATCATGGACTCCCGCTTGAGGAATTTCACAAGGATGAATCACCCTACTTTTGATGGGTCCAAAGTGGAGGAAGACCCCAAGAGTTCATATACGAATTCTACAAATACTCTATGCAGTGGGGTTGAATACTAGTGAAAAGGCCTAGTTAGACACCCACCAACTCAAGAACGTGGCCCAAACAGGTACATCTAATGGAGAGACAATAGGCTTTCAAGGGTGGTCCGGTGACATGAGAGAATTTCAAGAAGTCTTTTCTTGATAGGTCTTTCAAAGAGAAAAGAGGGAAGTGAAGGTGGAAGAAGAATTCATCAACCTTCCTCAAGGAGTTATGAGTGTGCTTGACTACTCTTTGAAATTTATTAAGTTTTTGAAATATGCACTTTCTTTGGTTTTCAACCCGAGGGATGAGATGAGCATCTTTGTAACGGGAGTGTCTGATGACTTGAAAGAAAAATGTCATTCCGCTATCATACATCATAGTATGAATATTTCTCGTCTCATCGTTCATGCACAACAAGTAGAGCAGACAAGGGTTAAGAGGAAGAGCAGAGATGCCAATAGGGAAAATTTATGTGATGGTTGTTCCATAAAGGGTACGTTTGATATCAAAGACAATCCAAGGTTCAAAAAGAGGTCATCCAGTCATGTTCCTTCAAAATTTCCCATGAATCGTGATAATAGGGTCTCTAACCCTAAGTATCAAAAAAGAAGAGGTACTAGTTCACCAACCTAGAAGAAAACATTTGAAAAGAGTGGAAAGAAGCATTACAGTGATTGCCTTGTATGGACGAAAAAATTGCATTGGGTGTGCAAGAGTGGCCAAAAGGTTAGGGATTGTTGTAATGTGAAGGGGAAGGAAAAGTTATTGGGAAAGCTCAAGCTAGTAGTTCTAATGTGGATCCTCCAAAGAAGAAGTAGTTTTATGCTATTCGCTCTAGGGGTGAACAAGAAGTTCTCCTGGCGTGGTGACCGGTATGTTACAAGTCTTCTCTATTGATGTATATGCTTTACTTGATCTGGGTGCTACTTTATCTTTTGTTACTCCCTTGATAGCTAGTAAGTTTGACATTTTGCCCGATGTCCTAAATGAACCATTTATGTAACTACCCGGTAGGTGATTCAGTGGTTGCAAAGATGGTATATAGAAATTGTCCTATAATGTAGACCAATAGAGTTATTCATGTTGAATTAGAAGAACTTCATATGGTTGATTTTGGTGTCATTTTTGGAATGGATTAGTTGCATGATTGATTCGCTTCCATAGATTGTAAAGAAAGGGTGGTGAAGTTTAATTTTCCAAATCAACCCATATAAATTGATCTCTAAATGGTGTTTATACCACATTGTGAGAGTCAAATATTTAGACTCTGAAGTTCCTACCTTTGAGTCATTCCCCATTGTAAGGGAATATCCAGAGGTCTTTCCTAATGATCATCCCGGTCTTCCTCCTGAACGAGAGATTGATTTTGGTATAGACTTGCTACTGGATACCAACCCCATTTCAATTCTTCCTTATCGGATGGATCCGACTTAATTGAAAGATTTGAAGGCTCAACTCAAAGACTTAGTCGATAGAGGATTCATGAGACCTGGTATTTCTCCATGGGGTGCTCCGATATTGTTTGTGAAAAAGAAGGATGGGTCCCTTAGAATGTGCGTTGATTATTGCCAACTCAATAAAGTTACTATTAAGAACAAGTATCCTCTCCCTTTATTTGAGGACTTGTTTGATCCACTTCAAGGGCAAGATACTTTTCTATGATTGACTTGAGACCGGGCTTTCATCAACATAGGGTGAGAGTTGAGGATAAACGAAAAATGGCATTTCAGACTAGGTATCGCCACAATGTGTTCCTAGTAATGTCCTTTGGCCTCACTTATTCCCCAACGAAGTTTATGGATTTAATGAATAGGGTATTTAAAAGATGCCTAGATTCATTGTTCATTGTCTTAATTGACGACATCTTTGTATAACCAAAGAATGAGTGTGAGCACATGAATCATTTGAGGGTGGTGTTGCAAGTGCTTAAGGAAAACAAGCAATTTGCCCATTATAGAAAATATGCGTTTTGGTTGAAGTCGGTGGCGTTTCTTGGTCATATCATCTCTAGTAAGGAAGTTGAGATTGATCCAAGGAAAATCGAGGCGGTCAAGAATTGTCCTTGACCATTACTCAATCGATATTAGGAGCTTTTGTGTCTAGCGGGATAGTATCAGAGGTTTGTGGATGATTTTGCGTCCATTGCTTCTTCCTTGACTAGATTGACCCAAAAGACTGTGAAATTTGAGTGGTCGGAGGCATGTGAAAGAAAATTCAAAATCTTGAAGGATATGCTTACTTCCGCTCCAGTGCTGACTTTATCGGAGGGTATCAAGGGCTTTGTTGTATATTGTAATGCTTCTCGAGTAGGCTTGGGGTCTATATTTATCCAACATGGGAAAGTAGTAGCTTATTAATCTAGAAAACATAAGGTGCAGGAGAACAACTACCCAACTTATGATCTTGAGTTAGTGGCCATGGTTTTCGCAAAAATTGAGGCATTACTTTTATATTGTTCATGTTCATGTGTTTACTGACCACAAGAGTCTTCAATATGTGTTTACTCAAAAGGAGTTAAATCATTGACAAAGAAGGTGGCTGAAATTGTTGAAAGATTACGACATGAGTGTTCTATGCAACCCCGACAAGGCCAATGTGGTTGCGCATACTCTAAGTTATATAACCATGGGTAGTGTGTCTCATTTAGAAGAAGCCAAGATATACCTAGTTAAAGATGTTCATAGGTTGGATAGATTGGGTGTTGGGTTGGATGATTCTCCTAATTGTGGTTTTATGGCCCATCATAACTTTGAATCATTTTTGGTTGTTGATGAAGTCTAATCAATATCTTTATCAACCGTTGATGAGTTAAAGGAGTCGGTTATTTTTAAGGTAAATGAGTCATTCTCCTAAGGGGGGGGGGGATGGTGTCTTGATGTATCAAGGAAGGTTGTGTGTTCCCAATGTAGATGGTCTCAGGAACCGAATTGTTGAGGAATCTCACGGGTCCCGTTACTCCATCCATCCGAAATCTAAAAAGAAGTATCATGACCTTGAAAAGGTGTTTTGGTGGGATGGTATGAAAAGGGTAGAAGAATTGGTTGTAAAATGTCCAAATTGACAACAAGTAAAAGTCGAGCACTAAAAGCCAAGTGGTTTGCTTCAAGAAATCCAAGTTCCTACTTAGAAGTAGGAAGACATAAATATGTATTTGTGGTAGGTTCTCTCGGACTCAAAAGCGACATGACACTATATGGGTGGTGGTTGATAGGTTGACAAAATCCACTCATTTTATTCCCGTCAAATCCACATACTCTGTAACAAATCAAAAAATTAAATACGAGTCTTAATACCTAACATATGTGACATGGGGTGTAAACACTGTTATAAGATCTATATTTATTAATATAAGTCATTTAAGAGGTTTAGAAACCAAAATATCCAAGAATGTCCATGATGTTTGTAAATTTGGTTCAAGGACGCACGAGCATGCCTTAGCCTATTTGACTAGATTTTAGGAGTCGTAATTCATGAAATTAGGTGGAATGGTGTACAGGATGTTTAAATGTGATTCATGGTCGAAACCTCTGGGTACAAATCCCCAAGGAACAACCAAGGGCCCTTTAAAAGGACCATAGCACATTGGAGGCAACACTGCCTGGGCAGAGTTCACCGACAAGACACAAATAACTGTTCATGTGTGGATCGACAAGGCGTTGATGCCAATCGTTGTCCCACACTTAGACAAAATGTAGAATCCCTTGCCTGCACAAGTTTTTGACCAAGACGACGGTTGTGGAGGACGGGGGGGGGGGGGGACCAATCGTCGAACCACAGACGGCCCTTCGACGGGGTTCCGTCTACGAGGGTCCATATTCATTCACATTTTAATTTCATTTAATTTAAAATAATTAAGGGGTATTAGGGGTTATTTATGGATCAAATAAAGATTAATTTAAAAATTTAACCCCCTATATAAAGACCCCAACCCTCCTTTGATTAAACACAACTCTAAAAATAAATCCTCTTCCTTCTTTCTTCTTATGCTCTCTATTTGGAAACCACCATTGAAGACAAGATAGGGGGAGGTTTTTAGGGCTGGAAAGGAAAAAATTCGCCATCAATTAACAAGGTATGGGATATAATTCACATTTGAGAATCTTTCCTTAAAGGGTTCCTCCATATTGGATTTCCAAAGTTGGATTTTCAAGTGGGTTTCCCTCAATTACGAAATTGATGTTATGAACTGAGTTGTTTATGGTTTCTTTAGGTTATAATGGATAGATTAACATGTATTTTAACTTGATTATTGTAATTTGTGATGGTTTGACTTAAATTGAAGAGCATGATCCTTAACCCTTAACTTTCGATTTGATCTTGGTGTAAATTGGGTTGTGATTGATTCAGTTGACTTAATTATTGATTAAATCACTAGTATATGATGTTTTTTCAGTGATCATGAACAAATTAGTATAATTTGTAGTCTTTCATGCTAAATATAAGAAGTGTCGATGTTATGGAAATTGGCGTAAGTAAAATTGTTTTAAGCATTGATTTTGTATTGAATTATGGTGTAGTAACACCTCTAGTATTGTTATCGTGTTGATTATCGAATTATGATGTTGAACATCTAAATTGTCATTGAATTAAGGGGTTATGGTATGGCCTAAATGATGAACTATGAAGAATACTTGGTAAGTCTTAGAATCTATATCTTTACTTTCAATTGTGATTAATTGTGGATAAATCATGATGTTATATTGGAGTATGCCTTGTATTAGGATTGATAGGGTGGTGTGATGTTTAATTGAAATTTCTTGACTATGTTGTGAGGTTGATTAAGTTTTGTATGTTATAAGGATGGTGATGAAAATCAATGTGCCTTGTTATGCTATGAAATGCTAATGTGTTAACCTGACTTATATGAATTGTAATGAAAGGACTTGTACTCATACAATTCAAATTGAGCTATTGACGATGATGATTATACAAGGGGTAGACCCTATGACATAAATTAAGCTACAATTGATAATTAAAGGCTTAAAGACATTTCAATGAAGTGACTTAGCATAACACTGAGTGAACTAAACAATGGGAGGTGATGACTTCCCAAGGAGGAAGATTCACCCTGTATTTCTACATGAGATGTTGACTTCCCGAAGAGGAATACTCATCCAATAGATTCCCATTAGAGGAGACCCAAATTACCATGTGGTATGAAGAGGGAATATACTATCTCTTTATTCTTGATCTAAGTTGACCCCATAGGAAGACTAGATAGTGGATCCACCTAGAAATCTATGTTTATGTTTGGTTTTACTTTTGCCGGTAGAACACCTTCCATCAGTGTAAGGTTTTACAACACCGGATTCCACACTTAGCTCATGCGGTCTATATCGGTTAAGGCAAGGGTTCCCTAAATTAAAATGAACAAATGAAGATTAACTAAAAAAGGTGACTTGAAAGGTTTGACTTAACCTAGTTAGGGGTATGGGACTCTTCATATGACTTGCACTAGTTTGCCTTGATGGGAGACGTAACCGGTTACATCTGGGGGTCAACCCGGATGTGACAAACTTTGTATGAGAGCCTGAGATTGAATTATCTTTGAGTCAATATCTTCTGTACAACGTCTAAGTATAATCATGTTCATAATTGTGAAGCGCGCCACACTTTTTAATGGGAACCTACATGATGCCTAGGAAACTCTCACTTTCTTGGAAATCTTATATATTGCCATTAGAGTATACTTATGGTGTGCTTTTGCATCAAATTTTATTATTATGCTTATACGAAAAATGAACACTCTAAGGAATGCGGAACAAAGACTGGACGAGGAAATTTCCAATGCGGGAGCTCCTCCCCATGGTGATCAAGTTCCTCCACTTGAGGTAGAGGCTAATGTTGTACAAGCTTCAGTCAATCCTACACAATTGACGGATGGAGATATAATGGCTTCCCTCATTCAATTGGATCAAGCTGCCACTGTCCAAGCACCAACTATGATGGCCTAAGACAACCGGGAGCTTGTACCCCGTCCTCATCAACAAGTCACTACTATGTCTTCCCATCTAAGGGACTTCACTCGAATGAACCCTCGTACCTTCTACGGGTCTAAGGTTGATGAAGACCCCCAAAAATTCATCGATGAAGTCTATAAAATATTTTTATCTATGGGGTTGACCACAAGTTAGAAGGTTGAGTTGGCCAACTATAAACTCAAGGACATGGCTCAAACATGGTATGTACAATGGAGGGATAATAGGTTATTGAGGGGTGGTCCATTGTCTTGGGAGATCTTTACAAAAGGCTTTTCTAGATCGGTTCTTTACTAGGGATATGAGGGAGGAAAAAGTGGTGGAGTTCATCAACCTTCGCCAAGGAGGAAGAAGTGTTCACGAATATTCCTTGGAATTCATTAAATTGTCCAAATATTCTCCTTCTTCGGTTTCCAATCCTACAGACAAATAAGCCGCTTTGTGACAGAGGTGTCAAAGGAATTACAAGAGGAGTGTCATTCGGCCATGCTACATGACAATATGAACATTTCCCGTCTTATGGTGCATGCTAGAATGTTTGAGTGGGCAAGGGCTAGGAGAAAGAGTAGATTTTCTTAGAGGGAAACATCATTTTATGGAGGTTATTTAAAGAATAGGCTTGAAGTACAAGACAATCCTCCTGATATCATGTGTCCCCTAGGACTTCCAATCAATTTCTATTAGGATAAATCTTATGAAATTCTTAAAGATGATATCATGCTGCTCCGACAAACTTATCTCTAAGTCCATCATTCCACTCAAGAAGGAGGAACCATATATGTCCGTTCCCTCGAGGGTTATTATTAACCTTCTTTTCGTATTCAAAATTTAAAAATCTCTTAGGGTCTTGACACGTAAAGAAGGGGCACCATACTAAGGTCTACCGGTTCAAGAGATACTTTAGAATACCTCATTTAGTAATTCAAGGAAGGGAACCTACTCTAGGTATACCGACCCTAGACTCCCATTCGTACTCTTATTTAACACAATACAAGAAACAACTAGACACAACGAGTCTACTAATACAAGATACAACATCATTCTATAAAGACTCTCCTTAGTCCTTCGACATTATATATCAATAACTAGAGACGAAGAATATTCAATCATCTCATTATATCACCCACAAAATATCATATACACATCACATGAACACCTTCACTTCATACCTTCACATATACCATATCATGGAAATACTATACTCACATAATAATTCCAACAAGGCCATGTTTATAACATTTATAACAATTAAACAACGCAACCATAAGTTGACCATACCAATCGATAGCAATTCTATGCTAAACAAAGGAATTAGGTCAATTCACCATCTTCTAATAGCCAAAATCACCATTCTTTATCCTTTTCGATAATTTCACATGATAAAAGATCTTTACAATAGCAATATAAAATACCTATAAGGTTAAGACCCCCAATTCATGCATATAAATGATTCAGTCAATACCCAATATACATATCAAAATTATAAGTAAAGCTATGTACTATTCTAACATCAATGAGTACATAATTGAATAGACCATAACACTATACATGAATTCCACCTCATTAGATCATAACCAATACACTCACTTTAGAACCAAAGTTAAGAAATAAATGAATAAATGGATTCATGGATGTTTTTCTCGTAAAACTATTAATAAACATTGAATGCTTCATAAAACATCCATTAAAATCTTTTAATGCACGAACCCATGCATAGATTTTAAAATAGGGTTTAACAATTTTTGAGATCTTTTTAGAATCCTTTGAAAATGGATCCTTGAATGAAAGAAGAACCAAGGATGAAATCACCATACCTTAGTTAGAATCTATCCACGAAATTAGGTTGAAAACTTAGAGAAGTTGATCTTCTTATCTTGGAGCTTGAAGATTCATCAATGGAGGATTCGACTAAAGTGGCCTTCTCATCGTGAGATGCGGCCTTCGTTGTCTCTATGCTGCAAGCTTGTCCTGCAATATTGTTGGTCACTTATGTGCCTTATTTACAAGGTATCATGGTAGTAAGTATCATGAAACCTTACCAACAACAAATATGTCGTCCAATATAATGCAAACGTAGTTAATTTAGTGCAATTATAATACTACTATTTAATTTGAGTGTTTTGAAATAATTAGTTAAAGGAAGGTTTTAATAGTTAAAGCTGTATATATTAATGATATAAACCTTGTAAAACTAACTCCACTTAATAAAAACAAAAATAGAAAATATTTGGATTACCAAATTGGGGCAGCCCCCCAGGGACCACACCCAACTTGATGGCTCATTAAAAACTTCAGGGCGATGTTGACGGCTCGTGGTCCTTGGTGTAGTAGCAAACTTTGCCTTGACAAAAACCCACATGGCTAAGTCATTTCCACAAACATGTTCACGGCTGTGGTGATGACCACTGACCGTGGAGTGGCTCATGGAAGTTGTGGCAGTGGCTTGGACATAGTGCCTTGTCTCACATGCCACCAAGGAAACTTCATGACCACCTTTATGATCCGTGGTCAAGACCACAGACCGTGAAGTGCTCGTGGAGCCTTGAGGCAGTGTTGAGCTAAGGTTAGGAGCCACAACCATTTGCTTAGGCCCTTCCTTCCTTATCTTGGCACAAGCCAAGCACTAAAAACACATTTTAATGTAGAGTCTAGAACATACCTTGAAATTGAATCACTTCAACTCATTCCACAGGATTTTCAACTATCGCCCACTACATAAACACATAAGCCAACTAGACTAGCTCACGAAAGTCATGATCATCCCTTGATGTTTGAACTTTAAACTCCTCATATCAGATGTTGAAAGTCAAAACTCATTATTTTAACAAGTTATAAACTCATGACACACAATTGAAACTCTATATCACCCTAGTTCATTTTTAGGATTGTTACAACTAAGTAATACATGTCAACTCAGGGAGAGTACTCATCTCTAGAGGTTATGATTGGAAACTACATCTCAACTCACGAAGAGTATCCAACCCCCACCCTACCATTCATTTATTAAAAGCTATTATGAATAGTGAGGTTGCTACTAGAGACTGCATCTGAACTCACGAAGAGTGTCCACCCAAAAATCCCCCCTATTAATTTATTGGAGTTCTATTGAGAAAACCATTCAATAGACTCTCACTCATTCATTCATTCATTCATTGTGTGTGTGAGTATATGTGAGAAAACCTTTGACATAAACACCATCATTCATAACATTGTCTTCTAACTTGATCATACCATATTCATCATAGTCTACACACCATAATACTTCACCTTCACATTATAATTAAATTAGACATACTATCTGCAAGATCCGCATTGATAACTTCATAACAAATCTCCATAAATATACTTTATAACAACACATTACTTCATATTCTATGAATTCAAGGCCATAATAGGAATTCACATATACATTGATATATATCAAGTAAACATTTCAACTATAAGTGGACCATACCACACAAGATCAATTCAAGAAGAAGTAGAACAATTTAGGTCAACACACCCTTTATCCAAGCATTGATCACCTTTCCTCAATTCATCATAATTAGGCATAAAATAATCAATTTATGTTTAAAACCATCATAATTCACCCGTTAAAACATTTTAATGCAAGAACCCATTTTTGAATTTGAAACAAGAACTATTTGGATTTTTAAATCTTTTGAAAAGCCTTTGGATTGGATCCTTGAATGAGAGAAGAATAAAGGATGAATTATCATGCCTTATTGGTAGAAAGACCATGAAATTAGGGTTGAAACATGGAGAGTATGACCTTCTTTTTTGGAGCCTGAAAACTTCATCAATGGTGGTTTTTGGGGAAAGAAAATGGAGAGCATTTAATTTCAACTTGAGGTTCTTGTTTTGATTGTTTAATTGGGATTAAAATTTACTCAAGAACCGTGTAAAGTAAATCCCAAAATTACCCAAATAATTCTTACAATAATTGGACCTTTTAATTAACTCTAATATTATTTTAAAGTGGGGCGACCAAATATGGGACATAATTGCGCATTGCGCGGACACCTCCAAATCATGGTTATAGAAATTAATTTGAGGAAGAATATTTCATGAATATCCTATGTTGCAAGGCGAAATTTTCCCTTAAAGTGGAGGCTGCGCAACGCGCGGGCAGTGCCAAAAACATGCTGCCCGACAGCATTCTTTACCAATGTTTGGGTCCTCCTTAAGGACCCTTAGGGTCGTCCTCGGGGAGTCAAACACAAAAGGTTTGACCCTAAACATGTTATTAATACACTAGGGTCACCTCGACTGTTTTTAGACTCCAAAAAATACATAAAAACAAGGCAAACATAAAATGGGCACTAGCACACACAACTCTAGTTTTCAGACGTGTTGATCATCCTTTGACGTTTACATGAACTCTTTATGACAAAATTCTAAAGATATTCTTCATTATTTTAACACATTATTAACTCATAAGACACATATGAATCTCTAGTTGGTCCTATTTTCATTTTAGGGTTGTTACAAGAAAGCATTTACTCTTTATACTGAAAAACTAGCTTAGAGGCTCTGTTGGAACTCGATTTTTTCCTTTCTTGTTTCGATGTGAAAAAAATTACTCTTTAGGAATACATAGTCATCATATACTATTATTGAAAAAATGAACTTCACTTTTTAGTCTTACTCAACTAAAAACACAAGTCTTAAAAGAAGTTTAAAGCATTTGCAAAGGACTTTCAGAAGGAGACTAAGAATAATCTAGACTTGGCTCTGAACTTTCATTAAACTTGAATTTATAGATTCCAGGATTTTTTTGTGTTATAGGAAAGATCTTGAGGAAAAGGTTCGCGATGCGGACCTGGTACCTAAATTTGCCCGAGTTTTTCCTTCGTCATTTTCTAAACACCAATTTTCCTAAACTCGATTATTTTTTAAATTCAAACATCGATTTATATACCCACTATATGGACACATATATTCATAAAAAACACTAAAATCGACACGATTTCATCATGAACTCAATAATACCATCAAATCTCAAGAACAAAAGCTAACTTTAAAGAAAACAATCCAACCTCGTCAACTTTAAAATTTCTAGAATGAATTATTGAACTAACACATGATTGACGGGTGGGTGAACGAACCCAATGTTCTGAAATTCTCACATACCTCTTTAGGGATCAACCATTGGCAAAACAACTTCGATTCCATAAGGAATCTTCAGGTACTCCTTGACTATTCTCCTTATTTACGTCTCTCAAAGACCTAGTGTAATTCTTAATTGCGTAAACTCAACCAACTCAATTTAGACCCAAAATAATTTAACAAAAATGAATTAAACTAATTGGGTATGGAAATACAAAAATACCCCATTAAAATCAGATTAATGTTTTTTTATCGAGACAAACTAACTTTAAATGGGCAGATGTCCCTCATACAAGCTTGACAATTTGAAAAATCGGTTGTTTAGGAAAGATAATTCAAATAAATCTCATTTAATGTACCATAGCACATCCAACTCATCCTGCAGTGAGAATTATGGTCGTTTGGAGTTGAACCAAAACTTATATTTCACATGACGTAGCCAAATTTCACTTGTTTCATTCTTTTCAAATATGGTTTCTTTCTAATTCTTGTTCTTTCCAATAGTGGGGTATTACAATATCTCCCCATTGAGACCATTTATCCTCGAAGTAGATTACACTTACTAGACTAAGGGTGTAACATGTAACATTCAACGTAACATGTAACAAGAAAATTTACCACATTGAGTATATCAATTAAACAATACTAAGAAGAGAATTTTTACCTTGATCTGGAATATTTCTGGGCTCAAAGAGATGTGAATATCTCTTCTGCATATCACCTTCAGCTTCTCAAGTTTCCTCTTCAACAAATTGATTTTTCCACAAAACTTTGACTAATTGTACTTCCCTGGTCCTGAACCTGCGATCTTGGGGATCTAATATCAGAACAAGAATCTCCACCTCGGAGAAGCTATTCTTAATACAAATATCTTCAGTTGGTATATTAACGAAGGATCACCGATACACTTTTTCAACAGAGAAATGTGAAACATTAGATTAACTGCTGGAAATTCTTGTTGTCGCTCGAACTCATAAGCCACATTACCAATTATTTTAGAAATGATGTAAAGATCAATATTCTGGTGACTAAGTTTACCTTTCTTACCAAATCTCATAACACCCTTCATGGGTGAAACCTTCAAGTATACCCAATCCTGTACTTTAAACTCTATGTCTTTTCTCCTAAAATCTGTGTAGGAATTCTAGCGACTATGGATTATTTTCTACCTCTCTTGAATAATCTTCATTTTATTTATAGATTGATTAACTAAGTTTTGTCCTATCAACCCAGATTCACCAACTTCAAACCATCCAATAAAAGATCTGCATCTTCTCTCATAAAGAGCTTCATAAGGAGTCGTTTAGATGCTATAATGATAACTATTATTTGTTTAAAGTAAACTCAATGAGAGGTAGCTGATTATCCCAATTACCTTCGAAATCAATAACGAAGGTCCTCAACATATTATCTTAATAATATTCCAAAGCTTTCGTATGTTATCCTTTACTTGTATAGATAAGCCCTATATTATAAAGTATAAAACTTTGATCATAGGTATAAATTTCTAGTCGCATTTGTTTTTAAAAACATTCTTGGACAATGAAAAAAAGTCTTCTTTTATTCTTCTCTTAACTGAAGAATCAAGTAAATGTAACACTTTGAAAATACAAGACGAGTCTTAGAGCCTAACATAGGTGCTATGGGGTATAAACACTTCTTTAAGACCAATTTTAATGAATATTGGTCATTTAGGATGTTTAAGAATCAAAACGTCGAAGAACGTCCGGAAGTTTTTTCAAAGGGGTACTACCATGCCTTCACCTATTTGACTAGATTTTAAGAGTCGGAAAATTCTGAAAAATGGTGAAAGGGTAGATAATAGGTGCTTAAATTGTTTCGTGGTTGAAACGTCCAGTTACGAATTCCCAAGGACCAACCAAGGGCCCTTGAGGAGGACCCCTACAAGTTGAGGCAACACTGCCTAGCAATGTGCATCAACGGGACAAGCTACTGTCCTTGTGTGGACTGAAAAGGCATCGATGCAACCGAAGTCCCACTTAACCAATTCTTGGAAGTCCTTTACATTCATAGTCTTTGACCGAATCGATGGATGTACAGCACGGAGGAAGGCTTGGTGCGTCGACTGACCCACGATCCGTCGATCGTGGTGTCGTCTGTGACACTGCCCATTTCCTACACATTTTAAGTTAGTCTCATTTAATTAATTAAGATGTTAGGTGTATAGTTAGGGGTTTAATGGAGTTTAATTAAGTGATTAATCCCCAATACAGTTACCCCCAACCCTCATAAAAATAAACACCTCACATAATAAACTTTCTTCAATTACTCTTCTTTCTCTCTCTATTTGGAAGCTACCATTGAAGAGAGCTAGGGGAGGTTTTGGGGGCTTTAAAGGCACGAATTTACCATTAAAAATTCATTAAACATTAAGGTATGAGATCTAATTCACCTTTGTAACTCTATCCTCAAAGGGATCCTTCAAAATGGATTTCAAAAGTTGAGTTTTCATGTGGCTTTCATCCAATTACGATATTGAAGTTGTTATTTGACTTTTTATGGTTTCTCTATGATATAATGGATATATCATCTTGTCTTTTAACTTGATTATGATCAATGGTGATGGTTTGATTCAATTTGAAGACTATGATCGCTAAAGCCCTAACCCTAGGTTTGATCTTGATGTGAATTGGATTGTGATTGATTCAATTGTCTTGATTATGGATTAAATAACTATTAGATGATGTTGTTACACAATCTTTAAATAATTGGAATGCAATTTTGTCTTTCATGCTATTCTTGAGATGTAATCTAGTTATGAAATATTGTCCTATGAAATTTTATTTTAAGCATTGATTTGGTATTGGATTATGGTGTAGTGACAATTATAGTATTGTTATAATGTTGAGTATTAAATTATGAGGTTGAACATCTGAATTTGCTTGAATTAAGGTTTTGTGGTAAGTCGTAAATGATGAACCATCAAGGAGACTTGGTAATCCTTGGAATCTCTATCTTTACTTCCAATTGTGATTAATTGTGGTTAAGTCATGATGTTATATTGGAGTATGGCTTATATTAGGAGAATAGGGTTGTATGATGTTGAATTGAAATATCTTGACTATGTTGTGAGGTTGATTAATGTGTTTGTGATATAAGAATGGTGATTACTATCTATGTGCATATGTTATGAAATGCTAATATGTTAATCTCACTTATATGAATTGGGATGAAAGAACTATACTCATGCAATTCTTATTGAGATATTAATAATGATGATTATACAAGGGGTAGACCCTATGACCTAAACTAAGCTATGATTGATAGTTAAAGGAATAAAGACATTTCAATGATGAGACTTAGCTTAGTACCGAGTGAACTTGATAATGGAGGTGATGACTTCCCAAAGTGGAAGATTCGCCCTATAGTTCTATGTGTGATGTTGACTTCCCAAAGAGGAATGCTCATGCAATGCTTTCCCATGAGAGGAGGCGCAACTTACCAAGTGGTATTAAGAGGGAATATACTATCTCTTAGTTCTTGAACTATGTTTCCCCCATAAGAAGACTAACTAGTTAATCAACCTAGGAAGCTACATTTATGTTGGTTTTATTTTGGCCGGTAGACCACCTTCCATCGGTGTAAGGTTTTACAACACCGGATTCCACACATGGGTCTTGTGGTCTTGTCAGTTAAGGCAAGTATTCCCTATATTAAAATAGGTTAATGAAGTATAAACTAACTAAGGTAACTTGAGAGGTTTAATTTATCCTAAGTAGGGGTATGCGACTCTACTTATGTCATGCACTAGTTGACCTTGATAGAAGCTTTAGGAAGTTGATATTATGTATGCATATGAAAATGACGTATATGATGATAATATGTTGATGGTACAATATAGATAATATTATATGATGTTGACTTATCCATATGAGCATGAAATCAGATTATATTTTTTATGTTGCACATTGGATATGTTTTCTTGTTAAGTCTACTTGGTTGAGAAAGATTATGGGGCTTTACTTGGTCATTGAACTTGTTTACTTTATATAGATTCATGAATATTTGTCTAGGTTATTATGATTTATTTGACTTTTGACCATGCTTGTGAAACTATTCCTTGATGATGGGTTTGTAGTAAATCATGGGTTCAAGAATGAGTGGGATACATATTACTTGTCTGAGTTGGTAAGCATGTTGTGTTAATTGATATGACTTGCTTGATTATGAATGACACTTTTTAAAAGGTAAATATGGCATGTTCTTACTAAATGTCCATTTTTAGCATTTTTTGATATTATTTGTGCATATTGTCTCATACTTAGTACATGTGGAGTATTAACCCCATTTTCTTCCCTTTTCCCAAACATTTTAGGTTTCAATTATTGAAGGCTCATTCAAATGACTTGAAAAAGCCCTGAATATTCTCTATCATCCAAGTGGGTAGGTACTCAATTTGCTAGGGCGATGCAAATATCGTGCCTATGAAGTTCCTTTGTTTTTCTAAGACTTTTATGTTCGATTCCACTTTCATTATGTACGACTTTTATAATCCTATATGTCGCTTCTTTACATTTGATGTAGGGCTATGACCATATTGTGATGATCGTTTAGATTGTATGAGATGAGACAATCTTTGAAATTATTTTTCTATTTTATATGTATGTATGATCAATAAAATTAGAAGGCTATATAACCTTCATATTCAAAGGGTCTATGTATACTCGATACGTATATATTATGTTTATGTAGAGATCTATGTAAATCTCAAAGTATATGTAATGAACGTTTTAAATTTTCCGCATTTTCAACCTATTAATGTGATGTCATGATACTAAGGGCTAGTCTTTGTCCTCAAAGAGGGTGAAGACGCTGATTACGTCTAAGGGGTAAACCCGGATGTGACAAAATTTGTATCAGAGCATGATGTTTAATATAGTTGAGTTATGTCTCACTATATACCATGTCCATGTAGGTTTGTATTCATAATTGTGAAGCTCTCCACACTTATGAATAGGAACCTATGTGATGCCTAGGAATCACTCTCTTTCTTGGAAATTCTACATTGTGCTGATAGAGAATACTTATGGTGTGCTTTAGCATCTAATCCTATTGTTGTGCTTATAGGAAGAATGAACACTCCAAGGAATGCGGCTAAAAGACTTGAAGAGGAAATTGCCAATGCCGGAGCTCCTCCCCGTGGAGAGTAAATTCCTCTACTTTAAGAAGATGCTCATGTTGACCAAGGTACGGTCAATCCTCCACCCCTGACGGATGGAGATATAAGAGCTTCCCTAATTCAATTGGCTCAAAGCACTACTGTCCAAGCCCAAGATATGATAGCCCAATTTAACCGGGAGCTTGTACCCCGTCCTCATCAACAAGTCACTACTATGGTTTCTCGTCTAGGATACTTCACTCTGATGAAACCTCCTACTTTCTACAGGTCTACAGTTGATGAAGACCCAAAGAATTCATCGATGAAGTCACGAAAATTTGTTTAGCTATGGGGTTGACCACAAGTGAAAAGGTCGAGGTGGACACCTTTCAACTTAAGGACGTGGAATAAGCATGGTATGTGCAATGTAGGGATACTAGTCCATTTAGGGATGGTCCATTGACTTGGGAGATATTTAGTAAGGTTTTTCTAGATCTGTTCTTTCCCAGAGAGATGAGGGAGGAAAAAGTGGTGGAGTTCATTAACCTTCGCTAAGGAGGAAGGATTGCTCATGAATACTATTTGGAATTCAATAAATTTGCCAAATATGATCCTTCTTTGGTTTCCAATCCTAGAGACCAAATGATCCTCTATTTGACAGGGGTGTCGGAGGACTTACAAGAGTAGTGGAATTCGCCATGCTACATGACAACATGAACAATTACTTTCTTTTGGTGCATGGAGGAAGAATTGAGGAGGCAAGGGCTAAGAGAAATAGTAGATATTCTAAGATGGAAAGATCATTTGAGGGAGGTTCTTCAATGAATAGGCTTGAAATACAAAACAAGACTAGATTTAAGAAGCGGGTTTCTAATAAAGTTCCATCCAAGTTGCCTAAGGCTTGTGATGAGAATGAAAATAAATTGAGAGATAAAAACGGAATGAGTCGAAACTCGCCAAATGAGAAGCCTACATGTGCCAAGTGTGGAAAGGGTCATTTTTGTGAGTTCTTGGAAGGAACTTGAAATTGCTTTAGTTGTGATAAGAGTGGTCACAAGATTAGAGATTGTCCAAACATGAAGGGTCAAGAGAGGGCTTTTCAAGATCAACCAAGTGGTTCTAGTGATGCTCCTAAGAAGAATTGCTTCTATGCTCTCAGCTCTAGGGGTGAGCAAGAGACTTCTCCCAATGTGGTGACCGGTATGTTGAAAATCTTCTCTATTGATGCATATGTCTTACTTGATCCCGGTTCTACGTTATCATTTGTTACACCTCTAGTAGCTAAAAATTTTGATATTTTACCCGATCTTTTGCATGAACCTTTTATAGTGTCTACTCTGGTAGATGAGTCGGTTGTTGGAAAAAGGGTGTATAAAAATATTCCAATAATGTTGCCCAATAGAGTTTCTTAAGTTGATCTAGTAGAACTAAATATGCTAGATTTTGATATTATATTTGGTCTGGATTGGTTGCATTCTTGCTTTGATTCTATTGTTTGTAGGACAAGGGTGGTGAAGTTTAACTGTCCAAATGAACCCGTTGTAGAGTGGAAGGGGGGGAATTCTATTCCGAAAGTCGTATTATCTCTTGTATAAAAGCATGCAAATTAATTTCTAAAGTTTGTCTATACCATATTGTAAGAGTCCAAGATCTAGACTGCGAAATTCCTCCCATTTAGTCGGTCCCCATAATAAGTGAATTTATGAAGATATTTCCTAAGTACCTTCCCGGTATTCCTCCCAAATGGGAAATTGATTTTTGATTCGATTTTCTATCAGATAAAAATCCCATATCAGTTCCACCGTATCGGATGGCCTTGGCTAAATTGAAAGAGTTGAAGGCTCAACTCAAGGATTTACTAGATAAGGGTTTTATAAGGCCTAGTACTACTGCATGGGGTGCTCCATTTTTTTATAGAAGAGGGGTGGGTCCTTGAGGATGTGTATTGATTACCGCCAACGAAACAAGGTGACCATTCAGAATAATTATCCTCTCCGTTGGATTGATGACCTGTTTGATCAACTCCAAGAAGCAAGCTACATTTCAAAACTGACTTGAGATCGGGGTATCACCGACATAGTATGAGAGGTGAGGAATCACCAAAGATGGCATTCAGGACTAGATATGGTGAATATGAGTTGTTGATAATGTCTTTTAGTCTCACTAATAATCTGGTGGTGTTTGTGGACCTAACGAATATGGTGTTTCGAAATTACCTAGATTAATTTGCCATTGTCTTCATTGATGACATCTTGATATATTCAAAGAATGAGTGTGATCACATAGATAATTTGAGGGTGGTATTGCAAATCCTTAGGGAACATAAATTTTTTGCCAGATATAGAAAGTGTGAGGTTTGGTTAAGGTCGGTGACATCTGTAGGTCATATCATTTGTAGTGACGCAGTTGAGGTTGATCCAAGGAGAACGGAGGCAGTGAAGAATTGGCCTAGACCATTGAATCCAATCGACATTAGGAGATTCTTTGAACTAGCAGGTTATTAATGGAGGGTCGTGGATGGTTTTGTGTCCATTGCATATCCTTTGACTGCTTTGATCTGAAAGAGTATGAAATTTGACTAGTAAGAGGTGCTTGAGAAAAGCTTCAAATTTTTGAAAGATAGGCTCACTTCCGCTTCGACGATGACTTTATCGAAGGGTACAAAGGGTTTTGTTGTGTATTGTTAATAATCCCGAGTAGGTTTGGGGTGTGTGCTTATGCAACACGGGAAAGTGATAGCCTATGCCTTAAGGTACAAGAGAGAAACTATCCCACTCATTACCTTGAGTTAGCGGTCGTGATGTTTGCTTTGAAATTTTGAAGAATTTCATGTACGGTGTTTATGTTGATGTCGTTGCTGACCATAAGAGTCTAAAATATGTGTTTACCCAAAAAGAGTTTAATCTCTGACAAAGAAGGTGGTTAGAATTGTTGAAAGATTATGATATGAGTGTCCTTTATCACCCCGACAAGGCTAATGTGGTTGTGTATGCCCTAAGTCGTATGACTATGGGTAGTGTTTCCCACATTGACGAAGCCAAGAAGTATCTAGTGAAGGAAGTTCATAGGTTGGCTCGGTTGGGGGTGAGGTTGGAATGTTCTCTAAATTGGGGTGCTATAGTCCATCATAACTATGAGTCATCTATAAAGCCCTGACTCTGATGGAAACACTTTTTATGCTGTGGTTGAGGTGAAGTCCAAACAATACCTTCATGAACCATTAATGGGGTTGAAAGAATCGGTTCTCGACAAGTTCAGTGAGTCATTCTCCTTAAGGGGGATGGTGTGTTAAGGTACCAAGGGAGATTGTGTGTTCGCGATGTAGATGGTTTGAGGGACCGGATCCTTGAGAAAGCCCATGGGTCCCTCTGCTCCATTCATTCGGGTTTTACAAAAATGTACCATCACATAAGGGAGATATATTGGTGGGAAGGTTTGAAGAGGGACATAACAGAGTTTGTCACTATTGTCCAAATTTCCAACAAGTAAAGGCCGAACATCAAAAACCGAGTAGCTTACTATAAGAGATCCAAATTCCTACTTGTATGTGGGCATACATCAATATAGGCTTTGTATTGGGTTTACCTCGGATTCAAAAGTCATATGATTCCATATTGGTGGTTGTTGATAGAATGACTAAGTCCGCTCGCTTTATTGCTGTCAAGTGTACTTATTCGACAGAGGATTATGCTAGAATCTTTATAGATGAGATTGTATGTTGACATGGTATTCTGTTATCTATCATTTCAGATCAAGGTGCACATTTCACATCTATGTTTTGGAGATCATTCGAAAAAGGGTTGGCTACTAAGGTAAAGTTAAGTATCACTTTTTATCCCCAAACGGATGGTCAAGCGGAACACACTATTTAAATCCTTGAGGATATGCTTAGGGCTTGAATTATTTATTTTAAAGGGAATTGGCATAAGAATTTTCCTTTGGTGGAGTTTGCTTATAATAATAGTTATCATTCACCCATCTCCGTTGCTCCCTATGAAGCCTTGTATGGTAGGAGTTGTAGGTATCCTATAGGTTTGTTTGAAGTGGGTGAGCCTTTGCTTTTTTGTCCTAATTTTGTTTATATGACTTTGGAAAAGTTTCATATCATAAGGAACCAGTTGCAAATGTCCTATAGTCGGCAAAAGTCTTTTGCAGATAATAGGAGAAGGGATTTGGACTTTGAAGAAGGTGATAGGGTGTTTTTAAAATTTTACCAATGAAAGGGGTGGTTAGATTTGGGAAGAAAGGGAAGTTGATTCCTCGTTACATGGGTCCTATGAAATCTTGCAAAGGGTTGGTAAGGTTTCCTATAAATTGAAACCCTCTTGGTCCCTTTCCGAAGATACCCCCTAAGGTTCAGATGAATCTATTCCAAAAACTAGGATTGTTCCCCGTTGCATGTCCATGTCACTAGCTCTCATTGAATCATAGGTTGGTTATGTTTGCTGGTAGTAAACTAGAGATAAAACGTGTCTTCGTGATGATTATGTTTTTATATGTATGTTTGGAAATATGTGACTTATGTTGATGTTTCCGGAAATGTAATTACGTGTGTATGTGTGTGTTGCCGTGGCAATTGTTCATGGTTTAGGACTTTAAATAACATGATAGTTCTTTATATTTCATGTACACATGATGATGTAAATGTGATGTTATATGAGTTGAATGTGGCTGATTTGACGGGTAATCTCTTGTCTAAACGAATCCATGAAAACGCACCTAAATCATTCAAAATGCACTTCGAAATTCCCCTAACAACTAAGGTGTAACTTGATGAAAGGATGCTGAAAAATTAACAGAAAAATTCCATCTTCTAGTGATGAATTTCGCTCAGCAAAGAGGGTATTGTTGAATATAAAAATCATTAAAACAAGTGAGGTCATGGAGGATTGAACCCGTGACCTCACCTTGTTAAAAACCATGAAAATTAAGAAGCAAAAAGAAATGTGGTGAAGGGGATTCGAACTGTGGTATTGGCTGGAAAATGTAACTTAAAAGAAAAAAATAAGAAATGAAAGGAGTGGGATTCGAACCCATCACCTCTCAATCAGATTTAAGGAGGAGAATAAACGAAAAATAAAGGGGGGGGGGGGGCGTGTGGGATTTGAGCTTACGACCTCTTAGGAAGATTAAGGAGGAGAATAAAAGAAAACTATAGGGGGAGGCGTGTGGGAATCAAACGTACAACCTCTTAGGCCGATTAAGGAGGTGAATAAAGAAAAATAAAGGGGGAGTCTTTTGGGAATAGAACCTACAACCTTTTAGGCAGATTTTAAGGAGGAGAATGAAAGAAAAATAAAAAGGGAGGAGTGTGGAAATCGAACCCACGACCTCTTAAGAAGATCTAAGGAGAAAAATAAAATAAAAATAAAGAGAGGCTGTGGGGGTTTGATCCCACAACCTCATAGTTAACTCGAAATAGACAAGGAGAAATAAAAAAAAGGGCTGTGGGGGTTCGATCCCACAACCCTTCGGTCATGAAAGAGAATTTTCAAAGGATAGAACTAAAAAGGAAATTGTGAAGTTGGGGATCGATCTAGGGTCCCAATATCACGTGGACTTTAATTAAATAAAAAGAAAAATATGAAGTGTTGTCCAAGGGATTTTAAACCGGGTTCCCTTGCCTAAATTCCGTATCGATACATAAGTCATACGTGAATTAAATATTCAAGAATAATGCTGCCTACTTAGATCGAAATCAAGATCTTGTCATACATACAAGATGTATAAGTTTTACTATATAATCATAGGAAGATATGAATAACTTAAACGAACGAAATGAAGCCTCACGGCTTGTATGTATGTTTGTTGTCACCCTTGGGGTTATTGTTGTTAGCTTTTGAACAATAAATTGCCTATGGGGGCTATGATCTGGTCTAAGAGGACTATGTTATTACATAAGAGTGCTATGTGTTTTCCATGGGGCGATATCGATACCAAATAGTGTTATGTGTTGCCTATATGGATATTTAGATGTCAAAAAGGCCTATGTGTTACCTACAAGCAGTTGTTAATGAAAGAGAAAATTGTGTGCACCTCAGACAGCCATGATGTTTCCAAAGAGAGCTATGCGTTTCTTATGGGGTTATATTGTTGTCAAAAAAGTCTATGTGACATTTTACAAAGACAATGGGATACCGATAGGAGTATGTAGATTGATTTGGACCCTTTTAGGCTTATAGGGGACTAGGTAGGTGGTGATTTTTTTTACCTACCAAGTTGATGGGGTCTTGGTTAGGTTTATATTTTATAATTTTTGTATTTTTAGATTTAGTAATGGGTTAGCATGCTTTTCTAAATATTTAGTTTCTTACCTCATTGTTTTCGGTATATTATGTTACTTTCCCGTTTAGTCTATAGCCTTTCATACAATGTACATTATTTCGTATTGACATACCATTTCTTGGTGGTACTGATTCAAGTAGGCAGATCCCGACAGATGACCTAAAAGACCACCTCTGCAACATGATTGACTTCTATACGGTTGGCTAGCCCCTTTCCTCCTGAACTGTCAGAGTTCGGAGGTCTTTTAGCTTTTGTTGTATATAATTTTATAGGTAGGATAGGTATCGTCCCGCCAATATTTAATACTCTAAGAGGATTGTAAACTAGTGTGTGGGGGTGTATATTTACTTTATGGACATATTGTCCTACTTTAGTTTTTGTTGAAGCTTGTGACTTGATATATACCTTCTTTCATTTTGGTATCGAGATTATGGTGGCCTCGATGAGCCAATCATGAATTTTGTGCTAGTTGGCTTTTACTTTATATCAACTCTTGGCTGCAGCTATTTCCTATATATATATATATATCTATTGACAGGGGCCTTGCTGGCCGAGGGCTTTGTTTTGAAATGAGATATACTTGTTTGTTTTCTTGATTGTGTGTAGCTGTAATGCGCTAGTAGCAAATGATTCAACAGGGTCGGCTCGTGCCTGTGTTTTTGCATTAGGAGCAATTTGCTACCCTTGAGTTTTGGGGCATTACAATATATAATGTTGCCACATAAATATTAGCATTTTGTAGTGTATTTAGTGGGTTCTTTTTATTTGAGTGTTAGTGGGTTAATCCATATAGATCTATAAAATTGTTGACGGAATATATCGTAAACCTTATACACTTATCAATAAAATTAATTTGCATACTCAAAATATATCTTGTTTTATTGAGCATCTGAACACATAAAATAATATTCCTATCAAATACTTTAGGCTCAAATTTTCAAATAGGCTAAGTGTGTATTCGCGAATGAGTATTTCTTAAATAAGTTATTCATATATAATCTATCACTTCCTATAATTATACACATCAATCTCGGTTGAAACAAACGAGAGAAATCATAACATTATGATAATGCATATAGTTAAAAGATATGACATATTTTAAATGGTTTAGTTATCAATGTAATGAGGGTTTTAACACACGTTGTATAATTTTTTTCAAAATTTGAATCGAAAGTATATAATAATGACATTTTATCATGTATTTATTAATCCTTTTGTAAATACTTTATGCCCATAAATTATGGGATGATTCACAAGGCCAAGCCCAATTTCAGTTTTTCAAAAAACTTGATATCGGCCACGATTAAAAGTACTCACTACTTACTAGGGGTATTTTTGTATAGCGTAACAGAAAAATAATGTGTACATTAACTTTGCGTGTAAATAATATTTTGTTTGGTATTTTTATTCTATTGTGTATTCAGGTGTATATTAATACTATAGACTTCTAGGTATTAGTAATGCAATGGGTTTTAATGTACACATTAAAATGATTAAAGACCTCATTGCCCCAACAAATATTTTCTTGTAAATCTTTCTCCCCATAATTGTGAGGGTATCTTTATAAATAAATATTTTTATGCATTGCATACAATTGATAATACACAGAAACAAGCAATGCATATGAAATAATCTATATATTATTAATGTAATCGTTACTTGTACAAGCATCATTTTTAAAATAAAATCCAATACACTATATTAGCATTATTCTTATACACTCATCCAAACGACTCCCAAGAATATTGGATAAAGAATCATTTTTGTATTGCTAAAGATTTAGAAATCTATCAACTCCAAAACAACTTCAGAGATTCAATATCTTAAGATAAGACTTAATATTATAGTTAGTGTAGATATAGTTGATGTTTTATCATTTGAGTTGAATTTCAGGCATATATGACTAAAGTCAGTAAATGCTGCCTTATGCTTAGATAATTTTGCATGGTATTCATGCAAATATAACTTAAGTTCAAGTACTTATGTATGAAATTTAAGAAAAAAATTTCTAAAGTGAAGTCATATTTAATTTGTGACATGAAATATTTGAAATTGTGTGGAAATGGATAGTTGTGCTAAAAGGGTTAAAATATGAGAAAAAATTAAATTGTTTTCCAAATAGAATACCCACAGAAATATTTACTAAGTTATTAGTGATTATTTTTTACTAGGAACTAGTGATAGGATTAAGAATGAGCGGGACAAAGGTGGAGGGACCTGTGTGGTGGACAGATTGATAAAAAGAGGGTGAGGCATGTTTAAAAGGAGATGTGCATAAGTCCCAATTTGGGGGTGTGAGAGATTTGACATAGTGAAGAGAAGGAGAAGTAGAGTTAATCTTAAAAGGTATTTAGGAAAAATGATTAGACATAATATGAATGTTGTTTATCTTCCTAAGGATATTAGATAAGATATGAAGGTACAAACGTCGTGGATAAGAGTAAAAGGTTAGTAGGTAGTACAACGTTATATTAGTATTAGCCTATTCAAGTAGTATTAGGCTTAATGTTGGACTAGATTACCATATCTATTGTGGCAACAACATATCCTGACCGTCTTTAACTTTTGGTATCTATTACCCTCTATTTTTTTATTATGTATAGGCATTTACACCTTGTACTAGATGTTACAATTCATTTACATCTATGCATATCATAATCAATAAACTCTCGCTTAAATAATCTTATATTACAAATAGTTGTATAGCTCTGATAAGCTACCAAAGGATTCCGATGGCTAAGTATGTTTAAAAAGATTCATATGTTATTGGGTGGTCCCATTATTATGTTATTGTGTTCAACATAAATAGGTCCCAAAAGCTAAAGTTTAACATGGAACCCCAAGCGCTACTTTCAACTAAAAACATTAAAAAGAAACAACAACGACCTAGTTTTAGGTAGTAACATAGATTTGGCACACAATAAGGATATAACTCGCGCTGTGTTTAGATGTATCTGTTTTATTTCAATTTCATACGAAGTTCAAAGAGTCAAAAGAAAATTTTAATCCGGTCATGTTAAATTTAAAAAATACGGCAAATCTACTGAAATTAATATTTAATCTGGTAGTCTTAAATCATGGTGTGAAAAAGAAGGGACGTATTCCTTAAAATAGATTAAAAGGAAAACAAATTGCACTGGAGGAAGTGATGACTATACACCATCATGGTGAAATTTGAATGATTGGTGAACAGATCCATAAGTCCAGCTTACATTCTAAAGTAAGCGAACCTAAGATGAATGTAATGAAATGATGTGAACCTAGGGAGTTTATGTAAGAGTGTGAAACATACTAAAAGTCCATGTGCATTGGTATATGACGAAATGAATAGTTACGTAAGGGGAGCATATAATTATAAAAAGTCAAATCTCAAGCATACTCCATAAGAAAGTGCTAAGAATGAATTCATAGTTAATATGTAAAGAAAAGAGTGACTACATGACTATAGATTAGTTCAAGTGAGATAAGTTGCATCTACGCCTAAAAATAACTATCACTTTGTGAAATTTCTAAGAGAGTATATATATACTAACAGATGAATAAGAACAGAAAGAGTGGTTGCATGAGGATATGCTAGTACAAGTGAGACAAGTTGTATCTACGCCTAGAATCAACGTCCCTCAATGTAAATCCCAAGAGAGCATATGTAAGTTATACGATGAACAAATAATGAAAGGTGAGTAAATATGAAATGAAAAGATGTTAATATAAAATATGGTGGCACCAAAATATGAGGCTATTGCATGTGAGTAAAGTTGTACTAGTTCACCAAAAGTACTCACCTCAAAGAGTGTTGAATATTAAGAGACAAGTCTCAATCACACTCTATATATAAGTGTAAGGACAATTTACACTTAATACATAATGATGAGATGAGAAATCATCTAATGAGCTATGATGCCTCATGCTAGAAGCCAACTTCCATGATGTATGAGATGAATGTAATGGAACTTTATACTGAGGACTAATAGGCTATTTATGAGTTGCGATTCCTTATTTCTGGAAGGCAGAGGTTGGTATAATTCTCAAGAGATGAGACTGTCCTTCCAGACGGGTATGGGTCTCCTGATATCTCTTAGTCTTTGAACCTATACTACAATATAGTGTTCTAGTAGGGTTCGAGAACCTATATACGCTTGCATGATTTGGTTCACTTTGGCATGTGATTCAACCTTTTTTTTGTGTGTGGTTAAACACTGGATTTCATGATTCTCACTTTATCTATGTCAGTTATGGTTTAAGTTCCCAAAAAAAGCATGAGACCAGCCTCAAATAATGCACATAAGGTGTTAGGATAAGATAATAGAGAGGTGAGCTAGACATAAGTTATGACACTTGCAGTGACAAATTAGTCAATGGGAAAGCACTAAAATTTTTTTTTTTGTATTTTTACTTCCAAGAAAAACCTAAATAATATCTTGACAAATATAAGGCTCAACACAATTAGATTTCCATGTTATAATCCATCATTCTGTTCTCTCTCAAATTCTAAGGGGAAAACCTAAGGGAAATTTTGGGATGATATAGTTAGTAGAGACACCATTAATTTGTTGGTATATAGATGTATTTACAACAGTAAATTGTCTCCATGTCTATAAATTAGTTCAATCCTTTAAATTGGGATCATATGGTTAGTTGTTTTCAAAGAGGACCAAATTTTTCCTTTCTTCATTTTATATTAGTTAGAAGTGATAATTTCTTTGTTTCGACTTGTTTATTTGGTTTTGATTTTTTACGGAGTTTAAGGAAGTAAAGGAAACTCTTGAATCTTGTGGCTTTAAATTAAAGATATGTAGGATGCAGTACAATGTTCTTTAATCTTGTGGTATTAATCATGCTAGCCGGAAAGTTAGAATTGAAGAGCTTCAGAGATGGTCTTTATGAAACGAATTTAAAGTGAAAGCAAGACGAACAAATTGAAATGGAGGGAAAACAACATTAAAGTTGAGTCAAGTTGACTAGTCTTTTGTTTTTAAGTGGTGAATCAACTACAACTTGGTCAGGGAATATGGAAGTCGGAATTAGGGATAGAAGATTAATACATAGTCGAGCTAACACTAGTTTTATTTATTAGTTTTTTTAAATTATTCTTGATATAATATTTTATCCTTCAATTTTACTATTACTTGTTTTTATTTGCTTACATAATGTATCTTCTACTATGTTTAATCTTGATTATTTTGATATAAAAAATAGTGTCATTATCTTCATAAAGTAGACATATGACTACATACACACCACCATAAGATAACATTAAGTATGTGATTGTTGTAGCATTGGAGGCCCATGGACTTATTTGGTGGAATAGTTAACCATGTCCTTTGTTTCATTTTCTTCTTTTCTTGGTTGGTTATTTTCTATTTTGAATTCCATTTTCATACTGAAATTTGGTCAAGTCTTAATTCACAAAGGAAAAATTCCATATTGAAGATAAAAGTTCTTTTAAAAGATTTGATTTTTATATATCGAGCTCGAATTGAGATTTCCAACTAATAGTCAAAAAATACTTACCACTCAACCACAATCATGATTGAGTCAACTTTTAATGATAGCTTTTTCTATACGAAAACCTTTTATTTTCAATAAAGGATTCAATATACTAGCCATTAACATGAAGTCTAGCTATATTTGAATTTACAACCAAAAAGTTCATATAGGAATAAAGTGTTTCCTAAAAGTTCCGACTTTCATACACATAAAACATAAATTAAAATTTCTTATTAAATATCAAAAAATATTTGTTGTTTCTATTTTTAACTTTCAATATAATTTGTTTGTTCACAACAACTTTTATTTCTTTCCTTAAAGAGATTTAATATATTAGCCACTCTTATATTTAAGAGTTAATTATGCCGACTTCTCTTGCTTCTTGACCAATAAAATTAAAGTATCATAATGGATTTTATGATGGCTCAATATAATGACACAAATGATCATTTAATGTTTAATAGTAGATAATGTGTGAAATTAAATTTAGTGTAAGCAAAATAATACTCCGAATTTATATTTACTAAAAAGATTTTAAAAATTTAACTTGATTAGTTGTTCACCTATCATACAAATATAACTATGATTTCGGTCGAGACAAAGTTGGTATCAGAGCGCTATGTTAAATTGAGAGTATAATAAGTTCACATCAACGACATTGAGTAGTTTCTGAGGCATAGTAGTGAAGTGCACCACTATCCTGGATTAGAGACTGCATGATGCATAGGAAAAATTTCCCTTCTTCTAATCTTATCATGCCTTCTCTAATGTCAAATTTCTTGATTTTAAGAGAGTATCTAAAATCAACCCTTGAAGTTTCCAAAAGATGGATGCAAGGAGAAAAGCAGCCGGAGAGATGTGAGGAGACGCTGTTGGGGTAATTCAGGTTCCTTCCCAGGCTCCAGCTTCTGCAATGGAGATGCCTGTTAACCCAAATGAGTTGACAGATGGAGAAGTAAGGATAATGTTGGTACAGATGGCCCAAACTAGCACTTTACAAGCTCAGGCTATTGGGTTTAATTGATGTGGGGAAGTTTGAGTTTGCATACTACCAGCTAAGAGATTTAGCTCAATCGTGGTATTAAGTGTGGCAGGATAGCACGACCTTAGAAGGAGGTACTATTACTTGGGATCTTTTCAAGATGGATTTTCTAGAGTATTTATTTCCTAGATAAATGAAGGAGGCTAACGTTGAGGAATTCGTCAGCCTTAAGCACGACTCGATATCAGTAAGGGATTACTCCCTGAAGTTCGTAAAACTTTAAAACTCAGGAGAGACCACCTTGCATGAAGTGTGGCAAACTACATGGAGGAGAGACTATGATAGGCACTAACACTTGTTATAGTTGTAGAGAACTGGGTCACATGGTGAAGCATTGTCCGATTAGGAGAAGTCAAGAACAAGGGAAGGAATGAGTTCAATCTTATGGTCCAAGTGAAGAAGCTCCAAGGAGGCAAAGATTCTTCGCACTCAAGTATGGGGGTGCAGGGGAAGGCACCTTTGGTGAAGTCTCGGGTGAGTAGCCTTAATTAGTCCTTCAGGTATTTGACACTGTATGGTGTGTATGCACTAGTATGAGGTTAATATGATTTAGACATCATGTTGGTTGCTGACTTGTATGATTTATATATTTACTATGTTGTATGCTTTGACGAGACTACTTTAGGAAAGAGTTCCTTAGTCTACTAATGTGAAACTACTAGTACATTACAATGATGTGCACCATCAGGTTAATATGTGAAACATATATTCACCAAAGGGGAGCATTGCATTAACTATGCATGCGTATGTTCTATAGATGACTTACTTATTGTTAGTTAAGAGAAGTGTCATTCGGGGACAAATGTTCCTAAGGGGGGGGGGATAATGTAACAACCCTAAAAATGGATAAGATAAGAAATGCTTAATGTGCCAAGAATGCCTATGATAATACCAGGGTACAAACGGATTGAGGCACGTAGAACAAGACCTCAGAACTCTTGTAATAGCCAATCCAACGAACTTGGTGAGTTAGTTTAGCGTGGAAAGGTTGGTGTCCAACCATGTAGGGCTCTCGAATATGAAAATTTACTTGACGGAGTCTTTAGAAGACTTAAAAAGGGAAAGTCTTAGGTTTGGATGGTCTAGGGGTAAAATGGTCTTTTTCCATGCTAAGGGTAGTATTGTAATTACCCTAAATATACGATTAATTATTTAATTAATAAGGTTGAGGGGTATTATGGGGAGAGAGGGCTGAAATTTGGATGTTTAAGTGAAGTCTTTCTCCACCCGAGTTCTAACCTAGGTGGAAGCAATGATTAAAAATGATTTTTATTTAAGATATTGAATTAATGTAATTAATTAATAATTATATTCATTATATGATTAAAAACAAAATAAAAATCAGATTTTTATTAAATACATGTTTGGATGCGTTACGAGTATTTGTTTTTTTGAAACTGATGTCGGAGGTCCTTGACTTATTAATTTTTATATTTACATTTGAAATTTTAGGGTAAGACTCCCCACGGGCCCTGTATGAGGCCTTCAAGGAGGACCCAAAGGTTGTGAAGACACTGCCTTGGCAGTGTCAATTGATGAACCCTAAATCGACGCCCTGTGTCTCATTGGACGCCCCGTCGATGGTAGGCATCAATCAAAACTTCGAAGTGTGAGATCTTCCCTTCATGAAGGAGTTGGAGTCGCAAATGACGTGGCAGAAGGATGGCTTGCTGACTAGATGACGCCTCGTCGACTGCCCTCGTCGATGCTGCCTGCAACAAATTCCATGCATGTTGTTTCATTATAAGGGTGAATGTAAAATTCACCCCAAGTGCTAAACTGACCCTAGTTAATTTATTTGGTTATTTTTTGGTGCAGTTAGCTGATAAAAAATGTGACTATCCTATTCCCAATCCTCTACTCAAAAATTCGACTGACCTCTCCCAAAATATTCTCTTTAGAAACCGCCATTGGAGGTGAAGCTAAATAAAAGTTTGGAGCTTTGATTCCCATGGGTTCTTCATCAATTTTAAGTGGTTTTATCGTAAAATGAGGTATGTTGATCCTTCATCTCAAGGTAATCTTCCATCTAGACAGTTCTTCTACAAGTTTTCAAAGAGAATATATGATCAAACTTTTCCTTCTTAAATCTAGCCATGGGTTCTTTTACAAAACGTTTTAAAGTCTTCCTCATGATGAATTGATTTTATATGATGATTGTAAAGTGAATTCCAATCCAATTACATGATGAACCCAAGCTTTCTTCAAACTCTCATTTTCTCCATGTATGGGCTTTGTGGTTTTGATTTTAATTGAATCAAATTTTGTTTCAATGATTTTAATATGGTTATATGTACTGCCTAGTATTTGTGTTGATGGTGACTTGTTTATGAGTGATCCATGAGGATCAGAGTTTGAAAGTTTGAATATGTCTGGTCTATAATGTAGTATCTTGTGGTCTCGATGCTAGAATGGTTGTTATATGACTCGATCATGATGAATTGTTTCAGAAACTGCCTACATTGTATTGTGATGATAAATTAGGTGTAATTGATCCAACGTGATTAGATACAATCAAATTTTGTATGGATTAATCTATGTTCTTCTAGACTATAGATTGATATTGTAATATAGATGATAATGCCATCTCAATTATAGGGTATATGAAGCATGCTTTAGGTTAGTTCATTATCTCTTCAACTACTGCCTTAATTATTGATTAACTATGAATTATGATAAATGCTAGGGAAATTGGTGAGATATCTATATTACTCTATATTCTATCGATTGATGAATGTAGTGTATTTATTGTAATCTTTAGTTTATAGTACATGAATGTAGGATTTTTTTTATGTAAAAGATACTTAGCTATTCCCTTGATATGGATTGTTGATGAAATACGGGTATTAAACAATAAGGATCAAAGGTTGTTGAATTGGTAAGAATGACTGTTTCCCTCTACTTTTCTTATAGTTTTGACAGTTAATGAAGCCTTGTATGGAATTGTGTGGTATGGTCCACTTATGGTGGCGGTATTTACTTTATTTCCAATATATATGTTTTGTTATTATGTCCTTGAAATCAATTGTATTATGCATAGATAATATATATATATATATATATATATATATATATATATATATATATATATATATATATATATATATATATATATATATATATATATATATATATATTACTTTTTTCATATATTAAGCAAATCTTCAAATAACCTCCAGGCATTATTTTGCCTTTGCCTTTTATCCTCCCTTCCTGAATACTTCCTCTTTTCCTTCGGACAGATCACTTTGTTTTAGTCCCTTAGCCTAACACAGTGCAGTAAGGATCGGGATCAATCTCAGAGGATCAATAAATGGGATACAACTTATCTTCAAGGTTTCAACAAAAGGGTAATTTAAAAGCTCATGGGACTGACAAAGGGATGAGATAAGGCTACATTTCTATAGTAATTCCAAAGAAGGAATGCTATCATCTTTTTGAGTACCACATAATCATATATCGCTTCAATTAAAACCTGGGCAAGTTATATACTTAATTAACATACAATGAATATACAATAACTCACCACTTGTGGTATATATTGCATTCAGAAAGATCAACTCAACCCATTAAGTGTTACACAAGAGGGTATTTTAGCTTAAGTTCTACTTTCCTATTGCATAACAAACAGTTTCACTTCATATATCCTTCAACTTACTGACTCTTTTCGTTGCTTTCTGAAGGACAACAATTTCAGCTCCGCGTCACGGACTTGCTTCCAGAAAGTGAATTCAGGAATTTTTCTCATGCTTAACTGTCTAAAATATACTCCTAAACATCATGAGATCTTTTCTATCACAAATCACAATCCTTGAATCCATAACTCAATTGAAGGATTAGTTAAGAGTCAAGTTAGGAGAATTTAAGAGTAAATTTAACAGAACTTAAAGTGTCAAGTCAACAAAAGTTCATGGATTTTTTTAGAAGTCTTTTACAAACGTTTTAACTTTAGTTTAGGACTTGAGTTTATGTCGACTAAGGAGTAGAGATTGAAGATTAAAGTTTATTTCTTTAAAAGTATGTATGGACTATGTATTCCGAAGGGTTTAGAATGTTTTCACATTTAACAAAAAAAGGAAACCTTGATTTCTAAAGAGTTTTTGAGCTAGTTTTTCAGTAAAGAGCCTTTGGTCTAGTTTTCAGTTAGATAGTAAATGCCTCCACAACAAAGCAAGAGAGGAAACTTTGATTTCCAAGATAGGTTTTGAATTATGTTTTTGGTATATTATCTCTATTCACAGAAAAAAGTATGTTTTTTTTTAAAAACATAAGAGCTGATATCATATTTTCGGAGTAGTATTGAGCACTGATTTGAGGGAGTGTTCAAAGAACTCACTGTCCACATAAATTGTGTAGTCACCTTGGGTAGAAAATGCTCATACTTTTAAGATGGTTCCTAAGTACTTTTTGGCATAGACTAGTGGATCCGCTTCGTAGTTCAGGTTCCGTCCTCATGGAAACGTATAGGACTACCCTGACAGAATGAGGCAAAATATTATATCATCACGATAAATCTTAAGTGATAGTTGTTGGTTAGAAAAACTCCCACATCAATATTTTATAGTTATATATACATCAGAAATGTTTCTACTATTAAATACAAACAGAATTCATATTGTATCAAAAGTTATTATTGTACTTCTAAATACATAGAGTTGAAAACAATGTTTTAAAGCTTTTATAATACTGCATTTACTTATATTGCTTTATATTGAAATTAGTTTAGTTCAGTTCAACTAAGGACTGATTTGTTTCTTCTCTTCCTTTCAAGCTTATGTCTTGTTTAGCATTCCAACTCACATACTCGTAAATTCAGTATATTAATGTCAGTTAGCTTGCATTATGTGATGTTATAGACATTAGTAACAAGGATCAACATCCAGTGCCGCGTTGATGAGGTTGAGCACTCAGAGTCTGGTGGTGAGCTTGTTACTTTTCGGAGCATCCCTTTTACTGCTTTAACAGTTTTAGTTCATTATCATATCGTGGGTATTTTATAGACATCCATATTACATGTTTAGAGGTTTCATAGATGGAGAGTCAGCTAGTTCATTTGTCAATATGTTGTTATTGGCTTATTTTACAGTTTAAGTTGCCACTTTTGCTAAGTTAAATGTTTATTTTTAAAGCATTTTAATTTCTGTTTGAGATAGTTAAGTTAGTTACCATTTGAATTCTTTCTTAATTTTCTATGTCTTCCGATGAGTAAGTAAGTCAGTCCAAGGTTTCTCTTGGGGTCAACAATGGTTCTCCAATGCCAGCCACGTCCAAGGTGTAGCTTCGGGCCATGAAAAACTTAATATTAGAGCCTAGAGTATAAGAATCTTATGGAGTCTGTGAAACCGTGTCAATAGAGTCCTACTTATCAGTGTGAAGCATGACACATCTATAATTTGCAGGATGCAACATTTAGGAAATTCTACATTTCTTTCATACTCGTTTAATATGATAGAGTTTTATCTCTAAAATGTTTCTTCTAACTCGTGCTTGTGCCTAAACATTAATGAGTTGGACTGTTTTTAGGAGTGCTTTATGGGTTTTTTTTTCCTTGTGAGACAAGAGAAGCAAAGTGATGGTTGCTGACATGAGGAGTAGGATAAGTTTATTCATTGTTCGGTAGACTCCTTTGTCATGTAAGGAAGGCAAGACAACTATGCTGATAGGGATATATGAATAACAAGACTGATGATCCATGTGAAATAAGCTACGGAGGAGAAACTGAGGAATAGGAAAGAGTTCAAGAATACCAGGGATGAGGAATTAGGGAATCAATCTGGGCAGCAAAAGTGTAATGCAAACATGTCTTCTTTACAACATAAGCATAAAGGACATGATTAATCATCTCCTAGTGCACCTACATCCAAAAACAAATGTGAGTACAATAGTCATAATTCCTAGTGTTTCAGAGCTAGACCTGCATGTCCTCATACTAGAAGCTAGTTTCCATGACATATGAGTTGAATGTAATGCAACTGTATACTGAGCACTGATACACTAGCTATGAGCGGTGATGCCTTCTTTCAGGAAGGACAGAGGTTCACGTAACTGTTACAAAATCAGACTTTCCGGCATGATAGGTATGGGTCTCCTTATATTTACTAGTCTTAGAACCTATACTGCCAATATAGGGATCTGGCGGGGTTAAATTCCCATGTACGCTAGAATATTTTGGGTCACTTTAGCCGGTGATTCCACCTCTTTTCGGTGTGGGGGAGACATTGGATTTCATTATGATCATATGATATATGTTGGTTAAAGTTAAAGTTCCCAAAGAATGAATGAGGCTATCATCAAATAATGCACATAATGAAATGAACAATACCAAAGGTGTGAGGATAGGATAATCAAGAGGTGAGCTAGACTCAAGTAATTACACTAGTTTATTCTTGATCATTGCAATGCTAACCTGATGAAATTCTTAAACTACATCCTAGGTATAGCTAGTGTTCACACTAGCCTATGAACGAAATGAAATGAAGTACATATGAATGAATGAATCTAGTGTTTGCTAAAGAAGTCTCACCAGTTGAGGTCCCATATGTTGAACTGTCATTTTGGGAAGTCTTATGGTCAAGTCCATGATCCCAAGGTCTTATGGCATATGAAAGAATGATATAAACTACGTGATATGATATGTGAAATATGTTATGTGTTGTTTGCAAAATGATAATTTTGATGATGCATGTTACACTCATTGCATGACTTTCAAATCCAAATTTGGCAAGTCCATTGACTTCCCTAATCCAAATTTGGCTTGTCTAATGACTTGACTTTCCATAAATCATGTTGTTAGGAAAGAAGACATAAACATGTGGAATTGTGGGCATGAACAATTCGGTTCGACTCTAAGGTCAAAGTAACTAGATAGAAATCATGTATATGAATTTATCACTCTCTTATTTACTTCTTCAAAACTTAGTTTAATTCAATGATGGATCTCAAAGAATTCATAATTGAACTTAAAGACTCTCTTGAGTTGTACTCTTAACTCTCTTGAATGTTAATTATGAATTCAAGCATTATGGTTCATGATATGAAGGATCTAGGTGATACTCTAGACTCATGAATACATACTTTTCACTCTTATACTCACTTTCTTGAGTCTTAAAACAAATTACAAGAAGTCGTAGAAGACTCATCAATTAGACTCAAAAGTACATTCATAGAACATTTGAAAGAGTTCTGAAAAATTAACTCTCAACACTACCTTGAATGTGAATTATGAATTAAAGGTTATGATCAGGTTAGGACTGATTTTAGGTGTTTAGAAGTAGCTTAGATTAGGTAAAATCGAAGAGGAGTGAAGGTTCACCTTAAACGAACTCAAACTGAGCTACCGGAGGCAAACTAGATTGGGCAAACGACCCTGGGGCTTTGGGTGGCACGGGGAGACAAACCCTGGCAGACAGAGATGGGTTTCGAGCGCTTTGGCATGCGTTCCACGCCAGGCCCCAACCAAGAAAATTCTGCCGAGCACCTTTGCTCGTTTTCTCACCCTAAATCTCCTAAATTCGAACGATTTCTTCCCAAATTACTTGGATACGATTACATAACTTAATTACACTCTAATATACTGGAAACAAAACTACAACTACTCAATTTTATCTCAAGAAATCATCAAAACTCCAAAAAAATAATATTTAGAATGAACTACAAGAAAACCTTACAAGTAGTCATCAAGAACTCCAATCTAAACTTTAAGCATGAAATTTCTCAGAAAAATTACCTGATTAGCATGTGGGTGAACTAAACCAACACTATGTAAGGTTACATACCTCTTAGGTATTAGACCTATGCCAAAAAGCCGCAACTAGACTCAAGAACGTCAATGAACGCCTTAATCCATGCCTCTTTTCTTCTCTTTTCTTTTCTTGCCTCTTCTTGAACTCTCAACTAAAACCGTATCTATTTTATGATTATAAAACTGAATAAGTATTAGAACCCTAAAATATGACTAAGAACTACATAAATACGATTGTGTAAGGAAAGGACCAACATACCCCTCACTATTTACGGCTAGCTTTCCTTAACTGGACAACGTAACTTCAAAAGGTCATATCTCACTCATCCGGACTCGAAATTTAGCAAAATTGGCGGATTTGGAAAGATAATTCAAAAATATTCCCAATGGTACCTTTTATAACACCTATATAAACATGTACTTGGATTTATGGGCGTTTGAAGTTGTACCTAAACTCATACTTAGCTTAACTCTAAAAATTTCAGATTTTTGTTGTTCCCAATTTAATTCTTTTTTGGAACTCTTGGTGATAAATCTAGAGAACACACCTTAAGAACTAAGAAATTTTTAAAATCTTGGTGAAATATCATTCACTACGACTAATGACATAGGTCTTAGTTCGAAAAAAGTTTCTGGGGTGTTACACAACCACCAACCCACCTATAGTCTATGGGTTAGCCTAAGGTTTGTTGGTGGTCTCTATTTGTGGCACCTGTAACTTATGAAAATAGGCAGTATTATCCTTTTTTGAATATGTAGTGCTACAATACCTCCTCCTTGGGAACGTTCGTCTTCAAATGAAGACTTTACTAGATGAATATGAAGTGAAGGAGGTCCAATCCCAACCGCTAAGTACTGGAAACTGATATCTTACTTAACGGAGTTCCAAGAACACGATAATATGGTGAAATGCAAGTATGAGTGGAGGAATAGTTTATTAATACTAAATTTATGCACGAGTAAACTGAGAGATTTGAGAGGAAACTATTATCTCAAGCGGAAATAGAATAATATATAAAGAGGTGAGGATACTTGGCTTTCATGGTTGCTTCTATTTCCTAGTAGATACCAACCTAGTATGTGAAATCTCATCATCCCCTTCATAGGTTACACTTTTCGGAAAACCCAATAATCTGCTCAAACTCTACGTTCCTTCTCGTTACATTTTCCTAGGACATCTATCTTAATTCCATTTCTGGTGAGCTGAGCGTTTCCTTAGAATCATGAACCGAATCTTGACCAATGAAGGATTCTTCACCTACTCATCCATCTATGGAATTTATAAAATACCATAACTCCCAGGACAAAACCACTACTTTCTAGTGATGAACTACACGTCCTAGCTAAAGCAGTGTAGGATCACTATTTTATTTTTCCTTAATTTCTATTACCAATGACGATTCTGATCTATTCGAAATCATAACACTATCATCTGATGTACTCGAAACAGGAACTCCTAAATGAGCAAGATGATGAACATATTTTACTAACTCCTTCCCTTTATTTCTCAATATGTGTTAAACTAAGCTGTAAAGATCATCTTTATGACCTTCAGGTAAAGGATAAATCGACCTATAAACACTGACATAATATTCTTCCATTCTAGGACTTGCTAGTTTGGAAACTCAAACCGAACAATTCTAGTTCTACAATCGATTACAACATAACAGGAATATAACCACTACATGCATAGAATGACATCAAAATCTAAAATTTCTAACTCTACATTGTATTCTGAGGTGAATTTCTAAGAGAGTATAATAGGGAAATTTTTGTATATTTGTCTAGGTATAATTGGGTCACCAACTGAGTAGAGAAAGATAATTGTTCTAAAAATGTTTCTGGATTGACACAAAAGATTATGACTGCAAAGGGAGTTACAAAATAAAGATTATCCCTTGGATTTAACAGTGTATAAAAATATAAAACAAAAACCCGATATGTACTAGATACCTCATAAGGATGATCATCCTAATCCTGTGATCATGGTAGTGAAGTGCACCACTATCTTGAATTACAGACTGCATGATGCATTGAAAAAATTCCCTTCTTTTTACGTTAGCGTGCCTTTTCCTGATTTCAAAATTCTTTGTATTATGAGCGTGTCTAACATCAATCCTTATTATTTTCAAAAATTGAATAATTGGAGGAATGTTGTTCAGAGGAGAGAAGGAGCAGCTACTGGGGGTAACTAGGTTCCACCCCAGGCTCCAGCTGAAAGATTGGCCATGCTAGTCAAGCCAGCTGAGTTGACTGGTGTGGAGGAGCGGACCGTTCTGGGTCAGATGGCTCAATTCATCACTATGCAGGCCTAGGCTATGACGGCCCAGGACAACACACATAATATTCAGAGGGAGGAACCACCGGTACATAGCATGGCAGATAGGCTCTGAGAATTCACAAGGAATAATCCTCCTATTTTCACAGAGCCCAAGACTTCAAAGGATCCCCAGGAGTTTGTAGACGAGGAGCATAAGATTTTGGTGTCCATGGGGGACACAGATAAGGAGAAGGATGAGTTGTCTTCCTCTCAGCTCAAGGATGTTGCATAGACTTAGTGCAAGATGTTGCAGGATTACCGAGCGTTGGGAGGAGTTCCGTTCACTTGGTAGCTGTTTAAGACAACCTTCCTACAGAGATTCTTCCCCAGGGAGATGAGAAAGGCCAAGGTTGAGGAATTTATCAATCTTAAGCAAGGATCTATGACAGTTTGGGAGTATTCCCTGAAATTTGTTAAACTGTTCAGGTATGCCACTTCCCTTGTGTCTAACAACATGGATGAGATGAGCAGGTTCCTCACAGGAGTCACCGGAGATCTAGAGGAGGAGTTTCGGGCTGCGATGCTCCACCATAACATGGACCTCTACAAGTTCATGGTGCATGTCGAGAAGGTATAGGACAACCAAAAGAAGAGGGGCGTCCGTGATGTTAGGAGGCCTAAACCTTCTGATTAGGCAAGTACTATAATGGTGGCAACAGGAAAAACTTCGGCATCTTGAGTAGCCCAAATTTAAAAAGGGACATTAGAGTTTGGGGAACTCTAACATTCAGAGGAGTGCAGCATTTAGAGGAGGCAAACCCGAGGCCAAGAAGGGTAATGAAGGTTGTACGCAGCGTCCCAGAAAGGATTGTGCCAAATGTGGTCGTGCTCAAGGTGGAGAGTGCAGAAAGGGCAGGAATGCCTGCTTTGATTGAGAAAAGAACGGTCACATGGTCAAGTACTACCCACAAAACAAGGGTCAGCTGGAGGTAATGCTCAGCCTAGGCCTAATCCATAGGGTGAAACAACAGTCAAGCCTCCTAGGAGGAACAAGTTCTGCGCCCTGAAGGGCAGGGAGGAGCAGGATAAGTCTGCTGATGTATTCACATGTATGATTCTACTACTCCCAACTTCTGTTAATGCCTTACTTGATCCAGGGCCTACGCTTTCCTTTGTAACTCCTTTGGTTTCTCTCACTTTTGAGATATTTCCTGAAGTTTTGCATGATCCTACAGTGGTTAGTACACCTTTAGGAGATAAGGTAAGAATCGATAGAGTATTCAAGGATTGCCAAATAGTTGTGTGTTGTAAGACTATGTGTGCAGACTTGGTTGAGTTACTAATGAAAGATTTTTATGTTATTCTTGGCATGGACTGGCTTCATAGTCTTTATGCTTGTATGGCTAGCCGTAGTAGGGTTGTGAGATTTCATTTCACTAATAAAGTAGAGTTGGTCTGGGAGGGGTACAATTTGAGTCGTCCTAATCCCTTGATTTGAACATTAAGGCCAATAAATTGATGTCCACAAAATTATTGTGTCATCTTGTGAGTGCTAATGATTTAGATCATGACATTCCTTCCATAGAAATAGTGCTTGTAGTAAATGAGTTTTCATAGGTGTTTGTTGATGATTTACATAGAGTTCCTCCCCCTCGAGAGATTGACTGTGGTATTCAATTAGAACCCGATATTGAATCAATTTCAATTCCTCCTTATTGAATGGCTCCAGCTGAACTCAATGAGTTGAAAATGTAGTTAAAAGATGTCACTGATAAGCGTTTCATTCAGCCGAGCATATCCCCTTGGGGCGCTCCAGTGTTGTTTGTGAAAAAGAAAGATGGAACCCTTAGAATGTGTATCTATTATCTATAGCTCAACAAAGTTACTATCAAGAATAAGTATCCACTTTCAAGAATAGATTACTTTTTTGACCAACTCCAAGGGTCTAGTTTCTTTTCAAATATTGATCTTCGTTCAGGTTACCATCAGCTTAGTGTTAGGGATAAAGATGTTCCAAAAATGGTCTTTCGTACCCATTACGGTCATTACGATTTTCTAGATATGTCATTTGGTCTCACTAATGCACCTGCTGCATTTATGGATCTCAAGAACAGATTCTTCCATGAATACCTTGACTCTTTCGTGATCGTATTCATTGATGACAATCTCATATACTCTAAGACCAAGAAAGTGCATGAACAACCTTTAAGACTAAACTTGCAGGTACATAGACAACATCAGTTGTATGCCAAATTCAACAAGTGTGAATTCTTGCTTAGGTAGGTGACCTTCCTTGGTCATGTTGTGTCTGACAAAGGTGTGGAGGTAGACCCCAGGAAGAATGAGACTATTAAGAACTTGACGAAACCCCTTACTCCAATAGATATCATTAGCTTCTTCAGATTAGCTGGTTATTATCACAGATTCGTAGAGGTTTTTCTTCCATTGCTACCCCACTCAGAGCTTTGACGAAGAAGAAAGTCAAATTTGAATGCGCGGAGAATTGTGAGAAGATTTTCCAGGAGCTCAAGGACAGACTTACTTTAGCCTTGGTGCTTACTTTGCCTAAGTGTCGGGAGAATTACACTGTTTATTGTGATGCATCTAGGGTTTGTTTGGGTTGTGTTCTTATGCAGGGTGGTAAGGTGATTGCTAATGCGTCCAGACAGCTCAATGTTCATGAATTATCCAACTCATGACCTAGAGTTAGAAGTTGTGGTGTTTGTGCTGAAACTATGGAGACACTACTTGTATTGAGTGCATGTGGATATGTTCACAGACCACAAAAGTCTATTGTACCTGTTCACATAGAGAGAGTTTAATCTACGTCAGTGTAGGTGGTTGGAGCTGTTGAAGGACAATGAAATGAATGTCCACTACCATCCAGGTAACGCTAATGTTGTAGTTGATGCTTTGAGCAGGATGAGCATGAGAAGTACAGCCCACATTGAGGATGAGAAGAAGGAGTTGGTGAAATATGTACATAGACTGTACAAACTGGGAGAGCGATTGGTTGACTCTACTAGTGGGGGTGTTTCATTTCATCCTAGTTCTGAATAATCCTTTGTAGTTGAAGTCAAGAAGGGTCAACATCTTGATTCGGTGTTGATGGAGTTGAAGGACTCAGTGTTGGTAAAGATGAATGATTCTTCTTTTTTGGGATGTGATGGCATACAATGGTACTAGGACATGTTATGTGTACAAAATGTGAATAATTTGTGAACCCAAATTGTTGCAGAGTCCCATGGTTCCAAATATTTGATACATCCAGGTTCCACCAAGATGAATCATGACCTTAAGAAGATCTATTTGATAGATGGCATTAAGAAAGACATTGTTGAATATGTGGCCAAGTTTCGTAATTGTCCACAGGTTAAGGCAGAACATGACTCCATATGGGTTATTGTGGACATAATGACTAAGTCTTCCCACTTTATCCCTGTAAAGTCTACTTACAGAGCCGAGTATTATACGAGACTCTACATCAATGTGATTGTGAGATTGCATGGGATTCCTTTGTCTATCATTTCAGATAGAGGAGCTAATTTCACTTCATATTTTTGGAGATCCTCCCAAAAGAACATAGGCACGCAGGTAAAACTTAGTAATGCCTTTCATCTTCAGACTGATGTACAGGCAGAGCACACCATTCAAACATTGTAACATATGTTGAGAGCGTGTGTGATTAACTTCAGAGGTAGTTTGGATGACGATCTGCCTTTGATTTAATTCTCGTATAATAATAGTTCTCACTCCAGCATTGGGAGGACACCGTTTGAGGCACTGTATGGTAGAAGGTGTAGGTATCTAGTTGGGTGGTTCGATGTTCGAGAGTCATCCATTTGGGTCTAGAGATCATTCATGAGGCCTTAGAGAATGTCAAGGTTATTTAGGACAGGTTGGCTACTGCGTATAGTCGGCATAAGTACTATGTAGATAACAGAAAACAACCTTTAGAGTTTGATGTTGGTGAATAGGTCTATTTGAAGATATCACCTATGAAGGGGGTGGATGAGGTTTGGCAGGAAGGGAAAGTAGATCCGAGGTATGTTAGGCGATATGAGATCCTTCAGCGTGTGGGTGAAGTGGCCTATGAGCTGGCATTGCCTGCAGAGTTAGCTATTGTTCATCCAGTCTTTCATGTATATATGTTAACGGTTAGGTGGTTTGTGAAGACTTGTCCTATGAGGAGGTACTTGTTGAGATTTTAGACAGATAGGTCAAGCGGCTGAGGAACAAGGAGGTTACCACAGTGAAGGTATTATGGAGGAACTATCTTGTTGATGGTGCTACGTGGGAGGCCGATGCCGATATGAGCTCCCTCTATCTGCATCTTTTCAGTCCACGAGGTTAGATTTCCTACTCTTAAGTCAATGACATTTGGAAGCTTTATAGCACTTTTTATGAAGGTCATAAACTTTGTTCAAGGTACTTACTTATATTCATGGTGCATTTGGATAGGATATTTTGGGGTTTGTCCCAATGTTTGGAATACCCTTACTTATGAATTCATTGGGTTATATTGGTCATGCTTAATTTGGTATAACTTAGTCATTAACCAATTTTTGTATCATATTTATCAAATAAATTGTAAGCCAATTTATTGGCATAGACTAATTTTTCACATATTATGGTAATCTAGAATATAGTTAGACAATATATTGGCATAAGCCAAATTTTTGCTAGACAATAGTCATAAGAATATCATTAGACAATTTTTATGAAATGACATAGTAAGCCAATTTAATTCAACTTTTTGGACAATATATTGCTTGCCAATTTGTTGGCATAAATCAAACTTTGATTAAACAATTTTCATTATGTTATCACTAGCCATATCAATTGATCTCATTAATATATTTTAATGATCTCCTCAACATATGTAATTCGACATTTAATAGTATCTAACTTCATAATTAACTTTTAACAAACTTCACATTCTCGAACACAATTAAGCATTACATCATTCTTTATTTCATAACTAATACCCTAATAATATGAATCAAGTATATAGGCGTCATTAGTCATTAACAAATCAAGAACCTACACATAATGATCAGTTAGCACCACATACAAACAATACGTTCGAGATTACATCTATGTACTTATAGAATCAAAAAGTAGGACAACTAGGGAAATGGTCGTCCAACAATATCATTGGGAACAACCCTAGTTTCAACATTCATGAATTCAAATCGTTTGAAAGACCTCTTGGAGAAAAATTCCATGAGAGAAAAAACATACCTTATGTAGAATTGAATCTGCGAATATCACCTTCCACGAAACTTTGAAAAATACCTTGAAATCTCCTAAGAGAATCGAGAACAACTTTCTGTTTTTCTTTTGGCTTGCTCAATGTTTTTCGTCGTGAGTTTTCTAGTATTTGAACATGAGTCTAAGTCTTAGGAACAGATCTTGAGTAATTCAAGTTTTCCTAATTAAGTTAGTTAAATATTTAATTACTAAAATGCCCCTCCTAGATTGACTAAAAATAGGAAAACATCTAACTTAGTCAAATTTGAAATTTTTTCCTAAAAATTTCGGCCATCATAATGATTTCAATATAATTAATTAAACTGCTAATTTAATTAATTAAGGGACCTAGGGTAATTAATAAAGTACATCTAAGTCATTCAGACAAAAGTAACCCTTTTAGACCATCCTAGGTAAGGTACTAGGTTGTCTGTGGAACTAGTTACTAGGTTAGTGTCACCCAATTAATTCTTAGCTTGTCGGGTGTACTAGATATTTTATTTTTGTTTTTCCTAGGTTAGTAGTTAGTTAGTTTAGTTAGTTAGAGTGTTAGGCCCCACATGGGTTGACCCTTGCGCACGCTTGCCCCCTAACTACCCTAACTGAATTTGGTTAGGGTGGTCCCGCTCTTGGCAAGTTTTTCACACGTGCTTGCACATGTGTTGCTTGTACTTTCCTAAATAACTATTCATGATGGTTCATTTAAATTGTTTACTTATTGTCCCAAGGATCCTCACTATGCTCTTGGCACTACTTAATCTACATGCCATTTTAATTAGTCAGGTGCTATAGTGACTAGGCTTGACAAATGGATGCCTCTCACTTGTTTTGTGAATGTTGAAAATGAAGTTTTTTACGTAGGGTCTTTATTGCAGGTACATTTCTTGGACAAGCTTGTCAATACATTGGAAATTGGCTAACACCCTTTAAGCCAATATTTTCTAATATGCCCAATATTTCTTAATATTGGCAATTGAGATGCCTATGAACCCCCAATAACTATTCTTAAAACTTATTAGGCTCTTCACTAGACAAGTATATTTTATGGAATTTTACACTAATACTCTTGTTCAATGGTTCCCATCTTCTCCCCAATTCTTTGATCACTGCCAAGTCTAACATCTGCACCATTCCCTGTGCCTCATCATCTCCATAGATCTCATCACCCGTCATTACTCGTTCAAGAGGGTCTTTAACAATGATGTACTTACTATCTACCTCCTGATCTACCACAGTGATGGCAGATAACTCCTCATACATCGGTGGCATTTTTATTGCTCTATATACATCAAAAACCTCTACCTTATTGTGATTTCTCATAGTAAGTTGACCAGCAACTACATTAATCATTGCTTTCCCAGTGGCAAAAAATGGTCTTCCTAATATGAATGGAACAATAGGATCTGGCTCGAAATTTAGTACCACAAAATCCACCGAAAAAAATAAAGATCCCACTTGCACTAGTACATCTTCTACAACTCCTTCAGGTCTGGCTACAGATCTATCAGACAATAGTAAAACTATAGTGATTTGCTTAGGACTGCCCAACCCAAGTTTTCTATATAATGAAGTTGGAATTAAATTAATGCTAGACCCCAAATAAAGCTCCGCGGATCTTTTAGCTTCATGACCAACCGGTTTTGAATCCTTCAGCTACACTCTGCATTAAGTGAAATTGTCTCGTATTCAGTAAATCTCTTTTTTATTTTCTATAATTTCTTTCACATACTTCACATACCTTGGTATACCTTGCAAAAGATCTACCAAAGGCAAGTTAATATGAACTCATTTTAGCTAAGATTGAAACTTATCGAAGCATTCATCTGCCTTTTCTGCAGGTGCAGTTTGTTTCTTGTTCAAAGGCACACCCTGTATTAGTTAACTATTTATACTAACCACTTAAATAACATTTTCCTTGGAGACAATTCCTCCAATTGTAACCCACTATCAGTACTCACATCCTTGACCTGTTTAGGATTGGTTCTATGTTACCAGGAAACCCTATTTGTGGTCTAGAATTTTGGGCACTAGCAAATTGCCCGAATTGATTTTCCAAATTTTAGGTATCTAACTGATTATTTCTCACATCAGCGGCTAACTGAGCTTGATCTGCCATGATTATCTTTAAAATATCTTCGACACTCATATTACCAGATCGTAGTTTAGGTTTTTCTCTCTGAATCTACCCTTGATATCTTTGAGTGTTGCACTAAGATTTATACTGATTCTGACCTTGAACATGACATTGATTTCCACCCCACGAGAAGTTTGGGTGATTTCTCCAACTTGGGTTGTAGGTGTTCCCATAGTTTTTTTGGCCTCCCCCTCTTTGCGCATTACCCACAAAATTTATCGAATCAGTATTTGCACCATAAGTATGCTCAATATGATCACTTCATCGCAAATCTTACACCACATTAGTATTTGCTGGACTTCATTAACTTGAGAAGTTTGTTACCCTTATTCCATATTACAGAAGTAAGGTGTTCTTAATATTCTCCAACAATGGTTGCCCATTCAAGGGCAAGGATGAGTAAGTTAATTTTGGAAGTGTCTAAAATGATTGTTGAATATTTTGTACTACCATTCTAATTAATAACATGGACATCTCTCGTCTCATGGTTCATGCACAACACATTGAAGAGGATTAACCTAAGGAGAATTCTAGAGAAACAATGAAGAGGCATAATCGTTCTAAATTTCGACCAATGTTTTCCGATCAAGGATCAAATGTTCCTACTAAGTTGAAGAATGATAGGGTGTCAAACTCTAAGACTTTATGAGGTAATGTTAGTGGATCTTCAGTGCTCATGTCTACTTGTACTAGGTCGGGAAAGAACCACGATTATAAGTGCCTATCCAACACAAATGGTTTCTTCAGTCGGGAATGATAATGCAAAGAGGAATTTCCCGATGCTTATGGATAAATGAATAAAATGCAAGTAATCTCATACTAATGTTTTGGGTCCCAATGCTCCTAAGCAAAACTGATCATATTCACTTCAGACTTGATGTAAACAAAAACATTCTCCCGAAGTGGTTAGCGATATATTGAAATTTTTCCAACTTGATGTTTATGCTTTACTTGATCTCGATGATGCTTTATCATTTGTGAAGCCATATATGGGTAGGAGGTTTAATATTCTTCCAATTGAGTTTGCTAGATCTTTTTTTTTGTCTCTACTCCTATTGGTGATTCTATAGTGGCTAAGCGGGTCGATAGAAAGTGTCTCATTTTCTTTATCCCATAGAGTTACTCTTGTTTACTTGGTAGATCTTGATATACTATAATTTAAGGTTATCCTTAACATTGATTGTCTACACTAATTTTATCCCTCTACCGATTGGAGAACTCGTGTAGTCAAGTTTAAGTTCCCAAATGAGCCTTTCTTAGAGAGAAAGAAGGATATTCTATGCCTAAGAATTAGCTTGTCTTGTGTTATAAAACTAGAAATATGATTTCTAAGGGTTCATTTTACAATATAGTTATGGTGAGGATGTGGATTCTAAAATCCAAACTCTTCAGTCTGTCCCTATTGTTAATGAGTTTCTTGAAGTGTTTCGAGATAATTTACCCGATATTTTTCTCAAATGAGAAATACACTTTTGTATTAACCTTCTCCCAGATATACAACCTATTTCCATTCCTCATTATCATATGGCTTTCGCAATACTAATGGAGTTGAAAGGGCAATAAAAGACTTGTTGGAAAAGGGTTTCATCCGACTGAGTATATATCCATTGGGTGGTGCAGTTTTGTTTGTTAGAAAGAAACATAGTTCTCTTCTTATGTGTATTGCCTATCGTGAGTTGAAGAAGGAGAGCATTAAGAATAATATCCCCTTCAAAGGATTTATGACTTGTTTGACCAACCTCAAGGGGTGACTTACTTTTTCATGATTAATCTTTGATTTGATTGTCACACATTCAGGGTGAAAGAAAATGATATTCTGAATACGACATTTTGAACTTGGTATGGTCATTATGAGCCTTTTTATAATGTCCTTTGGGTTGACTAATTCTACGATGGTGTTTGTGGATTTACTAAATAGTGTATTTAGACAATAAATTTACAAGTTTGTGGTTGTGTTAATTAATGATATATCGATGTATTAGAGAACTCAGAATGAGAATTTTCATCATTTGAGGACAGTGTTGAAAATTCTTAGGGACCAAAACCTTTTTGTGAGTTTAGTAAGTGTATGTTTTGGTTAAGGTCTGTATCTTTTCTTGGTCACATTATTTTAAGTAAGGTCATTGAGGTAGATCCTAAGAAGACTGATCCGGTCAAGAGTTGTTCGAGACCTATATCCCCTTTGGATATTAGATGTTTCTTCGGCTTACACGGTTACTATAGAAGGTTTGTTTATAGATTCTCTTCAATTACCTCTCCTTAAACAGCTTTGACTCAAAATAAATGTAAGTTTGTATGGTCCAAAACATGTGAAAAGAGTTTCCAAGATTTGAATGAGAAACTTAATCCAGCTCTTGTGTTTCCCTGAAAGGGACAAATAGTTTACTGGTTTATCGTGATCCCTCCAACCCCCACCCCCACCCCCGAATTGGGATAGAATGTGTGCTTATGAAAAATGGGAAAGTTATTGCATATGCCTCAAGGTAACTTATGATTCATGAGAAGAATTATTTCACCCATGATCTTGAACTAGCGGCGGTTGTTTTCCTTAAAACTTTGGAGACATTATTTATATGGTGTTTAAATAGATGTGTTTACCGACCACAAGAGTTTACAATATGTGTTTAATCAAAAATATTTGAATGTAGACCAAATAAGGTGGCTTGAGTCATTGAAGGATTATGACATTGTGTTCTCTATTATCTTGTAAACGCAATGCAAATATGGTAGCATATTCTCTTACTGTGTTGTCCATGGGCATTATTGTTCTTATTGATGATTAAAATAAAAAGTTAGTTCGAGATGATCATAGATTGTCGCAATTAGGCATTCAATTAATAGAATCTATCATGGGTGACGTTATGGTGTATAATGGTCCCTAGTGGTGGATGTGAAATCCAAGCAACGTCTTGAACTAATTTTGGTCGACATAAAATAAGTGGTACTTTAAAAATCTATTGATTCTTTGTCCCAAGGGGAAAATTGTGTACATACATATGAAGATCGTTTATGTGTTCCAAATGATGATTACTTGAGGGAACAAATCTTGTCAGAAGTCCATAGTTCGCGATATTCTATTCACCCGGGGCCACTAAGATCAATAGTGATTCGTGGTGGTGGTGGGGGGGGGTTCTATTTATAAAATGAGATGATGTAGGATATTGCGTAATTTATGACTAAAAATCCTAAATGTCAATAAGTGAAAGTTGAACATTAGAAATAGGGATGTTTGTCCCAAGATATTAGTATTCCTACATGGAAGTAAGAAGATGTGAACATGGACTTTATTCTTTATTTTCCACGCATTGGAGAAAACATGACTTGATTTGGGTCATAGTAGATCGAATAACGAAATATGCTCAACTTTTTCCCTTAATGGTTTCATATTCGAAGAAGGACTATGCCAAGTTGTACTTGAGAGAAATGGTAAAGTTTCACGGAGTGCCTTTTTCGATTATTTTTAATTGTGGTACCTTATTCAATTCTCCTTTTTGAAAGTCTTTCCAAAAGTGTTCTGATACTGGTGTTATGATTAGTACATCCTTTCATCTCCAAACCTATGGGAAACCAGAGTGTACTGTCAAAACATTGTAGGATATGTTGAAAGTGTGTGTGATTGATTTTAACTATAATTGGGATGATCATTTGACATTGATGGAGTTTTATTATAACAACTATCACTATAGTATTTATATGGATCCATTTGAGGCACTATGTGGTGGTAGGTGTCGATATTCTATAGGATAGTTTAAGGTGGGTGAAGTAGCCCTAATAGGTCCCGAGTCTGTTCATGAGGCCATAAAGAAAGTTTGACTTATTAGTGGAAGGTTTATAAATTAATCAAAGTCGAAAAAAAACATATGTCGATGTAAGAAGAAAGGATCTTGCGTTTTATGTTCATGATTGGTTTTACTTGAAAATTTCACCCATGAAGGGTGTAATGAGGTTTGGTAATAAAGGGAGACTTAGTCCCCATTATATAGGCCCATATCAGATTTTGAGACGTATTGGTAGGGTTGCTGATGAGTTAGATTTTCCACATGAGTTGGCATAGATGCATCAAATATTCCATATCTCTTTGTTGAAGAAAAGTGTTTGTGATAAACCATCCATAGTTTCATTAGAAGGGTCAAGAGTTAGGATAATCTTATGAAGAATTTCTTGTGAAATTTTAGAGGCAACTCCAGAAGTTGAGTTATAAATAATTAGCTTCCATGAAAGTGTTGCGGAGGAATCAATTATTTGAGGGTGCTACTTAGGAGATCGAGTACGATATGATGTCTATCTATCCTCATCTATTTCTATCTACTTCTACTCTATCTTGAGGTTATGAGTTCCTCATGGTTTTTTCATTGTTGTGGAGTCACGTGTCTTATATGTTTCCATAATTTTTTTACTATGCATGATTTGTTAAAAGCACAAGTATTTCGAAAGTGGGTTAATTTTAATTAACAGTTACATGTTTATGTACTATGAATTACTTATAGACTATTTGATATGATGTAGTGAGCATGTCTTAATGTTAGAGTTGATGTTTCCTCATCGGATATACACATTTGAGAATGTTGTTAGCTTGGAGTTGATGTTTCTTCCTCATATATTAACAAGGAGTTGATGTTTACTCATAGGGTATTAGTATTGCATGGAAGATGGGATGTTAGCTTTAGTTCCAAACCTCTTATGATGTTTTGTTTATGTGCTAGCTTTGACTCAATAGTTCCTCCTTGGTTATATGAATTTAGATGAAGTTCCATTATTGGTTGGGTTGTTAGTTCCTCACCTACTCTTTTCGTACAAGCTTGAATCTCATACGATGTCGAATGATGCCAAGGGGGATAAATTGTAACACCCCAGATCCAAATAGAGTAAGATAGCACTTTCAAGAAGTTGTAGGCGCCAATCTACAAGGATCAACCATTGTTTGTAGATAGGGATACGAACTGTAGGTATGGGGTTATTAAAGACACTTCCAATGCAAGTTATGATAGATATGACGAAGAAAATACCAATATATCGCCAGTCAGACCACGGTTCATTTTTGGGATCCCGTGGTTTCCCAGCAAAAAAACCAGGTTCTGACAAGGAACGACGGTCGTGCAGGACAACCCATCATCCTGACCACGTTCAGTCTATTGTTGTCATGGATGGTTGATCGATAGTTACGATTAGGGTGTATGTTGGTCTTTTCTTAATTATTCTATCTCTATACTTACTTAATTTTACCCTTCACTAAGACCCATATATAAGTGACTCCAACCCAAAAATTAGTTCATATATTTTATTAGCTTCAAATTATCCAAAAAGAAAAACTCCCAAATAATTCTATCTCTAAAAATCTTGTAGAAGAAGGATTCAACCTAGGGTTTCAAGTCAAGCCCCAATTCCTACATTGAGCAATTCGCTTTGAGGTACGCAAGCACTTTTGTAAATTTCACCTTCCCGCGGTCAAAACAAGACTTACGCATAACAATCAGACCTTACCAGGGACAGGGACCAGACTATAGAGCCTAATTAAAAAGAATTTGGGCTTTCTTTTTCAATTCACATCTATGAGCGAGGATTCCTCTATCTCTTGCTCGCTTCGATCAGACTCTGACAGCTTAGGGAAGAATGATGGGTCGCTAACAAGGCCCCTAAATGACCGCTCAGAAGGCCTACCTATTTTTTTCCCAATCTGTCACTTGCTCGTCCCTCTTTCATGAAAATGGTCTCACCTCTCCTCTCGCTGTCAGGTTTGGTTCTTGTTCCAGGTTGGGTCTCATTGTTTTATTATTGATATTCTCATGGTTAGAATACACTTTTTTCGCTTGGTTATCTTAGAAGGGTTAGCTACGTCCCGTTGGGAAACATGAAACAACTAACACCCTATCTTCTACTCCGTACTATGAGATAGAAGCAATGAAATGGGAATTGCAACGCACTATTTAGTCCAGCCCCAATCTACTTTCCTCTTCCGAGATGCCTTCTTCGCTAGCCAGGCAAGGGATAGAGTCTTGTCTTCCTTATACGATTCCGAATTTTGTCCTAAGAGCTGATTCGTTCAAAGACAGGAAAGACAGTTTTGAAAGAAGAGACATAAACTGGGACATGATTACTACTGGCTCGAAAGCGGCGTGACTCACTCTGATTGGAATCCGACTTCCTTGGGACCCGCTTACTTGCTTATGTTGTACCTCTTCCTTTGCTAACTCCGTCTGTATTTGAGCATGAACTAATCAATCACTTCCCTCCTATCTCTTAAAGCTTTTACACTTGACAGTTCCCCTGACCACCCGGACGACCTGAGTAGAAGGGGGATGCCCTTTAATTAAGCAAAGAACACAGCGAAGCTAGACAGATTGGAAAAGCCCCTTTATGGAAGGACCTATGTAGAAGCTCATTCCGGACAAAGGAAATCTCTGACACAGATTGAGGATTCTCCGATTAATAAAACCCCGACAATTCTAGTTTTCATTTATGGAGTTTCCAAATTCCTCTATTTTCAAAGCTAGAAATCCCGAAGTGAGTAGGGGTTTCTTCAATTGTCATGGTACTCTTGATTATTGATTTAAACTATTTATTTTTGATATCTTATACATTAACTGATTAAAAAGGTATAATTTTATGTGATTTCCCCATGAACCCATGTAATCCCATGTTATCAAGATATGATCATATTGTCTGACTTTTTTATTGTAAGGGAAAAGTTATATGAAATCAATAATGTATTGATCAAATTACATGAATTTGTAATGAAAGCCAAATATAGTCCATGTTTTCTAAAGGTTGATGATCAAAAGTGGGTTTTAAAACTTGGAAGGTTATTTATGGAATTATGCATGTTCTTGTGAAATCTATGAAAAATGTTTTAAGCATGCTTTGAGAGTAAAGTATAAATCATGGTGTTATTATTTTATTGATGAATCATGAAATACATTAAAGCATTATGTGAAAGGTTTATTCACATAATAAAGGGTTGTAAGGTTGAAAGTTTTTATCACTTAATTTAATAAAATATTAACATATATCCTAATGGAACCTAGATTTAATTGGTTATTATATGATACATTTGCATGGATGATGTTTTAGCTTTGATTAGCGGATGACAGGCCCTTTCATGGATAGTAAAAATAAGTAATAAATGACATCTACAGGATTTATGCTTTGTACTGAGAGGATATTTAGATGGAAGGTCTGCTGTTAGTAGGGACCATGTTTCTAGAAGCAATATCCTTATCCCTTATCTATGTGCCCCCATAGGATGATTGTATAGATAGAGATTAGCAAGTGCATCCACATAAGCTAGAAGTTTATGGTCCTTTCTTTGGCATGTAGGAAAACCCTTTTTGGTGTGGGAAACACCGTGGGAATATGTTATAACTCACATGGTCTCTATGCTGGTTAACGTTACCCTTCACTGATAATGAACTAAGGTTACTCCGAAAGTATCATATATGTTTTCAAAGTCTTAAAATGATGATTACATTTGATTGAACCCTTTTAGATCAAGCTTTAGCTTGGTCAAATACATTTAATAATATTTTCCCTTTTAGCATGATTTAAATGTTTTATCAATAGCTATCACTCTTGGTACATTGTTTTGTATTAACGCATACTCTTGCAAACATTTCCATGAATGTGGGGTCCGACAGAAAGGTTTTTTCAGTTTTGTGAATAGTGGTTTATTTCAAAGTTCTCGAGCTTCGATGAGTCCTAATACTTCGAGGAAGGATTTTCATTGTTCCTAGTTTCCATATTGTATTTCGGTTTAGGATATGATATATGTGCTAGGCCCGATTTCATTCTATAGTATTACATGGCTATTTAGACTAAGTGTTTTACACTTCCTCTTTTCTTTTAGAAAACTATTCGACTTGAAATGTTTTTTTACTTAAATTGTTATATTTCTTATGTTATGAATGTTAAGTGACTTGTATAGGGTACTTGGGATCCCAAAGTTCAGTTACGCCCAGGGGGTGCCCCTGGGTCGTGATACTCATAAACCATGTATTCCAACGTGGGTATATAGGGTAAAACTTTATAGACTATTAATGATTTCCTTCTAAGAATATATTAGTAGATCAACATAGTTGAGAATGTAATAAACACCGGCTAGTTATGTGACAGTTCTGACAGTATAGACGAAAAGTTGTATTATCACATAACTCATAGTGATGGTTGTCTGTTATAAACTATCCCAAATAAGAGTAAAAGAGTTATTATATTATTTTTAGTTACATTAACTTATTATCTAATTCTAAAAACACTCTCTATGATGCATCTTTATTGTCACTTTTAATTTTCACTTAGTTGAGTACTTTTAAGTTTGAGTATCCTTGGGTTGAGTGGAGTTGAGTTCAGTCTAGATGAGGTGAGCATTTTTTTTCCTTTTTAAAAGTTCAAAGCTTATGTATGGGGCTTACAGTTCCCCTTACATGCTCATATATTCTATGTGTTGATGCCTTTTGGCATGCATCTTTCATGATGTAGATACATGTAACTATAATTATCAATTTGCACTTCGTTAATATGACTTGTAGTTCGAATTATCTTTGGTAGTCCTCCTTGATTCCGGATGATTCCATTTACTTTTCAGTTAATTTAGGATGTCATAGGACTTCTCCAGAATTTCATCTTCATTATTTAGATGCTCCATAGATAAACAGTTGTAGTTGAAGTGTCTTTCCTCATTCCATTGTTGATTATTTAAAGACCGTGAGTTGAAAATTTATGCTCATTTGAGTACATAGTAAACTATTTTATTTATGACATCTTATGTGTTGAGCTTGTTTTCAGATATTTATGTAAGTCTGCCACTATTATTGCTTGCCTTCTAAGAGCTTGTTTTGAGATTTTTATGTATGTCTTTAATCATAAGTCATACTATTAGCCTTGTTCTTGCTGTGTTGCATATTTGGTTTATATCATCATCTATTGTTATGTTTCACTTATAAACCTAGTTTGTCGTTGTTTCTGTTGTCATTACAGTACAACTCAAATTTTAAATTCTAACCCCCAATTAAATAAATCCCCCACCCAATTTTCTTTCTTACCTGACCAAAACACTAACTTGTGTGACAAATACAAAAGCACTACTAAGAAAATTAACTTCATTTAAAAGTAGTTTTAAAGAATCCTGTAGGTCGGGTTTTACTTATTTCTTATAATGTATTTTTTATAATTTGACCTCCTGAGGTTGGATTTTTGAACTAAAAATACATTTAAGAATATAATTTTTTTTCAAAATTATTTTCGGTAAAAGCATTAGTCGGGTAAGTCAAAAATCAGGAGAGTGAATTTATATAATTTGGGTAGGAAAAAAAAATAGGACCAATAATTAAATGGCATATGAAATTTTTATAAGTTTAATTCAATGTTTAAATTTTAGCATGTTATATGCCTAAGCCAAAAATTAAATCAAAAGGGGTATTTCTAGAAAAATTGATGGATGAAGAATATGTTAAAACTTTGTGCGATAACATAGGTGCAATTCCGATACCTTTGCTTGATAAACTAACATCTATGTGAAATCTATTGTCACTCACCGAGCCTACACCCTATACATGGACAAAACTCAAGAACCATTTTTGAACCCCAACTGAACCCTTGGTTGGACTGACGACTTAACGAAAGAATCAAGTGATAATAGGTTTAGAACATACATTTATGTCAATATATAATCAATGGTAATGTTTGAAAATACTTAATTCAAATAATAATAATACATTGCAAAACAATCTTTAGAGTAAAGAAAGTACTCAGAAATTTCCTATACTATAACTATCTTTGAAGCCTCTAATACTAGGATATATGTAGGAAAAACTAAAAAAAGTTTACAATAACATAAAAATAAACGTGAAATCCTCCGGAAAGTAAGGAGGCTCACCAAAGCTATCGGAAGAACAAAGTGATTTCAATGAAATGCATGTTAATGATCCTGAATATCGATATATGCTTCATAATAAGATGCATTTTGAATAACATTAGTACATTTGAATTGATGAGTATGTAATTTGTTAAATAAAACAATAACTGAATAGAGGGACTAAAAGTGACTCAACACTAATTCAATACGTGAATCTGAAGTGAAAACCCTTTAAGTTTTATAGTATTATATGCAAGAAAAGCAATATGAAAATAATATACTTTACTTGAGGGGAGTTTCACTATCTGAAAACCATTACTATGAGTCTAACAATGATACAACATTTTACCCATATTGCCAGGGTAATCCTATTCTTTGATGGTGTATATGATAATATTGTAACTATGGATCCATCCAATAGGCCTTCTCACACGTAGTGAGGATTCACATGAAGAATCTGTTCTATCCTATAGTATGCTGGCTATTTATTTTAATTACACTTTTAAGTTATAATAGACTCTTATTCAATTAAATGGTCGATACTAATCCCAAAATAATAACAAATGACAATTATTCTCAATTCACCCTTAGAAAGAAAGGAAATATTTCTTTACAGATCACTTACTTTTTTGAAACATTTTTCAGGACAATTATGTTCTTCCTCAACCGTCAGACAACACATATGAAAACAAATGATTATTCATTAAAGGATTATGTTCAAAACTTGAAATCAAAACATATTCTCATTAAGCTATCTTTATAGTCCAAGATCGATATATTAAAACCAAAAATTCTTGAAATTTTCTTAAACTATTTCCCTCTTTCAATATAATATTGATACATTTGGAAACCTTTAAATTTCGTTGAACCATTTTTAAAAATAATGTTTTTAGTATTCCTCTTAACTCTCTTTATTTCTGAATGTATACTCAAACAAGTTGTTAGGTTATGCAGGAACATCAAAAGGTAAATAGAGTCTATAAGATCTAATAAAAAGAAGGGGAATGTGGCCACAACAGAAAGAAGCACACACCGGATGAAACAAAGAAAAAAATCGACCCATCGACCCTTATTACACTACTGGCATAAAACATGAGGCCTTGAAATTCAGAAGTCAAAACTCGTCTCACAGCTAGCGCCAGGCGCCGGGCTATGAATTGTTGAAGTCCAGCCTTGGTGCTTTACTAGCGCGCCGCCCTTGCCCTTCCGTAGCCTCTCGTACAAAAGCAAGTTAAATCAGGATCCCAAATTAGTTTGGATTTGGGAAATTTACCCTAAAATCTAATTATCTTGCAAACACAAAATAAATACATAAGAAATGTTCATACTATTCCTTTTGGAAACATAACTTTACTAAATAAAGATTGTTCATGTGATACTATGAATGAACAATAATATAATGTTTCATAAACAAAAGAAATCAAAACTCAATTGTTAAAGAACCAAATTCAATATCAAGAACAATGAACGGATCCTTTAGATGTTACACTTTTTGACTTAATTGAGATGTACGATGTGAGGACAACCTATTCCAAAACTATGAATAGTCTTACATACCTTTAAAGAATAAAGGTTCTTGGCGAAATCGATGCAAACTTGATGAACGCTTTAACCCTAGACTTTTCTCCTCTTGAAGAGTGAAAAACATTTAAGACCAATAATACCCTTAATTGGTTTGAAAAAACATGGCTTAAGCTTAATGGAATGGGAAAAGACCAAAGTACCCCTCTAAAAATGGTTAACGTGCCTTACAAAAGAAGCTTCACTAAAATAGACATATTTTTTTACTCCAAATTTGTAATGAAGCAAACTTGGTGATGAAAAGAGGACTCAAATACTTTTAATTTGATAGTTCATGGGCTGTATAATTTTTTACGTGCTAAGAGACATCATTATTAGAAGTTGACACAAAACTTAAATTGATGAGTGACTTGTACAAACCACTATTTTTCTAAGACTGAGGTGTTACAATATCTCCTATTTGGGAAAATTCTTCCTCGAATGCAATTAGCAGATACTCAACATATTAACTTAAAGAGTAATTTAATAAGATTTAGTACCTTGATCTGAATTGATTCAGAGGGAAAGAGGCAAGGGTATCTAGTCTTCATGCCATCCTCACTTTCTCATGTTGCATCCACAACAAACAGATTTCTCCATAAGACCTTGACTGATACAACATATTTGGTTCTCAACTTGCAAACCTGTTGATCAAGAATTTGGACTAGACTTTCCTCATAAGGTAGGTTTTCTATGATACCAATATTATCGGTAGGCACAATAAGTAAAGGATCACACATATATTTCTTTGGTATAGAGCTGTTAAATACCATATGGAATGCTGCTAACTTCGACGGTAGCTCCCACTCTTAAGAGACATTGTCAAATCTTTTGGATATCCTACAAGGATCAATGTATCAGGGATTGAGTTTTCCCTTCTTACAAAATCTCATAACACCCTTCATAGATGTGACCTTGAAATAGACCCAGTCACTAACCTCAAACTCCAACTCTCTCATTCTAACATGTGTATAGGATTTCTAACAACTTTGATTTGCACTATTTTCAACCTCTCCTAAATAATTTTCACTTTATTCATGGCTTGATGAATCCAGTCTGGACCTATCAACTCAGTTGTACCAACCTCAAACTAACCAATAGGAGATCTACATCTTCACCGATAAAGAACCTCATAAGGAGCAATCTGGATACTGGAGTGAAAACTATTATTGTCCATAAACTATATAAGAGATAAGTGGCCATCCTAATTAACTATGAAATTCATGACACATGCCATTAAAACATCCTCTAGGGTGTAAATTGTGCTCTATTCTTGGACATCACTCTAAGGATGAAAAAGCAATACTAATGTTTACATTCGAACCCAAACCTCTTTTAAATTTCATCAAAACATAGTGGTAAATTCGCAACCATATAAGAAATAATAGAAACAAGGAATTCATGAAGTTCGATTATCTCCCAAATGTATAATCTGGCATAATCTTCTAAACAATTTGTACTATACACTGATAAGCAATGGCTAATTTAAATATCTTATCTATAATCATCCAAATGGAATCATGTTGCATTATAGATCGCGGCAAGGCAATCACTTATGCTTATCAAGATTTTCCTTTTGTTAAAGTAAGATGGTGTCTTTGTCTTGTTTATGCTTTACTTATGACATTAATGATGATTTAGCCCCGTTCACCTCCTTTGTTTTAGATTAATCACCTTTTGACTAAAAAATAATTGAGTCTCTTGTGGTTAGTAAACACATCCACATGAATAATATAGACATAGTGACACCATATTTTGAAAGCAATAACCACTATTGGAAACTCCAGATAATGAGTCGGGTAGTTTCTTTTTTAAATCTTAAGCTGTTTGGTGGCATATTCTATAAACTAACCCTTTTGCATCAATACACAACCAAGTCTAACATGGGAAACATCACAATAAAAAACAAAACCATATCTACCCGCTAATAGGGTTAATACTGGAGCAATTTTTAACAGAGTTTTCAAATGCTTAAAGCTTTTCTGAAAAGCTTGAAACCATTGAAACATAGTTGTTTTGTAGGTCAAATTAGTCAACGAGGACGAAATAGACTAAAACCCCTCGAGGAACCTTTTGGCTATGTACTTTATAGGGACTTTTTAGTTGTAGTAGACTCTTACAAAATTCGGTGCTCGTTACAACTCCGAAAATAATAATAAATATAAATTATATTCATTTCACCCTTACAACGAAAAGGACTATTTCTTTACATGTCACTTTACTTTTATAAAAAAATATTAGTACATAAACTATGCTCTGTTTCACGGTACATATGAAAAAAATTGACTCTCCTTTCAAGTATTCAGTTCAAAACATGCATTTAAAACATATGATTATGGGATTATCTTTCAAGTCCAAGATCGAAATATAAAAACAGAAAATTCTTGTACTTTTCTTAAAATAGTGCTTTCTTTTAATAGATTAATGATACATTCTGAATCGTTCATGTTTCTTAAACCCTTTCTAAAATAATGATTTTAACTTTCCTCTTATCTCAATTTATTTATGAATATGCACAAAACATGTTTTCAGGCTATTTAGAATCTTTCAAAGGTAAATGGAATTAATAGGAGCTAATATACACAGATGAGGAATGTAGCTTCAACTTAAAGGAGCAGTCGTCGGGTAAAATAAAAAAAAGAATCAGATAAACGATCCGTGAGGTACTACTGGCCCAGTCCACAAGGCTCTGAAAAACTATATGTCAGACTTGGTGCCTACCGTGTAAGCCACCCCAGGTCCCTCCCCAGCATTACCAACAAACTCAAGTTAACTTTGGACTCCAAATTAGTTTGGATTTGGGAATTTTTCTTAACTCAACTGATATTTCAAACAAAAAACCAATACATGAAAAACTTTCATACAAGTCCATTTCGAAAAAACATAAAAAAATCAATATTGTAAAAAATAAAGGAAATCAAAACCTCAATTGTTAAAGAACAAAATTCAATATCAAGAACTAAAATATATACTTTAGATGTGATGATTAATGACTTAATTGAGATATAAATCATGATGAAAACTAGTCCAATAATATGAATAGCCTTACAAACATGGAAACAACAAAGGTTCTTGGTGAAATCAATGGAAACTTGAAGAACTCTTGAAGCCTAGTTTTTTCTCCACTAGGAACCTCACTTTAATTCTTCTAAGTGTTAACATGAAAAATCTTTTAACTCTGCTTAGACACTTAATTAGTTTGGAAAAAATGTGTCTTAGTCCTAGAAGGTATGGGAAATGAAAAAACAACCCCTCAAAAAATAGTTCAGGTCCCTTACAAAAAGTGGCTTCACTAAAACATGTTTATCTTTTTAATCCGAATATGAAATGAAGTAGACTTAGTTGAATGGGAAAGTGGACTCAATGACCTTCAATTGACTAGGTAATTATCCACCTAGTTATATATGTGTTTAATGATATGATTATTTTAAGTTGATCTTAAACATAAAGTTGATGGGTGACTTGTACGAACCCCTCTTTAGCGTTTTTCCGAAGTCTGAGGTGTTAAATCTATGAATAGAAATTTCAGTTTAAGCCAAAAATAGATATCTCAATTACATTTAATTTTTTTATCAAGAAAAACAAGTTTTTGTTGCTTTAAAGTAGAATCAAGAATAGGTACTTGTAATAGAAACATTTAAAAACCATTTGAACAAAAAAAAGAAGATATAAGGTCTAAGTTACATATAAATGAATAGAAATGTATACGTATAAACTAATGTCTTACGACAACATAAAATTACATAAATCATACATTAATATAATATATTTTATCTAGATGAAACTAATCCATTGTTTACTAAACAAGATTCCGGTTGGATTTAAAACATAAAAATAAATACTGGTATTCTATCAGTTACAAAAAAACCTGTAAATGTGCAAGTACTAAGTAAAAAAATCTTGTGTACATCCCCAAAAATATTTACGTTAAGACTCCAACCATTCTTTATTGGTGAACCATATGTTACCGAGTGACATTAAAATTTCTTAGGTGTTAAGGTCACCAGATGAAACACCTCAAGATTGAAAAATAACTGAAAAGAAATTTACTCAAGTCACCCATCAATTCTCTTAAACTTTGGGTCAACTTCAAATGATCATATCTTTTAGAAAATAAATATCTAGGTTGCGCGTAGCCTATAAAATCAAAGGTCTTCAGATCCCCTTTTCAGCGCCACATGTTTTCCTCAATCACAGCTCTGAATAAAATTTCATGACCAATTTACTATAGAGACACACGAGTTTGGATCCACATTTTGGGGCCAATACGGACGTCACTGCCTTCTAGAAAAATATTCCACATTCTAGCTCATTTTATTTACTTTTAAGGTTATTTTAGTCCTAAAAACCTTATGAAGTCATATAAATCACCCTAAATGTGTAGAAAAATCAATTTTCACAAATCAAACCCTCTCATTCACTCCTAAATTTCTATGCTCAAGAGCTTTAAGAAAACACTACGCCTAGGGTTCATATTCCAATATTTTCCTTCAGGTTATATCAAGTACGTCATTCTTCCAGATATGTGAGGTTTCCCATAGTGATGGAATTATTCTTCCACATGCCAATGATAGAGTCGTTCCATTAGATTCATTCATGAAATAGTTTATGTAGAGGTTCTTGATTAATTCTTGAGTTCTAAGGCCATCCTTTAATAATGGTTGTTTCAAGTTCTTGAAGTTAGGGTCTTACGAATGAGGGTTGTTTCTTTTTACACATCTCGTGAAATTTCATTAAATTGTGTTGGGTTATTGAATCAAAAAGGAATTTCAATAATACAATCTATCCTAAGCAAATTGGGATTGAATATCATAGGAAATTATGGGTTTTGGGGTTGGACAATGAAGGATCCCTCTCTGCGTCACGGAGAGGATACAGAGTTATCTGCCTCATGATTTTACGAACAATATTTGAATTCTCTCTACTCCTCACGGAGAAAATACTGTCTCCCATGTCTCAGGTTTTCAGTGTGGGTTCTTTCAACTTATGTTTTTGCTCTACTCATGATAATTACCAGTAGAGTTTTCCTTAATCGTTGAGAGGTGCTTCATATCCTAATCAAATGCCTTAAATTATGTTTTGTTGCTTTTCCAAATCAAAGTAATGTTAAGAGGAAAAGTTCAAGAGTTCCTTTTGAGTAAAATTTGAGAGTTCTTTTGACATTGATTATAGTTTCGAACCTAGTCTTCAAAAGAGTTTTATTTATTAGTTCCCATATATAATTGAGGTCCTTAAGTTGAGTCGTTCATGTACATAATTCTACATGAACCCTATGACTTGATCTATACGTCCTTATTGACTTTGGAATCCAATCATTTTGTTTCAAACTAAGTTTTGAGTAAAAGACTAAAGGTTTTATTTCATAAAAAAGTTAAAATATTTTTAATATAAGTATACGTTCTCAATAAAATAAGTATGTCTAGGGTTTGAAAAGTATTTCAACAAGTAACAAGTCCCTTTTTTGAAAGGGGTAAAATTAAGCATAAAGTTAAAGCAAATGTTTTGGAGTAGTATCAAGCACTAAATTTAGTTACAATCTTTTATAACTCAGAAGTCCATAAAACTGCCTAGGTAGCCTAGGATAGGATAACATTGATTATTTATGCGACTCCTCACTGCATCTGAGAATGCATAGAGTTGTATCCATAGTCACAATATCATCCTATACCCCCGAAAAAATATAGGATGTGCCCTAGAAATGTGCGGCGGGATGTTGTATTAATTCTAGGCTCATAGTAGTGGTTGTCGGTAAGTTGTTTACTCTAAGTTAAAACTTACCAGTTCCATTCTAGGATCATGTTAATTGTTGTACATAGGTTGTTTACTCTATGTTATCACTTACCAGTACATACAATGTTGTTGAGAATATGCCTCAGGATATTGCAGAAACAAATTAGTCAGTTAACTTTAGGATTTTTAAATTATGTTATTAGAGTCCTATTTGAATTATATTTAGGATTTATTTATTTTATTTAATATTTGAATTTTCTTGTAAGGTAGTAGCATATTTTTCTATTTTTAGTTAGAAATTATATCAATTAATATATGTCTTTGGATTATTACTAAAACAATTTCCTGTAACATTTTTGCATTATTTTTTTCTCTGAAAAGTCTTTCTCTCTTATTTTATAAATTTATTTATTAAAAATCAACAATTGGTATGTAGAGCCTTCTTCTTGATGGATATGTGAGTAGAAGAATGGATTCCAAAATTGTTCTTAACGAATGTCTCCTCCTAGTTTTTGATGGTTAGAACTACCAATTATGGGTTGTGAGAATACAAACTTACTTGGAGGATCTTGATATTTGGGGAAATAGAAGAGGATTATAAAATCTAGCAGATGCAAAATAATCACATCATGCCCCAAATAAAGAGTCACAAGGAAAAGAAAATTATTGAGTTGAAGGCAAAAGAACCTTTGTTTCACGAAAATCATGACTCTCATATAACCAAAGATATATAGTATTATCTGAAGAAAGAATATGCTAGAGATGATAGAATACGAGGCATGAAAGTATTAAATTTAATGAGGGAATTCGAATTGCGGGAAATTAAAGGGAAAATGAAAGAGTCAGAAACAATCAAGGAATACTATGAGAGGATTGCTTGATATTGTCAACAAGGTAAGATTATTAAGCACTGAATTTAAGGGTACAAAGATTGTTGAAAAGGTTCTTGTTATTGTCCCCGAATGATGATAAGCATGTATTAGAACCTGGGAAATCACAGAAGATCTGCCAATAATTACCTTTGCAGAAATTTTAAATTCTTTGCAGGCATAGGAATAAAGGAGGCTTTTGAGGAAATATGACATGGTTAAAAGACCATTCATAGCTAGCCACAATACTCAAAGAAAGGGTAAAATTTTGAAAAATTACCCACCTTGTACGCACTGTGGAAAAAATGGACATCCTCCATATAAATGTTGGAAAAGACCATATGCATAGTTAAAGATCTACAAACAAGTTGTTCATTAAGTTCGGATTTGCAAAAGCAAATTTAAAAAAGATGAAACTAGTAGATATTTTAATTTATTAAGTTCATTCTTTCCTAGTTTTAAGGGTATATGGTTACTATTTCCAAGTTACTCGAAACATGTGACTTAGCAGGTCAATTTTAATTTCGTTTAAGGCTTACTGGTTGAGATAATGTATGAAGTGTATTTCCTTTAAGGTTGTTGTATCTTTCAGTATAATGAGAACTTCACTACCTGCCAAACTCTTCTGCAGTTATTTTTTTTTATTTCCAATTTTCTAATAGTGGTATCAATAACCGGCGAGGGTGAACGTTCTTTAATTGTGAGTGCGCCATGTCTATATGAATTTGGCTTCATTATTCTATTCCATGCTCTGATGGTCATTATGACCATTGGAGCAGGTTGATGGAACACTTTTTGAGGTCCAATGTGTTCTGGGATGTAATTGATGGTGGATTCCAAGAACCTACGGCTCGTTCTGTTCAAATGTATGCTTAACAGACAAAGCTTGAAGAACTGAATTTGAAAGATTTTAAGGCGAAGACTTATCTTTCCCATGCCGTTGATCGTTCATTATTGTAAACAATTCTTTGGAAGGATACGTCAAAGAAAATTTGGGACTCCGTGAATAAGAAGTACCAGGAAAATGGAACGGCAAAGGGAGCAAAGATTCAAACCTTACAAGGAGAGCTTGAGACGTTGCAGATGAAGTCAAGATAGTCAATGTCGGTGTACTTCTCACAAACTATTACAAATTCCAACAAGATGAGGAATCAATGAGAGAGGTTTGAAGACGTCACCATTGCAATATCCTGCGGTCCATGTTGAAGAAATTCAATTTTGTTATCTGCTATATTGAAGAGTCCAAAGAATTGGCTACTCTTTCACTTGATGAATTACAAATTTCATTTGTATGGTTCTTCAGCAGGAGATTCTTCAACAGGATATAGAAGAACAAGCATTACAAGTAACTACAACCTCAAAAGATTCCGGGCACAAAATGAGCAAGTGGAAGGGAGGAAACTCATAGAGAACTGAAGAGCGAAACCAAAAAGAAAATGGTCAGCATGATTGTGATCAACAACAATCGTCCCATGGGAAGCAAGTCTTGCAGAGAAGTCTCATATCGATTTTTAAAGATGTCACAACTATGGTCATTACTATTCTGAATTTCGTATGAATATGAAAAGTATTCGTGGGGAGAACTCTAATTTTGCAGAAGAAACTCAGGAGGAGTAATCCCTTTGTAAATGGTGAGCCAGTCCTCAAAACGTTGCAATAAACTTTATGGTATTTAGAAATGGGCTGTAGCAACCATTTTTCTGGGAAAAAATCTTCATATCTTATCTAGATGAAACGTTTCGCACAACAATCAAGTTTAGGGATTATTCCCGTATTTCTAACAAAGGGAAAGGGAAGGTCAAAATCAAAATAAAGTCTTCATCTATGTAGATTATCTCTGATGTTTTCTTTGCAGAAAACCTAAAAACAAATCTTATCAGTGTGGGTCAACATCCAGAGAAATGCTACGAGGTATCTATTAAGCATGGAATTTTTAGGATCTGAGATTCTAATGTTGGATATATCTCATAAGATAAGATGACGGAAAATAAGCTTTTCCCACTTGTAATGCATATTATTGGCTCTACCAATTTTAGTTTTTCAAAAATGTTGAATATTCAAGCATTGATGTGACACTACAAATATGGGCATTTGAATTTAGAGGAATGGAAATGTTGCAGAAAAAGAAGAGGGTTACGGGTCTTCCTAATTTTGATATGCCGTTAGATATTTGTGAAGATTGTTTCATAGGAAAGGAATCTCGTTATAGCTTTCCAAAAGGAAATGCATGGAGAGCAAAAAGGAAGCTAGAGTTCGTTCACTATAGTTGTGGACCAATAAAGACAATATCTGACGGAGGAAAATGTTAATTTATAACGTTTATTGATGATTTTAGCCTAATGATATGGGATTATTTTCTGCAAGAAAAATCTGAAGATTTTACCATTTTCAAAAGCTTCAAAGCTCTTGTTGAGAAGGAGACAGGATGTTCCTGTAAGATTCTTCGTACTAATTTTTGAGGGGAGTATCTTTCACAAGAATTTTTATGTTTTTATGAGTTTCATGGGATATAACAACAACTTACTATAACTTATACTCCTCTACAAAATGTAGTATGCGAGAGTGATATACTGTGGTTTCACGGTTTTATTAATACTTTTTCCTTAAGTTTAGTGTGTCCAAAACCCTTTTTGTGCTAATTTTTATATACGTTTCTCTCTGTTTTGCAGGAAATGTGTCCAAAGCTGAATGCGGAGATTTTGAGTGAAGAAATGAAGAAGAGACCACCTACGGAGCTTATGACGGTCCGTCATGCTTGTGACGGTCCGTAGGTGGCAGCGTAGTGCAGCTGCTGAAGGAAGATGGGGAAGTCTTACCAAGTGTGGGATTACGAAGCTTCTGACGGTCAGTCGTGGCTATGACGGTCCGTCCTTCAGGTTCGTCGTGAAGTTTAGAGAAGTGATCCCAGTACCCAGATTCCAAGAGATGAAGTGTTTTAGAATGAAGACCCTCGACGGACCGTTGTGCCTATGACGGTCCGTCATACTTGCCGTCGAGTGGAATGAAGAGAGCAGCAGAAGAAATTGCACAAGTATGGGACGACGGAGTCCATGACGGTCCGTCGCGAGGTCCGTCGACCCAGCCGCGCTTTTGCAGATTTCCAGCAATCAGAATCCTTGTTTAATTAGGTTTTTATTTTTTTATAAATAGTTTGAAAAACCTCGTTTTTGAGGTTAGATTCCGTATTGTTTGGCTCCATATTACTAGACTTTTGGATTGTTGGATTTTTGGAATTTTTGATTGTTGATTAGTGTAAGATTTTGAGATTCTTACAATTGATTTTTGGTGATTAATCTAGCAAATTTTTGGTTTTTTATTCTTTTTCATTGAAGTAAGTACATGAATTCTTATTTAATATATTTGAATATTGTCTTTATGGCTATGAGTAAATAAACTCCATAACTAGGGTTGTGGGAACCATAGGAAAATAATGAGATAAACCCTAACTAAAATAACAATTCTAGAATAGTGTCTTGCATGTACTAATAATTCTTTCGTTTAGAAGTCTTTTTAATGGATGGCCAACGTTAGAACCCGCCTTAATGCTACTTGCCGGACCAAGGAGGTAGATAATAGGAAAAGAATTATTAACATAGATTTAGTGTATACTATCTAATAGGCTAGTATTGATTGGTACGAGGTAATAACTTAGTCAAATATCGAATACGATGCTTAATATGAGGTAAGGATAAGGGTTAGGATAGCAATACACGTAGCCGGACCAAGGTGCGGAGTGAGATGTTCTAGATGCCGGAACAAGGATTTAGAAATACATAACTTATCACTTTGCATGCAAGATACTAGGAAAGAATTGTTATAATTAGAGTTATCAAGTTATGAACCTGTGGGGAACACGTAAACCCTAGTTACTTTGATTAATTGATTAAAACCCAGCATTAAAAGCTGTCAAGTGTCTCATTCAAGTTTGTTATTTATTTTCACTTATTTAGAGATAGAAACCCCCATTTTTATGTTTTTACTTACCAAGGAAGTCATTGACCAAACAATAGTAATAATAGGTTGAAGTTAAGTCTAGATTATTTTCCTCGTGGGAACGATCCCAACCTCACTAGTTGGGTTATTTACATGACACGACCGCTTTACTTCTTATTTGAGAAGTAAGTTCGAGCATATCAAACTTTTGCGCCGTTGACGGGGATTTTAGCTTTTAGATTAACTTGAACTTATTACTATAGTTTAGTCGATATTTTCTTGATTTTACTTCGTTTTATTGTTTTTGATTTCTTTTCAGAACTATCCTCCTTGTATGCCAAATACACGAAGAGGAAGAGAACTATTGTTTCCCTACAATCGTGAGTTAGAGCGTACACTGCGCAATATGAATCAAAACTTGGGAATAAATGATGATGATCCGAACCAGAACATCCCAGCTCCTGTTGATGTTCATGGTCAGATGTTACCCGATGCTCAGGGTGAACATCAACGAGGGGACAAAATCCTGTTTCACGACCCCAAGCATACTACAGAGGGTATTATAACATAGCAGACTCGGATAGGCCACTTGTCTTGCCCCCTCTACCCACAGGCCACACTTTTGTGGTAACTAGTAGCCTGATGCAAATGCTCACTGCCAAAGGTTTGTTTTCAGGGCTACCTTCTCAGGATCCACATGCCCATATAGATAAGGTAAGGGCAGTGTGTAAAAGTTGTGTGGGGAGGCCTTATATGGATCTAGATGTAATAGGTCTCAGAGTGTTTCCTCTCTCACTGACATGAGAGGCTGCTATATGGTTCACTGAGCTCCCATACAACTCAATCTTTACTTGGAACCAATTAAGAGATATTTTCTTAGCACGCTATTATCCGGTCTCCAAGAAACTAAACCATAAAGACAAAGTGAACAACTTGTGGCACTACCATGAGAGTCAATTAGTAGTTCTTGGGATAGATTCACCTCATTATTGAGAAGTGTTCCAAATCACCGTATAGATGATGAGTCCCTAAAGGAATACTTCTATCGGGGACAGGATGACAACAACATAGCGGTGTTGGACACTATAGCAGGTGGATCTTATGGAGAATGCCCTTATGCTGAGATTGCTGAAAAATTAGAGAAAATCTCCCGAAATAACAAAGCTTGGAGTACTAGGAAGTCTGATAAATGAAGAAACACCTTCACACTGCAGTCCACTCACAACCAAGCCACAGATGAGATTCGTGAAGAAATGGATCAGATGAGAACTAAGCTTTGGTTGGTACTAAAACATGTCACGGGGGGTGCAGAAAAGATAAATGCAATCAACTACTTGGCTAAACCACCACCTCCAAACGATGAGTGTTATTATGAGGAGGATTCCTATGCAGTAAATGAACAGATGGGGGGTTTCTGACCAAGTACCCAAGGCTCTAATCAGGAGAATTGGCACCAAGGTCAAGGGAACCAAGGTCGGAACTATGGTAACTACAATCGTGAGGGTCATTATGTACGAGATGGAAACTACAATCGCGACAACAACTTCAGCAGGGGTAACTATGGTAATAGAAACGACAGGAATGGACCCTATGTTCCTCCTCAAAATCATGAAGTTACTCCTAGGGATGGTGGAGGTAGTATGTCGCGATTTGAGGATATGTTGCATAAAATGATGAGGAGGTTCAATGCTAGTGATGAGCACAATAAAGAGTTCAGGAATGATTTAGCGGGTATTGGGCAAAAAGTTTATACACATGCAATACAGATTAAGCAACTTGAGTTACAATTGGCCCAATTATCTGCAACTGTGAACACACGGCAAACGGGCACTCTTCCTAGCAACACTGTCCAAAATCTAAAAAATGATGGACATTGTATGGCAATTACTACTCGCGGTGGCAAGCAAACCATTGACCCACCTATGCCATCTAATGAGAATAAGGTGACAAAAGATACTTATAAAGTGGTAAATGTTGATTCTGATTTAGAGGATAACATTGCAAAAGATGCTGAAGTGCCTAAAAAGGTAACTCCTATGCCTAGGCCACCACCCCCATTTCCTCAAAGATTATTGAAAAATACCGAGGATGGCAAATATCGACGTTTTATAACAATGTTGAAGCAACTTTCTATCAATGTCCCTTTGGTAGAAGCTTTAGAAAAAATGCCCGGTTACGCCAAGTTTATGAAAGATCTGGTCACAAAGAAAAGATCGGTTACTTTTGAGGATGATGATAGAATGCAACATTGTAGTGCTATTGCTACAAGATCTCTGGTCCAACAGAAAGAAGATCCGGTTGCGTTCACTATTCCTTGTACAATTGGGCTATAACATTTTGCGAAAGCATTATGTGATCTGTGGGCAAGCATAAATCTCATGCCCCTCTCGATTTACAAAAAGTTGGGTTTGGGTGACCCAAAGCCCACTGTGATGCGGCTACTGATGGCTGATCGAACAGTAAAACGGCCCATAGGGATACTTCATGATGTGCTAGTAAAAGTGGAGTCATTCATCTTTCCGGTTGATTTTGTTATTTCTCATTGTGAGGTTTATTTTGAAGTGCCTATTATCCTTGGGAGACAATTCCTAGCTACGGGAAGAGCCTTAGTAGACATGGAAAAGGGGCAGATGAAATTTCAGTTGAACAATGAGGAAGTGACCTTTAATATTTGTAGGTCCATGAGGCAGAGTGGTGAGCTACAATTGGTATCTGCTATATCCTACAACATGTGTGAGACATCTGAGACACATATAGAAGAACGTCTAGGTGTAGAAGCATTAGTGGCAGTGATAATGAACTTTGATAGCGATTGCATTGAATAGTATGAGTCATTAGTTGCGGATCTTGACCGAGGGGATGTTCGGTTTAAACCGAAGAAATTTGAGCTTGATATGAAGAATCGCGAGACCCCACCCGCGAAACCATGTATAGAGGAGGCTCCAAAGTTAGAACTAAAAGCTCTCCCACCTCATATCAGGTATGAATTCTTAGGAAATGGTGACACTTTGCCGGTAATCATTGCATCAGACCTGGATGACCAACAAGTTCAGAGTTTGGTAAAGGTGCTAAAAAGGTTCAAAAGAGCTATTGGGTGGACTATTCTAGACATTATTAGGATCCCTCCTGGTATTTGCTCTCATAAAATCCAACTCATTCCTGATCATAAGCCGAGTATAGAGCACCAGACACGCTTGAATCCTCCTATGCAAGAGGTTGTGAAGAAAGAAATCATTAAGTGGTTGGATGCCGGAGTAATTTATCCAATCGCTGATAGTAGTTTGGTATGCCCGGTTCAGTGTGTACCTAAGAAAGGGGGAATGACTGTGGTCCCCAACAAAAGAACTGAACTTGTTCTAATGAGACCGATTACTGGATGGAGGGTGTGTATGAATTACCGTAAACTGAACTCATGGAATGAAAAAGACCATTTTCCTATGCCCTTCATTAATCCGATGTTGGATAGGTGGTATTGTTTTCTTGATGGGTATTCGGGGTATAATCAGATTTCTATTGCACCAGAAGATCAAGAGAAAACCACTTTCACTTGTCTATATGGGACCTTTGCATTTAGAAGAATGCCATTTGAGTTGTGCAATGCACCCGCAACATTTCAGAGATGTATGATGTCAATATTTTCTGACATGGTGGAGGATACTATAGAAGTTTTTATGGATGATTTTTCTGTGGTTGGTGATTCATTCGAGCGGTGTTTGACCAATTTATCTGAGGTCCTTAAGATATGTGAAGACTGCAATTTAGTACTAAACTGGGAAAAGTGTCATTTCATGGTGAAAGAGGGTATTGTGTTGGGTCATCACATTTCAGAAAAGGGCATAGCGGTTGATCGAGCTAAAGTTGAGGTAATAGAGAGACTTCCCCCACCGATATCTGTGAAAGGTATGAGATGTTTTCTTGGGCATGCAGATTTTTACCGGAGATTCATCAAAGACTTTTCAAAGATTGCACACCCATTGTTCAAACTGCTGGAGAAAAATTGTAAATTTTGTTTTGATGAATCCTGTCTTAAAGCATTCGGTGAGCTAAAAGAAAAGTTAGTGCCTGCGCCTATCATTATTTCTCCGGATTGGAACAGTCGATTTGAGGTAATGTGCGATGCTAGTGGGGTGGCTCTTTGTGTAGTATTGGGACAGAGAAAAAGCAAAATCCTTCACTCATTTACTATTCTAGTAAACCCCTAAATAAAGCTCAGAAGAACTACACAGTGACTGAGCAAGAACTCCTTGCAATAGTCTTTGCTTTTGAGAAATTTCGCTCCTATTTGCGAGGTACTAGAGTTATAGTGCATACTTACCACTCTGCATTGAGATATTTGATGGCGAAGAAGGATGCGAAACCTAGGCTGATTCATTGGGTATTACTGCTACAAGAATTTTACTTTGATGTGCTGGATAGAAAAGGAACTGAAAATCAAGTTGCTGATCACTTGTCTCATCTAGAGGATGAAGCTATGAGAGAGTTAGGGGATAACACTGACATTGATGATACTTTCCCCGATGAACATGTATTGGCTGCTTTACTAGACTTAATTCCATGGTTCGCAGATTTTGCGAACTATCTGGCCAGTGATATTATTCCATTAGACTTGTCCTTTCATCAAAGGAAAAAGTTCATGTACGATGTGAAGAAGTTCTTTTGGGCTGAACCATACTTGTATAGGAGTTGTGCCGACGGGATTATTCGGCGTTGTGTGCCAGAATGTGAAATGTTGAGTGTGTTGGAGGCATGCCATTCCTCACCCGTTGGTGGATATCACAGTGGTATTCGAACCGCCCATAAGATATTACAATATGGTTACTTCTTCATCAAGATGCTCATGGGTTGGCTAAAGCATGTGACAAATGTCAAACGAGATGGCGGTATTTCAAGAAAGCAAAAGCTCCCTCTCAACCCCATTCTTGTGATTGAGTTATTTGATGTTTGGGGTATTGACTTTATGGGACCTTTTTTGAGTTCTCATGGCATGAAGTACATTCTAGTAGCAGTCGATTATGTATCTAAATGGGTCGAAGCCATAGCCATCGCAAACAATGAAGGAAAGAGAGTCACTGCATTCTTGAAAAATAATATATTCTCTCGTTTTTGCACTCCAAGGGCCATTATTAGTGATGGGGGCTCCCACTTCTGCAACAGATTGTTCAAGGGGTTATTGGAGAAATACGGGGTTTGCCATAATGTGGCCACTCCTTACCACCCTCAAACTAGTTGGCAAGTTGAAGTGTCTAATCAGGAAATAAAACAGATATTGTCCATAACAGTGAATGCTAGTAGAACGGATTAGTCAAGGAGGCCTGATGATGCTCTTTGGGCCTACCGGACAGCATATAAGACTTCTATAGGTATGTGTCCATACCAACTTGTATATGGGAAGGCTTGTAATCTTCTGGTTGAGTTACAGCATAAAGCCATGTGGGCTATGAAGAAGTAAAAAATGGATTGGAGCGAAGCTGCATAGCAACGGTTAAATGGGTTGAATGAACTAGATGAATTTCGCCTAAAAGCCTATGAAAGCTCAGCACTATACAAAGAAAGGATGAAGAAGTACCATGACAACAAAATTGAAAAGAGAGAGTTTATGGTTGTGGATTTGGTGCTGTTATTCAATTCAAGGTTGCGCTTATTTCCGGGCAAGCTCAAGTCCAAATGGACTGGTCCTTACTTGGTTACCTAACTATTCCCTCATGGAGCAGTTGAGTTGGAATCTAAAGAGGGTGTGCGGTTCAAGGTGAATGGACAGCACATAAAAATCAATTTCGGGAATGGTGAATTGGAAAAATGAAGTGATAGAGGCATTCCATCTTGATGAAGTCTGAGTAATCAAGGGTCCCCAGTCGTGCCGCGACATTAAATCATGCGCTTGTTGGGAGGCAACCCAATACGTATCATTTTTTTTGCAATGGTGGCATTTTTCTACTAATGGGTTTTAAATTTGCAGGCACATCACCAGGAAATTCTGCAGAAAATTACTCTGCAGCAGTCACTTATGGAGACATTGACGGACCGTCGCTTCTGCGACGGATCGTCGTATACATCCGTCGTACCAGGTACATTTTTTGGTTATTTTGAAACTAGGGCACATGCGACGGAACAAACGATGGATCGTCACAACTGCGACGGTCCGTCATCGGAGAACCGTCGCATGATTAATGAGGTATATCTGACCCGACCCGGCAGAACCCTTTTTCAAAATCAGAACGTTTACACCCACCAACCCCTTATTTTACCCCATTACTTCATTATTCCTATCATCTCCCCTCTCTTTTCAACTTGCACACACTCTCAACCACCGATCATTGCCCTATCACAATTCTCCTAAGCCCAAAAGCTTTATCTACTAATGGAATATGCTGCTGTGAGTGTCTACCTTGCCACCGAGTACTTTTGCATCTGTTTTTTTTTCATTTCCAAGGTAGGTGTCTCTAATTTATACTCATTTATCTTGCATTTTTGTTACTAGTTAGTATTGAGTTTAGTTCCTCATAGTATTTTGTTTACTTTATACGATTCTGCCGGACCTAGGTTACAAATGTTCAAAATTACCATGTTTACCACCGCAGGCATAGGTGCTTTTGCATTGCTAGTTCCTAGGTAGTTGTGTTGGACACATGTAGGTCCAAAACACTACAAGGTTGATGTGGGTTCATCGGGGTTGCTTAGGGTACCCTTAGTTCTGTCACTGTCATTCAGAATGAGACCCCGATGACGGACCGTCGTAGCAACGACGGACCATCGTAGGGTTCGTTTCACAAGCCCTAGCACCCCTGTCCTAATGGACACATGTGACGTATCTTCGTCCTCGCGACGGTCCGTGCTGCACAACCGTCATACTAGACAGAGACCTTATTTCTAAGGTTCTCTCATTTTTTTCCCAAGTGTTCCCCAACGGACACTTGTGACGGACCGTCATCTTCACGACGGTCCGTCCTGCACAACCGTTCTGGTTGTCAGAGACCCTGCTACAAAGGGTCTCTCATTTTTTTCCTAAGTGTTCCCCCACGGGCACATGTGACGGACCGTCGTCTTCACGACGGTCCATCCTGCACAACCGTTCTAGTTGTCAGAGACCCTGCTACTAAGGAACTCTCATTTTTTTTCTAAGTGTCCTTAAACGGACACATGCAACGGACCGTCGTATAAACTACGGGCCGTCCTGCATGACCGTCATGACGGACTGAGACCCCTCTCCTTAGGGTCTCCATATTTTTTCCCAAATGTCCTACGACAGACATTTACAACGGACCGTCGTAACTGTGACGGTCCGTCCTGCACACACCGTCATGCTTGTCAGAGACTCTCCTTCAGGGTTCTTTATTTATACAGAGTCCAATTAAAACACGACGGACCTCACGACGGTCCATCATAGTCACGACGAGCCGTTGCCAGGCCCGTCGTATGTCACTGTTTCTACAGCAATTACATATTATTTTCACTGTTTTATTTTGTATGGTTTCGCTTGTCTTGTTTTCCACTACTCCTACTAATAGTGATCCTTTGCAGGTATTATCTATTATGGCATCCAAGCAAGACCGAACCTACGCACGCGGGCGATCAAAGTTTGTTGCCCCATCTGCACGCTTGATCATCGGCTCTGATGATGAGCGGGACCCTGAGTATGTTCCCCCAGGCACTTCCACACCTTCCCGTGCTGCACGTGCTCCAAGAGCCACACCCAAAAAGGTGGCGTCCGGCGTGATCGCTTGCCTCCCGATCGATCGATGGCGCCGACCGCACACCCTGCGGGTCGACCACAAATAAAGAAGGAGCATCTGGCTCCTTAGAAGTATCATGGTCCGAGGAAGCTTCTGGCTCTGCTGAGGTTCCTGCAACCGCCACTGCTGCAGCGTCGGCCTCGTTTGATGAGGCCGATGATTCAGATCAGATATCCGGCTGACCACCAGTCCCCACCCCGATCTCGACGATCCAAACCGGTGGTGTGTCGATGGCCAGTTTTAAGTTTACTCCGACGCCAAGTTCCTGACTGATAAAGGAGTGATGACTAGAACACTCACTTTGGAGAGGCGGGTACTTACAGGGAGTCTCCCAACGATGCTTGAGATACACAACCTCTTCACCAGGCATCGCTTGGAGTGGACAGCACATCCGTTGGGACGATACTGCGAGGAAATGGTCTGAGAGTTCTACGCATCCTATGTAGCAACACTCCGATCAGAGATCGATAGGCGGGCTGACCCCACTAAACAGGCCCCACTGGAGCAGGTCCGAGTCAAGGGCGTGCAGGTTGATATATACCTGCCAGCCATCCGCCGGTTTCTATACGGCGAGAGTGTTGATGCTACTTGGACCCCCATCACTGCCGAGTTTGACTACCGCTGGCAGATAGTTAAGGATGACCAGTTCATGCGCGAGCCATCACTGAGAGAGACCACCTAGAGGTGGATGGCCCTGCACCTATCAGTAGATGGAGAGGGTGCCGATTGAATCACTGAGCGGAAAGGGGCCATCAAGAAGGCCAACCTCACGTTCACAGCAAAGCTCTTGTGGCTGCTTGTCCGTCACTGCCTTTCCCTCACTGTTGCTGATAGCATCGTTACTTGGGATCGAGCAGTGTTGATGGCGGTGATGATAGCCGGATTCGAGGTGGACTTCTCATGGCTTCTCCAGGTAGTCATGCACGAGAGGGCATTCAAGGTCGCTACTACCTACCCTTTCCCGTGCATGATCTTGGCCATTTGCAGGTCCGCAAGTGTGCCTATATGGCACGTAGATAAGCAGAAGATCCCGCAGGGCACTGTTGACGTCGGCCTTATCAAAGACGAGGCCAATGAGTTGGCTTCAGGCAGAGGGCCCCGTCAAGAGCTGCCCCCACTTGCTGATGATCTTGCGGATACGGTAGCCAAGGCCCGCACCGCTACACAGGCGTCCACTGACACTACCCCGGTCAAGTCTATCCCAGGTAGTAGCACAGCCCGGAGCTCCTCTCGCACAGCCCCTCTATCGCCACTGGTCCCGCTTGCTAGGGTCCAAAAACTAGTGGCACAAATGGCCACTCTTCTGCATCATATCCACCCATGGATGCAGAAGTCCATCACTGAGTCTGAAGAGCGTCTAGAGAGGAAAATGTAGTTTACAGAGCGGAAGAATGCAGAGGTTAACCAGCACCTAGACGCCTTTGAGTTGAGAGTGTTAGCCCGACCAGCCCCTCCGGTGGATGTGTCGACTCTTCAGGCTGCAGTCAACAATCTTTATGTAGACATCGACACGATCCTAGAGGCGAGGGTGCCGGAGTCTGTCGAGCCTGCTGAGGACACTATATTGGCGGCCCTTTTTGCTACTTTGGAAATTCCACCACCTCCCCCTCGAGAGAGTGCTAATAGGCGTAGGGGTCGAGTAGAGGATAAGGCGCGAGCAAGGAAGAAGGAGCGCCGAGAGATGGATGCTGCGAGGAGAGCCTCACCTGCTGAGGAGGAGGCACACAAGATCAGAGCATCACAGTTAGCGGCTAAGGCGTCTAGCTCCCGCATTGTAGAGATAAAAGGATACCCTACTGATGGTGCAGTAGTTTCTGAGGACACCACTGAGGGTGTCCAGATTGCAGAGGACGTGTGTTTCGGGGAACCGGACCCACAAGCTTGCTGATCGACGGCGCTTTGCCCCACAGAATTGCTTCACCTACCACTCTAAAATCTATATTTTTTTTATTAATTGAAGACAATTGCATGCTTTTTTGTTGGGGGTGGGGTAAATGGAAAGTTAGTGTTAGGGTGAAGTCTGAGTAGCCGAACTCACTATCCTCTTTTGGGGTTTTCTTGCCTGTGTCCTTTTTCCCCAAAAGACTAATTACTTTTTCTGTTGAACCGGCATGTTTATACCTTTTGTACATAGTTTAACTCTGAAGCATGATGGCTAAAATGATATCCTGATAAAACTAGAAAATGTTGCATGACTAGGCATAATAATTGATAATTGTGAGGCTCTAAGAATGAAATAGAGTTACACCATTGCATTACCCTAAGTCTTCAATTCGAACTAGGTGTCTGATAATCTGGCATAGTGATGAGATGTCAAGTGAGTGTGAGGAAATCTGAATAGTCCACTATTGGTACTGAGCTAGAACTTGCCTTGTTAGTCCTGCTAAAAGTAAGTTGTAACAGACAATTAGGAAAGGATCATAGGCCCTTATTGAAGATAGCCCATTTCTAGCCTAAATAAAAGAAACCAAATGAAAGTTATCCTTCTTTGATCCAAATAATCTGAGCTTAAAATTAGACCTTTCTTTTTCACCCCAACTGATCTTTTCTGGGAACAATATGTTGGCCCTGGTCCCTCCTTAGACATGTGCACCCCATCTTATGCCAAAAGCATAAGTTGAGGCTGGCTAATGCATAAACAACCTTCGTTATGGCCCTGACCCAACTTTGGGTATTGTGTACCTTGACTCATGGCAAAGCCATGAGTTGAGGGTTGCAACTATGAGGAATGCTCTGGAAAGTGGGGTTGAAAGAACAAAGAGAGAGAAAGAACAAAAGTAAAGTGACTCAAGAATTAGATGAAAAGAAAAGTAAAGAAAAAGAAAAATACACAAGAAATACAAGCAAGAAAAGAAGAGACTCACTTACACAAATGAAGAAAGAAGAGAAAATAGCAAGGTGAAATAATATGAGAAACTGGGCAAGATAAAATGAGAGAATGTAGAAGGTTTAGCCGATATGTCAAGGAGGGCAAAAAGTCACTAATGTATACAAAAATATAGCTTACCTGACCCTGATCCTATGTTACTAGCTAAAAAAGTCCTATCGTGATCCTAAGGGTTTTATAGCGAACTTACGGCAGTGAAAATAAGGGCAAGTTTATGGCAAAAAGGTATGAATGAGTGTGACTTTGTTCTGAGAGTGAGTGTTGAAAAGTAATCCTTATACTCAAACTGAAATCATTGCGTGAAAAAGGAGGATTTTGTTTTAAAGTTAGGACATTATTTGCAATACCAGAATTGTTAGTACCTCGGTGAGAAAATTAAGAGGATAGGTGTTAATGTGTGGTGAGTCTGTGTCATGTTCTGATCCCACAAAAATCAAGCCTAATAGTGATAGCATGCATAGATTTGATGAGATTAATCGGGATTTATAGCCAAATGATTGCAAAGGATAAAACATGGATACTATTGTACAAAGATTGTGTAGTGAGTCATAGCGCGTCGCTTGAGGACAAACAACGAATTTACGTTGAGGGTGTTGATATACCGTGGTTTCACGGTATTATTAATACTTTTCCCTTAAGTTTAGTGTGTCCAGAAGCCTTTTTGTGCTAATTTTTATATAAGTTTCTCTCTGTTTGGCAGGAAATCTGTCCAAAGCTGAATGCGGAGATTTTGAGCGAAGAAATGCAGAAGAGACCACCTACAGAGCTTATAACGGTCCGTCGTGCTTGTGAGGGTCCGTAGGTGGCAGCGTAGTGCAGCTGCTGAAGGAAGATGGGGAAGTCTTACCAAGTGTGGGATAACGAAGCTTGTGACGGTCCGTCGTGGCTATGACGGTCCATCCTGCATGTTCGTCGTGAAGTTCAAAGAAGTGATCCCAGTACCCAGATTCCAAGAGTTGAAGTTTTTGAGAACGAAGACCCTCGACGGACCGTTGTGCCAATGACAGTCCGTCATACTTGCCGTCGAGGGGAATGAAGAGAGCAGCAGAAGAAATTGCACAAGTATGGGACGATGGAGTCCATGACGGTCCGTCGTGACCACGACGGTCCGTCGCGAGGTCCGTCGACCCAGCCGCGTTTTGGCAGATTTCCAGCAATTAGAATCCTTGTTTAATTAGGTTTTTATTTTTTATAAATACTTTAAAAAACCTCGTTTTTGAGGTTAGACTCCGTATTGTTAGGCTCCATATTACTAGACTTTTACATTGTTGGATTGTTGGAATTTTTGATTGTTGATTAGTGTTAGATTTTGAGATTCTTACAAGTGATATTTGGTGATTAATTAAGCAAATTTTCGGACTTTATTCTTTCTCATTGAAGTAAGTACATGAATTCTTATTTAATATTTATGAATATTGTGTTTATGGCTATGAGTAACTAAACTCCATAAATAGCGTTGTGGGAACCATAGGAAAATAATGAGATAAACCCTAACTAAAATAACAATTCTAGAATAGTGTCTTGCATGTATTAATAATTCTTTCATTTAGAAGTCTTTTTAACGGATGGCCAACTTTAGAACTCACCTTAATTCTACTTGCCGGACCAAGGAGGTAGATAATAGGAAAAGAATTATTAACATAGATTTAGTGTATACTATCTAAAAGGCTAGTATTGATTGTTACGAGGTAATAACTTAGTCAAATATCGAATACGATGCTTAATATGAGGTAAGGATAAGGGTTAGGATAGCAACACACGTATCCAGACGAAGGTGCCGAGTGAGATTTTCTAGATGCCGGACCAAGGATTTAGAATTACATAACTTATCACTTTGCATGCAAGATACTAGGAAAGAATTGTTTTAGTTAGAGTTATCAAGTTATGAACCTGTGGGGAACACGTAAACCCTAGTTACTTTGATTAATTGATTAAAACCCAACATTAAAAGCTGTCAACTGTCTCTTTCAAGTTTGTTATTTATTTTCACTTATTTAGAGATAGAAACCCCCCTTTTTATGTTTTTACTCTCCAAGAAAGTCATTGACCAAACAATAGTAATAATAGGTTGAAGTTAAGTCTAGACTATTTTCCTCGTGTGAACGATCCCAACCTCACTAGTTGGGTTATTTACTTGACACGACCGCTTTACTTCTTATTTGAGAAGTACGTTTGAGCGTATCAGAGAGGAAGAACCGAACAATCATGAACTTTGTGTGAATCCCATCACAAAACAGCCATGTTCCAAAAGCTTTTTGTCCTGAAGCAGTTTGCTGGAGGATTTATGTGTTGAATCGAAGTCCTTTTCATGCTATTAAGAATATGAAACCATAAGAAGCTTGGAGTGGACAATAGCCAGATTTTCAACACTTAAGAATGTTTTGCGGAATTGCATTTGCTAATCTTCCGGATCAGAAAAGGACAAAGCTTGATGGAAAAGCTAATAATTGTGTTTTCATGGGTGCTAGGAAGGATTCAAAATCTTACAAACTGTTCAATTGTATCAGTAATATTGTGATTATCAATCATGGTGTGCTGTTTTATGAAGGTAATTTCTTGTTGTGGTAAGAAAATCCAAACAACCAACAACTTCCTTTGGATCTTGTAGAGGGAGATAAGGCGCAAGAGAAACCAGTAGCCGATGAATGTGCTTCTACATTGGTACATCAAGAAGGAACCAGCATCCGACCTCAACAAAATGAAAGAAGGAAAACATGTATGACAGATTATGAGGTGAGTTGAAATGTTTAATATGAAATTATAGATTCATCTACATATATGGCTTTATATCATGGTTGTGATCCCGTAAGATTTGAGGATGCCTATAAATATGTAAAGTGGAATAAATCAATGGATGATTAGATTGCCACATTTAAAAAGAAGAATACTAGGGAGCTTACGAATATTACAAAAGGCCAAAGATCCATTGGAGTGAAATGATTCTGGTGAAGATTATAAGTACAAGGAGCGCTTGGTGGTGAAAGGATACAAGCAAGAGTATGATGTGGATTAGAAGGATGTCTTTTCCCCGATAGTCAGACTTGATACCATCTGATAGGTCTTTACATTGGCAACACAAAACAACTGGTTGATTTATCAACTTGATGTAAAATTATCCTTTCTGCACAGAGAGCTGCAAGAGCAGGCATATGTTGATCAACAACTTGGTTATGTGATTCTTGAAATTGACCATAAGGTTTATAGATTAAAAAAGGCTTTATATGGGCTAAAAGAGCTCCCCGAGCTTTGTATAGCCACACTTATGAATATTTTAATATAGGAAATTTTAGAAAATGTTCATACGAGCATACAGATTATACAAAACTTGAGGATGGGAAACTTGTGATTGTATGCTTATATGTAGACAACTTAATTTGTGCTGGGAGTGATCCTATATTTAATAAAAAATTTAAGCTATCCATGATACTAAGTTTGATATGTCTGATCTTAGCTTGATGCATTAATTTCTATCCGTTGAAGAAAAGAAATCAAGTAGTGAAATTTTTATTTCACAGAAAAATATGTACAAGAAACATTTTAGAGGTTTGGAATGCAGATAATTCTGTCACAACACCAACATCGTTTGGACTTAAGTTGGAAAAAACTCTTATAGGAAAGAAGATTGACAACACTCTTTTAAAATAACTCGTGGGATATCTGAGTAATCTAATAGTCACCAGGCCTGACATAATGTTATTTTTTAGTCTTGTTAACAGGTACATGGAGCACCCAAATGAGATTCATCTGTTGGCCACTAAAAGAATTTTTAGGAATTTGCAAGGTACCATTGACTATGCTATTCTATAAAAAAAGGAGGCAAGTCAGAGTTAATCAGCTTTACAGATAGTGATTTTGCTGGAGATAATGAAGACATGAAAAACACTTCAGTTTATGTGTTTATGCTTGGATCTTGAGTTGTTTCTTGGTTCTCCAAGTAGAAACCAATTGCTACATTGTCCATGATAGAAACATCATTTGTAGCTGCAACTGTGTGTGATACCCACGAAATTTGGTTGAATAATATATCGGCTGAGCTTCATGTTCGACAGCAATAAAAAATTATTATTTACTTTGATAATGGCTCAAGGATTAAGCTTACAAAGAATTTAGTGTTTCATGAACGAGGCAAACACATAGATGTTAACTTTCACTTCGTGAGAGATATCACAAAGAAGAAAGTTACTAATGTTGTCTACTATAGAATGTAAGACCAAGCTGCTGATATCATCACTAAGTCCCTCAAGGTGGCAACGTTCAGAAATTTAAGGAAGGTACTTCGAGTTTGAACTTTAGGGGAAAGCTATGGTGAATAATGTTATTAAGCTGAAGTCATAGACTTACAATTTTAAGGAAGCGTTAGTTAGATATTTTAATTAAGTAAGTAAGTTTCTTTTTTCCTAGATTTAAGTGTATATGTTTTCTATTTTCAAGTTACTGGAAACGTGTGAATTAGTAGGTCAGTTTTTAGTTTCTTTTATGACTTAGTGGTTGAGATAATGTAGGATATGTATTGCCATTATAAAGGGTTTTCGTTGTTTCTATTTAGTGACAAGTTCACGACCTCCCAAACTCTTCTGCGTTTATTTTGATTTCTTTCCAGTTTTCTAATAGAAACAGCTGCCCAAGTCACTACTCAAGAAGAAGAAGACCACTTATTTGTGGCAGCTTACTTTTCAACCAAAAAAATCTGATTTTTGGATGATTGGTAGTTGTTGTAAAAACCATATGACATATGAAAGAAATCATTTTAAAGAGTTCATTTGTATGGAAAATAAGAGAGTTAGAATCCTAACTGGTGATTGTATTCCTTTAAATGGAAAATGGTTTGTTTCATTTATAACAAATTTATGTACAAAAATAATTTTAAATGTTCTTTATGTGCCTGATATCGATAAAATGTTATTTTGTATTAGTCAGTTAATATAAAAAGGATTTAAATTATTAATTGGAGACAAATATTACCAAATCTTTTATTCTACTTAGCAAGAGATTTTACAAGTTTAAATGAGAGGTAAGAGATTATCATCTAATCCAACAAAAGATGTACAGATTCCTTGCAAGACAAAGGATGAATTAGCAGATTTTTTCACAAGGTCAATTTAAGATGAGACTACAATTTACAATAGTTGATGCAGGAAGAAGTGTTGATAGTATGTATCAGGATATTGCTGAAATAAAGAGTTAGCTATTTTAGGCTTTCTAAATTATATGAACATAAATATTTGTATGTTTGAAAACTTGTTGGGGGATAAATGTATTCATACCCATTACAATATGAGCAGAATTATTCATCGGACGCATTCCACCACTCTCAAACTTTTTCAACTATACCTAACAATATTTTACAGTCAACATCTGGGACGATGTTTAATGTACAATACCCATGTTTGTTCCACTAATGCATCTGTAAGTTTTTGTTATTTGAGTTTTCCTGATAATTTAGTAGCATATTTTTTTATAGTTAAAAATTATATCTATAAATGAAAGTCTTTGGATTATACATATAATAATTCCCTTTGACAATTCTGCAGTATTTTTCTCTTTCGATGTCATTCTCTATTATTTTCTCAATGTCTCTATCAAAAACAAACAAATATAATGAAGTCATTCGACATGCATCTTTTCATGATGCTGATACATATACTTAGGATTATCAAGAGGCACATCGTTAATATCCTTTCCATTCGTATATAGATTTTGGTGTGGCCTCCTTGCTTCTAGGAGAATCCATTTCCTTTCAGTTTAGTAGTTTACGAAGTGTCTTGGGTATTTCCCCAACACTTATCGTAACTTGTTAGAGTCTTCATACACAGATGGTATCGTATGTTTTTCATTTTTTTCTCGTGATGTTTTGTCATTGTATAACTCATGTTAAGTATATTGAGAAGACTATATTTTAAGAGTTCTATAGAATGTCTAAGTGTTCACCCATTTTAAGTTTCCGCGTATGGTTTAGTGTCATGTATGTCATGTAGTCAGGAAAATGGTTTGCTCGTGGATCACAAATGGTTCTTAGTGCTAGTTACACCCATGGTGTATACTCGGGCATGACATCAGGCGAGCGTTTTAATGTGTTTGTGAAGGTTAAGACCTTCATAATATGAAAATCTTATAGCCAATTTCTTTTTGTTGCAAATTTACAATCACTTTTCCATTATTTTCTTGAATGTTCACTAGTTTCTTCATGAATAAGAATATTTATGCATGTATAGAACCAGAGGAGGACCCACTTGGCGCTATCCTAGTGCTCAAGCATCCATTAAAATCTTAGCAAACTGTATATACTCATGTAAAAATTTAGAAAATATGGTATAAAATAAAAGGCGATCACCGAATGAAAAATGGTTTAGTGGGTGTGGTGGTTATATGTTATTGTTGAAGGTTATTTATGTCTTATATGCCAAAGTTTAATTCCCCGCAGCGGCAATAATTTTATTTTAAAATCCAACTCTTTTTTTTTCTATCTTTTCTTTTTCTCCTTTTCACTAACGATCCTTTTTCTAATATTTCTTTAAAAAAATTACTTTTTCAAGATAATTTTGATTTTAATTTTTCTTCATATTAATATTATTATATTTGTAGCATATTTGATATAATTGTCTTTCATAGGATAATTGTTCAATTTTTACATCTATATTTTATGATTTATAGCTTAAAAAGTAACCTTAATTTTTATAATCTTGAATCAGTCAAGACTCATGTCTATTGTGAAACCTCAGTCTACCAAAAATATAAACACTCATGATCTTCCATATTTTTTAACTCTTTCTTTCTCATCAGTTTGATTAGGAAAAAAACACTTTATTTTAGCGCATTAATTTAAATTCTCTAATTTAAAAGCAAAAAAATATCCTCCTCACTTGTTTGCCAGTTTGGTAATTACAATTGTATGTGAAGTTAATATTGTTTCTCCTCCTTTTTTATCAAACTATCAAAAGATTCCTATTGTCTATTTCATTGAATTGAAAAGAAAATAAGGCCGATTTTGAAGAATTTGAGCCTGCAATTACTTTATTATGTTCATAGAAGTTTATGCTAAAAAATACTGAGCAACCATAGCTGTAAAATCATGGATCCATCACGGTCGTGGAAGATCTCTTTTTCATCAATATTTGCATGCATTATTTTGTGTATTTTATTTTGTGGATGGAACCCATCATTACTTGAAGGAAGTGATATTTTCAAATTTATCAATGTTTCAACATACATTGATGGTTTTATTTGTACAAAAAATGGACAACTAATAGGAAAAAAAAAGACATATCATTCTAAACAAAATTCCTTCATTAAATAGGATGAGTTGCGACAATTTCAGTTAAGCAACAAAAGTGAAGTCACGAATATCTATTTTATTTCTTGTTTATGTAAATTTTGTATAATTGTTATTATCTAATATTTTCCTTATCATGAGTTACGTAGTTTTTGTGTATGTCATATCAGTTCATAAGGTTGTTTCATCGGCCTCGCTGGTTCCATGATTGTGGTGTCCATTATTTTTTGTTTATTTTATGTAGATTCTCTCTTTGAGATTGAAGATTTCCGTTCTCTTTTCTCAGATTCCATTTCCCCAACCTCAACCTTAAAATTTAATATGAAAATATTGCTATAAATAATGTAATTTTCATAGATCCCTAAAATGAGGATAAATGTTACTATTATGTAGATAAGGTTATAGTAAAGTTCAATCTATGAAAACAATTAGTTGTAGAAATAATTACAACAAGAGTACAATATAAAACAGAATATGTATATATATATATATACATATATATATATGTGTGTGTGTGAGAGAGAGAGAGAGAGAGTGTGTGTGTGTGTGCGCGTGTGCTTGCACGCGCGCGTGTGTGTGCATTGGGAGAGATAGAGAGAGAGAGAGAGAGGAAATAAGTCAAAAAACACCAACATCAACTACTATTAAATGTATAACACTATGGAAGTTTCATGACCTATACTTTGCATTTGGGGGACCTTGGGGAGTCGTTACTGGACGTTTGGACACTTTATACTATATTTTCCCTTTTTAAAAGATGTGACATTGACTTCTTAAAAAGACTCAATTAAGTAAGGGGTATTTTAGAGTAATTTAGAGGATGAGTATAGATGGGTTTTAGATTAAGTTTAAGAAATTTTCACTCACTCAAATCAAATTTTCATATCAAAACCCAAAAGCTCTCGCCTCTATCTACTCTCTCACTCAACGCAACTTCCATTGAAGGATCAAGGAAACATGGAGAAGAAGACCAAGTTCTCAATTTTCATCTCAAATTTTGTGAACAAAACTTCATGAAATTATGGATTCTTCACTCTTGATATTTCTTTCTCCAAGAGGTCCTTTCAAAAATGATTTTTAATCACCCAACTCCAATGAGTTTCTTCTTCTAATAGGTTTTCTTCTAAACTTGAAATTGATGATTGATTATAACTAATTGTGAGTACTCATGGCTAATTAATATAGTTGGGTTATTGATGTTGATTGTTGGAATTTCGTGTGGATCATGTCCCTTTCTCCTATTTCCCCAAATCCTAGATCGTGCTTATGAATTAATGAGAATTGAAGAATATGTTGATTGTTAGGCTTGTTTTTTCTATGATAATTCACTCATGGACCGCCTAGGGTAATGTATTGTTGGGATTGGATAAATTTCATGAGTAATTCATGATGAACCCTATTCCTTTAACCCTAGGTTATGAATTGATGTTGAGTTGGTTAGTTATGATATAATTTACTAAGTTCTTGTATAGATTACTACTGTATGATGTTATTAAGCCTATTGCTGGGTGAATATGGTTGGTTCATAGTAAGACCATCGAAGGAGGCTTATGAAGGTTAATTGATTAGACTTTATGATCTTGAATCCTTTACTTCAATTATGATGTCTAGTATATAATGATGATGTTCAATTGAAGTGTTGATTGTGATTAGATTATATAGGTGATGGTATGATGAATGTAATTAAAATGTCTTGAATATTTGGATTGTTAGATTATGATTAAGATGTATCGATATAAGGTTGGTTATGAACCACCTATGTGCCTTACTATGACAAGATGATGATAATGTGTTAATCTCATAAATGCAGGGTTGCCATGAAAGGTTTTTCTAATTCAATTCTGAATGATCTAATGATGATTATACACAAGGAGTAAGTCCTATATGACCTATACCAAGAAATTATGATTAATAATTGCTTAAAGAAATTTTAGAAAGGGACTCTTTCTTAGCACCGAGTGAAATAGAAGTGAGAAGTATCCCTTTTCATGTAGGGAAGGTTGGTTCACTATTGTACTCATGAGATTGGAGAATATAATTCAATGTACATAAAGAGGGTGCCAAGCATATCTACTAGCTCTTGAACCATGTTGCCCCCATAGGAATACTTGCTAGTGGATCCACCTATAATGCTATGTTCATGTTTTGGTACTACCTTGGGAAGTAGTCCACCTTCTTTCAGTGTAGGGTTTTATGACACAAGATTACGCATTTAGAACTTGTGGATATGTCGGTTAAGGCAAGTGTCCAGAAATTAAAATGAAGTAATAAAGTGAACTATAACTAAGATGACTTAAGGGGTTTGACTTTGTCTAGGTAGGTGTATGAGACTTTACCTATACATTGCACTAACTGGCCTTGAGGGAAGTCCTAAGAGGATTTTTTAATATTCCTATTAAATGAATGATATGTATATGTTGACTTTACATATTGATAATACTATATGATGGTAGTTTCATTTATGAGCATGCCATTGGTCTATATTACAATGTATGTTGATTATTACTCTTAATGTTATGTTATATCATTCTAGACAATGCTTATGGTCCTTTGTTGGGTTTACTTGGTTGAATAAGGTTATGGGGATTTACTTGGTCATAGTACTTGTTGAATTGATGTTGGGTTATGAGTAATGGTTTTGTATATGCTATAATATTATAAACATTGTCATATCCGGGTTTACCCCCTAGATGCAACCAGCGTCGTTGTCCTCTTTTTTGATTAAGACTAGAGTCTTAGTTTACATCATTACATTCATTGGTTAGCGGAAAATTTAAAAATTTTCATTACTTCTACTTGGAGATTTACATAGACCTCTACATACACCTAACATATATAAATCGAGTATACATAGACCCTTTGTATAGGAAGGTTACATAGCCTTCTACTTTTATTGTACACACACACACTCACACACACACACACACACACATATATATAAATATATATATATATATATATAATATAGAACATAGTCTTCAAAGATTGTCTCATCTCATAACCATCTAAAACAATTAGCAATATATATATATTTATATATATATATATATATATATATATATATATATATATATATATATATATATATATAAGATAGAACATAGTCTTCAAAGATTGTCTCATCTCATAACCATCTAAAACAATTAGCAATTTGAGCATAGCCCATACATCAATGTAATGAGAGCAACATATAGGCTTTATACAATCCGTACTCAAATGAAAAGAGATAGGATATAGGAGTCTTAGAACTAAACAACAACAACATAAGGTAGATATTGTCATCACCCTCGGACAATGAGGACCTACTCTACTTTCATGATCAAAGGATCCAAGCCTTCTTAAAGTCGCCTTCCAAAACTCTTCAGCGATCGGAACCTAAAATGTTGGGAAAAAGGAAGAAATGGGGTTTGTACGCCACTTATACTAAGTATGAGACCATATGCACACCTTTTTTAAAAATATGCTAAGGAAAAGTACAATTCATAAAGTGTGAATTTTTTATTTAAAATTCCTTATGCACATTCAACATGACTATGAAAACTATTCTTGCATATTCAATAATGCATATGCATGTGCATCATTATACTACAACATCAAGTCTATTCATGTCAACCATTCATATCATATAAGTAGATACATACTCAAGTAACTCTATCATCAAGTCATGTTAACAATAAACATGAATATTAGTACATTTCATTATAAACAAAATAAGAAAATTACCTATGGACCCGTACCAATTTAACAAGTACAAGGACAAAGCAAAGCCCCATAACCTTACTTAATCAAGTTACCCAACAAGAACCATGAGTGACACCCTACTTCAAATAACATGACATTTAGATAAACATTTCATCTTACTTTAATAATATAAGCCAACACATATTCATATGTAAACTAACATATAGTATCAACAATGTGCAAGTTCATCATACATGTATCATATATCATTGTATGCATAATTATACATAATAAAATCCTCCTAAGACTCCCCTCAAGTCTAACAAGTAATGCTTAAGTGGAGTCCCATACCCCTAGCTAAACTAAGCTAGACCCCTTAGGTTGTCCTAGTTAGAGTTCAATCCTTCAATTCATTTTACCTTTTGGGAACATATTGACCTAACAAACACAGACCACATGATCTAGTGTTGAATCCAGTGTCACAAAACCCTACACCGAAGGAAGGGGGACTACTTGCCAAGGTAGTACAAAAACATAAAACATAGCAACTACGTGGATCCACTAGATAGTATTCCTATGGGTGAAACATAGTTCAAGAACTAGGAGATATAGTTGGGACCCTCTAAATGCTACATGCATTGTAGTCTCCAATATTAAGAGTACTTTAGTGCTCCTGCCTTCCCTATGTGGGAAGGGACACTCCTCACTCTAGTTCACTTGGTGCTAAGCTTGAGTCCCTTTTTGAAGTGTCTTTAAGCATTTATTTATAGATCATAGTTTAGTTTGGGTCATAGGGTCTAAAATTGTTATAATATCATCATCATAATAGATCAATAATAATTTCATGAGTATATGTCCTTTTATTAAATTTCATATAGGTGAGGTTAGCACATTAGCATTATATATCATGATAAGACATATTGGTTTTCATCATCATCCTTATGACATATACACTTTAATCAAACTTACAACATATTCAGGACATATCAATTCAACATCATCCCACCTATCAATCCTAATACAAGGCATACTCCAATACAACATCATGACTTAATCACAATTAACCACAATTTGAAGTAAAGGATAGAGATTATAAAACTTACAAAGTCTCTTTCATAGTTTATCATCAAGGTCTTACCAAGAACCCTCATTCAATAAAATTTTGGGTATAAATCATCATAAATAATTAATCAACATGATAACAAGACAACATAAACACTATGTCACAATTCAATACTAGATCATAGCTTAAGACAAGATACTCAGGTAAATTCCCTCCTAACATAAATGATCTTTTAAGGACTAGCATGAAAGGATAAAATAAAATTAAATTTTTTAATGATTATTGTAACAATATCATCGAATGGTAATTCAATCAATGACCAAGTTAATTGAACCAAACACAACCTAATTTATATCAAAATAAAACATAGGGGTTGGGGTTGAGGGTTATCTTCTATAAACTAGACCAAACCATCAAGATATGTAAATATTTGGTCAGAATAAATTTTAATCAATTCATATTATCTAACAGAAAACATAAACAACCCAATTCACAACATAATTTTAATGATTGAGAAAGACCCACATAAAAACTCAACTTTTTAAAATATATTGAAGGAACCCTTTGAGGAAAGTGGTCTCAAAGGTGAATTAGATCACATACCTCAATGTTTGATGAAGATTTTATGGTGAATTAGTTCCTTTTCAGACCCCAAATCCCTCCCCTAGCTAGTCTTCCATGGTGCCCTCCAATATAGAGAGAGAATAGAGAAGGAAGAGAGTTTGTTTTGAGAGATATAATTAGATTAAGGGGGTTGGGGTCTTTATATGGGGAGTTAAATTAGTTAATTAGGCTTCCATAAATCCCTAAATAACCACCACACAACTTTATTAATGATCTAGGACTGAACTTAAAACGTGGAGGAAAATGGACCCTCACAGACGAGAGCCCGTTTGACCGTCCGCCTGTGAGTCGACAATCACTGTGTCTTTTCGTGTTGCACATCCGTCATTCTTGTCAAATACTTTGCAGGTGAGGGACTCCAATAGAATGTGTAAGTTTTGGTAAAAATTTGGCATCGATGCCCCGTAAATCAACACACGCCCCGTCGATTGCACTCTCGTGGGTGCACACTGCCCAGGCAGTGTTGACACCAACGTGCAAGGGTCCTCTAGAAGGGCCCTTGGTTGGTCCTTGGGGAGTCGTACCTGAATGTTTCAACAATTAATTAACTTGAAAAAACATGTTATCTATCCTTCCACCAATTTTTATGGATTTCTGACTAATAAAAGCTCGTAAAATAGGCTTAGATAAGCTAGTACCTCCTAGAACTAGTTTCCAAACGTCATGGACGTTCTTGGATATTTTTGTTTCCAAACTTCCTAAATGACTTATAAACATTAAAGTAGGCCTACAAAGAGTGTCTATACTTCATGACCCTTATATTAGGCTTTTCGACAAGTCTTGGATTTTCAAACGGTTGCATTATCCCTCCCTTAGGAACATTCTTCCCCGAATGACACTAAAATACTTTAGAAGGAAGGAATTGCTCAAAACTAGCAGTCCAAACAACAACAATACATTAAAACATCAATCATATCACTTACACAAGGCAATTCAAAACTTCAATTACCACACATAAGGCCCAACATTACATTATGAGGAATATCCTTCTCACAACAACAACACGATCTCAACATACTTTACATGGATCAATTATGCCGAAGTTTAACTTATCAACATGCTACTTATAATTTCATAAAGACCCATCATATCAAAATGCACAAGATAACTCATACAAGCCAAAGGGAAAAATTTCAAGTTCAAATGTACTATTTCCATGTAATTCTTTATAAGGCTATTCAAAAATGCACATTTTGCAAGACTTCTCCAAAATTAAAGAAACTTAAATTTTTTAGTTATTATTTTCATTATTAGTAAGAACTACTAACCTTAGTTATAAAATAGATGAGGGTAACGGGAATTCATGTCAGCTTCGGCCTCCCATGATGCCCCCTCAACTTGGTGATTCTTCTATAACACCTTTACGAAATACATCTCTTTATTCCTTAACTTCTTGACTTGCGTATCAATAATTTGAACCGAAACTTCCTCATAAGAGAGGTTATCCTTCACAACAAGACCCTCAATAAGAAGAATAGACTCAAATTAACAAGCGAAGGCTCACCCACTTTAAACCATCTAATCCTAGAGTTATCTTCTGTCTGATACATAGACTTGATGGAAATGAAGTGAGAGGAAATGGTTAACGTAACCAAAACCACCCATATATAGTCAAATTGCCTTTGAATCTGAGGTAAACCCCCTACAAAATCCATATTTATGTCTTCCCACTTCCAAGCAGGAACATGGATTTCCTGTAATTAGACACCTGGTTTTTGATGTTCGGCTTTTTGTTGTTGGCAATCTGGACACTCAACAGCGAATTTTGCTATGTCCTTCTTCATACGTTCCCACAAACATATTTACCTAAGGTCATGGTACATTTTTGTCAAAATCGGATGAATGGAGTAGCAGGACCCAAGCGCTTCCTCAAGGATCCAGTTCCTCAACTCATCTACCTTGGGAACACACATTCTTCCTTGGCACCTTATAATACCATCCCCCAGGGAGAATGCCTTATTAAGCTTGCCAAGGACCAATTCCTTCAACACTATCAATGATTTATCAAGGTGTTCTTTGGAATTCTCCTCAATTACCAATGATGCATCGGAGTTATTATGAACCATGAAACCACCATTCGGACAATTATCCAACCTCACACCCAACCTATCCAACCTGTGAACATCTTTCACTAAGTCTTTCTTGGCTTCATCTACGTGAGACACACTACCCATGTTCATAAAACTTAGAGCATCCACAACCACATTGGACTTTCCAGAGTGATAAAGGACACTCATGTCGTAATATTTCAACAATTCTAACTGCCTTCTTTGTTGAAGATTCAATTGTCACGACTTGGATTCTTGAATCCGGATCGCAATCGGCATCATTGAACTCTCAGAGGTCGCAGACAAGCCTCATCTTGAATTCATCACATTCATATTGTTATTTTTTGCAGAAAAGATAAAACTTTTAAACGTATGAAGTATACATAGACTTCATATAGTTATTTCATGAATTCATCATATAGTAATCTAAACATAAATGTAACAACTATATATTCATAAGAATAAATTTGAAATAGAATAAGAATATTTCATAAATATGTTTTCCAAACACGACCTTTTACAAAAGCTTCAAATGAAACTATGAAAGAAACGCTAGGGACAACAAACTTGGACTACACTAAAACTGTAGCATCCTCAAAATTAAGAGGACCTACCAAATGGTCTGGACAAACGCTGATGTCCTAACCATTGCAAGAGTCGTCAATTTGTTTCTTAACCTGCATTTATAAAATAGTAAATAGTAGGGGTTAGTACACCACTTCTACTAAGAATGGGTTTATGCACACATACACATAAGGCTATGCACGATCAAAGAAAGCTCTTCCTAAACGACATGCTATTTCTGGAAAGTCTAGTCACTAGACTTTCTTAATTCGTTGGTTATGAATTGTGGTATGAATATGATGTATTTTAATGCATTCGAAGCACTCAACTCATTTTCTATATGATTACAATATATTAGTATCATCAACATAACTTTAGAACGAATGGGGCGAAGATTAAAAATTTTGATCCTCTTAGATCGAGAGCTCCTCTTTGTATACTTAGATTATTTTTAACTTTTTTTCTTCTTGTTTTTGTGTAGTTCAATTAATCCTTTGGTCCTATTTTTTACTTACAAGTGCAATGATTCATTGTAGTCCCATACATACAATGAATCAAGTAAATAATTCAAGAGATTAAGGAAATTACTTCACTACAATTTGGGGCATGAATATATTCATAAGTTAGTTTACTTATTGAATATACTCATTCTTTAGTTGATTGCAAGATGTGCATAGTTCTTGGGGAATATCACTAAAGCTTATGATCTTGCTTACTTTGGGCATGAATTCTTTATAAGTGAATCTTTATTGGCTAAAAACATTAGTTAATTATTTTGGATAAGCATATTTGAATTCATTATTGTCTTTGATATTTTCCTAATAGAGGAATCTATTATAAGCCAATTTTATTTTGCTTTGTTCATTTTCATGACATGAAGATTCGAATCATTCATTACACTATATATTCATTACATTTAATAAGCCATTCTCTATTGATCATTCCATTGATTTCATTACTTTAATGTTAGGAAAGTTATAGGTTATTTATTTAATGTTTTCATGTTATATATAAATTATATATTTCATATCTACTAGACCTTGGAATTTTGAATGTAGCATTAAGACATCTCAAGTGAAGGCCCAACATATGGGACCTCAACCCAAGGTCCTTCCTTAGCAAATATATATTCTACTTCATTGTATACTGATATAAACACTAGCTATACCTAGGATGAATTTTAAGTTTCTCATTGGGATCATGAAGTGCTATGACCAAGAATGACCTAATACGTCGTCTGACCGTGTATGTTGTTCAAGGGCGATGATGGCATGCCATGCCTGACATCGTTCTACCGTGTGTGCTTCCCAAAAGCGATGATTGTATGTAACGCCCAACGTTGTCTGAACGTGTGTGCTTCACAATAGCAATAATGGCATGCCACGCCCAACATCATCCAATCGTTTGTGCTGCCAAAGGGCCATGCGGGCATGCAACGCCCTACGTGGTTCAATCGTGTGTGCGATTCAGGGGCAATGATAACATGCCTCGACCGATGTCGTCTGTTTGTGTATACTTTCCAAGGGTAATGATGGGATGCCATGCCCAACATTATCCAACTCTTTGTGTTGCACAAGGGAGATGATGGCATGTGACGCCCGACATTGTCCGAACGTATGTGTTGCCCAAGGGTGATAGTAGCATGCCACGCAAGACATAATACAACTATGTGTGCTGTCCAAGGGTTATGATAGCATGCCACGCTGGACGTTCTCTGACCGTGTATGCTGTCCAAGCGCGACGAATGGATGTCACGCTCGATGTTGGCCCACCATGTGTGCTGTCCAAGGGCGAACATGGCATGTCAAGCCCGATGTCGTACGACCGCGTGTCTTGCCCAATAGCTGCTACGGCATGCCACTCCCGAAGTAGTACGATTGTGTATGCTATCCAAGGGCAATCAAGGCATTTAATGCTCGACGTTATCCGACCGTACGTGCTGCCCAAGGGCGATTATAGTATTGCCAAACGTTTGTGCAGTCCAAGGGAGATAATAACATGCCTGTCTTGATGTCATCCTACAGTGTATGCTGTCCAAGAGCGATGATGGCGTATGATTTCCAAGGGTGATGATGGCATCCGACTGTGTGTGTTGCACAAGGGCGAGGAAGGCATGCCACGCTCGACATCGTCCGTTCGTGCGTGCAGTCCAAAAGCGATGATGGGATGACACATCGATGTCGTTCGATGGTGTGTGCTGCCCAAGGACGATGATAGTGTTGACACGCCAAACGTCATCCGATCGTGTGTGCAGTCCAAGGGCGATGATAACATGCCCTGCCCGACGTCTTTCGACCTTCTATGTTTTCGAAAGGCGATGTTGGATAAAACGCCCAATGTTTTCCGATCGTGTGTTTTCTATCCAAGGGCGATGATGGAGTGCCAAGCCCGACTGTGTGTGTAGGCCAAGGTCCATGATGACATGCGACGCCTGACGTAGTTAGATCGTGTATGCTGTCCAAGGGAGATGATGGAATGCCACACCCGACATCCTCCCACCGTGTGTACAGTCCATGTTAGAAGATGGAATGTCATGCCCGACGTCATCCGACCGCCTGTGCTGCCCAATGGTGCTGATGGCATGCCACGCCCGACGTCATTCGCTTGTGTGGTGCTTTCTAAGGGTCATACTGTCATTTCACGCCCGATGTCATCTGATTGTGTGTGCTTCCCAAGATCGATTATAACATTGCCAGGCTCGATGTAGTATTATCGTGTGTTCTATCCAAGGGCAATGATAACATGCCATGCTCGACGTCATCCTACAGTGTATGACGTGCAAGGAAGAAGAAGTAATGCCACGCCCGACGTAGTTCGACCCCGTGTATGCTGCCTAAGGGCAATTATGGCTTGCCATGCCCGACGTAGATCGGCCGTCTGTGTTGTACATGGGAAATGATGGCATACCATGCTCAATGTTGTTCGACCGTGTATGCTATCTAAGGGCGAAGATAGCATGCCATGCCCGACGTCATCCCACTATGTATGCTGTCCAAGGGCAAAGATGTCCTATCAGGACTGATTTCATTCGACCATGAGTGCTGCCTTATAGCGATGATGGCATGCCATGCAAGACGTCGTCCGACTGTGTGTGCTGCCCAAGGGTAATGCGGGCATGACATGCCAATGTCAGTCCATCGTGTGTACTGTCCAACGGCGATGATAACATATGACACACGATTTCGTCTGATCTTGTATCACTTCCAATGGTGATAATAACATGCCACACCTGACGTAGTCCGAACCTGTATGCTGACCAAGGGCAATGATGGCATTTAACGCCCGACGTCAGTACTGCCCAAGTGCAATGATAGCATTTCCACGCCCAACGTCGTCCAACCGTGAGTGCAGTCCAAGGGCAATGATAACATGCCACGCTAGACGTCGTTTGACCCTATGTATGTTGTCAATGGCCGAGGATGGCTTCCCACGCCCGATATCATTCGACCGTGTGTGCTGGCCCAGTGCGATGACGGCATTCTAGGACAGATGTAGTCCGACCGTGTATTCTGTAAATGGGAGATAATTGCATGCCAAGCCCGACGTTGTTCCACCATGTGTACATTCCAAGGGCAAAGATGGCGTCTCACGGCCGATGTCATCCTTCCACATGTGCTACCAATTGCGATCATAGAATTCCACGCCCAGCGTTATTCAACGCCTGAGGTCATCTGATCGTGTTTCCTGTCCAAGGGTGATAGTAACATTTCACGCCTAATGTCATCGGCTCATGTGTACATTCCAAGGGCGATGATGGCATAACCACAACTGATGTCATCCGATCGTGCGTGCTACACAAGGTTGATGATGTCATGCCACTCCCGACATCATACTTCCTTGTGTGCAGTCTAAAGGCGATGATGACATGCCACATAGACGTCATTCGACCATGTGTAATGTCCAAAGAGCAATAATGGAATTTAACACCTGACGTCGTTTTACCGTGTATGTTGCCCAAGGGCGATGATAGCATTGCAAAGCCCAATGTTTTCTGATCATGTGTGTAGTACAACGTCGATGATAATATCCCAAGCCCGATGTCGTCTGATCGTGTATGTTGTCCAAGAGATATGATGACATGGCACACCCGACGTTGTCTGACCCTGTGTATGGTTTCCAAGTGCGATGACGGCGTGCCACGCTCGATGTCGTTCAACCGTGTGTGCTGGACAAGGTCTATGAAAGCAAGCCACGCCTAACGTAGTCCGAATGTGTATGTTGTCCAAGGGAGATGATGGCGTGCCACGCCCGACATCGTCCTTCTGTGTGTTGTCCAAGGAATAAGATGGCATTTAACGCCCGACGTAATCCGACCACTTCTGCTTTCCAATGGCAATGATGGCATGCCAGACCCAACGTCATCTGATTGTGTGTACTGGCCAAGGGTAATGAGAACATGCCACCCACAACATCGTCCGACCGTGTATGTTTTCTAAGAGCGATGATGGCATGCCACGCCTGACGTTGTTCGACCATGTGTATGTTGTCCAAGGGAGATGATGGCCTGCCACGACCGACGTAGTCCAACCATGTGTGCTATTCAAGGGTCCTGTTGGCATGCCACGCTCGACACAGTCCTAAGGTGTATGTTGTACAAAGGCAATGATTGCATGCCACGCGGGATGTCGTCCCACCATGTGTGTTATCCAACGGCGAAGATGGAATGTCACGCCTAACTTAGTCCGACCGCGTGTGGTGCCTAATTGCGATAACGACATGCCACGCCCGATGTCATACGACTATGTATGCTGCCCAAGGGCCATTCGGGCATGCAACGGCCGATGTCATTTGATTGTGTATGCTTTCCAAGGGCGATGATATAATAGCACACCCGACGTCATCCGATCTTGTATGCTTTCCAAAGGAGATGATAACATGCCACACCTGACTTAGTCAGACCGTGTATGCTGTCCAAGGTCAATGATGAAATTTTACACCCAACATCGTCTGACCGTGTGCGCTGCCCAATGGCGATAAAAGCATTACTATGCCCAACACCGTCCGACCATGTGTGCAGTCCAAGAGTGATGATGGCATGCCACGCCCTACTTCGTCCAACCCTGTGTATGTTGTCTAGGGCGATGATGGCCTGCCATGCCCGATGTTGTTTGACTGTGTATTCTATCCAAGGGCGCTAATGGCATGCCACGCTAGACGTCATCCGACCATGAGTGCTATCCAAGGGCGAAGTTGGCATGTCACACCCGATGTCGTTCGATTACATGTGCTTCCTAATCGCAATGTGGTAATTTCCACGCAAGACATCATCCGATCATGTGTGCTGTCCAAGGTCCATGCGGGCATGCCACTCCCTAGGTTGTCCGACCGTATGTGCTGTCCAAGGGCGATGTTAACATGCCATGCTCGACGTTTTCTAATCGTGTTGCTTTCCAAGAACCATGATGGCATGCCACGCTTGACATCGCCCGATCGTGTGTGCAATCCAAGGGCGATGATTTCATTGCCACGGCCGACGTGATCCGATAGTGTGTGCTTCATAGGGGCTATGATGGCATGCCACGCCCGACGTCGTTCTTCCATGTATGCAGTTCCAAGGCGGTGATGGCATGCCACGTCGATGTCGTCCTACCGTTTGTGAAGTCCAATGTGGAATGATGGCATTTAACACCCAACATCGTTCGACCGTGTGTGCTTACAAAGGTCTATGAAAGAATTCCCTTGCCAAATGTCGTTTGATCGTGCGTGTAGTCCAAGGGCGATGATAACATGCCATGCTCGATATCGTCCGATCGTGTATGCTGTCCAAAGGCGATGATGGCATGCCATGTGCCCGACGTTTTTTGACCCAATGTATGTTGTCCAAGGGGGATGATGGCCTGCCATGCCTGACGTCGGCTGACTACCTGTGCTGCCCAATTGAAATGATGTCATGTCGTGCCTGACGTCATTAAACCGTGTGTTCTTCCCAAAGGCCATGTGTGCATGCCATGTCTGACGTCGTCCGTTCGTGTGTGCAGTCCAAGGGTGATTCTTACATGCCACGCCTGACGTTGTTCGATAGTTTATTCTTTCAAAGGGTAATAACAATATGCCACACCCAACGTAGTCCGACCGTAAATGCTTTCCAAGAGCAATGATGGCATTTAACGCTCGACATTCGACCGTGTGTGCTGCCCAAATGTAATTATATTATTTCCACGCCCGACGTAGTCGGAACATGTGTGTTGTCCAAGGGAGATGATAACATGCCATTCCTGATGTCAACCGGCCATGTTTGTTCTCCAAGGGACATAATGGCATGCCACGCCCGAAGTAGTTCGACCTCGTATTCTGTCCAAGGGCGATGATGGCTGCCACGCCCGACATCTTCTGACCATTTGTGTTTTCCAAGGGAGAAGATGGCATGTCATGCCTGACGTCGTTCGACAGGGTTTGCTGCCCAATGGCGATGATGGCATGTCACGCCTGACGCCGTTCTACCGCAGGTGCTGCCCAAGGGCCATGCGAGAATGCAACGCCTTATGTGATCAAATCATGTGTGTTGTTCAGCGGTGATTATAACATGACATTCCTGACATCGTCCGATTGTTTCTGCTTAACAAGGGTGATGATGGGATGCCATTCCCGACTTTGTCCAACCGTGTATGATGTCCATGGGCAATGATGGTATACCACACCCGACGTCGTCCGACCGTGTATCCTGTCAAAGGGAGATGATGGCATGCCACGCTTGACATTGTCCGACTGTGTGTGCTACCCAAGGGCGATGATTGCATGTCACACCGGATGTCGTTTGAACGTGTGTTCTGCACAAGGGAGATAATGGCATGCCTCGCATGACGTCATCCAACGGTGTGTGCTGCCCAAGGGCCATGAAAACATGAATAACCCTACGTGGTCCAATCGTGTGTGCTGTTCAGGGGCAATGATAACATGCCACGGTCGACATCGTCCGATCGTGCATACTTTCCAAGGAAGATGATGCGATGTGATGCCCAACTTTGTCCAACCGTGTATGATGTCCAAGGACAATGATTTCATGCCACGCCCGACGTTGTACCACCCTGCGTATGGTGTCCAAGGGCGATAATAGCCTGCCACGCCGATGTCGTCCGACCGTGTGTGATGCCCAAGGTCGTTTGATCTTGTGTGCTGTCCAAGGGTAATGTTAACATACCATGCCCGACGTCGTCCAATCGTGTATTCTTTCCAAGAACTATGATGGCATACCACTCTAGACGTCGTCTGATCGTTTGTGCAATCCAAGGGCGATGATTGCATTGTCACGACTGACGTCGTCCGACCTTTTGTGTTGTGCAGGAGAAATGATGGCATTGCCATGCCCAACATTGTCTGTCCGTGTATGCACTCAAAAGGCTATGGTTGCATTCCACATCAACGTTGTTTGACCGAGTGTTCAGTCCATAGGGCAATGATGGCATTTAACTTTCGACGTAGTTCGACCATGTGTGATTCCAAAAGGCGTTGATAGATTTCACATGCCCAACATCGTCTTACCATGTGTGCAGTCCAAGGGCAAAGATAACATGCCACGCCTGACCTACTATGTATGTTGTCCAAGGGCAATGACGGCATGCCACGCTCGACATTTTGAGACCCTCTGTATGTCATCCAAGGGCGATGATGGCATGTAATGCGCGACGTCTTCCGACCATGTGTGCTGTCAAAGGGCGAAAGTAACATGTCACGCCTAACGTCGTTCTACCACGTGTGCTGCCTAATGGCGATGATGGCATTCCACGCTCGACGTCATCTGAACGTGTGTGCTTCACAAGAGCCATGCGGGCATGCCATTCATGACGTTGTTCGTTCGTGTGTGCTAGACAGGGCTATGATAACATTCCATGCCCAATGTTGTCCGACCGCATATATTATCTAAGGGACATGACGACATGTTACGCCCATTGTAATCTGACTGTGTATTCTATCCAAGGGAGATGATGGCATGCCATGCTTGATGTCGTCCTATTATGTGTGTTGTCCAAGGGCAAAAATTGCATGTCACAGCTAATTCGTCTTACCACGTGTGTAGCCTAATGGCGATGATGGCATGAGACACCTGATGCCATTCGACCACGTGTGATGCCTAATGGCGATGATGTCATACCACACCCGACGTAATCAAACCGTGTATGCTATCCATTGGCGATGATGTCATGCCACACCCGACATCGTCTGACAGTGTATGCTATCCAAGGGAGATGATGGAATGCCATGCCTTACATCGTTCGACTGTGTTTGGTGCCCAAGGGTGATAATTGTATGTCACGCCCGACGTTGTCTGAATGTATGTGCTTCACAATAACGATAATGGCATGCCACGCCTAACGTCATCCAACTGTGTGTTCAGCCCAAGGGCCATGCGGGCATGACACGGCCTACATGGTTCAATTATGTGTGTTATTCATGGGCGATGATAACATGCCATGCACGATATCGTTCGACCGTGTATGCTTTCGAAGGGCGATGATTGTAGAGCATGCCCGACTTTGTCAAACTGTTTGTGCTGCACAAGAGCGATGATGGCATCCCACGCCCAACGTAGTCCGATTGTGTGTGTTGTCCAAGGGTGATGATGACATGCCACACCTAATGTAGATTGATAATGTGTGCTCTCTAAGGGAATTGATGGCATACCATGCCTAACGTCATCCAACCAGGTGGGCTATCCAAGGGAAAGGTTGGCATTTAACACCCGACGTCGTCCCATCGTGTGTACTTCCCAAGAGTGATTATAACATTGCCACGCCCCACATATTATGATTGTGTGTTAGGTCCAAGGCGATGATAACATGTCATGCTCGACGTCATCGTACCATGTATTATGTGCAAGGGCGAAGATGAAATGCCACGCCCGACGTAGTTCTACCCCGTGTATGCTGCCCAAGGGCAATAATGGATTGCCATGCCCGAAGTAGTTCGACCGTGTGTGCTGTCCAAGGGCAATAATGGCATACCATGCTCAACGTTGTTCGACCGTGTATGTTGTATATGGGTGAAGATGTCATGCCATGCCCGACGTCATCCCACTATTTGTGCTATCCAAGGGCGAAGATGACCTGTCACGCCTGATTTCATTCGACCGCGTGTCCTATCAAATGGCCATGCTAGACGTCATACGACCGTGTGTGCTTCCCAAGGGCCAGCGGGCATGCCATACCAAGGGCGATGATAACATATGACACCCGATATCGTCCGATCATGTGTGTTATTCAAAGAGGAAGTTGGCATGTCACACCCGATGTTGTTCGATTACATGTGCTTCCTAATCGCGATGTTGTCATTGCCATGCAAGACATCATCTGACCATGTGTGTTGTGAAAGGGCCATGCGGGCATGACACGCCCCAGGTTGTTCGATCATGTGTGTTGTGCACGGGCGATGTTGACATGACACACTTGACGTTGCCTGATCGTGTGTGCATTCCAAGGGCGATGATTGCATTGCCACGGCCGACGTGATCCGAACGTGTGTGCTTCACAAGGGCTATGATGGCATGCCACGCCCGACGTCATCTTTCTATGTATGCAGTTCAACAGCGATGATGGCATGCCACATCGACATAATCCTACTATGTGTGATGTCCAATGTGCAATTATGGCATTGAACACCCAAGAACGTTTGACCGTGTATGCTTACAAATGTCTATGGTAGCATTCCCACGCCCAATGTCGTCTGATCGTGTGTGCAGTCCATGGGCGATAATAACATGCCACACTCGATATAGGCCGACCGTTTATGTTGTCCAGAAGCGATGATGGCATGCCATGTGCCCGACGTTGTGCGACCTTGTGTATTCTCTCCAAGGGGGATGATGGCCTGCCACGCCTGACGTCGTCTGACCCTGTGTGCTAGCAAAGGGAAATGATGGCATGCCACGCCTGACCTAGTCCAACCGTGTATGTTGTCCAAGGGCAATGATAGAATGCCACACCCGTCGTCCTCCCACCGTGAGTGCTCTCCAAGGGCGACGATGGCATGTTACACCCGACAGCATTTGACTACATGTGTTGCCCAATGGAAATGATGTCATGCTACACCTGACATAATTAAACCGCGTGTGCTTCCCAAAGGCCATGCGTGCATGCGATGCCTGACGTCGTCCGTTTTTGTGTGCTATCCAAGGGTGATAATAACATGTCACGCCTGACGTCGTCCGATTATTTATGCTTTCGAAGGGACATAATAACATGCCACACCCGACGTAATCCGACTGTAAATGCTGTCCAAGGGCAGTGATGGCATTTAAAGCCCAACTTTGTTCGACCGTGTGTGCTGCCCAAGGGTAATAATAGCATTTCCAAGCGCGACGTAGTCCGATCATGTGTGTTTTCCAAGGGAGATGATAACATGCTATTCTCGACGTTGTCCGACTGTGCATGCTTTCTAAGGGCCAAGATGGCATGCCACGCCCGTTGTAGTTCGACCATGTATTGTGTCCAAGGGCAATGATGGCATGCCACACCTGATGTCGTCCCACCATGTGTGTTGTCCAATGGCAAAGATGGCATGTCACGCCTAACATCGTACAACATTGTGTGCTACCCAATGGAGATGATGGCATGCCACGCCCGACAATGTTCGATCGTGTGTTCTACCTAATGCTGATGATGTCATGCCACACCCGATATAATACGACTGTGCATGGTGTTCAAGGGCGATGATGGCATGCCACATCCGACGTCGTCTTACCATATATGATGTCCAAGGGAGATGATGGCGTACCACGCCCGACATAGTCCGACCAAGTGTGCTACCCAAGGGCAATGATTGCTTGTCATGCCTGACGTCATAAAACTGTGTATGCTACCCAAGGACCATGTGAAAATGCAATGCCCTACGTGGTCCAATCGTGTGTGCTATTCAGGGGAGATGATAACATGCCACACCCGACGTTGTTCGATCATATCTGCTTTCCAAGGGCGATGATGGGATGCCATGCTCGATATTCTCCTACCGTGTGTGCTTCCCAAAGACAATGCTGGCATGCCACGCCTAACATCGTCCGACCGCGTGTGCTGTCCTAGTGCAATGATTGCATCTAATGCACCATGTTGTTCGACCGTCTGTGCTGCACAAGGGAGATGATAGCATGCAACACCCGATGCAACGTCTGTTTATGCAGTCTAAATTTAATGATGGCATGCCACGTTGACGTTGTCTGACAATGTTTGCTGACCAAAGGGCAATGATGGAATTTAATGCCCGACGTCGTGCAATCGTGTATGCTTCCCAAGGGAAATGATAGCATTGCCAAGCCCAATAACGTCCAACCATGTGTGCAGTCCAAGGGCAATGATAACATGCCACCCCCGACATTGTCTGATAGTGTATTTTTTACAAGGGTGAAGATAGATGCCATGTTCGACATTGTCTGACTGTGTGTATGCTTTCTGAGGGCGATGATGGTGTGCCACGCCCGACATAGTATGAACGTGTGTGCTGGACAATGGCTATAATGGTATGCCACGCCTGACATCTTCCCACACTGTGTGCTATCAAAGGGCAAAGATGGAATGTCACACTCGATGTCATCTAACCACATCTGCTGCCAAATAGCGATGATGGCATGCCACACACGACGTTATCCGACCATTTGTGCTGCCTAAGGGCCATGTGGATATGCCACGCCCGACGTCAACCAACTGTGTTTGCTGTCAAAGGGAGATGATAACATGCCACGCCCGACGTCGTCCGATCGTGTATGCTTTCCTAGCGAGATGATTACATGCCACACTCAACATAGTCCGACAGTATAAGCTGTCCAATGGTAATGATGGCATTTAACACCTGATAATTTTATGCCGTGTGTGCTGTCGAAGGGGGATTATAGCATTGCATAGACCAATGTATTACTATTGTGTGTGCTATCCAAGGGACATGATAACATGCCATGCTCGACGTCACCGTACCGTGTATGTTGTCTAAGGGCGATAATGGAATGTCATGACCGACGTCGTCTGACCATGTGTATGCTGTCGAAGGGCGATGATGGCCTGCCATGACTGATGTAGTGTGATTGTGTGTGCTGTCCAAGGGCTATGATGGCATGCGACGCTCGATGTCGTCCCACCATGTGTGCAGTCCAAGGGCAAAGATGGCATGTCACGCTCGATGTCTTCCGACCGTGTGTGCTTCTTAATGGGGATTACGACATGCCACTCCCGAGTTCATCTATCCATGTTTGAAGTCTAAAGGCGATGATGGGATTCCACGTCGACGTCGTCCGACAATGTGTTGTCCAAAAGGCAATGATGACATTTCAGGCCAAATGTCGTCACACCGTGTGTGCTGCGCAAGGGCGATGATAGCATTGCCACGCCAAATATTTTTTGACCGTGGGTGCAGTCCAAGGGCAATGATAACATGCCATACCTAACGTCATCCGATCGTGTATGTTGTCTAAGGGCGATGATGGCATGCCACACCCGATGTTGTCCGACCATTTGTATGCAATCCAAGGGCGATGATGGCCTGCCACACCCGACGTAGTCCAACCATGTGTGCTATCCAAGGGTCATGAAGGCATGCCACGCTCGACATTGTACGACGGTGTATTATGTACAATAGCGATGATTGCATGTCACGCCAGACATCGTCCCACCATGCTTGTTGTCCAAGGGTGAAGATGGCATGTTACGCCTGACTTAGTCCGACAGCGTGTGCTGTGCATTAGCGATGATGTCATGCCATGCATGACATTGTGCAACTGCGCGTGCTGCCTAATTGCGATGATGGCATGCCATACCCGATGTCATCGGACTATGTGTGCTGTCAAAGGGCCATTCGCGCATGCCACGCCTGATGTTATTCGATTGTGTGTTCTTTCCAAGGGCGATGATATAATACAACACCCGACGTCATCCGATCTTGTATGATTTCCAAGGGCTATGATAACTTTACACACCTGACTTAGTCAGACCGTGTATGCTGTCCAAGGTCAATGATGGCATTTTACTCCCGACATCGTCCGACCGTGTGCGCTGCCCAAGAGCGATGATAGCATTGCCATAATCAACGTCGTCCGACAATGTGTGCAGTCCAAGAGCTATGATGTCATGCCATGCTCTACGTCTTTCGACCCTGTGTGTTGTCCAAGGGTGATGATGGACTGCCAAGCCAGATGTTGTTCGACCGTGTGTGCTGGCAAAGGTCCATGATGGCATGCCACGCCTGACGTAGTCCGACCGTGTATTCTATCCAAGGGCGATGAGGGCATGCCACACTCGACGTTTCCAGCATGTGTGCTTTCCAAGGGTGAAGATGGCATGTCACACACGATGTCGTTCGATTAGGTGTGATTTCTAATTGCGATGTTGTCATTGCCACGACAAACCTCATCCGACCGTGTGTTATGTCCAAGGGCCATGTGGGCCTGCCACACTCCAAGTCGTCCGATCGTGTGTGCTGTCCAAGGGCGATGTTAACATGCCACGCTCGACGTCGTCTGATAATGTATGCTTTCCAAGAACCATGATGGCATGCCACGCTTGACGTTGTCCCATCGTGTGTGCATTCCAAAGGTGATGATTGCATTGCCATGACCGACGTCATCAGAACGTGTGTGTTTCACAAGGGCTATGATGACATGCCACGCCCGACGTCGTCGGTCTGTGTATGCACTTCAAAGGCGATAATGGCATGCCACAACGACATCATCCTACCGTGTGTGATGTCCAATGGGCAATGATGGCATTTAACACCCAACATCGTTCGACCGTGTGTGCTTATTAAGGTATATGATAGCATTCCAACGCCCAATGTCTTTCGAACATGTGTGCAGTTCAAGGGTGTTGATAACATGCCACGCTCGATATCGTCCGACCGTGTATGCTGTCCAAAAGCAATGATGGCATGCCATGTGCCCGATGTTATTCGACCCTATGTATGCTTTCCAACGGGGATGATGTCCTTCCACGCCCGACGTTGTCTGACCGTGTTTGCTTGACAAGGGCAATGATGGCATGCCACGCCTGACGTAGTCCGACCGTGTATGCTGTCCAAGGGCGATGATGGCATGCCACAACTGACGTATTCCCATTGTGAGTGCTCTCCAAGGTCGAAGATGGCATGTAACACCCGACGTCATCTGACTAAGTGTGCTACCTAATGGAAATGATGTCATGCCATGCCTGACGTAATTAAACCGTGTGTGTTTCCCAAGGGCCATACGTGCATGCCATGGTCGAAGTCGACGTTCGTGTGTGATGTCCAAAGGTGATCATAAGATGTCACGCCTGACTTAGTACGATTATTTATGCTTTCAAAGGGCGATAATAACATGTCACACCCGACGTAGTCCGACGATAAATGCTTTCAAAGGGCAATGAAGGCATTTAGCGCCTGACGTATTTCGACCATGTGTGCTGCCTAGGGTAATTATACCATTTCCACGCCAGACGTAGTCCGATCATGTGTGTTGTCTAAGGGAGATGATAACATGCCATTCCCGACTTCGTCCGACTATCTATGCTTTCTTTGGGCCATGATGGCATGCTAGGCCCGACATTGTTTGACCATGTATTGTGTCAAAGGGCAATGATGGCATGCCACTCCCGACGTCGTCCCACCGTGTGTGTTGTCCAAAGGCTAAGATGGCATGTAACGCCTAATGTCGTACAACCGCGTTTGCTACACAATGGTGATGTTGGCATGCCACGCCCGATGTTGTTCGACCGCGTGTGCAACCTTATGCCAATGATGGCATGCCACGCCAGATGTCATCTGACCGTGCATGCTGTCCAAGGGCGATGCTTGCATGCCACAACTGACGTCGTTCGACCATGTACGCTATCTAACAGAGATGATTGTGTTCCACGCCCGACATTGTCCGAGCCATGTGTGCTACCCAAGGGCAATGATTGCATGTCATGCCCGACGTCATCAAACTGTGTATGCTTCCCAATGACCATATGGGCATGCAACGCCCTATGTTGTCCAATCGTGTGTGCTGTTTAGGGGAGATGATAACATGCCACGCCCGACGTTGTTCAATCATATCTGCTTTCCAAAGGCGATGATGGGATGACATGCTTGACATTGTCCGACAGTGTTTGCTGCCCAAAGGCAATGATTGCATGCCATGCCCAACCTAGTCAGATCATGTGTGCCGTCCAACGGCAATGAGTGCATGCCACTATCCACGTCATTAAACCGTGTATGCTTCCCAAGTACCATGCTTGAAAGCCGCGCATAACATTGTCCGACCGTGTGTGCTGTTCAAGGACAATGACTGCATGTAATGCCTAACGTACTCCGACAATGTGTGCTGCACAAGAGCGATGATGGCATGTCACGGCCGACGTTGTTGGAACGTGTGTTCTGCCCAATAGCGATAATAGCATGCCATGCAAGGCGTCATACGACTTTGTGTAATGCCGAAAGTGCATGCGGGAATGACAGGCACAAAGTGGTCAAATCATTTGTACTCTTCAAGAGAGATGATAACATGAAATGCCCGATATCGTCCGATCGTGTATGCTTTCCAAGGGTGATGATGAGATGCCACGCCAGACGTTGTCTGAGTGTGTGCTGCCCAAGGGTGATGATTGCATGCCACGCCTAACGTAGTCTGATCGTGTGTGTTTTTTAAGGAAGATGATGGCATGACACGCTCAACGTCGTCCAACCGTGTGTGCTGCACAAGGGAGATGATAGCATGCCACGCCCGATGTCATCCGTCTGTGTGTTCAGTCTAAATTTGATGATGGCATGCAACGTTGACGTTGTCTGACCATGTTTGCCGACCAAAGGGCAATGATGGAATTGAATGACCCACGTCGTCCAATCGTGTATGCTGCCGAAAAGCAATGATAGCATTGCCTCGCCCAATGACGTCCAACAGTGTGTGCAGTCCAAGGGCAATGATAACATGCCATGCTCAACGTCTTCCGACCGTGTATGCTGTCCAAGGGAGATGATGGCATGCCACGCCCGACGAAGTTCGACCCTTTGTATGTTGTCCATGGGCGAGGATGGCTTGCCACGCCCGATATCGTCTGATCGTGTGTGCACGCCTAGTTCCATGATGGCATGCCACGTCTAGCATCATCCGACCATGTGTGCGACCTAAAGGAAATGTGGTCATCCCACGCCCGAGGTCGTCTGATCGTGTCTCCTGTAAAAAGTTGATGATAACATTTCAAGCCTAACGTCGTCGGATCATGTGTACATTCCAAGGGCGTTGATGGAATAACCACAACCGATGTCATCCGATCGTGTATTCTACACAAGTGCAATGATGTCATTCCATTCCCGATGTCATACGTCCGTGTGTGCATTCCAAAACGATGATCACATGCCGCAAAAACTTCATTTGACCATGTGTTCTTTCCAAAGGGCAATAATGGAATTGAACAGCTGACGTAGTCCGACCGTTGTATGTTGCCCAAGGGAGATGATAACATTTTAAATCCCAACGTTGTCTCATCGCGTGTGCATTCCAAGGGCGATTTTAATATGCCACGCCCGACGTCATTCGATCGTATAAGTTGTTCAAGGGAGATGATGACATACCACACCCGTCGTTGTCTGACCCTGTGTATTGTGTCCAAAGGCGATGACGGTGTGTCACGCCCGATATCATTCGACCGTGTGTGTTGGCCAAGGGCCATGACAGCATGCCAAACCTAATGTTGTACAACCAAGTATGCTGTCATAGGGAGAAATAGGCATGTCACACCCGACGTCATCCGACCACTTGTGCTTTCCAATGGCAATGATTGCATGCTACACCTATCGTCATCTGACCATTTGTACTGCGCAAGGGCCATGCAAGCATTCCATCCCATACGTATTACGACCATGTCAATTGTCTAAGAGCAATGATAACATGCCACACTTGACGTCGTTCGATCGTGTGTAGATAACAAGAGCAATGATGGCATGCTAGGCCCGACAAGGTCTGTCCGTGTGAGATTTCCAAAGGCGATGATGGCATTCCATGTGGACTTCGTTCGAACATTCGTGTTGTCAAAAGGGCAATGATTGAATTTATCTCCCTGACGTCAACCAACCGTATATGCTGCCCAAGGGCGATTATAGCATTCTCACGGCCAACATCATCCGACTATGTGTGCAGTCCATGGGCGATGATAACATGACATGCCCGACGTCCTTTAACCGTGTATGTTGTCAAAGGACGATGATGGATGCCCCATCCGATGTTGTCCGACCATGTTTATCTTGTCCAAGGGTGACGATGGATAGCCACGCTCGATGTCTCATGACCGTTTGTGCTGTCCAAGGGCGATGATAACATGCCATGATCGATGTCGTCCTACCATGCATGCTATCAAAGGCGATGATGGCATGCCACGCCCAACATTGTCCGACCATGTATACTATCAAAGGGCGATGATGGCATGCCACGCCCGACATCGTCCGATCGTGTTTGCTACCCAAGGGCGATAATGGCATGTCACGCCTGACATTGTTCAAACGTGCGTTCTTCCCAAGAGCGATAATAGCATGCCACGCAAGATGTAATACGACTATGTGTAATACCTAAGGGCCATATGGGAATGGCAGGCCCTACGTGGTCAAATCATATGTGTTTTTCAAGAGCGAAGATAACATGCCACACCCCACGTCGTCCGATCGTGAATTCATTCCAAGGGCGATGATGGGATGCCACGCTCGACGTTATCCGACTGTGTCTGCTTCCAAAGAGCGATGATGGCATGCCACGCTTGACGTCGTCCAACCGTGTGTGCTGCCCAAAGACAATGCTTGCATGCCACGCTTAACGTAGTCCGACCGTGTGTGCTTTTCTAGGGAAATCATTGCATCTTATGCTCCATATCGATTGATTGTGTGTGCTGCACAAGGGAGATTATAGCATGCCACGCCCGACGTCATCCATTTGTGTGTGCAGTCTAAATTTGATGATGGCATGCCATGACGACATCGTCTGACCGTGTTTGCTGTCCAATGGGCAATGATGGAATTTAATGCATGACGACGTCTGATCGTGTATGCTGCCGAAGGGAAATGATAGCATTGCCATGCCCAATGACGTCCAACTATGTGTGCAGTCTAAAAGCAATTATAACATGCCACTCCTGACGTCGTCCGATAGTGTATGTTATCCAAGGTGAAGATGGATGCCATGTTCGATGTTGTCTTACTGTGTGTATGCTTTTCGAGGGCGATGAGGGCTTTCCACGCCTGATGTCGTACGAACGTGTGTGCGAGACAGGGGCTATGGCATGCCAAGCATGATATCTTCCCACTATGTGTGCTATCTAAGGGCGAAGATGGCATGTCACACCCGATGTAATCTAAAAACGTATGCTGCCCAATGGCGATGATGGCATGCCACACATGACGTCATCCGACCGTTTGTGTTGCCCAAGGGCCATGTGGATATGCCACACCCGACTTCAACCGACTGTGTGTGCTGTCAAAGGGCGATGATAACATGCCACACTAGACGTCGTCTGATGGTGTGTGCTTTTCTAATGAGATGATAACATGCCACACTCAACATTGTCAGACCGTATAAGATGTCCAATTGCAACGATGACATTTAACATCCAACATGTTCAAGACGTATGTGCTATCGAAGGGAGATTATAACATTGCAACGCCCAATGTAGTACTATCGTGTGTGTTGTCCAAGGGCGATGATAATATGCCATGCTCGATGTCGCTCTACTGTGTATACTGTCCAAGGGCGATAATGGCATGTCATGCCCGACATCGTCCGACCATGTGTATGCTGCCGAAGGGCGATGATGGCCTGCCATGCCCGATGTAGTGTTATAGTGTGTGCTGTCCAAGGTCTATGATGGAATGCCACGCTCGACGTTGTCCGACCGTGTATGTTGTCCAACGGCGATAATGGAATTTCACGCTCGACGTCGTCCTACCATGTGTGCTGTCCAAGGATGAAGATGGCATGTCACGCCAGATGTCGTCCGACAACGTGTGCTGCCCAATGGCGATTATGACATGCCACTCCTGACGTCATCTGTCCATGTTTGTTTTCTAATGGAGATGATGGAATGCCACATCGACGTCGTCCAACCATGTGTGCTATTCAAAAGGCAATGATGTCATTTAATGGCAGATGTCGTCAAACTGTTTGTGCTGCCCTAGAGAGATGATAACATTGCCACGCCAAACATTGTTCGACCGTGCATGCAGTCAAAGGGCAATGATAACACGCCATGCGCAATGTCGTCTGACCGTGTATGTTGTCTAACGGCGATGATGGCCTGCCGCGACCGACATCGTTTGACGGTGTATGCTTTACAAAAACGATGATTGAATGCCATTCCTGACTCTTCCCACCATGTGTATTGTCCAACGGCTAAGGTGGCATGTCACGCCTTACTTAGTCTTACTGCGTGTGTTGTGCATTAGCGTTGATGTCATGCCATGCACGACATTGTCCGACCCCGTGTGCTACCAAATTGCGATGATGGCATGCCACGCCCGAAGTCATCCGACTATGTGTGCTGTCCAAGGGACATTCGGGTATGCCACGCCCGACGTCATTCGATTGTGCGTGCTTTCCAGGGGCGATGATACAATACAAACCCGACGTTATCCGATCTTGTGTGCTTTCCAAGGGCGATGATAACTTGCCACACCTCACTTAGTCGTACCGTATATGCTGTCCAAGGTCAATGATGACATTTTACTCCCTACATCTTCTGACCGTATGCGCTTCCCAAGGGCGATGATAGCATTGCCATGCCCAACATTGTCCGACCATGTGTGCAGTCCAAGAGTGATGATGGCATGCCACGCCCTACATAGTCCGACCCTATGTTTGTTGTCCAACGGCGATGAAAGCCTGCCACGCTCGATGTTGTTCGTCAGCGTGTGCTGGCTAAAGTTCATGATTGCATGCCATGCCCGACGTAGTCCGACTGTGTATTTAATATAATGGCGATGATGGCGTGCCACGCCAGACGTTGTCCCACCATGTGTGCTATCCAAGGGCGAAGTTTGCATGTCACACTCGATGTCGCTCAATGACATGTGCTTCCTAATCGCGATTTCGTCATTGCCATGCAAGACATCATCTGATCATGTGTGTTGTCCAAGTTCCATGGGGGCATGCCACGCCAAGGTCGTTCGATCGTGTGTGTTGTGCAAGGGCGATGTAAACATGATACGCATGACGTTGCCTGATCGTGTGTGCATTCCAAAGGCGATGATTGCATTGTTACAACCGACATGATCCGAACGTTTGTGTTTCACAAGGTCTATGATGGCATGCCATGCACGACGTCATCTGTCTGTGTATGCATTTAAAAAGTGATGATGGCATGCCACATCGACATCATCCTACCGTGTTTGAAGTCCAATGTGCAATGATGGCATTTAGCACCCAACATCGTTTGACCGTGTATGCTTACACAGGTCTTTGATACAATTCCCACGCCCAATGTCGTCCGTTCGTGTGTGCAGTCCAAGGGTGATTATAACATGCCACGTGTGACGTTGTCCGATCATTTATGCTTTCAAAGGGACATAATAACATGTCACACCTGACGTAATCCGACCATAAATGCTTTCCAAGGGCAATGATGGCAATTAACGCTCGATGTTGTTCGACCGTGTGTGCTGCGCAATGGTAATAATAGCATTTCTAAGCCTGACGTAGTTCGATCATGTGTGTTTTCCAAGGGAGATGATAACATGCGATTCCTGACGTCGTCCGATTGTATGCTTTCTAAGGGCCAAGATGGCATGCCACGCCAGACGTCATCCGTATGTGTGTGCAGTCTTAATTTGATGATGGTATGCCACTACGACGTCGTCTGACCGTGTTTGCTGTCCAAAGGGCAATGATGGAATATAAAGCATGAAGACGTCCGATCGTGTATGCTGGCCAAGGGTAATGATAGCATTGCCCGGCCCAATGACGTCCAACCGTGTGTGCAGTCTTAAAGTAATTATAACATGCCACCCTCGACGTCGTCCAATAGTGTATGTTGTCCTAGGATGAAGAGGGATGCCATGTTCGATGTTGTCTGACTGTGTTTATGCTTTTTGAAGGCGATGATGGCGTTCCACGCCCTATGTCGTATGAACGTGTGTGCTGGAAAAGGGCTATAATGGCATGCCAAGCATGACATCTTCCCACCGTGGGTGCTATCTAAGGGCGAAGATGGCATGTCACACCCGATGTAATCTGACCACGTGTACTGTTCAATGGCGATGATGGCATGCCACACGCGACATCATCCGACTGTTTGTGTTACCCAAGGGCCATATGGATATTCCACGCCCGACGTCAACCGACTGTGTGTGTTGTCAAAGGGCGAAGATAACATGCCGCACTAGACGTCGTCCGATGGTTTGTGCTTTTCTATGGAGATGATAACATGCCACATTCAACATTGTCAAACCGTAAAAGATGTCCAATGGCAATGATGGCATTTAACATCCGACATGTTCAAGACGTATGTGCTACCGAAGGGCGATTATAACATTGAAACGCCCAACGTAGTACTATCGTGTGTGCTGTCTAAGGGCGATTATAATATGCCATGCTCGACGTCGCCCTACTGTGTATACTATCCAAGGGCGATAATGGCATGTCATGCCCGACGTCGTCCGACCATGTGTATGCTGCCGAAGGGCGATGATTGCCTGCCATGCCCGATGTAGTGTTATAGTGTGTGCTGTCCGAGGGCTATGATGGAATGCCACGCTCGACGTCGTCCGACAGTGTATGTTGTCCAAGGGTAATGATGGCATTTCATGCTCAACGTCGTCCTACCATGTGTGTTGTCCAAGGATGAAGATGGCATGTCACGCTAGATGTCATCCGACCGCATGTGCTGCCCTATGGAGATTACGACATGCCACTTCCGACATCATCTGTCAATGTTTGCAGTCTAAAGGAGATGATGGCATACCACGTCGACGTCGTCCAACCATGTGTGCTGCCCAAGAAAGATAGTGCCATGTCGCGCCTGACGTCATTATACCGTGTGTGCTTCCCAAAGGCCATGTGTGCATGCCATGTCTGACGTCGTCTGTTCGTGTGTGCAGTCCAAGGGTGATTATAAGATGCCACGCCTGACATCGTTCAATCATTTATTCATTCAAAGGGCAATAATAACATGCCACACCCGACGTAGTCCGACCGTAAATGCTTTCCAAGAGCAATGATGGCATTTAACGCCCGACGTCGTTCAACCGTGTGTGCTACCCAAGTGTAATTCTGTTATTTCCACGCCCGACGTAGTCGGATCATGCGTGTTGTCCAAGGAAGATGATAACATGCCATTCCCGATGTCGACCGACCGTATATGTTGTCTAAGGTCCATAATGGCATGCCACGCTCGAAGTAGTTCGACCATGTATTCTGTCAAAGGGCGATGATGGCCTGCCACGCCTGACATCTTCTCACCGTGTGTGTTGTACAAGGGAGAAGTTGGCATGTCATCCCTGACGTAGTCCGACAACGTTTGCTGCCCAATGGCGATGATGGCATGTCACGCCTGACGTCGTTCTACCACAGGTGCTGCCCAAGGGCCATGCGGGAATGCAACACCTTATGTGATCAAATCATGTGTGTTGTTCAGTGGTGATTATAACATGCCATTCCTGACGTCGTCCGATCGTGACTGCTTACCATGGGTGATGATGGTATGCCATGCCCGACTTTGTCCAATCGTGTATGATGTCCATGGGCGATGATGGTATGCCACACCCGACGTCGTTCGACCGTGTATCCTGTCAAAAGGAGATGATGGCATGCCACACTTGACATTGTCCGATTGTGTGTGCTACCCAATGGCGATGATTGCATATCACACCGGATGTCGTTTGAACGTGTGTGCTGCACAAGGGTGATAATAACATGCCTCGCATGATGTCATGCAACCGTGTGTGCTGCCCAAAGTCGATGAGTACATGAAACACCCTACGTGGTCCAATCGTGTGTGCTGTTCAGGGGCAACGATAACATGCCACGGCCGATGTCGTCCGATCGTGCATACTTTCCAAGGGAGATGATGGGATGGCACGCCCGACTTTCTCCAACCGTGTATGATGTCCAAGGGTGATGATTTCATGCTACGCCCGATGTTGTCCCACCCTGCGTATGCTGTCCAATGGCAATGATGGCCTGCAACGCCGATGTTGTCTGGCTGTGTGTGATGCCCGAGGTTGTTTGATCTTGTGTGTTGTCCAAGGGTGATGATAATATACAATGCCCGACGTCGTTCGATCGTGTATGCTTTCCAAGAACTATGATGGCATGCGACGCTAGACGTCGCCTGATCGTGTGTGCAATCCAAGGGCGATGATGGCATTAAAACGGCCGACGTTGTCTGACCGTGTGTGTTGCGCAAGAGAAATGATTGCATTGCAATGTCCAACATCGTCTAACCGTGTATGAACTCAAAAGGCTATGGTTGCATGCCACATCAACGTTGTTCGACCGAGTGTGCAGTCCACAGGGAAACGATGGCATTTAACTTTCGACGTAGTTCGACCATGTGTGATTCCCAAAGGCGATGCTAGATTTAACAAGCCCAACATTGTCTGACCGTGTGTGCAGTCCAAGGGCGAAGATAACATGCCACGCCCAACGTCGTCCTACTGTGTATGTTGTCCAAAGGCAATGACGACATGCCACACCCGACATTTTCTGACCCTATGTATGTCATCCAAGGGCGATGATGGCATGTTACGCGTGACGTCTTCTGACCGTGTGTGCTATCACAGGGCGAAGGTAACATGTCACGCCTAACGTCGTCTGACCATGCGTGCTGCCTAATGGCGATGATGGCATGCCACGCCCGAAGTCATCCGAACGTGTGTGCTGTCTAAGAGCCATCCAGGCATGCCATGTATGACGTTGTTCGTTTGTGTGAGCTAGACAGGGCTATGATAACATGCCATGCCCAACGTTGTCCGACCGCATATGTTATCTAAGGGCCATGATGGCATGCTACGCCCATTATAGTCCGACCGTGTATTCTATCTAAGGGGCGATGATGGCATGCCATGCTTGATGTCGTCCAGCTGTGTGTGTTGTCCAAGGGCGAAACTGGCATATCACCTCCTGATGTCGTCTTTCCACATGTCTAGCCCAATGGCGATGATGACATGAGACATCCGATGCCATTCGACCACGTGTGCTGCCTAATGGCGAGGATGGCATACCACAGCCGACGTAATCCGACCGTGTATGCTATCGAAGGGCGATGATGTCGTGCCACACCCGATGTCATCTAACCGTGTATGCTGTCCAAGAGAGATGATGGAATGCCACGCCTGACATTGTTCGATTGTGTATGCTACCCAGGGGCGATGATTGTATGTCACACCCGACGTCGTCTAAACGTATGTGCTTCACAATAGCGATAATGGCATGCCACGCCTAACGTCATCCAACTGTGTTTTCTTCCCAAGGTCCATGCGGGCATGCAACGCCCTACATGGTTCAATTATGTGTGTTATTCATGGGCGATGATAACATGCCATGCCCGATGTCGTTCGACTGTCTATTCTTTCCAGGGGCGATGATAGTATGGCATGCCTAACTTTTTCGAACCATGTGTTATGCACAAGGGCGATTATGGCATCCCACGCCCAACGTAGTCCGATCGTGTGTGTTGTCCATGGGCGATGATGACATGCAACACCCAACGTGGTCTTATAGTGTGTTCTATCTAACGGCAATGATGGCATGCCATGCCTAATGTCATCCAACCAGGTGTCCTATCTAAGGGCAATGTTGGAATTTAACACCCGACGTCATCCCATCGTGTGTGCTTCCCAAGAGTGATTGTAACATTTGCACGCCCGACATATTATGATTATGTGTTCTGTCCAAGGGCGATGATAACATTTCATGCTCGATGTCATCCTAACATGTATTATGTGCAAGGGCGATGATGGAATGTCACGCCCGACGTAGTTTTACCCTATGTATGCTGCCCAAGGGAAATGATGGATTGCCATGCCTGACTTAGTTCGACCGTGTGTGCTGTCCAAGGGAACTTATGGCATACCATGCGCAACGTTGTTAGACCGTGTATGTTGTCTATGGGTGAAGATGTCATGCCATGCCCGACGTCGTCCCCCTTTGTGTTCTATCCAAGGGCAAAGATGGCCTGTCACGCCTGATTTCATTTGACCGCGTGTCCTATCAACTGGCAATGCCAGACGTCATAAGACTGTGTGTGCTTCCCAAGGGCCATAAGGGCATGCCATACCAATGTCAGTCGGTCGTGTGTACTGTCCAAGGGCGATGATTACATATGAAACCCGACTTCGTCCGATCTTGTATCGTTTACAAGGGTGATAATAACATGCCACACCTGACGTAGTCCGACCCTGTATGTTGTCCAAGGAAAATTATTGCATTTAACTCCCGACGTCTGTACTGCCCAAGGGAGATAATAACATTGCTACGCCCAACGTCGTCCAACCGTGTGTGCAGTTCAAGGGCAATGATAACATGCCACGCTTGACGTCTTCCGATCGTGTATGCTGTCCAAGGGAGATAATGGCCTGCCACGCCCGACGTCGTTCGACCTTATGGATGTAGTCCATGGGCGAGGATGACTTGCCACGCCCGATATCGTCTGACCGTGTGTGCACGCCCAGTGCCATCATGGCATGCCAGGCAAGATGTAGTACTACCGTGTATTCTGTAAATGGAAGATGATGGCATGCCACGCCCGACGTCATCCCACCATGTGTACAGTCCAAGGGCGAATATGTCATCTCACGCCCAATGTCGTCCTTCATAATGTGCTGTCAATGGCGATGATGGCATTCCACGCTCAACGTCATCTGATCATGTGTGCGACTCAAAGGCCATGTGGTCATCCCACACCAGAGGTCGTCTAATCGTTTCTCATATCCAAGGTTAATGATAACATTTGAAGCCTAATGTCGTCGGATCATGTGTACATTCCAACGACGATGATAGCATAACCACAGTCGATGATATCCGATCGTGTGTGATACATATGTGTGATGATTTCATGCCATTCCGAATTTCATACGTCTGTGTGTGCAGTCCAAAGCGATGATCGTATGCCACATCGACGTCATTTGACCATGTGTGATTTCCAAAGGGCAATAATGGAATTTACCACTTGACGTCGTCCGACCGGGTATGTTGCCCATGGGCGATGATAGCATTTAAATGCCCAACATTGTCTCATCGCCTAGACAGTCCAAGGGCAATGTTAATATGCCACGCCCGATGTTGTTCGATTGTGTATGTTTTCCAAGGGACAAGATGACATGCCACACCCGACATAGTCTCTCCCTGTGTATGGTGTCCAAGTGCGATGATGGCGTGCCACGCCCGACGTCTTTGGATCGTGTGTGCTGGCCAATGGCCATGGTAGCATGCCACGTCTAACGTTTCCAACCGTGTATGTTGACCAAGGGAGAAGAAGGCGTGTCACGCCTAACGTCATCCGACCACTTGGGCTTCCCAATGACAATGATGGAATTCCACACCCAATGTCATCTTACCGTGTGTACTGCCCAAGTGCCGTGCAAGCATTCCATCCACGACGTATTCCAACCATGTATGTTGTCTAAGCGAGATGATAACATGCCAGGCCTCACATCGTCCTATCGTGTGTGGATAACAAGGGCGATGATGGAATGCCAGGCCCGACGTCGTCCATCTGTGTGAGTTTTCCAAAGGCAATGATTGCATGGTACGTCAAATTCGTTTGATTATTCGTGCTGTCAAAAGGCCAATGATGGAATTTATCTGCCCGATGTCATCAAATCGTGTGTGCTGCCCAAGGGTGATTATAGCATTTCCATGACCAACATCGTCCGACTATGTGTGCAGTCCATGGGCGATGATAACATGCCACGTCCAACGTCGGCCAACCGTTTATGTTGTCCAAGGACGATGATGGATGACACGCCCGATGTTGTTCGACCATATGTATCTTGTTCAAGGGTGACGATGGATAGCCACGCCCGATGTCGCACGACCGTGTGTGTTATCCAAGGGCAATGATGACATGCCATGTTTGATGTCGTCCTACAGTGCATGTTGTTAAAGAATGATGATGGCATGCCACACCCGATATCGTCTAACTATGTGTATGCCATCCAAGGCCGATGATGTCTTGCAAGGCTCGTCATGGTCACACCGGTGTGTTGTCAAAGGGAGAAAATGGCATGTCACGCCTTAAGTCGTCCGACTGCATGTGCTGTCCAATGGAGATGATGGCATGAAACGCCCGACGGTGTTTGACCATGTGTGCTTCCTAATGTCGATGATGGCATGCCAAACTTTACGTCATTCGACCATGTATGTTATCCAAGAGTGATGATGGCATGCCACGCCAAACATCGTCCGACGATGTATACTATCCAAGGGTGATGAAGGCATGCCACGCCCGACATCGTCTGACCGTGTGTGCTGCCCAACGGTGATTATGGCATGTCACGCCCGACGTAGGGTGAACGTGTGTGCTTCCCAAGAGCGATAATAGCATGCCAAGCAAGACATAATACAGCTATGTGTAATGCCTAAGGACCATGCGGGAATGCCAGCCCTACGTGGTCAAATTATATTTGTTTTGCAAGAGCGATGATAACATGCCACACCTGACGTCGTCCAATCATGAATTCATTCCAAGGGCGATGATGGGATGCCACTCCCGACGTTGTTCGACTGTGTGTGCTTCCCAAGAGCGATGATTGCAGGCCACGGTCGATGTCGTCCAATCGTGTATGCTGCCCAAAGACAACACTTGCATGCCACACTTAATGTCTTTTGACCGCGTGTGCTATCCAAGGGCAATGATTGCACCCCATATCGATTGATCGTCTGTGCTGCAGAAGGGAGAGTATAGCATGCTACACCCGATGTCACCGTCTGTGTGTGCAATCTAAATTTGATGATGGCATGCCACGACGACGTCGTCTGACAATGTTTGTTGTCCAAAGGGCGATGATGGAATTTAATGCATGACGCCGTCCGATCGGGTATGCTGCCCAAGGGAAATAATAGCATTAGCACGCCCAATGACATCCAATCGCGTGTGCATTCTAAGGGCAATGATAACATGCCACCCCCGACTTCGTCCGATAGTGTATGTTGTCCAAGGGTGAAGTTGGATGCCATGTTCGATGTTGTCTGACTGTCTGTATGCTTTCTCAGGGTGATGATAGCATGCCACGCGCGATGTCGTACGAACGTGTTTGTTGGACAAGGGATATAATGGCATGCCAAGCCTTACATCTTCCCACAGTGTGTGCTATCCAAGGGCGAAGACTGCATGTCACACCCAATGTAATCTGACCACGTGTGTTGCCCAATGGAAATGATGGCATGCCACACACGATGTCATCCTACCGTTTTAGTTGCCCAAGGGCCATGTGGATATGCCACGCCCAACGTCAACCGACTATGTGTGCTGTCAAATGGCGATGATAACATGCCACGCCCGACGTCGTCCAACCGTTTATGTTGTCCAAGGACGATGATGGATGACACGCCCGATGTTGTTCGACCATGTGTATCTTGTTCAAGGGTGACGATGGATAGCCACGCCTGATGTCGCACGACCGTGTGTGCTTTCAAAGGGCGATGATGACATGCCATGATCGACGTCGTCCTACCGTGCATGTTGTCAAAGAACGATAATGGCATGCCATGCCCGATATCGTCTAACCATGTGTATGCCATCCAAGGCCGATGATGTCTTTCCAGGCTCGACATGGTCACACCGGTGTGTTGTCCAAGGGAGAAAATGGCATGTCACGCCTTAAGTCGTCCGACTGCATGTGCTGTCCAATTGAGATGATGGCATGAAACTCCCGACGGTGTTTGAACATGTGTGCTGCCTAATGTCGATGATGGCATGCCAAGCTTGACGTCATTCGACCATGTATGTTCTCCAAGAGTGATGATGGAATGCCACGCCAAACATCGTCTGACGATGTATACTATCCAAGGGTTATGATGGCATGCCACGCCCGACATCGTCTGACCGTGTGTGCTGCCCAATGGCGATTATGGCATGTCACGCCCGACGTAGGCTGAACGTGTGTGCTTCCCAAGAGCGATAATAGCATTCCACGCAAGACGTAATAGAACTATGTGTAACGCCTAAGGACCATGCGGGAATGCCAGGCCCTACGTGGTCAAATTATATTTGTTTTGCAAGAGCGATGATAACATGCCACGCTCAACGTCGTCCAATCATGAATTCATTCCAAGAACGATAATGGGATGCCACTCCCGACGTTGTCCGAGTGTGTGTGCTTCCCAAGAGCGATGATTGCATGCCACACTTGACGTCGTCCAATCGTGTGTGCTGCCCAAAGATAATACTTGCATGCCACTCTTAACGTCATTTGACCGCGTGTGCTATCCAAGGGCAATGATTGCACCCCATATCCATTGATCGGGTGTGCTGCAGAAGGGAGATGATAGCATGCTACACCTGATGTCACCGTCTGTGTGTGCAATCTAAATTTTATGATGGCATGCCACGAAGACGTCGTCTGACAATGTTTGTTGTCCAATGGAAAATGATGGAATTTAATGCATGACGTCGTCCGATCGGGTATGCTGCCCAAGGGAAATGATAGCATTAGCACGCCCAATGACGTCCAACCGCGTGTGCATTCTAAGGGCAATGATAACATGCCACCCCCGACTTCGTCTGATACTGTATGTTGTCCAAGGGTGAAGTTGGATGCCATGTTCGATGTTGTCTGACTGTCTGTATGCTTTCTCAGGGCGTTGATGACATGCCACGCACGAAGTCGTATGAACGTGTTTGTTGGACAAGGGATATAATGGCATGCCAAGCCTGACATCTACCCACAGTGTGTGCTATCCAAGGGCGAAGATTGCATGTCACACCCAATGTAATCTGACCACGTGTGTTGCCCAATGGCAATGATGGCATGCCACACACGATGTCATCCTACCGTTTCAGTTGCCCAAGGGCCATGTAGATAAGCCACGCCCGACGTCAACCGACTATGTGTGCTGTCAAAGGCCGATGAAAACATGCCACACCCGACGAGTCCGATGATGTATGCTCTCCTACGGAGATGATAACATTCCACACTCAACATAGTCCGATCGTGTAAGTTGTCCAATGGGAATAATGGCATTTAACATCCGACATTTTCAGGACGTATGTGCTATCGAAGGGCGATTATAAAATTGCAACGGAAAAAGTAGTACTATCGTGTGTGCTGTCCAAGGGCGATGATAATATGCCATGCTCGATGTCACCCTACAATGTATGCTGTCCTAGGGAGATAATATCATGTCATGCCCTACGACGTCTGACCATGTGTATGATGCAGAAGGGCGATGATGGCCTTCCATGCTTGATATAAGGTGAAAGTGTGTGCTTTCCAAGGGCTATGATGGAATGCCACGCTCGACGTCGTCCGACCATGTATGTTGTCCAAGGGCGATGATGGCTTGTCACGCTCGATGTCGTCCCACCATGTTTGCTGTCAAAGGGTGAAGATGGCATGTTACGCCCGATGTCGTCCGACCGCGTGTGCTGCCCTATGGCAATTACGGCATGCCACTCACGACATCATCAGTTCATGTTTGCAGTCTAAAGATGATGATGGCATGCCACTTCGATGATGTCAAACCTAGTGTGCTGTCCAAAAGGCAATGATGGCATTTAATTCTAGATGTCGTTAAACCGTGTGTGCTGCCCAAGGTCGATAATAGCATTGACACACCAAACTATGTTCGACCCTGTGTGCATTCCAAGGGCAATGATGACACATCACGCCCAAAGTTGTCCAACTGTGTATGTTGTCTATGGGCGATGATGGCATGCCACGCCCGATGTTGTCCGACCATGTATATGTTGTCCAAGGGCGAAGATGGCCTTCCACGCCCGACATTGTCCGACGGTGTATGCTGTACAAATTCAATGATTCAATGCCACGCCGGACGTCGTCCCACCATGTGTGTTGTCCAACGATGAAGATGGCATGTCACGCCTGACTTAGTCCGACCGCGTGTGCAGTGCATTAGCAATAATGTCATGCCATGCATGACATTGTCCGACCTCGTGTGCTGGCTAATTGCGATGATGGCATGCCACACCCGACATCATCCGACTATGTGTGTTATCCGAGGGACATTCAGGCATGCCACGCCCGATGTCATTCGATTGTGTGTGCTTTCCAAGGGCGATGATATAATACCACACCCGACGTCATCCGATCTTGTATGCTTTCCTAGGGCGATGATAACTGGCAACACCTCACTTAGTCGGACCGTGTATGCTATCCAAGGTCAATGATGGCATTTTACACCCGAGATCGTCCGACCATGTGTGCTGCCTAAGGGCAATGATAGCATTTCAATGGCAACCATCGTCCGATCATTTGTGTAGTCAAAGAGCGATGATGGCATGCCATGCCCTATATCGTCCGACCATGTGTATGTTGTCCAAGGGCGATGGTGGCCTGCCACGCCTGATGTTGTTCAACCGTGTGTGCTGGCCAAGGGCCATGATGTCATTCCATGGACGACGTAGTCCGACCGTGTATTCTATAAAAGGGAGATGATGACATGCCACGCTCGACGTAGTCCCACCATGTGTGCTATCCAAGGGGGAAGTTTGCATGCAACACCCGATGTTGTTCGATTACATGTGATTCCTAATCGCGATGTTGTAATTGCCACGCAAGACATCATCTGACCATGTATGCTATCCAAGGTCCATGTGGGCATGCCACGCCCCAGGTTGTCCGATCGTGTGTGCTGTGCAGCGGCGATGTTAACATGACACGCTTGACGTCGCGTGATCATGTGTGCGTTCCAAGGGCGATGATTGCATTGCCATGGCCGACGTGATCCGAACGTGTGTGTTTCACAAGGGCTATGATGGCATGCCACGCCTAACGTCATCTATCCATGTATGAATTTTAACGGCGATGATGGCGTGCCACGTCGATATAATCTTACCATGTGTGAAGTCCAATGTGCAATGATGCTATTTAACACCCAACATCGTTTGACCATGTATGCATACAAAGGTCTATGGTAGCATTCCCACGCCCAATGTCGTCTGATCGTGTGTGCAGTCCAAGGGCGATAATAACATGACACGCTCGATATCGGCCGACCGTTTATGCTGTCTAAAGGAGATGATGGCATGCCATTTGACCGACGTTGTTCGACCCTATGTATGCTCTCCAAGGGGGATGATGGCCTGCCACGCTTGACAACGTCTGACCGTGTGTGCTGGCCAAGGGAAATGATGGCATGCCACGCCTAACCTAGTCGGACCGTGTATGTTATCCAAGGGCGATGATGGAATGCCACACCCGACGTCCTTCCACCGTGAGTGCTCTCCAAGGGCGAAGATTGCATGTAACACCGACATCATTTGACTTCGTGTGTTGCCCAATGGCAATGATGTCATGCTACTCCTAACATCATTAAACCGTGTGTTCTTCCCAAGGTCCATGCGTGCATGCGATTAATGACGTCGTCAATGTGTGTGTGCTGTCAAAGGGTGATTATAACATGTCACTCCGGATGTCGTCCGATCATTTATGCTTTCAAAGGGACATAATAATATTCCACACCCGACGTTATCCGATCGTAAATGTTGTCCAAGGGCAATGATGGCATTTAACGCCTGATGTCATTCTACCGTGTGTGTTGCCCATGGGTAATTAAAGCATTCCAAGAGCGACGTAGTCCGATCATGTGTGTTGTCCAAGGGAGATGATAACATGCTATTCTCGACGTTGTCGAACTGTGTATGCTTTCTAAGGGCAATGATTGCATGCCACGCCCGTCGTAGTCCGACCATGTATTGTGTCCAAGGGCAATGATTGCATGCCACACCTGATGTCGTCCCACCATGTGTGTTGTGCAAAGGCAAAGATGGCATGTCACGCCTAACATCGTACAACATCGGGTGCTACCCAATGGCGATGATGGCATGCCACGCCCGATAATGTTCAATCGTGTGTGCTACCTAATTCTGATGATGTCATGCCACACCCGATATAATCACACCGTGCACGGTGTTCAAGGGCGATGATGGCATGCCACACCTGACGTCGTCTTACTATGTATGCTGTCCCAGGGAGATGATGGTGTACCACGCCCGAAATAGTTCGACCATGTGTGCTACCCAAGGGCAATGATTGCATTTCATGCCTGACGTCATAAAACTGTGTGTGCTTCCCATTGACCATGTGGGCATGCAACGCCCTATGTTGTCCATTCATGTGTGCTGTTTAGGGGAGATGATAACATGCCACGCCCGACGTCGTTCGATCATATCTTCTTTCGAAGGGAAATGATAGGATGACATGCTTAACATTGTTCGACAGTGTGTGCTGCCCAAGTGCGATTATAGCATTGCCACGGCAAACATCATCCGAGTATGTGTGCAGTCCAAGGGTGATTATAACATGCCACGCCCAACGTCCTATAACCGTGTATGTTGTCCAAGGACGATGATGGATGCCACAACCGATGTTGTTCGACCATGTGTATCTTGTCCAAGGGTAACGATGGATAGCCACGCCCGATGTCGCACGACCGTGTGTGCTGTCCAAAAGTGATGATAACATGCCATGATGGACATCGTCCTACCGTGCATGCTGTCAAAGGGCAATGATGGCATGCATCGCCCGACATCGTCCGACCATATGTATGCTATCAAAGATCGATGATGGCATGCCATGCCCGACATCATCACATCGGTGTGTTGTCCAAGGGAGAAAATAGCATGTCACGCCTGAAGTAATCAAACTTCGTGTGCTGTCTAATGGCGGTGATGGCATGTAACGCCCGATGCCATTTGACCGTGTGTGCTGCCTAATGTGGATGATGGCATGCTAAGCAAGACATCATTCCACCGTGTATGCTATCCAAGAGTGATGATGGCATGCCACGCTCAACATCGTCCGACCATGTATACTATCAAAGGGCGATGATGGCATGAAACGCCCGACATCGTCCGAACGTGTTTGCTGCCCAAGGGAGATTATGGCATGTCACGACTGACGTTGTCAGAACATGCGTGCCTTCCAAGAGCGATAATAGCATGCCACGCAAGACGTAATACAACAATGTGTAATGCCTAAGGGCCATGTGGGAATGCCAGGCCCTACGTGGTCAAATTACATGTGTTGTTCAAGAGCGATGATAACATGCCACGCCCCACGTCGTCTGATCGTGAATTCATTCCGAAGGCGATGATGGGATACCACGCTCGACGTTATCCGACTGTGTGTGCTTCCCAAGAGCGATGATGGCATGCCACACTCGTCATCGTCCAAATATGTGTGCTGCCCAAAGACAATGCTTGCATGCCACGCTTAACGTCGTCCAACCGTGTGTGCTGTCCAAGGCATATGATTGCATCTAATGCTCCATATCGATTGATTGTGTGTGCTGCACAAGGGAGATGCTAGCATGCCACGCCCGACGTCATCCGTCTGTGTGTGCAGTCTAAATTTGATAATGGCATGCCACTACGACGTCGTCTGACCGTGTTTGCTGTCCAAAGCGCAATGATAGAATTTAATGCATCACGACGTCCGATCGTGTATGATGCCCAAGGGCAATGATAGCATTGCCATGCCCAATGACGTCCAACTGTGTGTGCAGTCTAAAAGCAATTATAACATGCCACCCCCGATGTCGTCCGATAGTGTATGTTGTCCAAGGGTGAATATGGGTGCCATGTTCGATGTTGTCTAACTGTGTGTATGCTTTCCGAGGGCGATGATGGCGTTCCATGCCCGATGTCGTACGAACGTGTGTGCTGGACAAGGGTTATAATGACATGCCATGCATGACATCTTCCCACCGTGTGTGCTATCTAATGGCGAAGATGGCATGTCACACCCGATGTAATTTGACCACGTGTGCTGCCCAATGGAGATGATGGCATGCCACACACGATGTCATCCGACTGTCTGTGTGCCCAACGGCCATATGGATATGCCACGCCTTACGTCAACCGACTGTGTGTGCCGTCAAAGGGCGATGATAACATGCCAGACTAGATGTCGTCCGATGGTGTGGGCTTTTCTAGGGAGATGATAACATGCCACACTCAACATAGTCAGCCGTATAAGATGTCCAATGGCAATGATGGCATTTAACATCTGACATGATCAAGATGTATGTCCAATGGAAATGATGGCAACGCCTGACGTAGTACTATCGTGTGAGCTGTCCAAGGGCGATGAAAATATGCCATGGTCGACGTCTCCCTAGGTTGTATGCAGTCCAAGGGCGATAATGGCATGTCATGCCCGACGTATTCCAACCATGTATTGTGTCCAAGTGCAATGATGGCATACCATTCCTGATGTCTTCCTACCGTGTGTGTTGTCCAAAGGCAAAGATGGCATGTCATGCCTAACATCGTACAACCGTGTGTGCTACCCAATGGCGATGAAGGCATGCCACGCCCGACAATGTTCTACCGCGTGTGCTACCAAATGACGATGATGGTATGCCACACCCGATATCATTCGACCGTGCATGGTGTCCAAGGGCGATTATGGCATGCCATACCCGACGTCGTCCGACCATGTATGCTATCCAAGGAAAATGATGGGGTACCACTCCTGACATAGTCCGACCATGTGTGCTACCCAAGGGCGATGATTGCATGTCATGCATGACGTCATAAAACCGTGTATGCTGCCCAAGGACCATGTGGGCATGCAACGCCCTACGTGGTCAAATCGTGTGTGCTGTTTAGGGGAGATGATAACATGCCACACCCGACGTCGTTCGATCATGTCTGCTTTCCAAGGGAGATGATGAGATGCCATGCTAGACATTGTCCGACCGCGTATGCTTCCCAAGGGCGATGATGGCATGCCATGCCATGCGTATTCCAATCGTGTGTGCTTTCCAAGGGAGATGATGGAATTCCACGCTTAACATTGTCCAACCGTGGGTGCTGCCCAAAGATAATATTGGCATGCCACGCCTAACATCGTCTGACCGCGTGTGTTATCCAACGGCAATGATTTCATCTAATGCCCCATGTCGTTCGACCGTGTGTGCTGCACTAGGTAGATGATAGAATGCCACGCCCGACGTCATCTGTCCGTGTCTGCAGTCTAAATTTGATGATGGCATGCCACGTTGACATTTTCTGACCATGTTTACTGACCAAAGGGCAGTGATGGAGTTTAATGCCCGATGTCGTCCAATCGTGTATGCTGCCCAAGGGCAATGATAGTATTTCCACTCCCAATGATGTTCAACCATGTGTGCAGTCCAAGGGTAATGATTACATGCAACCCTTAACGTCATCCAATAATGTATGTTTTCCAAGGGTGAAGGTGGATGCCATGTTCGACGTTGTCTGTCTGTGTGTATGCTTTTTGAGGGCGATGATGGCGTGCCACGCCCGACATCGTACGAACATGTGTGCTGGACAAGGGATATAATGTCATGCCACGCTTGGCATCTTCCCACCGTGTATGCTATCCAAGGGCAAAGATGGCATGTCACGCCTGATGTCATCTGACCACGCGTGCTGCCCAATGGCGATGATGGCATGCAAAAGATGACATCATTCAGCCGTTTGTGCTGCCTAAGGACCATGTAGATATGCCACGCATGATGTCGTCTGATCGTTTATGCTTTCATAGAGAGATCATTACATGGCACACTTAACGTAGTCCGACCATTTAAGATGTCCAATGGCAATGATGGCATTTAAAACTTTACAATTTCATGTCGTGTGTGCTGCCGAAGGGCGATTATAGCATTGTATAGCCCGACGTAGTACTATTGTGTGTGTTGTACAAGGGAGATCATAACATGCCATGCTCGACGTCACCCTACAGTGTATGCTGTCCAAGGGCGATAATGGCAGGTCATGCCCGATGTCGTTCGACCATGTGTATGCTGCCGAAGGGCGATGATGGCCTGCCATGAATGATGTAGTGAGATTGTGTGTGCTGTCCATGGGCTATGATTGCATTCCACACTCAACGTCGTCCGACCGTGTATACCGTCCAAGTGCGATGATGGCATGTCACGCTCGACGTCGTCCCACCATGTGTGCAGTCCAAGGGAAAAGATGGCATGTAACGCCCGATGCCATCTGACCGCGTGTGCTGCCCAATAGAGATTACGACTTACCACACCCGACGTCATCTGTCTATGTATGCAGTCTAAAGGCGATGATGGCATGCCATGTCGACGTCGTCTGACTATGTGTGTTTTCCAAAAGGCAATGATGGCATTCACAGAATCATGATGGCATGCCACGCTTGACGTCGCCCGATCGTGTGTGCATTCCAAGGGTGATGATTGCAATGCCAAGGCCGACGTCATCCAAACGTGTATGTTTCAAAAGGGCTATGATGTCATGCCACACTCGACGTACTCCTTCTGTTTATTCTATCAAAGGGCGAGGATGGCATGCCATGCCCGATGTCGTCCCACCGTGTGTGTTGTCCAAGGGCCATGACTGCGCCACGCCTAACGTAGTCCAACTGTGTATACTGTCGAAGGGAGATGATGGGATGCCATACCCAACGTTTTCTGACAATGTGTACTGCCCAAGGGCCATGCAAGCATGCCATCCCCAACGTATTTCGACAATGTATGATGTTTGAGGGTGCTGATAACATGCTACCCCTTATGTTGTTCGATCGTGTGTAGATAAGAATGGACATGATGGCATGCCAGGCGCGATGACGTCTGTCCGTGTGAGTATTCCAAAATTGATGATGTCATGCCACATCCGACGTATTCTGACCATGTATGTTGTCTAAGGGCGATGATAACATGCCACGCCTGAGGTCGTCCGATCCTATTAGGATAGCAAGGGCGATGATGGCATGCCAGGACAGTGTGAGCTTTCCAAAGGCAATGATTACATGTCGCGTTGACTTTGTTCGACCATTATTGCTGTCAAAAGGCCAATGATGGAATTTATCTGCATGATGTCGTCCGACCGTATGTGCTGCCCGAGGGCGATTATAGCTTTGCCACTCCCAACATCGTTCGACTCTGTGTGTAGTCCAAGGGCGATGATAACATGCCAGACCCAACATTATCCGACTGTGTATGATGTCCAAGGACGATGATGGATGCCACAACAGATGTTGTCCGACCATGTGAATGTTGTAAAAAGGTGACGATGGCTAGCCAGGCCCGATGTCGCACGACCGTGTGTGTTGTCCAAGGGCGATGAAAACATGCCATGAGTGACGTCATCCTACTGTGCATGCTGTCAAAGGGCGATGATGGCACGCCACGCCTTACATTATCTGACCATGTGTATTTTATCAAAGAGCGATGATGGCATGACATGCACGACATCGTCCCAAAGGTGTGTTGTCCAAAGGAGAAAATGGCATGTCATGCCCGAAGTCGTCCGACTGCGTGTGTTGTCCAATGGCAATGATGGCATGCAACGCCTGAAGCCATTTGACTGTGTGGGCTTCCTAATGTCGATGATGGCATGCCACGCCTAACGTTAATCGACCGTGTATGCTGTCCAAGAGCGATGATGGCAAGCCACGCCCGACTTCGTCCGAACGTTTGTGCTGCCCATGGGCGATTATTGCATGTCACGCCCGACGTTGTCTGAACATGTGTGCTTCCCAAGGGTATAATAATATGCCATGAAAGACATAATACGACTATGTGTAATGCCTAAGGGCCATGCGGGAATGCCAGGCCCTACGTGGTCAAATCATATGTGTTGTACAAGAGAGATGATAACATGCCACGCCCGACATCGTCAGATCGTGAATTCTTTCCATGGGGGATGATAGGATGCAACGTTCGACGTTGTATGACTTTGTGTGGTTCCCAAGGACGATGATGGCATACCACGCCCGACGTAGTCCGAACATGTGTGTTGTCCAAGGGCGATGCTGGCATGCCACGCTCTACGTCATCAAGCCGTGTGTGCTGCCCAAAGATAATGCTGGCATGCCACGCTTAACGTCATCCACCGCATGTGTTGTCTAAGCGCAATAATTATGTGAAGTGCCCCATATTGTTTGACTGTGTGTGTTTTACAAGGGAGATGATAGCGTGTCACGCGCGACGTCATCCGTCTGTGTGTGCAGTCTAAATTTTATGATGACATGCCACATCGACGTCGTCTGACCATGTTTGTTGTCTAAAGGGCAATTATGGAATTTAATGCATGATGTCGTCAGATCGTGTATGCTGCTCAAGGGAAATGATAGCATTACCATGCCCAATGACGTCCAGCCATGTGTGCTGTCCAAGGGCAATGGTAACATGCCACCCCCGACGTCATCCGATAGTGTATGTTGTCCAAAGGTGAAGATGGATGCCATGTTTGATGTTGTTTGACTGTGTGTATACTATCCAAGGGAGATGATGGCGAACCATGCCCGACATCGTCCGACCATGTGTGAAACCCAAGAGCGATGATTGCATGTCAAGCCCAACGTCATCAAACTGTGTATGCTGCCCAAGGACCATGTGGGCATGCAACGCTCTACGTGGTCCAATGGCAATGATAGCATGTCACGCACGACGTCGTTAGAACGTGTGTTCTGTCCAAGGGCGATAATAGCATGCCATGCAAGACGTCATACAAGTATGTGTAATGCCTAAGGGCCATTTGAGATTGGCTGGCCCTAAGTTGTCCGATGGTGTATGCTTTTAAAGGGCGATTATGGGACGCCACGACCAACGTTGTCTAGGTGTGTGCTCTCTAAGGGCAATGACTGCATGCCATGCCCGACGTAGTCCGATCGTGTGTGCTGTCCAAGGGCGATGATTGCATGCAACGCTCGATGTTGTCCAACCGTGTGTGCTTCCCAAAGACCATGATGGCGTTCCGCGCCTAACATCGTCCGACCGTGTGTGCTGTCCAAGGGCAATGATGGCATCTAATACCCCATGTCTTTTGGCCGTGTGTGCTACACAACGGAGATGATAGTATGCCACGCCCGACTTTATCCGTCTGTGTGTGAAATCTAAATTTGATGATAGCATGCCACGTTGACATCGTCTGCCTATAGGCGTTGTCCAAAGGGCAATGATTGAGTTTAACGCCCGACGTCGTCCTATCTTGTATGATGCCCAAGTGTGATGATAGCAGTGCCATGCCCAATCACGTCCGACCGTGTGTAGTCCAAGTGCAATGATAATATGCCACCCCTGATGTTTTCCAATCATGTATGTTGTCCAAGGGTGAAGATGGATGCCACGTTCGACGTTGTCTGACTATGTGTATTCATTCCAAGGGCGATAATGGTGTACAAGGTCAATGATGGCAAGCCACGCCTGTCATCTTTCCACTGTGTGTGCTGTACAAGGGAGAAGATGGCATGTCACACCGATGTCATTTGACCGCGTTTGCTGCCCAATGGTGATGATGGAATTCCAAGCTCGACGTCATCCGATGTTTATGCTGCCAAAAGGCCATGTGGGCATGCCATGCTTGACGTCAACGGAGTGTTTGTGCTATTAAAGGGCGATGATAGAATGCCACGCCCGACGTCATCCAATCGTGTATGCTTTCCTTGGGCGATGATGGCATGCCATACCCAACATATTTCGACCATGTAATAAGTGCAAGGTCAATGATGGCATTTAACTTACGACATTGTCCGACCATGTGTGTTATGGAAGGGCGATTATAGAATTGCAAAGCTCGACGTAGTATGAATGTGTGCTTCCCGAGGGCATTGATAACATTCCATGCTCGACGTCGCCCTACCATGTTTGTTGTCCAAGGGAGATAATTGCATGCCACGGCTGACGTTGTCGACCCTGTGTATGCTGCTGAAAGGCGATGATGGCTTGCCATGCCCGATGTAGCGTGGCAGTGTGTGCTGTCCAAGGGCCATGATGGCATGCCATGCTCGACGTCCTCCAACCATGTATGCTTTCCAAGGTCGATGATTGCATGTAACACCTGACATTGTCCCACCATGTGTGTTTTCCAAAAGAGAAGATGGCATGTCACGCCCGATCTCATCCGACCGTGTGTGCTGCCCAATGGCAATTGCGGCACACCAATCCCGATGTCATTTGTCCATGTTTGAAGTCTAAATGCGATGATGGCATGCCACGTCGACGTCGTCCGACAATCTGGTTGTCCAAAAGGTAATGATGGTATTGAATGCCCGACGTCGTTCGACCGTGAGTGCTGCCCAAGGGAGATAATAGCATTGCCACGCTAAAAATTGTCTGACCGTGTGTTATGTCCAAGGGCAATGATAACACGCCACGCTCGACATCGTCCGACCGTGTATGTTGTCTAAGGGTTATGTTGGCATTACACGCCTGACATTGTCCGTTCATGTGTATGTTGTCCAAGGGCGATGATGGTTTGCCATGCCCGACGTTGTCCAACCGTGTGTGCTATCCAAAGTTCATGATGGCATGCCACGCTCCACGTCGTCTTACTGTGTATGGTGTACAAGATTGATGATTGCATGACAAGCTCGACATCATCCCACCGTGTGTGTTGTCCAATTGTGAAGAACGTAAGTCACTCTTGACGTTGTCCAACCACGTGTGCTATGCAATAGCAATGATGTCATTCCAGGCACGATATTTTCCGACCGCGTGTGCTGCCTAATTGCGATGATGGCATGCCACGCTCGACGTCATCGACTATGTATGCTACCCAGAGCCATTCAGGCATGCCACGCCCGATGTCATTCCATTGTGTATGCTTTCCAAGGGCGATGATATAATACCACACCCGACGTCGTCTGATCTTGTATGCTTTCCAAGGGCGATGATAACTTGCTGCATCTGACATAGTAGGACCGTGTATTCTGTCCAAGGTAAGTGATGTCATTTGTCACCCAACAGCGTCCGACCGCGTGTGCTGCCCAAGGGCGATGATAGCATTGTCATTTCTAACATCCTCCGACCATGTGTTTAGTCTATGAGTGATAATAACATACCACGCCTAAGGTCTTCTGACCGTGTATCGTGTCCAAGGGAGATGATGGCGTGCCATTTCCAACATCGTCAGACCCTGTCTACGCTGTCCAAGGGTGATGATGGCCTACCACACCACATGTTGTTCGACCGTGTGTGCTGTCCAAGGGCCATGATGGTATGCCACCCTCGACGTTGTCGTACCATATTTGTTGTCCAAGGGAGAAGATGGTATGTAACGCCCGATGTCGTCCTATAACGTGTGCTATCTAATCATGATGATGTCATTTCCACGCCCGACGTCATTCGACCTTGTGTGACGCCCAAGGGCCATGCAGGCATGCTACGCCCGAGGTCGTCCTATCGTGTGTGCTGTCCAAGGGAGATGATAACATGCCACTCCTGATGTCTTCTGATCGTGTATACTTTCCAATAACCATGATGGCATGCAATGCCTCACGTTGCCCGATCGTGTGTGCATTCCAAGGGAGATAACGACAGTGCCACAACTAACGTCGTCTGACCGTTTGTTATGCAAAAGGGCGATGATGGCATGACACACCCAACGTCGTCCTACCATGTATGATGTCTAAGGGCGATGATGGCATGCCACGCCCGACATCGTCCCACTTTATGTGCGGTCTAAGGGTGAAGATGGAATTTCACACCTGACTTCATTCGACCGTGTGTACTTTCTAATGGCGATAATTACATGCCACTCATGACGTCATTCAACCGCTTGTGTTGCCTAATGGCGATAATGGCATGCCACGCCCGACGTCATCAGACCGTGTATGCTGTCCAAAGGTGATGATGGCATGCAACGCCCAACGTCTTTTGACTGTGTTTTCTTTCCATGGGCGTTAATAGCATTCCACGCTCGACATCATTCGATCGTGTAGCTTAACCAAGGGCCATGCGGTCATGCCATGCCCGATGTCATTCGATCGTGTGTGCTCTCTAAGCGTAATGATAACATACGACACCCGACGTCGTGTTATCTTGTATTCTTTCCAATGGTGATAATAATATGCCACACCTGACATAGTCTTATAGTGTATGTTATCCAATGGCAATGATGAAATTTAACGCCCGACGCCATCCAACCTTGTTTACAGTCCAAGGCCGATGATAGCATTGCGAAGACCAACGTTGTCCAACCGTGTGTACAATCCAAGGGCAATGATACCATGCTAAGCTCGATGTTTTGCGACCATGTATACTTAGATGATGGCATGCCATGCCCTACGTTGTCCGTCCTTGTGTTTGCCGTCCATGGGCAATGATGGCCTGCCAAGCCCAATGTCGTTCGACCATATGTGCAGGCGTAGTGCCATGATGGCATGCCAATCAGATGTAGTCCAACTGTATTTTTTCTCCAAGGGAGATAATAGCATGCTACATCCGACGCCATCTGACCCTTTGTATGTTGTCCAAAGGTGATGATGGCCTGCCACTCTATATGTTGTCCGACCGTAAGTGCTGGCTTAGGGTAATGATGGAATACCAGGACAAACATAGTCTGACTTTGTTTTCAATCCAAGGGTGATGATGGCTTTTCACGCTCGATGTTGTCCCACCATATTTGCTGTCCAAGGGAGATGAGGACATCTAACGCCCGACGTCGTCCTACACCGTGTGCTATCTAATCACGATGATGTGATTTCTACGAACGATGCCATACTACCGTGTGTGATGCCCAAGGCACATGCGGGCATGCTACGCCCAAGGTCGTCTTATCGTGTGTGCTGTCCGAGGGCGATGATAACATGCCACGCCCGGTGTCGTCCAATATTGTATGCTTTCCAATAACCATGATGTCATGCCACACCTCACGTCGCCCGATCATGTGTGCATTCAAAGGGCGATGATGACCTTGCAACAACTGACGTCGTCTTACCGTCTTTGTTGAACAAGTGCGATGATAGCATGAAACGCCCTACGTTGTCCCACTGGTGTGTTGTCCAAAGGCGATAATGGCTTGTCACGCCTGACGTCGTCCCACCATGAGTGCTTCCCAATGGAGATGAGGCATGCAACGACCAACACCGTCCTACCACTTGTGCTTCCTTGTGGTGATGATGGCATGCCACGCCCGACGTCATCTAACCATGTATGCTGTCCAAGGGCGATGATGGCATGCCACGCCCAATTTCGTACGATTGTGTAGGCATACCAAGGGAGATGATGGGATGCCAAGCCCGACATTGACTGACAGTGTGTGCTTCCCAAGAGCGAAGAAGGCATGTAATGCCTGATATTATCCAAATGTGTGTGCTTCCCAAAGGAGAATTCCAGCCCACGCCCGACGTCATCCGACTACGTGTAATCCAAAGGGCCATAAGGTACGCCACGCCCTACGTGGTATAATCGTGTGTGCTGTTCAGGATCGATAATATCATACCACGCCTAACGTCATGCGATCGTATATGCATTCCAAGGGCGATGATAGGATGCTACGCCCGATGTTGTCCGACCATGTGTGCTGCCCAAAGGAGATGATGGCATTCCTTGAACAACGTAGTCTGATCGTGTGTGATGTCTAAAGGCGATAATGGCATTCCACACTCGATAATGTCTGATCGTGATTGATGTCTAAAGGCGATAATGGCATGCCACGCCTAATGTCTTCCGATCGATTGTGCTATCTAAGGGCAATGATGGCATCTAATGTACAATGTCATTCGATAGTGTGTGCTGCACAAGGGCGATGATGGCAAGCCACTCCCGACGTCGTCCATCCGTGTGTGTAGTCTTAAGTTAATGATGGCATGCCACGTTGACATCTTCTGACCATGTTTGTTGTCCATAGGGCAATGATGGAATTTAACGCTCAACGTCATCTGACAGTGTATGCTGCCTAAGGGCGATATTAGCATTTCCACACCCAACGACATCAAACCGTGAGTGCAATTTACGGGCGATGATAACATGCCACAATCGATGTCGTCTGATCGTGTATGTTGTCCAAGGGTGATAATGGATGCCACTCTCGATGTTGTTCGACCATATGTATGTTGTCCATGGAGGATGATGTCCTACCACACCGACGTCGTCCAACCGTGTGTGCTAGCCAAGGGCAATGATGGAATGCCACGCCTTATGTACTCCCACCTAGTATGTTGTCCAAGGGCAATGATGGCATACCACGCCCGACGTGCTCCCACCTTGTGTATTGTCCGTGGGTGAAGACGTCATGTCACGACCGACGTCATCCGACCTTGTGTGCTTCCCAATAGTAATGATAGTATGCCATGCCCAACGTCATCCATTTGTGTGTGCTTTCCAAGGGAGATGATAACATGCTATGGTCGATGTCGTCCGATCGTATATGCTTTCGAAGAGCGTTGATAACATACCACACCCGACGTAGTCTGACCATAAATATTGTGCAAGGGAAATGACGACATTTAACATCCGACATGTTTGACCATTTGTGCTACCCAAGGGCAATTATAGAATTTCCACGCCCAACGTAGTACGATCATGTGTGCTTTCAAAGGGCAATGATAACATGCCATGCTCGGCGTCGCCCTACTGTGTATGCTATCCAAGGTCTACGATGACATGCCACTCTTGAAGTCTACCAACCTTGTGTTTTTTGTCGAAGGGCGATGAAGGCATGTCATGCCCAACATAGTCTGATCGTGTTTTTTGTCCAAGGGACATGATGCCATGGCATGCTCAACGTCGTCCGACCATGTATTCTTCCTAGAGCGATGACGGCATGCCATGGCCGAGGTTGTCCCACCATGTGTGTCGGCAAATGAAAAAAATGTCATATCACGCCTGACGTCATCCGACCGCATGTGTTGCCTAATGGCGTTGATGCCATGCAACACCCGACACCGTTCGACAGCGTGTGCTTCCTAATGGCAATGATGGCAAGTCACACCCGACTTTATCTGATCGTGTATCCTTTTAAAGGGCGATGAAGGCATGCTAAACCCGACTTCCTCCAACCGTGTATGCTGTCCAAGGGTGATGATGGCATGCCACGCCCGACTTCATCCAACCGTGTGTGCTACTCAAGGGCCATGCAAGCATGCCTTGCTCGAGGTCATCCAATTGTGGGTGTTGTCCATGTTCGATGATACAATGCCACGCTCGATGTCATCCGATTGTATATGCTCTACAAGAACGATAATAGCATGCCATGCATTACGTCGCCCGATCCTGTGTGCATCTTAAGGGCGCTGATGGAATTGCCACTGATGACGTCGTCCGACCGTATGTGTTGCACAAGGGAGATGATGACATTCCCAAGCCCGAGTCATCTGTCCATGTATGTAGTCGAAAGGCAATGATCACGTGCCACGTCGACATCGTTCGACCGTGTGTGCAGTCTTGAGGGTAATAATGGCATTTAACACCCAACGTCGTTCGACCGTGTGTGTTGCCCTAATGCCATAACAACATTCACATGCCCAACGTCGACTGACCGTGTGTGTAGTCCAAGGGGAATGATAACATATGACGAACGACGTCGTCCAACCGTATATGTTGTCCATGGGAGATGATGGCATGCCACGCCAAACCTTGTCCGACCCTATGTATGCTGTCCAAGGGGGATGATGGCCTGCCACGCCCGAAGTCTTCAGACCATGTGTTTTGGCCAAGGGCTATGATGTCATGCCATGCCTAACGTAGTCCTGTCGTGTATGATTTCCAAGGGCTATGATGGCGTGCTATGCTCATCATCTATTAGTGTGTGCTATCCAAGGGCGATGATAACATGTCACACCTGACATCGACCGATCGTGTTTGCTTTCAAAGGGCGATGATAACATGCAACACCCGACGTAGTCCGACCATAAATGTTGTCCACGGGAGTTGATGGTATTTAACGCATGACGTCTTCTAACCGTGTGTTCTTTCAAAGGGCGATTATAGCATTTCTATGACCTATGTAGTCCGATCGTTTGTGTTGTCTAAGGGAAATGATAACATGCCATGCCCGATGTTTTCCGACCGTGTATGTTTCCTAAGGGACATAATGGCATGGCATGCCCGAAGTAGTTCAACTATGTATTCTTTCAAAGGGAGATGATTGCATTCCATGACTGACATCTTCTCACCGTATGTGTTTTCCAAGGGAGAAGATGACATGTCATGCTTGGCGTCGTCCGATCACGTTTGCGCCCATGGCGATGATGGCATGCCACGCTTTACGCCATTCGACCGCGTGTTCTTCCCAAGTACCATACGGGAATGCAACGCCCTATGTGGTCAAATCATGTGTGATGTTCAGCGGTGATGATAACCTGCCATGCCTGTCGTCGTCTGATCGTGTATTATTTCCAAAGGTTATGATGGGATGCCATGCCCGACATAGTCCAACCGTGTATGATGTCCAAGGGGGATGATGGCATGCCATGCCTGACATGTTCGATCGTGTGTGCTACCCAAGGGCGATGATTGCATGTCACGCCGGATGTCGTTTGAATGTGTGTGCTGCACAAGGGCTATAATGGCACGCCTGGACTGACGTCATCCAACCGTGAGTGCTTCCCAAGGGCCATGCATCATGAAACTCCCTACGTGGTCCAATCGTGTGTTCTGTTCAGGGTCAATGATAACATTCAACGGCCGACATCGTCCGATCATATATGTTTTCCAAGGGCAATGATGGGATACCACACCCGACTTTATCCAACCGTGTATGTTGTTCAACGTCGATGGTTGCATGTCACGGCCGATTTGTTTGACCCTGCGTATGCTGTCCAAGGGTGATGATGGCCTGCCACGCCGATGTCTTCCGACCGTGTGTGCTGGCCTTATAACGATGATGTCATTGCCACGCCCGATGTCATTCTACCGTGTGTGATGCCCGAGGTTGTTTGATTTTGTGTTCTGTCAAAGGACGATGATAACATACCATGCTCGACGTCGTCCGATCACGTATGCTTTCCAACAACCATGATTGCATGCCACGCCTGACGTCGCTTGATCGTGTGTGCAATTCATGGGCAATGATGGCATTGTCATGGCCGACGTCGTCTAACCGTGTGTGTTGCACAAGAGAAATTATGGAATTGCCATGCCCAAAGTTGTTTGTCCGTGTATGATGTCAAAAGGCGATGATTTCATGCCACATCGATGTTGTTCGACCGTGTGTGCAGTCCACAGGGCAATGATGGCATTTTACTTCCGACGTCATTCGACCATGTGTGCTTCCCAAAGGCGATGATAGCATTCACATGCCCAACATTGTCTGAATGTGTGTTCAGTCCAAGGGCGTAGATAACATGCCAGACACGATGTTGTCCTATTTTTGTATACTGTCCAAGGGCGATGATGGCATGCAACACCCGACATTGTCCGGCGCTATCTATGTCATCCAAGGGAAGTGATGGCATGCCACACACGACGTGCTCCCACCATGTGTGTTGTCCAAGGGCGAAAATAACATATCACGCCTAACGTCGTCTTACCACGTGTGCTACCTAATGGTGATGATACCATGTCACGGCCGACGTCATCCGAACGTGTTTGCTGCCCAAGAGCCATACGGGCATTCCATGCCTGACGTCGTTCGTTTGTGTGTGCTAGACAAGAGAGATGATAACATTCCACTTCGTACGTACTCCGATCCTATATTCTTTCAAATGGCGATAATAACATGCCTCATCTGACGTGATTTGATTGTAAATGTTGTCCAAGGTCAATGATGGCATTTAACGCCCGACGTCGTCCGACGGTGTGTGCTGCCCAAGGGCGATTATAGCATTTCCACGCCAGACGTAGTGCAATTGTGTATGTTGTCCAAGGGAGATGATAACATACCATGCCCGACGTTGTCTGACCGTATATGGTATCAAAGTGCAATGATGCCAAGTTACGCCCAATGTAGTCCGACCGTGTATTCTATCCAAGGGCGACGATGGCATGCCATGCCCGATGTCCTCCCACCATGTGTGTTGTCCAAGGCCGAAAATGGCATGTCACGCCTAACATCGTCTTACAACGTGTGCAGCCCAATAGCGATGATGTCATGAGACATCCGACGCAATTAGACCATGTGTGCTGCCTAATGGAGATGATGGCATACCACACCCGACGTAATCAGACCGTGTATGCTTCTCAAAGGTGATGATGGCATGCCAAACCCGACGCCGTCTGACTGTGTATGCTGTCCAAGGAAGATGATAGCATGCCACGCCTGACATCATTCAACCGTGTGTGCTGCCTTAGAGAGATGATTTTATGTCACGCCCAACGTCGTCTGAACATATGTGCTTCACAATGGCGATAATGGCATGCCACACCCAACGTCATCCAACTATGTGTTCTGCCCAAGGGCCATGCCAACATGCAACACCCTACGTGGTTCAATCGTGTGTTCTATTAAGGGATGATAATAACAAGCCATGCCAAACGTTGTCTGACTGTGTATGCTATCCAAGGGTGATGATGGTATGCCATGCCCGATTTTTTCCAACCGTGTGTGCTGCACGAGGGTGATGACGACATCCCACCCAACGTAGTCCGATCGTGTGTGTTATCCAAAGGTGATGATGACATGCCACGCCCAACGTAGTGCGATCGTCTTTGCTTTCCAAGGCAAATGATGGCATGCCAAGCCTAACATCGTCCAACCGTGTGGTATATCTAAGGGAAATGTTGGCATCTAATGCCCGACACCGTCCAATCCTATCTGATGCACAAGGGCAATGATTTCTTGGCACGCCCGATGTCGTATACCCATGTGCTTACCAAATGCGATGATGGCATGCCACGTCGACTTCGTACAACCATATGGCCAGTATAAAGGGCAATGATGCCCTTTAACGCCCGACGTAGTCCGACCGTGTGTGCTTCCCAAAGGCAATGATGGTCTTTCCAAGTTCAATGTTGTCCGACCGTGTGTGTAGTAAAAGAACGATGATAATATACCAAACCCAATGTATTCCGACCATATATGCTACAAAAGAGCGATGATAGCATGCCACGCTCGACGTCATTCGACCCTATGTATGCTGTCCAAGGGTGACGATGGCCTTCCATGCCCGACATCATTCGATTGTGTGTGCTAGCCAAGGGCCATGATGGCATGCCGAGCCAGACGTTGTTCAATAGTATATTCTATCAATGGGGGATGATGTCATGCCACACCCTACATTGTCCCGCCATGTGTACTGTTCAAAGGTGAAGATGACATGTCACGCCCAACGTCGTTCGACTGCGTGTGTTGCGTAATGGCGATGATGGCATGCCACGCCCAACATCATCTGACCGTGTGTGTTGTCCATGGTCCATGCGAGCATGCCATGTATGACGTTGTCCGATCGCATGTATTGTCTAAGGGCGATGATTTTGTGCCACGCTCGACTTCGTCTGACCATGTGTGCTGGCCAATGGCCATGATGGCATGCCACGCCTCACGTACTCAAACCTTGTATACTGTCCAAGGGCGATGATGGCATGCCACGCTCCACGTCGTCCGAGCGTGTGTGCTTCCCAATGGCGATGATGGCTTGCCACGCCCTACTTCATCCGACGGTGTAAACTGCCCATGGGACTTGCAGGCATGTTACGCCAGACATCATCCTATCATTTGTACTGTCCAAGGATGATGATAACATGCCACGCCGAACACCGTCCGATCCTGTATGCTTTCAAAGAGCGATGATAACATGTTACACCCGGCGTAGTCCTACTGTGTATGCTATCAAAGGGCAATGAAAGCATTTATTACTCGACGTCGTTTGATCGTATGTGCTGCCCAAGGGAAATTATAGCATTGCCACTCCCGACGTAGTCCAATCATGTGTGCAGTCCAAGGGTGATAATAACATGCTAGTTTTGACATCATTCTACCGTGTATGTTGTCCAATAGTTATGATGGCATACCACTCCCGACATTGTCCGAACTTGTGTACGCTGTCCAAGGGCGATGATGGCATGTCATGCGCAACGTCGTCCCACTGTGTGTGCAGTCCAAGGGCGAAGAATGTATGTCACACCTAATGTAGTCCGACACTGTGTACTATCCAATGGAGATAATGTCATGCCACACCCGATGTCGTCCTACCACGCATGCTGCCTAATGGTGATGATGGCATGCAACGCTTGATGTCGTCCGACCGTGTATGATGTCCAAGGGCGATGATGGCATGTCACGCTCGACGTCGACTTACCATGATTACTGTCCAAGGGGGAAAACGACATGTCCCGCCCGAGGTTGTTCGATTGTGTTAGCTTCCCACGGGAGATGATGGCATGCCACGCCTGACGTAGTCCGATCATGTTTGTTGTCCAAATAGATTATGGCATGCCACGCTCGACGTCATCCAACCATTTGTGCTGTCTAAGGGCAACAATTGCATCTAATGCCCAATATCGTTTGACCGTTTGTGCTGCACAAATGAGATGATACCATGCCACACCCGACGTCATCTGTGTGTGTGTGTAGTCTAAATTTTGATGATGACATGCTACGTCGATGTTGTCTGACCATGTTTTCTGTCCACATGGCAGTGATGCAATTTAATGCATGACGTCGTCCGATCGTGTATGCTGCTTAAGGTAAATCATACCATTGCCACGCACAATAACGTCCAACCATGTGTGTAATCCAAGGGTAATGGTAACATGCCACCCCCGACGTCGTCTGATAGTGTATGTTGTCCAAGGGTGAAGATTGATGCCATGTTAAATGTTGTCTGACTGTGTATATTCTTTCAAAGTGTGATGATGGCGTGCCACGCTTGACGTCGTACGAACGTGTGAGCTAGACAAGGGCTATAATGGCATTCCACGCTTGACATCTTCCCATTGTGTATGATATCCAAGGGCGAAGAGGGCATGTGACACCCGATGTCATCTGACCACGTGTGCTGCCCAATGGCAATGATGGCATGCCACACACAATGTGACTGTTTTTTCTACCCAAGGGCCATGCTTATATGTCAAACCCTACATCAAACGACTGTGTATGCTGTCAATGAGAGATGATAACATGCCACGCCCGATGTCATCCGATCGTGTATGCTTTCCTAGGGAGATGATAACATGCCACACATAACATTGTCCGATTGTTTAAGCTGTCCAATGGCAATGATGGCATTTTACATCCGAAATTTTCAGGCCTTGTGTGCTATCGAAAGGCGATTATAGCATTTCAAGGCTTGACGTAGTACTATCTGTGTGTTGTCTAAGGGCAATGATAATATGCCATACTTGACATCTCCCTACCGTGTATGCTGTCCAACGGCGATAATGGCGTGTCATAGCCGACGCCGTCTGAGCGTGTTTGTTGGCCAAGGGCAGTGATGGCATGCCTTGCCTTACGTAGTTCAAACGTGTATGCTATCCAAAGGTGATGATTGTATGGCACGCCCGACATACTTCCACCGTAAGTGCTCTCCTAGGGCGATGATGGAATGTAACACCCGCTGTCGTCGTACCATATATGCTGCCCAAAGGCTATAACGGTATGGCACGCCTGACATCTTGCCAACGTGTGTGCTATCCAAGGGCAAAGATGGCATGTCACACCCGATGTCATCTGACCACGTGTGCTGCCCAATGGTGATGATGGCATGCCACAAAAGACATCATCCGACCGTTTGTGCTTCCCAAGGTTCATGTGGATATGCCACGCAAGACGTCAACCGATATTGTGTGCTGTCAAAGGGAGATGATAACATGCCACACCTGATGTCATCTGATCGTGTACGCTTTCATAGGGAGATAATAACATGGCACACTGAACGTAGTCCGACTGTGTAGCTATCAAATGGCAATGATGGAATTTAACACCTGACATTTGCATGGCGTGTGTGCTGTCGAAGGGCAATTGTAGAATTGCATAGCCCGACGTAGTACTATTGTGTGTACTTTCCAAGGGAGATGATAACATGCCATGCTCGACATAATGGAAAGTCTCGCCCGACATCGTCCGACCATGTATTTGCTGCCCAAGTGAGATGACGGCATGCCACGCCCGATGTAGTTCGATCGTGTAACCTGTCCAAGGCCGATGATGTCATTCCACGCTCGACGTAGTCCAACTGTGTGTTCTTCCCAAAGACCATGCTGGCATGCCACGCCTAATGTCATCCGACCGCTTGTGTTGTCCAAAGGCAATGATGGCATCTAGTATCCCATGTCTTTCGACCGTGTGTGCTACACAAGTGAGATGATAGCATGCCCGCCTGACGTCATCCATCTATGTGTGCAATCTAAATTTGATGATGGCATGCCATGTCGACATCGTCTAACAATGTGTGCTGTCCAAAGGGCAATGATGGAATTTAACGCCCGACGTCATCAGATAGTGTATGCGGCCCAAGGGCGATGATAGCATTTCCACACTCAATGATGTCCAACCGTGTGTTTAGTCGAAGGGCAATGATAAAATCCCACCCCCGACGTCTCACCACCGTGTATGTTGTCCAAGGGTGATGATGGATGCCACGTTCGACGTTGTCTGACTATGTGTATTCTTTCCAAGGGCGCTGCTGGTTTTCCACGCTCGACGTTGTACGAACGTGTGTGCTGAACAAGGTCCATGATAGCATGTCAAGCCTGACGTAGTCCGACTGTGTATGTTGTCAAAGAGATACTATGGCATGCCACGCCTGACATCTTTCCACCGTGTGTGCTGTCCAAGGGAGAAGATTACATGTCACACCGATGTTATCTGACTTCGTGTGCTTCCCAATGGCGATGATGGCATTCCACGCTCAACGTAATCTGACCGTTTGTGCTGCCCAAGGGCCATGTGGGCATGCCATGCCCTACGTCAACCGAGTGTGTGTGCTATCAAAGTGCGATGATAACATGCCACGCGCGATGTCATCTAATCGTGTATGCTTTCCTAGGGTGATGATAACATGCCACACCCAATGTAGTTCGACCGTGTAAGCTGTCCAAGGGTGATGATAGCATGCCAGGTCCAACTGTGTATGCTTTCCAAGGGCGGTGATGGGATGCCACGCCCAACATCGACGGACTGTGTGTCCTACCCAGGGGCGATGATAGCATGTCATGCTAGACGTCATCCAAACGTGTGTGTTGTCCAAGGGAGATAATGGCATTCCACGCCCGATGTCATCTGACTGTGCGTAATTCCCAAGGGCATGCGGCACGCCATGCCCTACGTGGTCAAACCTTGTGTGCTATTAGAGATCGATGATAACATGTAACGCCTGACATCGTCCGATCATGTATGCATTCCATGGGCGATGACGGTATGCCACACCAGATGTTGTCCGGCAGTGTGTGTGTCCCAAGGGAGATTGCACGACGAAGTCTGATCGTGAGTATTGTGTATGAGAGATGATGGCATGCCGCGATTGATATTATCCGATCGTGTGTGCTACCCAAGTACCATGCTGGCATGCCACACCTAATGTCGTCAGATTTTGTGTGTTGTACAAGGGAAATGATGACATCTAATCCTCGATGTCGTTCGATCATGTATGCTCACATGGGAGATGATAGCATGCAACTCTTGACGTCATCCGTCCGTCTGGGCAGGCCAAAGGCGATGATGGCATGAAACGTCGATATTGTCTGACCATGTATGATGTCAAAAGGGCAATGATGGAATTTAATGCCCGACATCGTCCGACTGTGTATGTTGCCTAAGAAAGATAATAGCATTTCCAAGCACAACGACATCAAAATGTGTGTATATATTAAGGGCGATGATAACATGCCACGCCCGATGTCACAAGATCGTGTATGTTTTCCTAGGGTAATGATGGACTCCACACTCGACATTTTCTGACCGTGTGTATGCTGTCCAAGAGAGATTATGGTATGCCATGCCCGACATCGTACAATCATGTGTGCTGGCCAAGGACCATGATTGCATCCCACGCCTGACATACTCCGACCGTGTATGTTGTCTAAGGGCAATGATGGCATGCCACGCCTGACAACGTCCCACAGTGTGTGCTGTCTTGTGGCGAAGATGACATGTCACACCTGATGTCGTCCAACCGCGTGTGCCGCCCATGGGCTATGCGTGAATGCATTGCCTTATGTGGTAAAATCATGTGTGATAGTCAGTGGTGATGATAACATGCCATGCCTAACGTCATCCGATCGTGTATGCTTTCCAAGGGTGATGATGGCATGCCATGCTCGACTTTGTCCAATCGTGTATGATGTCGTCTGACCGTATGTGCTGGCCTAATCACGATGATGTTATTGCCATGCCCGATGTCATCCAACAGTGTGTGATTCGCGACGTCGTCCGATAGTGTATGCTTTCCAAGAACGATGATGGCATGCCACTCCTGACGTCGCCTGATCTTGTGTGCATTTCAAGGACGATGATGGCATTGTCACGTCCGACGTTCTCCGACCGTGTGTATTGCACAAGAGAAATGACGGCATTGCCATGCCCAACGTCGTCTATACGTGTATGCAGTCAGAAGGCAATGATTCCATGCAACGTCGATGTTGTTCGACCGTGTGTGCAATCCACAAGGAAATGATGGCATTTAACTCCCGATGTCGTTCGACTATGTATGCTTCCCAAAGGCGATGATAGCATTCACATTCTGAACCCTATGAATGTTACCAAGGGCGATGATGGAATGCCACGCGTGACGTCCTCCCACAGTGTGTGCTGTCGAAGGGCGAAAATAACATGTCACGCCTAACGTCTGCTGACCACGTGTGCTGCCTAATGGCAATGATGGTATGCCAAGCCTGACATCATCCGAGCATGTGTGCTGCCAAAGATCCGTGCGGGCATGTCATGCTTGACGTCATTTGTTCGTGTGTGCTAGACAGGGCGATGATAACATGCCACTTCCTACTTTCTCCAATCGTGTATTCTTTTAAACGGCGATGATGACATGCAACACCCGATGTGGTTTGACCGGAAATGTTGTCCAAGGGCAATGATGGCATTTAACGCCTGACGTCGTCCAAATGTTTGTGGTGCCCGAGGGAGATTATAGCATTTCACGCAAGAAGTAGTGAGATTATGTGTGTTATCCAAGGGATATGATAACATGCCATTCTCGATGTTGTATGACCGTGTATGCTATCTAAGGGTCATGATGGCCTGCCACGCCTAACGTAGTCCAACCCTGTATTCTATCCAAGGGAGATGATGGCATGCCACGCTTGACATTATCCTATTGTGTGTGCTACCCAAGGGCGATGATTGCATGTCACACCGGATGTCGTTTGAATGTGTGCGCTGTACAAGGGCAATAATAACATGCCTCGCATGACGTCATCCAACCGTGTGTGCTCCCCAAGGTCCATGAGAACATGAAACACCCTACGTGGTCCAATCGTGTGTGCTGTTCAGGGGCAACGATAACATGCCACAGTCGACGTCGTTCGATTGTGCAAACTTTCCAAGGGAGATGATGGGATGCCACGCCCGACTTTGTCCAACCTTGTATGATGTCCTACGGCGATGATTGCATGCTACGCCCGACGTTGTCCCACCCTGCATATGCTGTCCAAGGGCGATGAAGGCCTGCAACGCCGATGTCGTCCAACTGTGTGTGATGCCCGAGGTCGTTTCATGTTGTGTGCTGTCGAAGGGTGATGATAATATACCATGCCCGACGTTGTCCGATCGTGTATGCTTTCCAAGAACTATGATGGCATGCCACGCTAGACGTCGCCTGATCGTGTGTGCAATCCAAGGGCGATAATGGAATTATCACGGCCAACGTCGTCTGACCGTGTGTGTTGCGCAAGAGAAATGATGGCATTGCCATGCCCAACATTGTCTGTCCGTGTATGCACTCAAAAGGCTATGATTGCATGCAACATCAACGTTGTTAGACCGAGTGTGCAGTCCACAAGGAAATGATGGCATTTAACTTTCGACGTCGTTCGACCATGTGTGATTCCCAATGGCGATGCTAGCTTTAACAAGCCCAACATCGTCTGACCGTGTGTGTAGTCCAAGGGCGAAGATAACATGCCACGCCCGATGTCGTCCTACTGTGTATGCTGTCAAAAGGCAATGACGACATGCCACGCCTGACATTTTCTGACCCGATGTATGTCATCCAAGGGCGATGCTGGCATGTTACGCCCGACGTCTTCCGACCGTGTGTTCTGTCAAAGGGCGAAAGTAACATGTCACGCCTAACATCGTCCGATTACGTGTGCTGCCTAATGGCGATGATGGCATGCCACGCCCGACATCATCCGAACATGTGTGCTACCCAAGAGCCATGCGGGCATGCCGTGCATGACGTTGTTCGTTCGTGTGTGCTAGACAGGGCTATGATAACATGCCATGCCTGACGTTATACGACCGCGTATTTTATCTAAGGGCCATGACGGCATGCTTCACCCATTATAGTCCGACCATGTGTTCTATCCAAGGGGCGATGATGGCATGCCATGCTTGATGTCGTCCCACTGTGTGTGTTCTCCAAGGGCAAAAATGGCATGTCACACCTGATGTCTTCTTACCACGTGTGTAGCCCAATGGCGATGATGGAATGAGACACCCGATGCCATTCAACCACGTGTGTTGCCTAATAGCGATGATGGCATACCACACCCGACGTAATCCGACCGTGTATGCTATATAAAGGCGATGATGTTGTGCCACACCCGACGTCGTCTGACCATGTATGTTGTCCAAGGGAGATGATAGAATGCCACGCTTGACATCGTTCAACTGTGTATGCTGCCCAAGGGCGATGATAGTATGTCACGTCCGACGTCGTCTGAACGTATGTGCTTCACAATAGCGATAATGGCATGCCACGCCTAACGTCATCGAACCGTGTTTTCTGCCCAAGGGCCATGCAGGCATCCAACGCCCTACATGGTTCAATTATGTGTGTTATTCATGGGCGATGATAACATGCCATGCCCGATGTCGTTCGACCGTGTATGCTTTCCAAGGGTGATGATGGTATGGCATGCCCGACTTTGTGCAACAGTTTGTGCTGCACAAGGGCGATGACAGCATCCCACGCCCAACGTAGTCCGATCGTGTTTGTTGTCCATGGGCGATGATGACATGCCACACCCAACGAAGTCTTATAGTGTGGTTGTCTAAGGGCAATGATGGCATGCCATGCCTAACGTCATCCAACCAGGTGGGCTTTCAAAGGGCAAGGTTGGCATTTAACACCCGATGTCGTCCCATCGTGTGTGCTTCCCAAGGGTGATAATAACATTTCATGCTCGATGTCATCCTACCATGTATTATGTGCAAGGGCAAAGATGGAATGCCACGCCCGACGTAGTTTTACCCTGTGTATGCTGCCCAAGGGCAATGATGGATTGCCATTCCTGACGTAGTTCGACCGTGTGTGCTGTCCAAGGGAAATGATGGAATACCATGCTCAACGTTGTTCGACCGTGTATGTTGTCTATGGGTGAAGATGTCATGCCATGCTCGAAGTCGTCCCCCTTTGTGTGCTATCCAAGGGCGAAGATGGCCTGTCACGCCTGATTTCATTCTACCGCGTGTCCTATCAAATGGCCATGCCAGACCTCATACGACCGTGTGTGCTTTTCAAGGGCCATACGGGCATGCCGCAGTCGGTCATGTGTACTGTCCAAGGGCGATGATAACATATGAAACCTGATTTCGTCCGATCTTTTATCGTTTAGAAGGGTGATAATAACATGCCACACCTGACGTAGTCCGACCCTGTATGTTGTCTAAGGAAAATTATTGCATTTAACTCCCGACGTCAGTACTTCCCAAGGGCGATAATAACATTGCTACGCCCAACGTCGTCCAACCGTGTGTGCAGTCCAAGGGCAATGATAACATGCCACGCTCGACGTCTTCCTACCATGTATGCTGTCCAAGGGAGATGATGGCATGCCACGCCCGACATCGTTCGACCTTATGGATGTACTCCATGGGCGAGGATGACTTGCCACGCTTGATATCGTCTGACCGTGTGTGCACGCCCAGTGCCATCATGGCATGCCAGGCCAGATGTAGTACTACCGTGCATTCTGTAAATGGAAATGATGGCATGCCACGCCCGACGTCGTCCCACCATGTGTACAGTCCAAGGGCGAATATGTCATCTCACGCCCAATGTCGTCCTTCTTAATGTGCTGCCAATGGCGATGATGGCATTTCACTCCCGGCGTCATCTAACCATGTGTGCGACCCAAAGGACATGTGGTCATCCCACGCCAGAGGTCGTCTAATCGTGTCTCATGTCCAAGGTTAATGATAACATTTCAAGCCTAATGTCATCGGATCATGTGTACATTCCAACGACGATGATGGCATAACCAGAGTCGATATCATCCAATCATGTGTGATACATAAGTGCGATGATTTCATGCTATTGCTAATGTCATACGTCTGTGTGTGCAGTCCAAAGGGATGATCGCATGCCACATCGACGTCATTTGACCATGTGTGATATCCAAAGGGCAATAATGCAATTTAACACTTGACGTCGTTCGACCGTGTATGTTGCCCAAGGGTGATGATAACTTTTAAAAGCCCAACGTTGTCTCATCGCCTGTGCAGTCCAAGGGCGATGTTAATATGCCACGCCTGACGTTGTTCGATCATGTATGTTGTCCAAGGGACATGATGACATGCCACACCCGACGTTTTCTGTCCCAGTGTATGGTGTCCAAGTGCGATAATGGCGTGCCACACCCGACGTCGTTCGATCGTGTGTGATGGCCAATGGACATGACAGCATGCCACGTATAACGTTGTCAAACCGTGTATGTTGACCAAGGGATAAGAAGGCATGTCACGCCCGACGTCATCCGACCACTTGTGCTTCCCAATGACAATGATGGAATTCCACACCCAGTGTACTCTTACCGTGTGTATTGCCTAAGAGCCGTGCAAGCATTCCATCCCCGACGTATTCCAATCATGTATGTTGTCTAAGGGCGATGAAAAAATGCCATGCCTGACATCGTCCTGTCGTGTGTGGATAACAAGGGCGATGATGGAATGTCAGGCCCGACGTCGTCCGTCTGTGTGAGTTTTACAAAGGCAATGATGGCATGGTACGTCGAATTCGTTTGATTATTCGTGCTATCAAAAGGCCAATGATGGAATTTATCTGCCCGATGTCATCAAACCGTATGTGCTGCCCAAGGGTGATTATAGCATTGCCATGACCAACATCGTCCGACTATGTGTGCAGTCCGAGGGCGATGATAACATGCCACGCCCGAAGTCGTCCAACCGTTTATGTTGTCCAAGGACGATGATGGATGACACGCCCGATGTTGTTCGACCATGTGTATCTTGTCCAAGGGTGACAATGGATAGCCACGCCCGATGTCGCACGACCGTGTGTGTTGTCCAAGGGCGATGATAACATGCCATGATCGATGTTTTCCTACCGAGCATGTTGTCAAAGAACAATGATGGCATGCCACGCCCGATTCCGTCCAACCATGTGTATGCCATCCAAGGCCGATGATGTCTTGCCAGGCTCGACATGGTCACACCGGTATGTTGTCCAAGGGAGAAAATGACATGTCACACCTTAAGTCGTCCAACTGCATGTGCTTTCCAATGGAGATGATGGCATGAAAAACCCGACGGCGTTTGACCATGTGTGCTGCCTAATGTCGATGATTGCATGCCATGCTTGACGTCATTCGACCATGTATGTTATCCAAGATTGATGATGGCATGCCACGCCAAACATCGTCCGACGATGTATACAATCCAAAGGTGATGATGGCATGCCACGCCCGCCATCTTCTGACCGTGTGTGCTGCCCAACAGCGATGATGGCATGTCACGCCCGACGTAGGCTGAACGTGTGTTCTTCCCAAGAGCGATAATAGCATGCCACAAAAGACGTAATACAACTATGTGTAATGCCTAAGGACCATGCGGTAATGCCAGGCCCTACATTGTACAACTGTGTGTGCTTCCCAAGAGCGATGATGGCATGCCACGCTCGACGTTGTCCAACCGTGTGTGCTACCCAAAGACAATACCTGCATGCCACGCTTAACGTCGTCTGACCGCGTGTGCTATCCAATGGCAATGATTGCATCTAATGACCCATATCGATTGAGCATGTGTGTTGCAGAAGGGAGATGATAGCATGCTACACCCGATGTCATCCGTCTGTGTGTGCAATCTAAATTTGATGATGGCATGCCACGACGACATCGTCTGACAATGTTTGCTGTCCAAAGGGCAATGATGGAATTTAATGCATGACGCCGTCCGATCGGGTATGCTGCCCAAGGGAAATGATAGCATTAGCACGCCCAATGACTGCCAACCGCTTGTGCATTCTAAGGGCAATGATAACATGCCACCCCCGACTTCGTCCGATAGTGAATGTTGTCTAAGGGTGAAGTTGGATGCCATGTTCGATGTTGTCTGACTTTCTGTATGCTTTCTCAGGGCGATGATGGCATGCCACGCCCGATGTCGTACGAACGTGTTTGTTGGACAAGGGATAAAACGACATGCCAAGCCTGACATCTTCCCACAGTGTGTGCTATCCAAGGGCGAAGATGGCATGTCACACCCAATGTAATCTGACCACGTGTGTTGCCAAATGGAAATGATGGCATGCCACACACGACGTCATCCTACCGTTTTAGTTGCCCAAGGTCCATGTGGATATGCCACGCCCGACGTCAATCGACTATGTGTGCTGTCAAAGGGCGATGATAACATTCCACACCCGACGAGTCCGATGGTGTATGCTCTCCTAGGGAGATGATAACATTCCACACTCAACATAGTCCGATCGTGTAATTTGTCCAATGGCAATAATGGCATTTAACATCCGACATTTTAAGCACGTATGTGCTATTAAAGGGCGATTTTAACATTGCAACGGCCAAAGTAGTACTATCGTGTGTGCTGTCCAAGGGCGATGATAATATGCCATGCTCGATGTCGCCCTACCGTGTATGCTGTCCAAGGGCGATAATGGCATGTCATGCCCGACGACGTCTGACCATGTGTATGCTGCAGAAGGGCGATGATGGCCTGCCATTCTTTAAATAGTGTGATAGTGTGTGCTTTCCAAGGTCTATGATGGAATGCCACGCTCGACGTCATCCGACCGTGTATGTTGTCCAAGGGCAATGATGGATATGTCACGCTCGACGTCGTCCCACCATGTTTGCTGTCAAAGGGTGAAGATGGCATGTCACGCCCGATGTCATCCGACCACGTGTGCTGCCCAATGGCGATTACGGCATGCCACTCCCGACATCATCTGTCCATGTTTGCAGTCTATAGATGATGATGGCATTCCACGTCGATGATGTCCAACCACGTGTTCTGTCCAAAAGGCAATAATGGCATTTAATTCCAGACGTCGTCAAACTGTGTGTGCTACCCAAGGTCGATTATAGCATTGACACGCCAAACATTGTTCTACCTTGAGTGCATTCCAAAGGCAATGATAACACGCCATGCCCAAAGTTGTCCAACTATGTATGTTGTCTATGGGCGATGATGGCATGCCACGCCCGATGTTGTCCAACCATGTGTATGTTGTCCAAGGGCGAAGATGGCCTGCCACGCTCGACATCGTCCGACGGTGTATGCTGTACAAAAGCAATTATTCCATGCCACGCCGGACGTCGTCCCACAATGTGTGTTATCCAACGGTGAAGATGGCATATCACGCCTGACTTAGTCCGACCGTGTGTGCAGTGCATTAGCAATGATGTCATGCCATGCATGACATTGTCCGACCTCGTGTGCTAGCTAATTGGGATGATGGCATGCCACACCCGACTTCATCCGACTATGTGTATTATCCGAGGGACATTCAGGCATGCCACGCCCGATGTCATTCGATTGTGTGGGCTTTCCAAGGGCAATGATATAATACCACACCCGACGTCATCCAATCTTCTATGCTTTCCTAGGGCGATGATAACTGGCAACACCTCACTTTGTCGGACCGTTTATGCTTTCCAAGGTTAATGATGGAATTTTACACCCGACATCGTCCGACCATATGTGCTGCCTAAGGGCGATTATAGCATTTCAATGGCCAACATCGTCCTATCATGTGTGTAGTCCAAGAGCGATGATGGCATGCCATGCCCTATATCGTCCGACCATGTGTATGTTGTCCAAGGGCAATTATGGCCTGCCACGCCTAATTTTGTTCGACCGTGTGTGCTGGGCAAGATCCATGATGACATTTCATGCCCGACGTAGTCCGACCGTGTATTCTATGAAAGGGAGATGATGGCATGCCACGCTCGACGTCGTCCCACCATATGTACTATCAAAGGGGGAAGTTGGCATGTCACACCCGATATCGTTCCATTACATGTGCTTCCTAATCGCGATGTTGTAATTGCCACGCAAGACATCATCTGACCATGTGTTCTATTCAAGGTCCATGTGGGCATGCCACGCCCCAGGTTGTCCGATCGTGTGTGTGGTGCAGGGGCATTGTTAACATGACACGTTTGACGTTGCCTGATTGTGTGTGCATTCCAAGGGCGATGATTGCATTGCCACGGCCGACGTGATCCGAACGTATGTGTTTCACGAGGGCTATGATGTCATGCCACGCCCTATGTCATATATCCATGTATGCAGTTCAACGGCGATGATGGCGTGCGACGTCGACATAATCCTACCATGTGTGAAGTCCAATGTGCAATGATGGCATTTAACACCCAACGTCGTTTGACCATGTATGCATCCAAAGGTCTATGGTAGCATTCCCACGCCCAATGTCGTCTGATCGTGAGTGCAGTCCAAGGGCAATAATAACATGACACGCTCGATAACGGCCGACCATTTATGCTGTCCAAAGGCGATGATGGAATCCCATTTGCCTGACGTTGTTCGACACTATGTATGCTCTCCAAGGGGGATGATGGCCTGTCACGCCTGACAACGTCTGACTGTGTGTGCTGGCCAAGGGAAATGATGGCATGCCACGCCTGACCTAGTCCGAGCGTGTATATTATCCAAGGGCGATAATGGAATGCCACACCCGACGTCCTCCCACCGTGAGTGCTCTCCAAGGGCGAAGATTGCATGTAACACCCGACATCATTTGACTTCGTGTGTTGCCAAATGGCAATGATGTCATGCTACTCCTGACATCATTAAACCGTGGGTGCTTCCCAAGGGCCATGCGTGCATGCGATGCCTAACGTCGTCAATTTGTGTGTGCTGTCCAAGGGTGATTATAACATGTCACGCCTGATGTCGTCCGATCATTTATGCTTTCAAAGGGACATAATAATATGCCACACCCGATGTAATCTTACCATAAATGCTTTCCAAGGGCAATGATGGCATTTAACGCCTGACGTCGTTCGACCGTGTGTGCTGCCCAAGGGTAATTAAAGCATTTCCAAGCGCGATGTAGTCTGATCATGTGTGTTGTCCAAGGGAGATGATAACATGCTATTCCCAATGTTGTCGGATTGTGTATGCTTTCTAAGGGCCTTGATGGCATGCCACGCCCGTCGTAGTCCGACCATATATTGTGTCAAAGGGCAATGATGGCATGCCATACCTGATGTCGTCCCACCATGTGTGTTGTGCAAAGGCAAAGATGGCATATCATGCCTAACATCGTACAATATCGTATGCTACCCAATGGCGATGATGGCATGCCATGCGCGACAATGTTCAATCGTGTGTGCTACCTAATTCTGACGATATCATGCCATACCCGATATAATTCGACCGTGCATGATGTTCAAGGGCGATGATGGGATGCCACACCCGACGTCGTCTTACCATGTATGCTGTCCAAGAGAGATGATGGTGTACCACGCCCGACATAGTCCGACCATGTATGCAACCCAAGGGCAATGATTGCATTTAATGCCTGACGTCATAAAATAGTCTATGCTGCCCAAGGACCATGTGGGAATGTAACGCCCTACGTGGTCCAATCGTGTGTGCTGTTCAGGGGAGATGATAACATTCCACACTCGACGTCGTTCAATCATATATGCTTTCAAAGGGCGATGATGGGATGCCATGCTCGATATTGTCCAACCGTGTGTGCTGCCCAAAGACAATGCTCGCATGCCACCCCTAACAATGTCCGATCGCGTGTGCTGTCCAAGGGAAATGATTGCATCTAATTCCCCATGTTGTTCGACCGTGTGTGCTGCACAAGGGAGATTATAGCATGCAACGCTCGATGCAACCGTCTGTTTGTGCAGTCTTAATTTGATGATGGCATGCCACGTTGACGTTGTCTGACCATGTTTGCTGACCAAAGGTCAATGATGGAATATAATGCCCGACGTCGTCCTATCGTGTATGATGCCCAAGGGCAATGATATCATAGCCAAGCCCAATGACGTCCAACCGTGTGTGCAGTCCAAGGGCAATGATAACATGCTATCCCCGACGTTGTCCGATAGTGTATGTTGTCCAAGGGTGAAGATGGATTCCATGTTCGACGTTGTCTGACTGTGTGTATGCTATACAAGGGCGATGATGGCATGCCACGCCCGATATCGTATGAACGCGTGTGCTGCACAATGGCTATAATGATATGACACGGCTGACATTTACCCACAGTCTGTGCTATCAACGGGAAAAGATGGCATGTCACACCTGATGTCATCTAACCACGTGTGCTGCCCAATGGCGATGATGGCATGCCACACACGAGGTCATCCGACCATTTGTGCTTCCTAAGGGCCTTGTGGATATGCCACGCCCGACGTCAACCGACTGTGTTTGCTGTCAAAGAGAGATGATAACATGCCACGCCCGACGTTGTCCCATCGTGTATGCTTTCCTAGGGAGATCATAACATGCCACACTCAACGTAGTTCGGCCGTGTAAGCTTTCCAATGGAAATGATGGCATTTAACACCTGATATTTTTATGTCGTGTGTGCTGTCGAAGGGGGATTATAGCATTGCATGGACCGACGTATTACTATTATGTGTGATGTCCAAGGGACATGATAACATGCCATGCTCGACGTCACCCTACCGTGTATGTTGTCCAAGGGCGATAATTGCATGTCATGCCCGACGTCGTCCGACCATGTGTATGATGCCAAAGGGCGATGATGGCCTTCCATTTCCGATGTAGTGTGATTGTGTGCGCTATCCAAGGGCTATGATGGCATGCCACGCTCGACGTCGTCCCACCATGTGTGCAGTCCAAGGGTGAAGATGGCATGTCATGCCCGATATCGTCCGACCGCGTTTGCTTTCTAATGGCGATTACGACATGCCACTACCGAGTTCATCTGTCCATCTTTACAGTCTAAAGGCGATGATGGAATGCCACGTCGACGTCATCTAACCATGTGTGCTGTCCAAAAGGCAATGATGACATTTCAGGCCAAACGTCGTCAGACCGTGTGTACTACGCAAGGGCGATGATAGCATTGCCATGCCAAACATTTTTTGACCGTGTGTGCAGTCCAAAGGAAATGATAACACGCCACACCCAACGTCATCGGATCGTGTATGTTGTCTAAGGGCGATGATGGCATGCCTCGCCTAATGTTTCCCGACCATTTATATTTAATCCAAGGGCGATGATGGCCTGCCACGCCCAACGTAGTCCAACCATGTGTGCTATCCAAGGGTCATGATGGAAGGCCACGCTCGACATCGTCCAACAGTGTATTATGTACAAAAGCAATGATTGCATGTCACGCCAGACATCATCCCACCATGTGTGTTGTCCAAGGGTTAAGATGGCATATCACGCCTGACTTAGTCCGACAGCGTGTGCTGGGCATTAGCGATTATGTCATGCCATGCACGACATAGTCCAACTGCGCGTGCTGTCTAATTGCGATGATGGCATGCCACGCCCGACCTCATCCGAGTATGTGTGTTGTCCAAGGGCCATTAGGGCATGCCACGCCCGATGTTATTCGATTGTGTGTTCTTTCCAAGGGCGATGATATAATACCACACTCGACTTCTTCTGATCTTGTATGCTTTCCAAGGGCTATGATAACTTGCCACACCTGACTTAGCCAGACCGTGTATGCTGTCCAAGGTCAATGATGGCATTTTACACCCAATATCGTCTGACCGTGTGCGCTGGCCAAGGGCGATGATAGCATTTCCATGATCAACGTCGTCCGACGATGTGTGTAGTCCAAGATCTATGATGTCATGCTACGCCCTATGTCGTCTGACCCTGTGTGTTATCCAAGGGCGATGATGGCCTGCCAAGCCCGATGTTGTTTGACCGTGTGTGCTGGCAAAGGTCCATGATGGCATGCCACGCTTGACGTAGTCCGACCGTGTATTCTATCCAAGTGCGATGAGGGCATGCCACACTCGACGTTTCCAGCATGTGTGCTATCAAAGGGTGAAGATGTCATGTCACACTCGATGTCGTTCAATTAGGATTGCTTTCTTATCGCGACGTTGTCATTGCCATGCTAGACGTCATCCGACCGTGTGTGATGTCCAAGGGTCATGCAGGCATGCCACGCCTTATGTCGTCCGATCGTGTATGTTGTCCTAGGGCGATGTTAACATGCCACGCTCGATGTCGTCCGATAGTGTATGCTTTCCAAGAACCATGATGGCATGCCACGCTTGACATTATCCGATTGTGTGTGCATTCCAAAGGTGATGATTGCATTACCACGGCCGATGTCATCAGAACATGTGTATTTCACAAAGGCTATGATGACATGCCACGCTCGACGTCATCCGTCCGTGTATGAACTTCAAAAGCAATGATGGCATGCCACAACGACAACATCCTACCATGTGTGAAGTCCAATGGGCAATGATGGCATTTAACACCCAACGTCGTTCGACCGTGTGTTCTTTTTAAGGTCTGTGATAGCATTTCCATGCCCAATGTCGTTCGAACGTGTGTGCAGTCCAAGGGCGATGATAACATGCCACACTCGATATTGTTCGACCGTGTATGCTGTCCTAAAGCAATGATGGCATGCCATGTGTCTGACGTTGTTCGACCCTATGTATGTTGTCCAACGAGGATGATGGTCTGCCACACCTGGTGTCGTCTGACCGTGTTTGCTTGACAAGGGCAATGATTGCATGCCATGCTTGATGTAGTCTGACCGTGTATGTTGTCCAAGGGGGATGATGGCATGCCACAGCCGACGTCCTCCCATTGTGAGTGCTCTCCAAGGTCGAAGATGTCATGTAACACCCGACGTCATCTGTCTACTTGTGCTGCCTAATGGCAATGATGTCATGCCACGCCTGACGTCAATAAAGCTTGTGTGTTTCCCAAGGGCCATGCGTGCATGCCATGCCTGACATCGTCGTTCGTGTGTGATGTCTAAGGGTGATTATAACATGTCACTCCTGATGTAGTCCGATTATTTATGGTTTCAAAGGGCGATAATAACATGTCACACCCAACGTAGTCTTACCATAAATGCTTTCCAAGAGCAATGAAGGCATTTATCGCCCAACGGCTTTCGACCGTGTTTGCTGCCTAGAGTAATTGCACTATTTCTACGCCCGACGTAGTTCGATCATCTGTGCTATCCAAAGTTGATGATAACCTGCCTTTCCCGATGTCGTCCGACTATGTATTCTTTCTAAGGGCCATGATGGCATGCCAGGACCGACGTAGTTTGACCATGTATTGTGTCCAAGGGCAATGATAGCATGCCACGCCTGACGTTGTCCCACCGTGTGTGTTGTCCAAAGACTAAGATGGCATGTCACACCTATTGTCGTATAACCGCGTTTGCTACACAATGGCGATGATGGCATGCCACGCCCGATGTTGTTTGACCACGTGTGCTACCTTATTCCAATGATTGTATGACACTCCCGATGTCATCCGACCGTGCATGCTGTCCAAGGGCGATGCTTGCATGCCACACCTGACGTCGTCCCACCATGTATGCTGTCTAAGATAGATGATGGCGTACAACGCCCTACATTGTCCGAGCCATGTGTGCTACCCAAGGGCGATGATTACATGTCATGCCTGACGTCATCAAACTTTTTATGCTTCCCATTGACCATGTGGGCATGCAACGCCCTACAATTTCCAATCATGTGTGCTGTTTAGGAGAGATGATAACATGCCACGCCTGACGTCATTCGATCATATCTTCTTTCCAAGGGCGATGATAGGATGACATGCTTCACATTGTCCGACAGTGTGTGATGCCCAAAAGCGATGACGGCATGCCATGCCAAACGTAGTTAGATCGTGTGTGCCGACCAACGGCAATGACTGCATGCCACTGTCCACGTCGTTCGATCATGTATGATGCCCAAGTACAATCCTTGCACGCCGCGCATAACATTGTCCGACCGTGTGTGCTGTTCAAGGACAATGATTGCATCTAATGCCTGACATCCTCCAACCATGTGTGTTGCACAAGGGCGATGATAACATGTCACGCCCGACGTCGTTGGAACGTGTTTTCTGCCCAAGGGCGATGATAGCATGCCATGCAAGACGTCATACAACTATGTGTAATGTCGAAGGGCCATGTGGAATGACAGGCAGAAAGTGGTCAAATCATTTGTACTCTTCAAGAGCGATGATAACATGCAACACATGATACCGTAAAATCGCGTATGCTTTCCAAGGGTGATGATGGGATGCCACGCCCAACGTTGTCTGAGTGTGTGCTGCCCAAGGGCGATGATTGCATGCCACGCCCAACGTAGCCCAATCGTGTGTGTTTTCCAAGGAAGACGATTGTATGCCACACTAGACGTCGTCCAACCGTGTGTGCTGCTCAAGAGAGATGATAGCATACCACGCCCGACGTCATCTGTTTGTGTGTGCAGTCTAAATTTGATGATGGCATGCCACGTTGACGTTGTATGACCATGTTTTCCGACCAAAGGGCAATGATGGAATTTAATGCTCAACGTCGTCCAATCGTGTATGCTGCACAAGGGCAATGATAGCATTGCCACGCCGAATGACGTCCAACCGTGTGTACAGTCCAAGGGTAATGATAACATGCCATGCTCGACGTCTTCCGACCGTGTATGCTGTCCAAGGGAGATAATGGCATGCCACGCCCGACGTCGTTTTACCTTTTTTATGTTGACCATGGGCGAGGATGGCTTGCCACTCCCCATATAGTCTGATCGTGTGTGCACGCCCAGTGCCATGATGGCATGCCAGGCCATGTGTAGTCCGACCATTTATTTTGTGAATTGGAGATGATGGCATGCCCCGCTCGACGTCGTCCTGCCATGTGTATAATCCAAGGGAGAATATGGCATCTCACACCCGATGTCGTCCTTCTTAATGTTCTGCCAATGGCGACGATGGCATTCTACGTCTTGCATCATCCGACCATGTGTGCGAACTAATGGCAATGTGGTCATCCCACGCCTGAGGTTGTCTGATCGTGTCTCCTGTCCAAAGTTGATGATAACATTTCAAGCGCAACATCGTCGGATCATGTGTACATTCCAAGGGCGATGATGGAATAACCACAACCGATGTCATCCGATCGTGTGTGCTACACAAGTGCAATGATGTCATGCCATTCCCAATGTCATACGTCCGTGTGTGCAGTCCAAAGCGATGATCGCATACCACATCGACGTCATTTGACCATGTGTGCTTTCCAAAGGGCAATAATGTAATTTAACACCTGACGTAGTCCGACAATTCTATATTGCCCAAGGGCGATAATAGCATTGTAAATCCCAATGTTGTCTCATCGCGTGGTCATTCCAATGGCGATGTTAATATACCACGCCCGACATCGTTCGATCGTGCAAGTTGTCCAAGGGATATGATGACATGCCACACCCGTCGTTGTCTTACCCTATGTATGGTGTCCAAGCGCGATGACGGCGTTCCACGCCCGACATTGTTCGACCGTGTGTGCTGGCCAAGGTCCATGACAACATGCCACACCTAACATTGTTCAACCGAGTATGCTGTCCAAGGGAGAAATAGGCATGTCACACCCGACGTCATCTGACCACTTGTGCTTTCCAATGGCATTGATGGGATGCCACACCCAACATCATCTGACCGTGTATATTGCGAAAGGGCCATGCAAGCATTCTATCCCATACGTATTATGACCATGTATATTGTCTAAGGGCGATGATAACATGCCACGCTTGACGTCGTTCGATTGTGTGTGGATAACAAGGGCGATGATGGCATGCTAGGCTTGACAACGTCCGTTCGTGTGAGCTTTCCAAAGGCGATGATGGCATGCCATGTCGACTTCGTTCTACCATTCGTGCTGTCAAAAGGGCAATGATGGAAATTATCTGACCGATGTCATCCAACCATATGTGCTACCCAAGGGCGATTATTGCATTGCCACGGCCAACATCATCCGAGTATGTGTGCAGTCCAAGGGTGATGATAATATGCCACGCCCGACATCCTTTGACCGTGTATGTGGTCCAAGGACGATGATGGATGCCACATCCGATATTGTCCTACCATGTGTATCTTGTCCAAGGGTGACGATGGATAGCCACGCCCGATATCGCACGACCGTGTGTGCTGTCCAAGGGCGATGATAACATTCCATGATTGACGTCGTCCTACCATGCATGATGTCAATGGGCAATAATGGCATGCAACGCCCGACATCTTCCAACCATGTGTATGCTATACAAGGTTGATGATGGCATACCATGCCCTACATCATCACACCGGTGTGTCGTCCAAGAGAGAAAATTGCATGTCACGCCTGAATTTATCCGACTTCGTGTGCTGTCTTATGGCGATGATGGCATGTAACGCCCGATGCCATTTGACCGTCTGAAGTCATCCGACTTTGTGTGCTACCTAATGTCGATGATGGCATGCTAAGCCAGAAATCATTCTACCGTGTATGCTGTCCATGAGTGATGATGGCATGCCACGCTCAATATCGTCCGACCATGTATACTATCAAAGGGCGATGATGGCATGCCACGCCCGAAATTGTCCGGACGTGTTTGCTGCCCAAGGGAGATGATGGCATGTCACGGCTGACGTTGTCTGAACGTGCGTGCTTTCCAAGAGAGATAATAGCATGGCATGAAAGACGTAATACGACTATGTGTAATGCCTAAGAGCCATGTGGGAATACCAGGCCCTATGTGGCCAAATCATATGTGTTTTTCAAGAGCGATGATAACATGCCACGCCCCACGTCGTCTGATCGTGAATTCTTTCCAAGGGCGATGATGGTATGCCACGCGCGATGTTATCTGACTGTGTGTGCTTCCCAAGAGCGATGATGGCATGCCACGCTCGACGTCGTCCACCTTTGTGTGCTGCCCAAAGACAATGCTTCCATGCTACGCTTAAGGTCGTCCAACCGCGTGTGCTGTCCATGCAAAATGATTGCATCTAATTCTCCATATCGATTGATCGTGTCTGCTGCACAAGGGAGATGCTAGCATGCCACGCCCGACGTCATTCGTCTGTGTGTGCAGTCTAAATTAGATAATGGCATGCCACTACGACGTCGTCTGACCGTATTTGCTATCCAAAGGGCAATGATAGAATTTAATGCATGACGACGTCCGATCGTGTATGCTGCCTAAGGGCAATGATAGCATTGCAACTCCCAATGACGTCCAACTATGTGTGCAGTCTAAAAGCAATTATAACATTCCACCCCCGACGTCGTCCGATAGTGTATGTTGTCCAAGGTTGAAGATAGGTGCCATGTTCGATGTTGTCTGACCATGTGTATGCTTTCCGAAGGCGATGATGGCATTCCATGCCCGATGTCGTACGAACGTGTGTGCTGGACAAGGGCTATAATAACATGCCACGCATGACATCTTCCCACCGTGTGTGGTATCTAAGGCCAAGATGGCATGTCACACCCGATGTAATTTGACCACGTGTGCTGCCCAATGGCAATGATGGCATGCCACACACGATGTCATCCGACCGTTTGTGTTGCCCAAGGGCCATGTGGATATGCCACGCCTTACGTCAACCGACTATGTGTGCTGTCAAAGGGCGATGATAACATGCCACACTAGACATCGTCCAATGGAGTAGGCTTTTATAGGGAGATGATAACATGCCAGAGTCAACATAGTCAGCCGGATAAAATGTCCAATGGCAATGATGGCATTTAACATCCGACATGTTCAAGACGTATGTGCTATCGAAGGGTGATTATAACATTGCAACGCCCGACGTAGTACTATCATGTGAGCTGTCCAAAGGCGATGATAATATGCCATGCTCGACGTCGCCCTAGTGTGTATGTTGTCCACGGGCGATAATGGCATGTTATGCCCGACGTCGTCCGACCATGTGTATGCTGCTGAAGGGCGATGATTGCCTGCCATGCCCGATGTAGTGTTAAAGTGTGTGCTGTCCAAGGGCTATGATTGAATTCCACGCCCGACGTCGTCCGACCGTGTATGTTGTCCAAGGGCGATGATGGCATGTCACACTCGACGTCGTCCTACCATGTGTGCTGTCCAAGGATGAAGATGGCATGTCACGCCCGATGTCGTCCTACCGCGTGTGCTACCCAATGGCGATTACGACATGCCACTCCCGACGTCATCTATCCATGTTTGGAGTCTAAAGGAGATGATGGCATGCCACATCGACGTCGTCCAACCATGTGTGCTGTACAAAATGCAATGATGGCATTTAATGCCAGACATCGTCAAACTATGTGTGCTGCCCTAGGGAGTTGATAGCATTGCAACGCCAAACATTGTTCGACCGTGTGTGCAGTCGAAGGGCAATGATATTATGCCACGCCCAACATCGTCCGATCGTGTATGTTGTCTAAGGGCGATGATGTCATGCCACGGCCGACATTGTCCGACCATGTGTATGTTGTCCAAGGGTGATGATGGCCTGTCACGCCCGACATCGTCCGACGGTGTATGCTGAATAAAAGCGATGATTGCATGCCAATCCCGATGTCGTCCCACCATGTGTGTTGTCTAACGACGAAGATAGCATTTCACGCCTTACTTAGTACGATCTTGTATGCTTTCCAAGGGCGATGATAACTTGCCACATCTCACTTAGTCGGACCGTATATGATGTCCAAGGTTAATGATGACATTTTACACCCGACATCTTCCGACGTTGTGCACTGCCCAAGGGCGATGATAGCATTGCCATGCCAAACATCGTCCGACCATGTGTAGTCCAAGAGTGATGGTGGAATGAAACGCCCTACGTAGTCCGACCCTGTGTATGTTGTTTAATGGCGATGAAGGCCTTCTCACGCCCGATGTTGTTCCACCGCATGTGCTGGCTAAAGTCCATGATGGCATTCCATGCCTGACGTAGTCCGACGGTGTATTCTATAAAATGGCGATGATGGCGTGCCACGCTCAACGTCGTCCCACCACGTGTGCAATCCAAGGGCGAAGTTGGCATGTCACACCCTATGTCTTTCAATTACATGTGCTTCTTAATAGCCATTTTGTCATTGCCACGCAAGACATCATCCGACCATGTGTTTTGTCCAAGGGCCATGGGGGCATGCCACGCCCAATGTCATTTGATCTTGTGTGTTGTGCAAGGGCGATGTAAACATGACACGCTTGACATTGCCTGATCGTGTGTGCATTCCAAGGTGATGATTGCATTGTCATAGCTGACGTGATCCGAACGTGTGTGTTTCACAAGGTCTATGATGGCATGCCACGCACGACGTCATCTTTCTGTGTATGCATTTAACAGGCGATGATGGCATGCCACGTCAACATAATCCTACCGTGTGTGAAGTCCAATGTGCAATGATGGCATCTAACACCCAACGTCGTTTGACCGTGCATGCTTACAAAGGTCTTTGATAGCAGTCCTATGCCCAATGTCGTCCATTCGTGTGTGTTGTCCAAGGGTGATTATAATACGCCACGTCTGACGTTGTCCGATGAGTTATGCTTTCAAAGGGACATAATAACATGTCACACACGACGTAATCCGACCGTAAATGCTTTCCAAGGCCAATGATGGCATTTAACGCTCGACGTTGTTCGACCGTGTGTGCTGCGCAAGGGTAATTATCGCATTTCCAAGCCCGACATAGTCCGATCATGTGTGTTGTCCAAGGGAGATGATAACATGCTATTCCTGACGTCGTCCAACTGTGTATGCTTTCTAAGGGCCATGATTGCATGCCACGCCCGACGTAGTCCGACCATGTATTGTGTCCAAGGGAAATGATGGCATGCCATGCCTGATGTCGTCCTACCATGTGTGTTGTCCAAAGGCAAAGATGGCATGTAACGCCAAACATCGTACAACCGCGTGTGCTACCCAATGGCGATGAAGGCATGCCACGCCCGACAATGTTCTACCGCGTGTGCTACCAAATGTCGATGATGGTATGCCACACCCGATGTCATCCGACCGTGCATGGTGTCCAACAGTGATGTTTGCATGCCACACCCGATGTTGTCCGGCCATGTATGCTGTCCAAGGGAGATTAAGGCGTACCATGCCGGACATAGTCCGACCATATGTGCTACCCAAGGGCGATGATTGCATGTCATGCATGACGTCATAAAACCATGTATGCTGCCCAAGGACCATGTGGGTATGCAACGCCCTATGTGGTCTAATCATGTGTGCTGTTTAGTGGAGATGATAACATGCCACACCCGATGTTGTTCGATCATATCTGCTTTCCAAGGGAGATGATGGGTTGCCATGCTCGACATTGTCCGACCGCGTATGCTTCCCAAGGGCGATGATGGCATGCCATGCCATACGTAGTCCAATCGTGTTTGCTATCCAAGGGAGATGATGGAATTCCACGCTCAACATTGTCCAACCGTGGGTGCTGCCCAAAGATAATATTGGCATGCCACGCCTAACATCGTCCGACCGCGTGTGTTGTCCAATGGCAATGATTTCATCTAATGCCCCATGTCGTTTCACCGTGTGTGCTGCACAAGGGAGATGATAGCATGCCACGCCCGACATCATCTGTCTGTGTGTGCAGTCTAAATTTGATGATGGCATGCCATGTTTACATTTTCTGACCATGTTTGCTGACCAAAGGGCAGTGATGGAGTTTATTGCCTGATGTCTTCCAATCGTGTATGATGCCCAGGGGTAATGATAGCATTGCCACGCCTAAGATGTTCAACCGTGTGTGCAGTCCAAAGGTAATGATTACATACAACCCTTGATGTCATCCGATAGTGTATGTTGTCCAAGGGTGAAGGTTGATGCCATATTCGACGTTGTCTGTCTGTGTGTATGGTTTTCGAGTGCGATGATGGCGTGCCACACCTGACATCGTATGAACGTGTGTGCTGGACAAGGGCTATAATGTCATGCCACGCCTGACATCTTCCCACCGTGTATGCTATCCAAGGGAAAAGATGGCATGTCACACCCGATGTCATCTGACCACGCGTGCTGCCCAATGGCGATGATGGCATGCAACACACGACGTCATCCGACCGTTTGTGCTGCCTAAGGGCCATGTGGATATGCCACGCTCTACGTTGTCTGATTGTGTATGCTTTCATAGAGAGATGATTACATGGCACACTCAACGTAGTCTGACTGTGTAAGATGTCTAATGGCAATGATGGCATTTAACACCTTACATTTTCATGCCGTGTGTGCTGTCGAAGGGCGATTATAGCATTGCATAGCCTGACGTAGTACTATTGTGTGTGTTGTCCAAGGGAGATCATAATATGCCATGCTCGATGTCACCCTACAGTGTATGCTGTCCAAGGGCGATAATGGCATGTCATGTGCGACGTCGTTTGACGATGTGTATGCTGCAGAAGGGATATGATGGCCAGCCATGAACGATGTAGTGTGATTGTGTGTGATGTCCATGGGCTATGATTGCATTCCACACTCAATGTCGTTCGACCGTGTATACCGTCCAAGTGCGATGATGGCATGTCATGCTCGACGTCGTCCCACCATGTGTGCAGTCGAAGGGCAAAGATGAAATTTAAGGCTCGATGCCCTCTGACCGCGTGTGCTGCCCAATAGATATTACGACCTACCACTCCCGACGTCATTTGTCCATGTTTGCAGTCTAAAGGCGATGATGGCATGCCATGTCGACATCGTCTGACTATGTGTGTTTTCCAAAAGGCAATTATGTCATTCATGCCAAGCGTGATCAGACCTTGTGTGTTTCGCAAGGGCGATGATAGCATTGCTACACCAAATATTTTTCGATCGTGTGTGCAGTCCTAGGGCAATGATAACATGCCACCCCCAACGTCAACCAATCGTGTATGTTTTCTAAGGGCGATGATGGCATGCCATGCCCGACGTTGTCCGACCATTTGAATGCTATCCAAGGGCGATGATGGCCTGCCACGCCTGATGTAGTCCAACCATTTGTGCTATCCAAGGGTCACGATGGCATGCCACACTCGACATCGTCCGATGGTATATGCTGTACAAAAGTGATGATTGCATGCCATGCCTAACATCGTCCCACCATGTGTGATGTTCGAGGGCGAAGATGGCATGTCACACCTGACTTAGTTCGACAGCGTGTCCTGTGCATTAGGGATGATGTCATGCAATGCACGACATTTTCCAACTGCGTGTGTTACCTACCGGCGATGATGGTATTCCACGCTCGACATCATTCGACTATTTGTGTTGTCCAAGGGTTATTCGGGCATGCCACACCCGATGTTATTCGATTGTGTGTTCTTTCAAAGGGCGATGATATAATACCACACCCGACGTCATCCGATGTTTAATTTTTTCCAAGGGCTATGATAACTTGCAACACCTGACTTAGTCGGACCGTGTATGCTTTCCATGGTCAATGATTGCATTTTACACCTGACATCGTGCGACCGTTTGCGCTGACCAAGGGCGACGATAGCATTGCATGCTCAACATCGTCCGACCTTGTGTGTGTTGTCAAAGTGCAATGATCGCCAACCAAGCCCGATGTTGTTCGACCGTGTGTGCTGGCAAGGGCCATGATGGAATGCCATGCCCGACATATTCCGACCGTGCATTCTATCCAAGGGCAATGATGGCATGCCACACTCAACGTTTCCACCATGTGTGCTATCCAAGGGTGAAGATGGCATGCCACACTCGATGTCGTTCGATAACGTGTGCTTTCTAATCGCGATGTTGTCATTGCCACGCCAGATGTCAACCTATCGTGTGTGTTGTCCAAGGGCCATTTGGTCATGCAACACCCCCGGTCGTACGATCGTGTGTGCTGTCCTAGGGCGGTGTTAACATGCCACGCTTGATGTCGTCCAATCGTGTATGCTTTCCAAGAATCATGATGGCATGCCACACTTGACATCGCCCGATCGTGTGTGCATTCCAAAGGCAATGATTGCAATTCCATGGCCGACGTCATCCGAACGTGTGTGTTTCAAAAGGTCTGTGATGACATGCCACGCCCGACATTGTCCGTCCATGTATGAACTTCTTAGGCGATGATGTCATGCCACAACGACATCATCATACCGTGTGAAGTCCAATGGGCAATGATGACATTTAACACCAAACGTCGTTCGACCGTGTGTGCTTATTAAGGTCTATGATAGCATTCCCACACCCAATTTCGTCCGAACATGTGTGAAGTCCAAGGGCGATGATAACATGCCACGCTCGATATCGTCCGACCGTGTATGTCATCCTAAAGCAATGATGCTATGCCATGTGCCCGACGTTGTTCGACCCTATGTATGATGTCAAATGGGGATCATGGCCTGCCACGCCCAACGTCGTCTGATCGTGTTTGCTTGACAAGGGAAATGATGGCAGGCCACGCCTGACGTAGTATGACCTTGTATGTTGTCCAAGGGCGATGATGGCATTGACACACCCAATGTAGTTCGACCGTCTGTGTTGTACATGGGCGATGATAACATGCCATGCTCGACGTCATCCTACCGTGTATGTTGTCCAAGGGCAATGACAACATTCACATGCCTAACGCCGTCTGACCGTGTGTGCAGTCTAAGGGGAATGATAGCATGCCACGACCGACGTCGTCCGACCGTGTATGTTGTCCAAGGGCGATGATGCCATGAAACGCCCAACGTTGTCCAACCCTATGTATGCTGTTCAAGGGGGATGATGGCCTGTCACGCATGACGTCGTCTGACCGTGTCTGCTTGCCAAGGGACATGATGTCATTCCATGCCTGATATAGTCCTATGGTGTATTATGTCCAAGGGTGATGATGGAAGGTAATGCCCGACATCTTCCCACCGTGTGCTATCCAAGGGCAAAGATGACATGTCACACTTGACATTGTCCAACCGCGTGTGCTTCGCAATGGCGATGATGGCATTCCATCCACGACATTGTTCGACTACTTGTGCTGTCTAACGGAGATTATGGCATGCCACGCCCGACATTGTCTTACCATGTGTATGCTATCCTAGGTCGATGATGGCATGCAATGCCCGACATCATCACACTGGTGTTTTGTCGAAGGGCGAAAATGGCAAGTCACGAGTGAAGTCGTCCGACTGCGTATGCTGTCCAATGGCGATGATGGCATGCGATACCCGGCGCTGTTTGACCGTGTGTGCTGCTTAATGTCGATGATGGCAAGCCAAGACTTACGTCATTCGATCGTGTATGCTGTCCAAGAGTGATGATGGCATTCCACACCCAACATCGTCTGACTATGTATACTATCCAACGGCAATGATGGCATGCCACGCCCGACATCGTCCGACTGTGTGCTGCCCAAGGGCGATGATGGCATGTCACGCATAACGTTGTCCGAACGTGAGTTCTTCCCAAGAGCGATAATAGTATGACACACAAGATGTAATACAACTATGTGTAATGCCTAAGGGCCATGGGGGAATGCCATGCCCTACATGGTAAAATCATATGTGTTTCTCAAGAGCGATGATAACATGCCACGCCCGACGTCTTCCAATCGTGAATTCATTCCAAGGGAAATGATGGGATGCCACGCCCGACATTGTTCGACTATGTGTGCTTCCCAAAAGCGATGATGACATGCCAAACTGGATGTCGTCCAACCGTGTGTGCTTCCCAAACATAATGCTTATATGCCACGCTCAAGGTCGTCCAACCGCGTGTGCTGTCCAAGAGAAATGATTGCATCTAATGCTCCATATCGATTGATCGTGTGTTCTGCACAAGGGAGATGATAGCATGCCACGCCTGACGTCATCCGTCTATGTGTGCAGTCTAAATTTAATGATGGCATGCCACGCCCGACGTAGTCCGACCGTGCACTCTATCCAAGGGCGATGATGGCATGCCACACTCAACGTTTCCACCATGTGTGCTATCAAAGGGTGAAGATGGCATGTCACACCCGATGTCATTCGATAACGTGTGCTTTCTAATCGCGATGTTGTCATTGCCACGGCAGACGTCATCCGACCGTGTGTGCTGTCCAAGTGCCATGTGGGCATGCAACGCCCCAGGTCGTTCAATCGTGTGTGCTTTCCTAGGACGATGTTAACATGCCACGCTTGATGTCATCCAATCGTGAATACTTTCCAAGAATCATGATGGCATGCCACGATTGACATTGCCCGGTCGTGTGTGCATTCCAATGGCGATAATTGCAATTCCTAGGCCGACGTCATCCGAACGTGTATGTTTCAAAAAGGCTATGATGACATGCCACGCCCGAGGTTGTCCCTCCATGTATGAACTTCTTAGGCGATGATGTCATGCCACAATTACATCATCTTACCGTGGGAAGTCCAATGGGCAATGATGACATTTAACACCCAACGTCGTTCGACCGTGTGTGCTTATTAAGGTCTATGATAGCATTCCCACGCCCAATGTCGTCCGAACGTGTGTTAAGTCCAAGGGCGATGATAACATGCCATGCTCCATATCGTCCGACCGTGTATGTCTTCCTAAAGCAATGATGCTATGCCATGTGCCTGACGTTGTTCGACCCTACGTATGATGTCAAACGGGGATGATGGCCTGCCACGCCCGACGTCGTGTGATCGTGTTTGCTTGACAAGGGAAATGATGGCAGGCCACGCCTGACGTAGTCCGACCGTGTATGTTGTCCAAGGGCGATGATTGCATTGACACACCCAATGTAGTTAGACCGTCTGTGTTGTACATTGGTGATGATAAAATGCCATGCTCGACGTCATCCTACCGTGTATTTTGTCCAAAGGCAATGACAGCATTCAGATGCTTAACGCCGTCCGACCGTGTGTGCAGTCAAAGGGGAACGATAGCATGCCACGACCGATGTCGTCCGACCGTGTATGTTGTCCAAGGGCGATAATTCCATGAAACGCCCAACGTTGTCCAACCTATGTAAGTTGTCCAATGGGGATGATGTCCTGTCACGCATGAAGTCGTCTGACCCTGTGTGCTTGCCAAGGGACATGATGTCATTCCATGCCTGATGTAGTCCTATCATTTATTATGTCAAAGGTTGTTGATGGCAGGTAATGCCCGACATCTTTCCACCGTGTGCTATCCAAGGGCAAAGATGACATGTCACACTTGACATTGTCCAACCGTGTGTGCTTCGCAATGGCGATGATTGCTTGCCATGCACGACATTGTTCGACCGCTTGTGCTGTCTAATAGAGATGATGGTATGTCACGCCCGACATCGTCCGACCATGTGTATGCTATCCAAGGTCGATGATGGCATGCCATGCCCAACATCATCACGCCGCTGTGTTGTCAAAGGGCGAAAATGGAATGTCACGCGTGAAGTCGTCCGACTGCGTATGCTGTCCAATGGCGATAATGGCATGCAACGCCTGACGCCGTTTCACTGTGTGTGTTACCTAATGTCGATTATGGCAAGCCAAGCCTGTCGTCATTCGACTGTGTATGCTGTCCAAGAGTGATGATGGCATGCCACACCCACCACTGTCCAACTATGTATACTATCCAACGGCAATGATGGCATGCCATGCCCGACATCGTCCGACCGTGTGTGCTGTCCAAGGGCGATGATGGCATGTCACGCTTGATGTTGTCTGAACGTGAGTGCTTCCCAAGAGCGATAATAGCATGACACACAAGATGTAATACGACTATGTGTAATGCATTTGGGCCATGAGAGAATGCCATGCCATACATGGTAAAATCATATGTGTTTCTCAAGAGCGATGATAACATGCCACGCCTGACGTCGTCCAATCGTGAATTCATTCCAAGGGCGATGATGGGATGCCACGCCCGACATTGTCCGACTATGTGTGCTTCCCAAGAGCGATGATGGCATGCCAAGCTCGACGTCGTCCAACCGTGTGTGCTTCCCAAACATAATGCTTGCATGCCACGCTTAACGTCGTCTGACCGCGTGTGTTGTCAAAGCAAAATGATTGCATCTAATGCTCCATATAGATTGATCGTGTGTGCTGCACAAGGGAGATGACAGCATGCCACGCCTGACGTCATCCGTCTGTGTGTGCAGTCTAAATTTTATGATGGCATGCCACGATGACGTCGTCTGACCGTGTTTGCTGTCCAAAGGGCAATGATTGAATTTAATGCATGACGTCGTCCGATCGTGTATGCTGCCCAAGGGCAATGATAGCATTGCCACGCCCAATGACGTCCAACCGTGTGTGCAGTCTAAAGGCAATTATAACATGCCACCCCTGACGTCGTCCGATAGTGTATGTTGTCTAAGGGTGATGATGGATGCCATGTTCGATGTTGTCTGACTGTGTGTATGCTTTCCGAGGGCGATGATGGTGTGCCACGCCCAATGTCGTAATAACTTGTGTGCTGGACAAGGGCTATAAAGGCATGCCACGCATGAAAACTTCCCACCGTGTGTGCTATCCAAGGGCGAAGATTGCATGTCACACCCAATGTAATCTGACCACGTGTGCTGCTTAATGGCGATGATGGCATGCCACACATGACGTCATCCGACTGTCAGTGTTTCCCAAGGGCCATCTTGATATGCCACGCCCGACGTCAACCGACTGTGTCTGTTGTCAAAGGGCTATCATAACATGCCACACTAGACGTCGTCCGATGGTGTGTGCTTTCCTAGGGATATGATAACATGCCACACTCAACATAGTCCGACCGTATAAGTTGTCCAATGGCAATGATGGCATTTAACATCCGACATATTCAGGACGTATGTGCTATCGAAGGGCGATTATAAAATTGCAACGCCCGACGTAGTACTATCGTGTGTGTTGTCCCAGGGCGATGATAATATGCCATGCTCAACCTCTCCCTACTGTGTATGCTATCCAAGGGCGATAATGGCATGTCATGCCCAACATCGTCCCACCATATGTATGCTGCCGAAGGGCAATGATGGCCTGGCATGCCCGATGTAGTGTGATAGTGTGTGTTGTCCAATGGCTATGATGGAATGCCACACTCGACTTTGTCCGACCGTGTATGTTGTCCAAGGGTGATGATGGCATGTCACGCTCGACGTCGTCCTACCATGTGTGCTGTCCAATGGTGAAGATGGCATGTCACGCTCGATGTCGTCTGACCGCGTGTGCTACCCAATGGCGATTACGACATTCCACTCTCGACGTCATCTAACCATGTTTGCAGTCTAAAGGAGATGATGACATGCCACGTTGACGTCGTCCAACCATGTGTGCGGTACAAAAGGCAATGATGTCATTTAATGCAAGACGTCGTCAAACTGTGTGTGCTGCCTAAGGGAGATGACAACATTGCCGCGCCAAACATTGTTCGACCATGTGTGCAGTCCAAGGGCAATGATAACATGCCATGCCCAACGTCGTCTGACCGTGTATGTTGTCTAAGGGCGATGATGTCATGCCACGCCCGACGTTGTCCGACCATGTGTATGTTGTCCAAGGGTGATAATAACCAGCCACGCCCGATGTAGTGTGATTGTGTATGCTGTCCAAGGGATATGATGGCATGCCACTCTCAACGTCGTTCGACCGTGTATACCGTCCAAGGGCGATGATGGCATGTCACGCTCGATGTCATCCCACCATGTGTGCAATCCAAGGGTAAAGATGGCATGTCACGCCCGATGTCGTCTGACCGCGCGTTCTTGCAAATGGCGATTATGACATGCCACTACCGATGTTATCTGTCCATGTTTGCAGTCTAAAGGTGATGATGGCATGCCATATCAACGTCGTCTTACCATGTGTGCTATCCAAAAGGAAACGATTGAATTTAATGTCAAACGTCGGTAGACCATGTGTGCTTCCCAAGGGCGATGATAGCATTGCCACGCAAAACATTTTTCTGCCGTGTGTGCAGTCCAAGGGCAATGATAACACGCCACGCCCAACGTCGTCCGATCGTGTATATTGTCTATGGGCGATGATGGCATGCAACGCCCGACGTTGTCTGATTATTTGTATGTTGTCCAAGGGCGATGATGGCCTGCCACGCCCGACGTAGTCCAATAATGTTTGCTATCCCAGGGTCATAATGGCATGCCACGCTCGACATCATTCGACGGTGTATGTTGTACAGAAGCGATGATTGCATCCCAAGCCCAACATCATCCCACCATGTGTGTTGTCCAAGGGCGAAGATGGCATGTCACGCGTTACTTAGTTCGATAGCGTGTCATGTGCATTAGCGATGATGTCATGCCATGCACGATATTGTCCAACTGTGTGTGCTGCCTCATTGCGATGAAGGCATGCCACGCCCAACGTCATCCGACTATGTGTGATGTCCAAGGGTCATTCGGGCATGCCACACCCGATGTTATTCTATTGTGTGTTCTTTCCAAGGGTGATAATATAATACCACACCCGACGTCATCCGATCTTGTATGATTTCCAAGGGCTATGATAACGACCTTACTTAGTCGGACCGTGCATTAGTCCAAGGTCAATGATGGCATTTTACACCCGAGATTGTCCGACCGTGTGCGCTGCCCAAGGGCGATTATAGCATTGCCATGCTCAACATCGTCCGACGATGTGTGCAGTCCAAGAGCTATGATATCATGCCACGCCCTACGTCGTTCGACCCTATGTGCGTTGTCCAATTGCGATGATGGCCTTCCAAACCTGATGTTGTTAGGCCGTGTGTGCTGGGCAAGGGCCATGATGGCATGCCATGCCCGACGTAGTCCGACCGTGTATTCTATCCAAGGGCAATGATGACATGCCACACTTGACGTTTCCACCATGTGTGCTATGCAAGGGTGAAGATGGCATTTCACACCCGATGTGGTTCGATTACATGTGCTTTCTAATCGCGATGTTGTCATTGTCACGCCGGACGTCATCCGACCGTGTGTGCTGTACAAGGGCCATGCGGGGATGCCACGCCTCAGGTCGTCCGATAGTGTGTGCTTTCCTAGGGAGATGTTAACATGCCACGCTCGACGTCGTCCAATTGTGTATGCTTTCCAGGAATCATGATGGCATGCCACGCTTGATGTAGCCCGATCGTGTGTGCATTCCAAAGGATATGATTGCAATGCCACGGCCAACGTCATCCGAACGTGTGTTTTTCAAAAGGGCTATAATGACATGCCACGCCCGACGTCGTCCGTCCATGTATGCACTTCAAAGGCAATGATGGCATGCCACAACGACATCTTCCTACCATGTGTGAAGTCCAATGGGCAATTATGTCATTTAACACGCCCAATGTCGTCCGAACGTGTGTGCAGTCCAAGGGCAATGTTAATATGCCACGCTCGATATCGTCCGGCCGTGTATCCTGTCCTAAAGCAATGATTCCATGCCATGTGACCGACGTTGTTCGACCCTATGTATGATGTCAAATGGGGATGATGGCCTGCCACGCCCGACGTCGTCTGACCGTGTTTGCTTGAAAAGGGAAATGATTGCATACCACGCCTGACGTACTCTGACCGTGTATGCTGTCCAAGGGAGATGATGTCATGCCACACCCGACGTCCTCCCATCGTCAGTGCTCTCCAAGGTCGAAGATTGCATGTAACACCCGACGTCATCTGACTACGTGTGCTTTCCAATGGCAATGATGTCATGCCAGGCCTGACGTCAATAAACCGCGTGTGTTTCCCAAGGGCCATGCGTGCATGCCATGCCCGACGTTGCCTGTTTGTGTGTGATGTCCATGGGTTATTATAACATTCCACGCCTGACGTCGTCCGATTATTTATTCTTTCAAAGGGAAATAATAACATGCCACACCCGACGTAGTCCAACCATAAATGCTTTCCAAGAGCAATGATGGCATTTAGCGCCAGACGTCATTCGACAATATGTGTTGCCTAAGGTAATTATAGCATTTTCACGCCCAACATAGTCTGATAATGTGTGTTGTCCAAGGGAGATGATAACATGCCATTCTCAACGTCGTCTGAGTATGTATGCTTTTTAAGGTCCATGATGGCATGCCAGGCCTGATGTAGTTTGACTATGTATTTTGTCCAAGGAAAATAATGGCATGCCACGCATGACGTCGTCCCACCGTGTGTGTTGTCCAAAGGCAAAGATGGCATGTCAGACCTAATGTCGTACAACCGCATTTTCTACCCAATGGTGATGATGGCATGCCACGACCGATGTTGTTCGACCGCGTGTGCTACCTTATCACAATGATGGCATGCCATGCCCAATGCCATCCAACTGTGCATGTTGTCCAAGGGCGATGATGTCCTGCCACACCTGACGTCGTCGGACCATGAATGTGGTCCAAAAGAGATGATGGCGTACCACGCCCGACATTGTTCGAGCCATGTGTTCTACTCAAGGGCGATGAATACATGTCATGCTTGACGTCATCTAAATGTGTTTGCTTCCCAATGACCATGTGGGCATGAACCGCCCTACGTTTTCTAATCATTTGTGTTATTTAGGGGAGATGATAACATGTCACGCCCGATGTCGTTCGATCATAACTGCTTTCCAAGGGCGATGATGGGATGACATGTTTGACATTGTCCGACCGTGTGTGCTGCCCAAGGGCGATGATGGCATAACATGCCCAACGTAGTCCGATTGTGTGTGTTGTACAACAACATTTAGTGCATGCCACGGTCCACGTCGTTAGATCATGTGTGCTTCCCAAGTACCATGCTTGAACGCCGCCCATATCATTGTCCGACCGTGTGTGCTGTCTAAGGACAATGATTGCATCTAATGTCTGACGTCCTTCAACCTTGTGTGCTGCACAAGGGCGATGATGGCATGTCACGCCCAATGACGTCCAACCTTGTGTGAAGTCCAAGGGCAATTATGACATGCCACTTTCGACGTCGTCCGATCATGTATGTTGTCCAAGGTTGATGATGGATGCCACGTTCAACGTTGTCTGACTATGTTTATTCATTCCAAGGGCGATGATGGTGTGCCAAGCTCCACGTCGTACAAACGTGTGTGCAGAACAAGGTCCATAATGGCATGCCACGCCCGATATTATTTGATTTGTGTCTGCTTTCCAAGGGCAATGATAGTATGCCATACCCGACATTGTCTGCCCGTATGTGCTACCAAAGGGCGATGATGTCATGCCATATCAAACGTAGTCCGACCGTGTGCGCTGCCTAAGGGCGATAATAGCATTTCCATGCTCAACATCGTCTAACGATATGTGCAATCCAAGAGCTATGATGTCATGCCACACCCTACATCGTCCCACTGTGTTTGTGTTGTCCAAGGGCGAGGATGGCCTGCCAAGCCCGATGTTTTTCGACCGTGTGTGCTGGCTAAGGTCCATGATGGCATGCCATGCCCGACGTAGTCCGACAGTGTATTCTATCCAAGAGCGATGATGGCATGCCACACTCGACGTTTCCATCATGTGTGCTATCCAAGGGTGAAAATGGCGTGTCACACCCGAATTCATTCGATTAAATGTGCTTTCTAATCGCGATGTTATAATTGCCACACCAGATGTCATCCGACCGTGTATGTCGTCCAAGGGCCATCCAGACATGCGACACCCTAGGTCGTCCGATCTTCTGTGCTGTCCTAGGGTGATGTTATTATGCCACGTTCGTTGTCATCCGATCATGTATGCTTTCCAAGAACCATGATTGCATGCCACACTTGACTTTACCCGATCGTGTGTGCATTCCAAAGGCGATGATTGCATTGCAATGGCCGATGTCATCCGAGCGTGTGTGTTTTACAAGGGTTGTGATGACATGCCACGCCCGACATCGTCCGTCCGTGTATGCACTTCAATGGCGATGACGGCATGCCACAAGGATGTCGTCCTACCGTGTGTGAAGTACAATGGGAAATAATGGCATTTAACACCCAACGTCGTTCGATCGTGCGTGCTTATTAAGGTCTATAATTGAATTCACACACCCAATGTTATCCGAACGTTTTTGCAGTCCAAGGGTGATGATAACATGCCACGCTCGATATCGTCCTACCGTGTATGCTGTCCAAAAGCAATGATATCATGCCATGTGCCCGACGTTGTTTGACCCTATGTATGATGTCCAACAGGGATGATGTCCTTCCACGCCCCGCGTCGTCTGACCGTGTTTGCTTGACAAGGGCAATGATGGCATTCCACGCCTGACGTAGTCCGACCATGTATGTTATCCAAAGGTGATGATGGCATGCTACACCCGACGTCCTCCCATCGTGAGTGCTCCCCAAGGCCGAAGATGGCATGTAACACCTCACGTCATCTTACTACGTGTGCTGCCCAATGGCAATGATTTCAATCCACGCCTGACTTCATTAAACCATGTGTGTTTCCCAAATGCCATGTGTGCATGCCATGCCCGACGTCGTCTGTTCATTTGTGATGTCCAAGGGTAATTATAACATGCCACGCCTGATGTCGTCCAATCATTTTTGCTTTTAAATGGTGATAATTACATGCCACACCCGACGTAGTCCGACCATAAATACCTTCCAAGGGCAATGATGGCATTTAACGCCCGACGTCGATCGACTATATGTGCTGCCGAATGGTAATTATGGCATTTCCATGCTCGACGTAGTGCGATCATGTGTGTTGTCCAAGGGAGATTATAACATGCCATTCCTGACGTCGTCCGACTATGTATGCTTTCTAAGGGCCATGATGGCATGCCAGGCCCGACGTAGTTTGACCATGTATTTTGTTTAAGGGCAATGATGGCATTTCACGCCTGACGTCGTCCCACCGTGTGTGTTGTCCAAAGGCAAAGATGGCATGTCATGCCTAATGTCGTAAAACCGCGTTTGCTACCCAATGGAGATGATGGCATGCCACGCCCGACGTTGTTCGACCGCCTGTGCTACCTAATGCCAAAGATGTCATGCCACACCCGATGTCATCCGACCGTGCATGTTGTCCAAGGGAGATGATGGCATTCCACACCTGACTTCGTCCGACCATGTATGTTGTCCAAGATAGATAATAGCGTATCATGCCCGACATTGTCCTAGCCATGTGTGCTATCCAAGGGCGATGATTGAATGTCATGTCCGACATCATCAAACAGTTTATGCTTCCAAATGCCCATGTGGGTATGCAACTCCCTACGTTGTCCAATCATGTGTGTTGTTCAGGGGAGATGATAACATGCCATGCCCGATGTCGTTCAATCATATCTGCTTTCCAAGGGCGATGATGGGATGACATGCTCGATATTTTCCGACCGTGTGTGCTTCCCAAGGGGAGATGATGGCATGCCATGCCCAACGTAGTCCCATCGTGTGTGCTGTCCAACAACATTGAGTGCATGCCACAGTCCATGTCGTTCGACCGTTTGTGCTGCCCATGTAACATGCTTGCAGGCCGCGCATAACATTTTACGACTCCGTGTGCTGTCCAAGGACACTGATTGCATCTAATGTGTGCTGCACAAGGACGATGATGGCATGTCACGCCCAACATCGTTGTAAAGTGTGATCTGCCCAAGGGCAATCATATTATACCATGCAAGACGTTATACAACTATGTGTAATGCCTAAGAACCATGTGGGAATGACAGGCACTTAAAGGTCGAATCATTTGTGCTTTTTAAGAGCGATGATAACATGCAATGCCCGATGTCGTCCGATCGTGCATGCTTTCCAAGGGCGATGATGGGATGCCACGCCCGACATTGTCTGATAGTGTTATGCCCAAGGGCGATGATGGCATGCCACGCCTAACGTAGTACGATCGTGTGTTCTGTCCAATGAAGATGATGGCATGCCACGCTCGACGTTTTCCAATCGTGTGTGCTGACCAAAGACCATGCTGGCATGCCACGCCGAACGTCGTTCGACTGCGTGTGTTGTCCAAGCGAAATGATGGCATCTAATGCCCCATGTCTTTCAACCGTGTGTGCTGAACAACGGAGATGTTAGCTTGCCACGACTAACGTCATTCATCTGTGTGTGAAATCTATATTTGATGATGGCATGCCACGTCGACATCGTCTAACTATGTGTGCTGTCCAAAGGGCAATGATGGAATTTAACGCCCGACGTTGTCTGATCGTGTATGCTTCCCAAGGGAGCTGATAGTATTGCCACGCCTAATGACGTCCAACCATGTGTGAAGTCCAAGGGCAATGATAACATGCCACCCCATACGTCGTCTGATCGTGTATGTTTCCCAAGGGTGATGATGGATGTCACGTTCGACGTTGACTGACTATGTGTACTCTTTCCAAGGGTGATGATGATTTGCCACGCTCCACGTCGTACGAACGTGTGTGCTGAACAAGGTCCATAATGGCATGCCACGCCTGACATAGTCTGACCGTGTATGTTTTCAAAGGGAAATGATGGCATGCCACGCTTGACATATTTCCACCGTATATGCTGTCCAAGGGCGAAGATGGCATGTCACACCCGATGTTATCTGACCGCGTGTGCCGCCCAATGGTGATGATGGCATGCCACGCTAGACGTCATCTGATTTTTTGTGCTGCCCAAGGGCTATGTGGGCATGCCATGCCAAACATCAACCGAGTGTGTGTGCTATCAAAGGGTGATGATAACATGCCACACTCGACGTCGTCTTCTCGTGTATGCTTTCTTAGGGCGATGATAACATGATACACCCAATATAGTCTGACCGTGTTAGTTGTGCAATGGCAATGATGGCATTTAACATCTGACATTGTTCGATCGTGTGTGCTACCAAAGGGCGATTATAGCATTGCAGCGCCCGACAATGTATGAACGTGTGTGCTGTCCGAGAGGGATGATAACATTCAATGCTCGACGTCACCCTACGATATATGATGTCCAAGGGCGATAACGGCATGCCACGCTCAACGTCGTCCGACCTTGTGTATGCTGCAGAAAGGCGATGATGCCCTTCCATGCCCGATGTAGTGTGACCGTGTGTGCTATCCAAGGGCCATGATGGCATGGCATGCTCGACGTCCTCCGACCGTGTATGCTGTCCAAGGGCCATGATTGCATATTACCCCCGACGTCCTCCCACCATGTATGCTGTCTAAGGGAGAAAATGGCATGTCACACCCGATCTTGTCCGACCATGTGTGCTGCCCAATGGCGATAAAAGCATGCCACTCCCGACATCATTTGTCCGGTTTGCAGTCTAAAGTCGATGATTTCATGCCACGTGGATGTCATACGACCATGTTGTTGTCCAAAAGGCAATGATTGCATTTAACGTCCGACGTCGTCCGACCGTGTGTGCTGCCCTAAGGAGATGATTGCATTGCAACGCCAAACATTATCCGACCGTGTGTGCAGTCCAAGGGCAATGATAACATGCAATGCCCGACTTCATCCGACCGTGTATGTTTTCTTAGGGCAATGATGGCCTTCCACGCACGACATAGTCGAACCGTGTGTGTTGTCCAAGGATCATGATGGCATGCCACGCTTGACGTAGTCTGACGGTGTATACTTTACAAGTTTGATGATTGCATGACACGTTCGACGTCATCCCACCTGTGTGTTGTCCTAGAGCGAAGATGGCACATCACACCCGATGTTGTCCAACTGCGTGTGCTGCACAATAGAAATGATGTCATGCCAAGCACGACATTTGTCCGACTGCATGTGCTTCCTAATTGCGATGATGGAATGCCACGCCCGACGTCATCCGACTATGTTTGCTACCCAAGGGCCACTTGGGCATGCCACGCCCGATGTCATTTGATTGTGTCTGCTTTCCAAGGGTGAAGATATAATTCCACGCCCGACGTAGTCCAACCGTATGTGTTGTCCAAGGGTCATTATGGCATTCCAAGCTCTACGTTGTCCGACTGTGTATGCTGTACAAAATTGATGAATGCATAACACGCCCGACGTCGTCCCTCCGTGTGTGCTATCCATGAGAGAAGATCGCACCTCACGCCTGGCGTTGTCCAACCGCGTGTGCTACCCAATAGCAGTGATGTCATGCCAAGCACGACATTGTCCAACCACGTGTGCTCCCTTATTGCGATGATGGCATGACACGCCCGACGTCATCCGACTATGTGTGCTACCCAAGGGCGATTCGGGCATGCCACACACAATGTCATTATATTGTGTCTGCCTTCCAAGGGCGATAATATAATACCACACCTAAAGACGTCTGATCTTGTATGCTTTCCAAGGGCGATGATAACTAGCCACGTCTTACTTAGTCGGACCGTGTATTCTTTCCAAGGTCAATGATGGCATTTTTCACCCAACATCGTCCGACAATGTGTGTAGTCAATGAGCTATGATAACATGCCACGCCCTACGTCTTCCGAGCGTGTATATTTTCCAAGGGAGGTTATGGCATTCCACGCCTGACATCATTCGACCGTGTAGCTTAACCAAAGGCCATGCGGGCATGCAATGCCCGATGTCAATCGATATTGAGTGCTCTCTAAGGGGAATGATAACAGACGACACCCGATGTCGTCTTATCTTGTATGCTATCCAAGGGTGATAATAATATGCCACACATGAAGTAGTCTGATAGTGTATGCAATCCAATGGCAATGATGGCATTTAACGCCCGATGTCATCCGACCATATGTACAGCCCAAAGACGATGATAGCATTGAAACGCCCAACGTCGTCAAACTGTGTGTACAGTCCAAGGGAAATAATATCATGCGACGCTCGACGTTTGGCGACCATGTATGCTGAGATGATGGCATGCCACGCCAGACGCTGTCCGACCCTGTGTATGTTGTCCATGGGCAATGATTACCTGCCACGCCCGACGCTGTCCGACCCTGTGTATGTTGTCCATGGGCAATGATGACCTGCCACGCCAAATGTCGTCCGACTGTGTGTGTACGCGCAATGCCCTGATGGCATCCCAGGCCAGATGTAGTCCGATTGTGTTTTCTCTCAAAGGGCGATGATGGCATGCCACACCCGAAGTCATCCTACAATGTCTATAGTCCAATTGAAAAGATGGCATGTCATGCTCAACGTCTTCTAACAGGTGTGCTGCCCAATGACAATGATGGCATTCCACTCCCGACTTCATCGGACCGTGCCTACTGCCTAAGGGACTTGCGGGAAAACCACGCCCAAGGTCGTCCGATCGTGTGTGTTATCCAAGGGCGATGATAACATGTCATGCCTAATATCCTCCTATCGTTTGTGAATTCCAAGGGTGATGAAGTTAGAATCACTGCCGACGTTGTTCAATCATGTGTGTTGCACAAGTTTGATGATGGCTTGCCACTCACGACGTCATCCATCCGTATGTGCATTACAAAGGCGATGATGGCATGCAACTCCCAACATTGTCTGACCCTATGTATGTTGTCCAAGTGGGATGATGGCCTGTCACTCCCGAAGTCGTCTAACCGTGTGTGATGGCCAAAGGCCATGATGTCATGCCATGCCTGACATAGTCTTATCGTGTATGATGTCCAAGGGTGATAATGGCAGGCCATGGAAGACATCTTCCCACTGTGTGTGCTATCAAAGGGCAAAGATTACATCTAACGCCTGACGTTGTCCGACCACGTGTGCTGTGCAATGGCGATGATGGCATGCCATGCGCGACATCGTTCGACCGCGTGTGCTACCAATTGGCGATGATGGCATGCAACTCCTGACATCATCCGACCGTGTATGCTGCCCAAGGGCCATGCAGGCATTGTACGCCCGACGTCATTTCATCGTGTATACCGTCCAAGGGCAATAATATCATTCAACACCCGAAGTCATCTGATCTTGTATGTTTTACAAGGGAGATGATAACATGCAACACCTGATGTAGTCCGACCGTGTATGTTATCCAAGGGTAATGATGGCATTTAACACCCGACGTTGTCCGACCATGTGAGCTGCCCAAAAGCGATGATAGCATTGTTATGCCCAACATCATCCCACTATGTGTTCAGTCCAAGGGAGATGATAACATGCCACGCGCGACGTCTTCCTACCTGTATAATGTCCATGGGAGATGATGGAATGCAACATCTGACGCCATCCGACCCTGGGTATGTTGTCCAAAGGCGATGATATCCTGCCACGCCAGTTGTTGTCTGACCGTATGTGCTGCCTTAGGGTTATGATGGAATGCAATGCCCGACATAGTGTGACTGTGTTTTTGATCCTAGGGCGATGATGGCGTACCACGCTCATCGTTGTTCTACAATATTTGGTGTCAAAGGGAGAAGATGGCATGTAACGCCTGACATAGTCCTATAGCATGTGCTTTCTAATCATGATGATGTCATTTCCACTCCTAACGTCATCCGACAGTGTGTGATGCACAAGGGCCATGCGGGCATGCCACGCCCGAGGTCATCCCATTGTGTGTGCTGTCAAATGGTGATGATAACATGCCACACCCGATAACGTCCGATCGTGTAGGCTTTCCTATAAACATGATGGCATGCCACGCCTCACATCGCGTGATCGTGTGTGCATTCCAAGGGCGATGATAACATTCCCACTACTGACGTTGTCTAATCGTGTGTGTTGCACAAAGGCGATGATGGCACGCCACACCTGACGTCGTCCGTCCGTGTATGCTATCTAAGGACAATAATGACATTTTATGCCCTACGTTATTCGGTCGTATGTGCTTCCCACGGGATATGATAGAATTCCCACGCCCTATGTCATTCGAATGTGTGTGCAGTCTAAGGGCGATGATAACATGCCATGCCCGATGTTGTCTGATCGTTTATATTGTCTAAGGGCGATAATGGCACACTTCGCCCGACGTCATCCCACCATTTGTGTTGTCCAATAGAGAAGATGGAATTTCATGCCCGACATCATCCAACCGCCTATGCTGCCCAGTGGTGATGATGGCATTCCACGTTTGACGTCATCCTACCGTGTGTGCTTCCCAAAGGCCATGTGGTCATTTCACGCATGACTTTATTCTATCATGTGTGCTGGCTAAGGGCGATGGTTACATCTCACGCCCGACATTTTCTTATTGTGATTGATTTCGAAGGGCGATGATAATATGTCACAGTCGACGTAGTCCAACCGTGTATGTTCTCCACGGGCAATGATGGCAGTTAACACCCAATGTCTTCCGATCGTATGTGCTGGCTAAGGGCGATTATAGAATTGCCACACCCGATGTAGTACGATTGGTGTGCTTTTAAAGGGAAATGATAAAATTCCATGCTCGATGTTGTCCTACCATGTATGCTGTGTGAGGGCGCTGATGGCATGCCACGCCCGACGTCGTCCCACTATATGTGCTGTCTAAGGGCAAAGATCGCATGTCATGCCTCACGTCATTCAACCGCGTGTGATTCCCAGTTGCGATGATAACAAGCCACTCACGAAGTCATTCGACCGCTTGTGTTGCCTAATGGCGATGATGGCATATCACGCCCAATGTCGTTCGACCGTGTATGATTTCCAAGGGCGGTGATGGCATTCCACGCCCGACATCATTCAAGCGTGTAGCTCAACAAAGGCAATACGGGCATGCCACGCCTGATGTCATTTCATTATGTATGCTCTCTAAGGGAAATGATAAGATACAACACCCGACGTTGTGTTATCTTGTATGCTTTCCAAGGGTGATAATAATATGCCACACCTAACGTAGTCTGATAGTGTATGCTATCCAATGAAAATGATGGCATTTAACGCCCGACGTCATCCGACCTTGTGTACAACCTAAGGCCAATGATAGCATTACCACGCTCAACATCGTCCGACCATGTATGCTAAGATGATGGCATTCCACGCCCGACACTGTCCGATCCTTTGTATGTTGTGCATAGGCAATGATGGCCTACCACGCCCAATGTTGTCTGACCGTGTGTGTAGGTGCAGTGCCATGATAGCTTGCAAGGTCAGATGTAGTCTGACTGTATTTTGTCTCAAAAGGCGATGATGGCATGCTACACCTGACGTCATCCTACCTTTTGTGGAGTCCAAGTGCAAAGATGGCATGTCATGCTCGATGTCTTCCGACCGGTGTGCTGCCTAATGAAAATGATGGCATTCCTCTCCCGACTTCATCCGACCATGCCTACTTCCCAAAGGACATGCGGGCAAACAACACCCAAGGTCATCCGATCATGTGTGTTGTCCGAGGGCAATGATAACATTTCACACCTAATATCCGCCTATCGTGTGTGCATTGCAAGGGCGATGATAACATGTCACACCTAATATCCTCCTATCGTGTGTGCATTCTAAGGGCGATAACTTATAACCACGGCAGATGTCCTTCGATCGTGTGTGCTGCATAATTGCTATGATGGCATGCCACTCCCGACGTCATCCGTACGTATGTGCAGTCCAAAGGCGATGATGGCATGCCACTTTGACGTCATTTGACCATGTGTGTTGTGCAAAGGGAAATGATGGAATTTAACGCCAGACGTCGTTCGACTGTATGTGTTGCCCAAGGGCGATGATAGTGTTACCATGAACAATGTTGTCTGACCGTATATGCAGTCAAAGGGCGATGTAATATGCAACGGACGTCGTCCAATCGTGTATGTTGTCCAAGGGAGATGTTAGCATGCCACGCCTGACGTTTTTCGACCCATTGTATGCTTTCCAAGGGAGATGATGGCGTGCCACACACGACGTCATCCGACCGTGTGCGCTGGCCAAGGGCTATGACGGCATACCGCGCCTGACATACTCCGATAGTTTTTTCTTTCCAAGAGTGATGATGACGTGCCACGCCCGATGTTGTCCCAGCATGTGTGTTGTCCAACGGCGAACATGGCATGTCACGCCCGACGTTGTTCGACCACGTCTGCGTCTAAATGGCGATGATGGCATTCCACGCTGGACGTTATTTGACCGAGTGTGCTACGGAAGGGCCATACAGGCATTTCATGGAAAACGTCATCCAGTTGTGTGTGTTGTCCAAACGTGATGATAACATGCAACGCTAGACTTAGTCCTATCATGTATGCTTTCCCTGGTCGATGATAACATGCCAAGCCCGATGTCATTCGTCTGTGTGTGCAGTCTAAAGGCGATGTTTGCATTCCATGTCGACTTTGTTCGACCATATGTGTTTTCCAAAGTGCAATTATTGAATTTAACGCCCAATGTCGTCCGACCGTATGTGCTGCCGAAGTACGATGATAGCATTCATACTCTAAACGTCAATTAACCATGTGTGCAGTCCATGTGCGATGATAACAGGCCACTCCCGACTTCGTCCGGTTGTGTATGTTGACCAAGGACAATGATGGATGCCACGCCCGACGTTGTCCAACCATGTGTATTCTATCCTAGGCGACAATGGCATGCCACTCCCAACGTCGTCCGACCATGTGTGTTGTCAAAGGGTAATGGTAACATGCCATGCTCGATGTTGTCCTACCGTGAATGATGTCCTGGGGTTATGATGGCATGCCATGCCCGACATCATCCGACCCTGTGTATGATGTCCAAGGGCGATGATGGCGTGGAATGCCCGACGTTGTCCCATTGGTGTGTTGTCCAAGGGCGATGATGGCATATCAAGCCTGACGTTGGCCAACCACGAGTGCTGCCCAATGGAGATGAGGCATGAAACGGCCAACGCCGTTCTACCGCGTGTGCATCCTAATGGCGATGATGGCATGCCACGCCCGTCGTCGTCTGATCGTTTAGGATTTCCAGGGGCGGTGATGGGATGCCACGCCCGACATCAACCGACCTTGTGTGCTTCCCAAGGGTGAAGATGTCATGTCACAACAAACGTCATTTTACCTTGTGTGCTTCCCGATAGAAATGATGGCATGCCACGCTCGACGTCATCAAACCGTGTGTGCTTCCCAAGGTCCATGCGTGGATGCCATGCCCGACGTTGTCCATTCGTGCGTGCTGTCCAACGGCGATGATAACATTCCATGGTCGACGTCGTCCGATCGTGTATGCTTTCAATGGGTAGTTATATCATGCCACACTCGACATAGTCCGGCCATAAATGTTGTCCAAAGGAAATGATGGCATTTATCGTCCGACTTGTTCGACCGTTTGTGCTACCTAAGGACAAATATAGCATATCCACGCCCGATGTAGTACAATCATGTGTGCTTTCCAAGGGCAATGATAACATGCCATGCTCGATGTACCCCTACCGTGTATGATGTCCAATGGCGATGATAACATGCCACTCCCGAAGTCGGCCGACCCTGTGTATGCTGCCGAAGGGCGATGATGGCCTGCCACGCTCAACGTCGTCCGACCATGTATTCTGTCCAAGGGAGATGATGGCATGCCATGTTCAAGGTTGTCCCACCATTTGTGTCATCAATATAAAAATATGAGTTGTCACGCCTGACATCGTCCGACCGCATGTGCTGCCCTATGGCGATGATGGCAAGCCACACCCGACGCTGTTCGACCGCGTGTGCTGCCTGATTGGAATGATGGCATGCCACACCTTACATCGTCCAACTGTATATGATGTTTAAGGGTGATGATGGCCTGCCACGATGTTATCCGATCGTGTGTGCTTCCCAAGGGCCATGCAAGCATGCCTTGCTCGAGGTCGTCCAATTGTGTGTTGTCCAAGGGCGATGATAAAATGACGCGCTAGATGTCGTCCGATCATATATGATCTACAAGAACGATAATGGCATGGCATGACTTACGTCGCCCAATCGTGTGTGCATTCCAAGGGTAATGATGGCATTGCCAGTAGAAACGTCGTCCGACCATGTGTGTTGCACAAGAGAGATGATGGCATTGCTATGCCCGAAGTCGTATGAACATGAATGTAGTCGAAAGGCAATGATTATGTGCCACGTCGACATTGTTTGAACGTGTGTGCAGTATAAAGGGCAATAATGGCATTTAACTCCCGACGTCGTTCGACTGGGTGTGTTACCCAAAGGCGATGACACCATTCACATGCCCAATGTCGTCTTACCCTATATGCAGTCCATGGGGAATGATAACATGCCACGACCGACGTAGTTCGACAATGTATTCTGTCAAAGGGCGATGATGGCATGCCACGACCGACATCTTCTCTCCGTGTGTGTTGTCCAAGGTAGAAGATGGTATGCATTGCCTGACGTCGTCCGACTACGTTTGCTGCCCCATGGTGATGATGGGATGCCACGCCTGACGCCGTTCGACCGTGTGTGCTGCCCAAGATCCATGCGGGAATGCAACGCCCTATGTGGTCAAATCATGTGTGTTGGTCACCGGTGATGATAACATGCCATGTCTGACATCGTCTGATCGTGTATGATTTCCAAGGGTGATGATGGGATGCCATGCCCAACTTTGTCCAACCGTGTATGATGTCCAAGGGAGATGATGACATGCCACACACGACGTCGTCCGACCGTGTATCCTGTCAAAGGGCGATGATGGAATGCCACACCTAACATTGTCTGATCGTGAGTGCTACCCGGGGCGATGGGATGTTATTTTAACGTGTGTGCTGCACAAGGGCGATAATGGCATGCCTCGCATGATGTCATCCAATCGGGTGTCCTTCCCAAGGGCCATGCGAGCATGCAACGCCGTACTTGGTCCAATCGTGTGTAATGTTCAGGAACAATGATAATATGTCATGGCCGATATCGTACGATTGTGTAGGCTTTGCAAGGGCGATGATGGGATGCCACACCCAACTTTGTCCAATCGTGTATGATGTGCAAGGGCGATGACTACATGCCACGCCCGACGTTGTCCGACCCTGCGTATGCTGTTCAAGGGAGATGATGGCCTGCCACGCATATGTCGTCCGACCGTGTGTGCAAGACTAATCATGATGATGTCATTTCCAGTCCCGATGTCATCCGACCGTGAGTGATGCCCGAGGTAGTTTGATCTTGTGTGCTGTCTTGGGCATGCCTGACGTCGTCCGACGGCATGTGCTTCCCAATGGCAATGATGGCATACCACGCCCGACGTCGTTCGACAGCGTGTGTTTTCTAATGGGAATGGTGGTATGCCACACCTGACTTTATCCGATCGTGTATGCTTGCAAAGGGCGATGAAGGCATGCCACACCCGACGTCGCCAACTGTGTATGTTGTCCAAGGGCGATAATGGCATGCCATGCCAGACTTCATCCGACCGTATCTGCTGCCTAAGGTCCATCCAAGCATGTCTTGCTCGAGTTCATCCAATTGTATGTGTTATCCAAGGGCGATAATGAAATGAGACGCTCGATGTCGTCCGATCGTATATGCTCTACAAGAATGATAATGGCATGCCATGCCTTACTTCGCCCGATCGTGTCTGCATTCCAAGGGCGCTGATGACATTTCCACCGCCAACATCGTCACACCGTGTTTGTTGCAGAAGGGAGATGATGGCATTTCCATGTCTGAAGTCGTCTGTCCATGTATGTCGTTAAAAATGATGATTGCGTGCAACGTCGACATCATTCAACCTTGTGTGCAGTCTAAAGGTTAATGATGGCATTTAATTCCGACATCATTCGACCGTGTGTGCTACCCAATGGTGATGACAACAATCACATGCCCAATGTCGTCCGACCGTGTGTGCAGTCCAAGGGGAATGATAACATGCCACAACCGATGTTGTCCGACCGTGCATGTTGTCCAAGGGCGATTATGGAATGCCACGTGAAACTTTGTCCGACCCTATGTATCCTGTCACAGGGGGATGATGGCCTGCCACTCCTGAAGTCGTCTGACCATCTGTGCTGGCCAAGGGCCATGATGTCATGTCATGCCTAACGTAGTCCTATCGTGTATGATGTCCAAGGGCGATTATGGCTTGCCATGCCCTAGATCTTCCCACTGTGTATTCTATCCAAGGGCGAAGATTACATGTCACGCCCAAAATCGTTCGACCGCGTGTGCTACCCGACGTCATCCGACCGCTTATGCTTCCAAAGGGACATGCCGGCATGCCATGCTTGTCGTCTGTTCATGTGTGCTGTCCAAGGGAGATAATAACATGCCGCGCGTGACACTGTCCTATCGTGTGTGCTTAGAAAGGGAAATGATAACGTGCAACACCCGATGTAGTCCGATAGTAAATATTGTCCAACGGCGATAATGGCATTTAACGCACGACATTGTCCGATCGTGTGCTCTTCCCTATGTGGATTATAGAATTTTCATGACCTATGCGTTCCGATCATGTGTGTTGTCTAAGAGAAATGATAACACTCCATGCCCGACGTTGTCCGACCGTGTATCTTGTCCAAGGGAGATGATAGCATGCCACACCCGACATTATCTGATCGTGTGTGCTACACAAGGGCGATGATTGCATGTCACGCCGGATGTCGTTTGAACGTGTGTATTGCAGAAGGGCAATGCGAGCTGCCTGGTCCAATCGTGTGTGCTGTTCAGGGGAAATAATAACATGCCATGGCTGACGTCGTCCGATCGTGTATTCTTTTCAAGGGAGATGATAGGATGACACGCCCAACTTTTTCCAACCGTGTATGATGTCCAAGTGCGATTATTGCATGCCACACCCAGACGTTATTTGACCCTGCGTATGCTGCGCAAGGGCGATGATGGCCTGCTACGCCGATGTCATCTGACCGTGTGTGCTTGCCTAATCACGATGATGTGATTGCCACACCCGATGTCATACGACAGTGTGTGATGCACGAGGTTGTTTGATCTTGTGTGCTTTCCACGTACGATGATAACATACTATGCCTATGATTGTCCGATAGGGTATGTTTTCCAAGAACCATGATTGCATGCCACACCTGATGTCGCCTGATCGTGTGTGCAATCCAAGGGCAATGATGGCATTGTCACGGCCAACGTCACCCGACCATGTGTGTTGTACAAGAGAAATGATGGCATTGCCATTCCCAACGTCGTTCGTCCGTGTATGATGTAAAAAGGTGATGATTGCATGACACTTCAACTTTGTTTGACCGTGTGTGAAGTCCAAAGGGCAATAATGGCATTTAATTCCCGACGTCGTTTGACCATGTGTGCTGCCCAAAGGCGATGATATCATTCACATGCCCAACGTCGTCTGACCGTGTGTGCATTCCTAGGGCGAAGATAACATGCCACGCTTGACATCGTCCTACTGTGTATGATGTCCAAGGGCGATGATGGCATGCCATGCTCAACATTGCCCGACCCTATGTATGTCATCCGAGGGCAATGATGGCATGCCACATCGACATCTTCTGACCATGTATGTTGTCCAAAGAGCAATGATGGAATTTAACGCTCGACGTCGTCCATCAATTTATGCCGCCTAAGGGCGATGATAGCATTTCCACACCCAACGACGTCAAACCTTGTGTCCATTTTAAGGGAGATGATAACAAGACATGCCCGATGTCGTCCGATCGTGTATGCTGTCCAAGGGTGATGATGGATGCCACGCCCGATGTTGTTCAACCATATGAATATTGTCCAAGGGGGATGATGGTCTACCACACCGATGTTTTCTAACCGTGTGTGCTGGCCAAGGGAAATGATGTCATGCCACGCCTGACGTACTCCCACCGTGTATGGTGTCAAGGGGAAATGATGGCATACCACGCCCAACGTTCTCCAACCTTCTTTGTTTTCCAATGGTGAAGATGTCATGTCACGACCAACGTCATCTAACCTTGTGTGCTATCCAATAGAAATGATGGCATGAAACGCCCGACATCATCCAACCGTTTGTGCTACCCAAGGGCCATGCGTGGATGCCATTCCCGACCTCGTCCGTTCGTGTGTGCTGTCCAAGGGCGATGATAACATGATATGGTCGACGTCGTCCGATCGTGTATGCTTTTGAAGGGCTATGATAACATGATAAACCCGACGTAGTCCGGTCATAAATGTTGTCCATGGGAAATGATGGCATTTAACGTCCGACGTGTTTGACCGTTTGTGCTACCCAAGGGCAATTATAGAATTTCTACGCCTAATGTGGTACAATCATCTGCGCTTTACAAGGGCAATGATAACATGACATGCTCGACGTCGCCCTACCGTGTATGTTGTTCAAGGGTGACGATAACATGCCTCCTGAAGTTGTTCGACCTTGTGTATGCTGCCGAAGGGAGATTATGGCATGCCATGCCTGACGTAGTCTGATCGTGTGTGCTATCCAAGAGACATGATGGCATGGCATGCTCGACATAGTCCGACCATGTATTCTGTCGATCGGCGATGATGGCATGCGATGCCCGAGGTTTTCCTACCGTGGGTGTCGTCAAATAAAAAAATTGCATGTCACGCCTGACGTCGTTAGACTGCATGTGCTGCCCAATGGCAATGATGGCATACCACGCCCAACGCCGTTCGACAGCTTGTGTTGCCTAATGGAAATGATGGCATGCCACAACCGACTTTATTTGATCGTGTATGCTTTCAAAGGGAGATGAAGGCATGCCACACCCGACGTCGTCAAAATATGTATGTTGTCCAAGGGCGATGATTTCATGCCATGCCAGACTTCATCCTAATGTTTGTGGTGCCCAAGGTCCATGGAAGCATGCCTTGCTCGAGGTCGTCCAATTGTATGTGTTTTCCAAGGGCGATAATAAAATGAGACTCTCGATGTCGTCCGATTGTATATGTTCAACAAGAACGATAATGGCATGCCATGCCTTACGTCGCCCGATCGTGTCTTCATTCCAAGGGCGCTGGTGGAATTTCCACCACCGAAGTCTTTAGACCGTGTTTGTTGCAGAAGGGAGATGATGGCATTGCCATGTCCGAAGTCGTATGTCCATGTATTTAGTCAAAAGACGATGATTGTGGGCCACGTCGACATCATTCAACCTTGTGTGCAGTCTAAAGGGCAATGATGGAATTTAACTCCTGACATCATTCGACTGTGTGTGCTGCCCAATGGCGATGAAAACAATCACATGTCCAATGTCGTCCGACTGTGTGTGCAGTCCAAGAGGAATGATAACATGCCACGACTGACGTTGTCCGACCGAGCATGTTGTCCAACAGTGATGATTGCATGCGACACCAAACCTTGTCCGACCCTATGTATGCTGTCCAAGGAGGATGATGGCCTGTCACACCTGAAGTCTTCTGACCATGTGTGCTGGCCAAGGGCCATTATGTCATGCCATGCCTGACGTAGTTCTATCGTGTATGATGTCCAAGGGCGATTATGGCAGGCCATGCCCAACATCTTCCCACTGTGTATGCTATCCAAGGGCGAAGATTACATGTCACGCCCAAAGTCGTCTTACTTCATGTGCTACCAAATAAAGATGATGGCATGCCACACACGACATCATCTTACCGTGTGTGCTTCCCATGGGCAATGCCCGCATGCCATGCTTGTCGTCTTTTCGTGTGTGCTATCCAAAGGCGATGATAACGTGCTACACCTGACGGCGTCCCATTGTGTTTGCTGTGAATGTGCGATGATAACATGCAACACCCGACGTAGTCCGACAGTAAATGTTGTCCAAAGGAGATGATGGCATTTAACGCACAACATTGTTTGATTGTGTGCTCTTCCCAATGTCTATTATAGAATTTCCATGACCTATGTATTCCGATCATGTGCGTTGTCTAAGGGAAATGATAACATTCCATGTCTGACGTTGTCCGACTATGTATGCAGTCTAAGGGCAATAATGGCATGCCATACCAGAAGTATTTCAACCATGTATTATGTCCAAGGGCGATGATGGCATGCCACGACCGACATCTTCTGATTTTGTGTGTTGTTCAAGGGAGAAGATTGCATGACATGCCAGAATTCATCCGTCCGCGTTTGCTGTTAAATGGAGATGATGGCATGCCACGCCTGTTGCCGTTCGACCGCGTGTGCTTCGCAAGGGTCATGCGGGAATGCAAGGCCCTAAGTGGTCAAATCATGTGTGTTGTTCAGTAGTGATGATAACACGCCATGCCTGACGTCGTCTGATCGTGTATGATTTCCAAGGTTGATGATGGGATGCCATGCCCTACTTTGTCCAACCGTGTATGATGTCCAAGGAAGATGATGGCATGCCACACACGACATCGTCCGACAGTGTATCCTGTCCAAGGGCGATGATAGCATGCCATGTCCGACATTGTTCGATCGTGTGTGCTACCCAAGGGCGATGACTGCATGTCACACCGGATGTCGTTTGAACATGTGTACTGCACAAGGGTGTTAATGGCATGCCTCGCCAGACATCATCAAACCGTGTGGGCTGCACAAGGTCCATGCGAGCATGCAACGCCCTACGTGGTCCAATCGTATGTGTTGTTTAGGGGAAATGATAACATGCCATGGCCGACATTGTCCGATCGTGCATGCTTTGCAAGGGCTATGATTGGATGCCACGCCAAACTTTGTCCAACCGTGTATGATGTCCAAGGCCGATTATTGCATGCCACGCCCGACGTTGTCTGACCTTGCGTATGCTGTCCAAGGGCGATGATGGACTACCACGCCGATGTCGTTTTACCGTGTGTTCTTGCCTTATCATGATGATGTCATTGCCACGACCGATGTCATCCGACCGTGTGTAATGCCCTAGGTCGTTTGATCTTATGTGCTTTCCAAGGGCGATGATAACATACCATGCCCAACATTGTCCGATCGTGTATGTTTTCCAAGAACCATGATGGCATGCCATGCCTCACGTCACCTGATCGTGTTTGCTATCCAAGGGCAATGATGGCATTGTCACGGCCGACGTCGTCCGACCATGTGTGTTGCACAAGAGAAATGATGGCATTTCCATGCCCAACGTCGTTTGTCCGTGTATGATGTCAAAAGGGAATGATTGCATGCCACGTAAACGTTGTTCGACCGTGTGTGAAGTCCACAGGGCAATGATGGCATTTAACTCCCGATGTCATCTATCCATCTGCTGTACAAATGCGATGATGGCATGCCACGTCGACTTCGTACAACCATGTGTGCAGTATAAAAGGTGCAGTCAAAGGGCGAAGATAATATGCCAAACCCGATGTAGTCTGACTTTGTATGCTATCCAAGGGAGATGATGGCATGCCACGCTCGATGTCGTCCGACCCTCTATATGTTTTCCAAGGGCAACGATGGCCTTCCATGCCCGACATTACCTGAGTGTGTGTTCTAGCCAAGGGCCATGATGGCATGCCGATCTCGACGTTTTTTCGACTGTGTATTTTTTTCAATGGGCGCTGATGTCATGCCACACCCTTAATCATCCCCCCATGTGTACTTTCCAAAGGAGAAGACGGCATGGCACGCCCAATGTCGTCCAACTATGTGTGTTGCCTAATGGCGATGATGGCATGCCACACCGATCATCCTCCGACCGTGTGTGCTTTCCAAGGGCCATGCTGGCATGCCATGTATGACGTTGTTCGATCGCGTGTATTGTCCAAAGGAGATGATGTCGTGTGACACTCGACTTCATCCAAACATGTGTGTTGGCCATGGGCCATCATGGCATTCCACGCCTGATGTAGTCCAACCGTGTATACTGTCCATAGGCGATGATGGCATGCCACGCTCTTCGTCGTCCGACAGTGTGTGCTACCCAATGGCGATGATGGCATGCCACAGCCAACTTCATCCGACGTTGTTAATTGCCCATGGGACATGCAACCATGCTACACCCGACGTCATTTGATCATTTGTGCTGTCACCGGATGATGATAACATGCCATGTCCGACGCCATCCGATCATGTATGTTTTCCAAGGGCGATGATAACATTTACTCTGGGCGTAGTCCGACTGTGTATGCTATCAAAGGGAAATGAAAACATTTAATTCTCGACATCGTCTGACCGTATGTGCTTCCAAAGGGCAATTATAGCATTCCCATGCCCAACGTAGTCCAATCGTGTGAGCAGTCCAAGGGAGATAATAACATGCCTGTCTTGACGTCATCCTACCGTGTATGTTGTCCATGAGTGATGATGGCATGCCACTCCTAACATCATTCGAACCTGTGGATGTTTTCCAAGGGCGATGATTGCATGTCATGCCCAACGTCGTCCCACTGTCTGTGTTGTCCAATGACGAAGATGGCATGTCACACCTAATGTCGTATGACATCGTGTACTACCCAATGGAGATGATAATATGCCACGCCCGATGCAGTCCTACCACGCATGCTTCCTAATGGCGATGATGGGATGCCACGCTCGATGTCGTCTGACCGTGTATGATGTCAAACTGCGATAATTACATTCCACTCTCAAAATCTTCCCAACCTCTGTGCTGCCAAAGGGCTATAATGGCATGACACGCCCTATGTTGTCCTATCGTGTGTTTCTGTTCATGGGCGATGATAACATACCACGCACAACATTGTCCGATCGTGTATGCTTACCAAGAGCGATGATGCGATGCCACCTGCGACGTTGTTCGACCATGTGTGCTACCCAATGGGATGATGGCATGCAACGCCTGACGTAGTCCGATCGTGTGTGCTGTGTAAAGGCGATAATGGCATGACTGGCTCGTCGTTTTCCATCTGTGTGTGCTTCCCAAGGACCATGTTGGCATGTCACGCCTAATGTCTCCCGACCATGTGTGCTATCCAAGGGCAATGATAGCATCAAATGCCCGACGTCGTCGGACCACGTGTGCTGAAGAAGGGTTATGATGACATGCCATGCCCGACGTCGTTCGTTCGTGCGTGCAATCCAAAGAATATGATGGCATGACACATCGATGTCATTCGATCATGTGTGCTACCCAAGGGCGATGATAGTATTGGCACGCCCAATGTTGTCCGACCGTGTGTGCATTCCAATGGCAATAATAACATGCCCTGCGCGACGTCTGCTGACCTTCTATGTTGTCGAAGGGAGATGTTGGATGCACCGCCCGATGTTGTTCGACCATTTGTATGCTGACCAAAGGAGATGATGGCGTGCCATGCCCGACCGTGTGTGCAGGCAAAGAGCCATGATTGCATGCCACTCCGGACGTAGTTCGATTGTGTATGCTATCCAAGGGAGATGATGGCATGCCACGCTTGCATCGTCCCACCATGTGTGATGTCCAAGTGAAAAGATGACATGTCATGCTCGACATCGTCCGACCGCCTATGCTGCCCAATGGTGATGATGGCATGCCACGCCCGGCGTCATCTGCCCGTGTGGTGCTGCCTAGGGTTATGCGGTCATTTCATGCCCGATGTCATCCGATCGTGTGTGCTTTCTAAGGTCTATGATAACATGACACGCCCGACGTCATCTAATTGTGATTGCTTTCCAAGGGCAATGATAACTTGCCACACCTGACGTAGTCCGACGATGTATTTTCTCCAAGGGCAAGGTTTTCATTTAACACCCGACGTCATCCGATCATGTATGCTTCCCAAGAGAGATTATATCATTGCCATGTCAATATAGTACTATCGTGTATTCTATCGAAGGGTGATGATAAAATGCCATGATCGAGATCATCCTACCGTGTATGATGTGCAAGGGCGAAGATGGAATGCCACGACCGACGTAGTTCGACCTTGTGTATGCTGCCCAAGGGCAATGATGGCTTGCCATGCCCGATGTGGTTTGACCGTGTGTGCTGTTCAAGGGCAACGTTGGCATACCATGCTCAACGTTGTTCGACCAAGTATGTTGTCTAAGGGCGAAAATGTCATGCCATGCCTGACGTCGTCTCACTATGTGAGCTTTCCAAGGGAGAAGATGGCCTGTCATGCTTGATTTAATTCAACCGCGTGTGCTTCCCAATGGCGATGATGGCATGCCATGCACGATGTCGTTCAATTGATTGTGTTGCCTAATGGCGATGATTACATGCCACGCTAGACGTCATCTGACTGTGTGTTCTTCCCAAGGGCCATGCAGGCATTCCATGCCAATGTCAGTCGATCATGTGTAGTGTCCAAGGGCGATGATAACATATGACACCTGATTTCGTCCGATCTTGTATCGTTTCCAAGGCTGAAAATAACATGCCACACCTGATGTAGTCCGACCATGTATGCTGTTCAAGGTAAATAATGGCATTTAATGCCGGACGTCAGTACTGCCCAAGGGCGATGATAGCATTGCTACGCCCAACATCGTCCAACCGTGTGTGCAGTCCAACGGCAACGATAACATGCGACTCTCGACGTCTTCCGACCGGGTAGGCTGTCCAATAGAGATGATGACATGCCACGGCCGACGTCGTTCGACCCTATGTATGTTTTCCATGGGCGAGGATGGCTTTCCAAGCCCGATAACGTCTGATCGTGTGTGCAAGCCCAGTGTCATGATTGCATTCTAGGCGAGATGAAGTCCGACCGTGTATTCTGTAAACGGGATATGATGGCATGCCACGCTTGACGTCGTCCCACCATATGTAAATTCCAAGGGTGAAGATGGTATCTCACGCCCGATGTCGTCCTTCCACATGTGCTGCCAATGGCGATGATAACATTCCACGCCCGGCGTCATCCGACCGTGTGTGCGACCCAAAGGACATGCGGTCATCCCATGCCCGTGGTCGTCTTATCGTGTTTTCTGTCCATGGTTGATGATGACATTAAAGCCTAACGTCATTGGATCATGTGTACATTCCAAGGGAGATGATGGCAGAACCATTGCCGACGTCATCCGATCGTGCGTCCTACACAAGTGCGATGATGTCATTTCACTCCCGACGTCATACGTCAATGTGTGTAGTCCAAAGCGATGATGGCATGACACAGCGACATCATTCCACCATGTGTGATGTCCAAATTGCAATAATATAGTTTAACATCTGATGTCGTTTAACCGTGTCTGTTGCCCAAGGGCGATGATAGCATTGCAAAGCTCAACGTTGTCTGATCGTGTGTGCAGTCCAAGAGCGATGATAATATGCCACGCCCGAATTCGTCCAATTGTGTAAGTTGTCCAAGGGAGATGATGACATGCCACACCCGACGTTGTCTAACACTATGTATGGTGTCCAAGGGCGAAGACGGTGTGCCACGCCCGACGTTATTCAACTGTGTGTGCGGGCCAACGGCCACGACAGCATGCCACGCCTAACGTAGTCTGACCGTGTATGTTGTCCAAGGGAGAAGATGGCATGTCACGCCCGATGTCATCCGACCACTTGTGCTTCCCAATAGCAATGATGGCATGCCACACCCAACGTCATCTGATCGTGTGTACTTCCCAATGGCCATGCAAGCATGCTATCCCTAGCGTATTCCGAACATGTAAGTTGTCTAAGGGCGATGATAATGTGCCACGCCTGATGTTGTTCGATCGTGTGTGGATAATAAGGGCGATGATGGCATGCCAGGCCCGACGACGTCTGTCCGTGTGAGCCGTCCAAAGGAGACAATGGGATGCCGCACCCGACGTATTCCGACCATATATGTTGTCTAAGGGCGATGATAACATGACACGCTTGACGTCGTCCGATCATCTGTGAATATCAAAGGCGATAGTGGCATGCCAGGACCGATGTCGTCGTCTGTGTGAGCTTTCCAAAGGTGATGATGGCATGCCGCGTTGACTTTTTTTGACCATTCGTGCTGTCAAAAGGGCAATGATGGAATTTCTCTGCCTGATGTCATCTGACCGTATGTGCTTCCCAAGGGTGATTATAGCATTGCCACGCCCAACGTCATCAAATGATGTGTGCAGTCCAAGGGCGATGATGTAATGTCATGCCTAACGTAGTCCGATCGTGTGTGCAGTTCAAGGGCAATGATGGCATGCCACGTTCCACGTCGTTCGATCGTGTCTGCTGCCCAAGGACCATGCTGGCACTCTGTGCATAACGTCGTCCAACCGTGTGTTCTTCCCAAGGGCCATGCAAACATGCTACGCCCGACGCCATTTGATCGTGTGTGCTGTCAAAGGGAAAAAATATCATACCACACCCGAATTCTTCCTATCTTGTATGCTTTCCAAGGTAGATGATAACATGCAACACCTAATGTAGTCCGACCGTGTATTCTATACAAGGGTAATGATGGCATTTAACACCAGACATCGTCCGACCATGTGTGCTGCCCAAAAGCGATGATAGCAATGTCATGCCCTACATCGTCTGATTGTGTGTTCAGTCCAAGGGCGATGATAACATGCCACGCCCGACGTCTTCTAACTGTGTATAATGTCCAAGGGTGATGATGGCATGCCCCATCCGATGCCATCCGACCCTGTGTATGCTGTCCAAAGGCGATGATGGTATGCCACACCATATGTTTTCCGATTGTATGTGCTGGCTTAGGGTCATGATGGAAGGCCACGCCCGACATAGTCTAACCGTGTTTTAAATCCTAGGTTGATGATGACATGCCACTCTCGACGTTGTCCCACCATATTTGCTTTCCAAGGGAGAAGATGGCATGTAACGCGCGACGTCGTCCTATTGCGTGTGCTGTCTAAGCATGATGATGTCATTTCCATGCCCGACATCATTTGACCATGTGTGATGCCCAAAAGGACATGCGGGCATGCCACGCCTGAGGTCGTCCAATCGTGTGTGCTGTCCAAGGGCGATGATAACATGCCACGCTCGATGTCGTCCGATTGTGTATTCTTTCCAATAATCATGATCGCATGACACGCCTCACATCGCCCGATCATTTGTGCATTCCAAGGGCAATGATGACATTGCCATAACTAAAGTCGTTTGACCGTGTGTGTTGCACAAGGGCGATGATGGCATGCCACACCCGACGTCGTCCGTCCATGTATGCTGTATAAGGACAATAATGACATTTAATACCCTACTTTGTTCGACCATGTGTGTTGCCCAATGGATATATTAGAATTCCCAGCCCAATCTCATACGACTGTGTGTGCAGTCCAAGGGCGATGATAACATGCCACGCCCGATGTCATCTGATCATTTATGTTGTCCAAGGCAGATGATGGCACGCTACGCCCAACGTCGTCCCACCATTTGTGTTGTCCAAGGGAGAGGATGGCATTTCATGCTCGACGTCGTCCGGTCACCTATGCTGCCCAATGGCGATGATTGCATGCCACACCTGACGTCATCCTACCGTGTGTTCTTCTCAAGGGCCATGCGAGAATTTCACGTTCGACTTCATCCAATCATGTGTTCTCTCTAAGGGTGATGACAATATCCCACGCCCAACATTTTTTGATCTTCATTGATTTCGAAGGGCGATGATAACGTCACACCCGACGTAGTCCAACCCTGTATGTTTCCCACGGGCATTGACGGCATTTAACACCCAACGTCGTCCAATTGTATGTGTTGGCAAGGGCGATTATAGAATTGACACACCGTATGTAGTATGATTGTGTGTGCTTTCAAAGGTAAATGATAACATTCCATGCTCAATGTCGTCCTACCATGTATGTTGTCTAAGAGCGATGATGGCATGCCAGGCCCGACGTCATCCCAATATATGTGTTGTCTAAGGGAGAAGATGGCATGTCACGCCTGATGTCGTTCGATCGTGTCTGCTTCCCACTGGCGATGATTGCATTCCACTCACGACGTCATTCAACCGCTTGTGTTGCCTATTGCCTATGATCGCATGCCACGCCTAACATCATTCGACAGTGTATGCTGTCTAAGGGTGATGATGGCATGCCACGCCCAACGTAGTTCGACCGTGTATGCTTTCCAAGGGTTGTGATGGGATTCAACTCCCGACATCATTCGATCGTGTAGCTTAACCAAGGTTCATGCGGGCATGCAACGCCCGATGTCATTATATCGTGCGTTCTCTCTAAGGGTATGATAACATACGACACTTGACGTCGTCTTAACTTGTACGCTTTCCAAGGGTGATCATAATATGCCAAACCTGACGTAGTCTTATAGTGTATGAAATCCATTACCAATAATGGCATTTAACGCCCGACATCGTTCTACTTTGTGTACTAACCAAGGCCGATGATAGCATTGCCACGCTCAACGTCATCCAACCATGTGTGCAGTCCAAGGGCAATGATACCATGCTACGTTCGACGTCTTTCGACCATGTATGATGAGATGAAGGCATGCCACGCCCGACGCTGTCCGACCCTGTGTATGCTTTCCATGGGCAATGATGGGATGCCACGCTCATTGTCGTCCGACCGTATGTGCAGGCGCAGTGCCATGATAGCATGCCAGGACACATGTACTCCGACTGTGTTTTCTCTCCAAGGGCTATGATGGCATGCCACACCCGATGTTATCCTACCTTGTCTGTAGTCCAAGTGCAAAGATGGTATGTCATGCTCGATGTCTTCTGACCGGTGTGCTGCCCAATGAAAATGATGGCATTTAACTCCCGACTTGATCCTACCGTTTTTGCTGCCCAAAGGACATGCGGGCAAACAACGCCCAAGGTTGTCCGCCCGTGTGTTTTTTCCAAGGGCGATGATAACATGTCACGCCTAATATACTCTATCGTGTGTGCATTCCAAGTGTGATGAAGTTATAACCACGAACGACGTTGTTCGATCGTGTGTGCTGCACAAGTGCGATGATGGCATGCCACTACCGATGTCATCTGTCCGTATGTGTAGTACAAAGGCGATGATGGCATGCCACTTTGATGTCATTCGACCATGTGTGTTGTGCAAAGAGCAATGAGGGAGTTTAACACCTGACATCGTCCGACCATGTGTGTTGCCCAAGGGCGATGATAGAATTTCCCTGAAAAATGTTTTCCGACCGTGTGTGCATTCAAAGGGCGATGAATTATGCCATGTCAGATGTTTTTCGATTGTGTATGTTGTCCAAGGGAGATGTTGGCTTGCCACGCCGGACGTTGTTCGACCCTGTGTATGCTGTCCAAGGGCAATGATGGCATGCCACACCCGACGTCATCCGACTGCGTGTGCTTCCCAAGGTCCATGCCGGCATGCCATGCTTGTCGTCTGTTCGTGTCTTCTATACAAGGGCGATGATAAAATGCCATGCCTGACGTCGTCCGATCATGTTTGCTTTCAAAGGGCGATGACAACATGCAACACCCGACGTAGTCCGACCGTAAATGTTGTCCAACGGTGATGATGGAATTTAACTCACGACATCATCTGATCGTGTGCTCTTCTCAAGGTCGATTATAGCATTTCCATGACCTATGTAGTCCGATCGTGTGTGTTGTCTAAGGGATATGATAACATGCCATGCCCGACGTTGCCCGACTATGTATGTACTCAAAGGGCCATAATGGCATGCCATGCCCGAAGTAGTTCGACCATGTATTATTTCCAAGGGAGATGATGGCATGCCACGACCGACATCTTCTCACCGTGTGTGTTTTCCAAAGGAGAAGATGGCATGGCATGCCTGACGTCGTCCATCCGCATTTGCTGTCCAATAGCGGTGATGGCATGCCATACCTGACGCCGTTCGACAACGTGTGCTTCGCAAGGGTCATGCGGGAATGCAAGGCCCTATGTGGTCAAATCATGTGTGCTTTCCAGAAGTGATGGTAACATGCAATGCTTGACGTCTGATCGTGTATGATTTCCAAGGTTGATGATTGGATGCCATGCCCCACTTTGTCCAATTGTCTATGAAGTCCAAGGGAGATGATGTCATGCCACACTCGTCGTCGTCCAACCGTGTATCCTGTCCAAGGGCAATGATAGCATGCTACGCCCGACATTGTCATATTGTGTGTGCTACCCAAGGGCGATGATTGCATGTCACGCTGGATGTCATTTGAACGTGTGTGCTGCACAAGGGTGATAATGGCATGCCTCGCTTGACGTCATCTAACTGTGTGGGCTGCACAAGTTCCATGCAAGCAAACAACGCCCTACGTGGTCCAATCGTGTGTGCTTTTCATGGGCAATGATAACATGCCACGGTCGATGTCGTCTGATCATATATGCTATCCAAGGGCGATGTTGGGATGCCACACCCAACTTTGTCCAACCGTGTATGATGTCCAAGGGAGATTATTGCATGCCACGCCCGATGTTGTCCGACCCTGCGTATGCTATCCAAGGGCGATGATGGCCTACTACGCCGATGTCATCTGACCGTGTGTGCTGGCCTAATCACGATGATGTCCTTATCAAGCCTGATGTAATCCGACCGCGTGTGATGCCCGAGGTCATTAGATCTTGTGTGCTGTCTAAGAGAGTTGATAACGTATCATGCCCGACATTGTCCGATTATGTATGTTTTCCAAGAACCATGAAGGCATGCCACGCATGACGTCGCCTGATCGTGTGTGCAATCCAAGGGCAATGATGGAATTATCATGGCCGACGTCGTCCGACCATGTGTGTTGCACAAGAGAAATGATGGCATTGTCATGCCCAAAGTCATTCATCCATCTATGATGTCAAAAGGCGATGATTGTGTGCCACGTCGATGTTGTTCGACTGTGTGTGCATTCTACAGGGTAATGATGCCATTTAACTCCCGACGTCGTTCGACCATGTGTGCTGCTTAATGGCGATGATAGCATTTGCATGCCCAACGTCGTCTAACAGTGTGTGCATTCTAAGGGCGAAGATAACATGCAATGCCCGACGTCGTCCTATTGTGTATGATGTCCAACGGCGATGATGGCATGACACGCGCGACGTCCTCCCACCGTGATTACTGTCCAAGGGCGAAAATAACATGTCATGCCTAATGTCGTCCAACCACGTGTGCTGCCTAATGGCGATGATGGCATGCCACACCCGACGTCATCCGAATGTGTGTGCTGCTCAAGAACCATGCAGGCATGCCATGCATGACGTCGTTCGTTTCTGTGTGCAAGACAAAGGCGATGATAACATTCCACTTCCTACGTCCTCCGATCGTGTATTCTTTCAAAGGGCAATGATAACATGCCACACCTAACGTGGATTGACCGTAATTATTGTCCAAGTGCAATGATGGCATTTAACGCCCGACGTCTTCCGACTGTGTGCTGCCCAAGGGCGATTATTGCTTTTCCACGCCAGACATAGTGTGATTGTGTGTGTTGTCCAAGGGGGATGATAACACACCATGCCTGACGTTGTCCGACCGTGTATGCTATCTAAGGGCCATGATGGCATGCCATGCCCAACGTATTCCGACTGTGTATTCTATCTATGGGCGATGTTGGCATGCCATGCCCGATGTCGTCCCACCGTGTGTGTTGTCCAAGGGCGAATATGGCATGTCACGCCTGACGTCGTCATACCACGTGTGCAGCCCAATGGCGATTACGGCATGAGACACCCGACGCCATTTGACCTCGTGTGCTGCCTAATGGCGATAATGGCATACCACACCCGACTTCATCCAATCATGTATGCTGTCCAAGGGTGATGATGGCATGCCACACCCGACGTAGTCTGACCGTGTATGTTGTTTAAGGGAGATGATGGCATGCCACGCCTAACATCATTCGACCGTGTATGCTGCCCAAGGGCGATGATTGTATTTAATGCCCGACGTCGTCTCAATGTATATTCTTAAGAATGGCGACAATGTCATGCCGCTCCCAACATCATACAACCATTTGTTCTGCCCAAGCGCCATGCAGGCCTACAACGCCATACGTGGTTAAACTGTGTGTGCTGCACAAGGGCGATGATGGCATCCCACGCCCAACGTAGTCCGACCGTGTATGCTTTCCAAGGGCGATGATGGTATGCCATGCCCAATGTAGTCCGATCGTGTGTGATGTCCAAGGGAAATTATGGCATGCAACGCCTAACGTCGTCCAACCGTATGGGCTATCCAAGGGAAATGATGGCATCTAATTCCCGACGTTGTCCTATCGTGTCTGATGCACAAGGGAGATGATGGCATGCCTCGCCCGATGTCATCTATCCATGTGTTGTCCAAATGCGATGATTGCATGCCACGTCAACTTGATACAACCAGGTGTCCAGTATAAAGGCAAATGATGGCCTTTAACGCCCGACGTAGTCCGACCGTCTGTGCTACCCAAGGGCGATGATAGTTTTGCCACGTTCAATGTAGTCCGACCATGTGTGCATTCAAAGGGCGAAGATAATATTCCAAACCCGATGTTGTCCGACAGTGTATGCTATCCAAGAGCGATGATGGCATGACACACTCGACGCGTCCGACCCTGTGTATGCTGTCCAGGGGCGACTATTGCCTCAATGCCTGACATTGTCCGGGTGTGTGTGCTAGCCAAAGGCCATGATGGCATGCCGATCTAGACGTTCTTCGACCGTGTATTTTGACAATGGGTTATGATGTCATGCCACACCCAACATCGTTCCGCCATGTGTACTGTTCAAAGGTGAAGATGACATGCCACGCCCAACGTCGTCCAACTGCGTGTGTTGCCTAATGGTGATGATGTCATGCCACGCCCAACATCCTCCGACCGTGTGTGCTATCCAAGGGCTATGTGGGCATGCCACGTATGATGTTGTCCTATCATTTGTATTGTCTAAGGGTGATGATGTAATGTGATGCTCGACTTTGTCCGACCGTGTGTGTTGGCCAAGGTCCAAGATGGCATGCCATGCCTGACGTAGTCCAACTGTGTATACCTTCTAAGGGCAATGATGGCATGCCACACTCCTCGTCGTCGGACTCTGTGTGCTACCCAATGGCGATTATGGCATACCACACCCGACTTCATCCGACGGTGTTAACTGCCCATGGGTCATGCAGGCATGATACGCCCGACGTCATCCGATCGTTTGTGTTGTCCAAGGATGATGATAACATGCCATGTTGACGCCATCTGATTGTGTATGCTTTCCAAGGGCGATGATAACATGTTACACCGGGCGTCGTCCGACTGTGTATGCTATCAAAGGGAAATGAAAGAATTTATTGCTCGACATCGTCCGATCGTATGTGCTGCCCAAGGGAAATTATAGCATTGCCACACCCGACATAGTCCAATCGTGTGAGCTGTCCAAGGGCGATAATAATATTCAAGTCTTGACGTCATCCTACCGTGTATGCTGTCCATGAGCGAAGATTGCATGCATTTCCCGACATTATTCGAACCTGTGGATGCTGTCCAAGGGCGATTATTGCATGCCATGCCCGACATCGTCCCAGTGTGTGTGCTGTCCAAGATCGAAGATGGCATGTCACACCTAATGTCGTCCGACATCGTGTACTACCCAATGAAGATGATGGCATGCCACGCCCGATGCCGTCCTACCACGATGCTGCCTAATGGTGATGATGGCATGCCACACTCGATGTTGTCTTACCGTGTATGATGTCCAAAGGCGATGATTAAATGCCACGCTCAAAATCATCCCAACCTGTGTGCTGCCAAAGGGCTATAATGGCATGCCACGCCCTATGTTGTCCTATCGTGTGTGCTGTTCAAGGGCGATGATAACATGCCACGCAAAACATTGTCCGATCGTGAATGATTTCCAAGAGCGATGATGGGATGCCACCCCAGTTGTTGTTCGACCGTGTGTGGTACCCAATGGGGTGACGGCATGCCACACGCGCCGTAGTCCGATCGTGTGTGGTGTCTAAGGGAGACAATGGCATGACAGGCTCGTCGTTGTCGAACTGTGTTTGCTGCCCAAGAACCATGTTGGCATGTTACGCCTAATGTCGTCCGACCGTGTGTGCTATCCAAGGTAAACGATAACATCAAATGCCCGACGTCGTCGGACCACGTGTGCTGCACAACGGCGATGATGGCTTGTCACGCCCGACGTCGTCGGACCACGTGTGCTGCACAAGGGCTATGATAGCTTGTCTTGCCCGACGTCGTCCGTCTGTGCGTGGAGTCCAAAGGCGATGATGGCATGACACGTCGATGTCGTTCGATTGTGTGTGCTACCAAAGGTCGATGATAGTATTGCCACGCCTAACGTCGTCTGACCCTGTGTGCAATCCAAGGGCAATGATACCATGCTACGCTCGACGTCTTGCGACCATGTATACTGAGAAGATAGCATGCGACGCCCGACGTTGTCCGACCCTGTGTATGCTCTCCATGGGAAATGATGGCCTGCCACGCCCAATGTCGTCCGACTGTGTGTGCAGGCGTAGTGCCATGATGGCATGCCAGGACAGATGTAGTCCGACTGTGTTTTCTCTCAAAGGTCTATGATGGCATGCAACACTCGGTGTCATCCAAACTTGTCTGCAGTCCAAGTGCAAATATGGCATGTCATGCACGATTTCTTCCGACCAGTGTGCTGCCCAATGACAATGATGGCATTCCACTCCTGACTTCATCCGACCAATCCTGCTGCCCAAAGTACATACGGGCAAACCACGCCCAAGGTTGTCCGATCGTGTGTGTTGTCTAAGGGCGATGATAACATGTCACGCCTAATATCCTCCTATCGTGTGTGCATTCCAAGGGCGATGAAGTTATAACCACGGCCGACGTCATTCAATCGTGTGTGCTGCACAAGTGCAATGATGGCATGTCACTTCTGATGTCATCCGTCTGTATGTGTAGTCCAATGGCGATGATGGCATGCCACTTTGACGTCATTCGACCATGTGTGTTGTGCAAAGGGCAATGATGGAGTTTTACGCCAGACGTCGTCTGACCATGTATGTTGCCCAAGGGAGATGATAGCATTGCCATGAAAAATGTTTTCCGACCGTGTGTGCAGTCAAAGGGCGATGAAATATGCCACGTCGAACGTCGTCCGATTGTGTATGTTGTCCAAGGGCGATATTGGCATGCCACACCCGACGTTGTTCGACACTGTCTATGCTATCCAAGGGCAATGATGGCTTGCCAGGCCCGATGTGATCCTACCGTTTGTGCTGGCCAAGAGCTATGACAGCATACTACGCCTGACATATTCCGACCGTGTATTCATTCCATGAGTGATGATGGCGTGCCACGCCCGAAGTTGTCCCTACGTTTGTGTTGTCCAAAGGCGATGATGGCATGTCACGCCCGACGTCGTCCGACCACATGTGCTGCCCGACGTCGTCCGACAACAAGTGCTTCCCAATGGCGATGATGGCATTCAGATATCGACTTTATACGACCGTGTGTGCTACAAAAAGGCCATACAGTCATGTCATGCCCAACGTCGTCTGATTGTGTGTGTTGTCAAAAGGCGATGATAACATACCACGCTAGACTTCATCCTATCGTGTATGCTTTCCAAGGTCGATGATAACATGCCAAGCCCGACGTCATCCATTGGTGTGAGCTGTCCAAAGGATACTATGGCATGCCACGTCGACTTCGTCTGACCATGTGTGCTGTCCAAAGTGCAATGATGAAATTTAACGCCCAATGTCGTCCGACCGTATGTGCTGCCAAAGGGCGATGTTAGCATTCCCACGTCCAACATCGTTCGACTGCGTGTGCAGTCCAAGGGCGATGATAACATGCCACTCCTGACTTCGTCCGGCTGTGTATGTTTACCAAGTTCAATAATGGATGCCACTCCCGATGTTGTCCAACCATGTGTATGATATTCGAAAGTGACAATGGCGTGCCACGCTAAACGTCGTCCGACCGTGGGTGTTGTCCAAGGGTAATGGTAACATGCCATGCTCGACATCGTCCTACCGTGTATGTTGTCCAGGGGTGATGATAGTATGCCACGCCGGACATCGTCTGACCCTGTGTATGATGTCTAATGGCGATGATGGAATTCCATGCCCGTAGTTGTCCCACTGCTGTGTTGTCCAAGGGCGATGATGGTATGTCACACCTGACGTCATTCGACCACGATTGCTGCCCAATGGAGATGAGGCATGCAACGACCAAAGTCATCATACCGCATGTGCTGCCTTATGGCGATGATGGCATGCCACCCTCGACGTAATCCGACCGTGAATGCTGTCCAAGGGCGATTATGGCATGAAACGCCCAACATCGTTCGATCATGTAGGCATTCCAAGGGTGGTTATGGGATGCCACGCCCGAAATTGATGCACCGTGTGTCTTCCCTAGGGCGATGAAGGCATGTCATGCCCGACATTCTCCAAACGTGTGTGCTTCCCAACGGAGATAATGCCTGTCCACGCCTGACGTCATCCGACTGTGTGTAATACCTAAGGGCCATGCGGTACGCCATGCCCAACATTGTCAAATCGTGTGTGTTGTTCAAGATCGATAATAACATACCATGCCTGAGGTCGTTCGATCGTGTATGCATTAAAAGGGCGATGACAGGATGCTATGCCTGATATTTTCCGACCGTGTGTGTTGCCTAAGGGAGATGATGGAATGCCTTGCACGGTGTAGTCTGATCATGTGTGATGTCTAAACGCGATAATGGCATGCCACGCTCGATGACATCTAATGTCCGATGCAGTTCGATCATGTGTGCTGCACAAGGGCGATGATAGCGTACCACTCCCGACGTCGTTCGTCCATGTGTGCAGTCTAAATGCGATGATGCCATGCAACGTCGACATCTTCTGACCATGTATGTTGTCCAAAGAGCAATGATGGAATTTAACGCTCGATGTCGTCCGACTGTGTATGCTGCCTAAGGGAGATGATAGCATTTCCACACCCAACGACGTCAAACCGTGTGTCCAATTTTAGGGCTATGATAACATGACATGCCCGATGTCGTCCGATCGTGTATGCTGTCCTAGGGTTATAATGGATGCCACGCCTGATGTTTTTCGAAAATGTGTATGCTGTCTAAGGGGGATGATGGCCTGCCACGCCGACGTCGTCCAACCGTGTGTGCTGGACAAGGGCAATGATGGCATGCCACGCCTGACGTACTCCCATCGTGTATGCTTTCCAAGGGCAATGATGGCATACCAAGCCCGACTTTCTCCCACCTTGTGTGTTGTCCAATGGTGAAGATGTCATGTCAAGAACGACGTCATCTTACCTTGTGTTCTGCCCAATAGCAATGATATCATGCCATGCCCGACGTCATCCAACTGTTTGTGATTCCCAAGGGCTATGCATGGATTCCATTCCCAATGTCGTCCGTTCGTGTGTGCTTTCCAAGGGCGATGATAACATGCCATGGTCGACATCGTCTGATTGTGTATGATTTCGAAGGGCGATGATAACATGCTACACCCGACGTAGTCAGGCCATAAATGTTGTCCATGGGAAATGAGGGCATGTAACGTCTGATTTGTTTGTCTGTTTGTGCTGCCCAAGGGTAACTATAGCATTTCCACGCCCGACGTGGTACAATCATATTTGCTTTCCATTGACAACGATAACATGCCATGCTCGACGTCTCCCTACCGTGTATGCTGTCCAAGGGCGACGATGACATGCGACTCCCGAAGTCGTCCGACCATGTATATGCTGCCGAAGATCGATGATGGCCTGCCATGCCTGACGTAGTCTGATCGTGTGTGGTATCCAAAGGGAGATTATGGCATGCCATGCTTATTCTATCCAAGGGCGTTGATAGCATGCGATGTGTGAGTTTATCCCACCGTGTGTGTCGTCAAATGAAAAAAATTGCATGTCACTCCTGACGTCGTCCGATCGCATGTTCTGCCCAATGGCGATGATGGCATACCATGCCCGACTTTGTTCGACAGCTTGTGTTGCCTTATGGCAATGATGACATGCCACACCCGACTTTATCCGATCGTGTATGCTTCAAAGGACGATGAAGGCATGCAACACCCGACGTCATCCAACCATGTATGCTGTCCAAGGGAGATGATGGCATGCCATTCTCGACTTCATCCGACCGTGTGTACTGCCCAAGGGCCATGCAAGCATGCCTTGCTCGAGGTCGTCCAATTGTGTGAGTTGTCCAAGGGCGATGATGAAATACGACGCTCTATGTCAACCGATCGTATATGCTCCACAAGAACGATAATAGTATTCCATGCCTTACGTCGCCCGATCGTGTGTGCATTCCAAGGGCGCTTATGGCATTGCAACCGCCGATGTCGTCAAACCTAGTTTTTGTCAGAAGGGAGATGATGGCATTGCCATGTCCGAAGTCGTCTTTCCATGAATGTACTCAAAAGATGATGATTGTGTGCCACGTCGACATCATTCAACCATGTGTGCCGTGTAAAGGGCAATGATGGCATGCCACGCCCGACGTTGTTCGACCCTTTCTATGATGTCCAAAGCCGATGATGGCTTGCCACGCCCGACGTCATCCTACCATGTGTGCTGGCCAAGAGCTACGACAGCATACTACGCATGACATAGTCCGACCGTGTATTCTTTCCATGACCGATGATGGCATGCCACGCCCGATGTTGTCCCTGCGTGTGTGTTTTCCAAAGGCAACGATGACATGTCTCGCCTGACGGTGTCCAACAACACAAGTTGCCCAATGGCGATGATGGCATTCAGGGCTCTACTTTATTCGACCGTGTGTGCTACGGAAGAGCCATATAGTAATGTCATGCCCAACGTCATCCGATTGTGTGTAGTACAAAGGCGATGATAACATGGAACGCTAGACTTAGTCCTATCGTGTATGCTTTCCATGGTCGATGATAACATGCCAAGCCCGACGTCATCCATTTGTGTGACAAGTCCAAAGGCAATGATGGCATGCCACGTCGACTTCGTTCGACCATGTGTGCTATCCAAAGTGCAATGATTGAATTTAACGCCCTACGTTGTTCGACCCTTTCTATGCTCTCCAAAGGCACTTATGGCATTTAACTTTCGACATCATACGACCGTGCGTGCTGCCCAATGGCGATGACAACAATCACATGCCCAATATTGTATGATCGTGTGTGCAGTCCAAGGGGAATGATAAGATGCCACGACTGACATCGTCTGACCGTGCATGTCGTCCAAGGGTGATGATTGCATGCCACGCCAAACCTTTTCCGACACTATGTATGCTGTCCAATGGTGATGATGTCCTGCCACGCCCAAAGTCATCTGACCATATGTGCTATCCAAGGGCCATGATGTCATGACATGCCTGACGTAGTCATATCGTGTATGATGTCCAAGGGCGATGATTGCAGGCCATGCCCAACATCTCGACACTGTGTTTTCTATCAAAGGGTGAAGATTACAAGTCATGCCCGAAGTCATCCGACCGTGTGTACTAATCATTGGCGATGATGGCATGCCACACTCGACGTCATCCGACTGTGTGTTCTTCCAAAGTTCCATGCCGGCATGCCATGCTTGTCCTCTGTTCGTGACTTCTATACAAGGGCGATGATAACATGCCACGCCTGATGTCGTCTGATCATGTTTTCTTTCAATGGGCGATGACAACATGCAACACCCGACGTAGTCCGACCGTAAATGTTGTCCAAAGGTGATGATGGAATTTAACTCATGATGTCGTCTGATCGTGTGCTCTTCTCAAGGTCGATTATAGCATTTCCATGACCTATGTAGTCCGATCAAGTGTGTTGTCTAAGGGAAATGATAATATGCCATGCCAGACGTGGTCCGACTGTGTATGTTGTCAAAGGGCCATAATGGCATGCCATGCTTAAAGTAGTTCGACCATGTATTATGTCCAAGGGAGAAGATGGCATGCCGCGACTGACATCTTCTCACCGTGTGCGTTGTCCAATGGAGAAGATGGAATGACATGCCTGATGTCGTCCATCCGCGTTTGCTGCCCAATAGCGGTGATGGCATGCCACGCCTGACGCCGTTCGACCGCGTGTTCTTCGCAAGGGTCATGCGGGAATGCAAGGCCCTATGTGGTCAAATCATGTGTGCTTTCCAGCAGTGATGGTAACATGCCATGCTTGACGTCTGATCGTGTATGATTTCCAAGGTTGATGATTGGATGCCATGCCCCACTTTGTCCAATCGTCTATGATGTCTAAGGGCGATGATGTCATGCCACACTCGACGTCGTCCAACCGTGTATCCTGTCCAAGGGCAATGATAGCATGCCACGCCCGACATTGTCATATTGTGTGTGCTACCAAAGGGCGATGATTGCATGTCACGCCGGATGTCGTTTGAACGTGTGTGCTGCACAAGGGCGATAATGGCATCCCTCGCCTGACGTTCTTCCAATTGTGTGGGCTGCACAAGGGCCATGCAAGCAAACAACCCCCTACGTGGTCCAATCGTGTGTGCTTTTCATGGGCAATGATAACATTCCACGGTTGAAGTCGTCCGATCATGTATGCTATGCAAGGGCGATGATGCGATGCCACGCCCAACTTTTTCCAACCGTGTATGATGTCCAAGGGCGATTACTGCATGCCACGCCCGACGTTGTCCGAACCTGCGTATGCTCTCCAAGGGCGATGATGGCCTGCTACGTCGATGTCGTCTGACCGTGTGTGCTGGCCTAATCACGATGATGTTCTTATCACGCCCGATGTCATCCGACCGCGTGTGATGCCTGAGGTCATTTGATCTTGTGTGTTGATTAAGAGAGTTGATAACGTATCATGCCCAAAATTGTCCGATCGTGTATGTTTTCCAAGAACCATGATGGCATGCCACACCTGACGTCGCCTGATCGTGTATGCAATCGAAGGCAATGATGGCATTGTCACGGCCTACGTCGTCTGACCATGTATGTTGCACAAGAGAAATGATGGCATTGCCATGCCCAACGTCGTTCATCCATCGATGATGTCAAATGGCAATGATTGTGTGCCACATCGACGTTGTTCGACTGTGTGTGCAGTCTAAAGGGCAATGGTGCCATTTAACTCCTCACATCGTTCGACCATATGTGCTGCTTAATGGCGATAATAGCATTCACATGCCCAACGTTGTCTGACCATGTGTGCATTCTAAGGGCGAAGATAACATGCAACGCCCGACGTCGTCCTATTGCGTATGATGTCCAAGGGCGATGATGGCATGCCGCGCGCGACGTCTTCCCACCGTGATTGCTGTCCAAGGGCGAAAATAACATGTCATGCCTAATGTCGTCCAACCACGTGTGCTGCCTAATGGCGATGGTGGCATGCCACGCCCGACGTCATCCGAACGTGTGTGCTGCCCAAGAGCCATCCGGGCATGCCATGCATGACGTCGTTCGTTTCTGTGTGCTAGACTAAGGCGATGATAACATTCCACTTCCTACGTCCTCCGATCGTGTATTCTTTCAAAGGGCAATTATAATATGCCACACTTAACGTGGATTGACTGTAATTATTATCTAAGTGCAATGATGGCATTTAACGCCCGACGTCTTCCGACTGTGTGTTGCCCAAGGGCAATTATTGCTTTTCCACGCCAGACGTAGTATGATTGTGTGTGTTGTCCAAGGGGGATGATAACACACCATGCCTGACGTTGTCCGACCGTGTATGATATCTAAGGGCCATGATTGCATGCCATGCCCAACGTATTCCGACTGTGTATTCTATCTATGGGCGATGTTGGCATGCCATGCCCGATGTCGTGCCACCTTGTGTGTTGTCCAAGGGCGAATATGGCATGTCACGCCTGACGTCGTCATACCACGTGTGCAGCCTAATGGCGATTATGGAATGAGACACCCGACGCCATTTGACCGCGTGTGCTGCCTAATGGCGATGATGGCATACCACACCCGACTTCATCTAATCATGTATGCTGTCCAAGGGCGATGATGGCATGCCACACCCGACGTAGTCTGACCGTGCATGTTGTCGAAGGGAGATGATGGCATGCCACGCCTGACACATTCGACCGTGTATGCTGCCCAAGGGCGATGATTGTATTTAATGCCCGTCATCGTCTCAATGTATGTTCTTAAGAGTGGCGATAATGTCATGCCGCTCCCAACGTCATCCAACCGTTTGTTCTACCCAAGGGCCATGCAGGCGTACAACGCCATACGTGGTTCAACCTAGTGTGCTGCACAAGGGCATTGATGGCATCCCACGCCCAACGTAGTCCAACCGTGTATGCTTTTCAAGGGCGATGATGGTATGCCACGCCCAATGTAGTCCAATCGTGTGTGCTGTCCAAGGGAAATTATGGCATGCCACGCCTAACGTCGTCCAACCCTATGGGCTATCCAAGGGAAATGATGGCATCTAATTCCCGAAGTTGTCCTATCGTGTCTGATTCACAAGGGCATGATGGCATGCCTCGCCCGATGTCATCTATCCATGTGCTGTCCAAATGCGATGATTACATGCCACGTCAACTTCGTACAACCATGTGTCCAGTATAAAGGCAAATGATGGCTTTTAATGCCCGACGTAGTCCGGCCGTCTGTGCTACGCAAGGGCGATGATAGTTTTGCCACGTTCAATGTAGTCCGACCATGTGTGCATTCAAAGGGCGAAGATAATATTCCAAACCCGATGTAGTCCGACTGTGTATGCTGCCTAAGGGAGATGATATCATTTCCACACCCAACGACGTCAAACTGTGTGTCCAATTTGAGGGCGATGATAACATGACATGCCCGATGTCGTCCGATCGTGTATGCTGTCCAAGGGTTATGATGGATGCCACGCATGATGTTTTTCGACCATGTGTATGCTGTCCAAGGGGGATGATGGCCTACCACGCCGACGTCGTCCAACCGTGTGTGCTGGACAAGGGCAATGATGGCATGCCACGCCTAACATACTCCCACCGTGTATGCTTTCCAAGGGCAATGATGGCATAGCAAGACCGACGTTCTCCCACCTTGTGTGTTTTCCAATGGTGATGATGTCATGTCAAGAACGACGTCATCTTACCTTGTGTGCTGCCCAATAGCAATGATATCATGCCACGCGCGACGTCATCCAACTGTTTGTGCTTCCCAAGGGCCATGCATGGATTCCATTCCCGATGTCGTCTGTTCGTGTGCGCTGTCCAAGGCCGATGATAACATGCCATGGTTGACGTCGTCTGATCGTGTATGCTTACGAAGGGCGATGATAACATGCTACACCAGACGTAGTCAGGCCATCAATGTTGTCCATGGGAAATGATGGCATTTAACGTCCGATTTGTTTGACCGTTTGTGCTGCCCAAGGGCAACTATAGCATTTCCACGCCCGACGTGGTACAATCATCTGTTCTTTCCATTTGCAATGATAACATTCCATGCACGACGTCGCCCTACCGTGTATGCTGTCCAAGGGAGACGATGACATGCCACTCCCGAAGTCGTCCGACCCTGTATATGCTGCCGAAGGTCGATGATGACCTGCCATGCCTGACGTAGTCTGATCGTGTGTGCTATCCAAAGGGACATTATGGCATGGCATGCTTGACGTCGTCCGACCATGTATTCTGTCCAAGGGCGTTGATAGCATGTGATGCCTGAGGTTGTCCCACCGTGTGTGTCGTCAAATGAAAAAAAATTGCATGTCACTCCTGACGTCGTCCGACCGCATGTGCTGCCCAATGGCGATGATGGCATATCATGCCCGACTTCGTTCAACAGCTTGTGTTGCCTAATGTCAATGATGACATGCCACACCCGACTTTATCCGATCATGTATGCTTTCAAAGGGCGATGAAGGCATGCACCACCCGATGTCATCCAACCATGTATGCTGTCCAAGGGAGATGATGGCATGCCATTCTCGACTTCATCCAACCGTGTGTGCTGCCCAAGGGCCATGCAAGCATGCCTTGCTCGAGGTCTTCCAATTGTGTGAGTTTTCTAAGGGCGATGATGAAATGCGACGCTCGATGTCAACCGATCGTATATGCTCTACAAGAACGATAATGGCATTCCATGCCTTACATCGCCTCATCGTGTGTGCATTCCAACGGCGCTTATGGCATTGCAACCGCCGACGTCGTCGAACCTAGTTTTTGTCATAAGGAAGATGATGGCATTTCCATGTCCAAAGTCGTCTTTCCATGTATGTACTCAAAAGACAATGATTGTGTGCCACATCGACATCGTTCAACCGTGTGTGCAGTGTAAAGGGCAATGATGGCATGCCACGCCCGACGTTGTTCGACCCTGTCTATGCTGTCCAAAGGCAATGATGGCTTGCCACGCCCGACGTCATTCGACCATGTGTGCTGGCCAAGAGCTACGACAGTATACTACGCATGACATAGTCCGACCGTGTATTCTTTCCATGACCGATTATGGCGTGCCACGCCCGATGTTGTCCCTACGTGTGTGTTTTCCAAAGGCAACGATGGCATGTCACGCCCGACGGTGTCCAACCACGCAAGCCCAAAGGCAATGATGGCATGCCACGTCGACTTCATTCGACCATGTGTGCTATCCAAAGTGCAATGATTGAATTTAACGCCTAACGTTGTTCGACCCTTTCTATTCTTTCCAAAGGCACTGATGGCATTAAACTCCCGACATCATTCGACCGTGTGTGATGCCCAATGGCGATGACAACAATCACATGCCCAATGTCGTTCAACCATGTGTGCAGTCCAAGGGGAATGATAACATGCCACGACGTCATCCGACTGTGCTTGTTGTCCAAGGGTGATGATTCCATGCCACGCCAAACCTTGTTCGACCCTATGTATGCCGTCCCATGGGGATGATGGCCTGCCACGCCCGAAGTCGTCTGACCATGTGTGTTGGCCAGGGCCATGATGTCATGCCATGCCTAACGTAGTCCTGTCGTGTATGATGTCCAAGGGCGATGATGGCAGGCCATGCTCGACATCTTCCCACTGTGTGTGCTATCCAAGTGCGAAGATTAAATGTCACGCCCGAAGTCGTCCGACCGCGTGTGCTACCCAATGGCGATGATGGCATGAAACACCCGACTTCATCCGACCGTGTGTGCTGCCCAAGGGCCATGCAGGCATGACATGCTTGTCGTCTTTTCGTGTGTTCAATACAAGGGCGATGATAATATGCCACGCCTGACATCGTCCGATCGTGTTTTCTTTCAAAGGGCGATGATAACATGCAACACCAGACGTAGTCCGACCGTAAATGCTTTCCAATGGCGATGATGGCATTTAACGCATGACATTGTTCGATCGTGTGTTCCTCCAAAGGTCGATTATAGCATTTCCATGACCTATGTAGTTCGATCGTGTGTGTTGTCTAAGGGAAATGATAACATGCAATGCCCGACGTTGTCCTACTGTGTATGTAGTCTAAGGGCCATAATGGCATGCCATGCCCAAAGTAGTTCGACCATGTATTATGTCCAAGGGCGATGATGGCATCCCACGACCAACATCTTCTCACCGTGTGTGTTGTCCAGGGGAGAAGATGTCATGACATGCCTGACGTCGTCCGTCCGCGCTTGCTGCCCTATAGCAATGATGGCATGCCACGCCTAACGCCGTTCGACCACGTGCATGATTTCCAAGGTTGATGATAATATTACATGCCTGACGTCGTCCGATCGTGCATGATTTCCAAGGTTGATGATGGGATGCCATGCCCGACTTTTTCCAACCGTGTATGATGTCCAAGGGCAATGATCGCATGCCACACCCGACGTTGTCCGACTGTGTATCCTGTCCAAGGGCGATGATAGCATGCCACGCCCGACATTATCCAATCGTGTGTGCTTCCCAAGGGCAATGATTGCATGTCACTGCAGATGTCCTTTGAACGTGAGTGCTGCACAAGGGCGATAATGGCATGCCTCGCCTGACATCATAAAAACGTGTGGGCTGCACAAGGGCCATGCGAGCATGCAACGCCCTACGTGGTCCAATGGTGTGTGCTGTTCAGAGGCAATGATAACATGCCACGGCTGACGTCGTCCGATGGTGTATGCTTTCCAAGGGCAATGATGGGATGCCACACCAACTTTGTCCAACTGTGTATGATGTCCAAGGGCGATTATTGCATGCCACGCCCAACGTTGTCCGACCCTACTTATGCTGTCCAAGGGCGATGATGGCCTGCCACGCCGATGTCGTCTGACTGTGTGTGCTGGCCTAATCACGATGATGTCATTTCCACGCCCGATGTCATCCGACCGTGTGTGATGCCCGAGGATGTTTGATCTTGTGTGCTGTCCAAGGGCGATGATAACATACCATACCCAACATTGTCCGATCGTGTATGTTTTCCAAGAACCATGATGGCATGCTATGCCTGACGTCGCCTGATCGTGTGTGCAATCTAAGGACAATGATGCATTGTCACGGTTGACGTCGTCCGACCATGTGTGTTGCACAAGAAAATGCCCAACGTCGTTCGTCCGTGAATGATGTCAAAAAATGATGATTGCATGCCACGTCGACGTTGTTTGATCGTGTGTGCAGTCCACAGGGCAATGATGGCATTTAACTCCCGACATCGTTGGACAATGTGTGCTACCCAAAGGCGATGATAGCATTCACATTCCCAACGTCGTCTGATCGTGTGTGCAGTCCAAGGGCGAAGATATAATGCCAAGCCCGACGTCTTCCTACTACGTATGCAGTCCAGGTGCGATGATGGCATGTCACGCCCGACATTGTTCGACCCTATGTATGTCATCCAACAACGATGATGGCATGCCACACGCAATGTCCTCCAGCCATGTTTGCTGTCGAAGGGCGAAAATAACATGTCACGCCTAATGTCGTCCAACCATGTGTGCTTCCTAATGGCGATGATGGCATGCCACGCTCGACGTTATCCGAACGTGTGTGCTTCCCAAGAGCCATGCGGGCATGTCATGCATGATGTCATTGTTTTTGTGTGCTAGACAAAGGCGATGATAATATTTCACTTCCTATGTCCTCCGATCCTGTATTCTTTTAAAGGGCGATGATAACATTCTACACCTAACGTGGTTTGACCGTAATTATTTTCCAAAGGCAATGATGGCATTTAATGCCCGACTTCCTCCGACTGTGTGTATTGCCCAAGGGCGATTATAGCATTTCCACGCCAGACGTAGTGAGATTTTGTGTGTTGTCCAAGGGAGATGATAACATGACATGCCTGACGTTGTCCGACCGTGTATGCTATCTAAGGGCCATAATGGCACGCCACACCGACCGTAGTCCGACCGTGTATTCTATCCAAGTGCGATGTTTGCATGCCATGCCCGATGTCGTCCCACTGTGTGTGTTGTCCAAGGGCGAAAATTGCATATCACGCCTGACGTCGTCTTACAACGTGTACAGCCCAATGGCGATGATGACATGAGACACCCGACGCCATTTGACCGCGTGTGATGCCTAATTGGGCTGATGGCATACCATACCGACGTCATCCGATCGTGTATGATTTCCAAGGGAGATGATGGCATGCCACACCCGACCTCTTCTAACCGTATATGTTGTCGAAGGGAGATGATGGGATGCCACGGCTGACATCGTTCGACCGTGTGTGCTTCTCAAGGGAGATGATCGCATGCCACGCCCGACGTCGTCCGTCCGTGTGTGCATTCAAAGGCGATGATGGCATGACATGTTGATGTCGTTCAATCGTATGTGCTGCTCAAGGACGATGATAGTATTGCCACGCACAATGTCGTCCGACCGTGTGTGCACTCCAAGGGCGATAATAACATGCCCTGCCCGATGTCTTCCAACCTTCTATGTTGTCGAAGGGTGATGTTTGATGCAAAGCACGATGTTGTCCAACCGTGTGTATGTTGTCCAAGCGCGATGATGGCATGCCATGCCCGATGTCGCACGATCGTGTGTGCTGTGCAAGGGAGATGAAAACATGTCATGATCAACGTCGTCCTACCGTGCATGCTGTCAAAGGGCGATGATGGCATGCCTCGACAAACATTGTTTGTCCGTGTGTATGCAATCTAAGGGCGATGATGGCACGCCATGCCCGACATCGTGCCACCGATGTGCTAGCCAAGGGTGAAAATTGCATGTCACGCCTGAAGTAATCCGACTGCGTGTGCTGTCCAATGGCAATGATGGCATGCAACGCCCCACGCCATTTAACCGTGTGTGCTGCACAAGGGAGATGATAGCATGCCTTGCTCGACGTCATCCGTCTCTGTGTGTAGTATAAATTTGATGATGGCATGCCACGTTGACGTCATCTGACCATGTTTGCTGTCCTAGGGCAATTATGGAATTTAATGCATGACGTTGTCTGATCGTGTATGCTGCCCATGGGCAATGATGGCATTTAACATCTGACATTTTCGGGCCGTGTGTGCTATTGAAGGGCGATTATAGCATTGCAACGCCAGACGTAGTACTATTTGTGTGCTGTCCAAAAGCGGTAATAATATGCCATGCTTGATATCACCATACCATGTATGCTATCAAAGGGTGATAATGGCATGTCACGCCCGACGTCGTCCGACCATGTGTATGCTGCAGAAGGGCGATGATGGCCTTCCATGCCCGATGTAGTGTGATAGTGTGTGCTGTCCAAGGACTATGATAGAATGCCACGCTTGACGTCTTCCCACAGTGTATGCTGTCCAAGGGCGATGATGGCATGTCATGTTCGACATCGTCCCACCATGTGTGCTGTCCAAGGGTGAAGATGGCATGTCATGCCCGATGTCATCCGACTGCATGTGCTGCCCAATTGCGATTATGGCATGCCACTCCCGATGTCATTTGTCCATATTTGCAATCTAATGGCGATAACGGCATGCTACGTCGACGTCGTCCAACCATGTGTGATGTCCAAAGGTAATGATGGCATTTAATGCAAGACGTCGTCAGACCTTGTGTGTTGCCCAAGGGCGATGATAGCATTGCCACGCCAAACATTGTTCGACCGTGTGTGCAGTCCAAGGGCAATGATAACACACCACGCCCAACGTTGTCTGACCGTGTATGTTGTCTATGGGCGATGATGGCATGCCACGCACGACGTTGTCCTTCCATGTGTATGTTGTCCATTGGCGATGATGGCCTGCCACGCCCGACGTATTCCAACCATGTGAGCTATCCAATGGTCGTGATGGCATGCCACGACTGACATCGTCCGATGGTGTATGCTGTACAAAAGCGATAATTGCATGCCACACCCGACGTCGTCCCACAATGTATTTTCCTACGGCGAAGATGGCCTGTCATGCCTGACTTAGTCCGATTGCATGTGTTGTGCATTAGCGATGATGTAATTCCATGCACGACATTGTCCGACCGCGTGTGCTGCCTTATTGCGATTATGACATGTCACGCCCGACGTAATTCGTCTATGTGTTCTATCCATGGGCCATTCGAGCATACCATGCCCGCTGTCATTGGATTGTGTGATCTTTCCAAGGGAGATGATTTAATACCACAACCGACGTCATTCGATCTTGCATGCTTTTCAAGGGAGATGATAACTTGCCACACATGACTTAGTCGGATCGTGTATGCTGTCCAAGGTCAATGATGGAATTTTACACTCGACATCGTCCGACCGTGTGCGATACCCAAGGGCATTGATAGCATTGCAATGCCCAACATCATCCGACCATGTGTGCAGTCCAAGAGCAATGATGGAATGCCACGCCCTACATCGTACGACCCTGTGTATGTTGTCCAAGGGCATTGGTGGCTTGCAACGCCCGATGTTGTTCGATGATGGCTCGCCAAGGCCCATGATGGCATTCCAAGCCAGACGTAGTCAAACCATGTCTTCTATTCAAGGGCGATGATGGCATGCCACGCTAGACCTCGTCCCACCATGTGTGCTATCCAAGGGAGAAGTTGGCATGTCATACCCGATGTCGTTCGATTACATATGCTTCCTAATCGCGATGTTGTCATTTCCACGCAAGACGTCATCCGACCGTGTGTACTGTCCAAGGGCCATGCAGGCATGCCACGCCCCAGATCATCCGATAGTGTGTGCTGTCCAAGAACCATGATGGCATGCCACGCTTGATGTCGCACAATCGTGTGTGCATTCCAAGGGTGATGATTGCGTTGCCACGGCCGGCGTCATCCGAACGTGTGTGTTTCACAAGGGCTATGATGGCATGCCACGCTCGACGTTGTCTATCTGTGTATGCAGTTCAAAGGCGATGATGGCATGACACGTCGAAGTTGTCCTACCGTGTGTGAAATCTTATCTGCAATGATGGCATTTAACACCCTACGTCGTTCGATCGTTTGAGCTTACCAAGGTCTATGATAGCATTCCCACGCCCAATGTCGTCCGATCGTGTGTGCAGTCCAATGGCGATGATAACATGCTAAGATCTATGTCGTCCGACCGTGTATGCTGTCCAAAGGAGATGATGGCATGCCATGTGCCTGACGTTGTTCGATCCTATGTATGTTGTCCAAGGGGGATGATGGCCTGCCACACCTGACGTCGTCTGACCGTGTGTGCTGGCCAAGGGCAATGATGACATGCCTTGCATGACGTAGTCTGACCGTGTATGTTGTCTAAGGGATATGATGGCATTCCATAATTGATGTCCTCCCACCGTGAGTGCTCTTCAAGGGCGACGATGACATGTAACACTCGACGTCATATGACTACGTGTGCTGCCCAATGTCAATGATGCCGTGCCACGCCTGACGTCATTAAACTTAGTGATCGTTCCCACGAGGAAAATAGTCTAGACTTAACTTCAACCTGTTGTTACTATTGTTTGGTCAATGACTTCCTTGGAAAGTAAAAACAATAAAGGGGGGTTTCTTTTTCGAAATGAGTGAAAATAAATAACGAACTTGAAAAAGACACTTAACAACTTTGAATGTTGGGTTTTAATCAAATAATCAAAGTTACTAGGGTTTACGTGTTCCCCACAGGTTCATAACTTGATAATTCTAACTATAACAATCTTTCCTAGTACCTTGCATGCAAAGTGATAAGTTATGTATTTCAAAATCCTTGGTCCGGCATTTAGAAAATCTCACTCCGCACCTTGGTCTGTCTACGTGTGTTGCTATCCTAACCCTTATCCTTAACTCATATTAAGCATCGTATTCGATATTTGACTAAGTTATTACCTTGTACCAATAAATACTACCCTATTAGATAGTATACACTAAATCTGTGTTAATAATTCTTTTCTTATTATCTACCTCCTTCGTCCAGCAAGTAGCATTAAGGCGAGTTCTAACGTTAGCCAACCGTTAAAAAGACTTTTAAGCGAAAGAATTATTAATACATGCAAGACACTAATCTAGAATTGTTATTTTAGTTTAGGGTTTATCTCATTATTTGGCTATGGTTCCCACAACCCTAGTTATAGAGTTTAGTTACTCATAAGCATAAACACAATATTCAAATATATTAAATACGAATTCATGTACTTACTTCAATGAGAAAGAATAAAATCCAAAATTTGCTTGATTATTATCAAAAATTCACTTGCAAGAATCTCAAAATCCAACACTAATACACAAAGTCTAAAAATCTGACGTCTAATCTTATAGAGTCTAACATTACAGAGTCTAACCTCAAAAACGAGGTTTTTCAAACTATTTATAAAAAAAAAACTAATTAAACATGGATTCTTATTGCTAGAAATCTGCCAAAACGCGACTGGGTGGACGGACCTCGCGACGGATCGTCGTGGTCACGACGGACCATCGTGGACTCCGTCGTCCCATACTTGTGCAATTTCTTCTGCTCCTCTCTTCATTCCCCTCGACGGCAAGAATGACGGTCCGTCATAGGCACAACTGTCCGTCAAAGGTCTTCGTTCCAAAACACTTCAACTCTTGGAATCTGGGTACTGGGATCACATCTCTAAACTTCACGACGAACCTGCAGGACAGACCGTTACAGACACGACGGACCGTCACAAGCTTCGTAATCCTACACTTGGTTAGACTTCCCCATCTTCCTTCAGCAGCTGCACTACGCTGCCACCTACGAACCGTAACAAGCACGACGGACCATCATAAGCTCCGTAGGTGGTCTCTTCTGCAGTTCTTCGCTCAAAATCTACGCATTCAGCTTTGGACAGATTTCCTGCAAAAATAAAAGAGAAACTTATATAAAAATTAGCACAAAAAGGCTTTTGGACACACTAACTTAAGGAAAAAGAATTAATAATACCTTGAAACCACGATATATCAGTGTGCTTCACAAGGTCCATGCGTGCATGTCATGCCTGACGTTGTCCGTTCGTGTGTGATGTCCAAGGGTTATTATAACATGCCACGCCTGACGTCGTCCGATCATTTATGTTTTCGAAGGGCGATAATAACATGCCACACCCGATGTAGTTCGACCGTTAATGCATTCCAAGGTCAATGGTGGCATTTAACGCCCGACGTCGTTTGATCGTATGTGCTTCCACAGGGTAATTATAGCATTTCCACGCCCGACGTAGTCGTATCATGTGTGTTGTCCAAGGGAGATGATAACATTCCATTCGCAACGTCGTTCGACTATGTATGCTTTCTAAGGGCCATGATGGCATGCCACGCCTAACGTAGTACGACCATGTATTGTGTCCAAGGGCAATGATGGCATGCCACGCCGGATGTCATCCCATCGTGTGTGTTGTCCGAAGGCAAAAATTGCATGTCACACCTGATTTCATTCGACTGTGTGTGCTTTCCAATGGCGATGATGGCATTTCACGCACGACGTTGTTCGATTGCGTGTGTTGCCTAAAGGCGATGATGGCATTCCATGCTAGACGTCATCAGACCGTGTGTTCTTCCCAAGGGCCTGCAGGCATACCATGCCAATGTCAGTCGATCGTGTGTATTGTAAAAGGGCAATGATAACATATAACACCCAACTTCGTCTTATCTTGTATCGTTTCTAGGAATGATAATAACATGCCACACCTGACGTAGTCGGACCCTGTATGTTGTCCAAGGTCAATGATGGCATTTAACGCCGGACGTCAGTACTGCCCAAGGGCGATGATAGCATTGCTACGCCCAACGTCGTCCAACCGTGTGTGCAGTGTAAGGGCAATGATAACATGCCACGTGTGACTTCTTCCCACTGTGTATGCTCTCCAACGGAGATTATGGCATGCCACACCTAACGTAGTTTGACCCTTGAACAACACAGATAATTGGACAACGTAGGGCGTTGCATGCTCGCATGGCCCTTGGCAGAACACACAGTAGGATGACGTCAGGCGAGGAATGCCATTATGGCCTTTGGCAGCACAGACGATCAGATGACGTCGGGCGTGAAATGCTATCATTGACCTTGGGCAGTACGAACATCGGGTGTTAAATGACATCATTGCCCTTGGATAACATACAAGGTCGGACTAGTCAGGTGTGGCATGTTATTTATCACCCATGGAAATGATACAAGATCATACAAAGTCGGGTGTTATATGTTATCATCTCCCTTGGACAGTGTACATGATCGACTGACATTGGCATGGTATGCCCGCATGGCCATTGGGAAGCACACACGGTCGGATGACGTCTGGTGTGGCATGCCATCATCACCATTAGGCAACACAAGCAGTCGAACGACGTCGTGCGTGGCATGCCATCATCTCCATTGTGAAGCACGCGCTGTCGAATGAAATCAGGCGTGACAGGCCATCTTCGCCCTTGGAAACACACATAGTGGGACGACGTCGCGCATGGCATGCCATCTTCACCCTTAGACAATATACTTGGTGGAACAACGTTGACCATGCTATGCAATCGTTGCCCTTGGCCAGCACACACGGTCGAACTACGTCGGGCATGGCAAGCCGTCATTGCCCTTGGGCAGCATACAGAGGGTCGAACTACGTCAGGTGTGGCATTCAATCTTTTCCCTTGCACATCATACACAGTAGGATGACGTTGAGAATGGCATGTTATCATCACCCTTGGACAGAACACACAATCATACTATATCGAGCGTGGCAAATCTATAATCTATCTTTTGAAGAACACACTACAGGACGACGTCGGGTGTTAAATGCCAACCTTGATCTTGGAAAAAACACATGGTCGGACTACGTCAGGAGTGGCAAGTTATAATCACCCTTTGAAATCAATCACAATCAGATGATGTCGGACGTGGCACGTTATCATCGCCCTTAGAAAACACACAAGATCAAACGACATAGGGAATAAAATGACTGCATAACCCTTGGGCAGCACCACATAGGCGGATGACGTCGGGCGTGGCATGCCATCATCACCATTGTTCAGCACAGGCGGTCGGACGACGTCGGGCATGACATGCCATCTGCTCACTTTGACTGCACACATGGTGGGACGATGTCGGGCGTGGCATGCCAACATCTTCCTTGGATAGCATACACGATCAAACTACGTCAGTCGTGGCATGCAATCATTGCTCTTGGTCTGAACACAGTCGGGCGTGGCACGCCATCATCTCCCTTGGATAGCATACACACGGTCTGACAACATCGGGCGTTGCATCCAACATTGCATATCGACATCATAGAAGGTCACAAGAAGTCGGGCAGGGCATGTTATTAACGCCCTTGGACTGTACAGATGGTCGGACGACGTCAGGCGTGTCATGCTATAATCGCCCTTGGGCAGCACACATGGTCCGACACGTCGGGCATTTGATGCTATCATTTTCCTTTGATAGCACACACGGTCGAATGACGTTAGGCGTGACATGCAAACATGGTCCTTGGGCAGCACACAGAGTTGGACGACAACGAGTGTGTTATGCCATTTTCCCCTTCGACAGCATACACGATCGAACTACGTCGGGCGTGGAATGCCATCATGCCCTAGGGTAGCACATACGGTTAAAAAACGTCGGGGGTGGCATCCCGTCATCGCTCTTGGAAAGCATACATGATCTGACAATGTTGTGCGTGGCATGTTATCATCGCCCTTGAACAACACACATGAAAGGACAACACAGGGCGTGGCATGCCATTATAGCCCTTGGGCAGCACACACGTTGGGTAGATTTTGAGCGTGGCATGTCATCATCGCCCTTGGATAGAACACACATTCCAACGACGTCAGGCGTGACATGCCATCATCGCCCCTGTGTACCACAAATAGTTGGAGGACGTCAGGCATTAGTTGAAATCATTTTCCTTGGACAATACACACGGTCTGACGACGTTATGCGCGGCGTGCAAGCATGGTCCTTGGGCAGCACACACGATCGAACAATATGGAACGTGGAATGCACTCATTTCCCTTGGACAGCACAGACGATCAGACTAGGTTGGGCACGGCATGCCATTATCTCCCTTGGGAAGCACACACGGTTGGACAATGTCGATCATTGCATCCCATCATCACCCTTAAAAACTAGATATGATCGAACGACGTCGGGCGTGGCATGCTATCATCTCCCCTGAACAGCACTCACGATTGGACCACGTAGAGTGTTGCATGCCCACATGGTCCTTAAGAAGCATATACAGTTTGATAATGTTGGGCATGACATTCAATCATCACCCTTGGGCTGCAGACATGGTCGGACGATATCGGGCGTGGTACGCCATAATCTCCCTTGGCAACATACATGGTCGGACGACGTTTGGTGTGGCATGAACTCATCGCCCTTGGACAGCATGCACAGTCGGATGACATCGGGTGTGGCATGCCATCATCAGCATTAGGAAGACCATGCGGTCGAACATTGTCGGGCGTGGCATGCCATCATCGCCATTGGGTAGCACACGCGGTTGGACAATGCTAGGCGTGACATGCCATCATTGCCTTTGGACAACACACACGGTGGGATGACATCAGGCATGACATGCCATCATTTCCCTTGGACACAATACATGGTCGTACTACGTCGGGAGTGGCATACCATCATGGCCCTAAGAAGGCATACACAGTCGAATGATTTCGGGAATCGCATGTTATCATCTCCCTTGTAGAGCACACATGATTGGACTACTTCGGGCGTGGAAATTCTATAATTACCCTTGTGCAGCACACACAGTCGAACGACGTCGGGCGTTAAATTCCATCATTGACCTTTGAAAGCATTTACGGTCGGACTACATCGGGTGTGGCATGTTATTATCGCCCTTTGAAAGCATAAATAATCGGACAACGTGAGGCGTGGCATGTTATAATCACCCTTGGACAGCACACATGAACATACGACGTCGGGCATGACATGCACACATGGCCCTTGGGAAGCACACAAAGATTAATGACGTCAGGCGTGGCATGGCATTATTGCCATTTGGCAGCACACGTAGTCTTATTACGTCGGGTGTTACATGCCATCGTCGCCCTTAGAGAGCACTCATGGTTCGAGGACATCAGGTATGGAATGCCATCATCGCCCTTGGACAATATATACGGTCGGACTACGTCAGGCAAGGCATGCCATCATGCCCTTGGCCAGCACACACGGTCAGACAACGTCAGGTGTGGCAGGCAATCATCCCCTTTGGACAGCATACATAGGGTCGAACAACGTCAGGCACATGTCATGACATCATCGCCTTTGGACAGCATACACAGTCGGATGATATCAAGCGTTGTATGTTATCATCGCCCTTGGACTGCACACACGATCAGACGACATTTGGCATGGGAATGCTATCATAGCCCTTGTGAAACACACACGTTCGGATGACGCCGGCCGTGGCAATGCAATCATCGCCCTTTGAATGCACACACGATCGGTCGACGTCAAGCGTGGAATGTCGTGTGTCTCATGCCATCATCGCCTTTGGGCTGCACACGTGGTAAGATGACATCGGGCATGACATTCCATCATCGCCCTTGGATAGAATACACGGTCGGACTACGTTAGGCGTGGCATGCCATCATGGCACTAATATAGCATACACGGTCGGACAACGTTAGGCATGACATGTTATCATCTCCCTTGGAAAACACACACCATCGCACTACATCTGGCATGGAAATGCTATAATCGCCCTTGGGAAACACAAACAATTAGATAACATCAGGCGTTAAATGCCATAATTGCACTTGGACAACAATTACGGTCAAACCACGTTAGGTGTGGCATGTTATAATCACCCTTTTAATGAATACACAATCGGAGGACGTAGGAAGTGGAATGTTATCATCTCCTTTGTCTAGCACACAAGAACGAACGACATCAGGCATGCCATGCCTCCATGGCTCTTTTGTAGCACACACTTTCGGATGACGTCGGGCATGGCATGCCATCATCGCCATTAGGCATCACACGTGGTCGAACGACGTTAGGCAGACATGTTATTTTTGTCCGTGTACAGCACACACAGTCGGAGGACGTCGCGAGTGGCATGCCATCATCACCCTTGGAAGACATACAAAGGGTCGGACAATGTCGGGCGTGGCATACCATCATCGCCCTTAGAAAACATGCACAGTAGGACGAAATCGGGCGTGGCATGTTATCTTCGCCCTTGGACTTTGCACACGGTCAGACGATGTTAATCATGTGAGTGCTATCATCGCCTTTGGGCAGCATACATAGTCGAACGACGTCGGGAGTTAAATCCCATCATTGCCCTGTGGACTGCACACACGGTTGAACAACATCGACGTGGCATGCAATCATCACCTTTTGACATCATACACGGACAAATGATGTTGGGCATGGCAATGCCATCATTTCTCTTGTGCAACCCACACGGTCGGACGACGTCGGCGGTTATAATGCCATCATCGCCCTTGGATTGCACACACGATCACGCGACGTCAGGCATGGCATGCCATCATGGTTCTTGGAAAGCATACACGATCGGATGACGTTGAGCATGGTATGTTATCATCGCCCTTGGACATCACACAAGATAAAACGACCTCAAGCATCACACATGGTAAAATGACATCGGGCGTGGCAATGAAATCATCGTGATTAGGCCAGCACACACAATCAGATGACATCGGCGTGGTAGACCATTATCGCCCTTGGATAGCATACGCAGGGTCGGACAACGTTAGGCGTGGCATGCAATAATCGCCCTTGGAAATCATACACGGTTGGACAAAGTCGGGCGTGACATCCCATCATCGCCATTGGAAAGAATACACGATCGGACGACGTCGGACGTGGCATGTTACATTGCCCCTGAACAGCACACACGATTGGACCACGTAGGTCATTGTATGCTCGCGTGGCCCTTGGGCAGAACACACGGTTGTATGACGTCAGGCGAGGCATGCCATTATCGCCTTTGGACAGCACAGACGATCAGATGATATCGGGCATTAAATGCCATCATTTCCCTTGGTCAATACGAACGTCGGGCGTTCAATGACATCATTGCCCTTGGACAACATACATGGTCGGACTACGTCAAGTGTGGCATGTTATTATGACCCTTGGAGACGATACATGATCAGACAAAGTATGGTGTCATATGTTATCATCGCCCTTGGACAGTATATACGATCGACTGAGATTGGCATGGCATGCCCGCATGGCCCTTTGGAAACAAACACGATCGGATGACGTGTGGCGTGGCATGCCATCATCGCCATTAGGAAACACATGCAATGGAATGACGTCGTGCGTGGCATGCCATCATCGCCATTAGGAAGCACACGCGGTCGAATTAAATCAGGCGCGACATGCCATCTTCGCCTTTGAAAAGCACACATAGTGGGACGACGTCAGGCATGGCATGCCATCTTCTCCCATAGACTGTAAACTTAGTCGAACAACGTTGAGCATGTTATGCCATCGTTGCCCTTGGACATCACACACGGTCGAACTACGTCAGGCATGGCAAGCAGTCATTGCCCTTGGGCAGCATACAAAGGGTCGAACTACGTTAGGCGTGGCATTCCATCTTCGCCCTTGCAAAACATACACAATAGGATGACGTTGAGCATGGCATGTTATCATCGCCCTTGGACAGAACACACGATCATACTTTATCGAGCGTGGCAAATCTACAATCTCTCTATGGAAGCTCACACGATCGGACGACGTCGGGTGTTAAATGCCACCCTTTCCCTTGGACAAAATACAGGTCGGACAACGTTAGGAGTGGAAAGTTATCATCACCCTTAGAAAGAAATAAAAATCAGATGATTTCGGGCGTGGCACGTTATCATCGCCCTTAGAAAGCACACACGATCGGATGACATCAGGCATGAAATGACCTCATAACCCTTGGGCAGCACCACACAGGCGGATGACGTTGGGCATGGCATGCCATCATCACCATTAGGCAGTAAAGGCGGTCGGACGACGTTGGGCATGACATGCCATCTTCTCACTTGGACTGCACACACGGTGGGACGATGTCGGGCGTGGCATTCCATAATAACCCTTGGACAGCATACACAATCAAACTACGTAAGGAGTGGCATGCCATCATGTCTCTTGGCCTGAACACACGGTCGGGCGTGACACGTCATCATCGCCCTTGGACAGCATACGCACGGTCGAACAACATCGAGCGTTGCATCCACCATCGCCCTTCGACATCATAGAAGGTCAAAAGAAGTCGGGCAGAGCATGTTACTATCGCCTTTGGACTGCACACACAGTCAGACGATGTTGAGCGTGGCAATACTCTCATCGACCTTGGGAAGCACACACAATTGAACGACATCGACGTATCATGCCATCATCGCCTTTGGACTGCACGCACGGACGAACGACATCAGGCATGGCATGCTATCATCGCCCTTGTGCAACACACATGGTCCGACGACGTCGGGCATATTGATGCTATCAATGCCCTTGGATAGCACACACGGCCGAACGACGTTAGGCGTGAAATGCCAACATGGTCCTTGGGCAGCAAACACAGTTCGACGAGGACGAGCGTGTCATGCAATTATCGCCCTTCGACAGCACACACAATCGGAATACATTTGGAGTGGCATGCCATCATCCCCTTGGGTAGCACACACGGCTAAACAACATCGGGGGTGGCATCCCATCATCGCTCTTGGAAAGCATACATGATCGGACAATGTTGTGCGTGGCATCTTATCATCTCCCTTGAACAACACACACGATAGGACAACATAGGGCGTGTCATGCCATTATTCCCCTTGGGAAGCACACACATTGGATATATTTTGAGTGTGGCATGTCATCATCGCCCTTGGACGAACACACGTTCCAACGACGTCAGCGGGACATGCCATCATTGCCCTTGTGCAGCACACACGGTTGGAGGACGTGAGGCATTAGATGAAATCATTGTCCTTGGACAATAAACACGGTCGGACGATGTTATGTGTGGCGTGCAAGCATGGTCCTTGGGCAGCACACACGATCGAATGACATGGAACGTGGCATGCATTCATTTCCCTTAGACAACATACACGATTGGACTAGGTTGGGCATGGCATGCCATTATCTTACTTGGGAAGCATACACAGTTAGACAATGTCGAGCAAGGCATCCCATCATCTCCCTTAAAAAGCAGATATGATCGAATGACGTCGGGCGGTACATGCTATCATCTCCCCTATACAACACACACGATTGGACAACGTAAAGCATTACATGCCCACATGGTCCTTAGGAAGCATACAAAGATTGATGATGTAGGGCATGACATGCAATCATCGCCCATGGGTTGCACACATGGTCGGACGATATCGGGCGTGGTACGCCATCATCTCCCTTGGACAATATACATGGTCGGACGACGTTGGGTGTGGCATGCACTCATCGCCCTTGGAAAGCATGCACGGTCGGATGACATCAGGTGTGGCATGCCATCATCGGCATAAGGTAGCACATGCGGTTGAACATTGCCGGGCGTGGCATGCCATCATCGCCATTGGGTAGCACACGCGGTTGTACGATGTTAGGCGTGACATGCAAACTTTGCCTTTGTAAAACATACACGGTGGAATGACATCAAGCGTAGCATGCCATCGTTGCCCTTGGACATAATACATGGTCGTACTACGTCGGGCGTGGCATGCCATCATAGCTCTAAGGAAGCATACATAGTGGAACGACGTTGAGAGTGGCAGTTTATCATCTCCCTTTGATAACACACATGATCGAACTACGTCGGGCGTGGAAATGCTATTATTACCCTTTAGCAGCACACATGGTCGAACGACATCGGGCATTAAATGCCATCATTGACCTTGGAAAGCATTTACGGTCACACTACGTTGGGTGTGGCATGTTATTGTAGCCCTTTGAAAGCATAAATGATCAGACGACGTCAGGCGTGGCATATTATAATCACCCTTGGAAAGCACACACGAACGGATGACGTCAGGCATGACATGCACGCACGGCTCTTTGGAAGAAGACAAAGTGTAATGACGTCAGGTGTGGCATGGATTCATTGCCATTGGGCAGCACACGTAGTAAGATGACGTCGGGTGTACATGCCATTGTCGCCCTTGGAGAGCACTCACGGTGGGAGGACATCAGGCATGGAATGCCATCATAGCCCTTGGACAACATACACGATCGGACTACGTCAGGAAAGGCATTCCTTCATTGCCCTTGGACAGCACACACGGTCAGACAACGTCAGGCGTGGCAGGCCATCATCCCCCTTGGACAACATACATAGTGTCGAACAACGTCAGGCACATGGCATGCCATATAGCCTTTAGACAGCATACACGATCGGACGATATCGAACGTGGCATGTTATAATCACCCTTGGACTGCACACACAATCGGACAACATTGGGCGTGGGAATGCTATTATAGACCTTGGTAAGCACACACGATCGAACGACGTTTGGTGTTAAATGCCATCATTGCACATTGGAATTCACACATAGTAGGACAACTTTGATGTGGCATGCCATCATCGCCTTTGAACCGCATACACGGATAGATGACATCGGGCGTGGCATGCCATCATAGACCTTGTGAAACACGCACGTTCGGATGACGCCGGCCATGGCAATGCAATCATCGCCCTTGGAATGCACACACAATCGGGCAACGTCAAGCGTGGCATGCCATCATGGTTCTTGGAAAGCTTACACGATTGGACAACGTTGAGCATGACATGTTAACATTGCCCTTAGACAGCACACACGATCGGATGACCCGGGGCGTGGCATGCCTGCATGGCCCTTGGAAAGCACACACGGTCGGATGACGTCTTGTGTGGTAATGACAACATCGCGATTAGGAAGCATATGTAATCGAATGACATCGAGTGTGACATGCCAACTTCTCCCTTGGATAGCACACATGGTGGGATGAGGTCGAGTGTGGCATGCCATCATCGACCTTGAATAGAATACACTGTTGGACTACGCCGGGCTTGGCATGCCATCATGGGCCTTGGCCAGCACAAACACGGTCGAACAACATCGGGCGTGGCAGGCTATCAATGCCCTTGGACAAGATACACAAGGTCAAACGATGTAGGGCGTGGCATGCCATCATTGCTCTTGGACTGCACACATGGTCAGACGATTTTGGGCATAGCAATGCTATCATCGCCCTTGAGCAGCGCACACGGTCGGACGATGTCGGGTGTAAAATACCATCATTGACCTTGGACAGCATACACGGTCTGACTAAGTCAGGTGTTGCAAGTTATCATCTCCCTTGAAAAGCATGCAAGATCGGATGACGTCGGGTGTGGTATTTTATCATCGCCCATTGAAAGAACACACAATCCAATGACAGTGGGTGTGGTATGCCAGAATGGCCCTTTGATAGAACCCATAGACGAATGACGTCGGGTGTGGCATGTCATCATCGCAATTAGGTAGCACACGCGGTCAGACAAAGTCGTGCATGAAATGACATCATCGCTAATGCACACCACATGTGGTCGGACTAAGTCAGGTGTGAGATACCATCTTCGCCGTTGGAAAATACACATGGTGGGACGACGTCGGGTGTGGCATGACATTATCGCTTTTATACAGCATAAACCGTCGAACGATGCAAGTGTTGCATTCCATCATTACCTTTGGATAGCACACATAGTTGGACTACGTCGGGTATGGCAGGCCATCATTGCCCTTGTACAGAAAACACATAGATGGACAACATCGTGCGTGGCATGCATGGTCGGATGACATCGGGTGTTGCATGCCATCATCGGCAATAGGTAGCACGCGCAGTCGAACATTGTCGGGCGTTGCATGCCAACATCGCCATTGGGTAGCACACGCGGTTGTACGATGTTAGGCATGAGATGCCATCTTTGCCTTTGGACAACACAAATGGTGGGACGAGATCACGCGTGGCATGCCATCATTGCCCTTGGACACAATACATGGTCGGACTACATCGGGCGTGGCATGCCATCATGGCCCTTATAAAGCATACACAGTCGGATGACATTGGGAATGGTGTGTTATCATCTCTCTTGGACAACACACATGATCGAACTACGTCGGGCGTGGAAATGCTATAATTACCCTTGGGCAGCACACAGGGTCGAACAACGTCGGGCGTTAAAATCCCTCATTGACCTTGGAAAGCATTTATGGTCGGACTACGTCGGGTGTGGCATGTTATTATCGCCCTTTGAAAGCATAAATGATCGAACGACGTCGGGCGTGGCATGTTATAATAATGCAAGGACAGCACACACGAACGGACGATGTAAGGCATGGCATGCGCGCATAGTCCTTGGGAAGCACACACGGTTAAATGACATCAGGAGTGGCATGATATCATTGACATTGGTCAGCACACGTAGTCAAATAACATCGGGTGTTACATGCCATCTACGCCCTTGGAGAGAACTCACGGTGGGAGGACGTCGGGTATGGCATTGCATAATCGCCCTTGGACAACATACACGGTCGGACTACGTCAGGCAAGGCATGCCATCATCGCCTTTGAACTGCATACGAGGAATGACGACGTCGGGCGTGGCATGCCATCATAGCCCTTCTGAAACACACACGTTCGGATGACGCCGGCTGTGGAAATGCAATCATCTCCCTTGGAATGCACACACAATCGAGCGACGTCAAGCGTGGCATGCCATCATTGTACTTGGAAAGCATACACGATTGGACGACGTCGAGCGTGGCATGTTAATAGCGCCCTTGGACAGCACACACGATCGGACAACCTGGGGCGTGGAATTCCTTCATACGGAGTCGGAATACGCCGAGTGTAACATGTTATCATCGCCCTTGAAAATCATACACGATCGAACGGTGTCAGGCGTGGCATGTAAACATCAACCTTGGACAGCACAAACGATCGGATGACGTCGGGCGTAGCATGCCTGCATGGCCCATGGGAAGTTTACACCTCCGGATGAAGTTGGGCGTGGCATGCCATCATCGCCATTGGGCAGCACACGCGGTCGGACGACGCTGAGCGTGGCATTCCATCATCACCCTTGGATAGTATACACGGTTGGACCACGTCAGGCGTGGCACACCATATGGCCCTTGGAAAGCACACACGGTCGGACGATGTCAAGCGTGGAACGACATCATCTCCCTTGGACAATACACGCGATCGGACAACGTCATACATGGAATGCCTGCATGGCCCTTGGACTGCACACACGGTCGAATGATGTTGGGTGTGGCATGCCATTATCTCCATTAGGCAACACACGCAGTCGGACGACATTGGGAGTGACATTTCGTCTTTGCCTTTGGACATTACACATGGTGGGATGATGTTGGGTGTGGCATGACATCATCGCCCATTGGCATAATTCACGATCGAACAACGTCGAGCTTGGCATGCCATCATCGCGCATGGAAGCCCATCATCGCCCTTGGACAACATACACAGGGTCGGATAACGTCGAGCGTGGCATGCCATCATCGCCCTTGGATAGCATACACGGTAGGACTACATCAGGTTTGGCATATTATCATCGCTCTTTGACTGCACACACATTCGGGCAACATTGAACGTGACAAAACTATCATCGCCCTTGGGCAGTACACACGGTCGGACTACATCGGGCAGTAAAGGCCATCATTTCCCTTTATACTTCACAAATGGTTGTACGAAGTCGACGTGGCATGACATCATCGCATTTGGACAGCACATGATTAGACGACGTTGAGCGAGGCATGCCATCATCACCCTTGTGTATCAGACACGATAGGACGATATTGGGAAGTAGATGCCATCATTTCCCTTTTATAGCCCACACGGTTGGACAATTTTACGCGTGGCATTCCATCATTGCCCTTGGACAGCACACACAATCAGACTACGTTGGCCGTGGCACGTCATCATTGTCCTTGGACATCCCACACGATCGGACTACATTGGGTGTGGGATGCCATCATGGCCCTTGTGTAGCACACACGGTTAGACAAAGTCGGGCATGGCATACCATCATCGCCCTTGGAAAGCATACACAGTCGGACGACATCTTACATGGCATGGTTTCATCGCCTCTAAATAGCACACAAGATTGACCCACGTAGGGCCTTGCATACCCGCATGGCCCTTGGGCAGAACACACAGTTGGATGACGTATGGCGTGGCATACCATAATCGCCATTGTGAAGCACATACGTTCACACGACGTCGGGAGTGACATACAACCATCGCCCTTCGGCAGCACACACGGTCGAACGATGTCAGGCATGGCATGCCATCATCTCTCTTGGGCAGCATACACGGTCAGACTACGTCGGGTATGGCATGGCATCATCGCCTTTGGAATGCATACTCGGTCGGATGACGTCGGGTGTGGTATGCCATCATCGCCATTTGGCAGCACACGCGATCGAATGGCGTCGGGCGTCTCATACCATCATCTCCATTGGTCTGCACACGTGGTAAGACGACGTCAGGCATTACATGTAATTTTCACCCTTGGACAACACACACGATGGGACGACATCGGGCATGGCATGCCATCATCGCCCTTTAATAGAATACACAGAAGGACTACGTTGTGCGTGGCATGCCATCATGGTCCTTATATAGCATACACGGTCGGACAACATCAGGCATGGCATGTCATCATCTCCCTTGGACAACACACATAATCGCACTACGTCTGCCGTAGAAATGCCCTAATCGCCCTAGGAAAGCACACAAAGTGGGATGACATCGGGCGTGAAATGCCATCTTTTCCGTCGGATAACAATTACGGTCAAACCACGTTAGGTATGGCATGTTATCATTGCCCTTTGAAAGAATACACGATCGGAGGACGTAGGAAGTAGAATGTTATCATCGCCCTTATCTAGCACACACAAACGAACAACCTTACGAATGGCATGCCTGCATGGTTCTTGGGCAGCACACACGTTTGAATGACGTCGGGCATCGCCTTCCATCTTCGCCATTAAGCAGCACACGTGGTCGGACGAGGTTAGGCATGACATGTCATTTTTTCCCTTGGACAGCAACACGGTGGGAGGACGTCGCGAGTGGCATGCAATCATCGCCCATGGATAACACACAATGGGTCGGACAATGTCGGGCGTGGCATGCCATCATCGCCCTTGAACAACATACACAGTAGGAGGACGTCAGGCGTGGCATCTTATCTTCACCCTTTGACTGCACACACGGTCAGACGACGTTGGGCATGTGAATGCTATCCTCGCCTTTTGGAAGCATACATGGTTGAACGATGTCGGGAGTTAAATGCCATCATTGCCTTGTGGACTGGACACACGGTCGAACAACGTCGACGTGGCATGCAATCATCGCCTTTTGCCATCATACACAGACAGACGACGTTGGGCATGGCAATGCCATCATTTCTGTTGTGCAACACACACGGGCGGATGACGTCGGCCGTGACAATGCCATCATCACCCTTGGATTGCACAAACGATCAGGCGACGTCAGGTGTGGCATAAAATCATGGTTCTTGGAAAGCATACACGATCGGACGACGTTTGGAATGGTGTGTTATCATCGCCCTTGGACAGCACAAAGGATCAAACGACCTCAGGCATCACACACGGTTGGATAACATCGGGCATGGCAATGACATCATCGTGATTAGGCCAGCACACAAAGTTGGATGACATCAGCGTGGTAGACGATTATCGCCCTTGGACAGCATACGCAGGGTCGGACAACGTCGGGCATGGAATGCAATAATCGCCCTTGGAAATAATACATGGTTGAACAAAGTCGGGCGTGGCATCCCATCATCGCCATTTGAATGCATACACAATCAGACGACCTCGTCCGTGGCATGTTACATTTCCCTTGAACAGCACACACAATTGGACAACGTAGGGCGTTGCATGCTTGCATGGCCCTTGGGCAGAATACACGGTAGGATGATGTCAGGCGAGGCATGCCATTACTGCCTTTTGATAGCACAAACGATCAGATGACGTCGGGCGTTAAATGCCATCATTGCCCTTGGGCAGTACAAACATCAGACGTTAAATGACATCATTGCCCTTGGAAAACGTATAGGGTCGGACTACGTTAGGTGTGGCAGGTTATTATCAACCATGGAAACGATACAAGATCAGACAAAGTCAAGTGTCATATGTTATCATCGCCCTTGGACAGTATACACGATTGACTGACATTGGCATGGTATGCCCGAATGGCCTTTAGGAAGCACACACGGTCTAACGATGTTGTGCGTGGCATGCCATCATCGCCATTGGGAAGCACACGCAGTCGAATAAAATAAGGCGTGACAGGCCATCTTCGCCCTTCAAAACACACATAGTGGGATGACGTCGGGCATGGCATGCCATCTTCGCCCTTAGACAATATACTTGGTCGAACAACGTTGAGCATGGTATGCCATCATTGCCCTTGGACAGCACACACGGTCAAACTACGTCGGGCATGGAAACCCGTCATTGCCCTTGGGCAGCATACAGAGGGGCGAACTACGTCAGGCGTGGCATTCCATCTTTGCCCTGGCATATCATACACAGTTGGATGACGTTGAGAATGGCATGTTATCATCTCCCTTGGACAGAACACACAATCATACTATATTTAGCGTGGCAAATGTATAATCTCCCTTTTGAAGAACACACTATCGGACGACGTGGGGTGTTAAATGCCAACCTTGATCTTGGACAAAACACATGGTCGGACTACGTTAGGAGTGGCAAGTTGGCATGCATCGCCCGACGTAGTCTGACCATGTGTATTGTCCAAGGTTAATGATAGCATGTGACACCCGACGTCATTCAATATTGTGTGTTTCCCAAGGGCGATAATATCATGGCACGCCCGATGTCGTTCGACTGTGTATGCAGTCGAAAGGTTATGATGGCATGCCATGCCCGATTTCGTTCGACCCTGTGTATGCTGTCCAAGGGCGATGAAGTCATGCCACGCCCGACATCGCCCGACCATGTGTTCATTCTAAGGGAAATGATTGAATGAGAAACCTGACGTACTCCAACTGTGTATGCTGTCCAAGGAGGAAGATGGCATGCCACGCTCGACGTTGTCCAATTGTGTATACCGTCCAAGGGGCGTTGATTGCATGCCACGTCCGACGTCCTCTGACCGTGTGTGCATTCCATGCCCGACATCATCCGATCGTGTGTGCTTCCCAAGGGACATGCGGTCATGCCACGCCCTACGTGGTACGATCGTGTGTGCTGTCTAAGGGATATGATAACATGGCACACCCGACGTTGCCCGATAGTATATGCCTTCCAAGGGCAATGATGGAATGCCATGGCTGACATTGTCTGACCGTTCTGCTTAAGGGCAATGATGCCATAAATTCCTAGTGTAGTCCATTTGTGTGTGCTGTCCAAGGGCGCTGATGCCATGCCAGCTCGTCGTCATTCGACCGTGCGTGCTGCCCAAGGACCATTATGTCATGCCATGCCTAACATTGTCTTACCGTGTGTGCTGTCCTACGGCGATGATGGTATTCCACGTCAAATGTCTTTTGGTAATGTGGGTTGTGAAAAGGAGATAATTGCATGCCACGCCCTATGTAGTCAGATCGTGTGTGCTGCCCAAGAGTGATGATAACATGTCATGCCTAACGTCGTTTGTCTGTGTGTTATGTTCAAGGGTGTGTATGACATGCAACGCCCCGACGTCATTTGACTGTGTGTGCTATCCAAAGGAGATAATGGCATGGGACGGTCAACGTCGTCTGATCGTGTGTACTGTCCAAGGGACATGCGGACATGCCATGGGTGCTGTTGTCCAAACGCATGTGAATTCCAAGGGCGATGATGGCATTCTATAATCCACATCGTTCGACCATGTGCTGCCCTAGGGCCTATAAGCATAGCACACCCGACGTAGTCCGACGGTATGTTATGTATAAGGGCGATGATAATAAGAGACGACTGACATCGTCTGATGGTGTATGCTCTCAAAGGGCGATGATAACATGCCACGCCTATTGTCCTCTGACCGTGTGTGCTTCCAAGGGCGTCGATAGCATACAACACAAAAATTCGTCCGATCGTGTGTTCTTCCAAAGGGCGATGATGGCATGCCACGCCCGACGTCATTCTTCCATGTGTGTTATCCAAAGACGATGATGGCATGACACGTCCGACATCATCCGATCGTGTGTGTTGTCTTCTTAATTTGATTTAGTTTTTTTAAAACAAAAAAATATTATCATATTTTTTTATATATAGAATAATATACATGTAAAACTAGAAAAGTAATATGCTTATTGTCATATTAAGTTAAAAATGAAAGACTAGTACAACTCGATGGGAAAATCAAGAACATATATTAGATTAGTAAAATGCGATAACCATGATAGATGATGGCACGCCACACGCGATGTTGTCCGACCGTGTAAGCTGCCCAAGGGCAATGATGGCATCTAACGTCTGACGTCGTATGACCGAGTGTGATGCACAAGGGCGATGATCGCATTGTGACGCCTGATATCGTCCCACTATGTGTGCATTCTAAGCAAAATGATAATATGCCACGCCCGACATAGTCTAGCTATCTATGCTGTCCAAGACCGATGATGGTATTCCACGACTGACGTCATTCGAACCTGTGTTTGTTGTCTTAGGGTGATGATGGCATGCCACGTCCGACGTCGTCCGATCGTGTGTTCATTGTAATGGTGATGATGGCATGTCATGCTCGACGTTCTCCGACCGTGTTTGTTTTCCAAGCGCGATGATGGCATGACACGCCTAACGCCGTCTGACCGTGTGTGCTTTCCAAGGGAGATGATTGCATGTCACGCCCGACATCGTGCGACTTTGTCTGTTGCCCAAAGGCCACACAAACATGCCATCCTTGACGTCATCTTACCGTGTGTGTGTACATAGGGCGATGATAACATGCCACGCCTGACGTAGTAAAATTATTTTTGTTGTCTTAGGGAGATGATGGCATGCCACACTCATCGTCGTTTGACAGTGTATGCTCTCAAAGAGAAATGATGACATTTAACGCTTGACGTCGTCCGACCGTGTGTGCTTCCCAAGGGAGATGATAGCATTGCCACGCCTAAGATCGTCCGAGCGTGTGTGCAGTTGAAGGGTGATGATAACATGCCACGCCAGATGTCGCCAACTATGCATTCTGTCCAAGGGCGAAGATGACAAGCCACACCCGTTGTTGTCGAACCACGTGTGTTGGCCAAGGGAGATGATGACATGTCAGGCTTGTCATCGTCCCACTGTGTGTGTTGTCCACAGGGGAAGATAACATGTCATGACAGATGTTGTTCGACCAAGTTTGCTGCTCAACGGCGATGATCGCATGCAATGCCCGACATCATCCGTCCGTGTGTGCTGCCCAAGGTCAATGCGGGCACGCCACGCCTGACATCATCTGATCGTGTGTTCATTCCAAAGGTGATGATGCCATGCCACGCCCAACGTTGTCTGACCGTGTATGCTTTCCAAGGGCGATGATGGCATGCCATGCCCGAGGTCTTCCGACCGTGCGTGATGCCCAAGGGCGATGATCGGATGCTACACAAGTAATCATCCGACTGTGTCTGCTGCCTAAGGGAGATGATAGAATGCGATGCTTGACGTAGTCCGACCGTGTGTGCTACCCAAGGACCATACGGGCATTCCACGCCAAATGTCATCCGACAATGTGTGCTTCCCTATGGGGATGATGGCATTGCAACGACTGACGTCATCCGTCCATATGTTCTTCCCAAGGGAAATGATGGCATGGAATGCCCGACGTATTCAGATCGTGTGTGCTTTCCATGGGCGATGATGGCATGCCACGCTCGACGTTGTCCAACCGTGTGTGCTAAAGTAGGAGAAATCTTAATATGAATAGGATAAAAGCTTTATAACATAAAATTGATTATCTAGCATTAAAATTGACATTCTCAAATCTGTTACCAAGGTATTCTGAACTCAAAAATAAAATTTTTATTAGATTCTTAGAAATAAAAAATACATTTTTCCTCAATATTGAGATAAATTCAAATTTGAATAGGTTAAAAGACGTTTTTCAAAAAATAGAAGATCACGCCATGCCATGCTTGACGTCATCTGACCGTGTGTTCTATAAAAGGGCGATGAAAACATGCCACGCCCAACATTATTTAACCGTGTAAGCTGTCTAAGAGCGATGATAAAATGCCTCGCTCGACGTAGTTTTACCGTGTGTCCTGCCCAAGCGATGATTGCATTGCCACGCCCGATGTCGTTCGACCATGTGTGCATTCCAAGAGCGATGATAGCATGGAACGCCCGACGTCGTTCAACCATGTTTACTTTCCTAGGGCTATGATAGCATGCCGCGCCCGACATCGTCCAACTATGTGTATGTTGTCCAAGGACGATGATGGCATGCCATGCCCGACATCCTCTGATCGTGTGTTCATTCCAAGGGCGATCATGGCATGTCATAGACGACGTTTTTGGACTGTGTGTGCTACTCAATGACGATGATGGCATGCCACTCCTGACATCGTGCGACCGTATATGTTGCCCAAGGGCCATGCGAGCACGCCACACTTGACGTCATCCGACCATATGTGCTGACATAGGGTGATGAAAACAAGCCACGGCTGACATTGTCCGATCGTGTGTGCTATCCAAGGGCGATGATGACATTCCACACTCGAGGTCGTCCAACCATCGATTCTGTCAAAGGGCAATGAGAGCATTTAATGCCTAACGTCGTCCCACCTTGTGTGCTTGCAAAGGGCGATGATATCATGCAACGGCCAACGTCATTCGTCTATGTGTGTTATCGAAAGGCGATGATGGCATGCCACGTCTGACGTCGTCCAATTTGTGTGCCGTCTTCTTAATTTGAATTTTTTTTAAAAAAAAAAATATTATCCTATTTTTATTTATATAGAATAATATATATGTAAAACTAGAAAGGTAATATGCTTCGTGTCATATTAAATAAAAAATGAAAGACTAGTACTATGCGATGGGAAAATCAAAAACATATATTAGATTAGTACGAATGTGATAACCCCGATAGATGCTGGCATGCCACACGCGACGTAGTCCGACCATGTAAGCTGTCCAAGGGCAATGATGGCATCTAATGTCCATTGTCATCTAACCGTGTGTGCTGCACAAGGGCGATGATCCCATTGCGACCCCCGAAATCGTCCAACTGTGCATGAATTCCAAGGGAAATGACAACATGCCACGCCCGACATATTATAACCATGTATGTTTTCCAAGGGCAATGATTTCATGCCATGCCTGACGTCGTCCGACTGTGTGTTCTGCCCAATAGTAATGATGGCATGTGATACCCGACGTCGTCTAACCGTGTTTGCTGCCCAAGGGAGCTGATGGCATGCTAAACCCGACTTCATCTAATCGTGTGTGATCCCTAAGGGCCATGCGGGCATGCCATGTCCAATGTTTTTTGATTGTGTGTTCTGTCCAAGGGCGATGATAACAAGTCACGCCTGAAATCGTCTGATCGTGTATGCTTTCCAAGGTAGACTATGGCATGCAAATCCCGACATCGTGCGACAGTGTGTGCTTTCCAAGGACGGTGATGGCAATCCACGCCTGATGTCGTTCATCCGTGCCTGTTGTCCGGAGGGATGATGACATGCAACGCCCAATGTTGTACGTTCGTCTATGCTATCCAAGGGTGTTAATGGTATGTCATTCCCGACGTAGTCCGACCAACAGTGCATCCCAAGGAGGGAATGATATCATGTAACACCCAACTTTTTCCAACCGTATTTGCTTCTCACGAGCGATGATGGCATAGCACACCCGACATCATCCGACCATATGTGTAGTCTAAGGGCGATCATGGCATGCCAAGGCCGACGTCGTCCATCCTTGTGTGCTATTTAAAGGCGATGATGACATGCCAAGCGTGACATAATCAGACAGTGTGTGCTACCCATGTAAGGCTCAACCCTATCCGGCAGAGTGTGCTGCCCAAGGGCCATGTGTTCATGCCACAGCCGATGTAGTGAAACCGTATGTGTAGTCAAAGGGTCATGCTAGCATGCCACGTTTGACGTAGTTCATCCGTGTGTGCTGACTAAGGGCGAAGATAACATGCCTTGGCAAACGTCGTACGACAATCTGTGCATTCAAAGGGCAATGATGGAATACATCACCCAACGTAGTCCGACCGGTGTACTGCCCAAGGGCAATGATGGCATGTAACACCCGATGTCATTCAATAGTGTGTTCTTCCCAAGGGCGATGATGGAATGGCACGCCCGACGTCGTCCGACTGTGTATACAGTTCAAGGGTTATGATGGCATGTCATGCCTGATTTTGTCTGACTTTGTGTATGTTGTCCAAGGGCGATGAAGTCATTCCACGCTCAACATCGCCATACAATGTTTTCCTTCAAAGGGAGATGATGGAATGACACACCAGACGTAGTCCAACTATGTATGTTGTCCAAGAAGGAAGTTAGCATGCGACGCCCGACGTCGTCCAATTGTGTAAACTGTCAAAGGGGCATTGAAGGCATGCCATGCTCGACGTCATCCTACCGTGTGTTCTGCCCAAGAGAGATGATGGTATGTCACGCTCGACGTCATTCGAGTGTGTGTGTTGAACAAGGAACATAATGGAATGCCATGCCCGACGTCATCCGACCGTGTGTGCAGCACAAAGGCCATGTGGTCATGCCATGCCCTATGTGTTCCAATCGTATATGCTGTCCACGAGAGATGATAACATACCACGCCTAACGTTGCCCGATCGTGTATGCTTTCAAAGGGCAATAATGGCAAGCCAGGCCCGACGTTGTCTGACCGAGCTTCTTAAGGGCAATGATGGCATGCCACGCCTAGTGTAGTCCATTCGTGTGTGCTGTCCAACGGTGTTGATTCCATGCCAGCTCGTTAACGTTCGATCGTGTGTGCTGCCCAATGACAATGCTAGCATGACACGCCTAACATTGTCCGACCGTGTGTGCTGTCCTACGGCAATGATGGCATGACACGTCCTATGTCGTTCATTATTGTGTGTTGTGCAAAGGCAATGATGGCATGCCACGCCGATGTAGTCTGACCGAGTGTGCTGCCCAAGGTCAATGATGGCATCTAACGCCCGACAATGTTTGATAGTGTTTGCTGCACAAGGGCGATAATGGCATGACACGCTTGACCTCATCTGTGCTTGTGTGCAATCCAATGGAGATGATGGCATGTCACGTCGACATCGTTTGATGTTGTGCTCTGTCAAAAGGCCATATGGGCATGACACACCCTAAGTAGTCCGACCGTGTGTGCTTCCCAAGACTGATGATAACATGTCACGTTCGACGTTGTTCATCTATGTGTATAGTCCAAGGGTGTGTATGACATGAAACGCTTTGACGTCATCTGACCGTGTGTGCTTTCCAAAGAAGATAATGGCATAGAATTCTCGACGTCGTCCGATCGTGTGTGTTGTCCAAGGGACATGGGGGCATGCCATCGCCGATATCGTCCAACCGCATGTGAAATCCTAGGGCGATGATGGCATGCCATGCTCCACGTCGTTTGACCATTTGCTGCCCAAGAGACTATTTGGCTGCCACAACCGTCGTAGTCTGAAGGTATGTTTTGTCTAAGGGCGATGATAATATTCCACACTGGACATCGTTTGATCATGTATGCTCTTGAAGGGCGATGATAACATGCCACGCCTAATATCCTCTTACTGTGTGTTCTTCCCAAAAGCGACAATGCACAACTTCGTCCAACTGTTTGTGCTTCCAAATGGCGTTGGTGGCATGCCATACCCGACGTCATTCGTCCGTGTGTGTAATACAAAGACGATAATGGCATGCCATGTCCGATATCCTCTGACCGTGTGTGTTGTCTCCTTAATCTGGTATAGTTATTTTATGAAAAAATATTATTATATTTTTATTTATATAGAATATTATATGTGTAAAACTAGAAAGCTAATATCCTTTGTGTCATATTAAGTTAAAAATTAAAGACTAGTATAACGTGATGGGAAAATCGAGAACATACATTAGATTAGTACGAATACGACAACCATTATAGATAATGGCATTCCACACACGACATAGTCCTACCATGTAAGCTTCTCTAGGGAAATGATTGCATCTAACGTTCGACGTCGTCTGACCGTGTGTGCTGCATAAGGGCGATGATCGCATTGCTACGCCCAACATTATCCGACTGTGTGTTCATTCCAACGTAATAGATAACATGCCACGCCCGACATCGTCTAACCATGTATGCTATCCATGGGAGATGATGGCATGGCACGCCTGGCGTTTTCCGACCCTATGTATGTTGTCCTAGGCCGATGATGGCATGCCATGTGCGACGTTGTTCGATCGTGTGTTCGTTCCAACGGCGATGATGGCATGTCTAGCTCAACACTATCCAATCGTGTATGTTGTCCAAGGGAGATGATGGAATGGCACGCCTAACGTCATCTAAATTTGTGTGCTTTCCAACGGTGATGATTGCATTCCACGCCCGACATCATGCAATCGTGTAAGTTGCCCAAAGGCCACACATGCATGCCACGCTTTACATCATCTAACAATGCGTGCTGACATATTGCGATGATAGCATGCCACGCTCGATGTAGTCGGATTGTTTTTGTTGTCTTAAGGAGTTGATGGCATGCCACACTCAACGTCGTTCGATCGTGAATGCTCTCCAAGGGCAATGAGGGCATTTAATGATCAACTTCTTCCCACCGTGTGTGCAACCCAAGGGCGATGATAGCATTGCCACGCCTAACATTGTCCGACCGTGTGTGCAGTCCAAGGGTGATGATAACATGCCATGCCCGATGTTGTCCGACCGTGTATGCTATCCAAGGGCGAAGATTGCATACCCCGCTCGATGTCGTTCGAAAACGTGTGTGTTGCCCAGGGGCGATAATGGCATGCCACGCTCGACGTCGTACAACCATGTGTGTTGTCCAAGGGAGATAACGGCATGTGAGGCCCATCGTTGTCCCACTGTGTGTGTTGTCCATGGGCGAAGATGGTATGTCGCGACAGACGTCGTTCGACCGCGTGTGCTTCCCAATGGCGATGATGGTATGCCACGCCTTACATCATCCGACCGTGTGTGCTGCCCAAGGTCAATGCAGGCATGCCATGCCCGACGTCATCCGATCGTCTGTGTTGTCCAAGGGCGATGATAACATGCCACGACCAACGTTGTCTGATGGTGTATGCTCTCCAAGGGCGATGATAGCATGCCACGCCCGACGTTATCCGATGTGATAGATTCCCAAGGGCGATGATCACATGCTACGTCAGTTATCGTTCGACTGTGTCTATTGCGTAAGGGCGATGATGGCATGTGATGCTCGACGTAGTCTGACCGTGTGTGCTTCCCAAGGACCATACGAGCATTCCACGCCCAACGTCATCTGACTATGTGTGCTTCCCAAGGGGGATGATGGCATTGCCACGGCCGACGTCATCCGTCCGTATGTGCTGCCCAAAGGCCATGATGGCATGCCACGCCCGACGTATTTTGATTGTGTGTGCTGTCTAAGGGCGATTATGGCATGCCATGATCGTAGTCGTCCAACTGTGTATTATTTCAATGTGGGATGATGACATGCCACGCCCGATGTAGTCCGACCGTGTGTGCTATCGAAGGGCGATGATTGCATGCTACTCCCGTCATTGTCTGACCGTGTTTGCTGCCTAAGGACGAGGATGTCATGCGTTGTTGGATGTCATCCTACTATGTGTGCTACCTAAGGACCATAAGGGCATGCCACTCCCGATGTCATCCGACCATGTGTGCTACTGAAGGGCGATGATGGCATGTCACACTCAATGTTTTCCGACAGTTTATACTACCTATGGACCATGCGGAAGGCCACGCCCAACGTCGTCCGACCATGTGTGTTATCTAAATTTGATTATGGAATGCCACGCCTGACGCCGTCCAAACTTGTGTAGTTCCCTACGGTGATGATGACATCCACTCCTGACGTTGTATGATCGTGTGTGTTGTCCAAGGTCATTAATGACATGCGACGATTGATGTCGTCTTATCGTGTGTGTTGCCCAAGGACTCTGTGGTTATGCCACGCCCGACCTCATGTAACTGTGCATGTTCTCCAAGGGAGTTGATGACATGCCATACCTGACGTCGTCTGTCTATGTGTCCTGGTTGGCATGTCGTGCTCGACACCATTCGATAGTGTGTGCTTTTCAAGGGCGATTATGGCATGCCACGCCTGACGTAGTCCGATCGTGTGTGCTTTTCAAGGGATATGATGGCATGCGATGCTCGACAAGGCGCATCCATATGTGTTGTGTTAGTTCGATGATGTCATGCCACGGACGACATCATTCGACCGTGTGTGTTGCCTAAAGGACATGATGGCATGACATGCCCAACGTAGTGCAATCTTGTGTGTTGTCCAAGGGTGATGATTGCATATCACGCTCGATGTCGTCAGACCGTCTGTGCAAAGCTAGAGGGAAATGTAAAATTGAACAAGATAAAAGCTTTTTATCATAAAATGATTATCTAACATTAAAATTGTCATTGTTAGATGTGTTACAAAGATATTTTGAACTCATAAATCTATTTTCTTTTATCAGATTCGTAGCAATAAAGAATTATAATTTTTTTCAAAAATTGGGGGAAATTCGAAATATAGTGGGTTAAAAGAAATAATTCACAAAATCGGCTAGTCCAAAAAGCCTTGTTTGTTTAGATCACAAAAAAATACTAAATTGAGAAAAAAAATTGCCTCAATCGGACATCCATTTCAATAGTTTTGGCCATTTGAAATTTCACAAATTTACAACTTCTTTTTTAAAATTTTAATCTTTGATTTGTTGAAACTTCAAATGATTGTAACTTTGGGCTCGAATATCCATTTCACGAATTCTTTTATGTTGCATATTTTTTCATGATCTACGTGGTCAACTACTAAATTTGATTTAGTTTTTTTAAAAAAAATATTATTATATTTTTGTTTATATACAATACTATAAATGTAAAACTAGAAAGGTGATATGCTTCGTGCAGTATTAATTAAAAAATAAAGTCATAGTACATCGCGAAGGGAAAATAAAGAAGATATATTAGATTAGTACGAATGTCACAACCATTATTAATGATGGCATGACATGCCTGATGTACTCCGATCGTGTGTGCTTCCCAAGAGCGATGATTGAATGCCACGCCTGACATAGTCCAACTGTTTGTGCTGCCCAAGTCAATGCAGGCATGCCACGCCCTACATGGTCCGATCGTGTGTGTTGTCCAAGGGTGTTGATAACATGCCATGCCCAACTTCGTCCAATCGTATATGCTTTCCAAGGGTGATGGTTGCATGCCACGCTCAACATCATCTGACTCTTTGTGTTGCCTAAGGGCGATGATGGCATGCCATGCCTGACGTAGTCCAATCGTGTGTGCTGTCTAAGAACGATGATGGCATGCCACGCTAGACGTCTTCCGACCATGTGTGCTGCCCAAATGCGATGACTACATCTAACGCCAGAGGTCGTACGAACGTGTGTGCTGCCCAAGGTTCATGTGGGCATACAACGCCCGATGTCGTCCAATCGTATGTGCAGTCCAAGGGCGATGATGGCATGCCACGCCTAACATAATCTGACATGTAACGACCGACATCATCTGACCGTGTGTGCTGTCGAAGAGCGATGATTGAATGGCACGCTCGACGATGTTCCACCGTGCGTAAAGTCCAAGGATGATGATGGAATTCCACTCCCAACTTATTCCGTCCTTGTGTGCTGTCCAAAGATTATGATGGCAGTCCATGCTTGACATCATCCGACCTTTTGTGCTGCCCAGGGTCCATGTGGCATTCTACGCCGATGTAGTCCGATCGTGTGAACTGCCAAAGGGTGATGATGGCATTCCACACCCACATCATCTAACCGTGTATGCTTCCTAAGGGCGGTTATGGAATGCCACACCCGATGTAGTTCTGATCGTATATGCCCTCCAAAGACGATGATAACATGCCACCCACGAAATCTTCTGACCGTATTTTCCTTCCAAGGGTGATGATAGCATTCCACGCCCGATGTCGTTTGACCGTTTATTCTATCCAAGGGTGATGATGGCATGCTACGCCTGACGTGGTTCGCCCATGTGTTTTGTCCAAAGGCGTGATGGCATGCCACGCCTGACATCGTCACACCGTGTGTGCTATCTTATTAATTTTGTTTATTTATTTTTAAAAAATATACTATATTTTTATTTATATAGTTTAATATAAATGTAAAACTAGAAAGGTAATATGCTTCGTGCCATATCAAGTTAAAAATGAAAGACTAGTACAACGCGATGGGAAAATTGACAAGATATATTAGATTAAAATGAATGCGACAACCATGATCGATGATGGCATGCGACATCCGACATAGTATGAACATGTGTTCATCCCAAGGGAAATGATGGCATCTAACGCTTGACATCGACTAACCGTGTGTGCTACTCAAAGGCGATGATCGCATTTCCATGCTCAACATCGTCTGATCGTGTATGCAGTTAATGGGAAATGATAACATGCCACGTCCAACATTGTTCAATCGTGTATAATGTCAAGGGTGATGATGGCATGCCACGCCTGACATCGTCCGACCTGTGTATGTTGTCCAAACGCGAAAATGGCATTGCACTCCCAATGTCATCCGATCGTGTGTTAATTCCAACTGCGATGATGAAGTGTCACGCCCGACACAATCCGACAGTGTGTGCTGACATAGGGCGATGATAACATCCACACCTGAGGTAGCCTAATCATTTGTTCTGTCAAAGGGCGATGATGCAATGCCATGCTTGATGTTCGACCGTGTATGTTGTCCAATGATAATGATGGAATTTACTGCCCGACATTGTCTGACCGTGTTTTCTTACCAATGGCGATGATATCATTGCCATTCCTAACATCGTCCGACCGTGCATGCAGTCCAAGGGCGATGATAACATGCCACGCCCAACGTCGTCTAACTGTGTATGCTTTCCAAGGGCGATGATGGCATGTCACGCTCGACATCGTGGACACTGTGCGTGATGTCCAATGGCGATGAAGGAATGCTACGCTCGACGTCGTTCAACCATGTGTGTTGAAAATGGACATGATGGCATGCCACGCCCAACTTAGTGAGACCGTGTATGATGTCCAAAGGCGATAATGGCATGTCAGGCCCGTCATCGTCCCTCTATGTACGTTATCCATGGGCGAATATGGAATGTCAAGCTAGATGTTGTCAGACCTTTGTGTGTTGCCCAATCAAGATGATGGTATGCTACGCCCGACGTCATCCAACCATTGTATGTTGCGCAAGGTCAATGCATGCATGCCACGCCTGATGTCGTCTGATCGTGTGTGCTGTCCAAGGGTGATTATAACATTACACTCTTAACATCGTCCTATAGTGCATACTTTCCAAGGGTAATGATGCCACGCGTGAAGTTGTCTGACCGTGTGTGCTGCCCAAGGGTGATGATCGCATGATACGCACGTTGTCGTCCGACTGTGTCTATTGCATAAGGGTGCTGATGGCATGCGATGCTCGACATCATCCGACCGTGTGTGCTGCACAAGGGCCAGGCGGGCATGCCACACCCGACGTCATCAACCCATGTGTGCTGCACAAGGGCGATAATGGCATTGCAACGGTTGACGTCATCCGATCATATGTTTTGGCCAAGGGCCATGATGGCGTGCCACGCCCAACGTAGTCCGATCGTGACTGATGTCCAAGGGAGATGATGGCAGGCCATGCTTGACGTTGTCCAACCTTGTGTGCAAAACTAGGCGAAATGTAAAATTGTACGGGACAAACGCCTTTTATCATAAAATTTGTTATTTAACATTAAAATTCACATTCTTATATTTGTTACCAAGGTATTCCTAACTCAAAAATCTATTTTCTTTTATCAAATATGTAGCAATAAAGAATTACAATTTTCTTCAAAATTGAGGAAAGTTCAATATTGAATGGATTAAAAGACCCTTTTAAGAAAATCAGCGATGATTACATGCAACGCTCGACGTTGTTCAACCCTGTGTTACATCCAAGGTCAATGATAACATTCCAGGACAAACTTTGTCTGACCGTTTATGATGTCCAAGGGCTATGATGGCATGCCACGCCTGACATCGTCCGATTGTGTGTGTTTCCAACTAGACATACGGCCATGCCATGACCCACTTCATCCGACCATGTGTGAAGTCCAAGGTCGATGATGGCATGCCACGCCCGACGTCATCCGACCGTGTGTTCTGCCCAAGGGAGATGATGGTATGTGACGCTCGACGTCATTCGAGTGTGTGTGCTAAACAAGGGACATAATGGAATGTCGTGCCCGACGTCATCTGACCGTGTGTGCAGCACAACAGCCATTTGGTCATGCCACGCCCTATGTGTTCCAATCGTGTATGCTGTCCAAAGGAGATGATAACATACCACGCCAAATGTTGCCCAATCGTGTATGCTTTCAAAGGGCAATAATGGCAAGCCAGGCCTGACCTTGTCTGACCGAGCTTCTTAAGGGCAGTGATGGCATGCTATGCCCAGTGTAGTCCATTCCTGTGTGCTGTCCAATGGTGTTGATTCCATGCCAGCTCGTTAACGTTCGATTGTGTGTGCTGCCCAAGGACCATGCTAGCATGACACGCCTAACATTGTCCGACCGTGTGTGTTGTCCTACTGCAATAATGGCATTACCCGTCCTATGTCGTTCGTTAGTGTGTGTTGTGCAAAGGCAATGATGGAATGCCACGACCGATGTAGTCTGACCGAGTGTGCTACCCAAGGTAAATGATGGCATCTAACGCCCGACATCGTTTGATAGTGTTTGTTGCACAAGGGCGATAATGGCATGACACTCCTGACCTCGTCTGTGCTTGTGTGCAATCCAATGGAGATGATGGCATGTCACGTTGACATCGTTTGATCTTGTGCTCTGTCAAAAGGCCATATGAGCATGACAACCCTACATAGTCCGACCGTGTGTGCTTCCCAAGACTGATGATAACATGTCACATCTGACGTTGTTCATCCGTGTGTATAGTCCAAGGGTGTGTATGACATGCAACGCCCAGACGTCATCTGACCGTGTGTGTTGTCCAAAGAAGATAATGGCATGGGATGCTCGACGTCGTCCGATCGTGTGTGCTGTCCAAGGGACATGGGGGCATGCCATCGCCGATGTCGTCCAACCGCATGTGCAATCCAAGGGCGATGATGGCATGTTACGCCTGACGTAGTCCAATCGTGTGTTTTGTCCAACAGCGATGATGGCATGCCATGCTCCACGTCGTTCGGTCATGTGCTGCCCAAGAGCCTAATTGGATGCCACAACCGTCGTATTCTGAAGCTATTTTCTATCTAAGGGCGATGATAATATTCCACGCATGACGTCGTTTGATCGTGTATACTCTTGAAGGGCGATGATAACAATCCACGCCTAATACCCTCTTACTATGTGTGCTTCCCAAAGGCGACCACGCATAACTTCATTTGACCATTTGTGCTTCCAAAGGGCGATGATGGCATGCCATACCTGACGTCATTCGTCCGTGTGTGTAATCCAAAGACGATTGTGTTGTCTCCTCAATCTGGTATAGTTATTTTATGAAAAAATATTATAATATTTTTATATATATAGAATAACATATATGTAAAACTAGAAAGTTAATATGCTTTGTGTCATATTAAGTTAAAAATAAAAGACTAGTATAACGTGATGGGAAAATCGAGAACATACATTAGATTAGTACGAATGCGACAACCATGATAGATGATAGCATTCCACACACGACATAGTCCTACCGTGTAAGCTGCCCAAGGGCAATGATGGCATCTAACGTCCGACGTCGTCTGACCATGTGTGCTGCACAAAGGCGATGATCGCATTGCGACGCCGTACATAATCTGACTGTGTGTGCATTCCAACGGAAAAGATAACATGCCACGCCCGACATCATCTAACCATGTATGATGTGCATGGGCGATGATGGCATGGCACGCCTAGCGTTTTCCGACCCTATGTATGTTGTCCTAGGCCGATGATGAGGTGCCATGCGCGACATCGTTCGATCGTTTGTTCGTTCCAACAGCGATTATGGCATGTCAAGCTCAACACTATCCAACCGTGTATGTTGTCCAAGGGCGATGATGGCATGGCATGCCTAACGTCGTTTAACCGTGTGTTATTTCCAACAACGATGATTGCACTCCACGCTCGACATCATGCGATTTTTTATGTTGCCCAAAGGCCACACATGCATGCCACGCTTGACGTCATCTAACCATGTGTGCTGACATAGTGCGATGATAGCATGCCACGCCCGACGTAGTCGGATTGATTATGTTGTCTTAGGGAGTTCATGGCATGCCACGCTCAACGTCATTCGATCGTGTATGCTCTCCAAGGGCAATGATGGCATTTAATGATCGACTTTTTCCGACCGTGTGTGCAACACAAGGACGATGATAGCATTGCCACGCCTAACATCATCCGACCATGTGTGCAGTCCAACGGTGATGATAACATGCCATTTCCCGATGTCACCCGACTGTGTATGCTATCCAAGGGAGAAGATGGCATACCACGCCCGACGTCGTCCGACACCATGTGTGTTGTCCAAGGGCGATAATGGCATGCCACCCTCGACGTTGTCCGACCATGTGTGTTGTACAAGGGAGATAATGGCATGTGAGGCCCATCGTAGTCCCACTATGTGTGTTGTCCATGGGCGAAGAAGGCATGTTGCGACAGACGTCGTTCGACCGAATGTGCTGCCCAATGGCGATGATGGTATGTCGCATTGTATCATCCGACCGTGTGTGCTGCCCAAGGTCAATACAGGCATGCCATGCCCGTCATCATCCGATCGTGTGTGTTGTCCGAGGGCGATGATAACATGCCACGACCAATGTCGTTTGATCGTGTGTGCTCTCCTAGGGCGATGCTAGCATGCCACGCCCGACGTTATCCGACCGTGTGAGATTCCCAAGGGCGATGATCGCATGCTACGTCGGTCATCGTTCGACTGTGTCTGCTGCGTAAGGGCGATGATGGCATGTGATGCTCGACGTAGTTCGTCCGTGTGTGCTTCCCAAGGACCATACGAGCATTCCACGCCCAATGTCATCCGACTATGTGTGCTTCCCAAGAGGGATGATAGCATTGCAACGGCCGACGTCATCCGTCTGTATGTGCTGCCCAAAGGCCATGATGGCATGCCACGCCCGACGTATTTCGATTGTGTGTGCTGTCCAAGGGCGATGGTGGCATGCCATGCTTGTAGTCGTCCAACTGTGTATTATTTAAAAGGGGATGATGACATGCCACGCTCGATGTAGTTTGACCGTGTGTGCTGACGAAGGGCGATGATTGCATGCTACTCCCGTCATGTTCCAACTGTGTTTGCTGCCTAAGTGCGATGATGTCACGTGATGCTGGACGTCATCCTACTGTGTGTGCTACCTAAGGACCATGAGGGCATGCCACTCCTGATGTCATCTGACCGTGTGTGCTGCCGAAGGGCGATGATGGCATGTCACACTCAATGTTGTCCGACAGTTTATACTACCCATGGCCCATGCAAGAGGCCACGCCCAACGTCGTCTGACAGTGTGTGTTGTCTAAATTTGATTATGGAATGCCACGCCTGACATCGTCCAAACGTGTGTAGTTCCCTACGGTGATGATAGTGTCCACGTCCGACGTTGTATGATCTTGTGTGTTGTCCAAGGGCGATGATGACATGCGACGACTGATGTCGTCTTATCGTGTGTGTTGCCCAAGAACTCTGTGGTTATGCCACGCCCGACCTAATATAACTGTGCATGTTCTCCAAGGGAGTTTATGACATGCCATACCTGACGTCGTCTCTCTATGTGTCCTATCCAAGGGCGATGTTGGCATGTCATGCTCGATACCATTCGATAGTGTGTGCTTTCCAAGGGCGATGATGGCATGCCACTCCGACGTAGTCCGATCGTGTGTGCTTTTCAAGTGATGTGATGGCATGCGGTGCTTGACAAGGTCCATCTATATATGTTGTTTTATTTCGATGATGGCATGACACCGACGACATCGTCTGACTCTTTGTGTTTCCTAAGGGACATGATGGCATGCCATTCCCAACGTAGTGCAATCGTGTGTGCTGTCAAAGGGTGATGATTGCATGCCACGCTCGATGTCGTCAGACCGTTTGTGCAAAGCTAGGGAAAATGTAAAATTGCACAAGATAAAAGCTTTAATCATAAAATAATTATCTAATATTAAAATTGTCATTGTTAGATGTGTTACAAAGATATATTGCACTCAGAAATCTATTTTCTTTTATCAGATTCGTAGCAATAAAGAATTATAATTTTTTTCAAAAATTTGGGTAAATTCAAAATATATTGGGTTAAAAGAAATATTTCACAAGGGCGATGATGGCATGCCACACCCAACATCATTTGATCGTGTGGGCATCGTAAGGGCCATGCGGGCATGCCATGTCCTATGTTGTTTGGTTGTGTGTTTTGTCCAAGGGCTATGATAACATGCCACGCCCGACATCGTCTGACCGTGTATGCTTTCAAAGACCAATGATGGAAAGCCACGCCCGACATCGTCTGACCATCTGTACTTCCCAAGGTCGATGATGGCATGCCACGCTTGATGTTTTTCATACATATGTGTTATCCGAAGGGATGATAACATGACATGCCCGATGTTGTACGATCGTCTATGCTATCTTAAGGCATTAATAGCGTGCCGCTCCCGACGTAGTCCGACCATGTGTGCAACCCAAGGGCAATGATATCATGTAACACCCGACTTCATTTGACCGTATGTGCTGCCCACGAGTGATCATGGCGTAGTACACTCGACATCGTCCGACCATGAGTGCAGTCCAAGGAAGATGATGGCATGCCAAGGATGACATCGTCCGTCCTTGTGTGCTATCTGAAGGCGATGACGTCATTCCAAGCCCGACATAATCCGATTATGTGTGATGCCCAAGTAACGCTCGACGCTGTCCGGCTGAGTGTGCTGCTCGAGGGCCACGTGGGCATGCCACTCCCGATGTTGTCCAACCGTATAATTAGTCCAAGGGTCATGCCAGCATGCCATGTTCGACGTTGTTTGTCCGTTGGTGCTGACCAATGGTGATGATAACATGCCATGGCCAACGTCGTACAACCATCTGTGTAGTCCAACGGCAATGATGGCATGCATCGCACAACGTAGTCCGACTGTGTATACTGCCCAAGTTCAATGATGGCATGTAACACCCGACGTCATTCAATAGTGTGTGCTACCCAAGGATGATGATTACATGGCACGCCCGACGTCGTCCGACTGTGTACGCGGTCCAAGGGTTATGATGACATGCCATGCCCGATTTTGTCTAACTTTGTGTATGCTGTCCAAGGGAGATGAAGTGATGCAAAGCCCGACATCGCCCCCACCATGTGTTCATTCCAAGGGCGAAGATGGAATGACACACCCAATGTACTCCAACTGTGTATGCTGTCCTAGGAGGAAGATGGCATGCGACACCCGACGTCGTCCAACCATGTATGTTGTCCAAGGGGCATTGATGGCATGCCACGCTTGACGTCATCCTATTATGTGTTCTTCCCAAAGGCGATGATGGCATGTCATGCTGGATGTCGTCCAACCATATGTGTTTAACAAGGGACATAATGGAATGCCATGCCCGACATCATACGATCGTGTGTACCTGCCCAAGGGCCATGCGGTCATGCCACGCCCTATGTGGTTCCATCGTGTATGTTGTCCTAGGGAGATGATAACATGTCACGCCCGATGTTTCCCGATTGTTTATGCTTTTCAAGGGCAATGATGGCATGATATGCCCGACGTTGTCTGATCGTGCTTCTTAAGGGAAATGATGGCATGCCATGCCCAGTGTAGTCCATTCGTGTGTGCTATCCAAGGGTGTTGATGCCCTGCCAGCTCGTCCTTGTTCGATCGTGTGTGCTGCAAAGGGATCATGCTTGCATGCCACTCCTAACATCGTCCGACCATGTGTGCGGTCCTATGGCAAAAAATTGCATGCCACATCCGATGTCATTCCTTAGTGTGTGTTGTCCAAAGGAGATGATGGCATACCACGACCGATGTAGTCTGACCGTGTTTGTTGCCCAAGGTCAGTGATGGAATTTAACACCCGATATCGTTTGACAGTGTGTGTTGCACAACAGCGATAATGGCATGCCACGCCTGACATCGTCTGTCCTTGTGTGTAGTCAAAAGGCGATGATGGCATGCCACTTATACGTCATCCAATTGTGTGTGGTATCTAAAGCAATTATGGCATGCCATTCTTGACATTTTCTGACTGGTGTGTTGCCCAAGGGCCATGCGGGCATGCCACGCTCGACGTCGCCTGACCATGCATGAGCCAAGAGCGATAGTGGCATGCTACACCCGACATCGTCCGAGCGTATATTTTTTCTAAGGGAAATGATGCAATTCCATGCCCGACATCATCCATCTATGTGTGTTGCCCAAGGGCAATGATTGGATCTAATGTTAGACGTCGTCCGACCGTGCATGCTTCTAAAGGGCAATGATGGCATGCCACGCCCGACGTCTTTCTTTCATGTGTGTAGTCCAATGGCGATGATGGCATGTCACGTCGACATCCTCTGATCGTGTGCTCTGTCAAAAGGCCATATAGGCATTCCACACCGTACGTAGTCTGACCGTGTGTGCTGCCCAAGAGTGATGATAACATGTCACGCCCGACGTCGTTCGTCCTTTTGTATAGTCCAAGGGTGTGTATGACATGCAACGCCCAACGTCGTCTGACCGTGTGTGTTGTCCAGGGAAGATAATGGCATGGGACGCTCGACGTCGTCCGATTGTGTGTGCTTCTCAAGGGACAAGCAGGCATGCCATGGCCGATGTCGTCCAACAGCATGTGAAGTCTAAGGGCGATGATGGCATGCCATGCCCGACGTTGTCCAATGATGTGTGTTTTCCAAGGGCGATGATGGCAGGGCGATGATGGCATGCCATGCCCGACGTTGTCCAATGATGTGTGTTTTCCAAAGGGGATGATGGCATGACATGCTCCATGTCGTTGGACCATGTGTTGCCCAAGGTTTATGTGGGCATGCCATACCCGATGTAGTTCGACGCTATGTTCTGTCTAAGGGTGATGATAATATGCCACACTTGATGTAATCTTATTGAGTATGTTCTTGAAGGGCGACAATATTAATCCACGCCTGACGTTCTTTGACCGTGTGTGCTGCCAAAAGGCCATGTGGCATGCTACGCCAACGTAGTCCGACCGTGTGAACTGCCCAAGGGCGATGCTGGCATGCCACGCCCGACGTCGTCTGACCGTGTATGCTGCCTCAGGACCATGATGGCATGCCATGCCCGATGTAGCACGATCATGTATGTTTTCCAACAGCGACGATAGCATGCGACGCCTAAGATCATCCGATCGCATATGCTCTCTATGGGCGATGATAACATGCCATCGCCGACATCGATGGATCGTGTATGCTTTCATAGGGTGATGATAGCATGCCACACTCGATGTCGTCCAACCGTGTATGCTTCCCAAGGGTGATGATTGCATGTGACGCCCGACGTTGTCCAACCGTGTATGCTTCCCAAAGCCGATTATGGCATGCTACGCCCAACGTCGTTCACCCGTGTGGTTTACCCAAAGGCGTGATGTCATGCCACAAGCGACATCGTCCGACCGTGTGTGCTATCTCCTTAATTTTGTTTAGTTTTTTTAAAAAATATTATTATATTTTTATTTATATAGAGTAATATAAATGTAAAACTAGAAATGTAATATTCTTTGTTCCAGATTAAATTAAAATGAAAGACTAGTACAACGCGATGGGGAAATTAAGAAGATATATTAGATTTGTACGAATGTGACAACCAGGATCGATGTTGACATGCGACGTCCGACGTAGTCTGACTGTGTGTGCTTCCCATGGGCAATGAGGGCATCTAACCGTGTGTGCTGCACAAGGGCGATGATTGCATTGCCATGCTCGACGTCGTCTGACCGTGTGTGCAGTAAAAGGGCAATGATAACATGCCACGCCCAATGTCGTATAACCGTGTATTATGTAAAGGGCGATGATAGCATGCCATGCCTGACAAGATACGAACCTGTGTATGTTGTCCGAATGCGATAATGATATGCTACGCCCAATGTCATCCGATCATGTGTTCATTCCAACTGCTTTGATGAAGTGTCACGCGCGACCCAATCCGGCCATGTGTGCTGACATAGGGGGATGATAACAACCACACACGACGTAGTCCGATCGTTTGTGTTGTACAAGGGAGATGATGGCATGCCACGCTTGACGTGGTCTGACCAAGTATGTTGTCCAATGGCAATGATGGAGTTTAACGCCACACGTCGTCCGACTGTGTGTTCTTCCCAAGGGCGATGATATCATTGTCATTTTTCAACATCGTCTGACCGTGTGTGCAGTCCAAGGGCGATGATGGCATGTAACGCCCGACGTCATTCGACTGTTTGTGCCGCCCAAGGGAGATGATGCCATCTCACGCCCGACGTCATCCCACCATGTGTGCTGCCCAATGGCGATGATGGCATGACACACTAGAAATCATCCGACCATGTGTGCTGTCAAGGGCCATGCAAGCATGCCACGCCCTATGTGGTCCGATCATGTGTGCCCTCAAAATACAATGATAGCATGCCACGCCTGACATCATCCCATCATGTATGCTTTCCAAGGATGATGATAACATGCTATGCCCGACGTAGTCCTTCCTTGTATGATATCAAAAGGAAATAATGGCATTTTACGCCCGATGTAATCCCACTGTGTGTGCTGCCCAGTGTCAATTATAGCATGCCATTCCTTACTTCATCCTACTGTGTGTGCAGCCAATGGGAGATGATAACATGTCACGCCCGACGTCATCCAATCGTGTGTGCAGTCCAAGGACGATGATTGCATGCCACGCCCAACATCGTTTGATCCTGTATGTTGCCCAATGGAGATGATGGCATGTCACGCCTGGCATCATCCGACCGTGTGTGCTGCCCAAGGGCCATTAAGGCATGCCACTCCCTACGTAGTATGATCATGTGTGTTGTCCAAGGGCAAATATAACATGTCATGCCTGACGTCATCAAATTGTGGATGCTTTACAAAGGCCATAATGGCATACCATGCCTAACGTCATTGATCGTGTGTGCTGTCCAAGGGCAATGATGGCACGCCACGCTCGACGTCATCATACAATGTGTGCTTCCCAAGGGCAATGATGGCATGTTACGCCCGACATCATCCGATGATGGAATGGCATGTAACAATCGACATCATTTGATCGTGTGTGCTGCTGAAGAGCGATGATGGAATGGCACGCTCGACGATGTTCGACCGTGCGTGAAGTCCAAGGGCGATGATGGCAGTCCTGGCCCGACTTCTTCAGTCCTTGTATGCTGTCTCAAGATTATGATGGCAGTCCAAGCTTGACATCATCCGACCATGTGTGCTGCCCAAGGTCCATGTGGCATGCCACATCGATGTAGTCCGACCGTGTGAACTACCCAACGGCGATGATGGCATGCCACGACCGACGTCTTCTAACCATGTATGCTGCCTAAGGGCGGTGATGGCATGACACACCCGATGTAGTTCGATCGTGTGTGTTGTCCAAGAGCGACGATGGCATGCCACGCTCGACATCATTTGATCGTGTATGCTCTCCAAAGGCGATGATAACATGCCACACCCGATATCTTCTGACCGTGTGTGCTTTCCAAGGGTGATGATATCATTCCACGCCCAATGTCGTCTCACCGTTTATGCTTCTCAAGGGCGATGATGGCATGCTATGCCCGACTTCGTTCGCCCGTGTGCTTTGTCCAATGGCGTGATGGCCTGCCACGGCCGATGTCGTCACACAGTGTGTGCTATCTCCTTAATTTTGTTTAGTTATTTTTTAAAAATATTACTATATATTTATTTATATAGAGTAATATAAATGTAAAACTAGGAAGGTAATATGCTTCGTGCCATATCAAGTTAAAAATGAAAGACTAGTACAATGCGATAGAAAAATTGAGAATATATATTAGATTAATACAAATGCGACAACCATGATCGATGATGGCATGCGGCATCCGACAAAGTACGACCATGTGTTCTTCCCAAGGGTATTGATGGCACCTAACGCTTGACATCCTCTGACCGTTTGTTCTACACAATTCCATGCTCAACATAGTCTGACCGTATATGTAGTTAAAAGGCAATGATAACATGCCACGTCCGACATCAATCGATCGTGTATGATGTCAAGAGCGTTGATGGCATGCCAAGCCTGACATTGTCCAACCCTGTGTATGTTGTCAAAACGCGATAATGGCATGCCACACCCAATATCGTCTGATCGGGTATTCATTCCAACTACGATGATAAAGTGTCATTCCCGACGCAATCCGATCGTGTGTGCTGACATAGGGCGATGATAACATCCGCACCTGACGTAGCCCGAGCATTGGTGCTATCCAAGGGAGATGATGGCATGCCAGGCTTGACGTGGTTCAACCGTGTATGATGTCCAATGATAGTGATGGAATTTAACACCCGACGTTGTCCGACCGTGTATTCTTCCCAATAGCGATGATATCATTGCCATTCCCAACAGCATGACACCGTGTGTGCAGTCCAAGGGCAATGATAACATGCCACGCTCAATGTCGTCTGACCGTGTATGCTTTCCAAGGGCGAAGATGTCATGTCACGGTCGACATCGTCAGACATCGTGCGTGCTGTCCAAAGGCGATGAAGGAATGCCACGCTCGACATCATTCGACCATGTGTGTTAAAAAGGGACATGATGGCATGCCATGCCCAATTTAGTCTTACCGTGTATGATGTCCAAGGGCGATGATGGAATGCCAGGCCAGTCGTCGTCCCACTATGTACGTTATCCATGGGCGAATATGGAATGTCATGCCAAATGTTGTCCGACCTCGTGGGTTGCCCAATGACAATGATGGCATTCCACGCCCGACGTCATCCGACCATGTATGTTCCGCAAGTTCAATGCATGCATGTCACGCCCGATATCGTCCGATCGTGTGTGTTGTCCAAGGGTGATTATAACATGCCATTCTTAACATCGTCCTATCATGCATACTTTCCAAGGGTGATGATGCCGCACATGATGTTGTTTGACCGTGTGTGCTTCCCGAGGGTGATGATTGCATGTTGCGCACGTTGTCGTCCGACTGTGTCTGCTTCATAAGGGTGCGGATGGCATGCGATGCTCAACGTAGTCCGACCGTGTGTGGTGCACAAGGGCAAGGCGGGCATGCCATGCCCGACGTCATCAACCCGTGTGTGCTACCCAAGGGCGATGATGGCAACGGCTGATGTCGTCTTATCATATATTCTGCCCAAGGACCATGATGTCATGCCACGCCCAACGTAGTCCGATCATGTGTGTTGTCCAAGGGCAATGATGGCATGCCATGCTTGACGTCGTCCAACCTTGTGTGCAAAACTAGGGGAAATGTAAACTTTAATGGGACAAAAGCTTTTTATCATAAAATTGATTATCTAACATTAAAATTGAAATTCTCATGTGTGTTACCAAGGTATTCCGAACTCAAAAATCTATTTTCTTTAATCAAATTTGTAGCAATAAAGAATAAAAATTTTCTTCAAAATTGAGGGAAGGTCAATATTGAATGGGTTAAAAGACCATTTTAAGAAAATTGGCGGTGATGGCATGCCATGCTCGATGTTGTTCGACCGTGTGTTACATACAAGGTCAATGATAACATGCTAGGACAAACGTCGTCTGACCGTTTATGATGTCCAAGGGCTTTGATGGCATGCCACGCCTGACATCCTTCGATTGTGTGTGCTGCCCACGCGACATGCAACCAAGCCACGCCCCACGTCGTCCGACCATGTGTGTAGTCCAAGGGCGATGAAGGCATGCCAAGACCGACGTTGTCCGACTGTATGCGCTGTCCAAGAGAGATGATGTCATACAACACTCAACATCGTCTGACCGAGTGTGTTTCCCAAGGGCAATGATTGAATGTCATTCTCGACGTAGTCTGATTTTGTATGTGTTTCAAAGGCGATGATGACATGCCATACCCGACGTCGTCAGACCATGTGTGCTGCCCAATAGCAATGATGGCATGTGATGCCCGACGTTGTGCGACCATGTTAGATGCCCAAGGGCGATGATGGCATGCCACACCCGACGTCATCTAATCGTGTGTGATTCCTAAGGGCCATGCGGGCATGCCATGTCCGATGTTTTTTGATTGTGTGTTTTGTCCAACGGCGATGATAACATTCCACGCCCGACATCATCCGACCGTGTATGCTTCCAAGGGCGATGATGGCATGCCACGCCCGACATTGTCCGACCTTTTTTACTTCCCAAGGGCGACGATGGCATACCACGCTCGATGTAGTTCATACGTGTGTGTGTTTTCCGAAGGGATGATGAAATGACATTCCCGACATTGTACGATTGTCTGTGCTATCCAAGGGCGTTAATGGTATGCCGCTCCCGATGTAGTCCGAGCATGTATGCAGCCCAAGGGCAAGGATATTATGTAACGCTCGACTTCATCCGACCGTATGTGCTACCCACGGGCGATGATGGCATAGTACACCCGACGTCGTCCGATCATGTGTGTATTCCAAGGGAGATGATGGCATGCCAAGGCCGACGTCGTCCGTCCTTGTGTACTGTCCAAAGGCGATGATGTCATTCCATGCCCGACTTAATCCGACAATGTGTGCTGCCCAAGTAACGCTCGACGCTGTTCGGCTGAGTGTGCTGCCCAAGGACCATGTGGGCATGCCACTCCCGATGTCGTCCAACTGCATGAGTAGTCCAAGGGTTATGCCAGCATGCCATTACCGATGTTGTTTGTCCGTGAGTGCTGACCAAGGGCAATGATAACATGCCATGGCCAACGTCGTATGACCATCTGTGCAGTCCAAGGGCAATGATGGCATGCATCGCCCGACGTAGTCCGACTGTGTGTACTGCCCAAGACTAATGATGGCATGTAACACCCGACGTCATTCAATAGTGTGTGCTACCTAAGGTTGAAGATTACATGGCACGCCCTACATCGTCCATTTGTGTATGCGGTCCAACGGTTATGATGGCATGCCATGCCCGATTTTGTCCGAGTTTGTGTATGTTGTCTTAGAGCGATGAAGTCATGCAACGCCTGAGATCGCCCGACCATGTGTTCATTCCAAGGGCGATGATGGAATGACACACCCGACGTATTCCAAGTGTGTATGCTGTCCAAGGAGGAAGATGGTATGCGACACCCGACGTCGCCCAACCGTGTATGTTGTCCAAGGGGCGTTGATGGCATGCAAAACTAGACGTCATCTGACCCTGTCTTCCCAAGGGCGATGATGGCTTGTCACACTCGATGTCGTCCGACCGTATGTGTTTAACAAGGGACATAATGGAATGCCATGCCCGACATCATCTGATCGTGTGTACCCGTCCAAGGGCCATGCGGTCATACCACGCCCTGTGTGGTCTTATCATGTATGATGTCCAAGGGAGATGATAACATGTCACGCCCGACGTTGCCCAATTGTGTATGCTTTTCAAGGGCAATGATGACATGACAGGCCCAACATTGTCTGATCGTGCTTCTTAAGGGCAATGAATGCATGCCACGCCCAGTGTAGTCCATTCGTGTGTGCTATCCAAGGGTGTTGATTCCATGCCAGCTCTTCGTTGTTCGACCGTGTGTGCTGCCCAAGGACCATGCTGGCATGCCACGACTAACATCGTCCGACCGTGTGTGCTGTCCTACGGTAATGATGGCATGCCACGTCCGATGTAATTCTTTAGTGTGTGTTGTCAAAAGGTGATGATGGCATGCCACGACCGATGTAGTCTGACCGTGTGTGTTGCCCAAGGTCAATGATGGAATCTAACGCCCGACATCGTTTGACTGTTTTTGTTGCACAAGGGAGATAATGGCATGCCACGCCTGACGTCGTCTGTCCTTGTGTGTAGTCAAGGGGTGATGATGGAATGCCACATAAAGGTCATCCAAACGTGTGTGGTGTCCAAAGGAGATGATGGCACGCCATGCTTGACATTGTCTGACTGGTGTGTTTCCCAAGGGCGATGCGGACATGCCACGCTCGACATCGCCTTTCCATGCATGACCCTAGGGAAATAATGGCATGCTACGCCCGACATCGTCCAGCGTGTATGTTTTCTAATGGAAATGATGCCATTCCATGCCCGACATTGTCCATCCGTGTGTGTTACCCAAGGGAAATGATGGCATCTAATGCTAGACGTCGTCCGACCGTGTGTGCTGCACAAGGGCATGATGGCATGCCACGCCCGATGTCTGCATTCCAATGGAGATGATGGCATGTAACGTCGACATCCTCTGACCGTGTGCTCTGTCAAAAGGCCATATGGGCATGCCATACCCTACGTAGTTCGACCGTGGTTGCTGCCCAAGAGTGATGATAACATGTCAGGCCCGACTTTGTTCATCCGTGTATATAGTCCAAGGGTGTGTATGATATGCAACGCCCAACGTCGTCTTACCGTGTGTGCTGTCCAAGGGAGATAATGGCATGGAACGCTCGACGTTGTCCGATCGTGTGTGCTGCTCAAGGGACAAGCAGGCATGCCATGGCCGATGTCATCCAACCACATGTGATGTCCAAGGGCGATGATGGCATGCCACGCCCGACGTAGTCCAATGATGTGTGATGTCCAAAGGCCATGTGGGCATGCCACGCCCAACGTTGTCTGACCATGCATGAAGACAAGGGCGATAATGGCATGACACGCCTGACACCATCCGAGCTTGTATGTTGTCTTAGGGTAATTATGCCATTCTATGTGTATTTCCCAAGGGCAATTATGTCATCTAACGCGCAACTTCATACGTCCGTGTGTGCTGCACATGGGCGATAATGGCTTGCCACGCTCGACGTCTTTCGTCCGTGTGTGCACTCCATTGGCGATGATGGCATGTCACGTCAACATCGTTTGACCATGTGCTCTGTCAAAAGGCCATATGGGCATGCCACACTCTACGTAGTCTTACCATGTGTGCTGACCAAGAGTGATCATAACATGTCATGCCCGACGTTGTTTGTCCGTCTATATAGTCCAATGGTGTGTATGACATGCAACGGCCAACGTCGTCTGACCGTCTATGGTGTCCAAGGGAGATAATGGCATGGGATGGTCGACGTCGTCCCATCGTGTGTGCTGCCCAAGTGATATGCGGGGATGCCATGTTCGATGGCGTCCCACCGCATATGAAGTCCAAGGGCGATGATGGCATGCCACGCCCGACGTAGTCCAATCATGTGTGTTGTCCAAGGGCGACGATGGCATACCATGCTACACGTCGTTCGATCGTGTGCTGCCCAAGGGCCATATGGGCATGCCACACCTGACGTAGTCCGACAATATGTTCTGTGTAAGGGCGATGATATATGCCACACACGACGTCGTCTGATCGTGTATGCTCTCGAAGGGAGATTATAACATGCCACGCCTGATGTCATCTTATCTTGTGTGATTTCCATGGGCGATGATAGCATACCACGCACGATGTCATCGACCATGTGTTCATCCAAAGGGCGATGATGGCATGCCACGCCCGACCTTATTTGTCTGTGTTTGTTATCCAAAGGTAATGATGGCATGCCTTGTCCAACGTCGTCCGACCGTGTGTGCTGTCTCCTTAATTTTGTTTTGTTTTTAAAAAAATATTATTATATTTTTGTTAATATAGAATAATATATATGTAAAACTAGAAAGGTATTATGCTTTGTGTCATATTAAGTTAAAAATGAAAGACTAGTACAACGCGATGGGGAAATGGAGAACATATATTAGATTAGTTCAAATGCGTAAACCATGATCGATGATTGCATGCCAGATGAGAAGTAATGCGACCGTGTAAGCTACCCAACGGCAATGATGGCATCTAAGGTCGGACGTTGTCTGACCGTGTGTGCTACACAAGGGCGATGATCACATTGCCACGCCCGACATCGTCCAACTGTGTGTGCATTCCAAGGTACATGATAACATGCCACACTTGACATCGTCTGACCGTATATGATGTCCAAGGGAGATGATGGCATGACACGCCTGACGTCGTTCGACCCCTTGTAGGTTGTCCTAGGGCGATAATGGCATGCCACGCCCGACATCGTTCGATCGTGTGTTCATTCCAACGGCGATGATGGCATGTCACGCTCTATGTTCTCCAACCGAGAAATATCTTGTCCAAAGGCGATGATGGCATGGTACGCCTAATGTCGTTCGACCGTGTGTGCTTCCCAAAGGTTATGATTGCATGCCACACCCGACATCGTGCGACTATGTCTGTTGCCCAAAGACCATACATGCATGCCATGCTTGACGTCATCTGACCGTGTGTGCTGACATAGGTCGATAATAACATGTCACGCCCGATGTAGTATGATCGTTTGTGTACTCCAAGTGCGCTGATGGCATGCCTTTCTTAATGTTGTTCGATCGTGTATGCTCTCCAAGGGAAATGATGGTATTTAACACTCGACGTTGTCCGACCGTGTGTGCTGCCCAAGAGAGATGATAGCACTGCCACGCTTGACATCATCCGACCGTGTGTACTTCTTGGGAGAAGATAACATTCCACGCCCGACATAGTTTGACCGTGTATGTTGTCCAAGGTCAATGATGGCATTTAACGTCAAACGCCATCCAAACGTGTGTGCTGTCCAAAGGGGATGATACCATGACACGACCCACGTTGTCCGACCATGTGTGTAGTTAAAGGGCGATGATAACATGCCACGCCAAAAATCATCCTACTGTGTATGATGGCATGGCACGCTCGACGTTTTCCGACCTTGTGTATGCCATCCACGGGGGATGATGGCAAGCCATACCCTATGTCGCGTGACTGTTTTTTCATCCCAAGGGAAATGATGACATGCCACGCCCGATGTATTTGAACTTTTACGCTGTCCAAGGGATATAATGGCATGCCAAGCCTGAAATCATCCGACCGTGTGTGTTGCCCAAGGGCGATGATGTCATGCAACACCCAACGTCATTCAACCGTGTGCTGCAAAAGGGCATTGACGGCATGTCACGCACAACGTAATTCCACCGTGTGTGATGCCCAATGATGACGATGGCATGCCACACCCGACATAATCCGACCGTGTGTGTTGTCAAGGGGCATGCTTGCATGCCACGCCCTACGTTGTCCGATTGTGTGTGCCGTCAAAGGGCAATGATAACATGCCAAGCCCGACGTCGACCGATCATGAATGCTTTCCAAGGGTGAAGATAACATGCATTTCCCAACGTAGTCCTACAGTGTATTTTATCCAAGGGAAATGATGGCATTTTACTCCCGATGTTATCCCAATGTGTGTGCTGCCAAAGTTCAATTAGAGCATGCCACGCCTGACGTCATCCGACCGTGTTTGCAGTTCTTGGGCGATGATATCATGCAACGACCAACGTCGTCCAATCGTGTGTGCTGTCCAAGGGTGATGATGTCATGCCACACCCGATGTCGTCTGATCGTGTGTTCATTCCAAAGGCGATGATGGCAACGACCGACGTCGTCCGAACGTGTGTGCTGCCCAAGGGAGATGATGACATGTCACGCTAGACGTTGTCCGACCATTTGTGTTTCCCAAGGGCCATGCAGGCATGTCGCGCTCTACGTGGTATGATCGTGTGTGATGTCCAAGGGTTATGAGAACATGCCACGCCCAACGTCGTGTGATCGTGTATGCTTTCCAAGGGTGATGATGGCATGCCACACCCGACGTCGTCATACAATATGTGTTGCCCAATGGCGATGATGGCATGCCATGCCTAACGTAGTCCGATCAGGTGTGATGTCCAAAGGCGATGATGGCATGCCACGCTCGACATCGTCTGACTGTGTGTGCTTTCCAAGGGCCACATTCGACATCATCCAACCGTGTGTGCTGCCCAAGTGCGATGAAGGCATGTAACGCCTGACATCGTCCGACTGTGTGTGCTTTCCAAGGACCATATGGGCATGCGACGCACGATGTCGTCCAACCGTATGTGAAGTCAAAGGGCGATGATGGAATGCCACGCTCTACATCATTTGTCCGTGTATGTTGTCCAAAGGGATGATGACATGTCACGCCCGATGTCGTACGACCGTCTGTGATGTCAAAGGTTGTTAATGGCATACCAACTCCCGACGTAATCCGACCATGTGTGCAGCCCAAGGGCAATGATGGCATGGCACACCCGACGTTGTCCGACCATGTATGTATTCCAAGGGCGATGATGGAATGCCACGCCCGACATCAACCGTCCTTGTGTGCTATCCAAAGGCGATGATGGCATGCCAAGCCTGACATAATCTGACCATTTTTGTTGCACAAGTAACGCCCGACATTGTCCTGAAGACTGTGCTTCCCAAGGTCCATGTGGGCATGCCACGCCCGATTTCTTCCAAGCATATGAGTAGTCCAAGGGTCATGCCAGCATGCCACACTCGACGTCATTCGTCCGTGTGTGCTGACAAAGGGCGATAATAACATCTCATGCCCAACGCCGTACGACCATCTGTACTCTCCAAGCGCAATGATGGCATGCATCGCTCGACGTAGTCCAACCGTGTGTACTGCCCAAGGTCAATGATGGCATGTAACACCCTACTTCATTCAATAGTGTGTGCTGACCAAGAGAGATTATTGCATGGCACGCCCGACGTCGGCAAACTGTGTATGCGGTTTAAGGGTTATAATGGCATGCCATGCCCGATGTCGTCCGACCCTGTGTATGTTTTCCAAGGGCGATGATGTCATGCCACACCTGACATCGCCCGACTATGTGTTCATTCTAAGAGCAATGATGGAATGATACGCCTGACGTAGTCCAACCATGTATGATATCGAAGGAGGAAGATAAGATGCCGCCCAACGTCGTCCAACCGTGTATGATGTCCAAGGGGCGTTGATGGCACACCACGTCCAACATCATTCGACCTTGTGTACTGGCCAAGGGTGATTATTGCTTGTCACGCCCGATGTCGTCTGACCGTGTGTGGTGAATAGGAGAGATAATGGAATGACATGCTCAACGTCATCCGACTTATGGGCTTCCCAAGGGCTAAGCGGGAATGCCATGCCTACGTGGTCCGATCGTGTGTGGTGTCCAAGGGCGACGATAACATGCCACGCCTGACATTACCTGATTGTGTATGCTTTCCAAGGGCAACAATGGCATGCCAGTCCCGACGTTTTTCGACCGTGTATGCTTCCCAAGGGCGATGATGGCATGCTACGCCCGACGTCGTTCGTCTGTGTGTTTTGTCCAAATGCATGATCGCATGCCACGCCCGACGTCGTCCGACCTTGTGTGCTTTCTCCATAATTTAGTTTAGTTTTTTTAAAAAAATATTATTATATTTTTATTTATATAGAGTAATATAACTGTAAAAATAGAAAGGTAATATGCTTCGTGCCATATTAAGTTTAAAATAAAAGACTAGTACAATGCGATGGGAAAATTAAGAAGAATGCGACAACCATGATCGATGATGGCATGCGACATTCGACGTAGTCTGACCGTGTGTGCTTCCCAAGGTCAATGATGGCATCTAACGCTCGACATTGTCTGACCGTGTGTGATGCACAAGGGTGATGATCGCATTTCCATGCTCGACATCGTCAGACCGTGTGTGCAGTCCAAGGGTAATGATAACATGCTACGACCGACGTCGTTCGACCGTGTATGCTGTCCAAGGTCAATGATGGAATATCATGCTTGACATCATCTGACCTTGTGAATTTTTTCCAAATGGGATAATGGCATGTCAATCAAAATGTCGTTCGATCATTTGTTCATTCAAACTGCAATGATGGAATATGACGCCCGATTCAATCCGACAGTGTTTGTTGACATAGGGCAATGATAACATCCACACCCAACATAGTCCGGTTGTTTTTGCTGTCCAAGGGCGATGATGGCATGCCACGCTTGACGTGGTCCGACCGTGATGTCTAATGGAAATGATGGAAGTTAATGACCGACGTCATCTTACCATGTGTTCTTCCAAAGGAAGATGATATCATTGTAACTCCCAACATCATCTGGCCGTGTGTGAAGTCCTAGGGCGATGATAACATGCCACTCCCAACGTCGTTTTACCATGTATGTTGTCCAAGCATGATGATGTCATGGCACGCTCAACCTCGTCAAAACTTGTGCGTGCTATCCAAAGGCGATAAAGGCATGCCACGCTCGACGTCGTCCGACCATGTGTGTTTGACAAGGGCCATGATGGCATGCCATGCCCAATGTAGTCAGACTGTGTATGCTGTCCAAGAGAGATCTTTTCATGCCAGGCCCATCGTCATCCCACTATGTGTGTTATGCAAGGGAGAAGATGGAATGTCATGTCAGATGTTGTTCGACCTCGTTTGCTTCCGAATGGAGATGATGGAATGCCACGCCCGACATCATCCGACCATGTGTGTTGTCCAAGGTCCATGCAGGCATGCCACGCTCAATGTCGTCCAATCGTGTGCGCTGTCCAAGGGCGATTATAACATAACACGCTTAAGATCGTCCTATCGTGCATGTTATCCAAGGGCGATGATGGCATGCCACGATCGACATCGTCTGACTGAGTGTCCTTCCCAAAGGTGATGAACGAACGATACGCACATTGTCGTCCGAATGTGTGTGCTACCTAAGGGCGATGATGGCATGTGATGCTCGACGTCGTCCGACCGTGTGTGCTGCCCAAGGACCATGCGAGCATGCCACGCCCGACGTCGTCCAACAGTGTGTGCTGCCCAAGGGTGACGATGGCATTACAATGACTGACATCGTTCGGTCGTATGTTCTGCTCAAGGGTCATGATGGTATGCCACGCCCGAAGTAGTCCGATCGTGTGTTCTGTCCAAGGACGATGATGGCATGCCACGCTGGAAGTCGTCCAACCGTGTGTGGAAAAACAAGGGGAAATGTAAAATTTAATGGGATATAAGCTTTTTATCATAAAATTGATTATCTAACATTAAAAATGACATTTTCAGATGTGGTACCAAGGTATTTCGAACTCAAAAATTTATTTTCTTTTATCAAATTCATAGCAATAAAGAATTACAATTTTCCCAGAGTTTGGGGAAGTTCAATATTAAATGGTTTAAAAGACCTTATTAAGAAAATCGGCGATGACGGCATGCAACGCTCGACGTTGTTCGACCGCATGTTATATCCAAGATCGATGATAACATGCCACGCCGAACGTCGTCTTACCGTGTATGATGTCCAAGGGTGATAATGGAATGCCATGCCCTACGTCTTCCAATCGTGTGTGCTGCCCAAGGGACAAGCATCCATGCCATGCTCAACATCGTCCAACCATGTGTGCAGTCAAAGGGCGATTATGGCATGCCAAAATCAACGTCGTCCTATTGTATGTGTTGTCCGAAGGAGATGATTTCATAACACACCCAACGTCGTCCAACCGTGTATGCTGCCCAAGGGGGATAATGGCATTCCACGCCCGACATAGTCTGATCATGTATGTGTTCCAGAGGTGATGAAGGCATGCCATACATGACTTCGTTCGACCGTGTGTGCTTCCCAATAGCAATGATGGCATGTGAAGCCCAACGTCGTCCGACCGTGTTTGCAGCCCAAGGGCGATGATGGCATGCCACACCCGACATCATCTAATCGTATGTGCTGCCCAAGGGCCATGCGGGCATTCTACGTCCGATGTTGTTTTATTGTGTGTTCCGTCCAAGGGCGATGATAACATGCCACGCTTGACATCGTTCCACTTGTATGCTTTCCAAGGGCGATGATGGCATGCCACGCCCGACATCGTCCGACCGTGTGTTCTGCCCAAGGGCGATGATGGAATGCCACGCTAGATGTCATTCATCCGTATGTGTTGTCCAAAGGGATGATGACATGTCACTCCCGACGTCGTACGATCGTCTTGCTGTCCAAGGGCGATGATGGCATGCCAGTCCCGACATAGTCCGACCATGTGTGCTGCCCAAGGGCAAGAATGGCATCCAACGTGCGATGTCGTCCGAATGTGTGATCTACGCAAAAGTGATGACAGCATTGCCATGCCCGATATCGTCTGATCGTGTGTGTAGTCCAAGGGTGATGATAACATGCCACACTCGATGGCATCTGAATGTGTGTGTTTCCCAAAGGTGATGATAGCATGTCACGACCCATATTGTCTGACTGTGTGTGCAGTAAAGGGAGATGTAACATGTCATGCACGACATCCTCCGATCGTGTAAGATGTCAAAGGGACATGATGGCATGCCACGCCAGATGTCATCCGAACCTGTGTATGTCGTCCACCGGTGATGATGGCAAGCCATACCCTATGTCGTCTGACTATGTTTTTATTGCAAGGGCAGTGATGGCATGCCACACTCGATGTGTTTGAACTTTTATGATATCCAAGGGCGATGATGGCATGCCAAGCCTGACGTTGTATGAGCGTGTGTGCTGCCCAAGGGAAATGATGAAATGTAATGCCCAACGTCATATGATCGTGTGTGCTGCTCAAGTGTGATAATGGCATGTCACGCCCGACTTTATCCCACCATGTGCTTCCCAATGGCGATAATATCAATCCACACCCGATGTCATTCGACCGTTTAAGCTTTAAAGGGCCATGCGGGCATGTCATGCCCTACGTGGTCCAATCGTGTGTGCCTCCAACGGCAATGATAACATGCAACGCCCACCGTTGTTCGATCATGTATGATTTCCAAGGATGATGATAACATGCCACGCCCTACGTAGTCCTACCGTGTATGCTATCTAAGAGAAATGATGGAATTTTAAGCCCGATGTTATCCCACCGTGTGTGCTGCCCAAGGTCAATAATAGCATGCCACTCCTGACGTCGTCTTACTGTGTGTATAGTCCATGGGCGATGATAACATGTCATGCCCGGCTTCATCCGATCGTGTGTGTTGTCCAAGGGCGATGATGACATGTAACACCTGATGACATGATGACATGATGACATGTAACACAATAGCTATGATGGCATGTCACGTCGACATCATCTAACAGTGTGCTCTGCTGAAAGGCCATATGGGCATGCCACACCCTACGTGGCCGATCATGTTTGTTGCCCAAGAGTGGTGATAACAAGTCACGCTCGACGTCATCCGACTGTGCGTGTTACCCAAGGGTGATCATGGCATGCCACGCCTGACTTAGTCCAATCGTGTGTGCTGTCCAAAGGCGATGATGGCATGCCATGCTCTACGTCGTTCGACCGTGTGCTGCCCAAGGGCCATGTGGGCATGCCAATCTCGACGTAGTCCGATGGTATGTTCTGTCTAAGGGCGATGTTAATATGCCACACCCGACTTCGTCTGATCGTGTATGCTCTCCAAGGGCAATGATAACATGACACGCCCGACATCATCTAACCGTGTGTGCTTCCCAAGGGAGATGATAGCATACCACGCACGACGTCTTCCGATCGTGTATGTTTCTAAAAGGCGATGATGGCATGCCACACCCGACTTCATTCGTCTGTGTGTGTTATCCAATGGCGATGATGGCATGCCACGTCCGACCATGTGTGCTATCTTGTTAATTTGATTTAGTATTTTTTAAAAAAATATTATTATATTTTTATTTATATAGAATAATATAAATGTAAAACTATAAAGGTAATATGCTTTTTGTCATATTAAGTTAAACATGAAAGACTAGTACAACGCGATAGAAAAATCCAGAACATATATTAGATTAGAACGAATGAAACAACCATGATCGATGATGGGATGCCACACGCGATGTAGTCCGACCGTGTAAGCTGCCCAGGAGAAATGATGGCATCTAACGCCCGACGTCATCTAACTGTGTGTGATGCACAAGGGCGATGATTGTATTACCCCGCCCGACAATGTCCGAACATGTGTGTGTTCCAAAGGCAATGATAACATGCCACGCCAAACATCGTTTGATCGTGTATGTTGTCCAAGAGCGATGATTGCATGTCACGCCTGACGTCGTTCGACCCTGTTAATGTTATCCTAGGGCAATGATGTTATGCCACGCTTGACGTCGTCCGATCTTGTGTTCATTCCAATGGAGATGATGCCATGTCACGCCCAACATTCTCCGACCGTGTCTGCTGTCCAAGGTCGATGATGGCATGGAACGCCTAAGTCGTCCAACCGTGTGTTCTTCCCTAGGGTAATGATTTCATGTCATGCTCGAGGTCGTCCATCCGTCTCTACTGCCTAATGGTGATGATGGCATGCCACGCCCGACATCGTGCGACCGTGTGTGCTTCCCAAGGGCGATGATAGCATTGCCACACCTAACTTCGTCCGAACGTGTGTGCATTTGAAGGGTGATGATAACATTTCACGCCCGATGTCGTCCAATCATGTATGCTATGCAAGGGCGAAGATGGCATGTCATGCCCAACGTCGTCCGACACTGTCTGTGCTGTCCATGGGAGATAATGGCATGCCACGCTCGGCGTCATCCGACCATGTGTGTTGGCCAAGGGCGATGATGGCATGTGAGGCCCGCTGTTGTCCCACTGTGTGTGTTGTCCATGGGCGAAGATGGCATGTCACGACAGACATCATCCGACTGCATGTGCTGACCAATGGAAATGATGGCATGCCACGCCCAACATCATCCGACTGTGTATGCAGCTTGGTCCATGTGGGCATACCACGCCCAACGTCATTAGATCGTGTGTGCTGTCCAAGGGCGATGATAACATGCCACGCCCAACATCGTCTGATCGTATATGATTTCCAAGGGCGATGATGGCATCTAACGCTCGACATCGTCCGACTGTGTGTGATGTCCAAGGGCGATGATTGCATGCTACGCTCGTCATCATCCGATTGTGTCTGTTGCCTTAGGGCGATGATGGCATGCGATGCTCGACATCGTCTGACCGTGTGTTCTGCCCAAGGACCATACCGACATGCCACGCCCGACGTCATCCGACCATGTGTTCTTCCCAACGGCGATGATGTCATTGCCACACCCGACATCATCCGTCCATATGTTCTGCCCAAGACCCATGATGGCATGCCAAGCCCGACGTATTGTAATTGTATGTGCTGTCCAACGGCGATGATGGCATGCCACGCCCGATGTCGTCCAACCGTGTATGCTTCCCAAGGGTGATGATGGCATGCCACGCGCGATGTCGTTCGTCCGTGTGTTTTGTTCAAAGGCGTGATGGCATGCCACGCCCGATGTCGTCCGACCGTGTGTGCTATCTCCTTAATTTTGTTTAGTTTTCTTAACAAAGTTAATTATATTTTTGTGTATATAGAGTAATATAAATGTAAAACTAGAAAGGTAATATGCTTCGTGCCATATTAAGTTAAAAATAAAAGACTAGTACAACACGATGGAAAAATCGAGAAGATATATTAGATTAGTTGAATGCAATAGCCATGATCGATGATGGCATGTGACATCCGACGTAGTCTAACCGTGTGTGCTTCCCAAGGGAAATGATGGCATCTAACGCTCAACATCATCTGATCGTGTGTTCCTCACAAGGGCGATGATCGCATTGCCATGATCGACGTCTTCTGACCATGCGTGCTAACCAAGGGCAGTGATAACATGCCACACCCGACGTCGTTTGACCGTGTATGTTGTCCAAGGGTGATAATGGCATGCCACACCTGACATCATCCGACCCTGTCTATGTAGTCCAAATGCGATAATGGAATGCCACGCCCAATGTTGTCCGATCGTGTGTTCATTCCAAGTGTGATGATGGAATGTCACGCTTGAAACAATCCGACCGTGTGTGCTGACAAAGGGCAATGATAAAATCCACGCCCGACGTAGTCTAATCGATTGTGTTGACAATGGGCGATGATGGCATGCCACGCTTGACATGGTCGGATCGTGTATGTTGTCCAATCGCAATGATGTCATTTAACGTCAAATGTCATCCGACCGTATGTTCTTTCCAAGGGAGATGATAACATGCCACGCCCAACATCATCTAACCTTGTATGGTATCCAAGGGAGATGATGGCATGTAACGCTCTACATCGTCAAACACCGTGCGTGCTGTCCAAATTCGATGAAGGCATGCCACGCTCGATGTCGTCCGACCATGTGTGTTGGCCAACGGCCATGATGGCATGCCACGCCTAATGTAGTCAGATCGTGTATGGTTTCCTAGGGCGATGATGGCATTCAGGCACGTTGTCATCCCACTAAGTGTGTTATCAATGGGCGAAGATGGAATGTCAGACCAGAGGTTGTCTGACCTCATGTGCTTCCCAATGGCGATGATGGCATGCCACGTCCAACGTCATCCGACCGTGTGTGCAGCCCAAGGAACATGTGGGAATGCCACGCCCGATATCATCTGATCGTGTGTGGTGTCGAAGGGCGATTATAACATTCCTCGCCAAACATTGTCAAATCGTGCATGCTTTACAAGGGTGATGATGGCATGCCACACCTGACGTTGTCTGATCGTGTGTGCTGCCTAAGGATGATGATCGCATGCTATGCACATTGTCATCCGACTATGTCTGCTGCCTAAGGGCGATGATGACATGCGATGCTCGACGTTGTCCAATCGTGTGTTCTGCTCCAGGCCCATGCAGGCATGCCATGCCCGACGTCATCCAACCCTGTGTGCTGCCCAAGGGCGATGATGGCATTGCAACGTTTGACGTCATTCGATCGTATTTTCTGCCCAAGGGCCATGATTGCATGTCATGCCCGATGTAGTCCAATCGTGTGTGCTGTTGAAGGGCGTAATGGCATGCCACGCTAGACGTCGTCCAACCCTGTGTGCAAAACTAGGGGAAATGTAAAATTGAACCGGATAAAAGCTTTTTATCATAAAATTAATTATCTAACATTTAAATTGGAATTCTTAGATGTGTTACCGAGGTATTCCAAACACAAAAATTTATTTTCTTTTATAAAATTCGTAGAAATAAAGAATTACAGTTTTCTTCAAAATTGGGGGAAGTTCAAAATTGAATGGGTTTAAAGAACTTTTTAAGAAAATCAGTGATGTTGGCATGCAACGTTCGACGTCATTTGAATGGTTGTTATATCCAAGGTTGATGATTATATGCCACGGTGAACGTCGTCTGACCATGTATGATGTCTAAGGGCGGTGATGGCATGCCCCACTCGATGTCATCTGATCGTGTGTATTGCCCAAGGTACATGCAATCAAGCCACGCCCGACGTCGTTCAACCATGTGTGCAGTCCAAGAGAGATGGTGTCATGCCAAGACCGACGTCATTCCACCGTATGTGCTGTCAAAGGGAGATGATGGCATACCACACCCAACGTCGTCTGACAATGTGTGCTGCCCAAGGGCAATGATGGCATGTGATGCTCAAAGTCGTCCGACCGTGTGTGCTGCCCAAGGACCATGCGAGCATGCCACGCCCGACGTCGTCCAACAGTGTGTGCTGCCCAAGGGTGACGATAGTATTACAATGGTTGACATCGTCCAATCGTATGTTATGCTCAAGGATCATGATGGTATGCCACGCCCGACGTAGTCCGATCGTGTGTTCTGTCCAAGATGATGATGGCATGCCACGCTGCAAGTCGTCCAACGGTGTGTGAAAAAACAAGGGGAAATGTAAAATTTAATGGGATAAAAGCTTTTTATCATAAAATTGATTATCTAACATTAAAAATGACATTTTCAGATGTGGTACCAAGGTATTTCGAACTCAAAAATCTATTTTCTTTTATCAAATTCATAGCAATAAAGAATTACAATTTTCTCCAGAATATGGGGAAGTTCAATATTGAATGGGATAAAAGACCTTTTTAAGAAAATCGGCGATAACGGCATGCAACGCTCGACATTGTTCGACCGCGTTTTATATCAAAGATTGATGATAACATGCAACGCCAAACATCGTCTGAGTGTGTATGATGTCCAAGGGCGATGATGGCATGACACGCCCTACATCTTCCAATCGTGTGTGCTGCCCAAGGGACATGCATCCATGCCATGCCCAACATCGTCCAACCATGTGTGCAGTCAAAGGGTGATTATGGCAAGCGAAGACCAACGTCGTCCTATCATATGTTTTGTCCGAAGGAGATAATTTCTTACCACACCCAACGTCGTCCAACCGTGTATGCTACCCAAGGCCGATAATGGCATGCCACGCCCGACATAGTCTGATCATGTATGTGTTCCAGAGGTGATGAAGGCATGCCATACATGACTTCGTTCGACTGTGTGTGCTGCCCAATAGCAATGATGGCATGTGAAGCCCAACGTCGTCCGACTGTGTTTGCTGCCCAAGGGCGATGATGGCATGCCACACCCGACGTCATCAGATCGTATGTGCTGCCCAAGGTCCATGCGGGTATGCTACGTCCGATGTTGTTTTATTGTCTGTTTCATCCAAGGGCGATGATAACATCCCACGCTTGACATCGTCCCACCTGTATGCTTTCCAAGGGCGATGATGGCATGCCACGCCCGACATCGTCCGACCGTGTGTTCTGCCCAAGGGAGATGATGTAATGCCATGCAAGATGTCATTCATTCGTATGTGTTGTCCAAAGGGATGATGACATGTCACGTCGGACGTCTTACGATCGTCTTGTTGTCCAAGGGCAATGATGGCATGCCAGGCCCGACATAGTCCGACCATGTGTGCTGCCCAAGGGCAATGATGGCATCTAACGTGCAATGTCATCCGAATGTGTGTTCTACCCAAAGGTGATGAAAGCATTTCCATACCCGATATCGTCTGATCATGTGTGCAGTCCAAGGGTGATGATGACATGCCACGCTTGATGTCGTCTGAATATGTGTGTTGCCCAAAGGTGATGATAGCATGTCACAACCCATATTGTCTGACTGTGTGTGCAGTAAAGGGCGATGATAACATGCCATGCCCGACATCCTCCGACCATGTATGATGTCCAAGGGCCATGATGGAATGCCACGCCAGACGTCATCTGAACCTGTGTATGTCGTTCACCGGCGATGATGGCAAGCCATACCCTATGTCGTCCGACTATTTTTTTTATTCCAAGGGCGGTGATGGCATGACACACCCGATGTGCTTGAGATTTTATGATGTCCAAGGTCGATGATGGCATGCCAAGCCCGATGTAGTACGAGCGTGTGTGCTGCCCTAGGGAAATGATGAAATGTAATGCCCAACATCATTTGACCGTGTGTGCTGCCCAAGGGTGATAATGGCATGTCACGCCCGACTTTATCCCACCATGTGCTTCCCAATGGCGATAATATCATGCCACACCCGATGTCATCCGACCGTTTATGCTTTAAAGGGCCATGCAGGCATGCCACGCCCTACGTGGTCCAATCGTGTGTGCCGTCCAACGGCAATGATAACATGCAACGCCCAACGTTGTCCGATCATGTATGCTTTCCAAGGATGATGATAACATGCCACGCCTTACTTAGTCCTACCGTGTATGCTATCTAAGGACAATGATGGCATTTTAAGCCCGATGTTATCCTACCGTTTGTGCTGCCCAAGGTCAATAATAGCATGCCACGCCTGACGTCGTCTTACCGTGTGTGTAGTCCATGGGCGATGATAACATGTCACGCCCGGCGTCATCCGATCGTGTGTGTTGTCCAAGGGTGATGATGGCATGCCACGCTCAACACCTTCCGAACGTGTATGCTACCCAATGGAGATAATGGCATGCCACACCAGATGTAATCCGACCGTGTGTGCTGCCCAAGGGACATAAAGGCATGCAAAGCCCTACGTTGTCCGATCATGTGTGTTGTCTAAGGGTCACAAAACATGCCATGCCTGACGTCGTACAATTGTGTATGCTTTCCAAAGGCGATGATGGCATACCACGCCTAACGTCATCGATCGTGTATGTTGTCCAAGGGTGATGATGGCATGCCACTCCTGACGGCATCCGACCGTGTGTGCCACATGGGCAATGATGGCATATCACGCCCGACATCTTCTGACCGTGTATGCTGCCCAATGAAGATGATGGCATACCACGGCCGACGTCTTCCGACCGTGTGTGATGCCCAAGGGCCATGAAAGCATGCCACGCCCTACGTAGTCCGATCATGTGTGTTGTCCAAGGGGCGATGATAACATGACATGCCTGACATCATCCAATAGTGTAAGCATTCTAAGGGTGATAATAGCATGCTACGCTCGACGTTGTCCGACAATGTGTTTCCCAAGGGCGATGATGGCATGCATGCGCGACGTAGTACGATTGTGTGTGCTGTCTAAGGGAGATGAGGGCATGCCACGCTCGACGTCGTTCAACCATGTGTGATATCTAAGGATCATGCTGGCATGCCACGCCTAGCGTTGTCCGACCCTTTGTGCTGTCCAATGGCGATGATGGCATACCTCATCCGATGTCGGTTGTTAGTGTGTGTTCTCCAAAGGCGATAATGGCATGCCACGCCAGACATCGTCCGACCATGTGTGTTGTCCAAGGGAGAGATGGCATGCCACGGCCGACGTAGTCTAACCGTGTGGGCTGCCCAAGTGAAATGATGACATCTAACGGCCGACATCGTCTAAATGTGTGTGCTGCCCAAGGGTGATGATGGCATGCCACGCCCGATGTTGTTCGACCTTTTGTGTTTCCCAAAAGCGAAGCGGGATTGCCACGCTCTACCTGGTCTAATCGTGTGTGATGTGCAAGGGTGATGATAACATGCCACGCCCAATATCATCCGATCGTGTATGATTTCCAAGGATGATGATGGCCTGCCACACCCGATGTCGTCTAATTATATTTGATGCCCAAGGGCGATGATATCATGCCATGACTGCCATAGTCCGATCGGGTGTGCTTTCCAAGGGAGATGATGGCATGCCTTGCTCGACATTGTCCGACCATGTGTGCAGTCGAAGGGAAATGATGGCATGTAATGCCTGATTTCGTCTTACCGTATGTGCTACCCACAGGCGATAATGGCATGACAGACGCGACGTCGTCAGACCATGTCTGTAGTCCAAGAGTGATGATGGCATGTCACGCCCGACGTTGTTCGTCCTTGTGTGCTATCCAAAAGAAATGATGGCATGCTAAGCCCGACATAAACTTACCGTGTGTGCTGCCTAAATAACACCCGACGTTGTCCGGCTGAGTGTGCTGTCCAAGGTCCATGTGGGCATGCCACGCCCGATGTCGTCCAACCATATGAGTAGTCTAAGGGTAATGCCAACATGCCACGCTCGACGTCATTCGTCCGTATGTGCTGACCAAGGGCGATAATAACATGCCATGCCCAATGTCGTACTACCATATGTTCTGTCCTAGGGCAATGATGGCATGTCATGCTCGACGTAGTCCGACTGTGTGTGCTGCCCAAGGACAATGATGGCATGTAACATCCGACATCATGTAATAGTGTGTGCTGCCTAAGATCGATAATTGCATGGCACGCCCGACGTCATCTGATTGTGTATGCGGTCCAAGGGTTCTGATGGCATGCCATGTCCGATGTCGTCCGACCATATGTATGTAGTCCAAGGGTGATGATTTCATGCCATGCCCTACATCATCCGACTATTTGTTCATTCTTTATGGAATGACACGCCCGACATAGTCCAACCGTGTATGTTGTCCAAGGAGGAAGATGGCATGACACGCCCGACGTCATCCAATCGTGTATGCTGTCCAAGGGGCATTGATGGCATGCCACGCCAGACATCATCTGACCGTGTGTGCTGCCCAAGGGAGATGATGGCATGTCACCCCCAACGTTGTCCAACCGCGTGTGCTGAACAAGGGAGATAATGGAATGCCATGCCCGACTTCATCCGACCGTGTGTGCTGCCCAAGGACCATGTGCGTATGCCACGCCCTACGTGGTCCGATCGTATGTGTTGTCCAAAGGCGATGATAACATGCATCGCCCGACGTTGCCCGGTCGGGTATGCTTTACAAGGCCAATGATGGCATGCCAGGCCCGAAGTTGTCTAACCGTGTTGCTTAAGGGCAATGATGGCAGGCCACGCCTAGTGTAGTCCAATCGTGTCTGTTTTCCAAGGGCGTTGAAGCCATGCCAGCTAGTTTTTGTTCAACTGTGTGTGCTGCCCAAGGACCATGCTGGCAAGCCACGCATAACATCGCCCGACTGTGTTTGTTGTCCAACGGGGATGATGACATGCCACATCTGATGTCGTTCATTAGTGTGTGTTGTGCAAAGGCGATGATGGCATGCCACGATCGACGTCGTTTGATTGTGTGTGCTTCCCTAGGGCGATTATGGCATGCCACACCCAACGTAGAATGATCATGTATGCGTTCCAAGGGCGATGATTGCATGCCACACCCGACATCGTTCAACCGTGTGTGCTGCCCAAGGGATATGATTACATGTCATGCCCTACATCGTTCGATAGTGTTTGCTGCCCAAGGGCGATGGCGGCATGCCACGCCTGACGTCATTCAACCGTGTATGCTGCCCAAGATACATGTGGGCATGCCACGCCCGACATCGTCCAACCATGTAATCATTCCCAGGGGGATGATGCCATGCCACGCCCGATGTCGTACGACCTGTGTATTGCCCAAGGGCGATGATCGCATGCAACTCCCGTCATCATACGACTGTGTTTGCTGCCTAAGGGCAATGATGTCATGCAATACTCGACATCGTCGGACCGTGTCTGCTGCCTAAGGACCATGGGGGTATGCCACTCCCGATGTCATCCGACCGTGTGTGCTACCTAAGGGCGATAATAGCATATCACGCTCGATGTCGTCCGACCGTTTATGCTGCCCAAGGACCGTGCAGGCATGCCACGCCCGATGTCGTTCAATTGTGTGTGTTTTTGAAAGTCGATAATGGAATACCATACCTGACGTCGTTCGATCTTGTGTACTCTCCTTGGTTGATGATGGCATGCCATGCCCGATGTAGTCTCATCTTGTGTGTTGTTCAAGGGCGATGATGGCATGCAATGATCGATGTCCTCCGATCATGTATGTTGCCCAATGACTATGCGTTCATGCCATGCCCGATGTCATTTAACCATGCATGTTGTCGAAGGAAGATGATGACATGCCATACCCGACATCGTCTGTCTATCTGTGATGTCCAAGGTCATAGTAAGCACGTCGTGCCCGACACCATCCGATTGTGTTTGCTTTCTAAGGGCGATGATGGAATGTCACGCCTGCGGTAGTTTGATCGTGTGTGTTTTCCAAGGGATATGATGGCATGCCACGCTCGACATGGTCCGTATGTTTATGATGTCTTAGTTCGATTATGGCATGCCACTGCCGACGTTGTCCGACCGTGTGTGCTGCCTAAGGGACATGATGGCATGCTACGCTCGACGTAGTGCGATCGTGTTTGTTGTCCAAGTGCGATGATTACATGTCACGCTCGATGTCGACCAACCGTGTGTGCAAAACTAGGAGAAATGTAAAATTGAACAGCATAAAGCTTTTCATCATAAAATTGATTATCTAACATTATAATTGTCATTGTCAGATGTGTTACCAAGGTATTTCGAACTCAAAAATCTATTTTCTTTTATCAGATTCGTAGCAATAAAGAATTGCGGTTTTTTTTAAATGGGGGAAATTCAAAATTGAATGTGTGAAAATAAATATTTTGGGAAATCGACTCGTCCAAACAGCCTTGTTTGTTTAGATCACAAAAAAATAACAAAATTTAGAAAAAAAATCGCCTCAATAAGACATTCATTTCAAAAGTTATGGTCGTTTGAAATTAACAAATTTACACCTTTTTTTTAGTTTCAATCTTTGATTTGGTTAAACTTCAAATGATTGACACTTAGGGTTCGAATATTCGTTTGACGCATTTTTCTTATGATGCATATTTTTCGAGATCTACGTGGTCAACTCCTTAATTTGGTTTAATTTTTTTAATAAAATATTATTATATTTTTATTTATATAGAATACTATAAATGTAAAACTAGAAAGGTAATATGCTTCGTACCGTATTAAGTTAAAAATTAAAGACTTGTACATCGCGATGGGAAAATAGAAAAGATATATTAGATTAGTAGGAATGTGACAACTATTATCGATGATGGAATGCCACGCCTAATGTAGTTCGACCGTGTGTGCTCATCAAGGGTTATGATTGGCATTTAACGCCCGACATCGTCCAACCGTGTATGCTTCCCAAGGGCGATGATTGAATGCCACGCCCGACACAGTCCGACCGTGTGTGCTGCTCAAGGCCATGATGGCATGCAACGCCTACGTGTTATGATCGTATGTGTTGTCCAAGGGTAATTATAACATGCCACGCCCAACATTGTCCGGTCATGTATGCTTTCCAAGGGTTATGATACCATGCCACGCTCGACGTCGTCCGACAGTGTGTGTTGCCCAAGGGCGATTATGGCATGCCACGCTTGACGTAGTCTGATCGTGTGTGTTGTCTAAAGACGATGATGGCATGCCACGCTTGTTGTCGTCCGACAATGTGTGCTGCCCAAGCACGATGACTACATGTAATGCCTGACAACGTCCAACTGTGTGTGTTGCCCAAGGGCCATGTGGGCATGCGACGCCCGATGTCGTCCAACCGTATGTGCAGTCCAAGGGCGATGATTGCATGTCACGCTCGAAATCATTCGTCCGTGTATGTTTTCCAAGGGGATGATGACATGCCAAGCTCGGCATTCTACAATCGTCTATGCTGTCAAAGGGCAACGATGGCATGCCACGCCTAACGTAATCTAACATGTAGCGCCAAACGTCATCTTACAGTATGTGCTGCGCAAGGGCGATGATGGCATGGCACACCCAATGATGTTCGACTGTGCATAATGTCCAAGGGCTAGATGGCATGCCACACATAACGTCGTCCGTTCTTATCTGTAGTCAAAAGGTGATGATGGCATTCGAAGCCTGGCATCATCCGACTGTATGTGCTACCCAAGGGCCATGTGGCATGCCACACCGACGTAGTCCAACCATGTGAACTGCCCAAGGGAGATGATGGCATGCCATGCCTGACGACGTCCGATCGTGTATGCTGCCCAAGGTCCATGATGGCATGCCACGCCAGATGTAGTACGATCGTGTCTGCTGTCCAAGAGCGATGATGGCATTCCACGCCCGACATCGTCTGATCGTGTATGCTCTTCAAGGGCGATGATAACATGCCACCCCAACATCGTCCATCCGTGTATGCTTTCCAAGGGTGATGATAGCGTGCCACGCCCGACGTCGTCTGACCGTGTATGCTTCCCAAGGGCGATGATGGCATGCCAAGCTCGACGTCCCTCGTCCGTGTGTTTTGTTCAATGGCGTGATGGCATTCCACGCCCAATGTCTTCCGACCTTGTGTGCTATCTCCTTAATTTTATTTAGTTTTTTTTAACAAATATTATTGTATTTTTGTGTATATAGAGTAATATAAATGTAAAACTAGAAAGGTAATATGCTTCGTGCCATATTAAGTTAAAAATGAAAGACTAGTACAATGCGATGGGAAAATCGAGAAGATATATTAGATTAGTTGAATGCAATAGCCATGATCGATGATGGCATGCGACATCCGATGTAGTCTGACCGTTTGTGCTTCCCAAGGAAAATGATGGCATCTAACGCTCAACATCATCTGATCGTGTGTTCAGCACAAGGGCGATGATCGCATTGCCATGATCGACGTCGTCTGAGCATGCGTGCAAACCACGGGAAATGATAACATGCCACACCCGATGTCGTTCCACCGTGTATGTTGTCCAAGGGTGATGATGGAATTCCACACCTGACATTGCCCGACCTTGTCTATGTAATCCAAATGCGATAATGGAATGCCATGCCCAATGTTGTCCGATCATGTGGTCATTCCAAGTGTGATGAAGGAATGTCACGCTTAACGTAATCCGACCGTGTGTGCTGACAAAGGGCAACGATAAAATCCATGCCCGACGTAGTCCAATCATTTGTGTTGACAATGGGAGATGATGGCATGCCACGTTGGACGTGGTCTGACCGTGTATGTTGACCAATCGCAATGATGTCATTTAACGTCAAACGTCACCCGACCGTGTGTTCTTCCCAAGGGAGATGATAACATGCCAAGCCCAACATCGTCTGACCGTGTATGCTATCCAAGGGAGATGATGGCATGTAACGCCCTACATCGTCAAACACCATGCGTGCTGTCCAAATTTGATGAAGGCATGCCACGCTCGACGTCGTCCTACCATGTGTATTGGCCAACGGCAATGATGGCATGCCACGCCTAATGTAGTCAGATCGTGTATACTTTCCAAGGGCGATGATGGCATTCCAGGCACGTTGTCGTCCCACTAAGTGTGTTATCCAAAGGCAATGATGGAATGTTAGACCAGAGGTTGTCCGACCTCATGTGCTTCCCAATGGCGATGATGGCATGCCACGTCCAACTTCATCCAGCCGTGTGTGCAGCCCAAGGAACAAGTGGGCATGCCACGCCCGATGTCATCCGATCGTGTGTGGTGTCCAAGGGCGATTATAACATGCCACGCCAAACATCGTCCAATCGTGCATGCTTTACAAGGGTGATGATGGCATACCACGCCTGACGTTATGTGATCGTGTGTGCTGCGCAAGGATGATGATCGCATGCTATGCACATTGTCATCTGACTATGTCTGCTGCCTAAGGGCGATGATGCCATGCGATGCTCGACGTTGTCCGATCGTGTGTGCTGCTCCAGGGCCATGCAGGCATGCCATGCCCAACGTCATCCAATCGTGTGTGCTGCCCAAGGGCGATGATGGCATTGCAACGACTGACGTCGTTCGATCATATTTTCTGCCCAATGGCCATGATTGCATGTCATGCCCGACGTAGTCCAATCGTGTGTGCTGTTGAAGGGCGTGATGGCATGCCACGCTAGACGTCATCCAACCGTGTGTGTAAAACTAGGGGAAATGTAAAATTGAACCGGATTAAAGCTTTTTATCATAAAATTAATTATCTAACATTTAAATTGAAATTCTTAGATGTGTTACCGAGGTATTCAGGACTCAAAAATCTATTTTCTTTTACAAAATTCGTACAAAAAAAGAATTACAGTTTTTTTCAAAATTGAGGGAAGTTTAAAATTGAATGGGTTTAAAGACCTTTTTAAGAAAATCAGTGATGATGGCATGCCACGGTCGACGTCATTCGAACGGTTTTTATATCCAAGGTTGATGATTATATGCCACGGTGAACGTCGTCCAACCATGTATGATGTCCAAAGGCGGTGATGGCATGCTCCACTCGACGTCATCCGATCGTGTGTGTTGCCCAAGGTACATGCAATCATGCCACGCCCGACGTCGTCTGACCATGTGTGCAGTACAAGGGAGATGGTGTCATGCCAAGACCGATGTCATCCGACCGTATGTGCTGTCCAAGGGAGATGATGGCATACCACACTAAACGTCGTCTGACCGTGTGTGCGGCCCAAGGGCAATAATGGCATGCCACGCCCGATATAGTTTGATCGTGTATTTGTTCCAAAGGCGATGATGGCATGCAATGCCTGACGTCGTCCGACCGTGTGTGCTGCCCAAGGGCACTGATTGCATGTGACGCCCGACATCATTCGACCGTGTTTGTTGCCCAAGGGAGATGATGGCATGCCACACCCGACGTCATCTGATCGTGTATGCTGCCCAAGGGCCATACAGGCATGCCACATCCAACATTGTTTGATTGTGTGTACTTTCCAAGGGCGTTGATAACATGCCACGTCCAACGTCGATCGACCGTGTATGCTTTCCAAGGGCGTTGATGGCATGCCACGCCCGACATCATCCGATTGTGTGTGCTACCTAAGGGCGATGATGGAATGCCACGGTCGATGTCATTCATCCATGTGTGTTGTCCCAAGGGATGATGACATGCCACGCCTGACGTTGTACGATCGTCTATGCTATGTAAGGGTGATGATGGAATGTCAAGCCCGACGTACTCCGATCGTGCATGTTTCCCAAGGACAATGATTGCATCTAACGTTCGATGTCATCCAACCTTGTGCGCTACCCAAGGGCGATGATAGCATTGCCATGCCTGATATTATCCGATCATATGTGTAGTCCAAGAGTGATGATAACACGCCACGCTCGACGTCGTCTGATCGTGTATGATGTGCAAGGGTGATGATTGCATGCAACGCCTGATGTCGTTTGACCTTATTTATGCTCTCCAAGGGAGATGATGGTATGTCATGCCCGACATCGTCCGACCATTTGTTCATTCCAAGGGCTATGATGGCATGTCACGCATGGTGTCATCCTACTATGTATGTTGTCTTAGAGCGATGAAAGCATGCCACGCTCGACGTCGTCTGACTGTGTGTGCTGACCAAGGGTGATGATGACATGTCAGGCTCGACATCCTTCGACCGTGTATACTTCCTAATGGCGGTGATGGCATGACAGGCCCGACAAGGTCTATGCATGCATGCCACGCTTGATGTGATCCCACCATGTGTGCTGACATAGGGCGATGATAACATGCCATGTACGACATAGTCCGATCGGGTGTGTTGTGCAAGGGACATGACGACATGCCACGCTCGACATTGTCTGATCGTGTATCCTGTCCAAGGGAAATTATGCATTTTAATACCCGACGTCGTCTGACTGTGTGTTCTTCCTAAGGGCGATGATAGCATCGCCACGCCCAATTCGTCCGATCGTGTGTGCTGCAACAGGGCCAAGTGGCATACTACGCCAACGTAGTCGGACCGTGTGGGTTACCAAGGGCGATGATTGCATGCGACGCCCGATGTCATCCGACCATGTATGATGTCCAAACGCAATTATGACATGCCACGCCTGACATCGTCTTACCCTATGTGTTGTCCAAGGGAGATAATGGCATGCAACACCCAACGGCGTCTGACCGTGTGTGCTGCCAAAAGGTGATGACAGCATGCCAAGCCCAACGTAGTCTCATCGTTTATGTGTTCCAAAGGCGATGATGTCATGCAACAGTAGACGTCGTCCGACCATGTGTGCAAACCAATGGCAATGATGGCATGTGACACCCAACGTCGTCCCACTGTGTTTGCTGCCCAAGGGCGATGATGGCATGCCACGCCCGACGTCATCTGATCATGAGTGTTGCCCAAGGGCCATGCCGGCATGCAACGCCCGACGGTTTCTGATCGTGTATTCTGTCCAAGGGCAATGATAACATGCCATGCCCGAGGTCGTCCGATCGTGTATGCTTTCAAAGGGAGATGATGACATGCCACGCCCAACAACGTCTGACCGTGTTTGTTGCCCAAGGGCGGTAATGGCATGCCACGCTCGATGTCATTTTCCCGTGTGTGTTGTCCAAAGGGATGATGACATGCCACGCCCAATGTTGTACAATTGTCTGTACTATCCTAGGGCGATGATTGCATGCCACGCCCGACGTAGTCTGACCATGTGTGCTGCCCAAGGGCAATGATGGCATCTAATACCTGACTTCGTCCAACCGTGTGTGCTACCCAAGGGCGATGATAGCATTTCCATGCCCCATATCATTTGATCGTGTTTACAGTCCAAGGTTGATGATAACATGCCACGCTCGACGTCAAGTGACTGTGTATGTTGTCGAAGAGCAATGATAGCATGTCATGCCCGGCGTGGTTTGACCCTGTGTATGCCGTCAAAAGGCAATGATTTCATGCCATGCCCGACATCATCTGACCTTGTGTTCAGTACAAGGGCTATGTGACATTCCACGCCCGACATGGTACGACTGTTTGTGTTGTCCAAGGGCCATGATCACATTCCACTCCTGACATAGTCCGACCATGTGTGCTGCCCAAGGGCAATGATGGCATTTAATGCCCGACCTCGTCCGACAGTGTGTGCTACCCAAGGGCGATAATGGCATGGCACGCCCGACGTCGTGTGACCATATGTGCAGTCCAAGGGCAATGATGACATACCATTCCCGACATTTTTCATCCTTGTGGGTTGTCGAAACGCAATAATGGCATGCCAAACCCAACGTCATTCGACCGTGTGTGTTGCCCAAGTGCGATTATGGAATGTAACGTCGACGTCCTCCGGCTGAGTGTGTTACCCAAGGGACATGTGGGCATGACATGCCCCATGTCTTCCAACTGTATGTGCAGTCCAAGGACAATGTCGGTATGCCAAGATCGACATCTTTCATCAATGTTTGCTGACTAAGGGAGAGGATAACATGCCACGCCCAATGTCATACAGTTGTCTGTGCTGTCCAAGGGAATTATTGCATGCCACACCCAACGTAGTTCGACCGCGTATGATGTCGAAGGGCAATGATGGCATGCCACACCCAACGTTGTCTGACCGTATGTGCTGTCCAAGGGAGAGATTGGATGCCAGGCCTGATGTTGTCTGACCGTGTGTGCTACCCAAGGGCAATGATGACATCTAAGGGCCGATGTCATTCGACCGTGTGTGTCATCCAAGGGCGAGATTGCATGCCACGCCCGATGTTGTCTGACCGTGTGTGCTGCCCAAGGACAATGATGAAATCTAACGTTCGACGTCATCCGAACGTGTGTGCTGCTCAAGGGCAATGATGGCATGCCACACCCGACATAGTCCGACCGTGTGTGTTGCCCAAGGGCCATGCGGTCATGCCACACTCTATGTGGTTTGATCGTGTATGCTTTCTAAGGGTGATGATTGCATTCCACACCCGATGATGTCTGACCATATGTTTTGCCACAGGGCCATGATGGCATGCCATGCCCGAGGTAGTCTGATCGGGTGTGCTATCCAAGGGCGATGTTGGCATGCCACGCTCGACGTCGTCCTACTGTGTGTGATTTCCAATTGCGAGATGGAATTCCATGATATACATTGTCCAACCGTGTGTGCTACCCAAGTGCGATAAGGGCATGTATCACCCAACGTCGTCAGACTGTGTATGCTTTCCAAGGAGAAGTTTGGCATGCGACGCCTGATGTCGTCCAACTGTATGTGAAGTCCAAGGGCGATGATGGCATGCCACGCTCTACGTCATTCGTCCGTGTGTGTTGTCCAAAGGGATGATGACATGCCACGATCGATGTCGTACAACCATCTGTTTTTCCCAAGGGCGATGATGTCATGCCACACCCAACGTAGTCCGACCATGTGTGCAACCCAAGGGCAATGATGGCTTGTAATGCCCAACATCATTAAGCCGTGTGTGCTGCCCACGGGCGATGATGGCATGTCACACCTGACGTCTTCTGACCATGTATGTAGTCCCAGGGAAGTAATGGCATGACACGTCCGACGTCGTCTTCCCTTGTGCGATATCCAAAGGCAATGATTGCATGCTAAGCCCGACATAATCTGACCGTGTCTGCTTCCCAAGTAACGCCTGACGTTTTCCGATTGAGTGTGTTGCACAAGGTGCATGTGAGCATGCCACGTCCGATGTCATCCAACCGTACGAGTAGTGCAAGGGTCATGCCACCATGCCACGCTCGAGGTCATTCATCCGTGTGTGCTGACCAAGGGCGATGATAACATGCCATGTCGAACGTCGTACGACCGTCTATGTTTTCCAAGGTAATTGATGGCATGCCACGCCTGATGTAGTACGACCGTTTGTGTTTCCCAATGGCAATGATAGCATGTACCACTTGGCGTCATTCAATAGTGTGTGCTGCCAAGGGCAATGATTGCATGGCACACCCGATGTCGTTCGACTGTGTATGCGTTCCAAGCGCGATGATGGCATGCCACGCCGGATATCTTCTGACCCTATGTATGTTGTCCAAGCGAGATGATGTCATGCCACACTCGACATCACCCGACCGTGTGTTCATTCCAAGGGCGACGATGGAAGGGCACGCCCAACGTAGTCTCACCGTGTATGTTGTCCAAACGAAAAGATTGTGTGCCACACCCGAGGTCATCTAACTGTGTATATTGTCCAAGGGGCGTTGATGGCATGCCACGCCCGACATCATTCGACCGTGTGTGCTTCCTAAGGGCGATGATGGCATATCACGCCCCACGTCATCTGACCATGTGTGCTGAGCAAGGGAGATAATAGAATGTCAAGCCCGACGTCATCCGACCGTGTGTGCTACCCAAGGGCCATGCGAGCATGCCACGCCCTACGTTGTCCAATCATGTCTGCTTTCCAAGGGCGATGATAACATGCCATGCCTGACGTTGCTTTATCGTGTATGCTTTCCAAGGGCAATTATGGCATACTAGGCCCGACGTTGTCTGACCGTGCTACCCAAGGGCAATGATGGCATGTGACACCCAGTGTAGTCGATCGTGTGTGCTGTCCAAGGGCGTTGATGGCATACCAGCTCGTCGTCGTTTGACCGTGTGTGCTACCCAATGACCATGATGGCATGCGACACCTAACATCGTCCGAGTGTGTGTGTTATCCAATGGCGATGATGGCATGCCACGTCTGATGTCGTTCTTAAGTGTGCGTTGTCCAAAGGCGATGATAGCATGCCACGACCGACATCGTCCGACCGTGTGTGCTATCCAAGGGTGAGATGGCATGCGATGCCCGATGTAGTCCGACCATGTGTGCTTCCCAAGGTCAATGATATCATCTAACGCCCGACTTCGTTCGATAGTGTGTACTGCAAAAGGGCGATAATGGCATGCCACGCCCGACATCATCCAGCCTTGTGTATAGTCCAAAGTTGATGATGGCATGCCACGTAAATGTCATTCGATCGTGTATGGTGTCTGAAAGGGATGAAGCATTCCATGGTTAACATCATCTGACTGGTGTGTTGCCTAAGTTCCATGCAGGCATGCCATACTCGACGTCGTCTGACTATGCATGAAGCCAAGGGCGATAATGGCATGATACGCCCAACGTCGTCCAAACGTGTATTTTGTGTAAGGGCAATGAATCCATGCCATGCCCGACATCGTCCTTCCGTGTGTGTTTCCCAAGCGCAGTGATAGAATCTAACGCCCAACATCGTCCGAGTGTGTGTGCTGCACAAGGGCGATGATGGCATGCCACGCTCGACGTCTTCCATCCATATGTGCAGTCTAATGGCGATGATGGCATGTCACGTCGATGTAGTCTAACTGTGTGATCTATCAAAAAGCCATATGGACATACCACACCCTACGTAATCCGACCGTGTGTGTTGCCAAAGAGTGATGATAACATGTCACGCCCGACGTCGTTCATCCGTGTGTGTAGTCCAAGGGCCTGTATGGTCTACAACGCCTGACGTTGTCCGACTGTGTGTGATGTCCAAGGGAGATAATGGCATGCCATGCTCGACTTCGATCGATCGTGTGTGCTGCACAAGTAACATGCGGGCATGCCATGACCGATGTCGTCCAACCGCATGTGAAGTCCAAGGGAGATAAGGGCATGTCACGCCAGACATAGTCCAATCGTGTGTGTTTTCCAAGGGGGATGATAGCATGCCATGCTCCACATCGTCCAACCGTGTGCTACCCAAGGGCAATGCGAGCATGCCAGACCCGACGTAGTCCGACGGTATGTTCTATCTATGGGCTATGATAATATGCAACGCCCGACGTGGTCTGACCGTTTACGTTATCCAAGTGCGATGATGGCATGCCACACCCAAAGTCGTCCGACCGTGTGTGCTGTCCAAGGGCGATGATGGCATGCTACGCCCGACGTCGTCTGATAGTGTGTATGTTGTCAAAGGGCGATGATGGAATGCCATGCCCGACATCATGCGACCGTGTTTTAATTCTAAAGGCGATGATGGCATGCCATGCCAGATGTCATTTGATAGTATATAATGTCCAAGGACGATGATGGCATGCCACGCCCGATGTCGTCGGACCGTGTGTGTCGCTCGAGGGCCATGATGGCATGCAACGCCCAAAGTATTCGAATTGTGTTTGCTGTCCAAGAGCAATGTTGCATGTCATGCCCGACGTTTTCTGATCGTGTATGCTCTCCAAGGGCGATGATAACATGCCACGTCCGACATTAGCTAACCATATGTGCTTCCCAAGGGAGATGATAGTATGTCATGCACGACGTCGTCTAACCATGTGTGCTTCCAAAGGGCAATGATGGCATGCCACGTCCGACGTTATTCATCCGTGTGTGTTATCCAAAGGCGATCATTGCATGCCACGTCCGACATCATGTGACCGTGTGTGCTGTCTCCTTAATTTGATTTTGTTTTTTTTTAAAAAAATATTATTGTATTTTTATTTATATTGAATAATATAAATTTAAAACTATAACGGTAATATGCTTCATGTCATAGAAAGTTAAAAATGAAAGACTAGTACAACGCAATGGGAAAATCGAGAAAATATATTAGATTATACTAATGCGAAAACCATGATCGATTAAGGCAAGCAACACGCGACGTAGTCCAACCGTGTAAGCTGCCCAAGGGCAATGATGGCATCTAACGCCCGACGTCGTCTGACCATGTGTGCTGCACAAGGGATATGCCAGCATGCCACACCCGACATAGTCCGGTCGTGTGTGCATTCCAAGGGCAATGATATCATGCCACGCGCGACGTCGCTTGACCGTGTATGTTGTCCAAGGGAGATGATGGCACGCAATGCCTGAGGTCGTCCGACCCTATGTATGATGTCCTAGGGATATGATAATATGCCATGCCGGATGTCGTTCGATCGTGTGTTCATTCCAACGGCGATGATGGCATGTCACGCCCGACTTTTTTCGACCATGTATGATGTCCAATAAAGATGATGGCATGCCACACTCAACGTTGTCCGACCAAGTGTGCTTACAAGGGCGATGATTGCATGTCATGCCTGACTTCGTCCGACCGTGTCTACTGCCCAATAGCGATGATGGCCTACCACGCCCAACATCATGCGACCGTGTGTGTTAACCAAAGGCCTTACAGGCATGCCACACTTGACATCATCCGACCATATGTGCTGCCATAGGGCGATGATGACATTCCATGCCCAATGTAGTCTGATCGTTTGTGCTGTCCAAGGGCGATGTGGCATGCCATGCTCAACTTCGTCCGACCGTGTATGCTCTCCAAGGGCACTAATGGCATTTAACGCTTGACGTCATCCGACCGTGTATGCTATCCAATGGCGAAGATGGCATGCCACGCCCGACGTTGTCTAACAGTATGTGTGCTGTCCATTGGTGATAATTTCATGCAACGCTTGATGTCGTCCGACCATGTGTGTTGGCCAAGGGCGATGATAGCATACGAGACCCATTGTTGTCCCACTGTGTATGTTGTCCAAGAGAAAAGATGGAATGTCACGAAAGACATCGTCCTATAGCGTATGCTGCCCAATGGCAATGATGTCATGCCACGCCTCACGTCATCGGACCTCTGCTGCCCAAGGTCCATGTGGGCATGCCACGCCCAAGGTCATCTGGTCGTTTGTGATGTCCCAAGGCCGATGATGGCATTGCCACGGCCGATTTCTTCCGACCGTATGTGCTGCCCAAGTTCCATGATGGCATGCCACGCCTGACGTATTCTGATTGTGTTTGATGTCCAAGGGCGATGATGGCATGCCACGCTCGACGTCGTCTAACCATGTGTGAAAAACTAGGGGAAATGTAAAATTGAATGGGATAAAAGCTTTTTATCATAAAATTGATTATCTAACATTAAAATTACATTCTCAAATGTGTTACCATGGTATTCCGCACTCAAAAGTCTATTTTTCTATCATATTCGTAGCAATAAAAAATATAGTTTTCCTCAAAATTGAGGGAAATTCAAAATTGAATGGGTTTAAAGATATTTTTTAGAAAATCGATAATTATGTCATACCACGCTTGACGTCGTCTGACCGTGTATTTTATCAAAGGGCGATGAGTACATCCACACGCGATGTCGTCGACCATGTGTGAAGTCCAAGGGTGATGATGGAATGCCAAGCCCGATGTAGTTTGACCGTATATGTTGTCCAAGGTAGATGATGGCATGCCACGCTCGACGTCGTTCGATCGTGTGTGCTTCCCAAGGGCGATGATGGAATGCTACGCCTAACGTAATTTATCGTGTATGTGTTCCAAGGGTGATGAGGGCATGCCACACCTAACGTCGTCCGACTATGTGTTCTGCCTAAGGGCAATGATGACATGTCATGCCCGACATCGTCCGACAGTGTTTGCTGCCCAAGGGCGATGATGGAATTCCACGCTCGATGTCATCCGACCGTGTGTGCTGCGCAACGCCCATGCGGGGATGCCATGCCTGACATTTTCTGATCGTGTGTTCAGTCCAAGGGCGATGATAACATGCCATGCCCGACGTTGTCCGACCATGTGTGTTTCCCAAGGGCGATGATCGCATGCTTCGCTCGTCATCGTCCGACTGTGTCTGGTGCCTAAGGGCGATGATGTCATGTGAAGCTCGACGTTGTCCGACCGTGTGTGCTGCCTAAGGACCATGAGGGCATGCCACTGACGACGTTATTCGACCGTGTGTTGCTTAAGGGAGATGATGGCATGTCACGCCTGACGTTGTCCAACCGTTTATGGTGCCCAAGGCCCATGCAGGCATGCCACTCCCAAAATTATCCGACCCTGTGTGTTGTCCAAATTCGATGATGGCATGCCACGACCGACGTTGTTCGATCGTGTGTACTTCCCTGGGGAGATGATGGGATGCCACGCCTAACATAGTATGATCGTGTGTGTTTTCCAAGGGCGATGATGGCATGCGACGATCGATGTCGTCTGTCCATGTGTGTTGCCCAAAGACCATGCGGTCATGCCACGCCCGACGTCATCTAAATGTGCATGATGTCCAAGGGCGATATGACATGCCATACCCGACATCGTCTGTCTGTGTGTGCTATCCAAGGGAGATGTTGGCATGTCGTGCCCAACACCATTTGATCATGTTTGCTTTCCAAGGGCGATGATGGCATGCCATGCCCGAAGTAGTTCGATTGTGTGTGCTTTCCAACGGAAATGAAGGCATGCGATAATGGACGTCATCCGAACATACGTGCTGCCCAAGGACCATGCGGGCATGCAACGCGCGATGTCATCCGTCCATCTGTGATGTCCAAGGGAGATGATGGCATACCACGCTTGACTTGGTCCGTCTGTATGTGCTATCTTAGTTCAATGATGGAAAGCAATAGCCTACGTCGTCCGACCGTGTGTGCTGCCTAAGGGCCATGATGGTATGCCACGCCCGACATAGTACGATCGTGTGTGTTGTCCAAGGGCGATGACTGCATGCCACACTCGATGTAATCCGACCGTGTGTGCAAAACTAGGGGAAATGTAAAATTGTACACGATAAAAGCTTTAGCATAAAATTGATTATCTAACATTAAAATTGTCATTGTCAGATGTCTTACCAAGGTATTTCGAACTCAAAAATCTATTTTCTTTTATCAGATTTCTAGAAATAAAGAATTACATTTTTTTTAAATTGGGGGAAATTCAAAATTGAATGGGTTAAAAGAAATATTTCGGAAAATCCGCTCGTCCAAACAGCCTTGTTTGTTTAGATCACAAAAAAATAACCAAATTGAGAAAAAAAATCTCCTCAATAGGACATTCGTTTCAAAACTTATGGCCGTTTGAAATTTCACAAACTTAAAACTTCTTTTTTTGAGTTTCAATCTTTGATTTGGTGAAACTTCAAATGATTGAAACTTTGGGATCGAATATCCGTTTGACGCATTTTTATATGCTGCATATTTTTTCGAGATCTACATGGTCAAGTCTTTAATTTGGTTTAGTTTTTTTAAAAAAATATATTATTATATTTTTATTTATATAGAATACTATAAACGTAAAACTAGAAATCTAATATGCTTCGTGCCGTATTAAGTTAAAAATCAAAGCCTAGTACATCGCAATGGGAAAATAGAGAGGATATATCAGATTAGTACGAATGCGACAACCATTATCGATAATGGCATGCCACGCTTGATGTAGTCCGACCATGTGTGCTGCTCAAGGGAAATGATGGCATCTAATGCTCTATATCGTACGACCGTGTGTGCTGCCCAAGGGAGATGATGGAATGCCACGCTCGACGTAGACCGACCGTGTGTGCTGCCCAAGGCCATGCAGGCATGCCATGCCCTACGTGGTCCAATCGTGTGTACTTTCCAAGGGTGATTATAACATGCCACGCCCAACATTGTCCGATCGTGTATGCTTTCCCTAGGCGATGATGTCATGCCAAGCTCAACGCTATCCGAGTATGTGTTGACCAAGGGCGATAATGGCATGCCACGCCCGACTTAGTCCGATCGTGTGTGTTGTCTAAGGTTGTTGATGGCATGCCATGCTTGATGTTTTCCGACCATGTGTGCTTCCCAAGTGCGATGACTACATGATACGCATGACGTCGTCCGACTATGTGTGCTACCCAAGGTCCATGTGGGCATGCAACACTATATGTGGTCCAACCATATGTGCAGTCCAAGGGCAATTATTGCATGCCACGCTTGAAATCGTTCGTCCATTTATGTTGTCCAAAGAGATGATAACATGCAACGCCCGACATTGTACGATCGTATGTGCTATCTAAGGGCAGCGATGGCATGCCACGCCTGACGTAATCTAACATGTAACGTCCGACGTCAACTGACCATGGGTGCTACCTAAGGGAGATGATGGCATGGCATGCTCGACGATGTTCAACCATGCATAAAATCCAAGGGTGATAACGGCATGCCATGCCCGACGTCGTCCGTCCTTGTGTGCTGTCCAAAAGTGATAATGGAATTCCAAGCCTGACATCATTCGACCGTGTGTGCTGTCCAAGGGCCATATGAACATTCCACGATCGATGTCGTCCAACCGCATATGCAGTCCAAGGGTGATGATTGCCTGCCATGCTTTACGTTGTTCATCAGTGCGTGTTATCCAAATGGATGAAGACATTCCACGTTTGACGTTATACGACTATCAGTGTTGTCCAAGGGCGATGATGGCATGCCACTCCCCACATAGTCCGACCATGAGTGCTACCCAAGGTCAATGATGGCATTTAACGCCTGATGTTATCTGATTGTGTGTGCTGCCGAAAGGCGATGATGGCATGGCACATCCGAGTCGTCCGACCATGTGTGCAGTCCAAGGGCAATGATGGCATGCCATGCCCAACATTTCCCATCCTTGCGTGCTGTCCTAACACGATGATGGCATTCCAAGCCGAACATCATCCGACCGTATGTGCTACCCAAGTGCGATGATGGAATGTAACGCCCGACGTCGTCCGGCGGAGTGTGCTTCCCAAGGGCCATATAGGCATGCCATGATCGATGTCTTCCAACCGAATGTGCAGTTCAAAGACCATGTCGGCATTCAAAGCTTGACGTCGTTCGTCCGTGTGTGCTGACTAAGGGAAATAATAACATGCCACGCCCAACGTCATACGACCGTCTGTGTTGTCCAAGGGAATGATTGCATGCCACACCCGACGTAGTCTGACCGTGTGTGCTTCCAAAGGGAAATGATGCATGTAACGCCCGACGTCGTCTGACCATACGTGCTATCCAAGTACGATGATGGCATGCAACGTCTGATGTCGTTCGTCAGAGTGTGTTGTCCAAATGCGATGATGGAATGCCACACCCGACATCGTCCGACCGTGTATGTTGTCCAAGGGAGAGATGGCATGCCCGCCCGACGTAGTCCAATCGTGTGATCTGCCCAAGGTCAATGATGACATCTAATGAGCGACGTTGTCCGAACGTGTGTGCTGCCCAAGGGCGGTGATGGCATGCCACGCTCGATGTTATCCGACTGTGTGTGTTGCCCAAGGGCCATACAGGCATGCCACGTTCTACATGGTCTGATCATGTGTGTTGTCCAAGGGTGATGATGACATGCCAAGCCCAATGTCGTCCGATCGTGTATGCTTTTCAAGGGTGATGATGGCATGCCACACCCGACATCGTCTGACCGTATGTGCTGCCCAAGGGAGATGATGGCATGCCACGCCCGACGTTGTCTGATCGGGTGTGTTGTCCAAGGGTGATGATGACATTCCATGCTCAACGTCGTCTTACTATATGTGCTTTCCAAGGGGGAGATGGAATTCCATGATCGACATCGTCCAACCATGTGTGGTGCCCAAGTGCAATGAGGGCATGTCACGCCCGACGTTGTCTGACTGTGTGTGTTGTCCAAGGAACATATGGGCCTACGACGCCCGATGTCATTTAACCTAATGTAAAGTCCAAGGGCGATGATGGCATGTCACGCTCTACGTCATCTGTCCGTGTGTGTTGTCCAAAGTGATGATAACATGCCATGCCCGTTATCGTACAACCGTCTGTGCTGTCCAAGGGAGATGATGGCATGCACTCTCGACGTGGTTTGACCATGTGTGTATCCCAAGGGCAATGATGGCGTGTAACGCCAAACATCATCCTACCGTGTGTACTGCCCACGGGCCATGATGGCAAGGTACACCCGACGTCGTCTGACCATATGTGTAGTCCAAGGGTGATGATGTCATGCCACGACCGACGTCATCCGACCCTGTGTACTATCTAAAGGCGATGATGGCATGCCAAACCCAACATTATCCAACCGTGTGTGCTGCCCAAGTAATGCCCGACGTTGTTCGGCTGAGTGTGCTGCCCAAGGTCCATGAGAGCATGCCACGCCCGATGTCGTCCAACGTATGAGTAATCCAAGGGTCATGCCACGCTCGATGTTGTTTGTGCGTGTGTGCTGACCAAGGGCGATGATAACATGCCATGTCTGAGGTAGTCTGATCGTCGGTTTTTTCCAAAGGCAATGTTGGCATGCCATGCCCGACGTATGACCGTGTGTGCTGCCCAAGGGCAATGATGGCATGTAACACACGACGTCATTCAATAGTGTGTGTTTCCCAAGGGAGATAATTCCATGGCACGCCCTACGTCGTTCGACTGTGTATGTTGTCCAACGGCGATGATGGCATGCCACGCCCAACGTCGTCCAACCATGTATGGTTTCCATGGGGCGTTGATGGTATACCACGTCCAACGTCGTCCGATCGTGTGTGCTGCCCAAAGTCAATGATGGCATGTCATGCCCAATGTCGTCCTACCGTGTGTGATGAACAAGGGATATAACGGAATGCCATGCCCGACGTCATCCAAACGTGTGTGTTGCCCAAGGACCATGCGGGCATACCACGCCCTACGTGGTTCAATGGTGTGTGCTTTCCAAGGGCGATGATAACATGCCACGCCCGACGTCTCTTTATATGTATGCTTTCCAAGGGCAATGATGGCATGCCAGGCCCCACGTTGTCTGACTGTGCTGCTCAAGGGCAATGATGGCATGCCAGACCAAGTGTAGTCCGATCGTGTGTGCTGTCCAAGGGCGCTAATGGCATGTCAGCTCATCGTTGTTCGACCGTGTGTGCTGCCCAAGGACCATGCTTTCATGACACGCCTAACATCGTCTGACCGTGTGTGATGTCCAACGGTGTTGATGGCATGCCACATCTGATGTCGTTCGTTAGTGTGTGTTGTCCAAAGGCGATAATGGCATTCCATGAACGATGTCGTCCGATAGTGTGCGTTGTCCAAGAGTGAGATAGAATACCACACCCGATGTATTCCGAGGGCTGCCCAAGGTCAAGGATGTCATCTAATGCCCGACTTTGTTTGACAATGTGTGCTGCAAATGGGCGACAATGGAATGTCACGGCCGACGTCGTTTGACCCTGTGTGTAGTCCAAAGGCGATGATGGCATGCCATGTAAATGTCATCCGACCGTGTGTGACATCCAAAGGCGGTGATGGCATGCCATTCTTGACGACATCTGACTAGTGTTGCTCAAGGGCCATGCAAGCATACCACGCCCGATGTCGTCTGGCCATGCATGAAGCCAAGGGTGATAATGGCATGCTACGCCCGACATCGTCCGAGTGTGTATGTTGTCTAAGGTCAATGATGTCATGTCATGCCCGACATCGTCCATCCGTGTGTGTTGCCCAAGGGAAATGATGGCATCTAATGTCCGACGTCGTCTGACCGTATGTCCTGCACAAGGGCGATGATGGCATACCACGCCCGACATTTTTCGTCCGTGTGTGCAGTCCAATTACGATGATGGCATGTCAAGTCGACGTCGTCTAACTGTGTGCTTTGTCAAAAGGCCATATGGGCATGCCACACCCAATGTAGTCCGACTGTGTGTGCTGCCCAAGAGCAATAATAACATCTCACGCCTGTTGTAGTTCGTCCGTGTGTGTAGTCCAAGGGAGATGATGGCATGCCACGCCCGACGTCGTCCGAATGTGTGTGCTATCCAAGGGAGATAATGGCATATGACGCTCGACATTGTCTGATCGTGTGTACTGCCCAAGGGACATGCGGGCATGCTATCGCCTATGTCGTCCAACAACATGTAAAGTCCAAGGGCAATGATGGCATGCCACACCCCACGTTGTCTAATTGTGTGTGCTGTCAAAGGGCGATGATGGCATGCCATTCTCTACGTCGTCCGACTGTGTGCTGCCCAATAGCCATGAAGGCATGCCACACCCGACGTAGTCTGACGGTATATTCTGTCTAATGGCAATGATAATATGCTACACCCGACGTCGTCCGACCATGTAAGTTATCCAAGTGCGATTATGGCATGCCACACCTGAAGTCGTCCGACCGTGTGTGCTGTCCAAGGGCGATGATGGCCTGCTACGCCCGACGTCGTCTGATAATTGTATATGCTATCGAAGGGCGATGATGGAATACCACGCCTGACATCGTGAAACCATGTTTTAATTCTAAAGGCAGTGATGGCATGCCATGCCAGACGTCATCCGACTTTGTATGTGGTCCAAGGGCGATAATGACATGCCACGCTCGACGTCGTCTGACCATGTGTGTTTTCCAAGGGCGACGTGGCATTCGAGGCCCATCGTCATCCCACTGTGTGTTTTCCAAGGGCGAAGATGGCATGTCACAAAAGACGTCGTCCTACAGCGTGTGCTGCCCAATGGCGATGATGGCATGCCACGCCCGACGTCATCGGACCATGTGTGTTGCCTAAGGTCCATGCAGGTATGCCACGCCCCACGTCATCCGATCGTGTGTGATGTCAAAGGGCGATGATAACAAGCCACGGCCAACATCGTCTGATCCTTTATGCTTTACAAGGGAGATGATGGCATGCCACGCCCGACGTCATACGATCGTGTGTGCTTCCCAAGGGAAATAATCTCATGCTACGCCCGACATCGTCCGACGGTCTCTGCTGCCTAAATGTGATGATGGCATTTGATGCTTGACATAGTCCGACTGTGTGCTGCCCAAGGTCCATACGGGCATGCCACGCCCGACGTCATCCGACCGTGTGTGCTTCGCAAGGCGATGATGGCATTGCCACGGCCGACGTCATCAGACCGTATGTGCTTCCCAAGGGCCATGATGGCATGCCATGCCCGACAAATTCCAATCTTATTTGCCGTCCAAGGGCGATGATGGCATTCGACGCTCGACGTCGTCCAACTGTGTGTGTAAAACTAGGGAAATGTAAAATTTAATGGGATAAAAGATTTTTATCATAAAATTGATTATCTAACATTAAAATTTACATTCTCAGATGTGTTACCAAGGAATTCTGAACTCAAAAAAACAGTTTTTTTATCAGATTCATAGCAATAAAAAACAAATTTTACTCAAAATTAAGGGAAATTCAAAATTGAATGGTTAAAAGACATTTTTCGGAAAATTCATGATGATGGCATGCCACGCTTTACGTCGTCTTACCGTGTGTTCTTTCCAAGGGTGATGAGAACATGCCACGCTCGACGTCGTCTAACCGTCTATGCTGTCCAAGGGAGATGATGGCATGCCACGCCCGACGTCGTCCGACCATGTGTGTTGCCCAAGGTACTTGCCGGCATGCAACGCCCGAAGTCGTCTGACCATGTGTGCTGTCTAAGGGCGATGATGGCATGCCAAGCCCAATGTTGTCAAACCGTATGTTCGGTCTAAGGGCGATGATAATATGCCACATCCGACTTCGTCCGACAGTGTATGTTATCCAAGTGCGGTGATGGCATGCCACGCCCGACGTAGTCTGATAGTGTATGCATTCTAAGGGCGATAATGGCATGCAACACATCTAAATGCACACAACTAAGGAGGATAACTTCAAATCCAAGATAAACATACTCAATGCAACATATATAAGTAAGTAGGAACTACATTTATCAATCCAAAATGCATACAAATTCTATATTCACTAATATACAAAGAGGAACTACCATCTCCAAGCTAAAGATGCTCAACACACACTCATGAAGGCTATATGCAATTTACTCTCTAAAAGCATTTATTCATGGAGCCAAACTAAGGCATGCTCATTAATTCATCTCATGAAGTTCATATGAAACTCTACTAAATGCAATACAACATGATGCAAAAAAATGCACCTAAGCCAAGACCTAAAATTATTTTTTTTGAACATGCATATAAAGAAGTCATGGACACATATAGACACACAATGACCTAGATATCTAGCCACGCCATCTCGCCCTTGTGACTAATTCTAGGTTGACTTTTCATGCACCATATATAACACAAAAACAACTATGAATCTCATTCTTAATAAACACAACTGTCATGACCCAAAGTACACCCTAGAAGTTAGGGCATCCTTAAGTCGCCACACAGCATACTCAACCTCTTGGAGGTCTTATACAATCCCTTAAACATCATTCATCGCATATATATTTGAAAAGTAGTGCAGAATCAAAACTTTTCACAATAATACTTCAAAACCTCTTTTATAGAAGCATACAAAAGACTAAGTATCTTCATAGCCATCTTACACACACTAAAATCTTTGGGTCACAACCCATATATTAATAAAATGGAAAACCAAAGTCTAATATAATGTCTTTTGAAAAGGAAAGCTAAAAAATAACTATATCCTCGAATTATATGAGGACATACCAAATTGGCTTAAGAGAATACTATTTCCAAGCTTCACTTCCAAGAGACTCCCAAATTCCCACCTACACTTGTAGAGTAAAAACATATAGATTAGTACATTGAATATACAAAGTATGATGCCATGCAATAAAACCATGCTAAAACGTTCATTTACTTTATAACATGTTTTTATGCTCTTTTAATGAAAACATCATAAAACAAGTATAAGAACAACTTTCAAGTCAATCTTCACATATAAGACATATTCAAGTAATCAAAAATATAAAACTATCATCACTTAGAAACTATATAAGCATATAGACCCTCCTACCGAAGGTTATCCTAAGACTTACTTAAGTAATACAAGAAGAGACCGCCCATACACCCTCTTTAAGCACACCTAAGTAATCCTTAAGACTACCTAAAGTAAGATTATTCCCTTTTCATCTTTAGACTCTATACCCAAGGTTACTATAAGACTCACTTTAGTAAGACATGAAGAGACCTCTCATACACCCTCTTCAAGCCTACCTAAGCAATCCTCAAACCTACCTTAGATAAGAACCTTTCTATTCACATGTATTAACTTAAATCATCATCATTCATTAAGCCAATTAAGACACAATTAAGCATTTAAAGGACTTCAGATAATGGTCTTGGAGGACCTAGGGAACCTTATCCTAGCATCTTCAAAGCCTACTCGTTTCATGTATAGATAATGTCTCATTCCACTACCTACACATTACAGAACTTCTCTAACACTAGAATGCATCCCACATGATGAGAATAGACATTAACCGACATAGACCATACTATCTAGGTATGTAATCTGAAGTCTTCTTGCAAATAATAGAACTAGGAAACATTCCATGTTGACACAAAGTTAAGGAATATCAAGGGTTCCTTTGTACTCTAGTCTTATCTTAAGTAGAGCCACTACAATATTCCCTCGGTGCTTTGCCTTGTTTTCACTGAGTAAGTTCATTCACATAAAGACATATGAAAAGATACCATTTCTTAGTCTTACCAATCATAATATCCCCACTAAGTATGGTATAGGGATTCAACTCAAGGTCAATAAGGATAGCTCTTATGACTTCCTTAGAGATGGTTTCATGCCGTTCGATCCAACCTATCCCTAAGTCCATCATTCCACTCACGAAGGATACCATTACGACTTTCCACTTCAAGGTTTGTATTAACCTTCTTTTATAAGTCCAAGGTTCCATGTTCTTGACCTAGTTTACTTGTTCAAGGTCCTATATTACTCATCCTTAATTAGGGCACCATATTAGGTCTACCGATCTAGAATTTTATTCATCATTCATTCACACACATACATGACAAAGGTGCTTAAGCCTACTAAGTCAAGAGTTCACATTCACATACCTTGCATGTATAAGTAGAGGGACATAAGTTTACCAATCAAGACACCACATCATCATCATATCACATATTCAATAATATTCAAGTACATCATATATATACAACTAAGTCTACCTAACAAAGTGCCCTATAAACACACAAATAGAAACACATTATAGTCTACAATAGTCACATGTAATCACTTAAAAGAATCATACTTTCACTTTACACATACAAATATACCATATAATCCTTCACGTTGATCATCTATACAAGATACAACATGATAATATCACAAATCACATAATAATGCCGACAAGCCCATTTTCATAACAATTATAACACATAAATACCACAATCATAAGTGGACCATACCAATCAATATAATTCAATATTAATTCTATACAATATAGAAGTATTTGTTCAACTTACCACCTTTCCATCATCAACATCTTCATTTTTTAGCCTTTTCAATTAATTCACTTTATGAAGGCTCTTACCAAAAGCCATAAACACAATACTTAGTCAACGATCAATCCATATCAATGATTCAACAACAATACAATATAAATACCATCATTATAAGGCAGCCTATAAACCATTCTATCATGATCTATTATAATTCAATAGCTCAATACGATCTACACATCAACTCACTATTATCATGTCATAATTAAATCACCCACATTAGAGCCAAAAATAGCAATTCATGTAATGCATGGGTTAATAGATTTTTTGACCTTAAAACATTCAATTAACATCAATTATATCATAAATCATTAATTTAAACCCATTAATGCAAGAACCAAAGGCTAGAAGTCAAAATAGGAAATTTTATGTTTTGAAACAACTTTGAAAAGCCTTTCATAGATACTTGATTGGAAGAATAGTCAAAGATTAAACAACATACCTATATTGAAGATAATCTACGAAATTTATGAAGAATCAAAGGAGAAATCAAGCTCCCAGCTTCAATGGATTGTAGAGATTTCTATTTTTTATCTTGGGTTTTGATTTTGAATAATGAATTCTAATCTACATTTTAGGCTTATAAAGTAACTTCAAATACCTAAAAACACCCATATTAACTGCCCATGAATGAATTTGGAAGCTGTGTTAATTTCCCAAAATTCCCTCAACTAAGCCGAGGGACTTGCAGAAAATTGCAAGTGTAAATCGACGTTCCACTCGATGAACCGTCAACTGACCAACATATCGTCTTGATGGTCCATCATTTTTGTCAGAGACTGGTATTTAGGGGCTTAAGCTCCCACACCTAAGTATGGATCAATTCCCCCGATCGATGGGGCATACTTAGGACGATAGGGTGTCATTTAGGCTCATGGTTACGGAGTGACTTTTGGCAGTTTCATGCCAAAGTTTCTATCTTCATCAATGAACCTTAGTGGTCCTTGGGGAGTCGTGTGTAACACCTTAAAATGAAATAAGGTGAACAAGAGATTCATGATTTTTTATTGAGTTAATTTTGTTATAAAATGAGTTATATTAGTGTCCTTAGGTAGTATGTGATGTTTAGTTAAGTTTGGACGTCAAACGTCCAAGAACGTCCATGACGTTCGGAAGATATGCCTTAGATAGTGCTTGTGTGTCTTGATGTGTTTGAGTGAGTTCTCCATGTTCATATTGCTTGAAATTGGTGTGAGATGATACTAATACCTAGACGACTATGTTTAGGGGTTTAACATCCGGATATGACCCCACCTAAGATCCACAAGGGCCCCTAGAGAAGGACCAAAAACTGCCTTGGCGGAGTCCACCATCGAAGCAAACAACGGCCTGTCGACTTGCCCCGTTGATTGGAACTGAAAGTCAAACAATCCAAGACTCAAATTAATCTAAGTTTCCACCATATAAACCCCACCAATGGACCGTTTATGGACAGATAGTTTGTCGGTGGATCCGTCGTTTGAAGCCTGCGAAAAAGTTGTTCTCTCCTGTAATTACTTGGGGCGTTTGTACATTCACCCCAAGTCTTTTGTGAAACTAGGAAGAGTCATTTTTAGGTTTATTTAGGTATATTAAAGTGTTTTAAACCTTAATACCTAATTTCAGACCTCAATTCCTAAAACCCAAAACCCCTCCCTCTTAAAAGACTCTCTCAAGTCTCCTTGGAAGCTAGAACTCAAGAAAGGGTTGTTGGTGGTCAAGTTCTTCATCAAAATCAGTGGGGTTTATTAAATGTGAGTTATGGTATCCATTCTTGAACTCTCTTTGATTCAAGGATTCCCTTCTAATGAATTTTTAAAAAGGGTTTTCGACCCTAACTTCTTCTATCTTTAACTCTAAATCTCTTGCATGAAAACGTTTTGAATGATTTACAAATGATTTTTCTAAGGTAATTTGATGATTTTAATACTAAAACATCAATCAAATCATGTAAATATTTTTATCATATTGTGGCTTAAAAATGGGTTAAAGGAGCATCAACTGTTAGTCTTTGAGATTTGGTTTCTTATAGTTGATATTGGTGTTTAGCTACTGTCCTAAGGTGTATATTATTATAAAATTTTAAGGAAAATTTTATGGGTGATGGAAGCTTTGAGTAAAGGGTAAGTTGGTTATGTTGTTTACTTTTAATTATGAAATGCTCTTGAGTGGTATGGTCCACCTTCTTGGTGGCGGTGTTTTCTTGAATTGTATAAATATGTAGTTACTTGCGTATTGTGAATGAATCCATGAAGACATATTGTGTGAAGAAAGATGTAAATGAAGATATTCTTGTTAATGTGTTTTATGAAGCTTGTTATGAAAAGTATGCTAAGTATTATATCTAAATGACTTATATAATTATGTGAAGCATGTTACATTGCGTGATGTGATGAAAGAAAGCCTAAGCATGTATAGAATGAAATGTAAATGAAATGATGATTATTTTCAAGGTGTGTTCATATGCACAGACACACTCACACTCTGATTGAATGAATAAATGAAGTTAAGGAATGTGAATGAAAAGGGAAGTTTTGGGGTGACACTCATTGTGACTTGAGATGAAGTATTTAGTAGAAACCTCAATACCTCTCAAAAGCTTTTTAATATAGGTTGGAGGATAGATACCCTTCGTCAGTTTATATGTGGTGTCCAAAAAATATCCTTGACCTTTAGTAGTGAATGTTGAGAATCTGTTGGGAGTTATGCATAGCACCGAGAGGATATGAAGAAAGGGTGGTTAAACTTTGTGAGTTGAGATGTTGTATTCCAATGTACCTCTTGAGATGAGTACTCCTTGTTAGTAGAGAATGATTTACTTGTAGCAATCTCCTTATCCATTAACTATGCGCCTGCATAGGTGTAGCCATTCTAAAAGCCATGAAAACCTAAAAACAAAAGTAAGACCTCACCTTAGGCAAGTGAGGGGACCCTTCTCCGATAAGGGAAGTATCATGATTCCATATTTAGCTCTCATGGTCTATGTCGATTAAGCTAACACCCACAAAAGTAATAAAAATTATAAGTCTTCTAAAAGAGTGTACTACTTAGGGTAGGTAGTGGAATGGACGCTATTTATCCATTGCACTAGGTAGGCATTCCGAAAGGTGAGTCTTTGTGAAACTTATATGAATTGAATGAACTAAGTCTCCTATAAGAACGTACTACTTATGGTAGGTTGTGGAATGGGACGCTATCTATTCCTTCACTAAGTAGACCTTCCAAAATGGAGTCTTGGTGCTAAGCCTACTAAAAGAGTGTACTACTTAGGGTAGGTGGTTGTGTGGAACTCTATCTACTCATTACACTAAGTAGGCGTTCCGAAAGGGAAGTCCCTATGTATTGCTTGAGTGTTATTTTAATGTCTTTTCATTCAGCTGGGGCTCGATCTTCTAAGGTGAGTAAGCCAAAAAAGGGTAGTCTTGAGGATCACTTTTGTGTGTACTGAAGGAGGTATATGTGCACCTCCTACATGTCTTACCTTGGTGAATTTTAGGATAACCTTAGTTAGGGAAACTCCTACAGAAATGAGTTCACTTCCTCTTTTCTTGGCCTTTGGAGTTCACTCTTTTAGAATAGGGTAGTGCCTTGTAAAAGTAAAAAAATGAATTCACTGCAATTTGAAAAGCATACTGTAAATATCTTCTTTGTGGTAAAATTATGAAAATTCTTCTCTTAGTGCTAAATAATGATTCTTATGTTGTTTGCTTCTAAATTCATGAATGTTTTACCTATTTGGCATGAAAGATTATTTTACTAAAATGTCCCATTTTATATGTTTTTGCATATGTAATACTTAGTATATTATTTGTATGAACCCCTTTCTATTCTATACTCTATAGGTATAGGTTTTGGAAGCAAGGTTGAAGTCTAGAACGCAAAGCTTGGGAAAGTTCCTCTCAAGACAAAGTATGTCCTCATATATCCGAGGGCATAATTCCTATCTTCTTAGTTTTTTATGTTAAGACTTATTCTGTATTTCTTCCAAATGTAAATGGTCGTGTCCCAAAGATTTTTAGTGTCGTATCTTTATGTTTGACTTGTGACGATGAGTTTTTCTTAGTTTTTATGAAAGACTTCCTTTTTATATTAAATGTCATGAAAAGTTTTAATTCCACACCACTTTTCATGTCTTATGTAATAAACGATAATTAAAGGGCTTGTACAAGACCCCAAAGGGTCACGTACGCCCATTCATGACCCAAGGGTTCTCCCTAGCTTCCAGGGGGTTCTTGTGGGTCGTGAAAAACTTTGTAACATAGCATAAGGTTATGGGAAATAGTTTATGGTCTTAAATTCTCACAAGCCATATCTAGTAGAGTCTATCCATGGACAAGAGGCTAGATGACGATAGAGTTTCACTTTCTACATTACTCTTAAATTGTGCCATATAACTTAACTCTATAAGGTCTCTCTCTCTCTCTCTCTTATGTTCCCTTGTCCGGTGGTCTTCTAAGTATGATTGTTTGGAAAGGGAGATGTGTCTAATTTTGAGGGAGATAAAGGTGAGTTTTGATATTAGGTTAGTTTTGTGGCTACAAGAGTAGATATGAAGGTGAGTTTTGAGAATTGTGATGTGATGTCGTTTATGTCTAGGTGTGATTTATGAGATTGGAAGTGTTATGATGAGAAACTTTATTGTGATGTAGTTATAAGCATGGTAAGAGTTAAAATGATTGAACGAAGTGCCTCTGAGAGGAAATGATTTACCTTGTGATTATGTTCAATGGTGGTAGAAAGCTTTAAGGTGTAAATTTGAGTATTGAGATAATGTGAAGATTTTGTAGGAGTAGAGGGCAACCCTCTTGTGTGGTTAATTTTTACTAGTTGTTCTTATGATTTGGTTGAGATTCTTGTGTAGGTTTACTCTAAGGAGGAAATTTGGTATGAATACCTAGTATAGGAGTTTTGTCCCATGATATTGATTTAAGTGGTGCCTAAGGGTTGAATAAGGTGATGTTTCAGAATGTTTGTCTTGGCTTGATTACTGAGAGGAAAGTGTTACGCTTAACTTGTAAAGTTGATGTTTAGTATTGATGTGCATTAGTTAAGGGTATATGAGTTCCTATGTTGTAAGAGGTGTAATGGTACTTTGAGGTATAAGACCTTGAAGATGGCTTTACCCTAAGTGGGGGGAAATGAATTTAGTAGAAAGGTAGTAGATATCCTCATCTTTCCTATTTGTTCTTATTCAAGCTTGATACCAAATCCTTAGTAGTTTGAAATTGATTAAAGTCTTGTATATTAGTATGAATTGTCTTGTGTTGTATATGAAGTTATATGACTTAAGGTCTAATGTTAAAGAAGCAAGCTAAAGCTAAGTTTTTCATAATGGATGTTTAGTATAATGGCATGTAGTGTACTTAGTCCAAGAGAATCCTAAAGGGTCACTAAGTGGGAGTGGTAGTATGGTATGCTACTCTCACATTGCACTTAGTGTAACTTACCAAGTCTCCTTGGAATAAGTTAGTATGGTCTTATCTTTCATATTGTCATGCCTTCTTGTTAAAGTTGCTTGAAAGGTTCATTATTGAAACTTTAAGCATGTGACACAGTGAAGTTTTGAGTTCACTATAAGAAAGTCTAAATTTTGAGAAAATTTCAATTTTCTTGAACCATGGTTTCAATGTGTGTAGAAATGATATTTATAAGCATGTTTAATGTTTGAGAAGGAAGTTCCTCCATAAGTAAAAAAATAAAGGGAGATTGAATTTGTGAAGTTTTGCAAATTTGCTTATGCTATAGTGATGCTCAGTGTGAAAATCTTCATTTTTTTAAAAACAATCTTTCTCTTGAATATTAGTGAAAATGTGTGTAAAAGTGTTGTATATGAGCATGTTTAATGTTTGAGAAGGCAGTTCCTCCATAAGTGAAGGATAAGAGAAGATTTTGAAATGCGAAAGTTTTCCTAAACTGCTTCTGTTGCAAAGTGTTTGAAAGTGTGAAATTGTTCTCCTTGTTAGGTGGTTACTTGAATTCGATGTTTGAGCCTTGATTTTAATGTGTAATGTGATGCTAAGTGAGTCCTTAATTGTCTTAAAGTGTTTAGTGTCATTCGATGACGAATGTTGTTCCAAGTGGGGGAGAATGTAACACCCTAAAACGAAATAAGGTGAACTAGAGATTTGTGATTGTTTCTCGAGTTAATGTTGTTATAAAATGAGTAATATTAGTTTATTTAGGTAGTGTGTGAAGTTTTGTTAATTTTGTAGATCAAACGTCCAAGAACATCCATGACGTTCGGAAGATATGCTTTAGGTAGTGTTTGTGTGTCTTGATGTGTTTGAGTCGTGTTTGTTTTGCTTGAAATTGGTGTGAGATGTTCCTAATATCTAGAAGAACATTTTTAGGGGTTTAACGTCCGGGTAATACTCCACCTAGGACCCACAAGGAGCCCTTGAGAAAGGCCCAAGAGAAGGACCCATAACTTCCTTGGCAGTGTCCACCAACAAGGGCAAACGATGGCCAGTGGTCAAATCAAGGGCCCGTCGAATTGCCCCATTGATTGGACCTGAAAGGTAGGAAATCCAGGACCCAAATGAAGCTAAGTGTTCACCAACGAAGCCCCACCAACGGACCGTTGATGGACAGATGGTCCGTTGGTTGATCCGTCATTTGAAGCCTGCCATAAAGTTGTCCTTTCCTGTAATGACTTGGGGTGTGTGGTAAGTTCACCCCAAGTCTTTAATGAACCTACAAAGTAATTTTTAGGGTTATTTATGTATATTAAAGTGTTTTAAACTCTAATACCTAATTCTAGACCTCATTTCCTAAAACCCTTCCCTCTTAAAAGACTCTCTCAAGTCTCCTTGGAAGCTAGAACTCAAGAAGGGGTTGTTGGGAGTCAATTTATTCATCAAAGTCAGTGGGGTTTCTTCAATGTGAGGTATGGTATCCATACTTGAACTCTCTTCCATTCAAGGTGTCCCTTCTAACGAATTTTCAAAAAGGGTTTTCAACCCTAACTTCTTTTATCTTTAACTCTAAATATAGTTCTTATATAAAAATGTTTTGAATGACTTAAAAATGATTTTCTAAGGTTAATTGATGATTGTAATGCCGAAACATCAATAAAATCATGTTAAAGATTTTTATCAAATTTTTTCTTAAGAAATGGGTTAAAAGAGCATTCATTGTTAGTATTTGAACTTTGGTTTCTTATGAATTATATTGTTCTTTAGATACTTCCCTAAGGGCTGTATTATAATAAAAAGTTGAGGAAAATTTTATAGGTGATGGAAGCTTGGAATAAAGGGTAAGTTGGTTATGTTGTTTAGTTTTAGTTATGAAATGCTCTTGAGTGTTATGGTCCACCTTCTTGGTGGTAGTGTTTACTTGAATTGTCTGAATGTGTAGTTACTTGTGTATTGTGAATGAGTCCATGAAGACATATTGTGTGAATAAAGATGGAAATCAAGATATTTTTGTCAATGTATTTTATGAAGCTTGTTATGAAAAGTATGCTAAGGATTATGTCTAAATAACTTATATGATTATGTGAAGAATATCAAAGTGCATAAAGAAAGTCTAAGCATGTATAGAATGAAACGTAAATGAAATGATGATTATGTGCAAGGTGTGTTCATATGCACACACACACTCACACTTTGATTGAACGAATGAATGAAGTTAAGGAATGTAAATGAATAGGGGAGTTTTGGGGTGACACTTATTGTGACTTGATACCTCCCAAGAGCTTCTTGATGTAGGTTGGAGGATGGATACCCTTCGTCAGTTGAGATGTTGTGTCCAAAAGATATCCTTGACCTGTAGTAGTGAATGTTGAGAGTCCGCTGGCAGTTATGCCTAGCACCGAGAGTATATGAAAAAGAGGTGGTTACACTTCGTGAGTTGAGATGTTGTATTCGAATGTACCTCTTAAGTTGAGTATTCCTCATTAGTAGAGAATGAGTTACTTATTAGCAATCTCGTTATCCCTTAACTATGCACCCGTATAGGTGTAGCTATTGGGAAAGCCATGTAAAACCTAAAAATAAAAGTAAGACCTCATACTCGGCAAATAAGGGGACCCTTCTCCAATAAGGGAAGTATCATGATTCCATATTTAGCTCTTATGGTCTATGTCGATTAAGCTAACCCCCACTAAAGTAATGAAAATGCTAAGTCTTTTAAAAGAGTGAACTACTTAGAGTAGGTAGTGGAATGGTACGCTACTTATCCATCACACTAGGTAGGTATTCCGAGAAGGGAGTCTTGGTGAGCCTTATATGAATTGAATGAACTAAGTCACATAAAAGAATGTACTACTTAGGGTAGGTGGTGGAATGGGACGCTATCTAAATATTACACTAAGTAGGCATTTCGAAAGAAAGTCTTGGTGTGTTGCTTGAGTGTTCTTCTAATGTCTTGTAGTTGTGTCACGCCCTGAGCTACCCCTGAGATGCGGACACGGAACCTAGGACCACAAGTGAACCCAAGCTAACCCTGCTGGCATGATCATGAGCATACTAAAGATAATAAACTGATGCGGAAGCTAAATCAAAATTAAATCTTAAAAGATGGGGAATACCGATAGTCTATAACTAAGATATTTGAAAACAATTAGTTTAATGTAGAGGAAATATTAACTCAATACTAAGCTGAATCTAACTATGTCCGAAATGAGCCTCTAATGTAGACTAGAAATACTAGGACAAGCCCCAGCTAAATCTAGCAAAATTTAAACTAAATGACTAAAGACTGAAATGAAACTCATGAATGTTGTCCTCCAAGAAGAGGAGTCACCACTGAATCTGCTGAAATGGAGATCGTGAAATCGATCTATGCGTGTTGTGGACGTTGAGAACCTGAACCTACATTACGACAAGATATAGCGCACGTATGTGTTAGTACTTGAAAGATCATGAGAATGTAGGATAGAGTAAAGCTGAAATAAAACATAACTGAACAAGACAAATAGCAAGTATAATAATCTGACATGATGATTGAATTCTAAACTAATTGAATGCAATGACTAATTTATAACATGCTGAAACTGAATACTGAATATACTAATAAATGGTCAATGCAAAGAGTCTGACTCAACTGTGGGAGCTACTAATAATCGATAATTAAATTACATGAGCTAAATAGAGTCCATTGTATATGCCCCATCGAGAAGGCCCAATATACCCTGCCAAAGGTATAAAGGCAAGTTGTCCTGATAACTAAACTGATTGCAAACAGAGAGGACTTACAACCTACTTGGCTAGTAGTTATGGGACTATTTGGGTACGCTGAATCCTAGTCCAACTCGGTATTATGCTACTCCCATGGATTCAGTAAATTTACGGATTATATCTGAGTTTTTGTAAATACGGGATAGCTCGAAACTGAACATGCAAACTGAGAATGCAACAATTAATCTAGTAATTATCCATTTATAACTGAGGCATGTATATCTGAAGTGTCTGAAATATCTAACCTAGCATGTGTAATTAAAGAACTAAAGAAATACAAAGTTAGGGTTCTGAAATTCATGCAATAATCTGAGTCATAACATGATAATCTTTTTTTGGAACATATATTTAACTAAATCATTAAGTTCTATCAAAGTTCTAGGAACCCTAGGTTTGATCATGATAAGAGAATCAAGAATCTGACTGAAAACTAGGGACCTAATGGGTGAAAGGAACCCACTAGTGAAATACCACATACCTGGTGATGAAATCCATGAAAAAATACTTAAGTTTCAGGGCTGGTATATCTTGAGATTGTTGCGTTCTTCAACTAGGGTTCTTGAGCTTTTTCTCCTCTCTTGCTTCCAGCTTTCTAAGTTTTGATTTAATGATTTGACTTAGATATGTTTTAGTTATGTTTCTAGGTTTAAACTGACTAAAATATGATGATTTAGGGTCAAAATGATGTAACTTAGGGTTTAAACAGAGTGGAATCAAAAAGACCCCTTGGAAAGTTGTTTTCGGACAAAACGACGGCAAGGACTAACGGTCTGTCGTCTGACCGACGCCCCATCGTTAGGTCTGTCGACTGGGCCTGCTCAACAGTCCTTTACTAAAATAGCCATAACTTTTTACTCAGAGGTCTGATTTTATCAAGGTGGGTGGATATGGAAAGATAATTCAATTATCTATCTGTTGGTAGGTATTGGGACACCTAATTCATTTTGTTGTAATAGTTAAGACCATTTGAAGTTGACCCTATTGCATTTCCCCTTAACTGTCTGCAAATTTTCCACCTACGTTTAGACGTAGGTCCACCTACGGACCGTGCTGTTCATTCGTATATCTTTTCAAAGAGTGGGTGAAGTGAGTATTGATCGACGATCACGGATTACGGATCGTCGTCTAAGACTTAACCAATTTTTTTGGGCTGAAATATTTGGGAGTTTCTGATCCCATCGACGGTTGTGTAGGACGGACTGTCTTCTATCCTACGGACCGTCGATGCCAGCGTTTGCTGCAACTTCAAATTTTTGTTCTATTTTGGATACGGGGTGTTACACATTGAGTGGGGGCTTGTTCTCCCGAGGTGAGTAAGCCTAAAAGGAGTAGTCTTGAGGATCACTTTGGTGTGTACTGAAGGAGCTATATGTGCACCTCCTTCATGTCTTACCTTGGTGAGTCTTAGAATAACCTTAGTTAGGGAAACTCATATGGAAATGAGTTCACTTCCTTTTTACTTGGGCTTGGAAGTTCACTCTTCTAGACTAGGGATAGTTCCCTGTAAAAGTAAAAAAAAATGAACTCACTGTAATTTGAAAAGCTTACTGTAAATAGGTTCTTTGAGGTTAAATTATGAAAATTCTTCTCTAAGTGTTAAATGATGATTCTTATGTTGTTCTGCTTCTAAATTCATGAATATTTTACTTATTTGGCATGAAATATTATTTTACTAAAATGTTACTTTTTACATGTTTTTGCATATGTCATACTTAGTACATTATTTGTACTAACGCCATACTTTTCTATACTCTATAAATATAGGTTTTGGAAGCAAGGTTGAAGTCTAGAAGGAAAATCTTGGGAAAGTTCCTCTCAAGACAAAATATTTTCTTATATATACGAGGGAATAATTCCTATCTTCTTATTTTCTTATGTTAAGACTTATTATGTATTTCTTCCAAACGTAAAGGGTTGTGTCTCTAAGATTATTTATGTCGTGTCTTTTAGTTTGGCTTGTGGCGATGAGTTTTTCTTAGTATTAATGAAAGACTTTCTTTTTATATTAAATGTCTTGTATTTTTTTAATTCCGTATTAATTTTCATGTCTTATATAATGAAAGATAGTTAAAAGGATTGTACAAGACCCCAAAGGGTCAAGTACGCCCGGTCATTACCCAAGGGTTCTCCCTAACTTCTAGAGGGTGCTTGCGGTCGTGACACTGTGAACTGAAGTTTCAAACCCAAACATGTTAACTCTAGATTTTAGGGACCTCTCCTATCAATTTTAAATCCAAACAACACGTAAAACATGCAAAGACACACTAGAACATACAAGTAAGCTGAAAGGCTAACTTTCGAACGTGTTGGTTGTTCTTTGATGTTTCAATTCCAAAATCTTCCAAACTCCTCAAACTGACTTCTAATTCTATAATTCACCATTTTTACACCTTATTAACTCATGACACACATGTTAGGTTGTAGTTTAAGCTAGTACGGTAGGGGTGTTTAAACAACATCAAGGACTATCATATCAAATCTTCCAAGACATAAAAGACCAAATAATGCCAGAATCAAAGAAAGCACGAAGCACATACCGGTAGTCACATTAGGAGGTCACTCTTGATCATTTTTATCTTTGATGACATAAAACCAATTTTTCTTTTGAGAATTCTCATCCGGACCACTAGTGGCAACTTGTTTACCCTCTCTTCTTATAGTCCTTTTCTTTTGACAATTTTTTTATTTTGTGGCCACTCTTAACACAACTAAAAAAACCCTCTGTAGTGGACAAACACCTACCCTTATGTATTTTAGCAAACCTAGAACAATTAGACCATAGGGACTCATTGCTGATTCCTTTTTGGATTAGGGTTAGACACCCTCTCCTCCTTATAAACCTTGTCCGGAAAACCTTTGTTTCTTCCTAGAGCGACCATGTCTCTCGAAATCCTAATGAAAGGACTTATCATCATCCATCCTAGCACTATTTTTCTCCCTAGATTCATCCTTTAGTGTATCCTCCTCCATTGGTTGAGCATACGCCATAAGACGTGATATATACATATCATGATGGAGCATTGCCGTATATGACATTCTCTTGCTTCCAAGTTAGGCACCCCCGTCAAGAACCTACTCATCCTATTTGTCGAATATGTTACCATAAATAGAACACACTTTGATAGTTGGGTAAATGTCAACGCATAATCTTTAACACTCGTGCTACCTTGACTAAGGTTAATAAAATCTCCACTATAGCCTCCCTCAAATCTCGGGGAAAGAACCTACGAAAGAATGCTTCTTTGAACCCTTACCACTTTTGGGCCCACTTTTACTTGCTTATTGTCATTCATTGTTCATACCGAATTTGTTCTACACCACTCAATTAGTAAGCAATGCTCTTTCAAGGTCAACCCTATGATATCTAGCACCTTATACACTTAAACCATAAACTATTGAGTATCTTCCTCCACCTTGGAGCCGAGCCATAAAACACATGAGGGTTCATCCTAAAATATCTCTCACTTTAAATCAGACAAATTTATAGTAGGGTGTACCATAGATACTATCTTCTATTGTCTTAAAACATCAAGGCTTGATCCAACAATTGTAAAGAGAACCGAAACTCCACACGAGTCACATTCTCCTGTATTGGTTCACTTTGATCTTGAGGAGGAGCTTGGAGTAGAAATTGGAGAGGAACCTCTTGCACCTCATTGTTTTCCTTATCTTCCTAGAATTTTCCATTGTATTAGACATCCCTGGAAAACCATAGGGTATGGATTAGAGGAAGGATATACTAGAGCCAAACTCTATGGCATAATAAAAGAATGAAGAAGTGAGATTTCTGAAACATCCAATATCCTCCTATTCATAAATATGGTGCGCTTCATATTTATGAACAAGACTCTACTAGACGTGGTTTGAGACAATCCTAGAATCATTCTAAACCTTGTGCTCTGACTACTAAGTTTATCACAACCTAAGGGTACATCCTAGATCCAATGTGGCATACATGACCTCGAAGTGGAAGTTTTACTACACTTTTCTCTCAAACCCTCTAACATACTATTATGAGTAACTCTTGGGGAAAATCCCATACAATTGTCTTAAGACATGAAAATAAAATATATAAGGAAAATTGTTGCTTCATCCTTGAAGCTATGAGGACTCACCAAGTCTTATATTCCTTGCACTTTTGGAAACCTATCTTCAAGAATGAAACTCAAATCTCCAAACACCTTATTTGATGAGAATGCAATCAAAAGTAAGCGCTAGTACAAAAGTAGTAAATATGATAGGTAGCATAATGTAAGGGTTAGTTAACATAAGATATAATCAACAACATAAGATATATTTCATTAAACATAAACTATAAGAACAAGAAACAATATCATAATCATTAGCAAATTCTCCTACATAAGCATCATGTAAGCATTATTCAACTCTGTAGTCCTTCATATAATATGAGAACTACTTCTCAAGAAACCTCAAAGAATACTTGTTCAATGCATGAGTGAAACCCCATAATCCCATCCTCTTTAAGTACCACTTTTAGGTCATCATAATCATACTCCCCATTTTAGGATATCACCCATCTCTAATCTATCATAGACAAAGGAACTTTCACTTTAGCCAAACATTTTCAAGTAAGTGCAACTATGGCAATATTCCATGCTAAGAATATATCATATAGGAAAATGTCACAATAGAACATGATCACATTATTTCCTTGAAGTAATCTAGTTCCATCATACATAAGCTACTTAGACTAGGGACTTTTCCCTTATTTTCTAAGTTCATGGAAGAATACCTCTTTACTAGACCAAGACAGTCATTACTCATATTCAAGGCTACCAAGGAAAAGTACTATTACTCAGCTCAGGCAAAGCATGTAACACATATCAATCACACTTTATAAGTAGCTTCAAGTTATACTTGTGCAATGCTTGAATAAGACCACAGAATCCTACCCATGCTAAGTACTACTTTAGGCTATCATAATTCTTTCAATGATGGAGAAATTTGAGTTCAAGTTCTCTTCTTCTTCTTCTTGGAGTTTTCTAGAGAGAGATATTTAGATGAAAAACTTTGGGATATTTTGGGGTTTTTGAATTTAAAACTTAATTGGAATGGTGAAAGACTTCAAATATTTTATATTGGTGCATAAATTCCATACAAACAACCCCCACTTAAAACTAGCTAAAAGGAATTTACTAAAAGACCCCTCACTAGGCAGCCATGATGTCACGCACCAGAAAGGGATCACAAGTTGTGGTCCTTCCAATGTTCCTTGGGCAGTGACTAAGTTGTGAGGTATTTTTCTTCCAAAAAGTAAGGATTTTTTACTACCCTTCCCACAAGTCATGGTCCTCACCACTGGCCGTGAAGTGGCTTGTGAAGATGAGCCATTTTTGGGAAGCTTTGGAGGGTACATTAACTCACCACCACTAGTGGACCCACAAGCCATGAAGGCTCTCGTGTTACAACGAAGTTCCATGGCAAGTTTGGGCAATAGATACCATAATCTAGTTCAGTTAATGTCTACTGGTTTCTATTCTTGAAATATTACAAATGATTAGATTAATTCTAGAAGATCATCTATGAATTCTCAATTTCACCATTCATGGAATAAACCCACATAATTCAATCTCATCAATTAAACTAGGGTTATATATAATAATCTTATAAGTTCATCATAATATCATTATTTAAATACTAAAACAATCATAAACAATCACTATCTACTCAGTTGGATTCATACTCAACACTACCCACAAAATAAAATGAAACACTAGTTATAATTGGGATTTATCTTCACAACTAGGGGAAATATAGGGGTCTTCATGTATGGAAGAATTTATGGATGAATAATCTACAAAACCATTATTAAAAATCCCTTATAATTCTTGCAAGAATGGAGAAATTTGAGTTTGAGTTCTCTTCTTCTTCTTCTTGGAGTTTTCTAGAGAGAGATTTTTAGATGAAGAACTTTTGGATCTTTTGGGGTTTTGGAATTTAAAACTTATTTGGGGTAGTTAAACACTTCAAATAGTTAATATAGGTGCATAAATTCCATAGAAACAACCCCCACTTAAAACTAACTAAAAGGAATTGAGTAAAAGACTCCTCACTAGGCAGCCATGGTGCTAGGCACCAGAAAGGGATCACAAGTCGTGGTCCTACCAATGGTCCTTGAGAAGTGACTAAGTTGTGAGTTATTTTTCTTACACATATTAAGGATCTTTCACTAGCCTTCACACAAGTTGTGGTCCTCACCACTGGCCGTGAAGTGGCTTGTGAAGATGAGACATTTTTTGGGAAGCTTTGGAGGGTACATTGCCTCACCACCACGAGTGGACCCACAAGACGTGAAGGGTATCTTGGTACAAGGAAGTTACATGGCAAGTTTGCGGAAGGCATCACTCTTGCCTTGTCCCTTGCCCCTTTTAATTTGCTCATGCCCTCTTGGCCTTGAGTTGTAACCTTGAACTTAGCCCAAGATGGTCTCCTAAACTACATGATGTTATTGATAGGGATTAGATCTTAGCTCTGGCTTCTATTTTACCATGAGGGACATGGATAACGTAACTGTAAGTCACTGTAAGTATTGGAATTTTGGGGTATGTGTCACTTTCTATGGATCAAGGTAAATTAAATTTTCATTTTCATATAAGTTCTAATTATCTATCCTACATTATTGGAATTATGAGACTCAATACTCTAGTCGTCTATTAATAATCAACACTATGATCTTATTTTGTAATGTCTTCTAGGTTAAGTTATTAAGGATAAGTTTGTTTAAGGTGTCGGTTTTATATACTATACTAAAAGGGCTAGTGATTAGCAACATAAATTGAGAAGTACTAGTAAGTATGTTGATAGGGCTAGTGATGGCCTTATATTTGTGGATATTAATGTGATAGAAGGGCTAGGGTATGATTTTACATTGTTGTGACATAACATGTAACCTTGGAGGCCTTAGGGTGATTTAATTGAGGTACATAATCATAGTATATACTGGAAAGGAGTATGAGTATGTGAGTAGAGAATTGGAGTGGTGTAACTCTTATATTGCATGACTTTGACTTTGTGATTATCTATATTACATTGTATGGTTTTCTCGTGTTGAGTAATGATGGCTGTAAGTATGTTTTGCTTTGTGAGACTACTCTTGCAATGACAATTGGTATAGTCTAGCTGCAAGAATTCAATGATCTTTAATAGTTGTAGTCGATGATGATCTCTTATAGACTCTAATCCTTTTTATTATGGTGGGAGCTATGTATTATTTCGTTTTAAAATTTTACCCTTAGAAGCTCCTATATATTTGGAATAGGCCGGGGGGGATGTTTTTGGTCACTTATAAGTACCTTGCAGGTTTACTTTAAGGTTACAAAATTTTATAAAAGAGAATGATTTTATTCGGTTTGACCATTAAAAGACATATAATTCGTTCTATTGATGGAAATTAATGTATTTTGTGATAAATCTAGATGTCGTGGGTACATTTAAGGAATCATTTGACATGCATGACCACAACAATATATAATGCATTCATTAATAGAAAAATATCTTTTAGTTTGACTATTTTTTTGTATTTTTGTACTTTTATTATGTTCTTAAGTTATTACTTCACATGTATATATAAGTTATTACCTAGCTAACAATTTTCATATATTTTGAAAACTCTCTCTATTATTTCAAAAAATATTTGGTCTTACAATATATCTGACGAACTATTTCTTATTTTTCTACTAGAATATGGATAACCAGCATAACATTCATAATGATGAAGATGCAAAATCAATTGACGTTGTCATAAATTTTATCACGCCTCATTAATCAAAAGGTTATGATTTTCAGGTAAGCTTTTAAGAACATCTTTTTATATTAAGATGTGTGTGTGTGTGTGTGTATGTGTGTCTGTGTGTCTGTGTGTCTGTGTGTGTGTGTGTGTGTGTGAATGTGTGTGTGTGTGTGTGTATTTGTGTGTGTGTGTGTGTGTATTTGTGTGTGTGTGTGTGTGTGTGTGTGTGTGTGTGTGTGTGTGTGTTTGTGTGTCTGTGTGTCTCTCTCTCTGTGTGTGTGTGTGTGTGTGTGTGTGTGTGTGTGTCTGTGTGTGTGTGTGTGTGTGTGTGTGTGTGTGTTATTCAGTAAAGAAGCTTCACAGTTCCATCTTTATACACGTCTCTCGATTATTAGCAATAACAATTGCAGCTTGATTATCATTATAAACCTCAGTCACTTCTTTTTGCTCTAAAGTGTTAATCACTTTCTAAATGCATGATCCAAGACAAAAGATTCACTTCATATAGTATATCAGGCCTGGTTATACTCAAATACATTAATCTGCAAATAAGACTTCTATAATATGCCTCTTCCACCTTTTCTGCTCCATCATCAATGGACACTTTTTCCTTTTACATCATTGGAGTACTAATAGCTTTTCATTCTTCCATATGAAATTTGTTTAGGATATCTTGACTACACTTTTTCTAGCAAATGAGCACATCACCGTAATTTTAATTGATCTCCATTCCAAGAAAGTATGCCATCAGCCCAAGGTCTGTCATTTCAAAGACCATGATTTCAAACTTGAAATCCTCAATAAGACATGTCTTACTTCCTGTGACAAATAGATCGTCAACATACAAATAAATAATAAGTATATATGCGCCTGGACACTTAATAATGTACACTAAGATAGGCTCTTCTTAAATTCTTAACTATGTAAATGATCATCAATCTTGTTATACCAAGCTCTTCGTACTTGATTTAAACCATAAAGATTTTTCTTTAGAAAATGAATCTTGTCTTCTTGCCCCTTAATGAAAAAAACATATGGTTTCTCAACATAAATCTCCTCCTGGAGAAAACCATTGAGAAAGTCCAACTTAACATCAAGTTGATAAACTTTCCAACTTTTTCCATTGCAATGGCTAGAAGTAGTCTTAATGTGTCATGCCGAGCAACTAGTGAGAATCTTTATGGTTAGTCTAGTCAAAAAATTTGAGCAGAGCCCTTCACCATAGGATTCTCTTTATGTTTGTTTGTGGACCCATCTGCATTGAACTTTTTCCGGAAACCCTATTTTACCCAGTGATGTTTCGATCTTGAGGTTTATCAACAAATTCCAAGGTATGATTGTTTTTCAATCATAATCATCTCCTCCTTTATTGGAGACACCCATTTTTTATTCCATTCTGCTTCATCATAGTTTGTGGCCTCAAAAATTGTAGTATTGCATCTCTGATAGATATCATAGATCAACATCATGCCACTAACATGAAGATCATCTACTAGATCTTTTCAATCTAATAGAATGTCAATTGTTGGGTTGCTTTTGGGATTCCGCGAATTCTACTGTTGGTCCTCAATAAAGTAAACATCTCCACTTTTGAGAATTTTCTTCATTTGAGGTTGAAAGACTTTATATGCTTTGGAAATAGTACTTTAACCTATAAAGATGTCGAGAACTGCCTTCCTATCAATTTATCTCTTTTAACCTATGGCACATAAGATAAACACAAACAACCAAAATCCGAAGTAATTTCAATGAGGCTTTATGACCATATCATGCTTCATATGGTGTTTTATCCTTCACGGCTCTAAAAAGAAGTCTGCTTTGCACAAACATAGTAGGGATGGCTGCCTCTGCCCAAAATGCTCTTGGTTAATTTTTCTCATGTAGAATGCACCTTGTCATCTCCATTATACTTAGATTTTCCTCTCACTTACTCCATTTTGTTGTGGAGTATGAGGGACAGTTTTTTGATTATCTTTACCAACTTTGTCACAAAATATTTTGAATGACTCTAAAGTATACTTTTTCCATTATCAGACCTTAAAGTATGAATTGTACATCAACTTTTATTGTCTACCTTTTCTTTAAAACTGTGAAACACATCAACAACTTTTGACTTTAATTTTAACAAAAAATCCAAGTCATTCTTGTAAGATCATTAATAAATACAATATAGTAAAGACTGCCATTTAATGATGCTTTTTTATTAGGTCCACATAGATTTGTATGAATTAGCTAAAGCATTCTTGATGCTCTCCAAGTTGTTATGGGAAAGGGAAATATGTTTATCTTTCTACGTCAACAAGCTTCACAATCTGACCAATGATTCTGTATGAATGGTTAATCGTTCACGGGTTTCTTTTTTTGAATCAATATCATACCTTGATGATGAAAATGACCCACTCTTTGATGCCAAACTTCTGTAGAGTTGTCTGAAATAAGAAAAGTTGGTTTCTACTCTTCCAAATCATTGAGCGAGAAACATCTCCCCTCCCTTTTGACCTTGAATACTTCATCGCCTAATGGATCTTCTTTCACGCAAACCTTGTTTTTAAAGATTAGGTCCAATAATTTCTACATTAATTGAACAACACTTTTCTGGTTTCGATCAAGGTTCATATGTAATAAACTTAGTTCCAGAGCAACTTGTAATGGCTATGGTTCCTTTGTCTTACACATAAAGACACTCACCATTTCCAATTCTAACTTTTATTGTCTTTGTGTTCCTCAAACATTTAAATAAATTTTCATCAGATGTCATATGGTTAGAGCAACAACTATGAATTAACCAACTTTCACTTAAATTATGACATGTGAAAAAAATTGCAACAATGAGTTGATCTTCTTCTTCTCGACCAACAACTTGAGCTTCAACTTTAGGTTGCTGAATTTTAGCTTTACAAATTACAACTTCATCTCCCTGCTAGTTGCATTTACTGTACTTCACGTCAGGTCTCCTCAAATATTTGAAAGGAGGGTGACCTTTTTTCCATAGTGCCGACAGGGGGATAGTTAGCCTTCTTACTTTTCCCAAATTTATCATTGTTCTCTCCTTGTATATTTTTGTTCAACTTCTTCTTATTTATTCAATCATCTTGTTGTCTTACTATTAGGGCTACACCCTTCATGTCTTATTACACGTCGTTGCTCTTGTGCTTGAAAAGCATTAAGAGCTCTACTAGTATAACATTAAACAAGTCCTTAGTATTTTATAAGGTTGTAGTAGTAGCTAAAATTGTTTAGGTACTGTTACAAGGACATTCTTAAAGATTGTTGAATCTTTAAAAGTTAAATCGAACAATCTGATACAATTTGCTATGTTAAGGAGTCGTACAGAATAGTCATTTATGCATCCCTCAAATCCTATAATTTCCTTCATACTCAGTCTTGAGATAATTCTATACCTCTTTTATTGACTTCAGGGACAAGATACGAGTGAAGATGGTCGATGACACTGCAGTATAAAAGCATGTCTTTGCCTTTGATTTCATTGTTTTCCTCACCTTGTGGTTTTTAATTTGCGCCATCATAGGATTGTTGTGTGAGGGAACAATTTCATATTCTTCTTCTACAGCCTCCTAGAGATCCAAATCTTCTAGATATGTTTGCAGTCTAACTGTCGAGATTTTCTAACTTTATCCATCAAAAGTTGGTGGTACCATTGAATAAAAACTTGATTTTCCATCCATATAATGCACTAATATAGATTGAACACACACTTGTCCCTCAAGAAGAAAATGCTATGTACCAGTTGTTGTTTAAATTGAGTGAACATCATAAAAAGAACAATTACACGTCTGGAGAGCACCCCCTAGAAGTAACATGGCTTACTTGACTTCTAAAAGTCTTATACAAGCCCATAGTTATCATTCATCATATTGTCACAGGTAAATTTAGCGAAAAATTTAAAACTTTCTTACCACACCATATGCAAGAATATTACTTCATATATATAGATAAAATATCAACATACATAGTTAAAGACTCTAGTATCTTTTTGTCATCCTAGACTCAACATAATAAGAATACCATTGGGGACACGTCCCTTACAACATAATCATAAATATAGAATTACAAGAATTTAAACATAACTTGACATAGGACATCCTTGAATCTTAAGGATTCCTTTTTGATTGAGCTTGGGAAACACATAACAAGATCCTCAATCATAGACATCCTTTTAAGCATCCTTAGCCTACACTTTTTGTAAAAATTAGAGAATAATGGAGTTAGTGCAAGAATGCACTAAGTATGGCAATCGTGCAAAAACATGCATTTAAAAGGAACATTTTCTTGAATCATAATTCATGCCTTTTTTGAGTAAATTTCATAAAATCTTTATACAATAGCATTTATATCATTTACATATTTCATATAGACATATTCAAAGGTCAAGCATCATATAAAATCACATATAGAGTTTAAGACACATTAAAAAATCACTTTACATTGAGCTATTTGCCTTAATAGTGAACTTTTCATCTTTATGCTGAATCATTTCCTTCTTAATTCCTTAACCTTCCAAGTAACCCCTTAGTGATACTTGGTGCAATGCATCACCTTAAGGCCACATGGAAACCATACATACAACGAAACAAGTCATCACACATCATACAAGTATAGTACATCAAAGACATAGTTAAGTCAAAACCATAAGAACCTTACGGTAAACCCTTAGTCATTATGCACATATACTTATTTTACTTCATATAGAACCTTATGAGACCTTACTCATAATCCCAATCTAAATATACTAGTGCAATGTACATGCCCCATAACCTCCCTTATACTTAGTAAACCTATCACGAGACCACAAGCCTTACCATCCAATTCATACATCAACAAGTAAGTGAAGACAACTTCATTCATGTCAACAACCTTCATCATACAGTCATTAAGACCAACATAGTGCATATAAGAATAAGACCACATCATATTGACTCATACCATGCACATATTCATAACAAGTAGACAATTACTACCATGCCATGCATAAAGACATAACCTTAATCATACACCTTAGATTACCTTCCTAGAACTTCCTAAGGAGCCACTTGTGCAATGTCTAGGTGGGTTCATTACTTCCACCTATCCTAAGTAACCTCTCTTATTTCATCCTAGTTAGGGTCTTAGTCATTTACTTCCATTGTACATTTTTACTTTAGGGAAACTAAAGCCTTAATCGACACTAAGACCATGGGTGCTAAACACGGAATTTGGTGTTAGAGCCTTACACTAATGGAAGGTGTTATTACCTACCCAAGGTAGAAAATTAAAACATGCTAGCATACTAAGTGAATTCACTTGCTAGATCCTATGTGGCATGAATAGTTTATGGAACTAAGAGATATACATAACACTCTACATGCTCATTGGCATTGGAGCCTCATCTCATGAGAAAACATGGGTGAACCTTCCTCAAAGGGAAGCCACCACCTCATGTGGAACCATAGGTGAATATTCCGCCAAAGGAAGTCAAACCTTATGGGGACCCAATGGTGAATCTTCCTCAAAGGGAAGTCAACGCCTCTCATTGTCAAGTTCACTCGGTGCTAAGCTGGGTTCCCTTTTTTTTATTAAAAGTCCTTATTACTTTACTTCATAAAACATAGTCTTAGGATATTGATTCCTTATATGCTTATAGAATATTCAAGCACCTATCTAGTTTTAGAATACACATGAGCACACCTTTCAAGGACTCTCTATTGACTAGATCTTCATACATGTGTGTGTGTGTACTTGTATGTGAGAAAACCTTTTACATAACACATAAATGTCATACATGTTCATATATCAATGCATAAATTTATAGGTGTAACTATATGAGCAATCCTTTCATAAATACTTTAAGACACTATGCACATCCATATTTCATCATATCATATACTTTAACAACATATCATATAATACATATTCATCATATGTCTTTATATTCATTTTCATGTTTATAGAAACCAAACATAGGAACTATCCTATCAAGGCACACATGTGCAATGCATAAACAAGGTCATATACCATTGCCCATACTAGTACACCTATCAAGTCATCCTATTTAAGGAATACGTAACATACTTACATGCATAGACCTTTAGTGAATATGAGAACTACCCTTCACTAGACATTATGACTCTTTACTACATTGTAAACATGCATAATATGTAAGTGTGTGGGTACATTGGTCAACATGATCAGATAATGGCTATCAACAACACATTGAGGCAGCCACCCTCTAAAGACCACATTATATTTTCAAGCATAGACCACACAACACAATTTATCATAGGAGGCAAGCTAATTCATGTTACATTTTAAGACTCCTATCATTAAATATTCACACATTTACATAGGGGTACATGGGTAGGGGTCATCAACCATTATAACTCATAAATCACATTACCTCTGATCTTAACATGGCCATTTAGATGCTTCTAACACTAGCTACATAACCTAGATTCACAACTAGGATAGAAGGCTAGACACAAGTTAAACATAGTGTGATCATCATAACCACACACTCATATAATCATCAATTTTCCTTCAAGGACATGATAAACACATATATAATGACAATAAAGTAAACACCGCCACCATAAGAGTACCATACCATACAATGTCATACAAGACTTCATCAACAATACTCCAGAGAAGTAGAGAAGTAGAAGAGTAGAGCAATTCTTACCAATCCTTGGCCTTGGTCATCATTGACCATTAATACTCTTCCATAAAAAATTCAAGTATAGGGCAGTAGCTAAAGTAACATAATCATAAAAGAAATCATGTACAATTCACTACAAGATGATACTACAATCTAATACAATACATCACATATATATTAGAAAGTAGAGAGTTATAGATCATCAACCAATTTTTCTAGTATTGTTCATCAATCATATTTTATAAATAATATACATTTAGGTCAGTATCTAAAGATATATAACATCATAGCGAGATCATGCTTCATTCACCTTCAAATATAGATCACAACATATATATTACTCTATCGAGTCTATAGTCTAGAAGGATCTAAATCAATCTTTACCAATTCAATTGTTATCTATTCATATTGCATAAATTATACTTATTTATCATCATATTTCACATATAGGCATTAGCTAAGACAATTCACCATGATCGAGTCACATAACATCCATCACAACGTCAAGATCACAAGCTACTACATGATAAACTAGCCTTATTCAAAAACCTCCAAACTTAATCCTCATGGATAATTACTCAAAAATTCATCATAAATATACATACTAAACAGTAGGTATAAGCATATAAACATAGTTGAATTAAAAACTGATATGCATAAGATCAAGATCATAAATCCATACATAGGCTAAAATCGAGTTTGTGAAAGAGCATGGGTTAATCATGCAATTGGATTAAAAATCACGTACAAATCAGTAGATAATCATCAATACATTCATATTATGCTTTTGAAATCAATTTAAGAAAGAACCTATGGCTAGATTGAAGAAGAAGAGATTTGATCAGGGAACTTTTTTGAAACTTTGAAAAGGGCTCTCTAGATGAAAGATTAAATCGAGATGAAGGATCACCATACCTTTATTACATGAAGAACACACTAAAAATTGGTGAAGAACCCATGAGAATCCAATCTACAAGATGACCTTGAACTTCACCTTCAATGGAGGTGTCTAGAGAGGATATTTTGGGAGAGGGAGGTTTGATTTTTGATAGGAGGATTGGGTATGAGCTATTTACGTTTTTAACCAACCTAATATACCCAAAAATGTTTAAATAAATCGACTAGGGTCAGGTTAGAACATGGGGTGAGTTTCCCATTCACCCCATAAATAGGCAGTGTGCATTGCAGTAACTGAAGGCCTGCATCGACGGACCCAACGACGGGGCGTTGGTCCATCGACGGACCGTCCTGTGCCTTCTGTTGTTTGGGGATGAGGCTTTCATGCAGCTAATACTTCTCCAGTATAATTTCCCATCGATGGGGCATCAGTCCACTGACGTGGCGTCGCTTGGCTCGTCGATTGACACTGCAAAGGCAGTGTCTCGACAGCCTTTGGGTCCGTCCTGAGGGCCTCTTGCGGGGCCCTTGGGAAGTCGTAAACCATATGTTTTCAACATAAATATATAACCTAACATGTTGAAGATATTCCATTCAATTTTCACCCAAAATAAACATGCAAAACACATCCAAACATGCAAGGCACACTCAAGACACACATGAACGTCTCAAGGGCTAACTTTCGAATGTCTCAGACGTTCTTGAACGTATGACCTCCAGAGTTCATGAAAATCCATATAATGCATATAAACATCATTATAACTCATTTTAATACTTCATAAGCTCATGAAACATTCAAAAACACATAAAAGCATCTAAGGTCTCTTTGGCAACTAGTCGTTGAACGTCTTGGTCGTCCATTGACGTTTGGCTTCCAAATCACCTCAAATTTTATACACTGAATCAATACTACATTATAAACCATTTTAGAACCTTAGACGCTTATGAAGAACATGTTAGTCTCTAGACACCCTAACTCATTTTGGGAGTCTTACAATAACAAAACACTTACAATATGAAGGAATAAAGATAGAAAAAAGGACTTAAGAACAAGAAAAAACAAAGCTTTTGCATTTGAAGTGGTAATTCTTTATTATTCATTGCAATTAAGTATTATATTTATAATGAAACACTAACTTAAACTACTTAAATATCAACACAGAATCTGCTGAAAATAAACAAACTCCAAAAGACTAGGAAAATAAGTTATTTTAAGAAGACTAATTTACCGCAGTAAATAAATAAAGTTATAGTCCTAAAACATAGAAAGTAACAATATTATTCAGTATTATAGAATTAACAAAAGAGGAAACTATTTTTCAAGTATTAACACATATATTTAATTTTTTATTAAAATAATCATTTGGATAAATATTGAACATACATTGTATTATTATTGTAAACCTAACTTAACTATCATCATTACTCTTAATCTCTTTGTTTCAATAAATGTATTCAAAAGATAAATTGATTTGTGTTATTGTACAAAATACAGTTTGTTGTAACATGAATAGAAAGTAAAATTTTCCTTTAATATGAAGATGGTTGGATTTGATAAAGTGTTTTACATTTTTTTTTAGTTGAATATGGATAAGAAGCAAAAAATAGGATATGGATTTGCCATAATGGCAATTCCAATATCTTGTATTGCACCTGAAGATGATGTATTAAAGGTAAGTTTTCAAAAATTTCTCAATTGTTTATCATACATATTTTAAGGTTCTTAATTCTATTATTTTTAAAATGTAGACAAATCTTTTGATGCATTTAAAATAAAGTTAGTCTTCATTTATCTTTTGAAAATTATAAGACGCCTAAATCTTAATGCATATCTAAATGATAACATATGCATTAAGAATATTCTCTAAATTGACATTTCAATATTAACATGATGTATTAATATATGGATACTAAATACAGTAAAATCTCTATAAATTAATACTCGATAAATTAATAATCTCTCTAAAATAATATTTTCCTCCAGTCCTAACTTAGGCCAATGATAAAAATCATTAATTTCGATAAGTTAATAAGATAATATATTTCCAGAAGACAACTATATAAATATATGGTCCCATTAATATCATAAATTAATAATTCTTTAAAAGTACAAATATATCTAAGACAATTTAGTGAAATATGATTCTATCGTGTTTTGATTTTTCTTAAAATTTAAATCTAGTCGAAGCTCATCGCTAACTTTTCTTATTGCATCCAAGAGCTCTGATGTTGTCTTTTCGAATTGCATCATAAAATGTGAAGAATTCTAAATGTGATAAGCGTTTTCTTATGTGTAATTGGCCAAAGATATAGTATCATCTTCAACTTTATCATCAACATTGACTTTTCCGATGGTATCCGCAATTTCTTCTAAGCTTTGGACCTCCGAACATGTATCTCTTTCGTCCGGATAATTAAAATGGTTATTGACATCCATTTTACTGTAGTAACCAAGATTGTTCGTCAATAACCTCAAGTTCATGAATAATGTTTTCACAAGTAGGTTCATTTAAATTCTTTGAGATTGCATCCCCCAGACGAATTTCATAGTGTCGAAAACAACTTGCTATTATCTTAGATATATTTGTTGTCCAAACAGGGATTGCAAAATTGATAGCATTCAAAATATTAATCTTTCCTGGATTAGTTTGTCCCACTTCATAATCTTCTAATATCATATGACAAAATATGTTCAATAATCAATCTTGAAAGATCGTATTATCGCAACATCACAAAGTTGATATTAGTAAGATACAATGTCTTTGATGTATTCGTTGTACTTTATGTATATTTTTGTAAGTGTGAAATCAATAAATATGAGACATAAATTAGTAAGATATAATGATTATTGTACATTCAAACTAACCTTCATTAAATCTCAAAACTTTCTATAAATAATAAATATTAATTTATCGATTAAATAATATCTCTATAAAATAATAAAATTTCATGGTCCCACCTATATTAATTTATAGAGGTTTTACTGTAATAACACAACTAATTATTAAGATGATAAGTATCGTTAGACGTAGTTGTATAAAACCACAAAGACTTCATCTTAGTGAACCTCTAGAATATATAATGCTCATTTCCATGTTATACTATCAAGAAGAGAACATAAGTACTTCTAAAAAAAGACAATGGCTGAAAAGAACAGTTTCATTTATTCAGAATCTTTAAGCCTATTTATTGGAAAATACTTAACTAAATACTTCGGTACTACCAAAAAGTCTCATGCTTACGTTACTGTTATTGATAAATTGATTATCTTGGACCACGAGGACCCCAGTCGTGCTTCTGGTTTCCATTCCAATCATCATATTGATGATAAATCTCCTCGCAACTAAAATAGGACACATATCCGTCCACAATAATCATAATTAGACTAATCCAAAAAATTAGAACACCTGACTCCTTAAAGGAACATAATATTTTACTCCTAAAGCAGAAGATACGCAGAGTTACTCAAATTTTTAAAAAGCTCACGATCTCCTACCTAGGTCAACTAGCAAACTAAAAGAAATTCCTACAGTTCCTCCTTAAAACATATGTTTGCTAACAATCAGTTTACATATTTGATAGTGAATATGTCTGAAGCCTTCTAAGTTTAATGAAATAGACCGTCTTCAGAGCCTTAATGAAAATATCGACAACCTTGTCTTCACTCCTGCAGTAGATTAAATGAACTTCTCCATTAGTATTAAGATATACTAAAACAAAACATCACATCAATGTAATTGTTTCTTCCATGTAGTATTGTATTCTTGGATAGTTGAATTGCTAAACCGTTTTCATAAAAAATCTTTGTAGATTTTGATTGCTTGAATTTCGAGTCATGCAAAATCTTCTGAAACAAATAGATTGAAATAGGCACAAGTAGTCAACACAAAATGTTAGGATTTATACATTAAACCACCCATACTTATCTTGTAAAATGTGCTATAAACCATCTTTTCGGTAGGATTTTTAGTTAGCTTCAAACCAAGTTCACTAGGAGGGTTAACAGGATTGCAACCCATCATTTGACATCCTTTTAGAATTTCTCCTACATGTTTTTCTGAGAAATAAATATCTCTTTAATAGATTGCACAATCACTACGCCAGTAAAGTAATGCATCAATTCGAGGTCTGACATTTGAAACTCATCCATCATCGGATTCTTAAATTCATAAAACACGAGAAGACAATTTGCAATTAAAAATAATATTATCCACATACAAGCAAATAATTAACTTCTTTCTTGATCCCCAATCCTAATGATTAATGTATTCTCATAAGGACATTTTGAAAAATCAACTCTTAGAAAATACTCCTTAATGCGACTATAACAAGCCCGAGGATCTTGTCTTAGATCATATCGATAAACCTTATGCTCATTTCCAAGTATAAAATAACAAGGGGTTTGTTTTCTACAGATATATGTTCCTCAAAGTAAACATGTAATAACATTGACTTGACATTTAGCTGAAAAATATGCCAAGACTTCTAAGATGTCAATATGATAACCAATCTAATTGTATTGTGTCTGGCAATGAAAGAAAATACTTCTTTATAATCCACTTAAGACCATACCAAGCCCGATGAGCTTGTTTTATACCATCCATTGCTTTTCTCAGTTTTTCTTCCTTTACAACACTCTTAAAAGATGTAGGATAAAAATCTGAAAACAAAGCAAAGTGATTAATTGGATATTCATTTCTAGTTTGATTGTAATATTCGTCCAAGCTGGTCTTCTTCTAGCATGCCCGAGAATTCAAGTTGCTTCTAAGTCATTTACTAAAATTGGTGCTGATGGAGTTTTATGGGCTGAAACACATAAATAACTTGGAGATCATTGGAATAAAATGGATCTATGATCAGATTCAAAGTCTCATCTGGAGGTATATATCTGGTCTCCTTCTAATTGAAACAACACAACATTAAAACAAGAACCATCTAGATTAAATAAGAGATATAACTTGTTGAACCCTCTCATATTTGAGTTCTAATTAGTTCAATTCGACATGGGGACTCTTTGTTGGATACTATTACATAACCACCTACAACAACTTAATAAATCGTTACATATATGAATATTTACAAAAATTAATAAATATATAATTTAAAAAAGTTGTTAAAATACGCCTAAAAAGTCATACTTTACAAGTGACCTACTCCCTTGAATATATTTGAAGTGTTCTATTTTGAAAGTTTTCCAATTTGACACAAGTCAACATTTGAGTATGAAAGAAAATATTGATTCAAGAGATTAAAGTGTGGTACAGATGGTTACAATTATTTGTTTTATCCAAAAATTGTAAATAAGTGATAGTGATTGAACCACCTTACATTGTTTTCTGCCTTTTGACTAGTGAAGCTGTACAAATGAACTAAAAAAGCTTTTATTTGCTATTATGTGCATTTGATAAATAAACAAAGAAGTTCTTTAAACAAATATTAGAGGGGTTACAAGACTCCTCTAACATATGAGTATATTACATACAAATTTACCTACACAGACCCATAAAATGGTTTCAACATGACAAAATGTATGTATTGATTAAATCGATTAAAATTCAGAAATAAAATCACACAAATTTAATTGTTGAAATTTGAATAATTAAAATCAAATCTTCATTAATTAATCAAATTAATGACACCTAAATTCTAATACTTACTAGAAGACATACACATATTTTTCTCTATTGTGTGATATCTTACTTAAGTTTGCATTATTGCATAGATTGTTAAGTCCTAAGAGAAAATCTTCATTCATATGATATCTAATACCTCTGCATACAATAGTTTAACACTAATAGATTGATTTATCTATCGAATCGATGGGACCAAACTATCTTGAAAACATATATAAATTAATTTAATATGGAGGATAATTATATTAATTGTTGCTAGATAGAGTAATTTTACATACTAGTGCAATGAATAACATAGTCCAGTTTGCAAATTTATCACAAGTACTAGTTAAATAGATTTATGCTTTTCATGTTTTTTTCCTATTTATCTAGACATTGCTTTTTGGTTTTTCATTTTATCTATGAACGTTAAGTTTGGCCAAATTTAGAGAGAAATACTTATTACTATGATGAGAATTAATTCTATATGTGACAGATATTTCAAAAACCTTTTAAAACTTCATTACAAAATAAAAACTTTTATAATTTGATTTTACCCAAACAAAAGTAAATCTCTTAGAAAGAAATTAGAGTTTAAGATGAATTTTATGTGTCACGAACAATTAATTTAGTGAAATTTAAGAGATGCATTACCACTACAATCATTGATCTTGTCAGATAATGTATAATATTGATGGAGAAACATCTATTTTTAATTTATTTTTGATGTTGTAAAATCTCGATTAAGTTTTTAGACGCGTATACATATTATGAATTTTGAAGAACTTTTTTGATGTTGTCTAATGGAAGAAAGAGAATTTCATTATAGAGTAACAACATTTGAGTTGCATAACAACAAAAACAACATCTTATTATTCCTCATCTGAAATAAATTCAAATTTATAATATGAATCCTCAGTTATCCATTTAATCTAAATTGATCATGCAATAGTCATACGATTATAAATAGAAGAAATAATAGTAGTAGTTTAATAATTCTTCTAACAAGTAAAAGGCCTAATATGATCTAAAACAAATTTATAAGAATACTTATTATTGATCATATGAATACGTAAAAAAAATCTTTAATTTTAATTTTTAAATTTCATCAATATATGTATAAAAAAACTAGATAATATCAGGGCGGACCCACAATATATCGTGGGGGTGCACGTGCACCCGGTAACTTCAGAAAAAATCATATGTATATATGTATTGAAAAACTGATAGAAATTAAGATATAGCTAACAGTGCACCCATAAAAAACATAGAAATGCCCTTGTGCAATTGGTAGAAGGAAGAGATACCACCCTTTAGACAACGGTTTGAATCCCACTTAAGCGTATTTTTATCTCAAGTTCAGCTTAGACCTTATATTTGCGCTATGTTTATATTGATGCACCCAAAGCCTTCAAAAGTTTAGACTAAACATTATATTTGAGTTATGTTTATATTGGTGCACCCTAAGCCTTCAAATCATGGGTTCACCTCTGGATAATATGATACTAATCTATTTACCAAATTTATTGTAATAAACTCATATTTTATACAGTACCTAGTATTCCCTTGAATATCTTTTAAAAGTATATTTTTTATATATATATCCAATGTGACACTAGACAAAACTCGATTATGAAAGAATATAATGATTCATGAGATTAAATTTCAAAAATATTGGGAAGATTTGTAAGAGTGATAACTGTCAAACCCCTTTATTTTTAATTTTTCGATTAACATGCAAAATTGGACAAAGTAAATGTGTCATTAAACCACTTTACCTAAAATTTATAAAAAAAAAACTTGTGTTATATTACATCAATATAAAAATTTAAAAATATATAGTGATTAATAGTTGTGATTGCTAGGTATAGTGCTAGTGGATTTAAATTAAGGAAGATGCATAAATTATTCTTATGTTGTGGATAGTAGCAACTGGTGATGGTGGTGGTAGAAGTTGGTGGTAGTAGTTTGGTTGTGATTAATAGTTGGACAATATATAGACATAACTAATAGTTGTGGTGCTTGATGATGTTGGTTGACAATATTTAGTTATGACTTAGGATTGTGACTATGAATATTGTAAGATGATTCTTTTTATAATAATGATTTACATATGCAAATAATAATTTTTGAATCGTGGGTGGTGGTGGTTTGTTGAATTATTGTCACAAAAATGGTGATTGTGGGTAGTTTATTGTGGTAGTTAATTTTGATTGATAATGATGAGAGTAATTGATAATGAAGAGAAATTGTGATAGCAATGAATAAATATAATTTGTGAATTGCTATCTTTTAAGAAATCTTTGCACATACTTGTAAATGATATTAGTTTTTGATAAAGATATTAATCATCATTGCTATTCCATAACCATTTAATAATTGTATTGTAAAGAATGTACATTATGGTGAAGGAAAAATACATTCTTACTTGTTCAGAGTTGATTCATTAATGTTAATTCTTAATTAAGTGTGAACATATGATGCCTACTTTCCTATATTCACTAGTATATATCACCCATATTAATTTTTTTTATTATGTATGATATCTTTAGTTAAGTTTGAATTTGTGCTACAGAATAGCATATCCTTTCAGTAATCTTTTTTCCATTCAATACTTAACACCTTCACTTTGCATGACTTTACATGGTTAAACTAATAGATCTATAAAATAACAAAATGACATGAACAAATTATATTAAATGATCTTCTCTTATATCAGTTATACTAATATTAACAAGATTGAATTTTTCACATACTAGTGCAATGAACAGCATGGTGATTTCAATATATTAAAACTTATTACAAGTACTGGTAAGATGGATTTAAGCTTTTCATGATTTTTTTTTCTTCTCTTTATCTAATCATTTGCTTTTATTCTTCTATTTGAAAGAGGAGATCAATCATCTCACGTTTTGCCAATTTATTTATATTTTTTTAATTTTTGTTAAGGTAAATATTATTTTAATTAGTAATAGACCTGGACATTGGGCCTTATTTCAATAGCTTCTTAGATAAAGAAGCTTTTAAAATTTGTCCTCCCCAAAAAGTATTACTTGTTTAGAAAGAAATTTATGCTTAGGAAAAAACTTTATATCATACATACAATGGATTCAATGTAATTAAGAGATGCATGACCACAATCATCATTGATATTTGTTAAAGGAATGAAAATGATTGATGGATATTCATCTTCTTCTTTTTTTAAAAAAAAATATTCTAGATTAAAAATATTTATCATACAGATAAAAATAAGTTAAATATATACTCCTTCCTTTTCAATTTGTGTCATTGTTTTACTAGAGATAATGTTTAATTAAACATGGATATTTTTCTTGGGACTGATTAAAAACAAAAGTGTTTCCTATAAACTAGAACATAGTACTTTTAAAAGTTATCTAATATGTCTAAATTCAATTCTTCAATTGTGCCATATTGTTAGAGAATTCCTATATTCATTTAAAAGTGAACCACACGTGATTTAGAATATTACTAAGATATCACCTAGGTACAATATCGAATGAGGTCATTCTATAGTCATATACGTAAATATAAAAGTAAAATAATAATTTCAATAAAAAGGTTTAAGGCATCTTTATTTTTATGATTATATTATAAGATGTGTATGAATCATTGAATAGACATCTCAACACTAAGATTTTACATTAATATTTGAATTCTAAATAATAAAACTACTTATTACTGTACATCTTAATACATAAAAAGGATTTATATATTAAAAATATTAATAATTGTAAAATTTATGAAAAATAGCTTAAATGAAATTTCAACTATGCTCAAATTTTGTGTAACAAATCCATACACTCTATGGGGAACTACTATACCTGAATACAATATGAATGAGAAAAATTTATTTTTATAAGTGAGAAACCAACTTATTTTCTTGGAAAATATTTTTATGGAATTTTCCTTCGTACCAAATTCACCCAAGTAAAATTTAGGAATAATGCAAGTGCATACTAATGTTTTGACTTTTGACATATACAATATAAGGTTTATCATATAATGGTATTTTTTTTGTAATAGACATGTATTTTATATACCAAATGGATAATATATAAATCATAAAATAAAACAAAAACGAATTTAATTTAGATAGAGTCTCAAGATCTAACAACATCAAACCGTCAAATTTCATTCTACTAGTACAATAAAAACAAAATCCATAGGAATAAAAATTCAACTTAGTAATTATCATAGCAAATCCTGAATTCAAGAAAATTGCAACAACTGACTCGTGGAAAATCAAAATAGTGCTTACTGTTGAAGTTCTACTATTTTATGAGATTACTGTATTTTTCCTCTCCAACCAAATCATATGCACATGATCAACTAGCAAAACTGAAACATTTAAGAAGAGGCATCTTTCTACTTTTTATTTGATATCATATATATTATCTTTCCAAATCAAGATAATATATATTGAGAATAGAAGTGTTTCTCACACTTTTATTGAGAAGAGGCTCTCCTTGAATTATTCTGTTAGGATAGAAGTGCTTCTCACACTTTTATTGAGAATGAACATAAGCAACAAAATAGTTTAAATGTGTGATAATGATTGAACTCCTTTTATTTTTTTACAATTAATCAACAAGAACTTATATACGACATAAAAAAAAGTTTTGGTTTTCTTTTGCTAATCTCCCAATAATTTCAAAAAAAAATGTTTCAAACAAAAATATACAGAGGGGTCATAGGAACCTCAAAAAGTATGAGTTTGTTACAATAATTCCAACAATAATATAGGTGTTATTTAAGACATTCTTGGTAAAACATAATGAAAGAAAATTAATATAATACTACATAAATAAAATATTTTTACAAAATTATGTGGTTATTGGTAATTGTGATGGCTAGTGATGGTCGTAATGAATGTTAGTTAAGGATTGTATATTGACTAATGATAGCGTTATGGATAATAGATATATTTGTAACGATTGTAGTAGAAGCTAACGATAATAGTTTGGCGGTGATTGATAGTTGGATGATACTTCTAATAAATTTTTACGGTGAATGATGACGATGATTGACAATAAATAGTGGTAATTTATGATGGTGATTCTCAATATTGTTAAATAAGTTTTATTACACTGGTGATTGATGTCAATAATAATTGTAGATAGTAGCTCATGTTACTATTTACTTATTGTAGCGATTGATTGTGTTGGTGGTTGAGGATGGTAGTTGTGAGTGGTTGATGATGATTTTTAATAATGGTGGACTATAATGATGGTAATTCATAATAATGGAGTAGGGCGATAAAGGTGAATGGATGAAATTGATGAACTATTGTAATTTTAGAACCTTTGAATATACATGTTAATGGTATTAAAATTTATTCAAGATAGGAAATTATAAGTCTTCTGATATAAAGTTATCCGATATGTTATTTAACACCTCTACTTACGATAGTCTCACAAAAAAATGAACTGATTCAACTATGTATAAAATAAAATTTCAATTATTTTGACTAGTCAGATAGATCTAAGCTTTTTATGATTCTTTCCTCTTTTTATCTAATATTATTTTATTACTTTCCGATTGTTAGAATGCAAGTTCTAGTAAATCAAGATCAGAATAGAGGAAATTAATCATCTTAGGTTTGATCAAATGCAGCAAGATATAACATTGCTATGGTGGAAATAAATTGAATTTGTGATAAATTTTTAGGTTGAGATCACTTTTAACAATTTCATTAGAAAGAGAAGTTCTGATTAAGGATTAAACTTTTCATCTCATAGATGATTAGTTAGTCAATCTTAAAATATGTCTAACCAAAACAATCACTGATCTTACTACAAAATCAATAAGGTTGATGGACAGCTTTTTTGGCATTCTAGCGCTTTTATTATGTTTTTGAAATAATATTTGAAACAAATATCTAAATTACTAGAAATTGAGAAATTTTGAATACCTAGAGTGATACCACAAAATGGAGTCTAGAAAAAGTAAACAGTTTTTACCATTTAAATTAACCATACAAATATGTCAAAAATAGTTATAGGCCTAACGGAATAATCAAGGTAGAAGTAGAAGTTAGTTTTTTAGTTTTTCCATAAAATACAAGAAACCAAAATGGCGAAAGTAAAAACGATAAATAACAACATCATCTAATCTTATTTAGAAGCAATAAACTTCTTATTATGTTGGTCAGACAATGATCCTTTAGAGTACAAAACATTGATGCTCCAATATCTTGATGTACAAAATGTTCATACTCCCATTACATTTAGATAATTACCTTTTGGTGAATGAATTTTTGATAATTTTTAATTATGTAATATAAATTCTATGGTTGCAGAACGAGATGATACATAAAAATATGCATTACCTGCATAATTATACATTTGAGCAGAGAAGACAAAACTGGACCATCAAGAATACTTCTCATCCAACTAGTTCAATAATCGATCATGTAAGTTCTTTTTGAATAATATATGTGTTTTCATACAATAAAAGTGATTAACTAACTTTTCATTGGCTAGATTGTGAATACATAAATATTTAATAATTGTTGAAAAACAGATCTACCATTATTTGGATACAAACAAAAAAAATCGATCTTTGGTTGAGGTTTACAATTTCGCTTTACAGAGGAAAGTTCATGCAACAAAGAAGAAATTAAGAAAAAATGAAGAAACAATGTAGGTTAGCTCGAGAAAATAATATTAGAATAGACAATGATATTTATTCTAAGTACGCATGGTCATAAAATGGTTTAATTTGCAAGTGAAACTGAGATGTAAACAACATATTTGAGGTAACAAGTTGATCAAACATTATGTAGTTGGAACATGTACTGAGTCTTCAAAGGGGGTTTACATAAAAAACCAAGGAGAAGTTAACTACCTATCTGAACGTAACATCCCTTCTAAGAATTGGGGTTTTAGCTAGGAATGGTAAAGAGAGAGAAATCAATACCGAAAAATGTTTTCATCGATTGGGTACTATAGAAAATGTCTTTACACACGTCAAAAATTAAGATTTTTCAATACCCACTTCCAATTTCGTGGAGTTGAAAATCTTCAAAGCTTAAGACAATGTCTCCCAGAACTCTAAGAACTAAGTCTAGATAAATGAAAAATCTATATGAATACTCAAAGTCTAGATAGTAAACTAAGATTTTAAAAACGTATTTATAGTTGTCAAAAATTGTACTATGAAGAATCAACGACACTTTTAGTCAGGATCGTTGGTCAACTCGGCGATGTGCCCTTAGGTATATTACATCATCGTTTTGCTTAAGTCTTTAGTATGTTCATGTTTTGAATTGTTGGGTGATATAGTACTGCTTTGCGAAATTGTTCGGTGACACGCGGGATACTTTTTTTCACCCTACTTGATACTCTTTATATGGGCTCAGCACACTGGTACATTAGGCTAGAATAAGGCTATTAGGAAACTCTCCTAATGGATTAAGCGATCCTCAAGATGTCTTTTCTTTGTTCTTTTAGCTGCCTTGCTCCTTTTTGCTCTGTTGTATCCATGATTTATCTCCAAGTATAAATGCCTTAAACTTAAGATTTTTCATCTGTTATTCATACAAAATATGCTTTTGAGAACACGAAATCTATCCAAATATATCCCTAAAAGTGGATTCGAATCATCAACACCCCAATTTAAGATTTTGTTTGTCCTTAAGTAAAAAACTCAACTCTTGTAGTTCAAAAAGGATGTGTGAACTTACTCATGACTTAATAATGAATGTACACAACAAGACTCAACTTACTCATGCAAGGATCAAATGTGTATTCTAAGACTCAAGTTATGACACACCATTATTAATGATTCTCAAGCTCACTATACATGCTTCATATGTAAGTTATGCTCAACAACAGTGTTCAAATGCCCTCACACAAATAATGATTCCATTTCCACACACAATGGTTCAAGCATTTAAGTTTTAGAATCAAATTCAGTGCTCACACTCAAAAAGGTGAACACAATGCATGATTTCACCTGTAGATTCGCCCATATTTTCCAATCAACATTTGTTTCAACTCATTCAAGATCAAAAAGTTCTTTTCAAGGCTTGTAACAAAGATGTGTGCAAAGGTATGGTCATTTAGGCTCAATTACTTTTATCCTCATGAGATGTGGTGTTCACAACACTTCATTTCCTTTTCTTTCATCATTTTATTTCTTGCTCATAAGTCAACCCATTATTCATTTTCAATGGATTGTTCATATTTTTTAATTTTCATAACTTTATGCCATGACTTTTTCTTATTCATTCTTTTCTTCTTGTTCTCTTTATTTCTTTTGTACGGTGGGGTTCCATTTTTCTATACACCATGGGTGAAAGGAGACTTTTCTTTCACTTGTTGACTTGCCCTCTCTTTTTACCACCCCTCAACTAAGGCTTTTGGACTAATATGTCTATCCCATCAACCATAAATAAAGAGGATTTTAGGTAATGGATTAAGAAAGATCATGTTTTTATCAAGTTTTTTCCAAAGAAAGGTAAGGCTCAACGGGTGTTCGAAAGAAGTTCACACACTCACAAGGGAGGCTACAAAAAGGTATGTGTCAAATTGTTTCACACTCTTAAAAGTTGCCTAAGATCATATCATGAGATAATATCACATAGCCAACCGGACCAACAGGGAAAACTCTAGGTGTCATAATGCATGTTTCACAGTAAGTGCACACAAGGCATTGACACCAATGTAAAACAAGACTCCACACTTTTTCTAGTGTGCAATGTTCATCGCAAGAAACTCAATTTTATACTTGGGTAATCATAAAAAGATTTAAAAAGTTCACATAGTATCTATTCAACTTCATTTGACCTCATCATAGCCGCACATTCATGTTCGTTCGATTATGAGCACTATCTAAGTCATCAGTATTGATAAAAATCGAGACTGGAATTTGTCAAAAAACAGCCACATTCAAGTACATAAAAGAGATGGCAAAGAAAATTTTTTTGAGCGGGTCATTTACAATTAAAGGATAAAGGAGGCACAACCTCAAATGTCCAAAGAAAGCAGTATTAAACACAATTTTAATCTAACGACCCAAAAATATATACACAAAACATCACACATCAATATTCACATACAAGATGGGCCTCACCCCACCACAAATAATGATCATTTGTCTTCAAATTCAAATGAAAGAAAAATATCCAGAAAGTTAAATACAGTAAGACAAAGAGGGAGCTAAACAGAAGATCCTGTCAAAGTAGTTGCTTAATCCTTTTGGGAATCCGTACCTAGTGCATCAACCTACACTTGGGCATCCGTGCTTAGAGTCACCTTAGGAATACTAGATACAACATATTCTGTATTTTCTAGGGAAACCTGCACAAAAGCATCTACCATGATCTCCTCCGTCTCAACAAGATCTCCATATATAGGTCCCTCATCCTCCTTATGGTCCTACAAGTATCCATATATGCTCTCCTCCCGTATCTCTATCTGCTATTCGTCAGGTTTTAGTATCCGACCCATCAGCTGCAGCCTCTTCCTTATATATCTCCAGTGATAGCCGGAGGAATATCTAAAGTCTCGGGTCCATCTAAATCATTTGCAACCTCAAGTAATGAACTGAAGTCGGCAGATTTCAGATAGTCTACATCCTTCCTCAAGTTTGCTACCTTGTATTTCAAATCCAAAACCTCAAAGGTATCCCCATGACGGCTCTCACAAGTTGTGACTCTAGTGGTAAGATCATCAATAGAAACACTGAAGGGAGTCAACGCAGCTACTATGGTAGCTTCAATTATCAAGGGACTTTTCTCTCTAGTCTTGTGGATCTCATGTTATTTGACCGAGCAAGATGCCCCATCTTCAGGATCACCACCTAATTAACCTTGGAATGTTCGGAGGAGTATATGTGCCTGAAGCATTTGAAGAAGTAGAGTAAGAAGTACCTAAAGTCCTAGAGTTGGACTAGGCAAAGATGTCTTAGCATGTATCGATTCGATATCCACCTCTGAGGATGTGTCCATTGGGGTTGTCCTCCTCCTATCAGCCTCTTCTTTAGTATACTCAGTCTCAATAGGCCGAATGTCAGTTGAGGAAAAAGGGTTAACCTCAAAATTTGTACCATCATCTCGGGGTACCTCAGCATGTTGGCAAAGTTGTGTGATTAGTGTCGGGAATGGCAGTGAGGTCTAACTCTAATTGACCCTCATGACCATCTCTTGATCAATAATAAGCCTCATATTAAGCTTCTTATAAATGATCAACCTTATACAAACTGCCTTGGAAGGTGGAGAACTATCTCATTCTTGGAGGGCATGAGACAGATGCTGAAAATCAAAACCAATAATGTGCAGCTACACTCTAAGTCCCTTTTCGTATTTGAGACTCCCACCTCGATCCACCTCGTGGTGGTTTCTAAAATGAGTGGTGACATCCAATCCATTAGTTCATCCAATGAATTTGTAGTGGTAGTTAGGTTGGGGTAGTCAAAGTTATGCCTTCTTTCAAGTAAGGAGTTGATGCACTCGGTATTGCATTGAACTTCCTTACCTCAATTCGTGACCAACTTAACTGGTCTGAACTTACTCACCTTTTTTTTTCTCTTTGGAGCAACTGACCATATGTCGTACAGAATTCGCGGACCCATGAAGGAATATAAGGCCCTCATGGCCTGGTGAACTACCTAAATAAATGGAAATTAAAGGTGTCTCTTACATTTGAATACTTGCCTAAAAGGCCTTCTGTCAATAACAACTTCTCCTCAAGAATAGTTTGTAGCCAATCACCTTTCAACTGGATAAGGAGCCTAGATAGAGGAACAATTGGTGGAACATGAGCTACGGGAGGAGTATGGGCTGGTACTGAGTTCAGTTCTGTGAGAGCTAGAGAGGCTCTAATCAATGTGGAGTCATATCTATCCCGAAGTTCAGAATGTCGGGGTCGTTAGCAGTTGGTTGTCGTCCACCTCAGATAAATTATCTTGGGGGTTAGCAGCAATCCTATCAGTCACGGGCCTATTTCCCTTTCCATTGTCACTTGGTGGTGGTTCTTATCTTCCTCTGCTTGGAGGATTTTATCCTCATTTTATTGTGATACCCTGTACTTCTTACGGGGTGGATCATCTATGTTTTTCCTCATTATACTTGTAAAGTAGTAAGAAATATTTATGTAAGTTAAATACATTGAAAAACAACTGTAGAAGGACTCGTCAAGCTAATCGGTGAGTCGCCAATCACTTTGGCAAGCTGAATCGGGCTTGTTGAAAGGATTGGCTCAAATACTACGGCAAGTTGGAAAAATAAAGGTCTATTTGGCAGATCACCGACACCTTTCGACGAGCAAGGATTAGACCGCCAAAAGTAACAGTGCAAAAATGGTTCACGGTGCATATGAAAGGCAATCAAGAAGACTTTCGACAAATTTTTGAGTGCCTTTGGAAACATCAGGTTTGTCGCCGGAAGGTATAGAGGCAAATAACACATACAACATAAAACTAAAGGCGAGATGGGCACAATAAGCGCACCGCCCAGTGGTTCAGCGAGCTCGGGCCAACTCGTGAAACAACCCAACATGCCTATTTTCAACCCATCTTTGCGAATTCAATCTCGCAACCCCAGAAAAAATTAAACCATATACTAGTCAAATTCACACAAGACACATAACGTAGTACCCAAAATTCTAAGACTTCTCCCGGTTTCGCAAATTTTGCCATAAACGGCTTTTTCCCTTAAGAATGATGTCATCCTTTATATCATTGAGAAAATTACATCGTTTGGCACAAATATGGGCTACCCAAACATCACCCAACTACGCTACATAAAAAGCAAGCACAACCCATAAAATCTATCAAAATTTAAAATATGATAAGACATGATTTAACACGTTTAACGCATTACAACAAAATTCAAAAGATATAGTAGGTAATCAAGCATTCTTATCAAATAGAGGACTAAAAATGACAACATGATACAATCATTTTGCAAATAAGTTCCAAATTCATAAGAATAATCTCGAGGTTCAGAAAACTAGCCTTTAATGTTGAAAACAAAACACAGAAATGCTAGGTGCAATGTAATCTACTGCGAACACAACTTCTACAATTAAAATACTTAGCTAATGCAAGAAATATGGAGAATACTACGCGAATGTGAGCTTGAGAGGTTAAAGGGCAAGGAAAAGCGAAAGAGGTGGAAGTTTAAGCCATTGGGTTTTATATAAATCATCCAGTTTTTATCCATTCAAAGACGTTAGTTTAGATTGCCGACACACTTGGTGATCCATCGAATAATTACTTACCTCGCCCAGTTTTGTATGACTTCCAATTATATTAAGGCTCAAAACGGCGGATTATGTCGGGGTCGCCAACCATTTCAGCGATATACCAATTGGATCTTAGCTCGCCAACCAGCACTTTTCAGTAGTTTCCACCTTTTAACTTGCACAATCATCACACCACTATTCTAACATAACAATAGAAAGTCATAAAAAATTGGGTTTCCTCCCAATAAGCGCTTGTGGCACGACGCATGTCCTCATTCACGTTCCATTTTATGGGTCGATCTTAGTACCACTAGGCAATCTCTCTTTCTTAGTTGGGTAGAGATGAGGCAACACGTGACCCATGAGTGTTTCAATTAGTTTGATGGATCTTGAGTTATAGTCAACCATCTCATTTCGCACTTCAACATTCTCATTCATATCTTCTAGCACTCTATCTTGCTCATTGAGCTTTTGGAGAATGACCAATATCGTATTCTTGAAACGTCTACTCTCATTATTTATATATTTTTTCCTCTCATGAGGGGGTATTTACCTCTCTTTTATTTTTCACTGGACATCTACCTCTAGTATTTTCTTGGCCAATTCGTCCAGCTCTATTAATAGTGGGACCAAAGAGGGGTCACTTTCCATTTTCTGGTTAGTTTTAGTCAATTTGCCATTTTTCCATCAGCAATGTTAGAAATATCTGCTTAAAAATAGCAGCACGAAAAAAAAACTAAAAATAAGGTAAGTATAACTATAACTAACAAGAACACAATTCAACTTGACTAAAAGTTCTCAAATAGCATAACTCCCCAGCAGTGGCGCCATTTTGACTTGATGTATTAGGACACCACTTCTAGTTTGAGTGCCAACAATCTTCAGTCAGTATATCACCCAACCTAATGGGTTGGAACTGTTATCAAAGGAGTTTTACGTATTTGAGAATCAAATAACCAAATGTGAATGTTTTTAATCAATCATAGCTATAAATATTTACAAATGAATGCATAATAAATTCAAGGGGTGACAGAACTGTCAATTATCAAAGGGGGGGTTATAGCTATTATTCAAATAAAATGGCAAGAACAAAAATATGAATATGGGATAAAGTAATAAGTTGCAAATCGATTCCTCTCGAACACCGATAAGTTGCAATTACACCCAGCCTTCGCCTTAGCCCATACACTCTCTCGAGCTGAATTTGTGGGAGATGGTTTAAGATTCAGTCTCTCGAGCTGAACCCATGACAACCCAATAACGATAGGCTATTGATTCAGTAGTCTTGGTTTTACAACCACTCTCGCGAGCAAGCAAAAAATACTAAGATGAAATTATATTTGTAACTAAAATCCCATCAAGTTCATACACAACTACTAAACAAAATCACATTTAAACAACAGATTAACTATTAACTAGAAAGATCCAACAGTAAATTCATCCCATATTTACATAATCACACCCCAATAATTGGGGATTTAGCTAGGCATGATAAAGAGATAGAAATTGATACAATTGGGTATTATAGAAAATGTCTTTGCACACATCAAAGATGAAGCTTTTTCAATACCCACTTCCAAAAACTCTAAGAACTATAAGAAATCTTCAAATGTAAAGGAAAATGTCTCCCAAAAACTCTAAGAACTAACACTAGAAAAATGAAAAAACTATCTGAATAGTCAAATTCTAGATATTAAACTAAGAATTTAAAAACATATTTATAGTTGTCAAAAATTGTGTAATAAAGGATCAATCGGCGCAGTTAGTCGAGATAGCCGCTCAACTCGGCGATCCGCCCTTAGGTATATTCCATCTTCATTTTGCATAAGCCATTAACATCTTTGCGTTCTGAATCATTGGGTGATATAGAGCTACTTTGCAGAACAGTTCTGTGACATGTTGACTGCTTTTTTTCACCGCCGACTTGATCCTCCTTTTCAAGGCTCAGCACACTATAACATTAGACGAGATAAAGGCCATCTGGTGACTTGCCTAACGGATAAGACGATCCTTAGATCATCTTTTCTTCGTTCTTTCACTGCCTGTCTCTTCTTTTTTTTTTCAATTGTATCCATAGTTTGTCTAAATTCTAAATACATGAACTTAAGGTTTTCATCAATAGTTGAGACAAAATATGAATTTGAGGACACTAAATCTGTCAAAATATAGTCCTAAATAAGTCGAAATCGTGGACTCATCAGAAGGCTGAGATAAGTTGGTCGAGGACACAAATGACGATTAAAGAGTGAGGAGCATGGGATTAAATAGAATCTTACCTAGATGTAGGATATGGAGAAAGTCATTTTTCAAATAATCCTGGAGAGATCCCTCTGGGAAACATCAGAGGATTGGATGAGAGTGCTCCATTGACCTAGCCTGCTAGGTGACCCTTTTATCTCAACCTCTAGTACTTTTTTTGATTACTGCATTGAGGACATTACTTTTTTATTATTGTGGTGTGAGCGTCTTATCCAGTAGACCCTTCTTGATTATATATTGTTATTTTTAGTTTTTGATTATTCTATTACTTTACTTTAGTTATATTATACTATTTTCTTTTGTTGAGTGCGTCTCTAGTATGTTTTTTGTTCTCTCTTAATTTTTCAACCCCCATATGATTTCAAAATCATGAAATACTTGAAGTTTCATTGATAATGATTTGAGAATAGATTGTGCTGAATATTGATGTCTTGAATAGAACTTATGAGCACGGTGTAGAGTGTTGGTGTTGTGAAAATGAACTCTATATGTTGAATTTTTCAGCTGTCTCTTTGAGCCTTTTGTTGACTAGTTGTATTTTGATGTGAGTCTTTCAATGAACATCCAAGATATACTTTTTCACTTTTTGGAATGTGCTAAACTAGAGTATTTCAAAGTGCCATGTATGGTGAGGTCTTAGTTTAAAACATGTGTCTTGAGTTCTAGAATTTGTCTTATTAGTCCAATTAGTTGAATTTTGGTGATTGTGAGGCATGATCTTGGCAATAGTTCAAATAGGAAAACAAACGTCCAAAGCCTATGTTTTGGTCAAAAAGGAAGGAGTGAAAGCTTAATGAAAGGCAAATAAATAGGACATGACCATCTACTTTGAAGTTTATTACAAAAAGAAGGAACTCCTACTTATGAAAAAAAAGGAGTCCTTGTAATGAAAATGTTTTATAAAAATAAAAATGAAAAATAGAAGTGATGAAATAAAGGGGATTCCAAATAAATAGAGTGAAGATGATTGCAACAATGTTGTAAAAAGGTAATGTCACCAAAACAACTTGACAGTACCTTAACTCTCGGATATATTAGAAGTCTAAATAATCTTGAGATCCTGCATGAACCATTTTGTATGATGATTTGAAAATATGGGCAAACTTATGAAACAAAGCTTGCATTTGTTTTGTCTTTGGAGAGAGCAAGAGTTTCTTTGATTCTATATATCGTTGTTGATTTGCTTATGAGAGCATAAAATTGTTCTTGATGTGAGGGCACTTGAATGCATTTATTAAAACTTGTTCTTGCATTAGAAAAGAAGCTAATGTGAGCTTGAGCTTGTGTTGAGACAAACTACAAATCATTTGCAGTTTTTCTAATCATGATTAAGCATAGTATGTCGTGGATAGTAGTCTTGCTATAACACATTCATGTTATTTCTCATTGAATACTATTTTAGAAACCCTTATTAAACTTCATGGATTCTCTATTTACTTTAGGAAAAGCAAAAATTTTAGTAGGGGGTGTTGATGAGTTGTAGAGTTGCACAAATTTGAGGTCATGTTAGCTCAATAATTAGTATACTCAATGCCTTATTTTGTCCTATTATGATGAAATTGTAACGACCCAACCCACCGAGCAGTACAGTCACCCACTCTAACACCTAAGTAGGTGAATCCTCGTACCCCAAAGGTTTATACATGTAGAAAATTAACGAAACACAGATATAATAGAGATAAAAATCTTTATAAACAAACTCTTTTTACAAACTAGTTAAGACTTGTAAAGTAATTAACAACCTCAAGGATCTAGTCTAACAGGTACAAGAGCTACTAAGAGTTAAATCTGGAATAAATAACGAGAGATACAACACCCACAATGCAGAAAGAGAAAAAAAGGTGCTAGAAAATTTCTCCGCCATCACCTTGTGAAACATCACGAATCCTGCATCCAAACTATGTCAAAAGACATAGCAAGAGTAGTATCAGTACAACCACACGTACTGGTAGGATTAATCTACCAACCCAATGCCCACCTCATATTATCATAAATAAACAATATGATCATGTATTAAACCACTCTTCTCTCCACTTTTTTTCTTTCTTAACACCTTCAATCTACCCAAGTGTTCGAAATACCACCCACCTTCCCAACACCTAGCACTTCTAGTTTTATTAGATCATAGTCTAAACATACTAATTCCACCTAATATTCTCAAGTACTACCACCTTACTTTCCTATCAGTCGATCGTGTCATACCCTTAGTTTCTCGTCACCTTGACAAACAAAGGCCATATAATTCGTTACTTACACTCTAACCTTAGCCCACTCTCTTTTGGTACTTACCCAAAAGAACACCCCTCTTTATTCACCACTCGTTCTAGAACATCTTGACCTTTCGTTATTTCCCAACAAGTATACACAATAGAAAATAACACGTCACCACCTATTCGCATGCATATAGATAATTCCACCTATACCCGATTGCCAAGGATTTCACACACGTCTAATATGCAATGTACCATGCTTCACAACACACATTTATTGCAATTATTTGGTCCTCTCATAGAACCCAATCTAATGGTCCTCTAATAGAACCCTAACCCAAATAGTTAGCTCGTTAGAACTTGGTAGTATGATCCCAAATATGTTGGAATGTGGTAATTTGATCTAATGTTGTGCCATAACATGGAAACCCGATCAAAAGTTATGCCTGAACGTAGCAACATGTCCTAGTTAGCTTGCCAAAACATGAAAATTCGATCCCCATTCACACATCACAATCACAAGTATATCATCAAGATCAGACATTTACATCATGATTTCTTTGTTACATCATTATATCTCATTTACAACAAGTGTGATCAATATTGCGATATTCACATATACACAAACATTATAAAGAAGCAATTGCAAACATATGTCACACGAGCATGAAATCACAACCATCACCTACGGATCTCTCATACATTCCTAACATACAGTTAGACCATGTTCAGCCTTAATTCTTATTTATGTTCATTATTAGGGTTTAATCCTAATTTACTAACTTTCCAAAATTTCACGACTTCACTAGTGAGAACATAGCATATACAATAATCATGTTCCACTATACTGGATAACCTTATTTTTTATGAAATTCTATTGAAGGAAAAATTCTGGAAACCTTGACAGGTTATCAAAGACTCTACTTAAGTACTAACCCAATTGCGTAGAATGAAAACAATTTCTCCATGGAACTCACTTGGTGAATGAAGGTCTACACACAGTTCATATTATTGATTTCATATATTTCATGGTAAACATGTACTTACAACTACTCAATGCATAGAACCTAACCTACTTGGGTGCCAAGAAGTTAGACAGGGTTTTTGATTTCGTTCCTACCTTTTCCAGACCCACTACAATGAATTTGGTCAAGAATTCATAAGATTCCTCAATTCCCTCGCTAGAAAACTCCCTCTCCTTCTTTTACAAGATTAGAAAGGCTTTTCTGAGGTTTATAGAGTAATTTACAACTTTTCTAGGTAACTTAGGAAGATAGAGAAAATAGGATTTCTCACTATTACGTTATGTCTCACCTATCTGCATTAAAGCCACTTATCACATTGTTGCGTCGCTGCGCCAAAGGCATCTAGCCCGCTGTAGAGGGACAAGGTCCAGATTTATCGCGGATTTTTGTCCTTCCTAAATAACGATGGTTTGGGTTGTTACAATAGATACCAATTTACTCATCGTTCATCCTCGAACAACTAGTGCTTGGTTATCATATGTTCTAGTTTAGGGAAACTCTCAACTACCAAAATGGACTACCTCGGAATTTACAAAGAATCGGGACCTCCTAATTAATTCAAATCCATTGGAAGGTAAAATATGCTCCAGGTTAGGAGAGGTCAACATAGAAACAACAAAATAGGAACTATGTTTCAAGGATAGGGGATGGTAATTAACTATTAACACATGCAGGTTGAATCAAGCCCACAAGATTTATAGGCCTTGCTAGATAGAGCGGAAACCTTCCCACTGTAGTGGGAGATCGGGGACAATAAAGGGGAAATGGGAATTTATTTTCCTCATTTCCTCCTTTACCCCTCACTCAAACTCTCTCAATCTCTCTTCCCTGAATCAGAAATTTTCATTTAATTCCTCATTCTCCTTCACTCCCCATTTTGTTACTTCGTTTATTATGATTTCATGCTAACAAACTGATAAAAATTGAAACAGTTTACCGGTAGTTATTCAATTTTTTAACTAGGTTGCTAAATGTTTTTAGTAAACATAGCATGTTCACTTTTCTTACATCCTTAATGTTTACACAACGTCATGGGCATAAGGATTCAATAAAAATACGGACAAATTATAACAAAAATGGGTGGGGAAAGTTGAAGAGTCGCACTGACAAAACTCAAGATTGCACATTATTTAGGGGTTAATTTGTCAAAATAATGGTCTATTTATGTTCAAGAATAGTTAATATACTCCAATATGCTGAAAATCACAAAAGCAGAATAAATTTTTATGAAGTGATGTCATTTTCACGCCTGGTATTCATCTAGATTAAGGTCGTTATAGAGGTTTGCATCATCCCACTGTAGCGGAATTATGACCACTATAGCGTGATGTCGTGGACCAGTTGTAACACTCTAGAGGTCTTTGACTTATTCTTGAGCCTCACTTGTTGAACTAAGACTTAGAACAGTGTTTCTAAGCTTCAACAAGGGTAATTAACTTGATTAGGAAGTGTTAGAATCAAAACATCAAGAAACGACTGTGACGTCCGGAGATTTATGAAAGATGAGCTAGTGTGCATTGGTGTGTTTTAAGGGGCTTAAAGGGTTGGATTGAAGTAAAATGTGGTGAAAAGGCTGGGAATACGTATTAGAGTGGGTTTAGGGTCGAAACATGCGGGTACAAATCCCTGAGGACCACTCCAAGGGTCCTTGAGGAGGACGCAACATTTGGCCCCAAAACTATCCATGTGGCAGTGTGCGACCATGCGGACAAACGACGAGCCGTCATTTGAAAGGCGCTTCATCCTTTGGTGTCATTGGTTGACACTTACCCATATTCCAAAATTTCCCAAAAAAAAACAAGTCTCTGACCAGAACCACGGACTACCAGTACGGTTCGTGGTCTGGTTGATGGGTCGTCGATTGGAGCCTTGTTCACTTTCTAATTTTGGTCAAGGTTAGGGAAATTATTTAATTAGTTAGTTAACTAATTAATAATTTAGGGGTGGTTAATTAAGTTAGTTTCTTACTATAAAAGAGTTAGACTTCATTATACTAACCTAACAAATCATTATTTCCCAAACCCAATTCACTCCCATTTCTTTCTACTTTCTCTCACAACCCAAAGAACCCCATTGAAGACCAAGGTTCAAGATTCTTCAAGACTCCAGTTTTCATCCACCATTCTTCAACAATTGTTAAGGCATGGAATCTATTCACTCTGGAAATCCTTTTCCCCAAGAGGCTCTTCAAAATTGGTTTCCAAAGATGTCTTAAACTATGGTTTTCATCAAATTTCGTGGGTTTCAAATTGATTTAATGTGATGTTGAATTTTGGATTGTTTTAGTTTCTTAGTCTTTGACCTATTTTCTCTATAATATCCACGAATGAACTTTTTTCCCTAACCGTAACTACAAAATTGGTTAATAAATGATTAAGAATGTTGGAATTGAACATTTTATTTCTTAATATACTATTATATGACGATGGTGATTGGATTATTGGATTAATATGGTGAAATTGAAGGTAGGATCTTGAAGGATATTTTTGGGAGCCATTGGTAAAACTTTTGAGATTATGATTTCTCTACTTTAATTATGTTGGTATATTTTGATGATGAAGTCCAATTGAAGTATGATTATGTGAATAAAATAGGAAGACGATGTTATGATGAATATAATGGCATGTTATGAATATGTTGAATGTGAGATCATGATAAGCGTATGATCATGCAAGGTTGAAAGAAATTTTTGTGTGCCTTTTTTCTATGACTATGATGTGATGATCTCACTTATGTTGAGTTGTGATGACACAAAGTTCTCATTCTAAACCTAAAGAGATATGATCATGATTATACAAGGGGATAGTCTCATATGGCCTATATTAAGAATTAAGAAAGGAATAAATACATTTCAAAAAGGGACTTTAGCTTAGCACCAAGCAAACTAAATATGAGAGGTGTCCCTTCCCAGGAGGGAATTTAGGTTCACTAATGTTCTCATGATATGGAGACTACCATACAAATGTGCATACATGAGTTTCTATTAAATCTCCTAGTTCCTCAACTATGTGCCCCCATTGGAAAACTAGCTAATGAATCCACCTAGAATACTTTGTTAATGTTATGGTTCTACCTTGGCAAGTAGATCGCCTTCTTTCGATGTAGGGTTTCATGATACCGATTCCATGTTTAGATCACATGGTCTATTTTTGGTTAAGAAGATTGTTTCCAAAAGTAAAATGAATGAATGTAAGTAATAAAGATGGAAACTAACTAGGGTGACTTAAGGAGTACTACTTATTATAGGTAAGGGTATAGGACTTTAGCTATACATTGAACAAGTAGACCTTGAGGGGAGTCCTAGGAGGTTGGTCTTATGCACTTATATTATGAATTAAATGCGTATATGTTGGTTGTGTATAATGTTTCTCTTATATGATGTTTTTTTCATTTGATGAACATGATATTGGTCAAAATTACTATTTATGATAATGACCATACATAATTTTATGTTATATAAGATAAAGGCATTACTTATGGTCTCTTCTAGTTTACTTGATTATGTGGGGTTATGGGGCTTCACATGAGCATTGCAATTGTAGGCTTGGGATGAAATTGTTGGTAAGGGTCTTGTATGGTTTGAATTATGAACTCTACAACATGAAATGTTGATGTGAATTTATGATGATGCTATTCTTGTATATGAATATGAGCTTGCCTTGATGTTGTTGTGATCATTGACTTGTATATGCTCTTGTATGTGCATAAAGGCTTTCAAAATGACTTAGCATGCTTTTAAAGAAAGGCCCATTTTGTATATGATTTCATAGGTTTTGATTGGATATGTTTTCTTACTTACTACATGTGGTTTGTACTAACCATGTTCTTTAAAATTCCTAAAATATGTAGATTCGGTCCATTGAAGAGCATTCAAGAAAATTTGCAAGTAATACTCGGATATATTTCCCAAGTTGTTGGTGAGTCCTCAAGTCCGAGGATGATGCCACTTTTCTACCTTCATTAGTATTGACTATGTCTAAGACAATTGTTCTTTCCTTATATTTCAGACTTTGTTGTAAGTCTGTATGTGGCATATTGTACTAGTGTTAGGGCTATGCCCAAACTTTGTAATTCTATATTAGATGATTAAATGTGAGATAATATTAGACTACTTATATTAATTGACTATGTTAAATGAGATGTCTATGTAAACTTCATATATGATAAAGAGAAGTCTAAGTATACTTCATATGTAAAAGTTTTAAATTTTCCGCATTTTTTCTACTTATGAGATGCTATGATGTATGCTAAGGGTTAGTCTAAGGCCTCTTCAAGGACGAAGACACCTGTTACATCTAGGGGGTGCTCCCCGATCGTGACAAACTTGATATCAGAGCATGAGGTTGAGTAATCTTAGGATTGATGTCTCACTAAACTACGTCTACATAGAGTCTTTTTCATATTTGTGAAGTCTGTCGCACTTATGAATGAGAGTCTATGTGATGCTTAGGAAATTCTCATCTTCTTTGTATTCCTATGTCGTGTCTCAAGAGTCTTAACTCTATGTGTCCTTTTCATCTAACCCTTTTATTGTGGTTATAGGATATGACTACTAGAGAGGTAGCCGCAAGAAGAGTAGAAGAAGAGATTGCTAATATGGGAGCTCCTCCCCAAGGCAACCAAGCTCCTCTAGAAGGCAATCAAGCTCCTCCTCAATAGCAAGTTTATTTGGGTTCCCAAGTTCCAGTCAATCCTCCAACTATGAAGGATGGAGAGATAAGGTCAGCTTTCCTAAGTTTGGCTCAAGCTATGAATACTCAAGATCAAGCCGTAACTACTCAATTTCAAGCTATAATGTCTCAAACAAACCGGGAAGGCTGAACCAGGGTGCACCAAAATGCTAGCACTGGGCTTCTCTCTTGAGGGATTGATGAACCCTTCTATGTTCTTTGGATATAAGGTGAATGAAGACTCCCAAGGCTTTCTTGATGATGTCTACAAGATATTATATGTTATGGGTGGGTTCAAATGAGAAGGTTGAGCTAACCGCTTATCAACTCAAGGATGTGGCTCAAAGTTGGTATACTCAATGGAGGGACAATAGGGCTTTGAGAGTGGGTTCCATAAGTTGGGAAGTTTTTGGAAGGGATTTTTGTGATAGGTTCTTCTCAAGAGATAAAAGAGAGTCAAAAGTAAAAGAGTTCATCAACCTCATCAAGGAGGTATGAGTGTACTAGAGTAATCTTTGAAATTCACTAACTTGTCCAAATATGCATCTTCTTTGGTGTCAAACCGAGAGATGAAATTAACACTTTTATGACGGGTGTGTCTGATGATCTTGTGGAAGAGTGTCATTCGGCGATGCTTCATGACAACATGGAACTTTCTCATTTGATGGTGCATGCTTAACAAGTTGAGGAGAGTAGGCTTAAGAGAAATATTAAGGATGCTAGGAAGACAAGGTCTTATGAAGGAGGTACTTCCTAGGGTAGGTTGGAAATTCAAGACAAACCTAAGTTCAAGAAGAGGTTCTCCATCCAAGTTCCTTCTAATTTCCTCAAGGCTCATAACGATAGGGTGTATAAACTTAGATCCTAAAGGGAAAGGGGTGGTGATTCACCAAGTGAGAAACCTACTTGTGGAAAATGTAGTAAGAAACATGTGGGTGAATGTCTAGTTGGGATAGTTAATTGTTTTGATCGTGGAAAGAGTTGTCACAAAGTGAGGGATTTTCCAATTCTTAAGGCTAAGGGGAGGGAGAGTAATCAATCACAAGCAAGTGAATGTAGTTTTCATGTTCCTAAGAAGAATCAATTCTATGCTTTCCAATCTAAGGGTGATCAAGAGGATTCTCCCAATGTTGTCACCGGTATGTTACAAGTCTTTTCTATTAATGTCTATGCTTTACTAGATCTCGGTGCCACTTTATCTTTTGTACCCCTTTAGTGGCCATGAAGTTTTATGTGTTGCCCGATGTTTTAATTAAACCTTTTTTGGTTACTCCCCCGGTGGGTAACTCCGTTGTTGCTAAAAGATTCTTTAGGAGTTGTCCCATATTATTATCCAATAGACTTACTCTGGTCGACTTGGTAGAACTTCATATATTGGACTTTGATGTCATATTGCGGATGGATTACGTACATGTTTGCTTTGCTTCTATTGATTGTAGAACAAGGGTAGTTAAGTTCAAATTTCCTAATGAACCCGTCTTAGAATGGAAGGGGAAAACTCAATCCCTATAGATTGAATTATTTCATGTTTAAAAGCTTTTCAGATAATTTCTATGGGATGTGTCTACCATATTGTAAGGGTGAAGGACCTAGAATCCGAAGCTCCTCCTTTAGATTCGGTCTCTATAGTGAAGAATTTTATGGAAGTCTTTCCCAATGACTAACCCGGAATTTATCCAAAACGGGAAATAGACTTTGTCATAGATTTTTTGCTGGGTATGAAACCCATATCAATTCCTCCTTATGGGATGGCCCCGACAGAGTTGAAAAAGTTGAAGTCTCAACTCAAGGATTTTTTTGACAAGGGTTTTATACAACTAAGCATTTCTCCATAGGGCACTCCTGTATTATTTGTGAAAAAGAAATATGGGTCTCTTAGAATGTGTATTGACTACCGACAATTGAAAAAGGTCACAATAAATAATAGGTATCCTCTTCCTAGGATTAATGATTTGTTTGATAAACACCAAGGTGCGAGTTACTTTTCAAAAATTGATTTGAGGTCTGGATATCACCAACTTAGGGTGAGAGGTGAAGATATTCCTAAAATGGTTTTCTGAACTAGGTATGGCTATTATGAGTTTCTAGTCATGTTTTTTGGGTTAACTAATTCCCAACGGCTTTTATGAACCTTATGAATAGAGTGTTCCGGAATTACCTTGATTATTTTTGTAATTGTCTTCATTTAGTGATATCTTAGTATATTTTAAGAGTAAGGATGAGCATATGGACCATTTGAGGGTTGTATTGCAAGTCCTCAAGGAACATCAACTCTTTGCTAAGTCTAGTAAGTGTGATTTTTTGTTGAGATCGATGGATTTAATTCGTCACATTATCTCAAGTGAGCATATAGATGTTGATACGAAGAAAATGGAAGTGGTTAAGAATTGGACTAGACCATTGACTCCAACTGATATTAGAAGTTTCTTGGGTGTAGTCAGGTATTATACAAGGTATATTAATGGGTTTGCACCTATTTCTTCTCATTTGAAAACACTAATCCAAAATAAGGTTAAGTTTGAGTGGTTGGAGGCTTGTGTAAAAAGCTTCCAAGAGTTAAAAGATAAGCTTACCTCCGCTCTGGTGTTGACCTTATCAGAGGGTACCAATGGGTTTGTGGTGTATTGTGATTCTTCTCGAGTAGGTTTGAGTTGTATCCTCATGCAACATGGCAAGGTGATAGCTTATGCCTCTAGGAAACTCAAGGTGCATGAGAAGAACTATCCAACTCATGATCTTGGATTAGCGGTCGTAGTGTTTGCTTTGAAAATATAGAGGCATTACCTATATGGGTACAAGTGGATGTATTTACCAACCAGAAGAGTCTTCAATATGTGTTCAGACAAAAGGAGTTGAATCTCCAACAAAGGAGGTGGTTGGAACTTTTGAAGGACTATGACATGAGTGTCCTTTACCACCCCGGGAAAGCAAATGTTGTGGAGCATTCTTTAGGTTGAATGACCATGGGTAATGTGGATCATGTTGAAAAATGTAAGGAAGAGCTAGTGAAAGATGTTTATAGATTGGCCCGGTTGGGTGTTCAGTCAGAAGATTCTTAAAAAGGTGGTTTTATGGTTCATCATAATTTCGAGTCATCATTAGTGGTTGAGCTTAAGTCTAAGCAACATATTGATCCTCTATTGATGGAGTTGATGGAATCGGTACTTAATAACCTTAATGATCCATTCCCCCAAGGCGATGGAGTGCTTATGTACCAAGTTAAATTGTGTGTACCAGATGTTGATGATTTTGAAAAGACAATTTTTATAAGTTAATGGTTCTCCATATTTCATTCATATGGGTGCCACAGAAATGTATCGTGATCTTCAATAGGTCTATTGGTGGGCGGTTTAAAGTATATAGCGGAGTTTGTGGCTAAATGTCCTAATTGTCAACAAGTTAAGGCTGAATATCAAACGACATAAGGTTTAACTCAAATTATGGTTGTCCCTACTTGGAATTGGGAAGATATCAATATTGATTTTGTAGTGGGTTTGCCTCAGACACGAATGATCCATATGGATTATTGTTGATACATTGACAAAATCTTCCCATTTTATCCCCGTCAAATATACTTATTAAGTGAAGGAGTATGCTTGATTGTACCTTAATGATATTGTGAGATTGTATGGGATCCCTTTGTCCACCATCTTGGATAGAGGCCCAATTCACTTCTCGTTTTTGGGGACTTTCCAAAAGGGGTTAGATACTCAAGTGAAACTTAGTATCTCTTTTCATCCTCAAATGGATGTTCAAGCAGAGTGTACCATCCAAACCCTTGAGGATATGTTAAGATCTTGTGTTATTGACTTCAAGGGTAATTGAGACGATCACCTACCATTGATAGAGTTCTCCTACAATAATATCTACCATTCAGTATCTCTATGGCACCTTTTGAAGCACTCTATGGTAGGAGATGTAGGTCTTCGGTAGGGTAGTTTGAGGTAGGAGATTTTTCACCTCTTGGTCCCGAGATAGTCGATGAGGCTATGGAAAAAGTTTGAACGATAAGAGATAGGTTGAAAATAGGAAAAAGTCGGCAAAAACCTTATGCAGACAATAGAAGAAGAGACCTTTAGTTTTAAGTAGGTGATTGGGTCTACTTTAAAATTTCACCCATTAAAAGGCTGATGAGATTTATTAAAAAGGGGAAACTTAGTCCCTGATATGTGTGTCCTTATGAGATAGTGAAACGGTCCGGGAAAGTTGCTTATGAGTTGAAATTACCAAGTGAATTAGTTTTGGTTCACTTGGTATTTCATGTCTCCATGCTCATGAAAAGTATAGGCGACCCAGTGTCTATTCTCCCTATTGAAGGGTTAGGGGTGAATGAGAACCTTTATTATGAAGAGGTCTCGGTCGAGATCTTAGATCGTCAAGTCAAAAAGTTGAGGAACAAAGTGGTTGCCTCTACAAAAGTTCTATAAATAAACCATCTTGATGACGGTGCAACATGGGAGACCGAGGTTGACATGAAGTCCCGTTATCCTCATCTTTTTCCTCTTAATCCTAGTCAAAGGTGAGATTATTAGTTCCTTTTAAAATAAAATTATGAATAATGTGAACTTGACTTGCTTTTCAAAGTATGTGCATATTTTTGTAAAGGTTCGTGCTAAACTAAGTTTTCATGAAAAATGCTCTTATGTTCTACTTTAACTTATATGAAATGTGTATATTTGCCTCCTAGAGATTGTAGTGAGCATGAGCATGTTTTGTATTATCCTGAGATGAATAATTGCATGTAACTCTTGGTGTTCATGTTGATATCATGTTGAAATTGAGAAGGTAGTTCCTCATTATGTGATATGAAATGTTAAGCTCTTATATGTGATACATTGTAAATTGAGTTGCAATGTGTAGTTCTTTGAATTTTGCGTTGAATAGAGTTGTAAAGTAGTACTATGAGCTATGACTCATGATGATTTTATGTTTTTGTTGTTGTATGGGCTGCTAGTATTGGGTATATTTCTCTCTCTATAAAAGGATTTAGGTGTCATTCAGGGATGAATGTTCCTAAGGGCGAGATAATGTAACACTCTGTAACTCCATGATTAGTCTAGAGCCTCACTTGATGAACTAAGCCTTAAAACAGTTTTTGTAATCTTAAGCAATGGTAATTAACTTGATTAGGAAGTGTTAGAATCAAACCGTCAAGAAACGACCATGACGTTCGAAAATTTGTGAAAGATGAGTTAGTATGCCTTGGTGTGTTTCAATGGGTTTAAAGGGTTGAATTGAAGTCAAATTTGGTGAAAATTTTAGGAATATGTATTAGAGTGTATTTAGGGTCGAAAAGTCCGAGTACGACTCCCAAGGACCACCCTAAGGGTTCTTGAAGAGGACCCAACATTTGTCCCCAAAATTTTCCATTTGGCAGTGTGCAACCACGAGGACAAATGATGAGTCAGCGTTTGAACGACGCTCCGCCATTTGGTGCCATTGTTTGACACTTATACATATCCCAAAATTTCCCAAAAACCAAGTCTCTGACCAAAACCACGAACTACCAGTACGGTCTGTGGTCTAGTTGACGGGTCATCGACGTGGACTCGTCGATTGGACCCTAGTTCACTATCTAATTTATGTCAAGGTTAGGGAAATTATTTAGTAAGTTAGTTAATTAATCAATGATTTAGGGGTGGTAAATCAAGTTAGAGTTAGACTTCATTAAACACACCTGATTATTCCCAAACCCAATTCACTCCCACGTCTCTCTACTTTCTATCACTACCCAAAGACCCCCATTGAAGACCAAGGTTCAAGCTTCTTTAAGACTCAAGTTTTATCCTACCATTCTTCAAGGATTATTAAGGTATGGAATCTATTCACTCTTGGATCCTTTTCCCCAACAAGCTCGTCAAAATTGGTTTCTAAAGATGTCTAAAACTATGCTTTTCATCTAATTTCGTGGGTTATCTTTCAGATTGATTCAATGTGATATTGAATTGAATTATATTTATAAGTTATGATTGTTTATTGATGTATTGTTGTAGTTTCTTAGTCTTTGACCTATTTTCTCTAAAAGATCCATGAATGAACCCTTTTCCCTAACCCTAACTATGAATTAGGTTGATAGATGATTAGGGATGTTGCAATTGAATATGTTATTGCTTAATCTAAAATTATATGATGATGGTGATTGGGTTATTGGATGAATGTGGTGAAATTGAGAGTAAGATCTTAAAGGTGATTCTTGGGAGCCATTGGTAAGACTTTTTAGATTATGATTTCTCTACTTCAATTATGTTGGTCTATTCTTGATGATGATGTTCAGTTGAAGTCTGATTATGTGAATACAATAGGAAGATGATGATATGATGAATATGATGGAATGTTATGAATATGTTGAATGTAAGATCTTGATATGGGTATGATCATGAAATGTTGAAAGTAATTCTTGTGTGCTTTATTACTATGATTATGATGTGATGATCTCACCAATGTTGGGTTGTTATGAAAGGAAGTTCTCATTCTAAACTATATGATCATGATTATACAAGGGGTTAGTCTCATATAGCCTATATTAAGAATTGATGATTGAGAAAGGCTTAAAGACATTTCAAAAAGGGACTTTAGCTTAGAACAGAGTGAACTAGATAAGACAGGTATACCTTCCCAAGAGGGAAGGTAGGTTCACTAATGTTTTAATGGGATGGCGACTATCATCGAAATGTGCATACATGAGTTTCGGTTAAATCTCTTAGTTCCTTAACTATGTGCCCCCATAGGAAAACTAGCTAATGGATCAACTTAGAATGATTTGTTCATGTTATGGTTCTACCTTGGCAAGTAGATCATTTTCTTTTGGTGTAGGGTTTCATGACACCGGATTCCATGTTTAGCTTACATGGTCTATTATCGATTAAGGCGATTGTCCCCGAAATTAAAATGAATGAATGGAAGTAATAATATGGACACTAACTAGGGTGACTTAAGGGGTACTAGTTAGTATAGGTAAGGGTATGGTACTTTACCTATACATTGCACAAGTTGACCTTGAGGGGAGTCCTATGAGGTTATTCTTATGCACTTATGTTATGAATGAAATGAATATATGTTGGTTCTATATAATGTTTCTCTTATATGATGTTCGTTTCGTTTGATGAACATGATATTGGTCTAAATTGATATTTATGATAATGACTACACATTATGTTATGTTATATGAGGTAAAGGAATTACTTATGGTCTCTTTTCTAGTTACTTGATTATGTGGTGTTATAGGCCTTCACGTGAGCATTGCACTTGTAGGCTTGGGATGGTATTGTTGGTAAGGGTCTTGTATGCTTTGAATATATGAACTCTAGAAAATGAAATGTTGATGTGAATTTATGATGATGCTATACATGTATATGAATATGAACTTGTCTTGATATTGTTGTCATCATTGACTTGTATATGCTCTTGTATGTGCATAAAGGCTTTCAAAATGACTTAGCATGCTTTTAAATAAAAGGTCCCTTTTGTGCATGATTTCAAAGGTTTTAGTTGCATATGTTTTCATACTTAGTGCATGTGGTTTGTACTAACCATATTCTTTATATTTGTACAAATATGTAGGTTCAGGCCATTGAAGAGATTTCAAGGCCATTTGGAAGAAAGACTTGGATATATTTCCCAAGTTGTTGGTGAGTCCTCAAGTCCGAGAATGATGCCACTTTTCTACCTTTTCCTTATTTTTGAGACTTTGTTGTAAGCCTATTTGTGGCATATTATATTAGTGTAAGGGCTATGCCCAAACTTTGTAATTATCTATTAGATGGTTATATGTGAGACAATATTAGACTACTTAAATGAATTGACTATGTTAAATGAGAATTCTATGTAAACTTCACATATGATAACGAGAATTCTAAGTATACTTCATATGTAAAAGTTTTAAATTTTATGCATTTTCTCTATCTATGATATGTCATGATCTATGCTAAGTCCTAGTCTAAGGCCTCTTCGAGGACGAAGACGCTGGTTACGTTTAGGGGGTGCTCCCCGATCATGACACCAGTAGGCCACCACTTTTAGACAAAAATTTATTTCTCTTTGTCTAGCCTTCCCTGACTAGTTTATATTGTCCAGGAATTCCTACAGGCTCTCTAAATGGCTGAACACAATGACGAGAACTTACCGTTTGCCCATTTTCCTGATGCTGCTAGTCGAGAGAGATACCACGACTATCGCACCACAGGGTTCTACTGTGAGATATCATTCGTGCTACATAAGGTGGAGGAGAAGACTCCTAGTTTTTAGGCTTGTCTAGCTGAGTTTGGGTGGCTTTCGTTGATTGAGGCTTCCCCGAGTGCATGCTCTACCTGGGTGAGGGAGTTTTATGACATTCTTTTTGCTATGTTCTGGGAGGATCCTCATCCTTTCTTCCGTGTCTGGAGAGTCTACATTCCCTTAAAATCCTATGCTATCAACAAGGCACTCGAGGTGCAAGAGGTCCCAAACCATGCGTACGAGAACCGACAGAGGGAGATGGATTTGGGGTGCCTAAGGGACACCCTAGTGGATCCTACGGAGCGGGAGCAAGTCTGTTTGGCCACTTCCGAGGGCATTACTATTGTGGGCTGGTCACCACATGCAAAATGGTGGCTACACATGGTGTCTAGGAGGAACCGCCCATCGGGGTAATCATACCGACGTTACATTTACTCGAGCTCTCGTGGTTATGTGTTCTATATAGGGAATATACATGAATATGGGAGCATAGATCATCTCAGATTGGAAGATGTTCTACCAGGGCAACAAAAAGGCAGCAGCAGGGTCAAACCCAAACCCAAACAGTTAGCTTTCTGGAACGTGGCAATCTGATCCCAAAGTTATGTCGAAACATGGAAATCTGATCCAATGTTGCTTCTGAATATGGAAACCCAATCCAAATTTATGCCAAAGCGTAGCAACTGATCCTATTTAGATTTATGGAATGTGGCAATGGGATCCCCATTCACACACCACAATCACAAGCATATCATCAAGATTATACATTTACATTATGATTTCATGGCTACATCATTCAACTATATAATTTACAACAACTGTGATCAATATTGCAAAATTCACATATAAACACGCATTATAATAGAGCAATTACAAACATATATCACACCAGCATGAAATCACAACCATCACATGCGAATCTCTTACATTTCTAACATATAATTGGAACAAGTTCAGCCATATTCTTCATTAGGGTTCATTTTTAGGGTTTAATCCTAATTTACTAACCTTCCTAAGTTTCACTACTTCACTAGATCGAACATAGCGTACACCATAATCTTGTTCTACTTTACTGGATACCCTATTTTTTAAGCAACTGTATTCAAGAAAATATTCTAAAAACCTTGACATGTAACAATCCTAAAAATGAACTGGGTTGGACTAGAGCTTCACTTGTGCTTTAAGGGCTTTGAAATAACTTAATTAATGTGTATATGAGTTTGAAATCAGTCCGGTTGAGTTTGAAGTCAAAAATTAAGGAATGACCAAGACGTTCGACGACTACTACCTTACGTACTTTCATGTGTTCGAGTATGCTTTTGCATGTTTCGTGAGTTGTTTGGTGTTGAAATTGATGGGAGAGGACCCTAATACCTATATGAGCATTTTTAGGGGTTTAACCTACGGGTAAGAATTCACCTAGGAACCATGAGGGTCCCTAGATAATGACCCCAACTCAAAGGCTAGAAGCTGCCAGGCAGCCTCCTTACAGTGTCAAATGATGACCCAAAACGACGGCCAGTTATTCAAATGACGGCTTGTCGACTTTGGGCGTGGATTGAACCTGAAAGCCTGCACATTTTTGAGCTTCAAACCAAAATAACGAAGCCCCACTGACGGGAAGTTGTCCAAACGACGGTCCGTCGTTGGTGGGCTGGTTTGGGCACCTGCAACTTGGCCAAGCTTGGGGTGTTTTGGTAAATTCACCCCAAGTCTTTTAAATTATGATTATTTTTTTTAGGTATATTGGGTATTTTAAGAGTATTAAAGTGATTGAACTCTCCCAAGTTTTCTCCAAAAACCTCCATGAAAGCTCAATGTCAAGATGCAGCTAGGATGATGGATTTCAATGTACTTCAATTCTCTTTGGGTTTCTCCTAATAAGGTATGGGATTTCTTTATATAAGACTAGCTACCACCTTAGAGACAATTTCAAAGTGATTTCAAAGATTTTAAAGTTTAAGAAAAAGTCCAAGTTCTACTCTAAGTCATGGGTTCTTGCATGAAACGTTTTCAAACAATGAGATATGATGTTATTTATGTATAATTGATGTTTTCCAATGAAAATATCCATGAACCCTTGATCTTCTCAAATCTCTAAATTTGGCTATAAAGTGGGTTAATTTCTTATGATCTAATGATGATAGAAATGAGTTTAGATTATGATGTAATGTTTATTTGTATGATGAATTATGCTATTACATTGTGAATTGTTGGAGATGTTAAGAAATGGTGATCTTCGCTATTGTAAGAAGGAAATGACATAATTCCCTTAGTTATTGTAGAATTGATATAGAATTGTTATTTATTGGTATGGTCCACTTATGATGGCGGTGCTTATGTGTTGATTATGTGATGAGCATGGCCTTGTCGGTATTATTATGTGATTTATAGTAGTATCATGTTAGGTATTATACGAAGGTATAATGTGAAGATGTTTATGTGAAGTAATGTTATCGTGTAGAAGATGTTATGGCTTATATGAATATGTAAAGTGAAGTTATAATGTGAAGATATGAAGTGAAGTACTTATGTGATGACTATGTGAGCTTGTATGAATGTTAATGTTATGATTCTTTTTTAAGTGAGGGTATATGGTGATGGAGGACTAAGAAGAGCCTTATATGATAATGTTCTATATGTATGTGTGAGGTTAAAGTATGATTTCTTTTAAATGATTATATGTGACTATGGTAGACTATGATGAGTTTCTATATGTGTTTGATGTTTTTTCTTGTGTGGTAGACTTAGTGTCCCTACTTGGTACTTGAATGATATTGTATAAGTGATATGATGAATGTTGTGTCTTGATTTGGTAAACCTAAGTCCCTCTTCTTGATACATGAAAGATATGTGGATATGTGATCTCTTGACTTGGTAGGGTTATGCACCCTTGTCATGTATATGTATGAATGATTGATGAATGAAAGTTAGGATCAGTAGACTTATGATGGTGCCAGGGATGACTAATGTATGACCTTGAATATGAAAAGAAGGTCAAGAACGTGGAACCTTGAACATAGAAAAGAAGGTTAATAGAAGTCTTGAAGTGAAAGATCATAATGGTAATCCTTCTTGAGTGGAATGATGGACTTACGGATAGGTTGGCTGGAATGGCATGAAACCATCTCTAAGGAAGTCATAAGAGCTATCCTTATAGACCTTGAGTGGCAGCCCTTGTGGACCCACCCTTGGTAAGGGTATTATGATTTGGTAAGAATAAGAAATGGTACCTTCTCATACACCTTTATGTGAATGAACTTACTCTATGAGAAACAAGGCAAAGAAACGAATGAATATGCTTGTGGTAGTGGCTCTACTTAAGATGAGACTAGAGTACAAAGAAACCCTTGATATTCCTTAACCATGTGCCAACATGGTATGTGTCCTAGTTCTACCCTTGGCAAGTAGAACACCCTTCACGGGGTAGGGTAGACTCATGATTTTGTACCTAGCTAATATATACTACGTCGGTTAATGCATATTCTCATCATGTGGGATGCATTCTAGTATTGGAGAAGTTCTACAACGTGTAGGTAGTGGAATGGAACGCTATCTATACATGGCGCGAGTAGGCTTTGAAGATACTAGGATGAGGTTTCCTAGGTCTTCCAAGACCATTGTGTGAAGCCCTCTAATTGATGAATGTCTCTTAAAGGTCTAAATGAGTATTGTTGACTTAGCTAATGTATGATAAATAGAAAGGTTCTTATTTAGGGTAGCTTTGAGGATTTCTTAGGTAGGCTTGAAAGAGGGTGTATGGGCGGCCTCTTCATGTTTTACTTAGGTGAGTGTTAGAGTAACAATAGGTAGAGAGGCTAAATGATGTAAAGGCTTACATTATTGAATATTATTATTTTGATATGTGATGAAAAGGAAATATCTTTACTGTAGGTAGTGTTGAGGATCACATAGGTGTGTGTGAAGGGGTTGTATGGGCGGCTGCTTCATATCTTACTTAGGTGGGTCTTAGGATAACCTTAGTAGGGGATCTAAATGTTTAAATGGATTCTAAGTGATTATGTTCATATATTGTTATATGTGGATATTGTATTATGGTGATTATTGACTTGTTTTATGTCTCTTAAACTCTTATTATGAAGGTTTTTATCAAAATGTCATGAAAGCATGTTTCTATACAAACGTCTCTTTTTCATGATATTGAAAGGGTTGCATTCAATGTGCTAACCCCTTCTTTTCCCTTTTTGACTAAAGTGTAGGAAATTGAAAGTCTTGATGTGTCATGATTCATGGATGATGGATAGGTTTTTAAGGGTTGAAGTTGAAGCATTGGTGAGTCCTCGTAGATTTGAGGACAAGACCCACATGTTCCTTTTATGTCTTCTTTGTTTTAAGTCTTGTATGGGCTTAGTCCCTATGTTGTACACTCAAAGTATTAGATGGTTTAATGAGACATTGTAAAGGTAGATGTTTTTTAAAATCTTTTGCTTGCGTATTAATGAAAGTATTCTTCGTGTGTGAAGAAAACTTTAAATTCTTGCTTATTTTGAGAGTATATTATGCATTGATTGCTACGAGAGACTTGTGTGGGACTTCTGAGTCTCATACGTTGGTAACATCCAGTGGATACCTTTGGGTCGTTACATGACAAGTCATCAAACTCTCTACTTATGTACTAACCCAATTATGTAGAACTATAACAATTTCTCCACTGAATTCACTCAGTGCACGAAGGTCTACACACAATCCATATTATTAATTTCATACATTACATAGTAAGCACAAATGTACAACTACTCAATGCATAAAACCTAAGCTACCTGGCGCAAAGCGGTTGCAAAAGGTTTATGTATTCGTTCCCAGTTTTTCTGGACTTGCTACAGTAAATTTGGCCCTGGATTTGCAAGATTATGTCATCTCCATGCTAGAAACTCGTTCTCCTTTTTTGTTAGTATGGTAGATTTAAATAGTTCATTAATCATTTTTCAACGACTTTTTGTCAAATCATTTTGTTAGAATGATAGATGGTTCATACATAAGTTTTAAAGTTTCGTCAATGATTATTAACCCTAACTACTTTAACATTTTATTCACTTTAAAACTAATAAGCACATAAAAATCCAATATGATTAACTAGTAAATTAATGTAACTGAAAAAGGAATTACCGATTAATCTTGAAAAAAAATTGTGGGAAAGGTATGGTTGTACATTAAAAATTAGGGCCTGGGATTTGAACTTGGAACCTTCAACTAATCAACGATACACAATACCTGATCGAAACTTGTAAGCATCTATCGTTTAAGTCAACCTAAATGTTCAAGACTTCAGAGAGAATACATTTTTATTTACAGGAAATTAAATTGATCAGAACACAAGTGCATTCACCTACCCCTAAACCCCAGTTTTTTAACACTCTTCCCCTAGCCTTTTCTCATTAGATATATCACGTTCTTGATACCAACAGTCATCAAATGAAGCAAATCGGAAAATACGTCACTGCCCTTAATAGCTACTGAAGCAAGTGGTTGTCTACGAACAACAAAAAATTAATTGTACAAGGCATGAACTCCGGATCACCATGATCATGTATCCGCAGACTTGGGGATTTCAGCCAAAGCATCTTCAGCTCTTACTTTCTGGGGAATAAAATCTGCATACATAGCATCATAGAAATCAGCGGAAAAGATAAGAATACTTCTTATTAGAGCCACATCATTGGTTATTGGACAAATCGTAATTGATACCTGACAGAAAGTCAAATCTGGGTCGTTTGGAAACAACTGAAGCTGAAACAACCAAAAACATGTCAAGTTATTATACTAAATAAAGTGACTTCTCATAAACAAATTGGTTGTACTTATAACTACAGCAATCAAGTTTACTAAATAAGATGTTACAACATGTTTCATGGATTATATCTGAGCTGCTCGTAGTTCTCTCCTTAAATTGACACGACAATCAGGACCCCAAAACATTATAGTAGTTTAGGAAACAGAATTCCAGAGAATTGATGGTTCAAAATTCAGCTGAATTGAAACACTATAATGACAGAGTTCAAGTAATATACACCGTCAATGTTTTAATATTTACACCATCAGATCAACTTTACCTGCTACGACAAGTAACATATTTTTTGCCTAATACATATCCTATGACCTGATAGTGTAAAATATTATTTACATTGACAGAACGTGTATAAAACTTAAAAATCACAATAACAAACAGTGTTCCAATCACAACCTGGGTCTAATTTGAACTCTTTGAACTGAATTGCCAAACAAATCAAAAGGTAATAGGAATAGCGAACAACAACATAATAGCCAGTGAGATCCCACAAGTGGGGTTAGGCGAGGGTGGGGTGTCGCAGACCTTAGTCCTACCTTGTGTGAGGTAGACAGGTATAATAGGAACAGTGTAGGACAGCAAAATTGCAAATTCAGGATCATTATATCCACCAATCCTATTTCTGTTCCATTGTACATTTTCTTCCTCCAAAATTTTCATTAAAATGTGTTGCACGGGTAGCAATTTGAGAAATGACATTTGAACTCAACATGAACAATTATATAATAAGTGGATTATTTTTCTCTTATTTTACTTTTTTTTAGTTTTTTTTTAAAAAAAAAATTAGGAATGAGTTAGCCCATGAATAGTGGTAGAGAACAAGAAAAAAGAGGCAGGCCTTAACTGGTATTGAAGCCATGCACTTGAATTAACAGAATAACAATAAGATCTCGATCCAAAACTAGTTGGGACCAACTATATAATCTTATAGATATTTAGAACCATATGTATGAATTGAGACGATATAAATACTGATGAAACCAAAGAACAATTAAAAACCAGTGTAAACTATTCGTCATTATTATCTTTATAAAATATTCTTCATAATTATGTGTTGGTTCTTTTAAAAGTTGGTGCAATAAAAAGGGTTTGAAAACATTTTATTGAAAATGTGTCTCGATATTTTTAGAGATAATTATATACTCTAGTGCAGCCCATAATGTTCCTTTACATAATTTATCCAAGATTTTCACTCCTTACCTAAATTGGCCCAAAGGAGGAGCTAAAGTGCCCTAGAGGACTGCCATGGGGCCACCGCCCTCTCCCAACCTCCGAAAATCCAAACTTATAACCAAATGGTAGATCTTGATGAGAGGAATATATTTGTATAATAGTGTATAAAATTGTATACTATTGCATATTGGTGCATAAATACCTCTTCTAATTTAGAATAATATTATATATTGGTGTATAGTACTGTCTATCAAGTTCTAAATCATTTTTTGTAGAAAGAAAAGAAATATGAATATTTTGAATATTGTTATATATGGGACACATAATTGCATATCGAATGGTGTTTTGGGCTAAAGATTCGAAATGTGAGCTTTAAGCTATATTTTTGCGATGCAAGTTAAGGTGATTGTAAGCACGGGTTGAAAATGATTGAAACTAGTTTCTTGGAAGAACTCGAATCATGTAAGATCAATGAGGCACTGGTACCATTAATGGATTTTTAAAAAGATGAGGCAACAAAGGGGGTTCAGAGTATTAATTGAAATGTCTCTCAGGTCTCAATATTTTTATGAAGCATAGGAAGACTTCAATAGCCATCTTAAAACAAAAAACCAAAAATATCTAAACAAAACCTAGCAGCACTTTAAAATTCAAATTCGTCCTAAAGCTATGCAACTTATTATGCTAAAAATTACAACAGTAACTAAGTAAAATTTCAACATTCAAGTCATAGTTGAGAACTCAAAGTTATAACATCTTCAATGCAATGATTCCGAACTAGTTAGGACCAGATAGATGATCTATATCTATACCTCTCCATGCGGTAAGAAAGTAAATATTGTTTGGACATCAAACATAATCGAAGAATATCGTATTGAATATTCTTCAGTGTTATGTCGCAATTAAGAATCCCAAATTAAGATATTTTCTTGTTTTATGTTAACTCAAATTCGCATATGTAATAAACCCTTATATTTTTAAAAAAAATGGCAGTGTTGTATTCCTTAGCATTAATGACGTGTTGAATACCTACAAAAAGAGACACGGTAGCAAGAGTTATTACAAAGAGCCTAAAAGATCAACTATTTGTTCTACTTCCTCTTTATACCAACAAAGATGCTATACATTTCCATTTAACTTTTGGTATAGAATAAAATTTATCCTCAAAACATCTCTCATTCTTTTCTTTACAAACTGTCCAACGTATGCATGCTGGGATTCTTCTCCACTTCTCTAAGCTCTTGCCCCCCCCCCCCCCCCAAACCCCCAAACTTCTGATCCAGAAACAAAAAGATCAGCATATGTTTTAAAAACAGATGACTATTGGTCTCCTATGCCTCATTGCATAAAAATTAGATACTATTTGGAACCCTTTCCTTTTTACACTTCCCGTACAAGACAAGTTCTTCTGACCACCAACAATTAAGAAAAACACTTGACCTCAAGCTCTTTACACCTACTTCCATGGTCCTATTCCACAGCCTGATTGTTCTCACGTCTTTTGTAGCTTGCTCACTGAGAATCTTAGTGTGTTTCTATTTTAATTGTGATGGGACCTGGAGAGATCCCTTTCAAACCATCGACCTACAACAAAAGTTGTGCAACTCCACTTAATTCCCTGTCATTCAGATGTCTCCTTAATGAGATACCCATCCATTGAACCAACATTCAACTATTGTGACCTCCAGTTTGCTACAAAGTGAAAATAAATCAGGGAAGGAATTCATCAAGGCCTCCACAGTCCATTCCATGCTTCTTTTCAGAAAAGAATTCTGTCGCCATTACCCACCTTGTACGTGATATTACCTGATAGTTAAGGCCAGAGAGCCCTTATTGCCTTCCATGCTAAAATTCCATCTTAAGGGTTTGTAACAACATTAGTACTCCATTAGTTACTCTGGTCATACATGTTTTGTATGACTTCCTACTATAGTGTTTGATCCTCCTCCACATACCTCCACAACCATTTCATCAGAAGACAGTCATTCTGTATTTTTAGACTCCTAACACCAAGGACACATGATGTCTTGGAAAGTTGAGCAATTTTCCGAGTTAACTAAATGAAACCCCCTCCTCTCCTTGTTTCCAGATCATAAAAAAATCACTTATCAGTTTATTTAGCCTCTCCAACACTTTTGGTGGGATGGGAAGTAAGGACATAAGTTGGTTAGAATCTAGCACTAAATAAATGTGTCTTCCCCCTGAGGGAAGATTTTGAGATTTTCACCTGGCTAGCTTCTTCTCTGTCTTTTTTATCATCCCATTACACATTTCCAAGTCGTTGTATTTGGTGCCCAAAGGCATGCCCAGATTAACAATTGGAGTTGTTGACCTACTGCGCACCCCAGGATGTTAGCCAGTCCCCGCATCTGAGCCACTTGATAGGTAGGTAGAAGGCTGCTTTTCCTCAAATTTACGATAAAATTGAGACTTGTTTCCAAAGTTATACAACACCCTGATGAAGCTAATTTACTCTGTTTTGTCCTCGCAAAAGATTATGATAAAACACTTTCATAAAGCAAATGACATGTTTCCAGTCCTGCCGTAATATTCAAATTGAATCTCTTCAACCACCTGTTTTGAATTGTCAGCCTCATCATATTGTTAAAACCTTCCATGGCTATTATGAATAAAAATGGTGAGAGAGGATTACCCTGTCTGAGACCCCGCCCCAGATGGAAAAAGGAAAACTACAGGTTCTCTACAGGTTCTCTATTTACCATAATTAAGAACTTGACAGTTATAATTCAAAAACAATCCATTTCAGCCACCTTCATCCAAACCCCAATTGTTTGAGCATACTTAGAAGAAAATCCTAGTTGACATGCTCAGAAGCCTTAACCCACCTTTCTCAAAACCCCAATTGTTTGAGTATACTTGGAAGAAGATCCCAGTTGACATGATCATAAGCCTTCTCTAAATCTAACTTGCACATGATGCCCAGTTCTTTTCCTCTCAATCTGAAATCCACATACTCAAGGGGAGCAGCATCCATAATTCTCTTCTCTTTATGAAAGTTATCTGGCGTTTACTTACCAACTTATATATCCCACCGTAAGGCTTATCGGCCTCTTGGGGATGAGAGCAACGTACATGGCATTGAGGCACTTTTCAAAGACTTAATATTCATGAAAATGTTGCATAGAGTTCATGATATCCTTCTTCAGAATATCCGAAGGGACTTAATAAAAACACATTGAAAATCCATCAGGCCCTTGTGCTTTATCACCAGCACAAATTCTAATGCACCCAAAAACTTCTTCAAACTGTATTTGTAGCCACTTTTGTTCCTCAATGTTGATGCTTGTGAGCCCATGTAGGTTGATATAGGTCTCTATCCTCTTCTTTCCTAGAAATTTTTTCTCTTTTCCATCCTATTGTAGAAGTAGGAACTCCCAAACACCTCCACAAGTAACTACTTATGAATCCTCTAGAAATTAAATTACTAAAATGTCTATCAAAGTTGAAAAACCTTTTTACTCTTCCCTTAAACATTACCCTATTATATTATTGTACATAATAAATGCAAATATATATTCTAATAAATGGAATTTTAGATATAATTAGTGTATACTTGTACATCTCGTAAAAGTTCCATTTGCATTCAATGCATTGAGTGGCTTCATTTAATTGTCATAAGTCGGTTAGTATAAACTTTTAAATTATATCATAAGTGTGACTGTTATTAATTTAATGAGTTTATACATATATAATCTTGTTATAGGAGGCACCAAGTAGGAAGTGAAGCTTTAAAAAAATGAGTATGTAAGGGACTGACCGTCTATCTTGGACAACCATCAAAAGAGTGTTTTGTGACAAAGTAATAAACTTTGGGAAAGTATATAAATCTGAAAAGTTCAACTAGTTAATCAGCATCAGGGCATCATTATCGTCATTTGGTAACATGTTACATTGGGTCTTGCCAAGGCGTGCAGAGGTGGCTTCTTTACATTGGTTCTAAGTTTAGATAGCTAAATTAATGACAAGGTCTTACCAATAAATTTATGTACAAATATGGCTTACACAGGATAAAGCAGGGGGTCCAAGGGGAGAAATTAGATTATTATATTTGTTCATGCGATTAAATTACATCTCTTTAGACATGAAATTTGAGGGAAGAGCACACCACAAGTTAGTTTTGACGACGACGACATTTAAGGGTCTTGTTTATGACCTTATAAGGTGGGCTCTGGACTTTTCTTGGATCTACTTTGAAGATATAAAGTATAAACACAGCGCCTCTGGTACGCAGTAGCAGCAAGCTTCCAATAGAAATTAAGAGGGTTTGTTTCAGACGCTACTGCAGAAATATACACCTTTAACCCCTTTTTGAGATAAGCCCCGAGTTCTCTTCGTGATCTCAACTACCTTTTTGATGTGGGTATACATATTTAAGGGTTACTGATAAATTATTCAGTGCTGAAGAAGAGACTATGCTATAGGTTGGATTTAATCTGAAGAATTTGAAAAGTTGAAGGATTAAACTACCAGTGGATTCCAACTGAGAAATTGACTGATAAAATTGGACTCTACAGCTTAAGGATAATGTGTCCACCAATTTCTGATCTCAGATAGTTGACCGACGGCACATTTAAGTTAACACAAGAAATGACTTTAACCCCGAGGTTTCCTAAATTAATTTTTCTAGATCAATTTGAAATCATTTTTTATATTTTTGCTTAGATTGATTTGCTATGAGGCCTGAGAGCACAAATTTGGATTTTGTGAGCTTACTTGTAACGTGAATCTAGGTAAGAGAAGATCTTAACTTCTGAGTACCGTTCTTCACTTCTTCTAAGCTTGGTCTTTGCCTATATATATGTTTTTGACTATCTGGAACCTGTTTGGAGTGAGTGTGTGCTCGGCAGACTTGTTAATTGTGATTCCTTTACACTTTTTGAGATTTGGTGATATCTTCAAGATACATTGTGATTTGAATATTAATTATACTGTATGGTAGTGTGGCTATTTAGCCTTAGGATTGATGTATTTACTTGATTTTACATGTCCTCGGATGTATATAAAGCTAGTTAAGGTAGAGTCACCCTCCACATCTCGAACATACTCTGCGTAAGGCGTTGGGCCAAAGCCACCATTCACAGCCGAAATGGTAAGAGTGCCAGAGTTACCTTTAGGGGTTATGAAAGTTTGTTATTGTGTATGGTAAGACAGTTGGACCAGAGTTACAGATCTGAGGTTCTGTTGTTGTGTAGTAAGACGGTTGGGCCAGAGTTCCCCTCCGCAATCCGAGAATTTGTAGTTCTGCATGGTAAGACAGTTGGGCTAGAGTTACCCTCCGCAATTCTAAGGTTTATTGGTGTGTATTGTTGTACTACGTTAGCTTGCATCTCATCATCTCATCCTTCTTGACATGACTGGTATCTCTCTTCTACACTTTGTATACTATTTTCCTTAGCATATTGTATATTCAGTCCACACGAGCGAGTGAGCCCGCACACAAAGATATGTGTGTGTGTGTGTATTGCTTACTTGCTCCAGGTACGAGATGGAACAGAGCTAGACTTTACTTAGTCTTTGTGAAAAACCCTATCCGCTACATATGCAAGTGTGTTAGCTAACGCTTCGGTTGATGAGTGAGTCACCTGACACCAAGTCTTTTACAAGCTTTGAGGTGAACCATGCTCTAGATCCACAGAAGTCACATATCTATCTATCTTTCTATTTCCTTATTTCTAGTGGGGTTTGCATACTCAACATGAGATACTTGTACTGATTCTTATAGATTCTACAGACTTGGGTTATTTTGGCTCTAGTTGGGTTTGTTGAGATATTTCCTTTCATTTACATTGAATTTGTAATCTATGATTTGGTTTTTTTAGACTTCATCATTCTTTTCAGGTTATATTAGCTATTTTTTTATGTTGTTCGGTTCTCCTGGCAAATAATGCGATTACTGGTTGCCAATCAAAGCTAGGGTAGTTAGGGTGGTGATAATACTCAACACATCTAATCAGATAATAGTCAATTTAAAATGCACCAAGTCATGCAGTAAAAACGGATTAAAGAAAAAAAAGTGAATGAGATCTCTCTTAACCGTTAGAAAACGTGTAGAAATAGGAGTTTAAAGGACACTTCCTCTATAAGCTCCATCTTGTAAGTCTTTTTCACTACTCATACAAATATATAAAATCCAACATACAAGTACGATATACTTGTTATCCTCTAAAAATTTATGATATCTTTGTGTTCCCAATCAAATTTATGAAATCTTAATTTGGTAAGGATAACTTACAAATTTTTCATCTCCCAACTTTAAGAACAAGCTGCTGAAATGTTGTTCAACCTACATTTTTTTGGTTATTAATCCTATCAACAATGATCATGCTTGTATACTTTGTTGGTTGCAAATATCTGATATCGTTTTCACTCAGTAGGTTCTCTTTTCATTTATTTTTCATATTTTTCTAAAGACATTCTTTGTTTTAAAAAAGATGTGTGTGAGTATACTCATGGTATGATCTTGGAGTTTGAATGCAACACGTACACGTAAGTCTTCTTTTTCTAACCTTGATTTCATAACATTATTCTCTTTTTAAAGAATTGGTAACTTTCATTACATTATTTTCTCTATCTAGTGCCAACATTATCTAGCAACACTATCTTCACCTTATTAAGATTTTCCCTGAAACTCTTAGCCAAACACGGTTAAATTTGGTTGACATGCCAATGTGTATCTACTATGCACACAATTAGTGTTTTATCTCCACTTTTTCATTAATGTTTACCACCCACAAAGATGAATGACAGTGTGGGGCATTTTTTTTCTTTATTAAGTTAGTTAAAAGCTTGTAGAAAAAATCAATTTTTACTTCATAATTCAGACACATTTGTTGAATATTGGTTATGTAATTTTTTTAAAGGTTTGTTCCCACAGAAATGGCATACACGCATGTTGCATGTGCTTAAACACTACCCATGATTAAAATGTAACATCAAAAAGTCTAGCTATTACACTAGGAAGTCGCGTTGATCTAGCTTTACAAGTGATGGATTGAGAGATACTCACACAGATGGTTGTATCCAACATAACTTTTGCGATCCAGAAAAGAACAAGAATAAGCCTCCCTGCAAAATACTTCAAGAAATTTCTCCTGCATGGAAGCAACCAAAATTATGGAAGACATTGTAAACATGTGTAGCAAGTTAATATGCAGACAAAAGCTAATGCTACTGATACTTAACTACTCCAGTTACAAAATTAATAACTTCCACAACCTTTGAAATAGTCAATCGGAAAGAGTAGGTAGGGGTCAGGTTTGCGTGCACCCCAGCCTTACTGGAACTCACTTGTGGGATCACACTGATATGTTGTTGTTGCACAAGCTTTGAAATTAATCAACTCAAAAGCAAATCCTTTATCCTTTTCTTTTCTTATTTGCCTTCATTCTCCTTATAACACAACCCAGAAGACCACCTAAGACAAATAGGCTGAAAGCACAAATCCAAATAGACAGCTTACTTCACTTAAAAAAACCCTGGGCTTAGGCTTAATCTTAATCTAAAGTCCTATTCAAACTAATCCCCACCAAGTGAAATGCTTCACTTGGTTAATCATCAAAAGAGCAGGCTTAAATCAATAAGTGTTACAGAAGAAAGGAAAGCAACTAGTCCCTAGTTGTTTCCTATGCAATTTAACTGGGGAAACAAATGAACACCTATTTTTACATTGCAAATTCACCACACAGATTTGGGAGCTGCTTCTCAACATCACAGGCTGCAGCTGGACTATGCCAGAACACACTTCTGATATTTTTAAATGTTGGATCAGAAGGGGGGTATAGCAAGACTCAAAAGAAGTGGTGCAAGCTAATACCATCATGCATATGGTGGTCAGTGCAGAAGGAAAGAAATGGGAGATGTTTTGAAGATAGATCTCATTCCATTCACAAAGTAAAATAGAATTGTTTTGGATCTTTACTTTTTTGTGTGTAAACAGCTCTGTATAGAAAATGTAGATCAAATTATAAAATTAATAAGGAGCTTGTAAATTTGGTTAAGGCTGTGAATTTTTTAAGCTGGCCAGCATGTGCTTAATGCTAAAGAATACAACTTTACCAATGTTCAAAAAAAAAAAAAAAAACAAGATGCTGGAAGGGGCAAAGAAGAACCAATAACATAAAAACAAAAGAAAATTTACAGTGAAACAACCAAGGCTACAGAAAATATGACAGGAAAAAGGAAGGAACAATGAAATTGTTTCGGAGCAAGCAATTCACCAGAAACGGATCTTACACTTCTGAGCGAAATTCTTCTCTTGATCATATAATGATCAACATAATGCTACTACAGTTTCAAAGTAAAGAATCTACACCTCAATGCTCAGTAAAAGCATTTCAAATAGTCTCTGCTGATAAAGTAAAATGTTGTAGAGAGAAAATGATATAAACCTGGACTGCAATAATTAACTAATTTGGTGCAACTAAATTACCAGAGAAAAGAAAAGCAACACTGACACAACATAAAAAATCAGAAAGCATCATAGATGTTTTCTGGTCCAAAAAAGGACACTAGTAAATTGCCAAATATATGAACTTATGAAGCATCTACCCAATTCAATGGACTTTGAAACAAGGATTTCCATGTTCCACCAGTCTTACTCCTCAATGCATGAGAGACATGAAGATTTCACCAACACAATTAGATGCTAGAGGAAGTAAGGCATGGATTGGGTTCAGGCCAGCTAAGCATATGGTATTTCTAACGATCATCTTTAGCTCAAGGATGTGAATAATATTCAAAGCTATGTTCCATATTACTTGTCGTGAATTCAATAAGTTCCTATTTATACTTGTGCTATTATCCCTGTTAAAAAAGAGAGTTTCATTACTTTCTCAAAAGAAAAAAAAGAGGAGTTCCATTTGTGATATTAGGCCAAATCATGTATGCCTTTAGCAGCCCAGTCCAAATCTCACACGGGTAAGCAGCTTCTGCATTCTCCAATAATTCAATCAACAGTTATGCCTCAACCTCAAATTGACTGAGGTCAGATTCATGAATCCAAAAAAAATTGTTCTATACTTATATTCAATTTCACTTGATTCCAGTGCCGTCTAAAGGGGCAAATAAGGAGATCTCCCGAACTAGAGGTTCTCTAAACCACACACTTATCAGTAATACGGGCATAAGTCTCTAACACGACAAAAGAACTCCCTATGAAAACCAGACTTATTATAAGTGTAAGACAACTAAGCCTTAATCCCAACTAATTTGTATCACCTCTATGAATTGCTTTCATTTTGTCTTTTCTTAGCCAATTCAATATTTAAGCCGAGATATCATAGGTCTAATAAGAGTTTTTTTTTTACAACAGCTCTAATAAGAGTCTATTACCTTCTTCAGTCATCGCATTATCATACCTCTGAGTCGGTGCATACCAGTGTTGTGAATGGCGAGCGCCTCATCGCCAAATGCGAGAGGCGAGGCGAGCCCTTCTCGCTATTCCACACTGAGGCGAGGCGACATACAAAAAGCGACCCATGGCGACCCATGGCGATCTAATGGCGGCGCCTTTTTGATTTAATTTTTTAAAAAAGATTTGAATATTAGTCAAAATTAGGGTTTTTTTTTCTATTTTCAAAATTTGCTGCTGCACGACTCCTCTTCCCCTCGCGATCTCTTCTCCCCGACTCCACTTCCCCTCGCCGGTCGCGTCTCTTCGAGACTTCGAGTTGCTGCTGCACTGAGGACCTGAGGTATACCTCTTTTTTGCTGCTCCTCGACTCCTCTTCCTCGTGCAATCTTTTCTGTTCTTCTTCCTCAGTTCTTATTGAGTTTTCTTCTTCTTCAGTTGCTCTGTTTTTTTCCTTCATCACTGCTGAATCAGCATAAGTCATAAGGGAAAAATGTTTAGTGTGCTGACTGCTCTATGTTTTTTTCCTCTGTTCTCTTATGAGTTTTTGAATTGAAATATTTTGCTAATATATGTTATTACTATTGAGATTATGGATATTTATCTATGCAATTAAATATATTTAATTTTTGGTATTAACTGGCGCCTTTTTCAAAAAGGCGAGCACCTCGCTGCTCGCCTCGCCGCGTGGTGAGGCAGGCCCTTGTCGCCTCTCGCCGTCCAAAACACTAGTGCATACAGAGGCTTATGTAATAGTAAGACATGGTTCATTGTGGTTAACTTAAGACACGATAAAACTACCTAGGTGAAATTCGCGCATCTTATCCTCATTTAAGTAGTAGTAAGACATGGTTCATTGTGGTTAACTAATCACCTCTAATTTTTTGTATTCTACATAACATTCATCTTAGTATCCACATTTCTACACCATTCATCTAGCAAATATGGTTGTATTTAACGACACAAGATTCAATGTGTTACAACACTTCTTATCTGCTCTATCACATAGCACACTCAGACTAATTTTCATTTCATCAATGTTCTTTTGGTTTTTCTGTGTTAGATCTCCATCTATTATGTCATAATCACCTAAGATTTAACTTATATATCTAAATGTCAGCATTTACACTAAATGATCTTGTCAAAACTTACTTCACTTTCTGTACTTGAGATATTGTGTATATCATAAATGCCTCCAGCAGCATTCTCATAGTCCACATAACACTAAAAGAAGTTTAATGATCTCCAAAATCAGTGAGCACTGAAGGTTTTAGATTGCATTTGTGTTAATTCGTCACTTCTTGAATAGAAGTCCTCGAAGTCAAAGAATGAATTTCGAAAGGATTAATATGAGAAATGCCTTATCAGGAACTCTTTTATAACATCAATATGCATGAGACAATGAAAATTATATGTACAGCATCAAATGTTGAACAACTGAATAAGGATTGTAGAGCCATACCGTAGCTTTGTTAACAAGAAAGGTTGCTTCGTGTAACATCCTAATCTCAGCATTTTCATTTTTTATTATCCGATGAACTCGATTGTGGGGAAATTGGTAAAGCGCACTCTCACTCTTCTCATCTTCCTCCTCTTCATCATCCTCCCTTTTCCTCTTCGCCTTCAATTTCTTCTCCTCATTCTTTTTGGTGGTACCGTTGCTAATTGCTTCATCTTTTACCTTGCCATTGTTTGTTTTACCCTTCTTTTCCTTCTCCCTTTTCATCTTCTCCTTTTTAGCAGGACTTGCAACTCCATTACTATTTGATTTTTTCACTAGATTTTCTTCAGCCTCTTCATCTCCTTCCTTCTTATTTTGTGTCTTCTTCATATTTTTCTCTTCTTTTTTCAACTGACTCGAATCACCATTGATCTTGGCCTTCTTTGCTGATTGTCTTTCTCTTTCTCTTTCTCTTTCATCTGTCCTTTTCTTCTTCTTGTTCTCTTCCTTCTTAATTACACTTCCATGAATAGAACCTCCATTGCTCTTTCCCTTTTTTGCTAGTTTTGTTTCTCCTTCTACTTCCCTCCTCTCATCCTTGTTGTTCCTCTTTTCATTTTTGCCTCCACGACTAGAATCTCCATTGTTCTTTGCCGTTTTACCTTCATTCACTTTATCTTCCTTCTTTGCCTTCATATTTTTCTCACTGTAATCGTTTTTGCTTGTAGCTATTTTTGCACCAACATTTCGCTCCTTTTCTTCAACCTCCTTTTCTTTTTCTATCATCTTCTTCTTTCTCGTATATATTTTCAAGTTTTCACTCTCGCTCAGCCCACTACCATCCACTATTTTCTTCCCCTTTCTTCTATAAACCTTCTTCTGTACTTCCAAATCCTCCTCCCTTCCCCGGCTATTAGTATTACCGACTTTGCTGCTCTCGACTTTTTCTTCCTCCTCCTCTTCTTCGTCTTCTTTGTCCGTATCGCTTACATACTCCTTGTGAACATTCTGTACGTCGTCGCTTTCTTCGTCGGTTTCATCGGCATATTGTGATTCGGCACTGGAAGATGGTATGACGAAATCCTCCGGCTCATCTCTGTCGTGGTTGTCAGAATTTCCGTTACTCTTCTTCGGCATTACTGGAATCTAGTAAGTTAAATGGCTGCCGCCGTTTGCAACGGATGTCCGCGGCGGAGAAGGGCACTTAGTCGCTGATTCAATTATCGCAAGCATTATAATAATAAGGGCTTTTTGCCCAAGTGAAAGAAACTCACACGTGGCTTTCGGACTCGCAGTGGGCTTTGCTTCCTCTCTTTGAAACATGTGAAAAAAAGGGTAAATCCTGTGTTAAAAAAATATGAGCAACTTTCATATATAACAAACAAAAAATTTATATTTGAATGCTATAGCACATTTTGCATAATTGCGCTCCATAGCAAATATAAAACTGTATAATTTGCTATATATATACAATTGTATAATTTGCTGGCCTAAATTGTATAATTCGATGGTCTATTTCGCTGCAATTGTATAATTTATTTTGCATACAGTTGAATCGAATTAAAATGTATGTATATTGTATAATTATAAGTGTATAGCAAGAATAATATGTTTTTCTCGCTTTATACAAAAACAGAAACACAATATATACACTTCTGTTATATAAAGCTAGAGAACATTGTATTTCACTGCAATTGTATAATTCGCAATTGTATAATTCGTTGGCCTTTTTCTCTGTAATATTTGAAGTAAAATGTTTGTAAATTGTATAATTAAGTGTATAACACGAAGATATACATTTTTGCATGTGTATATACAAATTTCTCTCGCTTTATACAAAACAGAAACAGAATTATACACTTTTGTGTATAAAGCGAGAGAGGCGAGCGAGAATGGAGAGTGGCGAGCGAGATTTTTGGGAGAGAGACGCTGGCAAATTTTAGTTAATGTTTGCTATGGAGCACAATTAAATCAAACTCTAGCTATTCCATTTAATTTAGATTATTAGTTTGCTATTATATACAATTTTCCCAAAAAATATTTATCATTTATGTTAATAATAAAATTTTTCTAATTAAATATAATAATTTTTAAGAATCTTGGTCTTCGTTCGCCTCTCTCTGTCCTTTTTTCTTCTTCCTCTTCTTTTTATATTTTCTACTTCTTCATCCATCTCTTTCTGCGTCAATCTCTCTTTCTCTTTTTTTTTATTTTTTATTGAAATAATTATTTTTAAATCAGTTTTTCTCATATTTCACTATTTTAATTCAGAACCACGACAAGAAAAGGATTAGAAAAAACAAAAAATTGTAGAATATCATGTTCTCAAATAGAAATTTCAGATTTTTAAAATTTTTAAAATTATAGAAACAAGAGTTCATCATCGATGGTTACTATAAAGATTCAATTTTACGAATTTGTTATTGGTTTGGATAGATTGTTCCTACAAATAAGTAAAATGTCGTTTGAAGTTCATATCCCAATTTTAAAAGGGTTTGGTTAATTTTAAAATTGATTTTAGAAGAAAAATAAGATTGAAACTCGAAAAATGTGAAGTTTATGGAAAGATATCATGATTGTATTAAAGTTGTATTAGATTTGTTTCATAATTGTATTAAAATTATATTAAAATCACTAACAATACATTTATAACACATACTACAAACTTCACTCTTTTTTTAGTGATCTAAACTAAAATAAATCAAGTAACACACTTGTAATACATATTGTAAATATCACTCATGTTCTTAGTGAGAGAAAAGGGCTAAATTCATCCCTTAACTATGACTAAGGTTTAGCATACATCCTTGTACTATAATAGTTAACAAGAAACATCCTTTTAATATTTAAAATGTAACAAAATTCAGACTTCCATCTATTCCAGTTAAAAAAGTAACGTTGCTTTTCCAAAAAGTGATTTTCTCTCTCCTATCTCCCTAATTTGCCCCTCTCAAATATGTCTCATCATCTTCCCATATTCAGCAACACCCAAAAACAATTGAAACTCAATTTTTTTTTAACTTCACAAAATACTCAAGATCTAGATCATTTGTTTTTCTTTTTCCAAAAAAACAGGGCAGAGAACCATACACAAATAAAGAATCATTGAAATTTTTTAGTTTTTTTTATTCGAAAATATAAGCAATTTTCTATTTTTCAAACTAAAGCATCTTCATTCTTTTAAACACTAGCTATTGTGGATTGCTATATAACAACTAATCGGAACCATATCGCTTAGAAGTTTAAGTGATTTATCGTCCACGCTCAATTATGATATTATCGATATTCAAGTCAATTTAAGCATTTCTTTCCTTTTCACATCTTGAGGACTTTAAACTACCAAATAACCACTAAAAAATAAAAATAAAAAAAAGGCAGAAAAATGGTAAGAAAAACAACTTAAACCTGCAAAATTGCCAAAAAAAAAAAAAAAAATTGGTAAACCAACAACAAAATAGCAAAAAAATGCCCCCCCACCCACCACCACCCCAAAAAAAAAACAAAAAAAAAACCAAAAAAAAAAACAAAACATTACTGAGAAGAAGAAAAAAACTCATGATTTTAGTAACATAAAAAGCTAAAGTAACAACAAAGACACCACAAAATAAGCAAAAAACAGCAAAGTCTAGTGTAATTAAATCATGATAAAGCTAAAACATTTTTCATTAGTTCCATGCACAAGAACATAACAAATGAAAAAACAAAAACTAGTCACACATATAAAAAAAAACAAAGATAAAAATGTATTTTCTTCAATGTTGCAACTTCATATAGATGGAAAGCTCTGACGTTGTTGGCTGGCTTGAGATGTACCTCTTCTAACCTGAATTAAGAAATTAAATATTAAATATGAATATAGTTATACCAGTAAGCTACAATAAAAATAACTTAAATATGAATATTTGAATATTCTTACAGGTTGCTTTTCAACATTTCGACAACTTGATGCTTCCTCGACCATGATGGAATCCAAACTATGAAGGTAGTCCGACGATTGAATTTCAATGTCATGTGAAGAGAAGCTGCAAGTTCTACTGTTGTGGCCGGGTTTACCACATATTCTACAATCAACTGATTTTTGTTTCCGTTTTAACTTCATCCTACTAGACCCTGGTTCATCATCTTCTTTCTTTCTTAATTTTTGTTTCTTTCCTTTCTTCTTATTATTCAAGTAAGAAGGTGGAAATAGTGGAGGATTCGGTGACTTAGGCCATAAATCAGGGCCATTCATGGGTAATATTGAAGCTCCATAAATTTTTTGATACGTATCAACCTTGTAGCAATCATCAACATAGTTTAAAACCTCATCATTTTTCAACCAAATCGAGGATATAGCATGTTTACAAGGAACTCCTGATAATTCCCATTGTCTACAACTACAGGTTCTATTATATAAGTCAACAGCCCAATTATCACCTTCGACAGGCCCAATCACCTCATAGTTCCACATGTTCGACCTTTTGGGAATATAATTAGCAGCTTTCTTCATAGTTTTGGCCAACTTCTTCTTAATAGTAGGACAAACATCACTCAAATTCCATTTTTCAGCTTTCTCCCTGTTAGCATTAATTCTTGTCATGAGTAAGTGCCTAATGGTCTCGAGAAGTTTAACAATTGGTTTATCTCTTGCATCGAGAATAAACTTATTAAAAACCTCACATTGGTTGTTCAAAAGAATGTCACATTTAGGAAGAGGCGAGAAATGTGATCTTGACCATTTACTAGGCACTTTAGCAGAAAGCCATGCAGAAGCATCTTTATCTAATTCAAACAAATCAGTCATACAAGCATCAAACCTGTCAACAGTTGTTGCTGAAGCTGCTTTCCAAAGAGCATTTTTTAAAGCCATTCCAGAATATCCAGCTCTCTTGAAATTACTATGCAAATGTCGCACACAAAATCTATGAGAAACACCAGGCAACACTAAATCAAAAGCTTCAATAAGCCCTTTTTGCTTATCTGACATAAAAGTCCACAAGTATTGCTCTTCAATCTCAAGATCATTCATCAAGTAGGTTAAGAACCATTGCCATATTTCCTTATTTTCTTTCTCGACTATAGCATAAGCTATTGGAAAGATGTTATTATTTCCATCCAAAGTAACAGCTGATAGCAATTGTGCCCCATACATAGTATTCTTCAGCCAACATCCATCGACCCCAATAATCTTTCGACAACCAGCCTTAAATCCTGCTTTACAAGCTGCAAAACAAATATAAAACCTCTGAAATCTCATTGGCTTATTCGAAATCTCATTTGGAGTTAGTTTCATGAAAACAGAAGTTCCAGGATTGGTGCGAATAATTTCATTGCAATAATTCCATAATATGCCAAACTGATCATTTATATCTCCGTCGATCATTGCAATAGCTTTTTCCTTTGCCCTTCTTGCTTGATGCATACTCACATGCAACTTTAATTCCCTACTCAATGTATCCCTGAATTCTGATGTTTTCCAGTTCTTATTTGACTTAACTCTATCAACATACTTCTTTGCAATCCAAGTAGAATTGATGGTTTTGTTGTTATAGTTCCACCCAAAACAAGTATGCTCGGAAACATACGTCTTGATTTGAAAAGTACATATATCCCTTTGCATTAGAGATCCAAATATCCTCCACTTACAAGCATTAGTTCTGCATTTGGCCCTAGCTCTTTCTCTGTCATCTTTGATCCACCGAATTGACTTTCCTATTTTGGCTTGACTTGCAACCACGGCTTCCTTGAATTCCTTTTTGTTACCAAATATCATTCCCAACTCTAATTCAGGATTAAAGGCACCTATTTTTGGGTTGTGCTTCGGAAAGTTACAATCTTCAAATTCAGAATCGCAATCGCTATTCAAACTCTTTGTATCATCAAAATCTACACAATCTGAGTCACCCTCCTCATTTTGCATCTTTTTATGCATTTCTTCACTAACATAATTTTGATTTTCATCACTTTTCTTCTTTTTCACAGTTATATCGATCTCAAAAGATTCAACAGAAGGATCAACATTTTTTGAAAATAACAGATCATCCTCCTCCAAAGAATAGTCAGAATCATTAAAATCCTCATCGTCAAATTCATCACTCTGTGCCTCTGTGTCATTTACCAGCAAATAATTCTTTTTTATCTCATTGACACATTGATTATCATCATGATAAAAATTCAAATGTTCAAAATATATCTCAACTACTCTATCCTTTGGAATGCAAGTAACAACTTTAGCGGCTTCCATATTACTCCCCACTAATCGAGCCTTATAAGAGTTTAAACCATATTTGTGCCAGAATACCACAGATTCCTTGTCATAACCACATTGTTCCGCCATATTCTTAAAATCTATTATATTAATCATTGCACTGTCGACATAGTCAAAATATTCGATTTTTCCACCTATGTAGCCTCTTGTCGAACTATGCACATATGATCCACCATGATGTACTTTAATTGTGAAAAATGATGACTCATTCATAGAATCTGCATATATACTATCAAGTAATCAACGACGTAAAAATTGTTATTTTTTCAAATATAATACAAATCTGAATACATAAAGCCAACAAAGAACTACAAGTTCATTATAATGGATATCCATAAAACAAAACTTTATATATCAAATAAAAACTTAATATAGCCTTTTAAAATCAATAATATTTACAAATCGATATGAAAGGCATTGTAAATTATATTTAAAATGCTTAAAATGTCTTGAAAATCGATAGTACTATAGTTGGGTGTGGACGATCGACCGCTTAAACTTCGAATCGACATTGTTCCAGTTAGTTGTTGTGATGCAACCCACAATATCTATTATTTTTAAGAATGAAGATGTTTTAGTTCGAGAAATAGAAAATTGCAAATATTTTTCGAATAAAAAAAAGTAGAAATATTCAATGATTTTTATTCCTTTACCTTGGTTGTGTATCGCCCTCTAGACAGTTTCAACTCTTGTTGAAGAGAAAATTTGTTCTTGATCTTGATTATTTTGTGAAGTTCAAAAAAAAAAAAAAAGGAGTTTCAATTCTTTCTTGGTATTGTTGAATATGGAAGATGATGAGACAGATTTGAGAGGGGCAAATTAGGGAGATGGGAGAGAGAAAATCACTTTTTGAAAAAGCAACGTTACTTTTTTAACTGGAATAGATGGAAGTCTGAATTTTGTTACATTTTAAATATTAAAAGGATGTTTCTTGTTAACTATTATAGTAAAAGGATGTATGCTAAACCTTAGTCATAGTTAAGGGATGAATTTAGCCCTTTTCTCTTCTTAGTGATACAAACTAAAATAATTTATAAGACACATATAATACATGTTTTATTCATGAATAACACAAATTTAGTTCAATCTATAAATTATTGTCTTGTCTTTCGTTAGTTACGTTTTTCAATTGTTATTAATTTTCTCTTCGAATTCAAGTTTATTAATGTGTAATACACTTTTAATGCAAGTTTAATTCATTTTGTAGTTTATTATTCGTTATTGTTAGATTACTTGTTTAATTCATTATTGGTATAAGTTTAATTCACTTTATAAATCATTGTATGGTGTTTCATTAGTTACATTTTTTGAGGGAAAAGGGTCAAAATTACCCTTCAACTTTGTTTTATTGGTTGATTATACCCCTGCGTTAAAAGCAAGTTATTTTTACCCATGCCGTCAATAAACTTAACAAATATACCCCTCCTTGGATGGAAAGCTTCAAATCAATCAAAATTATCCGATTTTACTTTAATTATTCAATTTTAATCCGACCCTATCCACCTAATAATATGACCCAATGTTTTACCCAAATCAAGTTTTCTCACCACCTCCAAAGTCACCACCTCTCCAAAATCTCTTTTTCCACCACCGTCAAAAACACCTAATATCATTCTTCTTATTGTAGAGTTGCACACAATAGCTCTAATGTTACACTGTTTAGTCTTGAAAGAAGAACACCTGTGAATTGTTTCAAAGGACTTTACATTGCTAAGAAGTTATATTGGAGGTTAAAGTCATTATGGAGGAAACTTCTTTCGGGGCAGAGAAATTCTGTTCAATTCAGCTTCGTTTCAGATCTTGAGATCTGATGTGACAATAAGAAGAATGATATAGATGTTTTCGACGGTAGTGGGGAAGGAGATTTTGGAGAGGTGGTGGCTTTGGTGGTGCCGAGAAAATTTGATATGTGTAAAACAATGTGTCATATTATTAAGTGGGTCGGGTCGAATTAAAATTGAGTAATTAAAGTAAAATCGGATAATTTTGATTGATTTGGGGCTTTCCATCCAAGGAGGGTATATTTGTTAAGTTTATTGACGGCGGGGTAAAAATAACTTGCTTTTAACAGTAGGGGTATAATCAACCAATAAGACAAAGTTGAGGGGTAATTTTGACCCTCCCCCCCCCCCCTTTTTTTTTTTATCTATGCTTAATTCAACTTTAATATTTGTGTATTCACTTTTAATACAAGTTAATTCATTTTCCAGTTTATTGGTTGATTTGTTATGATTGAATTACGTGTTTAATTCATTATTGATATAATTTTTTTTCAATTTACAATTACATAATGCTCTTTTGTTTGCTACATTTTGCATATATTTAATTTTCTTCTAATTCAATTATAATATGTGTGTAATACATTTTTTCAACTTAGATTCATTTGACAATATATTATGTTTCTTCATTAATTACACTTAGATTATTTGTCTAATTAATTAATTATCTTAGTGATAAAAACAAAGATAATCTATAAGATACATATGATATAAGTTTTATTCATGGATAATATGAGTTTAATTCAGCTTATTGATTGTTATCTTGTCTTTTGTTAGTTACGTTTTTCATTCATTCTAAATTCTCTTCTTACTCAACTTCAATATTGTGTAATACAATTTAAAGCAATTTAATTTATTTTGTAATTTTTTGATTTATTTACTATTATTGGATTACTTGTTTAATTCATTATTAATACAAGTTTAATTTACCCTGTACATTATTGTGCGTAATACATTTTTAATTTAACTTTAATATACGAGTAATACATTTTTAATTCAAGTTTAATTCATTTTGCAATTTATTATGTCTCTTCATTTGTTATGATTAAATTATTTAATTAATTAATTAATTATTGATACAATTTTTATTCATTTTACGAATCATTGACCACTCTACGAAAGAAAATAAAAAGAGAAACAAAAAAAAGTAACAGAAAGAGAGAGAAAGCGCAATAAAAAGAAAACAAAACAGAAAAAAAGAGAAGAAAGTAAGAGAGGTAGAGCAACAAAAAGAAAAGAGCGAGAAAGAGAAACAAATTAAAAAACTGGGAGAGAAAAAAGAGAAAGAGGCGAGAGAGAATAAGAAAATATATAATACTATTATTTTATATTGCTATAAATGGTAATAATTAAAGAGTATATCTAAAATAAATAATTATTTTTAAAAAAGAATTCACTCAAGTAATTAATCCGTGAAAAAATGCACTCTTGGCCTTGTTAATAATTGGAAAAACTACCCAAAATGGCAAACTTCATTTCTTATTAAATTAATATAGTTATACTATATTTTATGGTTATATTTAATTAATAAATAGCATATTATAAACACGCCTAAAATTATTTTATAAAATTTCACACACCTAAAAAAATTTCCTTCTTTTCACGCTTCTCTCATTCCTTGTCCCACTTTTCAGCTTTCAATTCATTATCGCAAACCAAAGCATTTATCCTCAAATCACCTTCGTTACACCTAAACTCCTGAATCAACTTTACCTCTACAAAGTATCCACAAAATCAGTCTCTTTGACCATCAAATCCTTGCAATCAGCAACTTTGCTTGATTTTCTGAGTTTTTTTTATTGTTTAGATCCTACATGTTTCTTCAAATTCTTATTTTTTTTTGTGAAAGTGTTATATAGTTGTATGTTTATAATTCATTCCTAGTGTTTAAGTTGAAGAAGGCAATGTCGGAAACAAATACTCCAAGGAGAATCACAAGAGGTACATAGTATCATGATAATTGCATAGTGGAAATACCGTCGTTTGATTTGTGTATAACTTAAATTCAATTAAAAATTTCAGGCACCATTGATGTGATGAAAATAGAGAAGAAGTCGGAATTTCTCAATAGCCTTATAACATTATTTGAATGATGAATTAGTAGGGTCTGATTCTTCTAAAAGGAAATAAGGGTCAACAGTGAAAGCGGATGAAACAAAAATGACAAGAGGAAGAAAGTCAAATATGTTGTCTCGGACATGATTGGAAAATATGTTAATGAAGAACAAGAAGAAGGGAGTGAAGAACTAGAGGTATGTGAATTTTTAAATATTTTTTGGGACTTAGAATAAGTGTATACGTACGTACATAAAGTGTATTTTAATTCGAACAAGAAAGGTTATGTGGAGAATATACCTTCCAAATTATTATATTATGGCATACCTTTAGTGTGGCATATATTCACACATTGAATACCTTCTCGTGTATTTGGGGTTATGTTGTAACAAATTTCAAAATGAATGTAGTTAAATGGTAGTTAACTGTAGTTAAGCTATATGTGCATACATTATATTTTTCTGCTATTTGTCTAAGTATTAGACGTCGCGTAATGATAACCATTTAGTTTTGCGTGAGAGCGTCTGTGTGAATGTATACGATGATTTTATGGTATAGTGGGATGAAAGGATCATATTTCAATAACAATTTGAAACTGGCATATCAGGAACTGGAAATTTTTAAGTAGGTGTCATTGTAGTATTTTGTCTTGACTTCTTCACTTATATTAATTTTTTGAGCTTAGTGATAATTTTATGTACATACTACCTCTTCAAACCCCACTTGTAGGATTTTAGTGGGGGTGTTGTTATTATAACTTTGTATGAATATGAATGTTGAAGGTTTCTTTTAACTAAACATGTAATCTTCTTTTGATATGAGCATTAAAAGTTGCAAGTAATCTGGATGTAGAATTGTAGTTAGTGTACAACTTGTAATGTATCCAAATTTCTTGCAATTTTTATTGGTGTAACTTTTAAGCAATATTATGATAATGTACAGTAAGTTGAACATGAAAATTAATGTATTTGTACATGTGATTGTTGTCTACCATTCTATTTAATGGTTTTTCATTGTGTTATAACTTGTAAGCATACAGTAAGTCGAACAAGAAAGGTTGTGTGGAGTATATACCTTCCAATGTAATATATTATGGCATACATTTACACGTTGAATACCTTCTAGGGTATTGGGATTATGTTGTCATTCTATTTTTTGAAAATGACTGTAGTTAAATGGTAGTGTACCGAATATGTAGATACTATTCAGATTATTATTATTATTATTATTTGTATCAAATTTATTTTATTGAAATGCATCTTCTATTTGAATGTGTTGTCTTGTATGTATGCATGGAAGCAGATAACTATGAAGTTATTAATGTAAAAAGAGGAAATACATAATTACACCATCAAATTTGTACCTTTTTTTGAAGTAGACGCCTAAAGTTTGCGGGGGTCCTATTACCCCATTCAATTATTTTCAACAATTTTAAATACATAATTTTTACAATATTCGCACTCTCATAATATGTGTATGTGTTTCAACCCCCAAATAAAATAATATTTTTTTATTTTTCTTGCTTGTTTAATAGCGGGTCAGGTAAAATCCAGACCCACTCATATTTTAACCCATAAATTTTTTTTAGAAAGAATCAGGTTCATCCTTTCCAATTTCTTTTCCTAATTCTTTGGCTTTACTTCACTTCAAAATATTATTCTTTTTGGATTTCCTTGTAAATATATATTTGTGTAAGTTTTGTGTGCTATTTTTTAGTTTCGAGTTTGATTTTAAATTTTCTCCCAAAAATTAGTTCAATCTTTTTTAGCTTTGTGGGTGTTTCGAAATCAAGACTAGATTTGAGTTCTATAAGTGAATTTCACATTTTGAATTTGTACGAGTAGATTCTTTGATACTTTTTTTCTTGAAAAACTATGTGAACGTAAATGGATTCAAATTTCTTTGTTGAAAGGTAATTAAGTGCTAATTGACCAAGTATCATGTCATTGTTAAGCAGATTTTTCTAATAAAAGGTCTTAAGATGGATTGCTAGAACTTGATGATAGAGAATATAGTAAAGAAATTCACTTTGCATAGTCAAGAACCAACTTTTGTTGTTGAGAAAAGCTCTCAACAGCCATTAATGGTGATTTGGGGAAGAAGAAACATGAGTGTATTTTCACTTTGGTTTAACAATGCCATATATAAGTTTTCTATAGGTTTGGGGCTGCAAGTTTACCCTTTCACACGTTTTTCTAGTGTGAAATTACAATTACTGTGAAAATGAGTTAAAATGGTGTATTTATTGTGGATTTGGATTGTTTTGTGGGGTGCTAGGACCCCCGCAAACTTAAGGTGTCTACTTGAAAAAAAGGTATAAATTCAATGGGGTAATTATGTATTTCCTCATGTAAGAAAAGAGCAGTTTCATATTTTAGTATTTTCTAATTACAGGGTATCATATTTCATGCGTTGGCTCGCCCGATCGAACCCCTATGCAAGCAGATTTATGTGAACCATAACATAGTTACAAATTTGAAGGGGAAGCTTACGCTGACCCAATTCAATCGATTTAAAGAGAGATGTTTTGAAGCATATACCAAAATGCACGTGTGTGGGGCGCAAGCGCAAATGTTTAGGTGTTTGATGGTATGTGAATTGGAGGACAGTTCTTTGGATGAATTGTTCTTTCATATAAATCATATCACACTTTGTTTTGGCATTCAAGAATTTGTCATCATTACTGGGTTGAACAACTTTGCTGATAAAGCTGATTTGTTGTTTAACCCAAGCGAGACAAAATAATTAATCCATCATTACTTTGAGGGTAAAAGTATTATCAGAAAGATAAATTTAATCAGTAAGTAAAAAAATAGGGTATGGGGTGACGGGAATGATAACGAAAATTTGGTAGTTTAACATATTTTCATTATTCAATTAGTACATATATCGTTGTAATTTAATATACTTATTAATTATAATTGTTTTGTGCGCTGTTAAAATAAAAAAAACATTCAACCTGCACTTACGGATATTGCATTTTATCAGCTTGCATATAAAAGTGATGCAATCCCCGAGAATACCTTTCAAAAAGTTGGTGACAAAGATGATGACGAAGCAGATGATTTCACTTTAAAGCATCCAAGTCATACTCCACACAATAAAGAAAAAGGTAAACAAAAGTTATCCATTTCATTGTCTGCATTAATCAAATATAATAAAATAAATTCCCGAGGTTAATTAGTTAAAGCAACCGACAAGCTATTTTCCAGCCCTTAAACCCACTAATTTGACACTTAAATAATGTAACTGGCATATACCTTCTAGGATTCTGATCAGTTCAAAATAAATTCTTGAGGTCAATTAGTTAATGTAACTGATAAGCTATTTTTCAGCCCTTAAACCCACTAATTTGGCACTTAAAAAATGTAACTGACCCATATATCTTCTAGGATTCTGATCAATTTAAAATAAAAAATATGTTTCTTCTTTCTTCTTCATTTCACGCCTAAAATAAAAACACATCTTCATGTCACACCTAAAAAAAATACGATTTCATTGCTACTATTACAGTTTTGATCCAGCATTCTGAAAAATGGAGCGAAGAGAATTGATATGTAGAATGTAGCATTGACTAGGATAGTGTTGAAGGAATATGCTTCATATTATTATTTAGTTGATGTGATTTCGGTACAATTGAACGTCGATCCTCCAAAAAAATGTATGAAAATAAAATACAATGTCCAAGGTAATGACACACCTATGGAAATACATAACGACATGGGTGTGCAAGTATATGTTCAGTTGAAAAAATCAATACTCAATTTGGAGTATTTTCCTTGTGTGTAAGTATTTTCGATATTGATATAGTATATTCTAATTCTGGAGAAACTTCTATGGAAGGTGATGTGTTGCAACTTAAATACAATCAATAATTAAATGATTCAAATGATACATTACCAATTGTCCCAACATTTGACGGTCAACCAGTAGATGTATTTGATGGTGAAAATGATTTAATAATTACAAACATATCCCAAAAGGAGATAATGGTGGATCAGATATACATGGATACGTCGACATTAAAGGATGTCTTGAAAAGTATTCAATCGAAAAAAGGTTTAAATTCTTGGTGGAGAGGTCAAACTCTATTAGGTAAATTGTTGTTAAATTTGTTCATTTAGTGTATCGAGTTATGTTTGCAGATGCAAAGCAAAACTAAGAAAAAAATATAAATTGTATTCGCAACTATACATTGTATGTCAATCTAAATGAATTCACACGGTTGATGAAAGCGTCAACTGTTAACAAGTTATAGATGTTCAGAATTAGAGTTTTTAACTCTTAATATACATGTTCTTAAAAGAATGGGGTTCATTCCGATTGTCGTGCAACAAGTGGATTGATTGGAGGAATAAATGCACCTAAATTGAGGAATCACAAGAGGAAGTAAACTCCAAATGATATCAGGCATGGCGTTATATTGGACTTGGATATTGATATTAACTACATGTTGGCATGGCGAGCAAAAGAGAAGGCATTAGAATCGATAATGGGGCAACCAATTGCGTCTTATGGGAAGCTACCTGGATACTTGTATACCTTGGATAAGACGTACCCTGGTTCACATATACGAATGAAGAAAACACCTGAGAATGAATTTTTGTATGTGTTTATAGAGTTGGATGCTTTTATAAAGGGATTTAATCATTGTACGCCGATTGTTGTTGCAAACATCAGCCAACTCAAATTAGCATATAGTAGTGCATTCATATCAGCCAACACTTTGGATGGAACTGGTATTTTAGATACATAAATACACAATAATTTTATTTATTTGTTATTCACCTTTTTTTAAAATTATAATAGAGAATATATTACCTTTGGCATACAAAATTATTGATTCGAAAACGATGCTGCTTGGACATGGTTCATTGAACAATTCAAAAAAGCTTATGGGGAAAGAGAGAATATGTATGTGGTATCGACTGACATAATAGCATAATAAAGGTCGTATCTACTGTATACAACAATATCCAACATTACGCCTGCATATGACACTTACGGGCTAATGTATGCTAGAATTTTCAAAAAGCAAATGAGCAATTGAGTGAAGTATTCTACACTATGACAAAAGCATATATTCAAATGATTTTGATAAGCTACTGAAAAGGGTTGAGCAATGAGCAGTTTGATGTAAAGGGGATGAACTACTTGGAGTTGGTTGGTATGAGAAGTGGACAAGGATGTATGCACCAATTCTTTGTGGTTGGGTGATGACGTCGACATTGTATAGTGCATCAATTCGACATTAGTAGCAGCAAGAGAATTATCGATATTTGAATTTCTTGAACAAGTGCCCTTGATGTTTGTTATCTGGAATTGAACAAATCGAAAATATGCATCATGCACTTTAATACTACTTGGGAAGAAGTTTTAGGAGATGCTTGTGCTTAATGAATCAAAATATGGTCGTATGATGTTATGTATGTTGAAGAAAAGTTAATTTTTTATGAGAAAAATAATATATGTTGTATTCAATTTGATTATACATTCATTTATTTAAGTAATTAAAGCGTATTTGCACTTTCATATGGAGTGTATAAATGAAATTGTGTATTGATTCTAGGTTGTCCCGTCAACTGATTACGTTTATTCAGTAAGTGATGAAGGGAAGAGTTATATCATATGCTTGGAAAAAAATACTTGCAGTTGCAACATGTTTCAAGTTGACGGTATATCGTGCTCACATGCGGTGAGGGTGTTGAACGAAAATCTCATGCTTACAGGTGAATATTGTTCATATATTTACAAGCCAGAAACAATATTGAAAACATATGTAAGTGTCTGTGTATCCTCTCCTTGACAAAAGTGAATGGAATATACCTAAACACATTGCTACCGAAGTTGTATTGCCACCAAAATACAAGCGACCTTTAGGAAGGCCAAAGAAGCAAAGAGAGAAGTCATTTAGCGAGTTAAGCAAAAGGAAGGGTACCAATTATTGTAGTACATGTGGACAACAAGCTCATAATAGGCGTTCATGTCGAACTGCAACACGGAATGCATAGGAACTGATACATTCCACTATTGAAGTGTTCTTTTACTTAATTTTTATTATGTCGAATAAATGACTTATTGCCTTTTGAAATATTTATTTTTGCTTGCTTAATTATAAATTAACTTGAATATTATCTCAATATTAAACATGATACAAATTTCTCAATTGATAAATACCGAAATGTCAAGTTGATACGGTTAACATTTATTGACACAGTAATACAGAATATGGTTATACTTGAGAATATGTTGGTGACTACACATGTAAAAAAGTGTTACTAGTTAAATATTTTATTAATACAACACACAACCTATAAAATATTAAAGGAACAATTTTTCTGTATACGCTTAGATATTACAGAAGTTTATCACTTTTAAGAATGTTAGTATCCAAATGTCCTTAAGTAAGAACTGGAAATAAATTAATACAGTAATACTTGTGTATATGTTGATATGAAAAAAAGACTCTAGTATACATTTATACTATTGAGTATGCTGATGAAAAAACACACAATTGAACAAAGGTAGATATCTAAATGTATGTATTCAGATGGACTGGACATTTGTACAAACATACATTGATCTCTTCCTACCATTACATTGAATGCAATAACCTAAACAAAAACACAAAATCCAACATGATCATATATGAATAGAAGAGTTGATAATATTTGATAAAAAAATTAAAAAATTAATTTTAACCATAAAAATAAAATAGAAGTTCTAAAAGATAACTAATACGATACTAATCAATCCTAACAAGTTGACAATTATCGATTCTTGCGGGTGGCCTCATTATTTTGGGTGGTGCCTCATTCTCGCTAACAACCCCTTCTTTCATCTTCTTCGCTGCATATTCCCACAATAGTGTGTCGTATCTGATGCAGTGTAACTTATAAATATGAACAATACCTTTTACGTATATATTCATATTCTTACCTCATCATTCAGAAGTTGTTTCTAATAAGGCAGAGAGTAGAACCAATTCTTATTTGATATCCGACGAATACCCAAATCCATATCAGCCGCCAATTCTGCTTTTTTATTCTTATATCGATCTTCATCATGCATCCTTTAGATAACAAATAGAATTAAAATTTAAGTATATTATATGTACAAATTACAATCATATGAAATAAATATACTTGCTTATTCATATGCCTAACAAGGAGTCCATCAAGAAGCCACATTGCATAATCGTCAAAAAGATCATAACTATATGACCCTCGTATGAAGTCAGAAACAAAAGGATGTTTATTTTGATAAACTTTAATCACATTACAAGAGCTGCTTGACTTTTTTTGTATAGAGACGCACAAATTGTAACAAACATATTTTCGACTTGTTGCTTTGTAACTTTTGCATAAAAATCATGTTGGTTAAAAAAAAACAGAATGAGGAGTGGGGGGGGGGGGAGTTAAGACATACAGGAGGAGAAACATTATTAATTACTAGATGATGATCCAAACTTTGTCGAGCATGGAGAGGAATTCAATCGATCGGGATGTCTGATCCTTTGAACTGGAATTATGTAGTATCATAAATAACACCCTCTGGATAAACCACAACACACTTTTTGGATTGATTGTGTTATGTCTAGGTAACAAAACATCGAGCAACTCAAATTGTGACTTTGGAATCCATCATAGTGTAAGGCATTAGTGTCTCTTGTCTGAAATGAAAAGGCAAAAATAACATATATTATTCAGAATGACGAGCATAAATAATTTTATATGAGTTCAACAAATTATTACACATTAGTATTTACAGTAACTAATATGTATCAAGGGTTCATGGAGAATTTCATTGAAAGACATCAATTAAACATCAATAACATCATATCTTAACATTTGAAAATCTTTCATGCAAGAACCCAAGACTTAGAGTAGAAATTGGACTTTTTCTTCTTTTTGAAATCAATGAAAATCATCTTTGAAATTGTATCTAAGGTGATAGCAAACCTTAGATTAAGAACTCCCACACCTTATTAGAAGAACCCAATGAAAATTGAAGAAGAAACTCCATTGAAGAACAATCTTCAAGCTCCATCTTCACCTTGAACTCAGATGGAGATTTTTGAAGAAACTTTTGGAGGGAATGTGTTTTGATTTAGGTGTTAGGGTTTAAGTGAGAGCTTAATGACTTATATACTCTTAAAATACCCATAAACACTCAAAACAAACGTCCTCCTATTTTATAAGACTTCGGGTGAATTTCCCAAAAACCCTAAGTCTTAACAGAAAACTGGCAGGTAGTTCACAGCACCATCGATGCCCCATCATCAATGGTCCGTGGGTGAGACCATGACCATCGATGGGGTATAGTTGTTTTCTCTTGCAGTTTCTCAACCCTCAATTTTTCAGGATCTATCGACGCTACCCATCGATGGGCTGTTGCCTGGCCGTCGTTTGGCACTGCTTGGCAGTGTTGAGCTCCAAGTTTGGGTCCTCCTTCTAGGGCCCCTTGTGGATCCTACATGGAGTCGTACCTGGACGTTTCCAACCCAAATATTTTTGTATACGAGTTTAGGACCTCTTACATGAATTTTATTTAAAATGAACACGTAAAACTCGACGAAACATACATAGACACACAAGGTCAGTTTCAAGGCAAACCTTTTGAACGTCATGGATGTTCTTGAATGTTTGACCTCCAAACTTCTCTAAACTTGACACACTTCATATATGCAACATAATAACTCCTTTAAGGACCTTATAACCTCATGAATCACATATAAACACATAAAACCACATATGAGGCATATAGGTGATAGTCGTCAAACGTCTTGGTCGTCCCTTGACGTTTGACTTCCAATGCACCTAAACTCTTAGACACTAGCTCTACACCACATTTATACCATTTTAGGACCTTATACCATCATGATAACCATGTTAGACTCTAGCTTCACCTAATTCATTTTTAACGTCTTACATTCTTCCCCACTTGGACAACATTCGTCCTCGATTGACACTTGCTACTCTCTGAACACTTATAAGAAAAGAGATTCATCTTAACATCTCACAACCATACCATATAAAACATAGCCAAGAAGAAAACATCAATTTCACAAAATCAAGAGATTTACAACACAACGAAGTAACTAGAAGACATTCCATAACTTATTATGCTATAAAACTCACATGCTTCATTCCAAGTAACAAAAACTCATTTTATATTTAATATCATGATTATATACATCAATTCTAACCAACTTTCAACAATTTTCAACCAAAGAATGAAATAGTAAATTTTTGTGAAATGTTACGGTGAGCAGAAATCTCTGGCAACCTTACATTGAAAATGCTTCACAATCTAACAATGCAACACTTAAGAAATTCCTTACAAATTCTCTACAAGTCAATCTCATATAACCATTTAGACATGCTCACTATTCAACTATATGAAACAATTAGCAACCTAAACTAGATGCACATGAATCATAAGGAAGATACCATGCATGAAAACTCATGTTCTCATTCATAAAGAGGATGTTTGGAACTCATCTTCCACAAAAGACTCCTACAAAAGTTAAGTTACCAAGAAATCTTTGTCTTAGGCTTGAGTAAACATATAAAGAAAGGTTAAAGGGCATCTCACTCCCAACAACCATACTCTTCACCATACTCCCCCACTTAGGAGAAACCCATTCTAAGGTCAACATAATAGCCACTACAATGGACTCCCTTAAGTCACCTTAAACCTTACAAATGCTTTTCTCACCAAAGTCTATCTCATGAATCTAAAGACTCTCAAAGGTATCATCATCTAACCACTACATTCCCCTTACTAAGAGAACTTACCTTTACTCTTTCCAATCTCTTCACCTTCCTTTCTATGGTTGGGTCTTAAACAAATTCAAACCACCTTAACAACCACTCCTTCACATTCTCACACTATACCTTACCATTCTTTTAATTTAACTACCCTTCAAAAGTTAACTAAGACATCCTAAGGTCATCAACACCATCTTTTCACACCTCATCTATCAAGTTACATCTCATATTTTCTTTCCCTCAACCCAAACTTCAAAAAGTCACCCTTAAGGGACCAACACATAAGGGAAACAAAGGAAAGACACCATATATAAAGCTCTTAGGCACGATTAGAGGAATGAAGAAGTGAAACTTTTCCTAGAACCCAATAGCCTCCTATTTATAATGTGGCGCGATTCACATTATAAATAATACTCTACTAGAGTATCCTTGTGTTGCCACACGACAAATGGGACTTCAAGAAGTCTCATCTAAGCCACTCGTATTGTTCATTACATAATAAACATTCTAAAATGAGTAAAAATTTAAAACTTTCTTCTCACACGAAGACTCTTTCATAAATAATACGCAAGCAGAAGACTTTCATTTACAAACATTAAACCTTTAAAACAATCTTACTAAACCATCTAAACTTTGGAGTTTACAACATTTGGGACTAGGACCATAAAGACGTAAAATAAAGACTAAGACATAAGGAACATGTGGATATTGTCCTCGAATCGATGAGGACTCACCAATACATCATCTTTAAAGCCTTAGAAACCTATCCATCCTCCATGGCACATCAAGACTTCCAATTCCCTACACTTTAGTCAAAAAGTAAAAGAAAGGGTGAGCACATTAGATGTACTAAGTATGGAAGCCATGCAAAAATCATGAAAAAAAGGGGCATTTAGTAAATAACATGCTTTTCATAAATTTGATTAGAACATAATACTATAATCATAAAATCAACATTTAACATCTTAGAAACACATAAGAAAACATTTAAACCAATTACTACATTTTTAGAAGTCACTTTATAGTAACCTTAACTCACTGTTACAGTGATTCCCTTCAGTGTACTGTGAAGTTTCTTATCTTCACCTTAGACACCTTTTAATATGTAATCATCCCACTCAAAGCTATCCTATGATTCACTTAAGTCACACAAAGAGAGAACGCCCATACACCCTTTTTATGTGTGCCTAAACGACCCTCAAGACTACTTATAATGAGTTACATACACTTTTCCAAGGCATCATAAACATCAATGTAAGATTCTTCTACCAAAGGTGATTCTAAGTCTCACTTGAGTGAGTTGTAAAGTGACCGCCCATACAATCCCTTACACACACTCAATAAATCCTATTGACTACCTAGGATAGAATCATTCTCATTTAATACACCAACACATAGATGATATGACATTCTCCTTCCAAAGGCTATCAAAAGACTAACTTAAGTAAATCAAGAAGATAGTGTTGACACCCAATTTTGACCATCTCCGATAGAAATTAATTCATGAGCTTCTTAAATTTTCCAAGCAATTTAAAATAATTAGTTTTATAAATTTTTAAGAAAAAAATAAAGTTTGTGTCATTTTGAATAGTTTTGTCATTTCTTATAACTTTTGAATAATACATATATTTTACATAATTATGTATATAATTAGTATATTTTATGATTATTCAAAAAACCAACTCAAAAATATTTTAATTTTAGTAAGTATTCTATTTAGCTAATATAGTTTAAATTATGGTTATATTTTGAACCACTATTTTACAATTTAAATAATTATATTACTAAATTAAAGAAGCTCGTTGATTAATTAATACAAATTCGTTTTATTTAAGGTTTAGCCGAATTTATTATCTTAACTCAATTTGGCTATTTATCAAATTTAACCCATTCTTTAAATCCACCAAAAGATCTTAGTTTTGGGCCACTTACACACTCCCTTTAATTTCCAGGCCCATTTGTATTTCTTCTTCTCCCAGCCCACTTCAGCAACCCAACACTTCTCCCAAATCCCAAGCCTAATAAATTTCCAGCCCACCTCATTCCCTTCCAGGCCCACTTTATTTTCAGACACCCAGGCCCAATTACATAGCCCATTCCGTTTTAATTAATTCCCAACCCAATTCCCTTTTTCCCTTTCCCTCCAACCTTACCCCTTTTAAAATTCAAAATTCAAAATTCAAATTTTAAACAAATTTCCCCCTCTTTTGGCCATAATTTGGCTTATAAATAATCTCCATCTTCTTTATTGTTAGGGGGTTGGTTGAGAGAAAAGAAGAAAAGAGGGAGAAAGAAAAAGAGAAGAAAAAGAAGAAAAAAAGAAAGGGATGGTTTTTGGAGAGAATTTTTTTTTACATCTTGTGATAGAAAAGAAAAGAATTATTGCATTCCTCGTTGAGCCATAAAGGCTCAAAACACTTTTCCCGAGTTAGCCAACCCCCTGAAAGGATGTACAGGTCGAAAGCAAAACCATTGGAGAGCTGCTGGAAGTAGCGGATTGCAGGCATTTGGCTGCGATTTTTGTTTTGAAGCTGTGTATCTGGTTTATACACAATATATACACTGTGATACAGGTCAAAAATCCACAGGAGGCCCAAACTCAAAATCTGAGTTGACGACAGGGACATTACGTTTCTGGAAAGGAGTTTTCAACTTCCGAAAGTTGAAAAACAGGCTTATATACAGCCTGTATACACAGATATACAGGAATGATATACTATATATATGCTCAAAAAATATGATTGGCAGGGGAACGTAGAGGAACGCCTATTCTAATTAAAATTCGGAATTAGGCAAACAATGCGGACGTAGGGTGCAGCCCGTATACATCAGTATACATTATCGGGTGATGATATACACTTGTTAAGTAAGTTTTAAAAAATGATACAGGTACAAATACGCAGGGCAATACAGGGAAAAATAATGAAAATATGTATTTAAACAGGTGCAGTGCTCAAAAGGTCCAAAATGGATGCTGATATACACCGTATACAACAGTATACATCGTTTGTATACTTTATGTCTCCTTTTTCAGGAAATTGGGCCAAGGCCCTTCAGTCCCCTTTTATTAACAGGCCCAATGACCATTTGTTTTTGCAGGTTTTTTTTTTAAAAAAGGGCCCAAATCTAAAGGACAGGTGGGCCAAAGCCCAATTGGATGGATTTGGGCAATCAAGCCCAAGTTCAAATATTTTTCTCTCTTTATTTATTATTTGTTTGAATTAATTAGTGTTTTGGTAGAATTATAATAATCTCCTAAAGAGTAGCCATTTTTTATTATTTTAAATTTTACTATTTTATTCACTTTTATCACCATTTAGTTTTCCTTAAATTAATTCCCTCTAAACATTTTCCTTTAGAAAAAAAAAGTAAAAAGAATGAAATAAAAAATATCAAAATGAATTTTCTCTTTACTTAGTTAAAAATTTTATTTTAAAAGTCATTTAGTCAAATCGCCGGTCAACCGCAAGTTAGCGGGCATCCCGAGGGCCTAACACCTTCTCGAGATGTACATTGAACTTCGAACCCTTTTCAATTGATTTTTAATCTGTTTTTAAATCTTTTGAAGTTTTTCTTGATTTTATCAAAAATCAAGTGGCGACTCCGATTTTGAAAGTCGGTTTTTCTTAAACAATAAGATTAATTGATTTTTCGAAACCTAGTCAATTTTTTCTCATTTAAACCAATAAACAAATAGTAGTATTTTTTTTTAAAAGTAAAACAGATAGCATCCATGATTGACCTCTTTAAGATTACCTAAAATAATCCTTAATATTACCTAAGGCTTAGATCATGTCCACCACACCAACTATCTTCCCTAACTAGATTCATTCTCAAGACTTCCCTAGGTAAGACATGAAGAGATCATCCCTTATGCCCTCGTCACACATTAACCAAGGAATCCTTAAGTCACTTTAGAGTAGGTACTCATTCATTTACATGACTCATAATATAAGTCATTAGTTCAGTAGTTCATTCAGAGACATTCATCTCATAAAGGACATTCAAGTAATGGTCTTGAACAAGACCTAGGGACTCTAACTAACACCTTCAAAGCATTTTGTGCAATGTCTAGATAGCGTCCCATACCACCACCTAAACTTCATAGAACTTCTCTAATGCTAGTAAGTATCTCACATGATGAGAATAGGCAATAACTGACATAGACTATGATAGCAAGACATGGAATCCGGAGTTCTAACCTACTTCGATGAGGGTGTTCTACTTGCCAACGATAAAAATTGGACACATCCCATGTAGGCACATGGTTAAAGAATATGAAGGGCATGCTTTGTATTCTAGTCTCAACCTTCACTAGAATTACTTCCCTTACCATACTCACTCGGTTCTAGCCTTCGTTCTCATAGAGTAATTTACATTAAAGGTTCATACAATTGGGTTCCATATCTAGTTCATAACCCAATCATATTTTACCCTACTGAAGATTTCCTCTAGGCTACTTTCCAATGGCGACAAGAAGCTCATGATGACTTTGCTAAGGTTTGATATGATGCCGTTCCAGCGAATCAACCTTAAGTCTATCATTCCTTTACTTGAAAGATACCATTAGGCTTTCAATTTCAACATTCATAACCTTACCACTAGGTTCAAGGTTTCACATAAAGACCCTCTTAACATCATTCAAGGTCACATGTCATTTATACATTCAAGACTAAGAGGCTTTAGCATCCTAAGTCAAGACATCACATATTCATATTCATACAAGAATCAAGTAAGGGACACAAGTCAACCAAGACAAGACACCACATACTTCACTTTAACACATATTGCATGTCATTCTACAAGCACATAATAACAACCATTGTCATCTTCATCTTACACACTACCATATCATCGTCAATATAACCATTACAGTAAAGTAGGAACAACCATGTATTAACCGTAAGACTACATATAAAAGCACATAGTCAAAGTCTACATGATTTCCTAACATACAGAGAAAGAACACATACTTACACATTATATATATGCTCATACTTCACATAAATAAACTAAAAAATTATCGTAATACTTCAAGTAGTGCCGACAAGGCCATGATCATCATATTGCATAAAGTAATGCCGACAAGACCACATCAATTCACATAGAACCGCTACCATAAGTGGAGCATACCAATCACAACATAATTGAAGTCTAACTAACATAAAATAAAAGGAATTAGGGCAGCATACCCCCCCCACTCAATCTTACCACTTTGATTTCAAGGCTAAATCATCCAATTCAATATCACAAGGCCCTTACCCATGGCCATAACCAATAATTCAATACAATTATATCAATAATCAATGAAACTAGGTGAATTCATTACATACTCATCAATCTAATACAACATAGATATCAATTTACTACAATTATCACAGTAATCAATAGCCCATAGACAACTATACTAGAATTCATAAGCCTTAAGTCAATATCAATTCAATAAGCCTAATATTCAGTAGATCTAAGAATATTAAATACTCAATTGGTAAGCCCATAACAATCACACTTGAATTCATCAATATCAAAGCATGATCACATAACCCATATTTTAGTCAAATTGAGAGATTTATGAATTTCAAGGGTTCATGAAGAATTTCATTGAAAACATCAATAAACATCAATAACATCATATATTAACGTTTGAAAACCTTTCATGCAAGAACCCAATACTTAGAGTAGAAATTGGACTTTTTCTTATTTTTAAAATCTTTTGAAAATCATATTTGAAATTGGCTCTAAGGTGATAGCAAACCTTAGATGAAGAACTCTCATACCTTATTAGAAGAACCCAATGAAAATTGAAGAAGAAACTCCATTGTAGAACGATCTTCAATCTCCATCTTCACCTTGAACTCACATGGAGGTTTTTGAAGGAACTTTTGGAGGGAATGTGTTTTGATTTAGGTGTTAGGGTTTAAATGAGAGTTTAATGACTTATATACTCTTAAAATACCCATAAACAGTCAAAATAACCCTCCTCCTATTTTATAAGACTTGGGGTAAATTTCCCGAAAACCCCAAGCCTTAACAGAAAACTGGCAGGCAGTTCACACCACCATCAACGCCCCACCATTGACGGTTCGTGGTTGAGACCATGCCTCGTCGATGGGGTCTCGTGGTTTGTTCCTTCAATTCCTCAACCTTCAATCTTTCAGGATCCATAGACGCTACCCATTGACGGGCCATCGCCTGGTCGACTGACCGTCGTTTGGCACTGCCTGGCAGTGTTGAACTCCAAGTTGCGTCCTCCTTCTAGGGCCTTTTGTGGGTCCTACATGGAGTCGTAAATGGATGTTTCCAACCCAAATATGTTAGTATACGATTTTAGGACCTCTCACATGAATTTCATCCAAAACGAACACGTAAAACTCGACGAAACATACGTAGACACACAAGGTAGTTTTCAAGGCAAACCTTTCAAACGTCATGGACGTTCTTGAACGTTTGATCTCCAAACTTCTCAAAACTTGACACACTTCCTAGATGCACCATAATAAGTCATTTAAGGACCTTATAAATTCATGAATCACATATAAACACATAAAACCACATATGAGGCATATAGGTGACTTAGTCGTCGAACGCCCTGGCCGTCCCTTGACGTTTGACTTCCAATGCACCTAAACTCTTAGACACTGCCTCTTTAATACATTTTACATCCGTCTTTACCCCCTAGATTTAACCGACGTCATCGTCTTCTTTGAGGACTAAGACTAGCCTCTTAGTTTACATCATCACATTCATAGGTCGAAAATGCTAAAAAATTTAAACTTTTCATTACATCTACTTGGAGGTTTACATACACCTCTACATACACATAACATATTCTTGACGAGTATACATAGATCCTTCATATAGGAAGGTTACATAGACCTTTACTTTTATTGCACATACATATATATACAATAGAAAAAAGTCTCAAAGATTGTCTCATCTCAGACCGTCTAAATGATCATAGCAATTTGGGCATATCCCTACATCAATGTAAATAAGCCACATATAGGCTTATACAAATTATACTCAAATTAAAATAGAATGAACATTAGAGTCTTAGAAAAACAAAGCAACTCCTTAAGCAAGATATTGGCATCGCCCTCGAAAAGTGAGAAAATGGGGTAGTACACCACTTGTACTAAGTATGAGACCATATGCACATATAAGATCAAAACATACTAAAGGGACATTTTTGTTAAACAAGCTATTTTATCCTTTAAGAGTCTCATACACAATCAAGCAAGTCATACCAAGTAATAAAACATGCTTACTAACTCAAACAAGTAATATGCATATCAACATACTTGGACCCATAATCTACTACAACCCTATCATCAAGGAATAACATCACAAGCATGAATAAGAGTTAATCATATCATAATAAGTAACACAATTACTCATGAACCCGTATCAAGGCAACAAGTGCAATGACAAAGCAAAGCCCCACATCCTTACTCAATCAAGCCACCCAACAAGAATCATGACTAACACCCTACTTCACATAACGTGACATTTAGATATACATTTCATCTTACTTCAACGATATAACCCAACACATACTCATAAGTGAACTAACCAACATATAGTATCAACAATGTGCAAGTTCATCATATAAATATCATATATCATAATCAACATAATCATACATAAGAACATCATCCTAAGACTCCCCTCAAGGCTAGCTAGTGCAATGCTTAAGTAGAGTCTCATACCCCTACCTAGACTAAGTTGGACCCCTTAGGTTATCCTAATTAGAGTTTAATCCTTTAATTCATTTTACCTTTCGAGAAAATCTTGCTCTAATCGACATAAACCACATGAGCTAGTGTGGAATACGGTGTCATAAAACCCTACACCGAAAGAAAGCGGACTACTTGCCAAGGTAGTACCAAAACATAAAACATAGTAACTACGTGGATTCACTAGCTAGTTTTCCTATGGGGGCAACATAGTTTATGAACTAGGAGATATAGTTAGGACCCTCTTTATGCTCCATGCATTGTAGTCTGCAATCTCAATAGTACATTAGTGATCCTACCTTTCCTATGTGGGAAGGGACACTCCTCAATCTAGTTTACTCGGTGCTAAGCTATAGTCTCTTTTTGAAATTTCTTTAAGCCTTTAATTATCAATCATAACTTAGTTTAGCTCATAGGTTCTATCGCTTATATAATCATCATCATCAATAGATCAATAAGAATCGTATGAGTATAATTCATTTCATCACAATTCATATAAGTGAGGTTAACACATTACATATTACTTCATAATAAGGCGCATTGATATACATCACCATCATTATAACATTTATATCTTAATAAACCTCACAACCATAATCAATACATTTCAATTCAACATCATACCACCATTTCAATCCTAAATAACGTATACTCCAACACAACATCATGGCTTAATCACAATTAACCACAAGTTGAAGTAAGGAATAAGTATTACAAGACTTACCAAGTCTCCTTCATAATTCATCATCAAGGTCTTACCATCAACCCTTTCTTCAAGACAACTAGGCCACAAAATAGCCATAATTCAATGATCAACATGATAACAAGGCTAGAAGAGTCACTACACCATAATTCAATACTAAGTCAAAGCTTAAGACAAGATACTTAAGTCAATTCCCACAACCTAGATCACTTCTCAAGAACTAGTATGAAAGAATACAATTCAAACTAATTTGTTCATGATTAGTGTAACAACATCATCTAATAGTGATTTAACCAATAATCAAGTCAATTGAATCAGTCTCAACCTAATTCACATCACGATCAAACCTAGGGTTAAAGGTTACGGATCATGTTCTTGAATTCTAACCTAATCATCACAAATTATCATAATCAAGTTAAAATACATGTTAATATATTCATTATATCCTAAATAAACCATAAGAAATTCAGTTCATAACATCAAATTCGTAATTGGATGAAACCCACTTGAAAACTCAACTTTTAGAAATACTATGAAGGAGCCCTTTGAGGAAAGAAGTCTCAAAGGTGTTTTCGATCTCATACCTTAACGTTTGGTGAAGATTTGATGGTGAAATTTTCCCTTTATATCTCCCAAAACCTCCCCCTAGATTGTCTTCAATGGTGTCTTTCAATAATGAGAGAAAGAAGAGAGAAAGAAGAGAGTTTATTTTGAGAGTTGTCATTAGATTAATTGGGCTTGGGGTCTTATATGGTGGGTTAAATTATTTTATTAGGATTAACTAATAACCTAAATAACCACCAAAACACTTAACTAATTATCTAGGACTTAGCTTAAAACATGCAGGAAAATGGACCCTCATAGACGAGACCCCGATCGACAGTCCATCTGTTAGTCGACGGTCACTGTGTCCTTCCGTACTTAATATCCGTCGTTCTTGTCAGAGACTTTGCATATGAGGGCCTCCAACAAAAGGGATAAGTGTTGGTCGACGGTTGGAATCGACGTCTTGTCGATCAACACACATCCCGTCGATTGCCCTTTTGTGGGTGCACACTGCCCAAGCAGTGTTGACACCAACGTGCAAGGGTCCTTCTCAAGGGCCCTTGGTCGGTCCTTGGGGATTCGTACGCGGAAGTTTTGACCATGGATTAACTTAAACACATATTAGATACCCTTTTATCAATTTTCATGGATTTCCGACTCCTAAATTCTAGTCAAATAGGCTTAGGCACGCTAGTACCTCCTACAACTAGTTTCCGGACGTCATGGACATTCTTCGACGTTTTGGTTTCTAGACTTCCTAAATGACCTATATTCGTTAAAATAACCCTTAAATCGGTGTCTAGTCTTCATAACACCCATGTTAGGCTTTAAGACATGTTTTAGATTTTTGAAATGTTACACCTACCATTTGAGTTCTCCCATAGTTACATACATATTTATAGTATTACAATGTATTATATTACCCGTAGGTACAAAAGCTACATACGCATTTATAGTATTATAATGTATTTTATTACCAGTAGGTTACTTAAAAAGTATCATATGTATTGTTGGTATTGGAATGTATTCTATTATAGTAAATATCCTACTATATATATATATATATATATATATTACTACAAAAACTAGAAATATGTAAGTACAACTTATAAGTTCATTGAATAAACCATAAGTATTCAATTTATATAAGGTATTTACTTATTTTTGAATACATTTTTAAACACCCGTTTAAAATTTAAACAGTACCTTCAATGATGGCATTCCAACAGGCTGTTTGTCGTTAGATTGTTCATGTACCATCAAAGGGTCTTGTATGTGTATCTAGACATGCTGATAATTCTCTTAGACATTATCTTTGACATGTTCTTGAAGAATGAATTGAGATGTTCGATCCTAACAATATTAAAATAAAAATTATTTTTTAACCTCTAAAACTTTTGATGATATATCTATTCTTGAACAGTATTCACCATCAACTTCTAATTAGAAACACAAGTTAATTCAAGCAGTTGCTCATTTATATCATAGTGAGGTTTATCCAGGAATGTTGAGATCTGCTTGCCGTCTTTCATCGAATAGTTGTTCGAACAATAAGGTACATGAGTTAGAGATTTACTTCCATATTCCTATTTATGTTGTACAAAAATAATTGAGTTTTGTAACATTGGTTAACCCATATATGTGAATTTATTCTCGTATTTTAACATTGTTCTTGTTAACCTAACATGATGCTCCAGATTGAGGATTGCTTTTGTTGATTACATCCATGACTTATTTAAAAATTTTCAGTATAAACAAGCGCAACTCCTTGAACTCATTAGTAACCTGATTATTTAATAAAGTGTAATATTATATCATAATACAATGTAAACTAAAAAAATGTAACAACTTACTTACAGAATCCTTGAAAGAGGCAAGATCTTGTCTCAGCGCACCAATTTCGTCTGCCTTGGTATGTTGAGGTTGTTTTGAACTCCTTGGGTAGTGTAGTGTTGGCAGAATCATCGGCCGAATATGCAAATTATGTACTAGTACATTATTCTCCACGGGGGTTGAAATAGATCTAAAGGGTGTAATCTTTGCCTTACGGTAACCATTCAACCCTGGTGGACTTTTCTACTTACAACTTGAACCTGCATGCATATTGAAATTTTTTTTATTGATGTGGACAATGAAACAGATACTTTGTTTACCTTTTTCTTTATTGTGTGGCTTATGACTTGGAGGCTTTGAAGTGAAATCATCATCTTCTTCATCATCTTTATCACCAACTTTTTTAAAGGTAATCTCGGGGATTGTATCACTCTTTGATTGAAGCTGATAAAATGTAATATCCTTAAGTGTAGGTTGAATATTTTTGTATTTTAACAGCACACAAAACAATTATAATTAATAATTTTATTGGAAGACAACGATATATGTACTAATTGAACAATAAATATATGTTAAATTACCAGATTGTCATTATCACTGAACATTCCTTCCATAAGGAAGTCATAATGTATTTTGTTGTTTCTGTTCCTCCAATTGACCAGTCTGGAAATATGATTGGTCTTCTTTTCATTAATATTTGAATCAACATCAGAAAAACGTTCATATATCCAAATTTGCATGGCAAAAGGCATATCATCAATTTGTAATACTTTTTCTTTGCATCCATTTTTTTTTGTTATGCTTTTGACCAATTTGGAGAAAACATCTTTCCCCGCGGTATGCATGGTACCGGCCGCTCTCAACTAAATCAAAATGTACCCTTGGAATTGATAAGATTTTATCTCACCCGAATAGATGAATGTACTGATAAAATACATAATAGCGAATTTAACAACATCGTCATCATTCCCATCACCCCACACCCTATTTTTATTCTTACTAATCAAATCTACCATTCTGATAATACTTTTAACCTCAAATTACTAATTGATTAATTTGTTTGGCTCGCTTGTGTCAAACAAGAATTGTTTTTATCAGCAAAGCAGTTCAACCTAGTAATAATGAAAAATTCATGAATACCAAAATGGAGTGTGGTATGATTTATACGACAGAACAATTCATCCGGGAACTATCCTCCAATTCACATACCATCAAACATCTAGAAATTTGTGGTTGTGCCACACACACGTGCATTTTGGTATATGCTCCAAAACATGTATCTTTAAATCAATTGAATTGGGTCGATGTAAGCTTCCCTTAAAATATGTAATTATGTTGTGGTTCACATAAACCTGCATGTGCGGGGTTCGATCGGGTGAGCCAACACATGAAATCTGATATCTTGTAATTAGGAAATACTAAAATATGAAATTGCACTTTTTACAATAATAACTTCATAGTAATATGCTTCTATGCATACATAGAAGACAACACATTCAAATAGAAGATGCACTAAACAAAATAAATTTGATACAAATAATAATAATGATCTGAATAGTATCCACATGTTCGGTAAACTACCATTTAACTACAATCATTAAAAAAACAGAATGACAACACAACCCCAATACACTAGAAGGTATTCAATAATTGAACGTATGTCACACTTAAGGTATGCCATAGTATAATACATTGAAAGGTATATACTCCATGTAACCTTTCTCGTTCGACTTACTGTACATTAGAATGATACTGCTTACAAGTTATAATGTATACGAAAAGCCATTAAATATCATGCTAGGCAACAATCACATGTACAAATACGTTAAGATTCTTGTTTGACTACGTGTACATTATCATGATATTGCTTACAAGTTTCACCAATAAAAATTGCATGCAAGTTGAATACATTACAAGTTGTACACTAACTACAATCCTACATCCAGATTACTTGCAAAATCTAATGCTCATATCAAAAGAAGATTACATGTTCAGTTAAAAGAAGCACTTCAGCATTCATATTTATTTAGTGTTATAATAACTACATCCCTACTAAAGTCCTACAAGTGGGGTTTGCGGAGGTTAATATTTACATAAACATTATCACTAAGCTCAAAATATTAATATAACTGAAGAAGCCAAGACAAAATACTATAAAGGCACCTACTCAAACAATTCCAGTTCCTAATACTCCAGTTTCAAATTGTAGTTGATATATGATTTTTTCATTCCACTATACCACAAAACCACTGCATATATTCACACAGACGCTCTTAGGAAAAACTATATGGTTATCATTACGCGACGTCAAATACTCACAAAATAAATTAAAAATATAATGTATGCACATATAGCTTAACTACAATAACTACCATTTTACAACATTCACTTTGAAAAAACAGAATTACAACATAACTCCAAATACACGAGAAGGTATTCAATGTGTGAAAAATTGTTGCACTAAAGGTATGCCATAATATAATAATTTGGAAGGTATATCCTTCACATAACGTTTCTTGTTTGAATTACAGTACACTACACGTACATATGTATACACTTATTCTAAAACCTGAAAAAAATTAAAAAAAATTACATTAACTCCCTTCTTCTTGTTATTCATTAACTACATGTTTTTCAATCATGTCCGAGACAACATATTTTACTTTCCTCCTCTTGTCAATTTTTGTTTCATCCGCTTTCACTGTTGACCCTTCTTTCCTTTTAGAAGAACATGATATTAGTTATTCATCATTCAAATCTAATGTTATAGGGCTATTGAGAAATTTCAACTTTTTCTCTATTTCCATTGCAACAATAGAGCTGGAAATTTTTGATTGAATATGAGTTATAGAAAAAACAAACGACGGTATTCCCACCATGCAATTATCGGGATAGTATGTACCTCTTGTGATTCTCCTTTGAGTATTTGTTTCCAACATTGCCTTCTTCAACTTAAACAGTAGGAATAAATCATAAACATAAAACTATATACTTCCCAAGAAAAAAAATAAGAATTTGAAGAAACCTGTAGGATCTAAACAACTGAAAAAACTTTGAAAATCAAGCAACATTTTTTATTGCAAGGATCCAATTGTCGAAGACTTATTTTGTGGATACTTTGTAGAGATGAAGTTGATTTAGGAGTGTAGGAGTAATGAAGGTGATTTGAGGATGAATGATTTGATTTGGATAGTGAATTGAAAGCTGAAGAAGTGGGACCAGGACAGAGAGAAGCGTAAAAAGAGGGGAAAAATATTAGGCATCTGAAATTGTATATAACAATTTTAGGCGTGTTTAATATGTATTTGCTATTTATTCATTAAATATAACCATAGAATATAAATAAAATATAGTATATCTATATTATTTTAATAAGAAATGTAGTTTGCCATTTTCTTAAGTTTTTCCTAATAATTTATTCTACGTGTCCAACAATATTTGCTTATTATAGACTTTGCATACTTCTTGAAAGATAATATTCCTAGAAGGTTAATTTCATTATATCACCATTTAGATATAAAAAATACAATGTCAAATATAAATAAGGAAATAACTATAATTAATTATAAGTATAAGTTACAAACTAAGTGTAAATTATATATTGATTTCATAAAGCGAACAAGTATTAATGAACATTCCAAAATAATATACTAGACAACTATCGTTACACTTGGGAATTAATAATAAATTGACATACTGCTTCCATCTCATATTAATCGGTCATCCTAGTTGGAAAATTTCAGATGTCGCCAAAAGAGATGCCAACTTTGAATGATGTGAGGAAATGGGCATGTAACACATGGAAGTCAACTTTTGGAGTTAATGTCTTCATCATGAATGACTCCCAGTATCTCTTTGAATTCCCGACAAGGAAAGCTGCAGAACATGTCATGACGGGAGAATGGACTTGGCAAAAGTTAAAATTGGATGTCCAATGGTGAAATCCTACCATCTGATGTTGGTGGGAGGAGATCATCAGGGATTGGATCTGGGTTAGATTGTTGGGTTTACCATTGAATCTTGGGTCAGAAGATATTTTTAGAGATAGGCGACCATTCCGGTGTATTCATTGAACAGAGGAGGAGACAACTATGAGAAATCATCTTCACTGGGCTCGAATCAAATTAAATGGGGATGGAAAGGAGATTCCTAAAAAGGTTGAAGTGGAAACTGAAGGCCTTATCTATACAATTCCGATTTTGGTGGAAGCTCCGGTCACTGTGAAAGAAGATGGAAGAAGGAGTGGGGGCCTTAAAATTATCCAGTGGATAATAGTACAGTGCCAACCTTTTTTGTTATAGAGACATGAGGCTTGACACCTGGGTGAAATTGAGAAGGCATGTGGGTGCATCAGTTAATGGGGGAAAGACTAGGTCAAAGGCATATGGGTTTCCAAGTTCAGGGAAGGGCCTCTTACAGGTAATCTTGGACCTTTTACACAGCTGGAAAACTCGGCCCAATTTTAAGCCCAACAAAAGAAATTCAGAGAATTCCCAATTTCTCTGAGAATGAAGCCCAAAATATAGACCCAGTCACAACTGAAATCCAAGCAAACACACTTAGAGAAAGAAGAACGATATCACACTTTCAGTCATCTACAATAACTTATGTCGTGAAGAACACAGTGAGGTACAAGGACGAGGAAAAACATGCAGAGACACAAGAAGATCAATTCAACATTTGTATGATTAATATAACAGTGGTGGGGAATAAATCAACTGAAATCACAAAATTTAAAGGAAAGCTTATCACCGGAAGAAGTTGGGCAAGTAGACATAGAGGAATCTAAGGCCTTGCAACTGAAGGAACAAAATGAAGCAACAAATTACATCGAAGATATAATTCCTATGGAAATGCAATTACCAGTTGAGGAGGTTGTTCAAACACCAACACTTCGTAATGGATTCAACAACACATCATTAAACTAAGTACTAAATTGGGTATAGATCTTAAAGGGTGCAATGAGAAGACCAAAAATTATTTATGAAGATAGGCAACAACAATCGGATGAACAGGGGGAGTAAGCCGTTGTAAAAAAGATGGGGTGAATGAACTGAAAGGATTAGAGTTTGATGCCAAATTGTGTAGTTATGGCTCAAGATGTAGGGGGAATACTTGGCAATAAAAGATCAATAAAGTTGGAAAGAGTGCCTTGGAATGTTAGGGGGCTAAATTGTGGCAGAAATAGGAGGTGATCAGAAAGATTCTACATACATAGAAAGTTGATGTAGTGTGTCTACAGGAAACAAAACTAGCATGGGATATAACAAAGATACAGAAGGAAGTGTGGATAGACCAGCTGCGAAAGATATACATTTATCAGTTGAGGACTTAGTGGATGAGGACATCGAACATAAAGGGATTTCTAAAATACTGGAACAAGAATGACAATGCATCCAAAAAGGAAGGAAGATGGAAGATTGTCCTTGCATGCACTTCGTGGACAGTGTGGAAAGAAAGAAATAGGAGATGTTTTGAAGACATGCAGAGCATCTTCTAGGAGTTCAAATGAATTTTTTAGCTCTGTTTTACTTTTGGTGTAGACATAAATTAATAGCTCAAACAGAAGATGTTCTTGACGTTGTATACTATCCATAGAAACAATAAATAGATGTTCAAAATGTAAGTTGTAATACTTTAGAAGGGGGAATACATATTTTGATGTAGTGTACCGATGGATATATAGACTAACTGTACCATTCTAAAAAAAATTATCGCATAGTAATTGTCCACCTTATTAAATCAAGAAAGCACTAATTAAAATTTTCAAGTATCCAATTAATTCTTTTTTAAAGTGTTTACATTGTTTGTAAAATTCTCAAGAATTTTTTCAAAGGGATAATTAGTAAAATTATCTTCTTATTTATTATTTCTTACCATGCATGTAAAAGAACAAAATAATTGATTAATTGGAACGAAGGGAGTAATACATAAACGTTTTCTTTAACTTGACATTAACTGTCATATGTGCCCTTCAGTTTTGAATATATATGAGTAAATATTTAAATATATATAAAAGTGAATGATAGACATACACATTCTATGTTTCATTATATAGTAGGACGTTTTGTAGCACTGCAAATTGTCAGATAGGATGATGTCACATATGATATGTGTCTATTTGTCCAATAATATACAAGTTTTAGCGGCTAGTTGCGCAGACTCTAATTTGAATGGTATAGACGTCAATTGAAACTAAGTTAAAGAACATTATAGCTTAACTAAATTAAAGTCCTATTACCTCAATAAACCCATTTTTTTTGTTATTTTGTGTACCTTTTTAGCTTACGTGAAATTCAAATTTCTTCCACGCACCTCAATTGGGTGGAGTCACGGAGCATGTCACCTAAGACAAAAGGTGTACAAGATTACAAAAAAAATGTTTAGGGGGCCAATAGGACCTTAGTTTAGTTAAGGTGTGTCTTTGAGATTTCAGTCATAGTCTTGGGGACACTTATGCATTATCCCTATATATATATATAATTTTATGCTTTTAATAATTTGTAGCTATAATTAAGATTAAATAGAAAAGAGTCGAAAAATATTCGTAAACTCTGAAATGGAATAAAAACAAATATTAACATTGATAAATGGCATGTACCAGTTTTTAGAATCTAGGAAAATCAACATTAGTCAAGAATAACATGTATGCAGAATTAAAATATCTATGATAGAAAACATGTTAAGTTTATCAAACATCTAGAAAATTAAAGGATGAACTGTAACATCTCACAATTTGAGATAACTAGGAACAAGGGAAGAAATTTGAAATAGTTATTTTTTTTTAAAAGAAATTAAAATCAAGAAATTTTGTAAGTAAGTTAAACTGAATTTTTAGTCAACTTCAAACGACCATAACTCGTAGATCGGGATGAGTTAGGGTATTTCCAGATATGGTTGGAAAACTCTTGTAATGATATTTTCAACATCGGTGAGTTTGCGCAATTCCGAATTCGTATGAGTGAGTTATGAGTTATGACCTTTGGAAGTTGGGATGCTGGAATAAGGAAAGTTTGAAAATCGGATTTCAAAAGGGTAGTTTGATTTTTTCCTTACCCAACTTAATTAATTCATTAGGTTAATTGTGGTAAATTCATATTTCATTCATTTTAGAGAAGTGAATTCGTACAAGGTATGTGAGCTTACATAATGTTGGATTTATTCACCCATACATCAATCATGATATATTCAGCATAATTTCGTTCTTGAAATTTAAGAATTTAATTTCTTGATGAGTTCTTGAAGTTTCTTTATCGATTAAGTTTTGATGTAAGATTATACTTGGATCAAATTAAAAAAACCACATCTCTTAGAATATAAGGTGTTAAGTGATTCATAACCTATCCAATTAAAGGTGATTGAATCTACTTTCCAATTCCATCAATTTTGCGTTAATTCAATTTCTAAGTAAATAATTATGACTATTTTAGTAACCTATACAATGTTGTTAATAATTAGCCGACGGAAAAACATTAAAATTGATTGTTTTTGTTTATTTACCTCCAAGAAAATCCTGAACGAATTTCTTGACTAATCAAAGGTTCAAAACAATCAGATTTTCATCTTTACAAATGAAAATCATAATTCTTGGCCATAGAGAATTCAAGAAACTAATTCAAGAATTTCAAAAAAGGTTTTCTTGATCATTTCCTTCATGCTAAGGTTTTAAGGTTTCTATTTCAAGTTCTTACCCAAGATTCTTCAAGAACCTTGTTCTTCCTATATAAAACTATTCCTAAACATAATGAGATCTTTCCTACCACAAATCATGATCCTTGAATCTATAATTCAATTCAAGGAAAGCCAAGGGTCAAGTCAAGAAGTTAAGAGTCGAGTGAAGAATTCAATAGTTAAGTCCAGATAAGTTCTTAAAAATTTTAAAAAGTCTTTCACAGACGTTTTAACTTGTTTTAAGACTTCATTTTTCAAAGTTAAGCAAAGAGTTCAGATTTGAAGTTCTTTATTCAAAGAATTATATGAGAACTAAGTATTCTCAAGAAGTTTTAAATATTTTTCACATTTAAATAAGAATGGAAACTGAGATTTCCAAAGAGCCTTCGTGCTAGTTTCAGAAAAGAGTAATAGCTTTTTAAATGAATCAAGAAGGAGATTGAGATTTCCAAGATATTTGAGCACTAATCTTAAGAATCACAGACGAAGTATGTTTTTAAAATATAAGGACTTGCATAATATTTTGGGAGTAGTATTGAGCACCGATATGGGAGAGATGTAGCCATCATGGGTAGAAAAAAATTATACTATTTAGACGATTCCTTTAGTGACTTTTAGCATAGACTAGTGGATCCACTTAGTGAGTTAGGTCTTATACCCTGTCAAGGTATAAGATGGTCCCTTGTAGCATGAGGTGAAGTGTTGTATCATTATTATAACTCTTAAGTGATGATTTTTTGTTAGAAAAATTCCCACACTAGTATTTTGTATTTTTATATACCTCAAAAATATTTGTATTTTTTATATACATAAAAAATATTTGTCTTTTAATATACAAAGAGATTCATATTATATTTTTGCATACATATGGAGTTATTATTGCTAAATACACAGAGTTGAAATCATGTTTTAAAGATTTTCTTTATACTGCATTTATTTACACGGCTTCATATTGAAATGAGTTGAGTTAAGTAAAACCCAAGTAAGTGTTTCTTTTAGACTCTTTTTAAGCCTATGCTATGTTTAGCATTCCAACTCGCGTATTCGTACCTTCAATGTACTGATGCTAGTTGGCCTACATCATCTTATGATGCAGACGTAGGTAACCAGGATCAACAAGCAGCACATCGTTTGATCCAGTGAGCACTCCAGAGTCAGTTGGTGAGCCTCCATGCATTTCGGAGGAATCCTTTTTACTTTTTTCAGTTATTATATTAGTTCATTAGGTTGTCATGGGGTTTGTACCGACATCCATCTTAGTTGTTTTAAAAGATTTAATAGACAGTCAGTCAGATGTTAGTTCATTCATCAATACCTTGTTATTGATTTATGTTCAGATTTGAGTTATCACTTTGGCTAAGTTAAATGTTTATTTTTTTAAAACATTATGAGTTTAATTGACACAGTTAAGTTATTTAGAATTTGAGTCTTTTCCTTTATGCTTAAAGTCTTCCGCTAAGTATGTCAGGACAAGGTTTCGCTTGGGGCTAGTAATGGTTCTCGAGTGTCGGGCACGCCTAGGGTGTAGGCTCAGAGCATGACATGAACAATATGATCCATAAGAAGAAGTATCTCATAACTTATGTAAATCGATCAAAGAAGGAGAAACCTCAGTTTTTCAAATTGCACTTTTGTGTTGCAGGGGATGAAAAGAACATACAGGGTCTCAATTGGAAACAATAGCTAATAGTTGCTATCTCTGGTAAATTGGGTCACTATTGGGATGATTTTGTTTTAACATGTTTTTTTTACTGAATAAAAGGGCCTGATGGTCGATAAATTAAAAATAATAGAAGTATACACAATTAATAGTTTGATCCACAAGTTTTTGTCATAAATAGTTTAGTCCAAAAATATTCATATAAAAAAGGCATAATTTTCCTCCTGAACTTGTCATGAAAAGTCAGCTACACGCTTATGTTATTGTGACGACCTATTACACACCTGAATTACTTGAAAGTGAATTTATTTTAATCCTGACGCACATACAACCAATCATATGGTTAGAAAGTATTTCACACTCGCGCTACGTCATACCATGTCACTGCCACATCAATAATTACATCAGATTTTTTAAAGAAAAAGGCATAAATTCACCCTTCAACTTGTCCGGAAAAGTCAATTATACACTTAAACTATCATGACGACCTATTACACCACTTGTTCATGTTAAAATTGTAAAAAATACCACCCTAAAACTGACTTTAAAATAAAACTAAATGAAAAGAAATAAAAGAGCCGTGCTTGAGTCTAAAATAAAGTCAAAAAAATAATTATTTTGACCCTCACCTCCCTCTATTTCCTTCTTCGTGCTCATCTTTTCTTATTCTCCTATAGACTTCTTCTTCTTTATTTTTTTCTTATCACGACTCTACAATCTCTCACTCAATTTCACCCTTACTTGAGAATTCTCGACTAATTTCCTAATGATTCACCCAAAAAAGTAATTTGCTAATCTATATTTTGCAATCCATTAACATCTAAAGAACATTGAAGAGTCAATCCATAAATTCCCAAGAAATTATTACCAAGAAAAGGTAATTTCCCCCCACCTCTATATATCAAAATTATGAATTTTATGTAGAGCTGTGAATTTGATAAAGTGGAAGGTTTGGGTTCAATAATAATTTATACATAGCGAAATCAAAATTGGCTCGACGATATAAGTATCAAACAAAGATATTCATTTTAAGTTTCACAACCCATTACCAAACGCTAATAACTAAATTGAAAATTCAAAACAAACCATTACCAATCAAAGTTTATTTGACCCATATATGAAAAAACTCGGATAAAGGAAGGTGTTCAAATAGGCTACGAAGCTGAGAAAAATAAGGTTTGAGTTCATAACTCATGTTAGAGATGGTAACAAGTGGATGAAATCGTATTAGGTAATAACTTTGATTTAATTTGCTATAAATGTCCCCACTCCTTCATGAACATTCTAAACACTGCTGCTACTCCGTCGATCTTATCTGTCGCAATAGTTTGTATGGTATGTTTTATAATCAGAAGTCATGATTGAAGGTGAAGTCATTCAGGTGAGGAAGAAGAGAAAAAAAATGGTGTCATTTAAGTGAGGAAGAAGAGAGAAGATAGAGGTAAAAATGGTTGGAAAAAAGTGGGGAAAAATAAAGATAGAAGATAGAGGCAAAATTGATTGGGGAAAAAAATGGAAATTTTTAAAAAATTACACGTGTACACTGGCATTGATTTGGCAGCGGTTGCGCACAACGCTAGTATGTGTGACTGGTGGTGTACATTTGAAGGTGGTATTAGTTACACTTTTAACAAGAACAATGTAATAGATCCACAATAATAGTTTAAGTGTGTAACTGAATTTTCGAGACAAGTTCAAGGTGAAATTATGTCTTTTCCCTTTTTAAAAAAAATCATGTCACTCAATTTCTTATTTTTCCCTATACACCATCAAATCCACCATTAAATCACTACCATCGTTGCTATTATCAGAAAATTCACTTCTCCGCCACCATAATTTCATCACCACAATCAAATTCACCGCCTGAATCTTCCCACAAACAATGCCATCATAAAAAAATCAATAAAAAACATCATAAATTTAACTAAATTCACCATTTGAACCATATCACTATCATTGAAATTCATGACAATCATAACCATAAATTCACCATCAACATCAAAATTATGAGTTTTATTGTTATTATCGAAATTAAAAGTCATACCACCATTAATTTTTCACCCGTCACCAAAACCACCACGAAAATTTATCACAATATACAAATTTCATCAAGCTCAAAGAGGAGAATTGTGAAAAATTGCAATATTTATTTGGAAAGATTTTAGTCAAACAATTGCAATCTAATGCTCGATTTACTATTACTGATTTTGAAGAAAATCTAGAGAGGATTTTTCTGAGAGAGAAGAAAGTTCTATGAACATACACTAAAAATTGAATTTTGTACAAAAACACATAAACTTTTCACACAAAAACGCATTGAAAATTTCTTATTGAAATGCTCACAATCAACCAAAAAAAAAACCCAAAAATAAATTGAATAACCCATTTTTGACTTGTCTAATTTTGTGTGAGAATAGTGAGGATTGACCAATTTTTGATGTCTCACCGAGTCGTCAAATTTTTGAATAATGAACCTAATTGGTTGAACAACTTCGCGATCTTTGTGATGAAAGTGACTAATTATGAAAGTAATGATTATTTACTTATTTCGGCAATATACCATAGATATGGTTAGCATTATCAATAATTTTACTTGTAAACTAATCTTGTCATACTTTTAGTATTTGGTCGAGCTTATTATAAAAAATTATCTCGGCAATCTTTCAGTTTCTTTATCAAGAATGTTCACAAAAAGTAAGCCAGTTATATCATATATATATGTTAGTCAACAATCTATGGGAGAAAACGATGCTATGAGAACCAAAAATAATCTTACCAAAAAAGGTTAGCTTGAATCTAAATGGATGACATTACAAAAGAACTTTGATTTAAAATGAAAAATAATAAACCAGAATTTCTCTATTCAACATTTTATTCAATGTTGTTTTGTATTTTTCTCATGGAAATTTATCATGAAAAAAAATATTTTCACATTAGCCATAGCAGAAAGAGTATTTGTGATAAGAAAAAAATTGAGGAACAAGAAAGTAGGGTAACGCGAAGGAGAAGGGTGAGTGTGGGAAAATTGTCATCTTTTCTTTACTTTGACACGTATTTTTTAATGTAATCTTATTTTCATGTCAACTTCGAGGGTTGTATTAAATTCACTATTGAGTAGTATAAGTGTGTAATAGGCCACCTCAATAGTTTAAGCGTGTAATTGACTTTTTGATACAACTTCAGAGGTGAATTGATGCATTTTCTCAATATCAATATTATTACTTTAATGGGAAAAATTACTTATTTTTAAATAAATATTTTATTTTTTAAAAAAACATGTTCTTTTTCTAATGATAACTGCTTCATTAGAAAATTCTTGTCTTTTTCAATTAAAAAAATAACCACAACATACACAGTAAAATTTTATGACTAAGAAGAATATAAGGAGTATAAAATATACCCAATTATTATTACTATCTTGTGGAGGTAGAGAGATTGTTTTCAAAAGACCACAGGCTCACATGCATCACAATCAAGTATAAGAAGAAGAAATAATGAAGAAATTATATCAATTAATATGAAAAAGTAGTGCAAAGTCTACAAGAAAGAAAAAATTGTTAGGATCGAATTCACGCACACACACTAGATGAATGAAGAACACAAGAACTTTCAAGAGAAAGAGATGAGAAATCTAGAGAGAGAGAAAACCCAATATTTCGTGGTAACACCCCGTGAGTAAACTTCCACTGCGGTGAGGTATATTTATATTAATAAATCAGAGTATTTTTGGTTACAGAGAATAAATAGAGAATAAATAGGAAAGCCGAAAATAGAGAATAAATAGGAAAGCCTAAAATTAATCAGGCTCCACTACCTACCAATTCTCCCACTTGGAGACTGACTCAGTCATCCAAAGAATACATTCTAAAAAAAAAAATCTCTTCATCATCAACATCTTTACCGCACCGCAACATCTGTAGCAACAACTACAGAAGACTAACCAAGGTTTTACATAACCTCAGTTTCCCAACATCAACACATTTCGTCAACATGTCTGCCGAGTTCTTTGCACCCTCTATCTTCTCTAAGCACACATCACCATCCTCCACTGCCCTGCGAGTGAAATGGTATCGCCTTCTGATGTTCTTTGTCCTCGAATGATAGACTGGATTTTTCACCAACTGTATGGCACTCTGGCTATATGAGTAAAGAATCTTCTCGCTCAACTTCTTGCCCAATTCCTCAAGATAATCTGCCAGCCATATCATCTCTTTCCCAGCTTCAGCTATTGCCATATACTCAGCTTCAGTAGATGAAAGAGAAACACACTTATGAAGCCTGGACATCCAACTCACTGCTGTTCCACCTATGGTGTAAATGTACCCGGATGTACTCTTGCTCGAGTCAACATCCCCACCAAGATCAGCATCCACAAAACCCTGTAGAGTTACCTTGCCTTTGCCAAAACAAAGTGAAGTACTAGATGTACCTCTCAGATATATCAGGATCCACTTCACAGCTTCCCAATGCTCTTTCCCAGGGTTCGTCATGTACCTGCTAACAACTCCCACTACATGTGCTATATCAGGTCTAGTGCATACCATAGCATACATCAAATTACCAACTGCTGAAGCATATGGAACAAGTGCCATGTGATCACGCTCCTCGGCATTCTTGGGTGACTGCTCCTTTGACAATTTAAAGTGATTTTCCAATGGAGTAGTCCTGGGTTTAGCATCATTAACCCTGAATCTGCTCAGCACCTTCTCAACCAGCAGATCTATCCCGAGAAATCTTCATCCCCAAAATCTATTTTGCTGGACCCAAATCTTTCATCTCAAACGCTGCAGACAACCTTGTCTTCAGATTGTTAATCTCTCTCATACTAGGTCCTGCAATCAACATATCATCCACATACAAGAGTAGAAAGACATATGAATCAATATATTTCTTGAAGTAACAACAAGGATCCTTTTCAGCTTTGCAGAATCCACTCTTGGTCATGAAGGAGTCAAACTTATTGTACCACTGCCTTGGTGCTTGCTTTAGTCCATACAAGCTCCTGGTGAGCTTGTACACCATGTGTTCCTTGCATGGAACCACAAATCCTTTCGGTTGCTGTATATAGATCTCTTTGTCCAGATCTCAATGTAAAAACACTATTTTTACATCTATTTGCTCTAGATGCAAATCCTCCGATGCAACAACACTCAACAGAATTCGAATAGAGGTTAACTTCACAACAGAAGAGAATATTTCAGCATAATCAATACCTTTCCTTTGTGAATATCCTTCAACCACTAAACAAGCCTTGAACCTTCTTTTGCCATCTGGTTCAGTCTTGATTTTGAACACCCACTTGTTCAGCAAAGCTTTCTTCCCTGCAGGTAGCTCAGTCAATACCCATGTGTCATTCTTCTCAAGTGACCTCATCTCATTATCCATGGCTTGCTCCCACTTGATCGAATCCTCCACCTGTAGGGCCTCATCAAAAGACTCTGGTTCCCCCTCATCAGTCAGCAATAGATAGTGTAATGAAGGTGAATACCTATCTGGTGCCCTGATGGATCTGGATGATCTCCTTAACACCTGCTCAGGTGTAACTTGCTCCACTTCAGATTCTTCAGTAGGAGTTGATTGAGTATCTGCTTCGACATCTCTGGGGTTACTCTTCTCCAACTCAACCTCAACTCCCACTTGCTTTGTAATCTCTAGAACCTTCTGCTCTCTGTCCTTTTAAAGGAAAGACTCATCAAATGTCACGTCACAATATCTCAGGATCTTTCTGTTCTTGTCATCCTAAAACCCGTAACCAAACAGATCAGAACAATAGCCTATGAAGTAACACTTCACAGCCTTGGCATCAAGCTTGTCTCTCTTTTCTGGATTAACATGAACATAAGCAGTGCAACCAAAAGTCCTCAAGTGTGAGTACTTGAGTTCTTTTCCTGTCCACACCTCCTCTGGAATCTTGAACCCTAAAGGAAAAGATGGTCCCCTGTTGATCAAGTATACAGCTGTACTCACAACATCCGCCCAAAGTGTTTTGGGCAGCCCACAGTGTATCCTCATACTCCTTGCCCGCTCACTCAATGTTCTGTTCATCCTCTCAGCAATTCCATTCTGCCTTGCCTTACCAGGAACTGTTCTCATCAATCTGATTCCCTTAGCTGCACAAAATGCCTTGAACTCTGATTTTTCATACTCTCCTCCATTGTCAGACCTTAGGCATTTGACTTTCAAACCGGTCTGATTCTCAACTTCAGCTTTTCACTTCTTGAAAGTTGCAAACACACCTGACTTATGCTTCAAGAAGTAAACCCATACCTTCCTGCTGAAATCATCAATGAAGGTAACATAGAATCTGTATCCTCCAAGTGATGATACTGGAGATGGTCCCCAAACATCTGTATAGACCATTCCCAACCGCACTTTCTTTGGCTCTCTAGGAATTGTGAAGCTTACTCTTTTCTGTTTTCCCATAACACAGCTCTCGCAAAGACCCATTTCAACAGACTTCAGACCCTCTAATGCTCCTTTTGCAACCAACATTTTCATTCCTTTAGTAGTCATATGTCCAAGTCTGTTGTGCCACAGACATGAACCGGAAGCACCTTCAGCAACAACGGCCATGTTTATACACCCAGCAGTGGTGTACAAGGTTCCAAATTTGGTGCCACGAGCTACTACCATAGCACCTTTCACGATCTTCCACGAACCTTTCCCAAACACTGCTGCATATCCCGTGCTATCCAACTGACCAACAGAGATCAGATTTTTCTTGATCCCAGGAATATATCTGACATCCTCCAATGTCCACTGGTTTCCCGAGGTGGTCTTTATGCAAACATCCCCCTTTCCTTCAATCTCTAAGGCTTTATTTTCAGCAACATATACTTTTCCAAAATTTCCAGATTTGAAATTTTGGAACAACTCCTTGCTTGGAGACGAATGGTCTTTATGCAAACATCCCCCTTTCCTTGCTTGCAGGAATGTTGATTTTGGCCTTTCGTCATACTTCTCCCCCTTCGATCAACGCTGAGAGCACTGCCCGATGAATCTCCCACTTCTCGTTTGCGAATACTTTCGCTAAGAACAACATCACGAATTTCATCAAACTTCAGTTTCTCAAATCCACGGGAACTGCTAATCGCAGCAACAACAGTATCCCAAGACTCATGCAGAGATGACATCAAAATCAACGCCTTAATTTCATCTTCAAAATTAATATCCACAGAATTGAGTTGACTCACAATCATATTGAACTCGTTTATATGATCAGAAACGGATCCAGTTTCAGACATCTGTAAATTGAACAATCTACGCATCAAATATACCTTGTTCATAGCCGATGGTTTTTCATACATGTTTGACAGTGCCTTCAACAGACCGGACGTAGTCTTCTCCTTCACGATGTTGAATGCCACGTTTCTTGACAAAGTCAACCGGATCAACCCTAGAGCCTGACGATCCTTGAGCTTCCACTTCTCCTCCGTCATGGATTCCGGCTTCACCCCGGTCAACGGTTCGTGAAGATCAATCTAGTACAGATAATCTTCGATCTGCATCTTTCAGAAACTAAAATCGGATCCATCAAACTTCTCGATTCCAAGCTTCGAACTATCCATCTTCTGTGATCGTGTTGAATCTCATTAGCTCTGATACCAGTTGTTAGGATCGAAATCACGCACACACAATAGATGAATGAAGAACACAAGAACTTTCAAGAGAAGAGATGAGAAATCTAGAGAGAGAGAGAGAAAACCCAATATTTCGTGGTAACACTCCGTGAGTAAACTTCCACTGCGGTGAGGTATATTTATATTAATAAATCAGAGTATTTTTGGTTACAGAGAATAAATAGGAAAGCCTAAAATAGAGAATAAATAGGAAAGCCTAAAATTAATCAGGCTCCACTACCTAACAATTCTCCCACTTGGAGACTGACTCAGTCATCCAAAAAATACATTCTCAAAAAAAAAATATCTTCATCATCAACATCTTTACCGCACCGCAACATCTGTAGCAACAACTACAGAAGACCAACCGAGGTTTTACATAACCTCCGTTTCCCAACATCAACACATTTCGTCAACATATCTGTCGGGTTCTTTTCACCCTCTATCTATAAATAGGAAAGCCTAAAATTTACGTCGGGGCACTGCCCCGAACTCCGACTTCGGATGGGGGGCTCCCTCCCCCCATAACCCCATGGCATTCTCACCGCGGAGGTTAAACCGCGTAAACAGTTATATATATTAATCAGGCTCCATTACTTAACAGAAATGACATCGAAACACAATATATAACATGACAAGAACTACAAAGATATGACTAGTACTATGACATTCACTAATAAGCATAAAGCTTTCGTAGTGGAAGACAACACCCTACCCCTATATATGAACCTTTTACCCTAATACGCGACCTTCATTCCATCCTATACAGAGTCATAGCATCGGTAATATAAAGTTGCACCATATATTGTCTAATCACACCTCGCCAGTACTTTTTCAACCTACCTGTACCTCTTCACGTACCAACTACAACTAGTCTTTCACACTCCTCAGGCGAGTGCCAACGTACCTTCACTTCACATGTCCAAACCATCTAAATCTCACTTATATAATCTTATCTACCATAGAAGTCGCTCCACCTTCTCCTAGATAACCTTATTCCTAAATCTTGTCGTCTCCTAATATGCCCATAGGATAACAGGTCCACCTCAACATCCTCATCTCCTCAACGCGCATCTTCTGAATATGTGAGTTCTTGATTGGTCGATTGGTTCACTTTTATCTAGTTCACTTATTATAAGAATTAATAGTATTTAAATGTATTCATTTCCTTTAAATTGACCACTGCATATAACAAAGACGGTATAACCATCGTTACAGTGTAGAATTTACGTTTAAGTTTAGGTGGTACCTTCTTATCACACAAGACTGTACAGGCTTACCTCCATTTCATTAATGTCACCCAATGCGGTGTATGACATCATTGTCGATATTTTCACTATCTTAAATTACGTACCCAAGATCTTAAGACTGTCTCTCTTTAAAATATTATGTATGACAACCCTTACTTTCACGTCCACTTCATTTAATGCAACACTGAATTTGCACTCCAAATATTCCATTTTGATCTTACTCAACTTGTACTCGTTAAACTTTAGAGTTTATCTCCAAATGTCTAGCCTAACTTAAACTTTGTTTAGTGTCCCCTCAGTGCCGTCAACTAAAGGTGGCAAGGGGCGGGATGAGTGCAAAGTAGGACGGGTTTAAGCATATGTGGGGCGGGTGGTTTGGGATAAATGTGGTTGTGGGGAAGAATAAAATTAAAAAATACACAATTTATGTGGTGCGCTGTGGCTATGGGTTAGGGCAGAAACAACTTTAGAAATCAGAAGCTACCCTTAGTGTGATCTGAAAGATCTCGCTAATTAATGATAACAATTTTAGGCATTTGAGGTTAGCAATTTTTATTTAATTTTTGTAAGTTGCATAAATAATGATAAAAATAATCTCTTATAAATGTACCAGAGGGGCATGGCCTGTGCGCTTGGGCAGGGTTCAATATTTTACACTTCAAAGTGATAAGAAACACAATTATAAACATTTGCAATTATATTATTGATGCAAAACTATATTTAACAAGTACTCATGTTTACAACAAAACACACCTTCATATAGGCATTTTACATATCTAAAATAATAGGGATAATGCACAAGTATCCCCTCAATTTATGCCCGAAATCTCAGAGACACACTTATACTATACTATGGTCCTATTACCCCTTGAACTTATTTTATTAATAAATTTTCTGTTCCTTTTTGGCGACATTATCTTGTGGGCCCAACGTTGGTTGACTTTTTTTAAAGCTAGTGTCATGTAGGACGAAAAGGAATAGAAAATTACTAATAAAATAAGTTCAGAGAGTAATAAGATCCTACTATAGTATAAGTGTGTCTTTGGAATTTCAGGCATAGATTGATTGGGTACTTGTGCCTTTTTCCAAAATAATATAACATCAGTAACCCTTGTCTACAAATATCCTTGTCTCAATAGTTAGGTCAAACTGCCCCCTATTGTTATTTAATGGGTTAAAATTACATTTTTTTCAAATAAATATTTTATTTGTTTGATGAATCAAACTCATAATTTACTTAATAATATATGTTACTTAGTTTATGTGTTAAAATATTAAATGAGGTTTACTCTAATTTTGGTCATTATATGAATAATTGCGGCCTTTAAACCCAATTCACAAAGAGAAGAAAAAAAATCAAATTGAAAATGTCAGGTAAGATTTTTCGGTCAACCTCTATTTCCTTTTGTATGCATAGAATGTATATATATATATATATATATATATATATATATATATATATATATATTTGAAATTAGCCCTAACAAATAACATGTATTGGACTTGTATATATACTTCCCTTGAAAAAGACTGAGAGACTTGGAATATCTCAGTTAGACCGTTAGCATTTTTCTATTAAGCAGTGGAAATCGGGGAAGACATGCACCTTTTGAACTCAATTGTATGCAAAACCCAAAGGTATACATTGCAGGATGTAGCTTGGATGTTTTCATTTTGCTCTCACACACAGACACAAAGATGGATTTGTGAAATTATTTCTAATTTGATTTTTCACAATAGGTTACATCACCCTTTTTACTTCACAATTCAAACATAAAATAAAAATAATTAAATTATTTTAGCCTATTTCATATTTGCTTCCATTCCAATTCACATACACGGGTAAATTCAAAACCCAATCAGAGACATATCTAAAATTTAAGTTTTATGAGTTCTAACCTTTGAAATTTAGTAGCTTTGAACCATTATATTTTAAAATTATGGGTTTAAGACCTACTATTGTTGCAATTTTAACATATAAAGTTATCTTTATATAATGATGAATTATAATTTCAGAATCTATGATGTTAGAATTCTGGGTTTGCTACTATATATGATACTGTATTAAAATTTTTATGTCTTGTGATATTTGAATGGGCACCAAGGACCATTTATAAAAATAGTCATCATAAATGTATATGATTCAAAACGTCTACAAACACCGTCATAATTTTGCAAGTTAAGCTTCAAAGAAACAACGAAGCTAAGAAAGGATCCATGGAAAGAACACTCATTGTTTGAATGACCAACCAGAACTCAGCAAAATATTTTTTTGCTTACAGTGGGGAAATGAACCAACTTAGCAAGCTAAACCATGTTTTCTTCAAATAATAAGATGCATAAAGTACGATATAATCGTGGGAGCCAACAAGTTAAGGTATGAAATGACATATAAAGTTTGATGTTTATTGATTATTAATTTATATCTTTCATGTATTTGTTTGATTTGAATAATGTGTCTGTCGTTTCAAATTTCAGGTAGAAAATTCAACTATTTTTCTTGGGCTTGAATCAAGTACAACATGCTTCCTCATATTCTCCTTGCATCCGAGAAACTTCATCGATAAATTGTCATTTATTGATTTGCAAATGTTTGATTCTTCAAAATAGTTTGGTGCAAAGTTTATTACAATTGAGTGTGCCTGTTACAAAATTATGTCTTATGTTAAGTCGAGTGCACATGTTACGAATGTCTTGTGACTTGGTTTTTTCTTTTAAAATCACTATGTAGATATGGAGTTGTGCATCAGTTATGTCTTAACAAATCTACATGTACTCTAAAACAATTATTATATTTAGAAATTTAAATTTTTTATCATTATTTATAAGTAGTTAATCCTAATTTTAGATTTAAGTCCTCTCAAGTGAATAGAACTTGAGAATAAAACTATGTATAATAGAATATACCATATCAAGTAATATTACATTTTCAAACGTGCAGAGCACAGGCTCAGGCTCTGCACGGGTGGTGTACTTATCTTGTATTACTATAAATTGTAATTGTGAAAGTAATATTGCTTGTTTTGAATTGTTCAGTAAAAAAGGGTGATGTTACCTTTTGTGAAAAATCAAATTAGAAATAATTTCACAATCATCTCTGTGTCTGTGTGTGAGAGAGAGAGAGCAAAATGACAAGTTCCAAGCTACAGCCTGCAATGTTACCTTTGGGTTTTGCATACAATTGAGTTCAAAAGGTGCATATCTTCCCTGGTTTCTTCACTACTTAATAGAATCATCGTAACTGTCTAACTGAGATATTCCAGTCTTTTTCAAGGAAGTATATATACAAATCTTGTGTCTACGGGGTTTGACCACAAATGAATGCGATAAGTACCTAAATCCACCCCGTCAACCCATATTTCTCAGCAACGTTGTACATTACTAGCTTGTCCCACACATGACCAAATAGATGCTCTCCTCCAACGGAAAAGGTAAGAGCCCAACTTGAGAGGATAACAGCAAATACCGTGAAACCAATTGCTGACCTGACAACATCTACAAATCATAGTTTTCAAAACTCAATATTAGACAATTGCTCGCAGGCCCAAGTTGAAATGTTAATTCATAACAGTAAACACCATGAAACCAATTGCTCTAAGCTCTCATAAAAGCAAACACCATGAAATTCACCTAACATCTATAACTCAAAACATTCTAAAACCTAAACAATAGAGACTGTAATATGCCCCGTAGATTAAAGTAGAGATGGCTATATAAGAGTTATTGGAGTTGCCAAGGATGTGATAAATCCTAATTCAGACACACACACACAAACACACACACACACATATGTGTGTGTGTGTGTGTGTGTGAGAGAGAGAGAGAGAGAGAGAGAGAAATGGATGGAATTGAGCTGAGGACAAAGTGTTTTTTAAGGAAAAAGCTCGTATTATTTAACCATGAATACTAATTAAAACCAACTAAAGCATAGGATTTCCTCCAGCATGTGCTGCAGATCTCCCTATAGGAAGCATGCAAACCTCAACATCCAATTCCACTTGAATGGGTCCCCTTCGTGACCTTTAAGGTTCTTTCCTTGATAGGGTGTTACGTTATGACAAGCAAGCAGCCATATGGTCTTTCAACCAGTTGGTAAAGCACTGCATCTGAATTATATAGGACAGGGCTTTTGCACACGGGATGTTGAAACCTCCATTTAACTTTGTTCATTTATATGCATCAGCATATAGCTTGATTGACTGACTATTTCTCTGTGTTCAATGATGGGGCTCGAATCATTGATTATATTGGCTCAAGGGCATCTCAGGATGAAATGTCAAGTCCCTCCTCGTGGACATAAATGTGGTGGGTGAAGGGTTGGCAAGAAAATGTTAACCCATTCACGCTCATAGAGGAAGTCTTGCAGCTAATTGCAAATGGCTGCTCATCACCATCCAAATCCATGACTATTGACAAACAAAAATTTGTTTGGCAAAGTGAATGAAGCAAAGTATAATATTGGAATTGTGGATGCCATCAGTGACATCCGGAGAGGTATTCACCTCTTAAATAGGCAGATAATATTCTTCAGATGAAGCACATCAAAAAATATACTAATATAAAAGAGAGGTAGAGCACAATATAAATACACGCACACACGCACACACACATTGATGTTGTAGCTATTTTGGAGAAATTTTGTAACTCTCTCATCAATGCAGTGGAGGTCTGATCCCATCGTTTTTACTCTTCACATTGTAGAGGTTTTTCCACATTAAAATTTCAATATTCGATATTTTGTCCTCACAAACAGGGAAAGGATTTAGTTCCTGTTTGTTTTTACTCCGCTGTGTGAACCACACTTTTTCAAACACCAACAATTTATACCAAAGCTTTGGTTCCAGATATCTATATTGTGGTGGAATCTCTTTTTTGAAACTGGTAACATGACTATATTGTGGTGGAAACTCACTAAGGGTTCCTTAATTGTGGCTCATGGTCTGTACTGGACTATGATTTCTACTGATATGATGAATGCAGTAGAGAGTAATAACTCTTTAACGTTATGACATAAGAGGCTTAGCCAGATTATAGAGAAAGGACTTGATATTCTGGCCAAGAAGACATTGTTGTCAGATTTCAAGAGTGCTAAAATAGAGAAGTGTCAGCACTACTTAGCTAGACAACAAAATAGACATGTCTTTCAGATCTCATCCTCCTCCTAGAAATACGTACTCTGAAGTTGGAAGAAGAAAAGAAGTATAACCAATACATATTTCTTCTTTTCTTCTTCCAACTTCAGAGTTACTTAGCTAGATAACAAAATAGAAAAAAAGAAATACGTACCGGTTGGACTTTGAAGTTGCCGGCAAAGTCTGGTTGGTCGACGGAGAAGTCTAGTTGAGTTGACTGGTTGGAGTCACAGTCGAGGTCTAGAAGTGCAAATTTGGAAAGAAAATCCTAAAATTACCATTAAACTTTTTAAACCCCTAAATTGACCATCATTTTTTAAGAAGATACAAAAGGCGACGCCTTTTGCAGATCGCCTCGCCACAAAGCTAATAGGTGATAAAGGGTCGCCTCACCTCTCCTCTGTCAGCATTGGTGACGAGGCAATCACATTTCACAACACCTATAATTGATCTAGCAAACTTTGGGGTCAGTGTCTTGAAGACTAAAGATCAAAGTGTTGGGTGCCTTTAAGCAGCTTCAAGCATTCGGTGAGCAAGAAACTGGAAAGAAGCTGAAGTATATTCATACTGATAAGGGTGGTGAATATTGTTGATGAACACCACAAGCAACAAGGTCTCAACCAGAAAAGACTTCTCAGCTTCATAGTTTTTGGCAGAAAGGTAAAGTACAATATATAGAGAAAGTGCAGATGAAAATAAATCTGACCAGCCAGCTTCTTCTGGCAATTCCTGATTTCTTTCTTATTGGATTAAGCTGAAAGTTGAACGGAGTGTTGCCAACAACTTGGTCCTCCATTAGAAACTAACAGAGCAAGGTTTGGAGTCATGTAGCTCTATATTTTTAGAAAGTATACAATAGCTACTCTCAAATTGTTATAGGAAAAATCTCTCATACCAAACTTCGCTTCGAACATCACTCTTGAAAGCAATAGCAAGATATAGGTTAATAACATGTGAAGCGATTAATAAAGCATCACCCGAAAAAGAACCAGGCAACATTGCTTGTAAAAACAAACATCTAACTTTTTTCATCAAGATATTGTTCATCCTCTTTGCCAAACCATAAACTGAGGAGTTTATGGAGGAGTCTTCTGGTGATTGATACCTTGTTGCTTGCAAATTCGTCAAACAGTCCACAATATTCACAATTGTTATCCGCATGAATAACTTCAACTTCTTTCCTATTTTCTCTCTCGACACTCTTGACTAAGCCTGAAACTGCTAAAGACGTCCTACACTTGGTCTTTATTCTTCAAGACATAGAGCCCAAATTTCCTTGAACAATCACCAATAGAAGTAATAAAGTTAAGTGCACAACCCAAAGTTCTTGTCTTCATTGGACCACATAAATCTGAATGCACCAACTCAAACAGTTTTATTTTTCTTGAAGGAGGATAAGACTTGAAAGATTGTTTTCAGACAAGCAGAGCCCACACTTAGGGGTGGACATTCGGTATTTCGGTTCGGTTTCGGTTTTTTTTTCGGTTTTTTCGATTTTCGGTTTTTGTAAATTGTGTACCGAATACCGAACCGAAATATTTCGGTTCAGTTCGGTTTTTATTATTTCGGTTCGGTTTTGTTATTTCGGTTTTTTTAATGGGCCTTCTTAGTTGGGCTTTTAAAAATTTACAATTTTTTTTGTTTGATTTTCAGCTTAATGGGCTAAAAATAGTTATATCAAAAAGTCTTTTACTTTTTAATTTTTTTATTTTAAATTATAATATTTATTATTTAATATTAATAATTTATATAATATAAATATATATAATAATATAATATATTTCGGTAAACCAAATACCGAATTACACAAAATCACATACCGAAAACCGAACCGAAATACCGAAAAATACAAAAACATATATGAATATCGAACTGAAACCGAAATACCAAAAAATTTGGTTGATGCGGTGTTTGATTTAGGTGTTTATGCCCAGCCCTACCCACACTTTCCTAATTTAGCAGTTTTGAAATCTGACAACAATTTCTTCTTGGCCAGAGCATAAAGGGTCATTGGTAGGGTGTATAAAAATAATGTCGAAGAGAATGCATTAGTAATGTTGCCAGTAGTAATGCTGGTATATGTTATGCTAAAATTATTTCTTATGCACTCTTTGATTGGTTATTAAATAACATGCATTTCTTTTTTATTTTATAAAAAATTATTTGTTCATAAATATACCCTCCACAAATATGGTGTAAATAATGTAGAAAAGGTTCTGAGAGGTGATTGTGTTTTTAACTATAGAGAAAAGACATAAAGTGACACCAGAAGTTGTTCTGAATTTTCAAAAAGACACCTAAACTATGCAAGCGTCCTATAACCCCCCTAAACAATTCTGAACTGATATTATTACATCATTTATTGTACACCTGGCATGGAGAGTGTATGCACTCTCTTAAAGAGCGTGAACAAACAAAAAAACGAATATAATTTTTTTTACAAGTATTTTGCTATAAAATACATTTTCTTGTTTTTCTTATTATCTTAACTTTTTCTCCTTATTATTTTTTCTTTTTCTTTCTTCCTTCTTCAAAAAATCATTTTCATCTTAATTGAAGCTCATCACTATAAATGTCACTTTTTATCACAATTTCATCTCCCCTTTTTACTACTATTAATTTAACTATCTTTTTAATTTAAACTATATCTAAAAATTATATTACATTCGAACAATTTGATAAGCACATTAGATTTCAAGATGATTAGTAGTTATTATTTAGTTTTTTTAATCCAAATTTTAATTAAACTTTTTCAAATTTCGGAGAATTATGATTCTTTCAAAATTATCATTTCTAGTTTTGAAATTATATGAAAATGAGCTAAATTAATGAGATGCTTAGGGAGTATCATATAGTTTTTGTTTTATCCGATTTTAATTAAGTTCTTTCAATTTTCGAAAATTAATTTTTTTTAAAAAATTATGATTCTAATTTTGAAATTATATGAAAATGAGTAGTTGATGATACTTCAAAATTTTAAATTATTTAGAAAAATAATTAATTTTGTTATCAATAATTTAATAAAGTATAAATAATATTATGAACAGAATTTGACCGGAGAAGAAGAAGAAGAAGGAAAAGAAAAGAAAAAAAAATGGGAGTGAGATTCAATTTGACATGAGGGATGGGAGGTGAAGAAAAAAAAAATGGAGAAAGGTGGAAGATGAAATGAAATTTAAAATAAATCAAAATTAAAATTCGAAAAGTAAGAGAGAGAGAGAGAGAAACAAAAAAAAAGATAAAGCAAAAGCTTAAAATGAAAAAAAAACACATTTTTAATTAAATTAACACGTGTCATGTATTAATTGGTGTGTAAACCCACTTGCTTCTTAAAATTTGGGGCTGATCGAAAAATGGTATAATAATACCGGTTCATAATTGTTTAGTGGGTGATAATAGGACAGTTATAACTTATAAAGTTAAAATGCCTTATTAGAAATTTGGGACAACTTCAATGGTTAGTTTATATTTTTTCTCTTAACTATACTAATGCATGCATTTGAACTCCTTGTATTACTAACAAAATGATTTGTCATGTATTAGTTATACATAGCATAATACCCTCCATAATACATAGGTTGAAAAAGTATATCAAATAAGGTATAAGTGATACACAAAGTTAATGCATAAATTATATTTTTGTAATGCATCCTACCAAACAACCGCTAAGTCCTTTCTCACCAAAATGAAGCATTCATTACAAGTTGTGTAGTTAAAGCTAATAAAATCACTACAAACCCCAAAACGATAATTATTTTCTACACGCGTTTTTATTCAAGCTTTCTCTAGCAAACTAGTTTCTAATTCACCTATTTCATTTTTTCATAACAGTAATAATATTTTTTAGTAATACTTGCTATACACTCTTAAGTTATGCCCCAGTTACTGTTGTTTCACTTCTCAAACTAGTGCTCTTAAACTCTGGCTAACCACCCTAGAAGATCAAAATGGTAAAACTTATAAAATCACGAAAAAGGACTCATCATCCAACTAAATTTAATTTGTTTTCCATGTAAAGATAATCATCCTAGGAGAAAGAGGGTATATAACACCTGGAAAATGTTTCATTATTTTCTTTTGGGATAATCATCTACAAAATGTTTTGTTATCCAGCTAAACATAATGCAGACACAACTGTAAAAAGTCTCTACATTTAAACAAAGAAGTAAACTCCAAAACATGGATGACTTTTGGTTTATATTTCTCGAATATCAAGCGCTTTTTGTTCATCGCTCTTAACTTTAACTTTGTTACCAACAAATTGATTTTTGGTATCTAGTGAATAATTCGAGCTACCAGGTTTAGTCAATATTACTTTAGCATCTCAAAAATTAAGATGCCTTTTCAGCAATCCTGCTCCAAGCCTCAAAGGTTGTGAACTTCTCACCTACCTGGTGTAATTGTTCAATAAGCTTCCTAAATCTATGGAGCTAGAGTCGTTTATTACAGTTTTGACTATTTAAGTATCTATTGCCTTAATAATGCAATCAACAAGTACCACATCAACATAACACTATCAAATACACATCACATCAGACTATATTAATCTAGGTGAGAAATAAGTGAAAGGTTCAACAAAACTTGCAGCGGCACAAAAGTAGAAGCAGGAATTAACAAAGCATGAAAAGATTCAGATTGTGATCTGAATGGGATCCAGATGGTAAGGTTTATCTTTACTATCTCATGGCTGACCCACACAATTGTTGGTTCTAGCTTGCCTAATACAAAACAAAACAAATAGGACCTGTTCACCTTCAGCAACATAATGCCGAAGCTGATCAAATTAACCCCAAAAGCAAATAGTACACTCATCAAAACAGTAGAAGCATATATGTTTACATTCTGTCCCAATTAATTTGGCCGCATTTACTTGAGACAGTCGAACAGTATTCTTTTCCAACTACATTGTTATAAATTCCATGAATGTGAATTTAATGCACTCTAAGTAAAACAATGAACAAACCGTGTAATTCCACAAGTGGCTGTGGGGAGGATAGTGAGACCCCTCAACTCAAATAAAGAAGAAGAAATTCTTTCAAAGCAGTTTGAAAAAAGAAAATATAAAAATGAAGAAGACTAAGGAAATCACTACACAGGAATCCGAAAGTTAATGTAGTTAAGGCATTCATTTTGTTAGAAAAACCATGTCCTATTTCATATAATTCGCCCGTAAACTCGAACCCTTCAATTTTTTTTTGGATCAGTCTTTAACATTGGGGTTATTCAGATGGATTTTCTCCAAATAAAAAGACAAATTACGAAATGCGTCGAGGTTTTAACCAAAAGTAATAAGGACTTACATCGGCGGAGATCTGGATGATAATAAGAGCTAGGACGACGAAGAACAGGCCAAAAGTATAAGCAATTGACAGCCCAAAGCCAAGGAAGAAGTAAAAATCCGAACTTGAAGAATCTACGCGCGTGATCGACGGACTCCTGCTCCGAGAGACCCAGTGGTCCGTCTACTGTCGGCCAGTCAACTCTTAGCGGACTCCGGTGGGTCGCAACGGAGGAAGGGGCGGTGGAGATGACATTATGAGTAGGATTGGAGGGAGCCGCCTCCATGTCCTGATCTGAGAAGTTGTAGATACCTACAGATAGCCGTCGATTGAATTTTGACAACTGAATACACCCAACTCACTCGACAAATTTGAGTTGGAGGTAAAAAAAAAAAAAAAAAGGTCTCAACTAGGGTGGGCATTCGGTAATTCGGTTCGATTTTATTTTTTTTTTTGTTTTTTTGATTTTTGTAAATTGCATACCGAATCGAAATATTTCGATTCGGTTCGGTTTTTAATGGGTCTGCTTAGTGAATTTTTTAAAATTTTAAACTTTACATTTTTTTCATTTTTTTGTTCAGCCTTCTATCTATATAAAAAAAATCACAATAAATTCACACTAGCTAGTAATAAAAACTAAATCAGAAAAAAAAAAGTTGAAAAAAAAATTAAAAAAAAACAAACGGACAAACCTGTTGGCTCTTGTNNNGACTCTGCATTTCTTGGCGAGCGGCCTTGGCCATTGCTACTAGTTGCAGCGGTGTGGCGCGGCAGCTGCATTCTTCTGCTTCTTCTTCTAGACGATAAGGCCGCTCTTTGCAATCTTCTTTGCTTTTCACATTCTGCTTCTTCTTGCCTTCTTACGGTGGGCCAGTGTGGTGCTTCTTACAGCGGCGTGGCGCTGCTAGAGGAGAAGAGGATTAGAGGAAGAGGAGAAGAGGAAGAAGAGGAGAGGAAGAGGAAAGGAGAAAAAGAAAATCAGTAGTATAATTATAAGGTTTCTATTTCTTACTTTTTTTAAAAAAAAATTATTTAATATTAATAATTATTAATTAATATATTATAAATTATAGTATAATATTTCGGTTTAAACCGAAATACCGAAAACCAAAATAATACATATCGAAAATCGAATAGAAAATACAAAAAAGTAAATCGAATACCGAAATACTGAAACAGAAAAAAATTTCGGTTCGTTTCGGTGTTTTGGTTTTTCGGTGTTTATGCCCACCCCCTAGTTTCAACTTAAAATAAAGGCCAAATGACCCCCAAAATTTGGTACCAATTTTACCTGCACTCCTTAATTAGGGATATTCATTTTAGACAGTTCATGCAGGGTTTGTTATATCATTTTAACACTTTTTTAATAATAAATAAATTTTTTTAAGGAGAATGTAATACACTTGTTGATGATGTGATACACAATCAATTAAATAATTACATGTGTTATTTTCAGTTAAAAATAATTATAAAATATTTTTAGTAAATTGTTTTTAAATATTATTTGATATATCGTGTTTTCACGGTATTAATAACACTTTTCCTTAAGTTTAGTGTGTCCAAAAGCCTTTTTGTGCTAATTTTTATATAAGTTTCTCCTTATTTGCAGGAAATCTGTTCAAAGATGTATGAGGAGGTTTTTGAACGAAGAAATGCAGAAGAGACCACCTACGGAGCTTGTGACGGTCCGTCATGCTTGTGACGGTCCGTAAGTGGCAGCGTAGTGCAGCTGCTGAAGGAAGATGAGAAAGTCTGACCAAGTGTGGGTTACGGAGTCCATGACGGTCCGTCGTGTCTATGACGGTCCGTCCTGCAGGTTCGTCATGAAGTTCAGAGAAGTAATCCCAGTTGCCATATTCCAAGAGTTTAAGTGTTTTGGAACGAAGACCCTCGACGGACCATTGTACCTATGACGGTCCGTCATACTTGCCGTCGAGGGTAATGAAGAGAGCAGTAGAAGAAATTTCATCAAGTATGGGACGACGGAGTCCATGACGGTCCGTCGTGACAACGACAATCCGTCGCGCTGTCCGTCGACCCAACCGCGTTTTGACAGATTTCCAGCAAATAGAGTTCTTGTTTAATTAGGTTTTTATGTTCTATAAATAGTTCGAAAAACCTCGTTTTTAAGGAGGAGACTCGGTATTATTAGTTAGACTCTGGATCATTATTAGACTCTGTGTATTAGTGTTAGATTCTGGATTATCATTAGACTTTTTTGTGAGATTATTGATTACTTTGAGATTCTTGCAAGTGATTATTGGTGATTAATCAAGCAAACTTTCGGAATTTACTCTTTCTCATTGAAGTAAGTACATGAATTCTTATTTAATATATTTGAATATTGTGATTGTGACTATGAATAACTAAACTCCACAACTAGGGTTGTGGGAACAATAGGCAAATAATGAGATAAAACCTAACTAAAATAACAATTCAAGAATAGTGTCTTGCATGTATTACTAATTCTTTCGCTTTGAAGTCTTTTTAACAGACGACCAACGTTAGAACTCGCCTTAATTCTACTTGCCGGACCAAGGAGGTAGATAATAGGAAAAGAATTATCAACATAGATTTAGTGTATACTATCTAATAGGCTAGTATTGATTGGTACGAGGTAATAACTTAGTCAAATATCGAATATGATGCTTAATATGAGGTAAAGATAAGGGTTAGGATAGCAACACACGTAACCGGACCAAGGTGCGGAGTGAGATTTTCTAGACGCCGGACCAAGAATTTAGAAATACATAACTTATCACTTTGCATGCATGATACTAGGAAAGAACTGTTATAGTTAGAATTATCAAATTATGAACCTGTGGGGAACACGTAAAACCTAGTTACTTTGATTAATTGATTAAACTCCAACATTCAAAGCTGTTAAGTGTTTCTTTCAATTTCGTTAGTTATTTTCATTCATTTAGAAATAGAAACCCCCCTTTTATTGTTTTTGCTTTCCAAGGAAGTAATTGACCGAACAATAGTAATAATAGGTTAAAGTTAAGTCTAAACTATTTTCCTCATGGAAACGATCCCAACCTCACTAGTTGGGTTATTTACTTGACACGACCGCTTTACTTCTTAAATAAGAAGTAAGTTTGAGCGTATCAAATTTTGGCGCCGTTGCCGGGGAAAGTAGCTTTTAGATTAACTTAAACTTATTACTATAGTTTAGTTGATATTATCTTGATTTTACTTTGTTTTATTGTTTTTGATTTGTGCAGAACCAACCTCCTTGTACGCCAAATACACGGAGAGGAAGAGAACCCTTGTTTCCCTACGATCACGAATTAGAGCATACATTACGCAATATAAATCGAAACTTGGGAATAAATGATGATGATCCAAACAAGAACATCCAAGCTCCGGTTGATGTTCATGCTCAGTTGTTACCCGAAGCTCCGGGTGAACACCAACATAGGGGACAAAATCCCGTTCCGCGGCCCCAAGCATACTACAGAGGCTATGATAACATAGCAGACTCCGATGGGCCACTTGTCTTACCTCCTCTACCCACAGGCCACACCTTTGTGGTAACTAGTAGCCTGATGCAAATGCTCACTGCCAGAGGTTTGTTTTCAGGGCTACCTTTTGAGGATCCACATGCCCATATAGCTAAGGTAAGGGCAGTGTGTAAAAGCTGTGTAGGGAGGCCTGATTTGGATTTAGATGTAATAGGTCTCAGAGTGTTTCCTCTCTCACTGACGGGAGAGGCTGCTATGTGGTTCACTGAGCTCCCATACAACTCAATCTTCACTTGGAACCAACTAAGGGATGTCTTCTTAGCACGCTACTATCCGGTCTCCAAGAAACTAAACCACAAAGACAGAGTGAATAACTTTGTGGCACTACCAGGAGAGTCAGTTAATAGTTCTTGGGATAGGTTCACCTCGTTCTTGAGAAGCATCACAAATCACTGTATAGATGATGAGTCACTGAAAGAATACTTCTATCGGGGACATGATGATAACAATAAAGAGGTGTTGGACACTATAGCAGGTGGATCTTATGGGGAATGTCCTTATGCTGAGATTGCTGAAAAAATAGAGAAAATCTCCCGGAATAATAAAGCTTGGAGTACTAGGAAGTCTGACACAGGGAGAAACACCTTCGCAGTACAGTTCACTCATAACACAGCCACAGATGAGATTCACGAAGAAATGGCTCAGATGAGAACTGAACTTGGGTTGGTAATAAAACATGTCACTGGGGTGCAGAAAAGATAAATGCAGTCAACTACTTGTCGAAACCACCATCTAATGATGAGTGCTATTATGCGGAGGACTCCTATGCGGTAAATGAGCAGACGGGGGGTTTCCGACCAAGTGCCCAAGGCTCAAATCAGGATAATTGGCGCCAAGGTCAAGGGAACCAAGGTCAGAACTATGGTAACTATAACCGTGAGGTTTATTATGTCTGAGATGGAAACTACAACCGCGACAACAACTTCAACAGGGGTAACTACGGTAACAGAAATGATAGGAATGGGCCCTATGTCCCTCCTCAAAATCGTGAAGTTACTCCTAGGGATGGTGGAGATAGTATGGCGCGAGTTGAGGATATGTTGCACAAAATGATGAGGAGGTTCGATGCTAGTGATGAGCACATTAAAAAGTTAAGGGGTGATTTAGCTAGTAATTGGCAAAAAGTTGATACACATGCAATATCGATTAAACATATCGAATGGCAAATTGCCCAATTATCTGCGACAGTGAACACACGGCAACCGGGCACTCTTCTTAGCAACACTGTCCAAAATCTAAAATGATGCGCACTGTATGGCAATCACTACTCGGGGTGGGAAGCAAACCATTAACCCACCTATGCCGTCTAATGAGGAAAATGTGAGAAAGGATGATGATAAGGTGGTAAAGGGTAGTGTTGAGGAAGAAGAGAGCAATGGAAAAGATGCAGAAGTCGCTATGAAGGTAATTCCCATGCCTAGACCACCACCACCCTTCCCTCAGAGATAAGTGAAAAAGACCAAGGATGGTAAATATCGGCGTTTTATAACAATGCTGAAGCAGCTCTCTATCAATGTCCCTTTGGTAGAAGCTCTAGAACAAATGCCCGGTTATGCCAAGTTTATAAAAGATCTGGTCACAAAGAAAAGATCGGTCACTATTGAGGATGATGATAGACTACAGCATTGTAGTGCTATTGCTACAAGATCCCTCGTACAAAAGAAAGAAGATCCGGGTGCATTCACTATTCCTTGTACAGTTGGGTCATTACATTTTGCGAAAGCATTATGTGATCTGGGGGCAAGCATAAATCTCATGCCCCTCTCGATCTACAAGAAGTTGGGTTTTGGGGATCCAAAACCCACTGCGATGCGGCTACTGATGGATGATCGGACAGTGAAAAAGCCCTATAGGGATACTCCATGATGTGGTAGTAAAAGTGGAGTCATTCATCTTTCCGGCTGATTTTGTTATTCTTGATTGTGAAGTCGATTTTGAAGTGCCTATTATTCTTGGGAGGCCATTCCTTGCTACATGTAGATCCTTAGTTGATATGGAAAAGGGGCAGATGAAATTTTGGTTGAACAATCTAGAAGCGACCTTCAACGTTTGTAGGACCATGAGGTAGAGTGGTGAGCTCCAATCAGTATCATCCATATCCCACAAAGAAAAGATGAAGAAAGAGAATGAAGAAAAAAGTGCAAAACAAGAGTTTATGGTTGGGGTTTTGGTGCTTGTAGAAAGTTCTGGGGTGCCTTGTCTTCTGGGCAAGCTCAAGTCCAAATGGACTGACCCCTACTTGATTACCCAAGTATTCCCTCATGGAGCAGTTGAGTTAAAAACCAAGGAGGGAGTGCGGTTTAAGGTGAATAGACAACGAATAGAACTTTGTTTTGGGCATACTGGATCGGTGAATTAAATGATAGAGGCATACCATGTTGATGAAGGCTGAGTAATCAAGTGTCTTCAGTCGTGCCGCGACGTTAAATCAGGCGCTTGTTGGGAGGGAACCCAATACTTATAGTTTTTTTCCCTTTCGTTCTTTCTAGTAATGGTAGACTTTTCTACTAATGGGTTTTAAATTTGCAGGCACATCACCAGGAATTCTGCATAAAATCACTCTGCAACAGTCACCAACGGACACATGCGACGGACCGTCGTTCTCTCGGTGTTCCGTACTATGCAACCGTTCTGGTTGTCAGAGACCCTATTTCTAAGGGTCTCTCACATTTTCTAAGTGTCCTCCAACGGACATCTACGACGGACCATCATACTCTCGACGGTCCGTCCTGCATAACCGTCATGACGGTCAGAGACCCCTCTCTTAAGGGTCTCCATTTTTTTTAGTGTCCCACGATGGACATCGACGATGGACCATCATAATCACAACGGTCCGTGCTCATTGTCAGCGCTTTGCGCCCCAGGTTTGCTTCACCTACCACTCTTGTATTTCAATTTTTTTTATGCATTGGGGACAATTGCATGTCTTTTTATTGGGGGTGGGGTAAATGGAAAGTGAGTGCTAGGGTGAAGTCTGAGTAGCCCAATTCACTATCCTCTTTTGGGGTTTTCTTGCCTGTGTTCTTTTTCCCCAAGAGACCGATTACTTTTTCTATTGAACCGGCATGTCTATATATTTTGTGCATAGTTTAATTCTGGAGCATGATAGCTAAAATAATATCCTGATAAATTGGAAAATGATGCACGACTGGGCATAGTAACTGATAAATGTGTGGCTCTAAGCATGACATGGAGGTACACCATTGCATTACCCTAAGCATAAAATTCGAACTAGGTGTTTGATAATCTGGTATAGTGATGAGATGTCAAGTGAGTGTGAGGAAGATTTGAATAGTCCACTATTTGTATCGAGCTAGAACTTGTCTGGTTAGTCCTGCTAAAAGTAAGCTGTAATAAACAATTAGGAAAGGATCATAGTCCCTTATTCAATATAGCCCATTCTTAGCCTAAATAGAAGAAAACCAAATGAAATTTATCCTTCTTTGATCCAAATGATCTGAGCCTAAATTAGACCTTTCTTTTTCACCCCAACTGATCTTTTGTGGGAATAATGTGTTGGCCCTGGTCCCTCCTTGGACATGTGCACCTCAGTTTATGCCAAAAGCATAAGTTGAGGGTGGCTAATGTAGAAAACAACATTCGTTATGGCCCTGACCCAACTTTGGGTATTGTGTACCTTGACTCATGGAAAAGCCATGAGTTGAGGGTGACTATTATGATGAATGCTCTGGAAAGTGGGGTTGAAAGAACAAAGAGAAAGAAAGAACATAAGTAAAGTGACTCAAGAATTAGTTGAAAGAAAAGTAAAGAAAAAGAAAAATATACAAGAAATACAAGCAAGAAAAGAAGAGAGTCACTTACACAAATGAAGAAAGAAGAGAAAATAGCAAGGTGAAAGAATATGAGAAACTGGGCGAGATAAAATGATAGAAAGTTGTAGGTTTAGCCGATATGTCAAGGAGGGCAAAAAGTCACTAAAGTATACCTAAATATACCCTACCTGACCCTGAGCCTATGTTACAAGCTAAGAAAGTCCTATCGTGATCCTAAGGGTTGTATAGTGAACTTAAGGCAGTGAAAATAAGGGCAAGCTTATGGCAATAGGTATGAATGGGTGTGAATTTGTTCTGAGAGCGAGTGTTGAAAAGTAATCCTTATACTCAAACTGAAATCATTGTGTAAAAAAATGAGGATTTTGTTTTAAAGTAAGGACACTAGTTGCAATACCGGAATTGTTAGCACCTCGGTGAGAAATTGAAGAGGATAGGTGTTAGTGCATGGTGAGTCTGTGTCATGTTCTGATCCCACATAATTCAAGCCTAATAGTGATAGCATGCATAGATATGATGAGATTAATCGGGATTGATAGCCAAATGATTGCAAAGGATAAAACATGGATACTATTGTACAAAGATTTTGTATTGAGTCATAGTGCGTCGCTTGAGGACAAACAACGAATTTAAGTTGAGGGTGTTCTAAGAAAATCTCTTATTTCATTACAATTAAAATCTCTTTTGTGCCTTTTATTTTAAAAAAATTCATTTATTTTATTATTTTTTATATTTATTCATCTTCTTTCTTTTTAGTATTATTGTTTGGAAAGAAAAGAGGGAGAGGAAGAAAGAAGGAGAGAATAAAAATAAAATATGGGTATTGGTATCTATTTTATTGGCAAAAAATGGTGATGGTAGATTTAGATAAGTAATACAATGAAGAAGAAGAAAATGACTTAAAAACGAATTTGATTAAAAAGTTTGACCTCCATTGAAGGAATTTAAGCTTGAAAAAAATATATGGGGTGGTGAATTGAAAAATGGAGAAGAAGAAGAGAAAATAAAATAAAAAATGGCTAAATTAAGCCTTTCACGCGCTATTGTTAAGTGTATTACACTCACTTTGACATGTCAGCAAAAAGTGTCAAAATGACACAACAGAACCCTATATGAGGTGTCTAAAATGAACAATCGCCTAATTAATGTGTCTAAGTGAAAATTGGTGTCTAATTTAGGGGGTCACCGATGAGTTGCATTAAAAAAAGGGACAAGTATTTCTTAGACTAAGATCGAAATTCAAAAGACATTTTAGACTTATTTTTTTTGTAATTTTGTATACCTTTTGTCTTACATGACACACCCGTGACTCCATGTAATTGTGGCGCGTGAAGATATTTGGATGTCACATAAGTCAAAGAGATGCACAAAATTATAAAAATAAAATAAGTTTACGTAATATGATCTTAGTTTAGTTAAGGCGTGTCTCTGATATTTCGCTCATAATCAATGGGATACTTGTACATTTTCCCTAAAATAAAATCATAGTATATTTTATTAAACATACATTACTATCATTTTTTTAAAAACTAATTTTACATTTATTTTCAAATAATTATATACATTACCTTTTTAATATTTTATGTCATATATTATTAAAGATACAAATCAAATACCCACTTAAAATTAGGATTAATTAGTTATTTTTATATTTAAACTCCAAATTTAGCATTTTGTTGTAAAACTAAAACAAAATAAGACAAGAAAAATAGAAGATGAAAGCAATAGGAGTAGGAAGACAAGAGATGATAGCTTTTCTTATTATTCCAAGTCTTCAAGTGCATACAATATAGACCCTTATGCCTCTATTTATAGTGTAACATAGAGACATACAAAAAGTTAGTCATAAACATGAAATTAACATGAATATAATGGAAAGATTATGAAAGTGAAAGGTTACAAAAGTAATGGTTATAAAGGTGGAGGTGATGGTCATCTTCATAATGAGGATAGTAGTGGAGATAATGGGTGAATAAATTCTTAGTGTAGTGGACATCCACTCTATAATATTTTATAACACTCCTCCTTGGATGTCCATAGATAATATGCTTCGTCAAAACCTTACTAGAAAAAAATCCCGTGAGAAAAAATCCTAGTGAAGAAAAAAGAGTACACATATCTTTTACTACGCTTGAATGTTGCCTCGTTAAAAACCTTTCCAAGAAAACCCACTTGGGATAAAACCATGGTTAAGGAAAGGAGTACAACACATATTTTTCTTCCCTTGATAAGAATTTTACTTGATATCTCAGATACTATGTATACTAATCTTATATTACAACTTCTCAAAATATTGATGTTGACAATCTTTAGTGAATAAATTTACAAGATTATCACTTGAATGAGCCTTTGAACGTCTATCTCACCATTTTGTTGAATATCATGTGTGAAAAAGACTTTTGATGAAATGTACGTCGTCCTATGTCTTTTGATTGTATACTCTATTCAATTGAGTTATATATTATTTTCGTATATGGTTGCTGGAATATCCTTCATCAATGAAAATCACATATTTTCTGAATATGATAGATCATGATTCAAACCAATCACACCCCCGACTTACTTCATAGATCAATATTATTTCTGCATCATCTGAGAAATGGTTACCGATGTTTGTTGCATGCCAATATATTGTTGTGCCTCCATATGTAAGCAAATAACTCATTTGTAATCGAGCTTTATGTAGATGAAATAGATATTCTGAATCTACATAATCAAATAATTTCTGACTCATGAGAGATTGATCAATTTTATTAAAGCTCGTCTTTTCTTCTCAAAGAAAATCACACATCTTCTAGAATTTGCATAACTAGCAATCTGTAAGTACACCAATTGCACTAATACATGACATTCTAAATTATTTTTATGAGGTTGAAAAGACTCTTTATTTGTATTAGTCAATCTCAAAGTCATTGGGTACTCAATGGAATTACTTTAAGACCTTTTAAATCCTTCGAGGATTTTCATATAACATTCATCATCGAGTGAGACATAATAATCATTTATTATGCATATTCAAGTATTTCATCTATTGCCAGATTGTAACAAGCATCCACCATTGGAGAATATATCTCCATTTAATAATGTCAAGATTTTTGCGAAAACTCTTTATGCCTTAGGCACAAACCACACTTTATATCTTACGGTTATACTTTCACACAATGATTCATTTGTACCCACTGCATATATTTTGATCAATGAACTATAAGTTTAAAAACATCACTTTTCTAAGTGAAACAAAATATACTGGAGTAGTGCATATTATTTGGCTAATCATTTATCTGTCCACACTATATGACACATTCAAATTTAAGATCCTAGTAACCATTTATAACATTGAGTGCTACTTCATATCAAATACACCGTCGACGGTCATTTTGATTCGATATAAATATGACATAACTTATCGAGATCTCTTCATGTTTCATCATTTTTAGGTACCTGAACAAGGTATGTGTTTTATCTCTTGGATTACTTTCCCCAGAAGTCTTTACAAACATTTTGAATTCAAGATAACTGAAACTAGAGTTGTTCCTAATGAAATTATCGAATGTTCATCTCCCTAGTCCTCTCTAATTCCGATTCTGGTAGTATGTATAATGCAATTCTCCAGCATGTTGTTGGTATGTGGTTCTAACTGAACATTATGTGTAGGTTTATGTGATTTGATAATGTTTAATGAGATCTATAGCTTAGATGCGTATGATTAGAGTATCATCTACATGAGATTACTATAGTATATAAATGAAGTTAATTGACTTGGCTAGTTATAATATCATGACAAGTGTTAGTGAAAGTTTGCTTTATGCCAATAAATTGGCCAGCAATATTATTTTCAAAAAATGTAATAGAATTGGCCAATGACTAATTCATATCATTCTTATATGGACAATGTAAATTATGATGTTTCTTGTAAAGCCAAATACATGATAAAGATTGACTTGCCAAGATGTAACTCTATGAACTCATAACCTAGGGTATGCCAATGATTGGGACAAGTCCCAACATACCCCATCTAAATGAACTTGTAAACATAGTAGCATTAAATAAGTACTTATAACTTTCATAAATAATGTTACAAGACTACCAAATAACATTGAACAAGATAAGCTGAGTAATGAAATAACTAAAAGCTTATGAGTTATGAAATTGACCCAGAATGGGTGTTAAAGGAAGTGAGACAAGTCTCACTTGCACCTAAAAATTTATGTTAAAGATACTCACATAAGAGGGTGTTAAAAATCGTGAGACAAGTCTCATTCACACCATAATGATAAGGTAAGATTTATGGTCGCATTCATCAAGTATAGAAAGGGATGACAAGTCATCCATTGAGCTAAGCATACCTTATACTAGATGAAAGCTTCCATAGTGTATGAGTCAACTCTAAAAGTTGTAAAGTATAATAAATTGAGCTATGCGATAGACTAGTAATGAGCTTGTGCAAGCACATGTAACCCTCATGAGATGAGACTACCACCAAGGTGGATAAGGGTCTCCTAATTCTCCTAGTCTTTGAACTATGTCGCCAGGATAAGTTACTAGTTAGTGGATCCACCTAAGAAATCTAGGAGGTATTCGGTTTCATTTTGACTGGTGAACCACCTCTTTTCAGGATGGGGAAGACAATGGATTTCATGTTAGCTCACTTGATGTATGTATGTTAAATTCTAAATATTTCTCTAAGAAAGTAAGAAAGTAAGAAAGAAATAAATAAAGAACTAGGAAGATGAGGTGTGTTTGAATAAGTTGACCAAAGGTTGAGGTTAGACTAAGTAATGATGTATGTCATTCTTAGTCATTGCGCAAAAAGATCCCAATGGAAGTCTTAAAAGAACATTTTAAGTCAACCTAGCATGTTTAAAGCAAACATGAGATCAAAGAAGAAGAAATGTAAGTTCAAAGTGAACTAAGTAAGAAAAATCATAAGCGTATCAAATCATCTGTGTTTGATAAGAATGAAGTTTTAACAGTTATTGGCTTATGCCAATAACCGGAGCAAAAAATAATGACTCATGAATTAGAGTATGAATATATGCCCCAACATCTTTATATTATGCAAATGATCAAATAATGGGCATAGCCAATAAATATTGTCTTATAAAAACTTCATGCCCAATATAACAAGAATGGAAAGAATAGCTTGTGAGTAAGGTAGTCAAATCAATTCCTTAGTCTTTTGGATTTCTTACTTGATTCATTGTATCAATGAGACTACAATGAATCATTGTACTTGTAAGTAAAACATAAGATCAAGGAGATCATTGAACTACACAACAAAAACAAGAAAAGACTTAAAAATAAACTAAAGTTTGGGAGAGGGAGCTCTCGGCCTAAGGGGAGCAAAAGTATTAAATTTTGGTTGAGTTATTCTAAAATTATGTTCATGACACCAAAGTCTTATGTTCATATATAAAATGATTTGTGTTCTTTAAATGCATGAAAATATGTCATATTCATAGCATGATTAATAAATAACTAATTAGGAAAGTGAAGTGACTTCACTTTCCAAAAATGACATGTTGCTATAGGAAGAACTTTCCTTGATCATGCACAGTCCTTATGTGTTTATGTGCATACAACCGTACTTATTACAAGTGTGTACTAACCCATATATAATTACTATTTTTATAGGTGCAGATCCTTGAAGAAGATTGAAGATTAGTTGAAGCTGTTTGGACTAGTATCTCAAGACTTCGGTAGGTCCTCTTGAGTTCGAGGATGCCTACTCTTAATTTTCTAGCTTTAGTAGATTAGACGTAGCTAGTGGATGTTGTCCCTAGCATTTTCTTTCAAACATTTTTTCAAGCTTTTGTATTAAGGCCGGTTTGGCAACTATTAATGATATTATAAATTCTTCATTTCAATTGTTCAATTTGTTAATAGATGCTTGTTTATTTTTGAGCTGTTAGTATATCGCTCTTATGCAAGAATATATGAAGTCAATTACACCTGAGTAAAGTTAAAAAGTTTTAAATTTTTCTATAAATTTAATTGTATGATTGTGATGAAAGCCAAGAAGAGGCTTGTTTGTGACCCTAGAGAGATTAACGATGCTGGTCTCATCTGTGGTCTAGGACTCGGATGTGACAATAACCACAATGACCCATTTAGGTATAAAGAGGATTTCCACATGTACCTCTAAGTTCCATAAACTATGCTAGCCACATAGGATCTAGCAAAGTGAATTCACTTAGGATGCTAAGATTGTATGTTAATATTCTACTCTGGCTAAGTGGAACACCTTCCATTGGTGTAAAGCTCTACAACACCAAATTCCATGTTTAGCACCCAAGGTCTTAGTGTAGGTTAAGGCTATAGTTTCCCTAAAGTATAATGGACAATGGAAGTAAATGACTAGGATCATAACTAGGATGACTTAAGGGAGTTTACTTAGGATAGGTGGCAGTAATGAACCCATATAGACATTGCAAAAGTAGCTCCTTAGGAAGTCCTAGAGTGGTGATCTAATGTGTATGATTATGCTTATGCCATATGCATGACTTTGTAGTATTGGTCTACTTGTTATGATGAAATGCATGGTATGAGCCTATATGAAGTGGTTTATATATATATATGCATAATGTTGATCTTAGACTATATGATGAAGGTCTTGCCTAGCTTGGATAAAGTTACCTTTACTTGTTATATTGATGTATGAAGTGTTAAGGTTTGTAGTCTCATGAAGGTTTAATAAGTATGTGTGAGGTTATGGGGATTCACATGTACATTGCACCAGTATACTAATATTGGGGTTATGAATAGGGTCTTATAATGACTTATGTGAAGTGAAGTAAAAATATATCAAAATGATATAGCTTACTATAAAGCCAATGGAGTCTTGACTTAAATGTGCCTATGATATATTATGCTTATATGATAACATGTGTAGGCTTATGCAGGTTGTATTTATGCTTTTCTTGTGATCTTAAGGTGATACATTGCACCAAGTATCACTAGAGGGTTACTTGGGAGGTTAGTAAACAAAAGAAAGGATAGTTCACTGTAAAGAAGGAAATACCTCACTGGAATGTGACTTTGAAATGCCTTAAATTCTATATGTGATCTTATATGATATTTGACCTTTGAATATGTCTATATGAAGTATGTGAATGATATGAAAGCAATTGTCTAAAGGTTTTATGAAGATTTACTCACAAAGGCATGAAGTATGATTTCAAGAAAATGTCCCTTTTCAATGCATATTTTTGCATGGTTGCCATACTTAGTGCATTCTTGTACTAATCCCATTCTTCTCTACTTTTTACACAAATTGTAGGTTATCGATGATTAAAGGATGTCTTGGATGGTGAAGATCTTGATAGATGATTCCCAAGATCAATGAATGGAATCTTAAGTTCAAGGATCTCCTACTTACGTTTACTGTAAAGTTTTATGAGTTTTATACTTATGGTTATGTAGTAAGGGTCGTGTACCTAATGTACTATAATGTTGTTGAATCTAAAATGGCAAAGAGGCTTTAGGTCTAAATATGTATAATGACTTATGTTTTATATACATATGCATTAAAGTTTCTAGCATATGATGTGCTACGAAAAATTTTAAATTTTCCGCTAAATTTACTATGACAATGCGATGAATGATAACTATGGGATTGTATAAGACCTTAGAGAGGTCAAGTACGCCATGTTACTTCTAGGGGGTTCTCCCCGGATGTGACATTTCCCCGTTTCCACTCTAAAATGGGCTCATTTGGAAAGTTAAACTTCACCACCCTTGTTGTACAATCTATATAGGCAAAGCAAGCATGCAATCAATCCATACACGAAATGACATCGAAATCAATCATATCAAGTTCTATTAGTTCAACATAAGTAACTCTATTGGGAAACATTAAAGGACAAGTTCTATACACCGTCTATGCAATAATCGATTCACCCATCGGGGTAGACACCTAAAAGGTTCTTTCAAGATATCGAAAAATGTAAACTTTTTAGCTACTAGAGGAGTCAAAATGACAAGGTATCACCGGGATCAAGCAAAATATATACATCAATAGAAAATACTTTTAACATACAGGTTACCACGTTGGGGGAAGTCTCTTGCTCACCCCTATAGCGGAGAGCATAAAACCGATTCTTCTTCGGCGCATCATTAGAACCACTTGTTTGAGATTGACCACTACCCTTGTATTCACCTTTCACATTCGGGCAATACTAAACCTTGTTCCCACTTTTACCACAACCAAAACAATTATCCTTTCCCCTAAGACAATCAGCATAATGCTTCTTGCCACACTTTCCACAAGTTGGCTTCTTTGTTGGTGAACTAGTACCCCTTCCCTTTTGAGTATTAGGGTTAGACACCCTATAATACCTAGCCTTAGGTAACTTGGAAGGAACTTGATTAGAAACCCTCATTTTGAACCTAGGCTTGTCATGGATATCAATCCTACCCTTTGAATAACTACTATCATAAGATCTTATCTCTACTCTTTTTGTTAGCCCTTGCCTCTTCTACATGTTGAGCATAAACCATGAGACAAGAAATGTTCATATTGTCATGTAGCATATCCGAATGACATTTATCTTGCAAGTCATCCGACAGTCCCGTCACAAGTCACAAAGCGGTTCATTTCATCGATAGTATCGGAAACCAAAGAAGGATCATATTTTGACAATTTAGTGAAATTCAAGGAGTATTCAAGCACACTCATACCCCCTTGACAAAGTTTGATGAACTTCACCACTTTAGTTTCCCACTTCTCCCTATGATATAATCTATCAAGAAAAGCCTTTTTGAACACCTCCCAAGTCTCAGGTCCACCTCTCAAAGGCCTATTGTCCCTCCGTTGGACGTACCACGCTTGGGCCACATCCTTGAGTTAGTAAGTGACTAACTCGACCTTCTCACTAGTATTCAACCCCATAGCATAGAGGATCTTTTAGATTTCATCAATGAACTCTTGGGGGTCTTCTTCAACCTTGGACCCATAGAAAGTAGGGTGATTCATCCTAGTTAAATCTCTCAAATAAGAGGCCATGGTACTAACTTGTTGGTTTGCTCGGGGTACAACCTCCTGATTAGCTTTGGCCGTCATGGCTTGAGCTTCAGTAGTGATGGCATGTGCTTGAGTAGTAATTGATTGGGCCATGTGGAGAAGAGTATCCCTTATGCAATATTCGTCAAAGGAGGAGGATTGACTGGGGCTTGGTTATCATTAACATATTCTTCAAGAGGAGGAACTTGATTACCACGGGGAGAAACTACCATACTGGCAATCTCTTATTTCACTCTTCGTGCCGCATTCCTTTGAGTATTCGTTGCCTATAATTACAATAAAAGGATTAGATGATAAGAGCACATAGAGTCAAAACTCTAGAGTCACGATTTGGACTTCCAAGAAAATGAAAGTTTCTAAGAGTCATATAGATTCTTATCCATAAGTATGCCGTGCTTCACAATTATGGATACAAATCTACATAGGTGTGGTTGAGACAGACATCGACTTAATGATATTAAACCTCATTCTCTGATACCATGTTTTTCACATCTGGGGAGCACCCCCTAAACGTAACCGATGTCGTCATCCTCTTTGAGGACTAAGACTAGACTCTTAGCTTATATCATTACATTCATAGGTAAAAAATGTGGAAAATTTAAAACTTTTATTACTTCTATGTTGAGGTTTACATAGACCTCAACATAAACATAATATTTATATCGAGTACATAAAGAGTCTTCGTATAGGAAGATTAAATAGTCTTATACTTTTATTGCACATAGATATAGAAAATATAACAGTCTTAAATGAATGTCTCATTTCATAATTATATAACAAGAGTATAACATCAACGTAATAGAGCCACATATAGGCTACACAATATTTAGTACTCAAATGAAAGGGAACCAACATAAGAGTCTTAAAACTAGAACAACTTTATCAACTTGATATTGACATTGCCCTCAGAAAGTGAGGACCTACCCAACTTGGATGATTGAGAATTTCAAGTCTTCTTCAAAGTTTTCTCAAAAGCCATTCAACGACCGGAACCTAAAATGTTGGGGAAAAAAGGAAGAAAATGGGGTTAGTACAAAACTTGTACTAAGTATGAGACCATATGCACACATATCATGAAATAATGCTAAGAAAAGGACATTTCATTGAAGTATGCAATTTACTTTGAAATGACTTGTGCACATTCAAGAAGACCATACCAATAATAAAGACATATTCATTTAAGTCATAAGCATATATCTATATATATATATATATATATATATATATATATATATATATATATCTGTAACATTCCAGAAAATGCACATGACTAGTGAAGAGCCTAGTAAATTTTTAAGAATGCGTATTGGGGTACATAGGCATCCCAATGCCCAATATTGAGAAATATTTGGCATATTATAGAACATTGGCTTAAGGGTGTTAGCCAATTTCTATGTATACACAAGTACTTAAAATATAATCCAAGCTTGTTTAAGAATTGTAACTGCAATGATGACTCTAAGCTAAAATCATTGATTCTCAACTTAATACATTATGTACTAGGCATCCAAGTGTCAAGCCTAGGTACCATAGTACATGATTATTTTAAATGTTCATGTAGAGTATGCAGTGCCCAAGGATATTGTGAGGATCCTTGGGACAACAAGAAATGAGCAGCAACACATGTGCAAGCACATGTGCAAGAATTTGGTTAGGTTGGTTAGGGGCAGGCGCACATGTGGGGGTCAAGCCATGTGGGGATGAGCTTCCTAACCAACTCTAGGATCTAAATAACTTACCCAAAAAAAAAAAACCTAGGAATTACCGAAATAAACTAACTAGTGCATTCGACAACCTAAGACCTAACCGTGTGACAGTAGCCTAGTAACTAACTCAAGAAACATCCTAGTACCTAACCTAGGATAGTCCAAAAGGGTTGGTTATGGTCCTAGTGACTTAGGGGTAATTTAATAAATACCCTGGGTAGCTTGATTAATTAAATTATCAACTTAATTTATTAATTTAAATGGTCAAACCAAAATCCTTACAGTAGATATGTAACTAACTAAGAAACATCCTAGTACCTAACCTAGGATGGTACAAAAGGTTGGTTATGGTCCTAACAACTTAGGTGTACTTTAGTAATTGCCCTAGGTTACCTAATTAATTAAATTATAAACTTAATTAATGAATATTATTTGTCAAAACCAAAACCACTAAGCAATTTCCTGATTTCGGTTATGTCAAGTGTTCTTCTAATTCTAGTCAATTTAGGAGGGGCGTTTTAGTAAGTTAGCTAATTGATTTATTAATTAAGTTAATTAGTCTAATTTAAATTAATAAATATTCAGTTCCTAAGTCCTATAAACGCCTAGTTGAAAGTATTGAAGAAGCTCAAGAAAAACAAAAGTTCACCTTAGGTGATTTCAAGAAGTTCTTCAAAGTTTTCATGAAAAAGAGCCAGGTGATCTTAATAATTTCAATTCTACATAAAGTATGAGTTTTCTCTCCTGGAATTCTTTCTCGAAGAGGATTTTTCAAACGTTTTTTCAATCAAGAATATTCCCAATGAATTGCATGTTCATCTCCGTGGTTCTCCCGATTTCCGATTCTTGCAAGTTGTATGATGTGAATTTTGATCATGTTGTTGGTATGTGGTTTTAACTGATTATTATGTGTATGTTTCAATGATTTTATTTTTGAATGAAACGTACATGTTAGATCCCCATACTTAGGATGTTATCTACATGAACGTTAAGTGTTGTAATGCCTACTTGTGTTCGAGAAGATGAAATTGTTATACGTTGTTCATTGCATTGTTTCATAGTCTAATCAAAGATTAAAAGTTGTCTTGTTTGACATGATAGATTATTATAATGTATTTATGAAGTAATTGGCATGTCTAGTAACATCGCTATTACAAGTATCTATAAAATTGAAATTTATGCAAACAAATTGGCTAGCAAAAGTATGTCCAACATATTATTCCCAAAACATCTAAAGTCATACCAATATATACATCAATGAAATCATAACATAGGTTATGCCAATCTATTGGACAAGTCCCAACATACCCTATCCACACGAACTTGTGAATGAAATAACATTGTATAAGTAGTTATAACTTTCATAGATAATTGTACAAAACTACCAAAAAATGTTGAACAAGTTAAGGTGAGTAATGAAATAACTAAAAGCTTAATTATGAAATTGACCTAATATAGAGTGTAAAAAGAAGCGAGACAAGTCTCAATTACACTTAATTGATTATGTAAAATATACTTACATAAAAGGGTGCCAGAGTCTTTGAGACAAGTCTCACTCGCACCATGAAGATAATGTAAGAGCTAAGTTCATATTCATCAAGCAAAGAAAAGGATGACTTGTCATCCATAGAGTTAAGTAAATCTCATAACTAGAAGCAAGCTTCCATAATGTTTGAGTCAAACTCTAAGAGATAAGAAAGTAAAGTAAATCTGAGCTCAGCACCGATATAATAGCAATGATCTTATGCCAACACATGTAAGTATCATGAGACGAGGCTGCCACCAAGTTGGACAAGTAATCTTCGTATGTCTCCTAGTCTTCGAACTATGTTTGCCAGCATAGAGGTACTAGCGGGTGGAAGCCTCCACCCAAGAATGCTTGCAGTTCGGTTTCACTTTGGCCGGTAATTCCACCTCTTTTCGGTGTGGGAAAGACACTGAATTTCATGTTTAGTTCACATGATCTTTGTCGGTTATATCTCAGGAAAGTATCCAATTCACTTTAGCCGTGAACCCCTCTTTTCAGTGTGGGGAAAACATGACTTGGTTGCACTTAGCCGGTTTACCCCCCTTTTTTGGTGTGGGATAGACACAGAACTTGATTCACCTTAACTGGTGAATCACCTTTTTTCCGTGTAGGGGAGACACTGGATTTAATTTTAGCTCATATGATCAAATTCCGTTAATGCTAAAGAATTCTTTAAAGAAAGTAAGTAAGAAAGAAAGTAGCATGTTTACAGTGAACAACAGATTAAAGAAGTAGAAAAATGTATGTTCAAAGTAAACTAAAAAAGTAAGAGCTCAATAATATCAATCACCAGTTTTGAAAAATGAAGTTTTAACAAGTTGTGGGTATATCCAATAAAGGTTGGCTTATAATGACTTCTTATATTATGCCAATAAAGGGGAGAAAAACATAATGGCTAATCAATGCCCCAATATCCTTATGCTATGAAAACAACCACATAATGTGCACAGCTAATAAAGAGTGGCTTATAAAGACTTATGCCAATTTAACAAGAATAGAAGATATAACTTGTAAGTAAGGTATCCAAATCATTTCTTGAGTCTTTTGGATTACTTACTCAATTCATTGTAGGTATGGGACTATAATGAATCATTTCACTTGTAATTAAGACATAAGATTAAAGGAGATCATTGAACTAACAACAGAAAGAATAAAATACTGAAAAATAATCTAAGTGTCGGAAAAAGAACTCTTGCATTAGAGGGAGCAAATATAAATTTTCGTTTAAGTTGTTATAAAATTATGATCATGATTCTAGGGTCTTATGTTCATATATAAATGATTCGTATGCCTTGATTGCATGAGAACATGTAATATTCATAGCATAAATCAGAAGTAATGAATTAAGAAAGTAAAGAGACTTAACTTTCTGAAAACGCATGTTGCTTTAGGAAGAGATTTTTTCGATCATGCATAGTCCTTATGTGTTTATGTGCATACACCCATACTTAGTACAAGTATGTACTAACCCCATATATTATTACTATTTTTATAGGTGTAGGTTCTAGAGAAGATTAAAGATTCGACGAAGCAGTTTGGATTAGCAATCTCCAGACATTGGTAGGTCCTCTTGAGTTCGAGGATGCTACACTTTATCATTCGAGATTTAGTAAAATATACATAGCTGGTGGATGTAGTCCCTAGCGCTTCATTTGAAACATTTGTTCAAGCGTTTGTAATAAGGCCGATTGCCAAACTATTATTATTATTATTATGATTATCTATTTCGATTGATTAATCTTTAATAGATGGTTGCTTTAGTTTGAGATTATTAGAATATCACTCTATATAGTAATTATATGAAGTCTATGTATACTTCATTATGTTCTAAAAGTTTTAAATTTTCCGCAATTTAACTATATGATTGTGATGACAGCTAAGAAGAGGCTTGTCTGCGACCTCTGAGAGGTTAACGACGCCGGTTGTGTTCGGATTCCAGAATCCATGTGTGACAATATCACAAGACCAATAAATCTAAGTTTAGTCAAGTCAACATGCATATCATAAATTTGACCACATAGTCAAACAACTCTATCATAAAGTTATAATAGCCACAACCATGAATAAGAGTTCATTACATAACCAAAGCAAGACAATTATCCATATACCCTCATTAAGTAAACAAGTACAATGATCAAGCAAATCCCCATAACCTTACTCAATCAAGAAACTCAACAAGACTCATAAGTAATGTCCAACTTCACATAGTATATCATTAAGAGTACACATCATTATACTTTAACCATGGAGACCAAACACATATTCATAAGTGAATTCAGCATTATAAGATACCATTAATTTGTAAGATCATCATATATATCATATTTACATTTCTAAACATATACATACATAAGAACATCCTTGGAAGACTTCCATCAAGGCTAACTAGTGCAATGTTTAGGTAGAGTCCCATACCCCTACCTAGACTAATTTAAGCCCCTTAGGTCTTCTTAGTTAGAGTTCATTCCTTCAGTTCATTTTACCTCTTGGGCACATCTTGCCTCAACCGACATAGACCACATGAGCTAATGTAGAATCCGGTCTCATGGAACCCTACACCGAAGGAAGGCGGACTACTTGCCAAGGTCTACCAAAACATGAACACAACAACTATGTGGATCCACTAGCTAGTATTCCTATGGGGGAAACATAGTTCAAGAATTAGGAGATATAGTGGTACCCTCTTTATTCTACATGTATTATATTCTCCAATCTCAAGAGTACATTAGTGATTCCACTTTCCCTATGCGGGAAGGGACACTCCTAACTCAGGTTTACTCGGTGCTAAGCTAGTGTTTCTTTTGAAAAGTCTTTAATGCTTTTATTAATCATCATAACGTCTATCCCTTGTATAATCATCATCATCTTATCTCAATAATAATTTCATAAGTATAGTCCTTTCATTACAATTTATATAATTGAGGTTAGCATATTTACATATTCATATCATGATAAGGCACATTGGTAAGTTGTCACCATCCTTATATCATTTACATCTTAGCCAACACCTCACAAACCATAGTCAAGACATTTCAATTCAATATCATACCAACCCTATCAATCCTAATACAATATATACTTCAATGCAACATCATCACTCAATCTCAAGTAACCACAGTTGAAGTAAAGAATAGGGATTACAAGACTTACCATGCTTCCTTGATAATACATCATCAAGTTCTTACCATCAACCCTTAACTGAACCCAACAAGGGTGTAATATCATCACTTATCAATAACCAACATGATAACAAAGCCAATTGAATCACTATATCACAATCCATCGCTAGTTCATAGCTTAAGATAAGACACTTAGGTCAAAGTCATAATCTAGATCAACTACTCAAGAACTAGTATGATAGGAATATAATTCATCTCAATCTATGCAATAATTGATACAATAACATCATAGGATAGTAATTCAACCTATAACCAAGTCCATTGAGCCAACATTACACAATTCATACCAAGATCACAACCTAGAGTTAATGGTAATAGGTCCTCTACAACAAACTAGACCAATACATCAAGAAATAACATAATTAAGTTACAATACATGTTAATATATCCATAATATCAAAAATAAATCATAAACAATGTAATTCACAATATCAATTTCGTGATTTAAAAAGACCCACTTGAATTTCATACTTTTGAAATCAATTTGGTGGAACCCTTTGGGGAAAGAAGCCCCAAAGGTGAAAGGAATCCCATACCTTATAGTTTGATGAAGATTGATGGAGAAACTTTGGCTATTGAATACCATGATTCCACCTTGAATTTAACCTCTATGGAGTTCTTCAACTTGAGAGAGATAGAAGAGAGAAGGAAGAGAGTCTAATTAGATTAGGGTCTTTATATAGGTTTTTATTAAATTAATGAGACCTCACCTAAGACCTTATTAACCTCCTAACTAAGAAAACTGATTAAATGAATTAAATCAGAACGTTCAGTAAAAATTAGTGGTCTCACATACGAGACCACGTCGACGCCCCATTCGTCAATCGACGGGCAAAGGACCAACCGTACTGTTTGTCCGTCTTTGTGTTCAGAGACTTCGAAAATCTCAACCTTGGACAAATATCTAAGTGTCCATTGACGGAGGCAATCAAATCCCCGTAAATTGACACACAAATTGTCGATTGCACTCTATTATGCACACTGCCTTTTGGTAACTTCTTGCCAATTCACAAGGGTCCTCCTCAAGGGCTCGTGGTTGGTCCTTGGGGGGTCGTGTCCGGACGTTTCGACTATTAACTAACTCCAATACGTGTTAGACACCCTTAAACCAATTTTCATTGTTTTTTGGCTCCTAAAACATAGTCAAATAGGTGAAGGCATGCTAGTACCTCATTGAACTAGTTTCTGGACGTCATGGATGTTCTTGACGTTTTGGTTTCTAAACCTCCTAAATGACTTATATACATTAAAATATACCATAAAAAAGTGTCTAAACCTATTGTAACTTATCTTAGGCTCTAGAACATATCTTAGATTTTTGAAGCGTTACATTATCCCCCCCTTAGGAACATTCGTCCCCGAATGACACTAAAAATCTTTTGAAAGGAAGAAATAGACTCAAGAATAGCAGCCCAACCAAAAAAAAATACATGAAAACATGAGTTACAACATCAATAATGAAATTTACACACATGGCAATTCAAAAACATCAATTACAACTTATAAGGCTTGAACATCACTTTATGAGAAATTTCCGTCTCACATCAATATGATCTTAACATACCATATATGAGTCAATTATGCCAAAGTTCAAATTATCAATTGTTCAACATTATTTCATAAAGACTCACCATATCAAAATGCACAACGTAACTCAAAACAAGTCAAAGAGCAACATAGGCAATTTTTCAAGTCAAATAGGCATATCTCACTGTAACTTCACTGTAATGACATAAAAAACACACATTTTTAATAACCTTCACCAATAACAAACCAACTTCAATCTTTAGTCATTATTTTTATTAATAAGAGGAATAACTAACCTTAGGATATGAGGGTAACGAGACTTCATGTCGGTTTCGGCCTCACATGTTCCACCCTTAACTAGGTGATTCATCCATAACACCTTTCGGAAGCCACCTCTTTGTTCATCAACTTCTTTACTTGACTATCAAGGATTTAAACTGGAACCTCCTCATAGGTACTTCACACCAAGACCCTCAATAGGAATAATAGACTCGAGATCACCGTTACACTTCTTAAGCATAGAAACATGGAAAATCGAATGAACCGAAGCCAATTCACTAGGGAATTTCAACCCATAGGCAGCCTTACCGACCCTTTGAAAGATTTCATAGGGACCCACATAACGAGGACTCAACTTCCCTTTGCTTCCAAACCTAACCACCCCTGTCATAGGGAAAATTTTCAACTACATTGTATCACCTTCTTCAAATCTAAATCCCTTCTCCTATGATCGACATCAGACTTTTGCCGACTATAGGCTGTTTGTAAGCAATTACTTATTATCTGAACCTTATCCAAAGTCTTATAAATCAAATTGGGACCAAAATGTGAAGACTCACCCACTTCAAACAATCCAATTTGAAATCTACATCTCCTACCATACAAGGCTTCATAAGGAGCAATTGATAAAAATGGATGGTAGCAATTGTTGTAAGCAAACTCCACCAAAGGAAACTTCTTATCCCAATTTCCCTTGAAATCAATGATACAAACTCTATGCATATACTCACGGTTTTGAATAGTACACTCCGCTTGATCATCTGTTTGAGGTTGAAAAGCGGTGCTTAACTTCACCTTGGTACCCAACCCTTCTTGGAATGACCTCCAAAACCTAGATGTGAATTGTGCACCCCTATCCGATATGATGGATAACGAAATACCATGGCAACACACAATCTCATCTATGAAGATCCTTGAATAATTTTCTGCCGAATAAGTATACTTGACGGGAATAATGTGACCTGATTTTGTTAATCTATCCACAAATACCCATATAGAGTCATAATTCTTTCTGTCCGAGGCAAACCTACCACAAAATCCATATTGATGTCTTCCATTTCCAAGTAATACTTGGATTTCTGGAGGTAAAACACCCGACTATTGGTGTTCGGCCTTCACTTCTTGGAAATTTGGACGCTTAGCAACAAATTTCGCTATGTCCTTTTTGAAATCTCCCACCAAAACACTTTCCTAAGGTCATGGTACATCTTTGTCAAACCCGGATGAATGGAGTAACGAGACCCACAAGCTTCCTCAAGGATTCGGTTCCTCAACCCATCTACATTGGGAACACACAACATTCCTTGATACCTCAAGACACCATCCCCCCTAAGGAGAATAACTCATTAAGCTTACCAACAACTATTTCCTTCAACTACATCAATTGTTGATCCAGGTGTTGTTTGGACTTCACCTCAACAACCAAAGATGACTCAGAGTTATGGTGGACCATAAAACCACCATTTTGAGAATCTTCCAATCTAACACCCAATCTAGCAAACCTATGGACATCTTTCACTCGGTCTTTCTTGTCTTTCTCTACATGAAACACACTACCCATTGTCATACGACTGAAAGCATCCACAACCACATTGTCCTTGCCTTGGTGATAGATAATACTCATGTCGTAATCTTTCAACAATTCCAACCAGCTTCTTTGTCAGAGATTCAACTCCTTTTGAGTAAACGCATATTGGAGACTCTTGTGGTCGGTATACACATAAAATGAACACCAAACTAGTAATACCTCTATATTTTCAAGTCAAATACCACGACCGCTAACTCAAGATCATGAATTGGATAATTTCTCTCATGCACCTTAAGTAGTCTAGAAGAATAGGCTAATACTTTACCATGTTGCATAAGAACATACCCTTAACCCACTCCGGATGCATCACGAAATAAAACGAAGCCCTTTGTACCCTCGGGTAAAGTCAATACCAGAGCTGAAGTAAGCCTATCTTTCAAGATTTGGAAGCTTCTCTCACATGCCTCTGACCACTTCGATTTCCTACTTTTTTGGGTCAAATGTGTAAAGGGAGATGCAATGGACGAAAATCCATCCACAAACCTTCTATAATAACCCGCTAGACCCAAGAAACTCCTAATGTCGATTGGAGTCAATGGTCTAGGCCAATTTTTCACCACCATCGTTTTCCTTGGATCAACCTCAACTCCCTCACTAGAGATGATATGACTAAGAAACACCAACGACCTCAACCAAAACTCACATTTTCTATACTTAGCAAATAATTGGTTCTCCTTAAGAATTTTTAACACCACACTCAAATGGTCCAGGTGTTCACCCTTATTTTTTGAATGTACCAAGATATCGTTAATGAAGACAATGACAAATGAATCTCGGTAACTTTGAAACACCCTATTCATGAGATCCATAAATGTCGTCAGGGCATTAGTGAGACAAAACGACATTACTAAGAACTCATAGTGACCATATCTAGTTTAAAATTCTGTTTTTGGTATATCTTCACCTCTCACCCTAAGTTAGTGATACCCCTATCTCAAGTCAATCTTAGAAAAGTAGCTTTTCCCTTGGAGTTGATTAAACAAGTGGTCAATCCGAGGGAGAGGATACTCGTTCTTAATTGTGACTTTATTGAGTTGGCGATAATCAATGTATACTCTAATGGACCCATCCTTCTTCTTCACAAATAAAATCGGATCACCCCATGGAGAAATAATAGTTCTAATGAAGACTTTGTGTAGTAGGTCTTTGAGTTGAGTCTTCAACTCTTTCAGTTCGGCTGGAGCCATCCGATAAGGTGGAATTGATAAGGGATTTGTATCCGCTAACAAGTCGATACCAAAATCAATTTCCGGTTAGGGAGGAATACATGGAATATCATTAGAAAAGACCTTCGGAAATTCCCTCACTACGGGGACCAAATCAATGGGAGGAATTTCAGTCTAAATCTTAGACTCTTACTATATGGTATAAACACCCTTTGGAGATCATCTAACAAGCTTTCAAACATGAAATGATACGACCTATCGGAATAAAATTTTCTCTTTTCCACTCTAAAATGGGCTCATTTGGAAAGTTAAACTTCACCACCCTCATTCTAGAATCTATAGAGTCAAGCAAGACTGCAACCAATCCATACACAAAATGACATCGAAAACAAGCATATCAAGTTCTACTTGTTTAACATATGTAAATCTATTGGGAAATATTATAGGACAATTTCTATGCACCCTATTTGCAAAAATTAATTCACCAACCGGAATAGACACCATAAAAGTTTCATTTAAGATCCCGGGCAAAATGTCAAACGTTTTATCTACTTGAGGAGTGACAAATGACAAGGTAGCACCGGGACCAAGTAAAGCATATACATCAATAGAAAAGACATTCAACATACTGGTCACCCCATTGGGGGAAGTCTCTTGGTCACCCTTATAGCGGAGAACATAAAAGTGATTCTTATTTGGATCATCATTAGAACCACTTGCTTGAGCTTCACCACTAACCTTGTCTTGACCCTTCACATTCGTGAACTCCCAAACCTTGTGCCCAATTTTACCACAACCAAAACAATTATCCATTCCCTTGAGACAATCACCATAATGCTTCTTGTCGCACTTTCAAAAAGTTGGCTTCTTGGTTGGTGAACTAGTACCCCTTCCCTTTTGAGGCGTAGGGTTAGACAACCTATCATCCCTAGTCTTAGGGAAATTGGAAGGAACTTGATTAGAAACCATCCTTTTGAACCTTGTTGAGCATAAACAATGATATGAGAAATGTTCATATGGTCATGTAGCATAGCCGAATGACACTTCTCTTGCAAGTCATCCTACAATCCCGTCACAAAGAGGTTCATTTCATCCTAGGATTGGAAACAAAAGAAGAAGAATATTTTTGATAATTTTGTGAACTTCAAGGAGTATTCAAGACAGTCATACCTCCTTGACGAAGGTTGATGAACTCCACCACTTTAGGTTCCCTCTTCTCCCTAGGAAATAATCTATCAAGAAAAGCCTTTTTAACACCTCCCAAGTCACGGTTTGACTTCTCAAAGGCTTATGGTCCCTCCATTGGACGTACTACGCTTTGGCCACATCCTTGAGTTGGTAAGTGGGTAACTCAGCCTTCTCACTAGTAGTCAACCCCATAGTATAGATGATCTTTTATATTTCATCAATGAACTCTTGGGGGTCTTTTTCAACCTTGGACGAATAGAAAGTAGGGGGATTCCTCCTAGTGAAATCCTTCAAACGAGAGGCCATGGTACAAACTTATTGGGTTGCTCGGGGTACAACCTCTCAATTAGCTTGGGCTGTCATGGCTTGAGCTTTAGTAGTGATGACATGTGATTGAGTAGTAGTGGCTTGGTCCATGTGGAGAAGAGCAGCCCTTATGTCACCATCCGTCAGAGGAGGAGGATTGAGTGGGGCTTGGTCATCATTAACATCTTTTTTTAAGAGGAGGAACTTGATTATCTCGGGGAGGAACTCCCTCATTAGGAATCTCTTCTTCAAGTCTTCGTACCGCGTTTCTTCGAGTATTGATTGCCTATAATCACAATAAAAAGATTAGATGCTAAGAGCACATAGAGTTAAAGATTAGATACATAGACCCTTCGTATAGGAAGATTACATTGTCTTATACTTTTATTGCACATAGATATAGAAAATATAACAGTCTCAAATAAATGTCTCATCTCATAACCATCTAACAATAGTATAACAATTTGGGCCTAGCCCATACATCAATATAATATAGCCACATATAGGCTATACAATGTTTAGTATTCAAATGAAAGGGAACGGACATAAGAGTCTTAAAACTAGAACATATTGATGAGATTGATATTGACATTGCCCTTAGAAAGTAAGGACCTACCCAACTTGGATGATTGAGAATTCCAAGTCTTCTCCAAAGTCGTCTCAAAAGCCCTTCAACCACCAGAACCTAAAATATTGGAAAAAAGGGATAAAATAGGGTTAGTACACCACTTGTACTAAGTATGAGACCATATGCACACATATCATGAAATCATGCTAAGAAAGGTACATTTCATTAAAGTATGCAATTTACTTTGAAATGTCTTATGCACATTCAAGAAGACCATACCAATCATTACTACATATTCATTAATTCATAAGCATACATATATATACATATACATATATATATATATATATATATATATATATGTATATGTATATATATATATATATATATATATATATATATATATATATATATGTATGTATGTATATATATATATCATCAAGTTTAAATAGACACAAGCATGAATAAGAGTTAATTACAATATAATCAAAGAAAAATAATTACCCATGAACCCTCATTAAGTCAACAAGTGCATTGATCAAGAAAATCCCCATAACCTTACTCAATCAAGTAACTCAACAAGACTCATAACCAATGTCCAACTTCACATAGTATATCATTAAGAGTACATATCATTCTACATTAACCATGGAGACCAAACACATATTCATAAGTGAATTGAACATCAAAAGATACCATCAATATGTAAGATCATCATATACATCGTATTTACATTTTTAAACATATACATACAAAAGAACATCCTTCTAAGAATTCCCTCAAGGCTAAGTGGTGAAATGTTTAGGTAGATTCCCATACCCCTACCTATACTAAGTTAAACCTATTCGGTCATCTTAGTTAGAGTTCATTCTTTTAGTTCATTTTACCTTTTTGTAACATCTTGCCTTAATCGACATAGACAATATGAGATAATGTGGAATCTGGTGTCATGGAACCCAACAATGAAGGAAGGCGGGCTACTTGCCAAGGTGTACCAAATTATAAAGATCGCGACTATGTGGATCCACTAGCTAGTATTCCTATGGGGGCAACAGAGTTCAAGAACTAGGAGATATAGTCGAGACCCTCTTTGTGCTACATGCATTATAGTATCCAATCTCAAGAGTACATTAGTGATCCTTCCTTCCCTATGTGGGAGTGGACACTCCTCATTTTAGTTCACTCAGTGCAAAGCTAGAGTCCCTTTCAAAATGTCTTTAATGACTTTATTAATCATCATATCTTAATGTAAGTCATAGGGTCTATCCCTTATATAATCATCATCATCATAGATAAATAATAATTGCATTTGAGTATAGTCCTTTAATTACAATTCATATAAGTTTGGTTATTACATTTACACATTCACATCATGATAAGGAACATTGGTAAGTTATCACCATCCTTATATCATTTACATCTTAGCCAACATCTCACAAACCATAGTCAAGACATTTAAATTCAACATCATACCAACCATATCAATCCTTATGAAATATATACTTCAATGCAACATCACTCAATCTCAAGTAACCATAATTAAAGTAAAGAATGAGGATTACAAGACTTACCATGCCTCCTTCATAATCCATCATCAAGTTCTTAACATAAACCCTTAACTCAACTCAATAAAGGTGTAATATCATCACATATCTGTCACATCCGGGTTTACCCCCTAGACGTAACCGGCCTCGTCGTCCTTTTCAAGGACTAAGACTAGCCTCTTAATCTCATGTACTCACATTTATAGCTTTAAGACTATATATTATGACTATACACATAATATATAGTCATATCGAGTATACGTAGACCCTTCGTATAGGAAGGTTACATAGCCTTCTACTTTTATTGAACACATATATATATATAAAATTTAAAAATAGTCTCAACGATTGTCTCATTTCATACCATCTAAACGATTGTCACATCTCATACCCTAAACAATTGTCACAATATAGGCATAGCCCTTACATCAATCCAACAATACCTAATATAGGTCATACAAAAGTATACTCAATTGAAAAGGAAAGAAATAAAGGAGTCTTTAAGCTCATAACAAGTCTGTAAGCTAGATGATGACACTGCCCTAAAAAGTGAAGGATCTACCCCACTTGCATGAAATGAAATATCCAAGCCTTCAATAATATCTCCTTACAAACTCGTCAATGACCGGAACCTAAAATGTTTGGGAAAGGGGGAAGAAAAGAGGGTTAGTACTCCACATGTACTAAGTATGAAACCTTATGCAAATACACAAGCAAAACATGCTAAAAAGGGACTTTTGTCAAAACATGGCATTATACCCCTTTAGGAACCTAGTGCAAAGCCAAGCAAGTTATATCAATCAACCAAACATGCTTACTAACTCAACAAGTAGTACCTATCCCAACATGCTTGAAAACCATGATGTACTACAACCGTAACATCAAGGATTAATATCATAAGAATGAATAAGAGTTAGTCGCATCATAATAAGCAAGACAACTAATCACAAGTCCTTATCGAGTCAACAAGTGCAATGACCAAGCAAAACCCCATAACCTGATTCGATCAAGTATCCTCAACAAGAAAACATGACCAATGTCCAACTTTACATAACATGGCATTTAAATTTAAATTTCATCATATATTAACATTATAACCAAAGGCATATTAATAAATGAACTAATCAACATATAGTATAATCAACATGCCATGGTCATCATATATACATCACATATTATCATAACATAAACATGTATAAGAACCTCCTCCTAAGACACCCATCAAGGCTAGCTAGTGCAATGTTTAGGTAGACTCTCATACCCATACCAAGACTAAGCTAGACCTCATAGGCTATCTAAGTTAGAGCTCAAGTCCTTTAATTCATTTTACCTTTTGGACACATCTTGCCCTAACCGACATAGACCACTTGAGCTAGTGTGGAATTCGGTGTCATAAGACCCTACACCGAAAGAAGGCGGACTACTTGCCAAGGTAGTACCAAAGCCTGAAACATAGCAACAACATGGATCCACTAGCTAGTATTCCTGTGGGGGAAACATAGTTCAAGAACTAGGAGATATCGTTGGGACCCTCTTAATGCGCTATGCATTATAGTCTCCAATCTCAAGAGTAATGTAGTGTTCCTACCTTCCATATGTGGGAAGGGACACTCCTCAAGTTAGTTGCTCGGTGCTAAGATAGAGTCCCTTTTTGAAATGTCCTTAAGCCTTTAATTATCAATCATAGCTTAATTTAGGTCATATAGTCTACCCCTTGTACAATAATTATCATCAATAGCTCAATAAGAATTATATGAGTATAAGTCCTTTCATCACAATCCATATAAGTTAGGTTAACACATTAGCATTTCATAGCATATAAAGTCACATTAGTCTTCACCATCCTTATACCACATACACCTTAATCAACCTCACAACATAGTTAAGAGATTTCAATTCAACATAATACAACGCTATTATCCTAATATAAGGCATATTCCAATGTAATATCATGACTTAACAACAAATAACCACAATTGAAATTCAAGATAGAGATTCTAACACTTACCAAGTCTTCCTCATAGTCTATCATCAAGGTCTTACCATTAACCCATAACTCAACCCAATTTGGGGAGTAACATCATCACACAATGATAACCAATAATATAACAAGGCCAATTGCATCTCTATTACATAATTCAACACTAGATCATAGCTCAAGACAAGATATATAGGCTAATTTCACAATACAATTCAAAACCTAAATCACATCTCAAGAACTAGAATGATAGGCCTATAATTTATCTTAATTTAATCATAATAACACTATAGGATAGTAATCTAATCAACAACCAAAAACCAATCGAATGATCACAATACACTATAGGGCAAGATCACAACCTAGGGTTAGGGATTGAGGATCATGTTCTTCAATTTAGACCAAACCATAAACAATTACCATAAAAAGTTAAATTTAACGTTAATCTATTAAATATAACATAAAGAAATCATCAACAACTCATTTCATGACTTCAATTTCGTAATTGGATGAAACCCATAAGAAAACTCATCTTTTGAAATCCATTTTGGAGGAACCCTTTGAGGAAAGAGTCTCAAAGGTGAATTAGATGCCATACCTTAATGTTTGACAACAATTTGATGGTGAATTCGTCCTTTTCCAAGGTGAATTAGATGCCATACAATAGTGAGTTCAAGTACAGAGAGAAGAGAGAAGGTAGAGAGTTTATTTGTGAGTTATGTTTAGATTAATGACAGTTGGGGTATTTATATTGGGACTTTATCAACTTAATTAGACTCCCTTAAACCCCTACTTAATCACCTAACCCCCTAACTAATTAAATGAAACTAACTTAAATTGTACAGGAAGTTTTACCCTCACAGACGAGACCCTGAATGACGGGCGGTCAATAAGTTGACGGTCCCTCACCCCTCCGTCCTGCACTCCGTCGACGAGTTTGGAGACTGTGTAGGCGGAGGAATTCGTCAACTTGTATAAGTATGGGATGACGGTGGCATCAATGCCTCGTCAGTCCACACACGGACCGTAGGTGGTCACAATGATGCCCATTGTCCAGGCCCTGCTTCTTCAAACACAAGGGTCCTTCTCAAGGGCCATTTGTTGGTCGCTGGGGAGTCGTACCTGGACGTTACAACCATGACAGAATAGACTCATGACTAGCAGCCCAACCAACCAACTACATCAAATCAACATAAACTATGTCATTTCAACAAGGAAAATATCAAAACGCATATTACCACACATAAGGCTAAAAACACTTCACCACGAGGCATTGCCTTCTCACAACACTTATGAGCTCAACATACATTACATGAGTCAATTAGCATAAAGTTAAACTTAACAACATGCTACAGATCATTTCATAAAGACTCACCATACCAAAATGCACAACATAACTCAAAACAAGCAAAAAGCAAAATTTCAAGTTTTCAAAGGCAATATTACAGTAACTTCACTGTAAAGCTTAAAAAATGCATACTTTGCAAATCTTTACCCAAAATCAAGCAACCTCAATTTCTAGTCATATTTATATTATTAAAAAAATTAATAACCTTAATTATAAAAAATATAAGGGTAACGGGACTTCATGTCGGCTTCGGCCTCCCATGTTCCACCCTCAACTAGATGATTTTTCCATAACACCTTTACGGAAACCACCTCTTTATTCCTCAACTTCTTGACTTGCATATAAAAAAATTGAACCGTAAATATCTCATAAGAAAGGTTATCCTTGACACCAAGACCCTCAATAGGAAGAATGGACTCGGGATCACCGATACACTTCTTCAACATAGAAACATTGAAAATCGGATGAACTGAAGTCAATTCACTAGGAAGTTTCAATTCATAGGCAACCTTACCAACCCTTTGCAAGATTTCATAGGGACCCACAAAACGAGGACTCAACTTTCCTTTCTTGCAAAATCTAACCACCCCTTTCATTTTTATAATTTTCAAATACACCTTATCACCTTCTTCAAACTCCAAATCCCTTCTCCTATGATTGGCATAAGACTTTTGCGGACTATAGGCCATTTACGATCCGTTCCTTATGATATGAACATTTTCCAAAACCTTATAAATCAACTCGGGACCAAGAAGCGATGGCTCACCCACTTTAAACCATCCAATAGGAGACCTACACTTCCTACCATACAAGGCTTCATAGGGAGCCATGGAAATGGATGAATGAAAACAGTATTATCATAGGCAAACTCCACGAAAGGTAAATGTTTATCCCAATTGCCTTTAAAATCAATAATGACTCCCTAAGCATATCTTTAAGGGTTTGCACCGTATGTTTCGCTTGACCATCCGTTTGGGGATGAAAAGCGATGCTCAACTTCACCGTAGTACCCAATCCTTTTTGGAACGACCTCTAAAATATAGATGTGAATTGTGCGCCCCAATCCAATATGATGGATAACGGAATGCCATGGCAGCACACAATCTCATCTAGGAAGACTTTTGCATAATCCCTCGTGAAATATAAAGACTTGGCGGGAATAAAGCTAGCGGACTTCGTCAATCGATCCACAATTACCCATATGGAATCATATGACTTTTGAGTCCGAGGTTAACCTACTACAAAGTCCATATTGATGTCTTCCCAATTCCAAGTACAAATTTGGATATATTGAGTAAGCCACCCGGCTTCTAGTGTTCGGCCTTTACTTGTTTGAAATTTGGACACTCAGCGACAAACTCCACTATGTCCCTTGTTAGACCTTCCCACCAATATATCTCCCTTAGGTCATGGAACATTTTTGTCGAACCTGGGTAATTGAGTAGTGGGACCCATGTGCTTCTTCTAGGATCTGATCTCTCACCCATCTACATCGAGAACACACAATATCCCTTGGTACCTTAGATCACCATCCCCCCAAGGAGAATGATTCATTCAACTTGTCGAGAACCAATTTTTTCAACTCCATTCAAGCTAGATCAAGGTGTTGTTTGGACTTCGCCTCAACCACTTGAGATGACTCGGAGTTACGATTAACTATAGAACCCGCATCTTGAGAACTCTCTAACCTCACCCCCAACCTATCCAACCTATGTACTTCCCTTACTAGGTCCTTCTTGGCTTCGTCAAGATGGGATACACTACCCATAGTCATAGGAATTAGGGCATCCTCAACTATATTAGTCTTGCCGGGGTGATAAACGACACTCATATCATAATCTTTCAACAAATATAGACACCTTCTTTGTAGGAGATTCAACTCCTTTTGGGTAAACATATATTGGAGACTCTTATGATCGGTAAAGACATCAACATGAACCCCATATAAGTATTTCCTCCAAATTATGAAAGAAAACACCACGGCCGCTAATTCAAGGTCAAGAGTGGGATAGTTTCTCTCATGTAACTTAAGTTGTCTAGAGGCATAGGCTATCACCTTCTTGTGTTATATAAGCACATACACCAAACCCACTCGGGACACGTCAGAATACAAAACCAAACCATTTGTGCCCTCCGGTAAAGTCAATACCGGAGCAGAAGTAAGCCTATCTTTCAACATTCAGAAGCTTTTCTCACATGCTTCCGACAACTCAAACTTCTTACTGTTTTGGGTCAAAGTAGTCAAAGGAGATGCAATAGACGCAAAACCATCTACGAATGATGGTAACTAGACCCAAGAACCTCCTAATGTAAGTTAGAGTCAATGGTCTAGGCCATTTTTTCACTGCTTCCATTTTCCTTGGGTCTACCTCTACTCCCTCACTAGAGATGATGTGCCCAAGAAATGTCACAGAGCTCAACAAAAACTCACACTTGCTATATTTGGAAAAAAATTTATGTTCTTTAAGGGCTTTCAATACCACCATCAAATGACCCATACAATCACTCTCATTCTTCGAATATACCAAGATATCGTCAATTAAGACAATGACAAATGAATCTAGGTAATTTTGAAATACTGTATTCATTAGGTCCATAAATGCCACAGGAGCATTAGTGAGACTAACAGACATGGACAAGAAATCATAGGGCCCATACCTGGTCCAAAAGGCCATCTTTGGTATATCCTCACCTCTCACCCTAAGTTGGTGATACCCCGACCTCAAGTGTATCTTTGAAAAGTAGCTCACCCCTTGGAGTTGATCAAACAAGTCATCAATCCGAGGGAGATGGTACTTATTCTTAATGATGAACTTGTTGTGTTGGCGGTAATCAATACACATTCTCTAGGACCCATCTTTATTCTTCACAAACAAAATCGGAGCACCCCATGGAGAAATACTAGGCCTTATAAAACCCTTATCTAGTACATCCTTGAGTTGAGCCTTCAACTCCTTCAACCCAGCCGGATAAATCCTTTAAGGAGGAATCAATATGGGATTTGTATCAGTTAGCAAATCAATACCAAATTCAATTTCCCGTTTGGAAGGAATACTGAGAAGGTCATTAGGAAAGACCTTCGGAAACTCACTCACTACGGGTACCGACTCAATAGGAGAAACTTCAGAGTCTAGATGTTGGACTATTACTATATGATATAGACAACCTTTTGAGATCATTTTGCATCCATTTAGACAAGAAATAATACAACCTCTAGGAATAGTGATGTTAGTAAATTTACACATTCACATCATGATAAGGCACATTGGTAAGTTATCACCATTCTTATATAATTTACATTTTATTTAAAACCTGACAAACCCTATTCAAGACATTTCGATTCAAATAATACAAACTCTATCAATCCTAATATAATATATACCTCAATGCAACATTATTACTCAATCTCAAGTAACCACAATTGAAGTAAAGAATAGGGATTACAAGACTTGCCAAGCCTCCTTCATAATCCATCATCAAGGTCTTAACATCAACCCTTAACTCAAAACATTAAGGGTGTAATATAATCACATATCAATAACCAACATGATAACAAATCCAATTGAATCACAACATCACAATCCATCACTAGTTCATAGCTTAAGATAAGAGTCTTAGGTTAAAGTCATAGTCTAGATCAATTACTTAAGAACTAGAATGATGGGACTATAAATCATCTAAATCTATTCATAATTGATACAATAACATAATAGGATAGTAATTCAACTAACAACCAAGTCCATTCAACCAACATTACACAATTCATATCAAGATCACAACCTAGGGTTAAGGGGAATATGTCATCACCTACAAACTAGACCAATCCATCAAGAAATAACATAATTAAGTTACAATACATTTTAATATATCCATAATATCCAAAATAAATCATAATTAATGTAATTCACAAGATCAATTTCGAGATTGGAAAAGACCCACTTGAATTTCATACATTTGAAATAAATTTGATGGAACCCTTTGGGGAAAGAAGTCCCAAAGGTGAAAGGAATCCCATACCTTATAGTTTTATGAAAATTAATGGATAAAATTTAGTTATTGAATTCCTATAACCTACATTAACCTTGAGCTCTATGGAGTTCTTTAACTTGAGAGTGAAAGAAGAGGGAAGGAAGAGAGTTTGGGTTTGGGGAACTAATGAGAGCTTAGGTTAGTCTAATTAGCTTAGGGTATTTATATAGGTTGTTAATTAACTTAATTATAACTCCATTAACCTCTAATTAAACTCCTAAAAATTCCAACTAGTTAAATGAATTAAATCAAAACGTGCAGCAAAAACAATGGTCTCACAAACGAGACCACGTCGACACCCCGTTTGTCAATCGACGGGCCAAGGACTAACCATTATTTTTGTCCGTCGTAGAGTTCATAGACTGTGAAAATCTCAATCTTGGAAAAATATTCTAAATGTCCATCGACATAGGCAATCGATGCTTCGTCGATTGACACACGAATAGTCGATTGCACTCGTTTGTGCACACTGCCTTTTGGCAGCTTCTTGCCAATTCACAAGGGTCCTCCTCAAGGATCGGTGGTTGGTTCTTGGGGGTCGTGCCCAAACATTTCAACTATGAACTAACTCTAATACGTTTTGACACACTTCCACCAATTTTCATCATTTTCGACTCCTAAAACATACTCAAATAGGCTAAGGCACGCTAGTACCTAATTTAACTAGTTTCCGGACGTCATGGATGTTCTTTGATGTTTTGGTTTATAAGCCTCCTAAATGACTTACATACATTACAATAGACCTTAAAATAGTGTCTAAACCTCTTGACAAATATTTTAGGCGCTATAACATGTCTTAGATTTTTGAAGTGTTATAAAAAAAGTGTGCAACAATTTAATAGTGTCCTTAAACACTAAAAACACGATTCTCGCAATGTTGGATTTTGTACTCCTATATTTTTTGGTACACCTATTTTTCCACAAGTTCCAACAAATAAAGAGTGGAGTAGCTTGTACGATCAGTTAGTCTGCATCATTGTTGTAGTTTGAACTCCACCATCTCATAATGTGGTATCTTAGTGGAATATGATCAATTTGTATGTTCAAAGGTACTGCAAAAGAATTGCAGACAATGCTGTCATATTTTCCATAATTAAAGGTATGCTCGATGGTGTCTTGTCCTTTAGAGTTGCAGCAAAAACATTCGGTAGGTTCAGCCCCAAACCTTGCAGTTTGTTCCTCAGTGGAAGTTTACCCCTAATTGGTCTCCAGATAAGAAAGGAGCAGTTAAAGGAAATGCTTCTATTCCAAGTGTAAGTATTTATAGTTATTTTAGGCCTTTGTTCTCAAATAGTGTTCTAGGATGATGTGCAGGTGAAATCTCCTTGGTGTTGAGTTTCCATACTGGTTGATCAAGGATCCCAGGATGTAGTTGTAGCTAAGTTGCCAAAACATTATGAACTTGATCTCGAGGACCAAGTTGAATGAGCTCTGGTATATTCCACTGTCCATGCTCCATAAAATCAGCTACTGTGTCATTGTTGAACATGTTACTTTCTCTAGTACAGTGCACCAATGGACCAATACCAAGCCAATTGTCCTACCAAATTGAACCGGAACCAGATTTGATTTTCAACATAATATGATTTTCCACTTTATGTTTGTTTCGTATCACGTGTCTTCAAGCTTGATATTCCCTGTATGCCATTTTTTACAAACAGGATTAGATCTTTGGCAATATTTTGCTCTTAGAAAATCGCCCATTGAGTTTGCATCCAACCTTATTGTAGGGACTCATCTTTGTGCATTCCGTAATGATGGAGCGATGAAATAATTTATCACACATTTAAATTTTTAGACGAGAATTATTTGGTTCTTCAATGTGAACCAATTATTTTAGGGGAACCTTGTTGTCTTGATACGTACAACACAACTCATACCAAATTTCTTTTGGGAGTTTTGATTTCATAATAATGGTTTAGCTATAATCGGAGGCATATAATTTTTTCTTTAACCACTTGGATATATACCAACATTATCAATATAGTTTTATAATTTAAAATGTGCTCTTGATTCGTGAATTTCGAGCAAACAACCTTTGCAAAAATTGTATTGCAAGTTGATAATAAAACACATGTGACCATACATAGATGCATCTATAGAATTGTAAATGGTCCACATGATGGGTGAACGAGCCCATATTCACCTTTTAATACATTCCAAAATTTCAGAAGATAAAATCTCAATATATATAACCACGTGAACTCTCATTTATTTCATATCATATTTTAATTTGGATGGTCATCAATCGGTCATGCCAACTAGTATTTATTTCAATAAACTTGTCGTTTGTTTTGCATGTGATTCAATGACCATGCCCATATTTAAATACCACAAACCATATGCAGATATGGGTGATCTTTCACGTAATTATTTATAACCCACTTTGATTGTAGTAATATGAAGATCTTAAATCTTTCAATATTTTTAATCTCAATATTTGTCTTCTTTGACTATTTCTTTAAAAGTTAAAAAGTTTCTTTCGAGACTTACAACAATTCCAATATCATGAGCAATTTTATATCTTTTGGTAGTAGCATATTAGCTCACTAAATCTCACAATTAGCATTGGATACGACCACATATTTTATAACATTGTGCACGTTGGCACAAGAGGTAAACAAAGATAATACAAGTAGAAGAAACGTAGAGAGAAACTTGAGTATTTCTTATATCTCAAAATACTAGCGTACAAGATTATAAATAACTCTTGGAAAACAATAAACTAAGAGAGAAATTAGGAAACTATCCCATGCCCTTCTAGTTGACTAAGTCCAACTAAATTAGGACTCCCAATGCTAATGAAACTGAATGCATAAAAGTCACCTAAAAATATTGACAATAACTTAGTGTCTTTTGAATCAGTCAAATAACACTTCCCCTTGATTCAAAATCACACACTCCTAACTGCAACTTGATAAATTCATGCTTTGCATGAGGAAGTGACTTCGTAAATATATGCGTTGCTTGCTCATTTATGCTGCAGAATATCATCACTATTCTTACATCAGCTATCAAAGTCATGATGAAGTGATATTGCACATCAATGTTCTTGGTTCTCCCATAAAATGAGGGATTATTAGCCATAACAATTGGTGATTTGCTATTAGAAAAAATCTCAGTAGAATACTTTTGCTCGTGACTAAAATCTGCAAGTAGTTTTTGGAGCGACAGAGCTTGTCATGCTGCTAAACTTGCTGCTGTATACTCCACCTCAAACGTTGACAAAACTATTGTCTCCTGTTTCATTGCACTCCATGTCACTACTGTAGAACCAAAGCTAAAATAACAACCAGAAGTGCTTTTTCGAATGTCCAAGCAACCTGCATAATCGCTATATGTATATCCAACCAATATGAAATTTCATACTTTAGAATACCAAATACCAAAGTATTCCGTTCCAGCAACATAGCGAATAATTCTTTTTTCAGAACCTAAATGTTGCTTTGTCGGACTCTGCAAAAATATGGACACAACACTAACAGTAAAAACAATGTCAGGTCTAGTGTGCATTAGATAATTTAAGCCACTAACTAGACTTCTAAACAATCTCATATTTGCTTTCTCAGTCCATATGTACGCTGCAACTTCTCATTGATATTCATAGGTGTAGCTGCTTCTTCACAATTAATGATATGAAAATTTTCCAAAATATCCTCTGGATATTTCTGTTGAGAAATGAAAATTCCATCTTTATCATGGATTACTTGAAGACTCAAAAAGTATTTAAGTAAACCCAAATTAGTCATCTCAAAGTTTCTCCTCATACTAGATTTGAAATCATCAACTAAATACTTTGAAGAACAAAAATATATTATATCATCAACATAGAGACAAACTATAAAAAAATTCTCCATTACATTTCTTCTTTAAGTACAATGTGAGTTCATTTTTACTTCTCCTGAATCCTCTATCCTGAAAGAATAAATCAATTTTTCTGTACCATGCATGAGGAGCTTGCTTTAGCCCGTAAAGAGCTTCTCTTAGCTTGTAAAATTTTTTCTCATTGCCATTAATAACAAATCCACGAGGTTGTGAAACATAAACCTCTTCTTTAAGATCACCATTGAAAATGGTGGACGTCACATCAAATTGATATACGAGCAGACACAATTACGCAGCAAAAGCCAAAACAACTCTCATTGTTTCAAATCATGCAACAGGAGAAAAAGTTTCTTCAAAATCTATATCTTGTTGTTCTGAATATCCTTTTTCCATGAGACAAGCCTTATGCTTTTGAATGCTCCCATCTACATTACACTGTTTAAAATACCTGCTTGAGCCCAATCCGTTCCTTTCTCAGATGAATAAACTAACTCCCATGTAGAATTTCTTTCAATTACTTGCATTTGTTGTACCATAACATTCTTCCATTAAGATTGTTCTACCGCTTCTTCAAAACAAACAGGATCTGAAACAAGCAAAGCAAATTGACAAGAAGTATTTACATTGTTAGGATATCTAAGACTTGATTTCCTTTTTCTTGTTGATCCTCTTAGTGGAATTGTCTCATCAGAGGAGTCATCAAGTGCTACAGCTGATATCAGTGCACCAAGAAAGTTTCCTGAAGTAGGACCTACTGCTGCAGGTTCTTCATCAGTAGATAACATTTGGAGATTTGATCTCAAATTCCCAGAGTTAAAGCTCCACGAGGCAATTAAACACAATATTTTTACTTATGATCACTTTGATACTTATGGGATTATATAGATGATATGGTTTGAATTGAAGACTATAGTCACGAAAATACATTTTTCATATCTTTCATCAAGCTTCAAATGAAAATTAACCAAATCATATGCTATACAACCGAAAATTCTTAAGTGGATTACTCGTGGTTTCTTACCATTCCAAGCTTCAAGAGGTGTCATGTCCCAAACAAATTTTGATTGAGAGATATTCATAAGATAAACATCAGTTGCAACAACTTCTCCCTAAATGTAATCTGGTAGACCCTTTGCTTTCAACGAGCTTCTAGCCATTTCCACTACCATCCGATTCATTCGTTTAGCCACGCCATTCTGCTCCGGTGTATATGGGGTTGTAAGTTCCCTGTGAAATCCATATTCATCACAAAAGACATTAAATTCTTTAAAAGAGAATTCACCACCGGTATCGGTATGAAGTGATTTTATCTTCCTGCCACTTTGACTCTCTACTAATGCTTTAAATTTCCTCAAATTCTCAAAGGTTTCTAATTTGAAATTCAAGAAATAAAACCAGATAAAATGGTTGTAATAATCAGTAACATACAAAAGTAGAAACTTCCACCCAGGGATTCTGTTTTCATTGGCCAACAGAAGTCAGCATGCACAAGTTGAAGACAAGTTGTAGCCCTCCATGATTTTTCTACTAGAAATGATTTCCTAGTTTTCTTCCCATAAATACATCCTTCACACAAGTCAAGTTAATTAAAATTTGGAAAGCCAATAACCATATCATTTTGAACCAAAAATTTCAATCCATTAACATTCAAATGTCCATGACGTAAGTGCCCCAGATTAGTCTCATTCTTTCCTTTGAAAACTAAGGCAATATTTCCAACAATTGAAATGTCAAGGGGAAACATTTTATGTTTAGTCATAGATACATGGGCTATGGTGTGTCCAGATATTTATCTTTAATATGACATGCTTGATGATCAAACACAACTGAGTACCCAGCAGTTATCAATTGGCATACACATAGCAGGTTGTGAGCCAAAGTTGGAACATATTGCACGTCATATAAAAGTTTCATTACCTTGGACAATTTGAATCTCAAAAATACCTTTCCCAACAACGTGCACTTGTTTGTAATCTCCTAGTCGCACCTCATTTTTTGTGACTCATCAATATTTCTAAATAAAATTATCAAACTTGACATGTGATTGGAGCATCTGCTATCAATGAACCACACAACATTCAAACTTTCAGTTATTGGAGAATGAGTCATAAACAAATTACTTTCTTCTTCCATGTTTTGAGTGAAATTGGCTTCAAACTGCTTGTCTTTCTGCTTCGTCCAACAATTAACTTCTTTATGGTCGAATTTCTTGCAGTATCAACATTGAATTGTGCTCTTGTATTGATGTGAATACCAACCTTGTTTCTACCTCTTCCACCACAATGACCTCGTCCACGAATATTGCCTCTGTCATGTCCCCTACTTGTCGAGTTTTTAATTTTTCCCTTGTAAGAGAACTCACCCTTTACCTGAAATGCCTTCTATTGAACTCTCTCACGTGACCTATTTAGCCTATTTTAATGATCTAGAATCGCAATCATTAATTCATCAAAAGAATAAGTAGCTAGGTCCTTAGATTCCTCAATTGCAGTAATAGCGTGCTCAAATTTAGTGGTTAAGCTTCTCAATACTTTAGACACAATAATTTGACTATCAATTTTTTCACCATAGGACCTCATCCTATTAACAATAACATATGTTCTAGACAAATAATCTTGAACAGATTCATTTTTTCTTCATGAACAATGTTTCAAAATAACGTCAGAGAGTTTGTAATTTGACAACAATTACCTTGTCATCACCAAAGTACTCTTGTTTTAGGATCACCCATGCATGTTAAGAGGTTTTCGCGGTTGATATGCAAGAAAAATATCATTATGAAGAGCTTGGTGGATCATGAAAAGTGCTTTCAAATCTCTTTTTTAATGTTCTCTCAGTTGGTTTGTATTCCTTCCGAATTCCAGTCTCAACTATATCCCACAGTTCTTGAGACTTGAAAAGAGTCTTCATTTTAAGACTCCAAAACCGATAATTCTCCCCTATGAAAATTGGAATAATGGGCTAAGATGATGCTGCTGTACCGTTCCCTCGTCATGCATATTTCTGCCTTCCTTAGAAAAATCTCACAATTTCGTTCTTTTTTTCTCTTACTTTACCAATCCCTTCTTGAGGAAAGGATGAATTCTAACCTGGATTTAAGCGATAATACCATAATTGTTGGCACAGGAGGTAAACAAAGATAATACAAGCAGAGAGAAACTTGAGTATTTCTTATATCTTAGAAAACTAGTGGACAAGATTTTAAATAACACTTGGAAAACAACAAACTAAAAGAAAATTAGAAAACTAACTCATGACCTACTAATTCACTAATTCCAACAAAATTAGGACTCCTAATGATAATAAACTGAATACGTAAAAATCTCCTAAAGATATTGACAGTAACTTAGTCACATTTTAATTAGACAAATAACAGTTCATGTGATTTATATCTCTTTCAAGGACAAGTATATATAATGAATGTCATGGTCAAAATCATTATAAGCAAAATGTGTTTCTTGATTGTGTTTTGTCATTAGTATCTCTTTCATTTTGTTAAATATCACGAAAAATATTTTGGTGTACAAAGATACATATCCAATGACAATTTTTGTGCAAGAAATTATTTCTTTTTCTGCCCTTTCGACAGTTCATACTAAAACATATCATAAATTTTGTTATGTACTAAAAGTACTTGACCAATGACCATTTATATCAACATAAAATTTATTTATTTCTCTCTAACCTCCCATAAAGGTGAATTTTGTTATTTAAGAAACCATACATGAGTATATGTTTATTATTAATTTTCATCATCTCTCGACACATTCACTTACAAGAATGATCCACTTTTCATGATACTTATCACAAGTCGCATTCTCTTCAAGAAATTGACTATAATCATATATACATGCTTCATAATTATTTCTTTCGTTAGAAGCTTATTGTCATGCTTTGAAATTTATCATATTTATATGACATACTCAAAAATCACTCTTGAAAGTCAAATTGTATCACCATTTTTCCTCTTTTTCTTTGATGGAGGATTTGTAAAATCAATTTAGTTTGGACACACAGTAATCGTGTTCCCAATACTTTCATACCAAATTTGATGACAAAAATTACCTTCACTCTTCGAAGGACAATTTTGAGAACACATACAATTCTTTCTTTTACAATTATCATAATAATTACTATTATTATTTTTTTCATTCACGTCCATATTCATATGTATGATCAGAAAATAATCTTGTCATCTTTCAAACTTTTATTATATTGCTATCACATTCGCTTAATTGAATTGAGTAAACTCAGTGGGACGGACTTCACAATTTTTAGCTAGAGCATATCGTTTTGCTCCATTATCATGATATATCAATATATTGCATTAAGACTTTAACCCAATGTCTTATTAAATCAAAGTAGCGTTAGACCAAAATACGAAAGGACTTGAACCCACAATTTTATCATCATGGTGCATCAAGACTTTCATCAATATCCTATCCTTTTGGTGCGGTGAAATTTGAATCCACCGTCTTACCTCAATTAATGACATTACATATAGTCCAAAACAAAATTGATCATTCAACCTTTAAAATATTGTAACTTTGTAATTAATACCACAAATAGATTTAGTCATAATGACAGTCCAAACGATCACATACAAGTTATTACCACCGCTAAAAGAAACAGAGTTCATCCTCATAGGTGGCTCTGAATCAACAAACTAATTATCAACATTGACTTCATTAGTTGCTAGTTAAGAAAAATTCTATTTTCAAATATGATTCATAGATAAAGTAACTAGAGGTAAACATTAATAATCACAATAAATGAAAATATATATCAAAGTCCAAAAATTAAATACACACTAGATAAATGGACCTAATAAAGTCTACATATCAAATTGTCTCAATGACACGTAGCGTATTTTATGAATTTCAAAAATTTGCATACTCTTTTGCTGATATATAAAAATTAAAATTAATGCAATTAATATTATAAAGGAAGGTTACCATAAAGAAGTAATATACAATTAGATTACCAGTGAAAATTTTGTTAATTGCCAACCTAAATGACATGTCAATGCCACTTCGAAAATTCTTCATGATAGAAAAATCCTTTTGATTATTTCAAAGGAAAATAAAATACTTCTTCAAATATGTTATAAATATATTTATATTATAGTGAATGTCTAAATATGTGGAGTCCTTTTAGGATATGATTAGGAATTCTACTTGGGGACCAAGTTAGGTTTCCCCTATAAATAAAGAGGTTTTCTTTCATTGTAAATAAGATCTTAGAATCTTGAATATACTTGAAGATGAATAACAAGTCTTTCGTCTTCTCCCTATTTTATTCTTCTTCTAAATTCATATAATTTCATAACACATTATCAGCATGATTGTTCTATTCTTAAAGAATTATGATAGAAGACGAGAGAAGTGCAAAAGAGATCTTGAATTATACAAGAAGGTTACAATAAGGTTCTTATATCTTCAAGGTATGATTTATCTTTACGTAATAATTATTTATGTGACAAATCTCGAGGTATATCTGATTTATGTATTTAAAGGGATCTGTGGAATTTTTTATACGTTTTATTTTAACTGATTGGGAAGATAATTCTTTTATTTATTTTAATGATTAAATAAGCACAACTTAGGGAGAGGTATATTTTCAACATATCTATTAAGCTATATTTATTAACTACTAATGTGGATTTAATAAATCAATAATATCAATTTTGTGTGTAATTATAATGTACGATCATATCGAAGGCTTGAGGTTGAGACGCGTCGTGGGTATGACAATATATTTAAGTTTTATCGCACCAAAAGATTAAGACGATGGATTTACGTCCAATCGCACAAAGAGGGTAAGACATTGGGTTAATGTCCTAGTGCACCATGATGATAATATATTGGTTCAAGACCCATCGATTTTGTGACGTAAGAAACTTTTATCTGGATAAGACATTGAATGTGAGTCTCAATGCACCATATATGCTAATGACTAAAGGAAAACTAATGTGGTTTTGATGAGAAGTCATAAAATTTACTTAATTTTGTCCATTACTTAAAGTGAATGTGGTAGTAGTGCATAATATGTCTTAAAAAAGACAAATGATTGAATAATGAACATAAATATGGAATGAAGTACTAAAACTATCATAACTTGATATGCTCACATGTTTGTGTTTCATATATGAAGAATGAGAACTTTTGATAAATGTTAAAAAATACATATCCATTCTCTAAAGTGAATGAGGTGTAAGTCATCATGCTAGGCGTGAAAAAGATTACAACCTTTGGTTGTAGATGTGGTATCACCAAGATTGTATCTGGGCAGACATTTGTTAACGAAAAGTTTCATACTTTATCTTTTGACTTTTATTGAATAACAGTTAGTACAATTGAAGCACATTCTAATAGTAATTCAAAAACTATCTTAATTTTGCATAATTCTATGGGATATCATGAGTTTATATGATGAGGTGAAAGATAATTTTATTAGTCCATTAAAAAACCTAATATTCTTTTAAATGCTGAATTTACTTGCACTGTTTGTTATCATGGAAAATTTATTGTGAGATCATCATCAATGAAAGTTGAGATTGAATCCTCTGCGTTCTTAGAACGTACATATAGGGATATTTGTGGACCTATTCATACACCTAAAGGATTGTTTGGGTACTGCATGGTCCTAATAGATGATCCTACTATATGGTCTCATGTGTGCTTAATCTCATCTCAGAACTTGGAGTTTACAAAATTATTGACACAAATAATATGATTTGAGACACAATTTTTCTGATAGTCAGATTAGTCTACTCAATGATGGATCACGACTCACCTTTAAAAGAGGTAGAGTAATTGAGAAAAAATAAATCTGAAAATTACTCTCAGAGTAATAAAATTAAAATCTACTCACATAATAGTACATTGAAAATTTACTAAAACAAAAGGCACATGTTATAGTAAATTTGGAGTTTACAAGTACTAATAATTTTATTAGTTGGCATGAATAAGTTTGTCATCTCAAAGATGCTCATTCAAGATAATAAACATGCATTAAACTAGAATATTATTTAAGAATTCTTTATGTTGCTTGTTCAAGTGATAAGTTGATTGGATCAATTAAAGTTGAGACTAAATTCCTAAATTCTGAAAAGTATGAAAGGTGAATATTGGCCCATTCACCTTCCATGTGATATTATAAAAATGCATCTATAAGGTAATCACATGTTCGTTTGTTGTCAATTTTCCGTTAGACATTTACATAATTGTTTGTTCAATATAATTAAGTCAAGAGCACAACTTTAGGAATATGAAATCAAGATAATTCATCTTGAGAATTTGATAAATATCCAAGCTGATGTGTCATTAAATTCCTCAAATAAATAGTCAATCATAATGAGAACAAAGTTTCACTGTCTGAAAATAATGAAGTTGTATGCATCAGACCGATAAATTATGATAAAATTTTATTTCAATTGATTTGTGGTCAGGGACCATATATTTTTTATCTGATTATATTGATCTGTAGTATATAATCAATGAATGTACAATGATGCACAAATATAGATTCTCCAAAATATTGAGAGATTTGTTAGTTTGTCTAACATAAGGGAAAGATAAGAATCAACACAAGAGTTGTAAATATTCATGTAGAATGTCCTTAAGTATAGAGTCTACAACATGCATGAAGCATGATAGACTAATCAATTCTAAATAAAATAATCCTTGAAAAGGGATTAGGATTAAATAATCAAAATGATCATAATAAGGAGACAATGTGTTGTTGTAGAGCTTACGACATAACAATTCATGAAACCTCATGAGAGGGGTACATATCTAAAAATGATGAAGTGATGAGATCTCAATAAGTTATGTCATATAGTGAATCAATACAAAATGTATATCGTTGATGATATCTTTGATACAATAGCACGCAATATTGTAAAAGCATTATGAGGATATGAATTCTATGTATATTAAAGTATGCCGGTGTAGAAATAATTATCAAGTGAAAAGTGGAATGGGGCATCTTGGTAAGCGTAAAGATTACTTGACTTGCAATCTATTTCACATTCAGGGAGAACCCACTAGACGTAATCACCGTCTTCATCCTCTTTGAGGACTAAAACTAGCCTCTTAGTTTACATCACTACATTCAGAGTTTAAAAATGCGGAAAAGTTAACATTTTTTAATTACTTCTGCATTGAAATTTACATAGACCTCTACATACACATATATTTATATCGAGTATACATAGACCCTTCGTATAGAAATATTACATAATCTTCTACTTTTATTGTACATACATAATATAGCAATATAGATTCGTAAGAAGTCTAGAATATGTCTCATATTAAATCATCCAAGTCGAATACAACATCTTGGTTTCAACCCATTCTTCATTACAATAAAGGCCTCATACAGGATTGTACATAGTCAACAAAGAAAAATAATGAACTAAATTGTCTTTAAGACTAAACAATATCAAATAGCAAGATAATGACATTATCCTCGGAAGGTGAGAACCTACCGAACACTTGTGAAATATCCAAGTAGTCTTCCAAGACCTTCAACTAAGCTCAACAGCCAGATTCTACATATTTGAAGTAAACATAAACATGGGGTTAGTACACATTTATACTAAGTATGAGTATATGCACAAAAACATGTAAAATCATGCTAAAGAGGATTTTTCCTCAAATCCATGTCAAAGTACTTTGAGAAGCTTTATCCACAATCAAGAACTCATATAATACAATACTTACATAATCCATAAGTCCAAATCATGTACAACGCATGACCAACATTAACATGTATAGTCAAATCAACATGTATATCCACCTAATTGAGTACAAAATCAAGACAAATCCAACATCAAGTCATAACGTCATTAAGCATGTATAAGAGTTCATAACATCATAAAATAATCAAGACCCTTACCCATAACCCATCATTAAGCCTACAAGTACAATGACAATGTAAAGTATATAACATAGCATCAATAATAGTCATAATCACATTTAGCAGTATAGACCAATATAGGATCATCAACATGTAAAGTCATAATATTCAAACCATTTACATTATAAGAACACAATAACAACCTCGTAAGTATTCCTCAAAGCAAACTAGTGCAAGGCATAGGTAGAGTCCTATAACCCTAGACTAGGTCAAACCTCTCAAGTGACCCTAGTTAGTGTATAGTTCATTACTTCATTCTACTTTCGGTAACACTTTCTTTAACCTACATAGATCATAAGAGCTAAGTGTGGAATCTGGTGTTGTAAAACCTTACACCGATGGAAGGGGGTCTACCGGCCAAAGTAATACCAAACAAGAACATAACATTTATGTGGATCTACTAGCTAGTATTCCTATGGTGGCAACATAGTTTATGAAGCTTGGGGGATGTCATGGAAACAGCACTCTTAGACCTTTTTGGACTATGAGGTTATCCACCGTGTGAGGACTATGGTGAACCATACCTTCCCTCCTTTTGGGAAGGTGTCACCCCTCATCTACAAGTTCAGTCGGTGCTAAACTAGAGTACCTTTTCAAATATCTTTTTTATTAATCATAAGCTTAGTTTAGGTCATAGGGTAAAACCCTTGTATAGTAATTGTCATTAGATCATTAGGAATTGCATGAGAATATCCTTTCATGGCAACCTCAAAAGTGAGATTAGCATAACATCATCATCATGTCATAATAAGGCACTTAGATACTTCATAACAAACCTTATATTATTTCATCTTGAACATAATATTACAATAATATATTCTAGACATTCAACATCATACCAACACCTACTTAGGCTAATCACAAATCATGCTTCAATTGAACTAAGATATCAATAACAAGCCATTATAATTGAAGTAAAGGTTAGGATCATAAAGACTTATCAATATCCTTCAATAGAATATCATCATAGTCTTACCATCAACCAACAAATTACATCACACAATAGGTGTAGTAACATTAATCAATAGTAATTAACAGAAGAACTAGATCAATTTCATCATCACTATCCAATTAACAATAATTCATAATATAAGGATAAGGGAAATGGCGTTCATCATTAATTCATCAAGAATTTGATCCAATCCCAACAATACCTTACTTTAGTCAATCCATACATGAATTAGAATAGATAAAAAAAGTCTAATACTCCAATTATTGTTTAATTCCCATCAATTCATGACCAAGATCTAAGATTTAGGGAAATTGGGAAAAGGAACACGATGATCATAAATTGAATCAATTAAAATCAATTAATCAACAGTCTATACTCAATTAGTCATAGGAAATCACAATTTACCATCAATTCGAAGTTTAGAAGAAAACCCATTAGAATTGGAAAACCCCATGGAATTGGGTAATATAGAAATCAACTTTGAAAGGACTCTTGGGGAAAGGAATCCCAAGAGTGAAGAACTCATACCTTAATGAAGATTAATTCACAAAATTGAAGTGAAATCCATGAGGAACTGGCCATGTTCCTCAAGCTTTCTTCCTTCTTTAACTTGAGGAATTTGGGGAGAGAGAAAGTCAAGAGATATGAGAACTTTTGGGTTTTATTTTGGGATTTGGGTTTGGATGAGTGAAAAATGAATTTAAAATGACCCTTAGACTATATATAATAACCTTCTAAATTACCCAAAACACCCCTTACTTGAATTGGTCTTTTTGTGAAGTCAAAATGTCAAACGATTTTACAGAATATGGGAAGTAGCTCTGCCTTGCGAGGCCAACACACATTTTTATTTATGAAAAATGAATTGAGTCATTAGGGTCCGTGTGGGATGCACGTCTCGCAGCTACATGTTGATTCTTCAATCACGCAGGCTGGTTTGACATCCTGCCCACTTCGGATCCTTCTCAAGGACCCTTCGAGTAGTCCTTGGGGCGTCATTATTTGACACTTAGACCCTCTATACTACACTCTGTCCATCCAAATTATTTTTACAAATTTTATACTTCATTTGACCCTCCGAAACCTTTACCAAACTTAGCGACGTCAACTAGTTCAATTTAAGCTAGATTCTGGAAGTCATGGACGTTCCTTGACGTCTTGGCTCTAAAACTTCTTGAATGACTTATAAACATTAATTTAGGTCTTATAAAAGTATATAAAACCCTACAAACTTGTTTTAGGATCTAGATTAGGTCTGACTTTTCGGAGTGTTACATTATTCCCCCCCTACGAACATTCATCCCCGAATGACACTAAACTTTTAAAGGGAAAGGATAGACTCAAGACTAGAAGCCCAACAAACAATATACAACATAAGCATGAGATACATATCAAGGAGTATTACACAACTCCATTCAACACATAATCATGAAATTTACACAAATGACTCAAAACATCAATTTTCACACATAAGGCTTAAGGTCACAACATGATGAATTTCCTTCTCACCATACCAAGATGAGATCATCATATCATTTAAGAGTCAATTATGCCAAAATTCCTTTTTCAACACATCATCATGCTCAATATCCTTTCATGAAGGCAGCGATATACCAAATACACAAAATAGTGCAATTCAAGCAAGATAATATTTTTCCATGATATAAATCTTTATCATATATTATGCATATCTCGCAAAACAAGTCAATTTCAAATCAAATCATTATTTTCATTATTAATAGGAATAACTAATCTTATCTAGAAAAGATATGAGGATAACGACTTCATGTCGGCCTCGGCCTCCCCTATTGCTCTCTCAACTAGGTGGTTTCTCCATAACACTTTTACAGAGGCCACCTTCTTGTTCCTCAACCTCTTTACTTGTCGATCAAGGATTTGAACCGGAACCTCTTCATTGGAGAAGTTCTCTTTCACTCCAAGACCTTCAATAGGAAGAATTAACTCGGGGTTACCAATGCACTTCTTTAGGATAGATATATGGAAAACCGGATGAACCAAAGATAGCTCACTAGGTAATCTCAACTCGTATGCAACCTTGGCAACCATTTGCTAAATTTCACAGGGACCCACATAAAGAGGACTTAACTTCCTTTTTTTGTCAAATCTTACCACCCCTTTCATGGGTAAAATTTTAAAATACACCTTATCACCTTCTTCAAACTCTAATTCTCTTCTCATATTGTCGGTATAAGACTTTTGCCGACAATAGGATGTTTGCAAATGATTTATTATTAGGTGAAATTTATCGAAGGTCTTACAGACCAATTTGGGACCAAGAATCGAGGATTTTCCAACCTCAAACCATCCAATAGGATACCTACACCTCATACCATACAATGCTTCAAAAGAATGCATGGATATAAAGGAATGATAAATATTGTTATAAGAGAACTCAACCAAAGGAAAGTGCTCATCCCAACTACACTTGAAGTCAATGATACAATCTCTAAGCATATCCTCAAGAGTTTGGATACTACCCTCCCCTTGACCATCCGTTTGGGGATGAAAAGCGGTGCTCAACTTTACTTTAGTACCCAACCCTTTTTTAAATGATCTCCAAAACCTAAATATGAAGCAGTTCTCAACTTTGTGATCCTATATTATGGATAAAAGAATACCATGAAGACTCACAATCACATCTATATAGATCTTTGCATAATTTTCTGCCGAATAAGTTGACTTAACGGGAATTTAATGGGCGGACTTGGTCAATCTATCCACCACCACCCATATATCATTTTGCCTTCGAGTCTGAGGCAAACCCACCATAAAGTCCAGATTAATGTCTTCCCACTTCAAAGCGTGAAGCTTGATTTCTTGAAGTAAACCACCCGGGTTTTGGTGCTCGGCTTTGACTTGTTGGCAATTTGGACAGGCTTCACAATTATGAATAAGAATCTACATAGACCTTAGTTATTGAGACATCATGTCACATTCCGGTTTACCCCCTAGACGTAACCGGCGTGTTCTTCCTTTTGAAGGACTAAGACTAGCCTCTTAGTTTCATGTCATTACATTCATAGGTTGAAAAATGTGGAAAAATTTAAAACTTTCATTAGCACTACTTGGAGGTTTACATAGAGCTCTACATACATATAATATATATATATATATATATGTATATGTATATATGTATATATATGTATATATGTATATATATATTATATATATATATATATTATATATATATATATAAATATATATGTATATATATATATTATATATATATATATAATATCGAGTATACATAGACCCTTCATATAGGAAGGTTACATAGCCTTCTACTTCTATTGCACATACATATATAAGAATATAGAAATAGTCTCAATGATTGTCTCATCTCATACCATCTAAACGAGTATCACAATATGGGCATAACCCTTACATCAATTCAACAAGACCATGTATAGGTCATACGAAAGTAGAATATTGAAATAACAAGGAATGAAATGATAGAGTCAATAAGCTCATAGAAAAATCCAAAGGTAGAAGATGGCATTGCCCTCGAAAGTTGAGGACCTACCCTACTTGGATGAAAGGAAGAATCCAAGCCTTCAATAATGTCGCTTCCCCAACTCATCAATGACCGAAATCTATAATGTTTGGGAAAAAGGGAAGAAAATGGGGTTAGTACTCCACATTTACTAAGTATGAAACCTTATGCACATACACAAGCAAAACATGCTAAAACAGGCGTTTTATCAAAACATTTTTACCCCTTTAGAGACTTAATGAAGAGTCAAATAAGTCATGTCAATCAACCAACATGTTTACTATCATACGAGTAATACTTATCCCAACATACTTGAAACCATGATTTACTACAACCCCAACATCAAGGAATAATATCACAAGAACTAATAAGAGTTTAACACATCATAATAAACGAGACAACTACTCAAAAGTCCTTATCAAGTCCACAAGTTCCATGACCAAACAAAGCCCCAAGTCCATAACCTTACTCAATCAAGTATCCTTAACAAGAAAACATGACCAATGTCCAAGTTTACATATGATGGTATTTAGACTTGCATTTCATCATATATTATCATTATAATCCAAGGCATATTCATAAATAGACTAATCAACATAGTATCAACAATGTGGCATGGTCAACATATATACACCATATATTCTCATAACATAATCATATATATAAGAACCTCCTCCTAAGTCTCCACTCAAGGCTAGCTAGTGCTGTCTAGGTAAAGTCCCATACCCCTACATAGACTAAGCTAGACCCCCTAGGTTATCCAAGTTAAGGTTCAAGTCCTTTAATTCGTCTTACCTTTTGGGAACATCTTGCCCTAACCGACATAGACCACATGAGCTAGTGCTGAATATCGTGTCATAAAACCCTACACCGAAAGAAGGCAGACTACTTGCCAAGGTAGTATCAAAACATGAAACATAGAAACTATGTGGATCCACTAGCTAATATTCCTATAGGGGAACATAGTTCAAGAACTAGGAGATTTAGTTGGGTACCTCTTTATGCGCCATGCATTGTAGTCTCCAATTTCAAGAGTAATGTAGTGTTCCTACATTTCCTATGTGGGAAGGGACACTTCTCTATCTAGAGTACTCGGTGCTAAGCTAAAGTCTTTTTTTGAAATGTCTTTAAGCCATTAATTATCAATCATAACTTAATTTAGGCAATAGGGTCTACCCCTTGTATAATCATTCATCATCAATAGCTCAATAAGAATTTGAGTGAGTAAAAGTCTTTTAATTACAATATAAGTGAGGTTAACACTTAAGCATTTCATAACAAATTAAGGCACATTGATAGTTTTTGTATAACACACACTTTAATTAACCTCACAACCTAGTCAAGACATTTCAATTTAACATCATATCAACCTATAATCCTAGTATAAGGCATACTCAAATGTAATATCATGACTTCACAACAATTAATCACAATTGGAAGTAAAGAGAGAGATTCTAAGACTTACCAAGTCTTCCTCATAGTCTATCATCAAGGTCTTACCATCAACCAATAACTTAACCCAACTTGGGGAGTAACATCATCACACAATGATAACCAATAAGATAACAAGGCCAATTGCATCTCTATAACACAATTCATCTTTAGATCACAACTTGAGGCAAGGAACATAGGCTAATTTCACATTATAATCATAATCTAAATCACATCTCAAATAATAGAATGATAGGCCTATAAATAATCTTAATTTAATCGTAATTGCACCATAGGATAGTCATCAAATCAACAACCAACTCGATTGAATGATCACAATACAATATAGGTCAAGATCACTACCTAGTGTTAGGGATAAAGGGTCATATTCTTCAATTTTGACCAAACCACAAACAATTACCATAAAAAAGTTGAATTACATCTGAATCTACTCAATATAACCCTAAGAATTCATTAAAAACTCAATCCATGACTTCAATTTCGTAATTCAATGAAACCCATAAGAAAACTCAACTTTTGGAAATCTATTTTGAAGGAACCATTTGAGGAAAGAATCTCAAAGGTGAATAGAACCCATACCTTAATGTTTATCAAAAATTTGATGACGAATCCACCCTTTTCCATCCCCCAAACCCTAGTTCTTGATAGCCTTTAATAGTGAGATCATGTAGAGAGAGAAATAAGAGAGAAGGAAGAGAGTTTATTTTGAGAGTTGTCTTTAGGTTAATGAGGGTTGAGGGTATTTATAGTGGGAACAAATTAACTTATTTAGTCTTCCTTTAATCCCCAATTACCCCTAAACCCCTTAACTAATTAAATGAATTTAATTTAAAATGTGCACGAATTTGCAGACCCCATCGACGAGACCATGATCGATGGACCGTTGGTCCATCGATGATGCGTGATGCATATCCGTAAGTTAGGTAAAATACCGGTGTAGGCATGGATTTTCTTCATTTTTCTAAGTGTGGGACGACGGTGGCATCGATGCCTCGTCGATCCACACACCAACCGTATCCTGCACTTCTGCATTCTGTTGATGATTCCAGGGACTGCGTAAGTGAAGGGACCTTCTCACCAGCCTAAGTGTGGGACGACGGTGGCATCAACGCTCCGTCAATCCACACACGGGCCGTTGTCTGTCACGTCGATGCACATTACAAGGCAGTGCTGCATCAAATTGTAGGGGTCCTCCTCAAGGGCCCTTGGTTGGTCCTTGAGGAGTCGTACCCGGACATTTCAACCATGGAACAGCTCAAACATCCATTAGTTACCTTTCCACCAATATTAGTACATTTTCGACTCCAAAAAGTTAGTCAAAATGCTAACGAACACTAACACCCCTTTGAACCAACTTCCCGAATGTTTTGGTTCTTAAACCTCCTAAATGACCTATATTCCCTAAAAATGGACTTAGAAATAGTGTTTAGACTCTATGACCCTATATTAGGCTTTACAATGAGTCTTGTATATTTTTAAGGTGTTACACATCATCCTAAATATATTCAACCTCATGCTCTGATATCAAGTTTGTCACATCCGGGAGCACACCCTATACGTAACCGGCATCATTGTTCTCTTTGAGAACTAAGACTATCCCCGTAGCTTACATCATTACATTCATATGTCAAAAGTGCAGAAAATTTAAAAGTTTTTAATTACTTCTACATTGAGGTTTACATAGACCTCTACATACATAATATATTCATATCGAATATAGATAGACCCTTCATTAGGAAGATTACATAGTCTTCTACTTTTATTTCACATACATAATGTAGCAATATAGATTCCTAAGAAGTCTAGAATATGTCTCATATTAAACCATCTAAGTAGAATACACCATCTTTGGGTTCAACCAATACTTAATTAAAATAAATGCCTCATATAGGCATATACAAAATCAACGAAAAAAGAGAATGAACTAAATTGTCTTTAAAACTAAGCTGAACAACCGGATTCTACAACTTGTAGTAAACATAAACATGGGGTTTAGTACACACTTGTACTATGTATGAGTATACACACATAAACAAGTAAAATCATGCTAAATAGGACTTTGGCTAAAATCCATGCCAAAGTACTTTGAAAAGCTTTATGGACAATCAAGAACTCATATAATCCAATAGTTACATAATCCATAAGCCTAAACCATGTACAACACAAGACCAACATTAACAAGTATAGTCAAGTCAACATGTATATTCACATAATTGAGTACAAATTAAGACAACTCAAACATCAAGTCATACAATTAACAAGCATGTATAAGAGTTCATAACATCATAAAATAAGCAAGTCCCTTACCTATAACCCATTATTAAGCCTACAAGTACAATGACCAAGTAAAGCCCCATAACATTACTCAATCAAGTAATCAAAACAAATGATCATAACAAACGTCAAAATTGATATAACATAGCATCAGTAGTATTCATTATCACATTTAGCAATATAGACCAATAACATGTTCTTAAATGAAACTAACAGCATATAGGATCATCAACATGTAAAGTCATCATATTCATAACATATACATTATAAGAACACAATAACAACCTCCTCGGGATACCCTCAAGGCAAACTCGTGCAAGGCATAGGTAGAGGCCATACCTATACCTAGGCTAAGTCAAACCTCTCAAGTCACCCTAGTTAGTGTATCCATTACTTCATTTTAATTTCGGGAACACTTGCCTTAACCGATATAGACCAAAAGAGCTAAGTGTGGAATCCGGTGTTATAAAACATTACACCGACGGAAGGTGGTCTACCGTCAAGTAGTACCAAACATGAAAATAACATCTAGGTGGATCCACTAGCTAGTATTCCTATGGTGGAAACATAGTTTATCGAGCTTGGGGGATGTCATGGAAACATCCCTCTTAGCCCTTTTTGGACTATGAGGTTATCCACCGCGTGAGGACTATGGTGAACCTTACCTTCCCTCCTTGGGAAGATGTCACCCCTCATCTACAAGTTCACTCGGCGCTAAGATAGAGTCCCTTTTGAAAAGTCTTTTTTTTTTAATCAAAAGCCTAGTTTAGGTCATAGGGTCAATCCCTTGTATAGTCATTGTCATTAGCTCATTAGGAATTGCATGAAAATATTATTTCATGGAATCTCCCATAAGTGAGATTAGCATAACATCATCATCATGTATTAATAAGTCACATAGGTACTTCATAACCAACCTTATATCATTTCATCTTGAACATAATCTCACAATGACATAGTCAAGACATTTCAATTCAACATCATACCAACACCTACTTAGGCTAATCACAAGTCATGTTTTAATTGAACTACATCATCAATCACAAGCCATCATAATTGAAGTAAAGGTTAGGATCATAAATACTTACTCAATCTACTTCAATAGCCATCATCATGGTCTTACCATCAACCACCAATTACATCCAACAATAGTTGTAGTAACATCAATCAATAGTAATTAACACGAGAACTAGATCAATTGCATCATCACTATCCAATTAAAAATTATTCATAACGTAGGGCTAAGGGAATAGGGTTTATCATGAATTCATCAATAATTTGATCCAATCCCAACAATACCTAACCCTAGTCAATCCATACATGAATTAGAATTTATAAAACAAGTCTAATAATCCAATCATTCTTCAATTCCCATATATTGATGACCAAGATTCAATATTTAGGGAAATTGGGGTAGGAAACATGATCATCATGAAATTGCATTAGTCATAGGAAATCACCATTTATCATCAATTTGAAGTTTTGAAGAAAACCCATTTGAATTGGAAAACCCCATGGAATTGAGTAATTTAGAAATCAACTTTGAAAGGACCTATTTGGGAAAGGAATCCCAAGAATGAAGAACTCATTCCTTAATAAAGATTAATCCACGAAAATAAAGTGAAATCCAAGAGAAATTGACCTTTTTCCTCAAGCTTTCTTCCTTCTTCAATGGAGGAATTTGGGGACAGAGAAAGTAGATAGAGATGAGAGCTTTTGGGTTTTGTTTTTGGAATTGGTTTTAGATGAGTAATAATTACTTTAAAATGACCCTAAGTTTATATATAATCATCCCTTAATTTACCCAAAACACTCCTCACTTAATTTGGTATTTTTGTGAAGTAGTAGTGTCAAAAATACGATTTTACCGAATATAGGGAGTAGTTCCGCATCGTAAGGCCAACACGCATTTTTATTTTTGAACAATGAATTCAGACAGTAGGGTCCGTGTTGTCTGTGCGCTGTGCAAGAGCCTACTGATTCAACTCATGCAAGCTGCTTTGGCAGCTTGCCCACCCATATTGTGGTCCTGCTCAGGGACCCTTCGGGTGGTCCTTGGGTCGTCATTATTTGACATTTAGACCCTCTATACTATACTCTATCTATAAATTGTGTTTTTACAAGTTTTAGAATTCATTTGACCTTCCAAAACATTCACCAAATGTAGCGACGTCAACTAGTTCAATTTAAGCTAGATTCCGTACGTCATGGACGTTCCTGTACGTGTTATCTATAAAACTTCTCGGATGACTTATAAACATTATTTTAGGTCTTAGAATAGTATCTTAACGCCTAGAAACTTGTGTTAGGCTCTATATTAGGTCTTGACTTTCCGGAGTGTTACAATCTAGGCACTAGAAGATATCATACATCTAATATGTAATGTTGTACTCACTTGACAAAATTGATATGAAAATATCCAATGGGTTCAAAATCTAAAGCATATACAAATTCATGGAATTTTTTTTTTCATCATCATAAGAATTAAATAGATTCAAAATTCATAGAACATATCCAAATATTATTATGCAAGTTGATGACCAAAAGTGAAAATCTTGAAGACTTTTGAAAATGCACTAGATTATTTGCTTAAAGAAGTTGAAGTAAGAAATTTGCAGAAATCTTTTATCTTGAAGGGGAGATTCATAAAAGCAGATAGAATAAAACATATTTCGTCAAGGTTTTCATACAATTATGAGCTCCCGAGAATGGTGACATCAACATGTTGATTTATTCACCATGTCCATACCAACTACAACTTTTAAAAAGATGGTGCACAAGTTTAGAAAACGAAGATTCTAGTCTCTGAATTGATGTTGTAATTAGGGGAGTTAATACGCGATGTACTCTTTTTTCCCCAAAAGGTTTTGTGCCTTTGGGTTTTCCTTATAAGGTTTTAAATGAGACACCCATAATTCATATTATTAGATATGTGTACTCTTTACATTCACTAGATTTTTTCCACTGGGTTTTATGTAGTAAGGTTTAGCGAGGCACATAATCTACCAACATTCAAGGGAAAATACTATAACATATTTGTATTATAGTGAATGTCTAATTTTGTGGAGTCCTTTCAGGATATGGTTCGGAATCCTACTTGGGGACCAAGTTAGGTTTCCCTTATAAATAAAGGAGTTTTTCTTCATTGTAAAAAGATACATGAATCCTGAATATACTTCAAGATGAATAACAAGTCTTTTCTATTCTCCCTACTTTATTCTTCTTCTAAATTCATATAGTTTCATAACAAAATATTATCTTGCTTTCCATTTTAAAGCAACTATAAAAAAAGTTATGTTAGCACATATAACATATTATAATGATTCAAGAAGTAAATGATTATATTGTTAAAGATAAACAAGTGTAAAATAATCAATGATGTTGATCAAAGTTAATGTAGGTCAACATAATAAATTTTATACCTTTTCCGTTTTATTTTGATATGCATTTCTTAAATAAAATATATCTCTTTTGAAAACAATCATGCATTACTATCTAGGTGACAACCACAACGAAGTATCAACCAAATTAAAAATTCATGTTGTGCACACTTTTAGTGTTTTAACGATTTCAATGAGTCCAATTCTTCCATCAAAGTTATCAATTAAGTATGTACTAGTTATAATTTCATTATTTGGCTCAAAATACATGATAATATGGAAGATAATTATCAAATTTAGACTATAAAGTATAAAAAGACCTATATAGAAAAATATAATATACTTTATACTATTTTGGGTTAATACACCAACGGAGATACTCGTAGACGAAGAGACTTTTACTGATAACGTGATATGGACTAAAGATAAAAACTAGGATTATAAAAACTATGAGAAATAATATGTGTAGCCTTTTATTGCTTGCTCTTGTCTCTTTCTTTGTTACTAGAATAGGGATATATATAGTTGCATACACTTGTGCGCAAAGTGTAATACATAGATATGATCTTGCCATGTATACACTTTGGGAACCAAGTATATCAAATTGCTAATTATTATACACCACACAATATTTTGTGTGTGTGTTAATCTTACACCACTAAATATATTAGTGTGGTCATCCAATTACAACAATTAAAGATTTGTAAAATGTATACAAATGTCATTTAACTGTGTAGTCTTAAATATGTCCCCCACAAAAAAAAGAATATTCTGCATTAAACTGAATAAAAATAAAAGTATAACAAATAAATTGGTAAAGGATGAATATTTATTCAATCTAGTTTGGGCTCGTCAAGCGAGTTTTTGATCAAATACTTTCTTCTATATTTTGAGGTTTTTCACAGCTTGAACACCTAGCTGTACTTTGTGAAACATACAACCATTGAACTTCTTCTAAAATAGAAGTGTTGTAAAAGTATATTTATGATAATGAAGGTTAGTACATATTAATTATATATATAGTCTTCTCGTTTAAAGTCGAGTTATTCCATTCTACTTGTTGTATAGATTTTTGTTGATCTGTATGATTTACCCACACAAAATATTGTAATAGCATAATTGAAATTTTTTTCACAAGCTTCCTTCTTTTAAGTAGAAGAAGAACATAAAACTTACAAAATTCGCAGATTAAAAATGTGAGAAAACCCTTATGTATAGACAACAAATGTTAGTATGAAAATGTGCTTACCGTGCCTTGTCAAATAAGTCACAATCCTTCGTAAAAAATTACAATCATTTAAAAATATCAATAACTCATAGAAAAAGTTACAATCCTTTGGAAAAGTCACTACGCGTCAACGCGTAAAAGTGGCAGATTTTAATATAATATAGAACAAATAAATAAATAAACACACATAATATAATATGAAATATAGAATATATTGTGTTTTATGTTGGGGATGTTATAGCAATTTAACATTCAAATTAGGCAGTTCATGCTTTTAAGGTAGTATATAAGATAGATAGACAAATAGAGATAAAATATAGAGGAAATGGTCTGAAAAATACTTCAATTTTGGCCTAAATTATTGTTACGATACTAAACTTTATGGATGACCTTTTACACCTTGCACTATTTAATAATGTATTTTAAAGGTATATACATGCCCACGTGGAAACCTTACTAATTATAATGATGCAATATATTTATGATGTCCATGTGATAATATAGATACCTTTAAAATACACTATTAAATAGTGCAAGGGGTAAAAGGTCCTTTCAAAAGTTCGATATTGTTACAACAATTTCGATCAAAATTTAGATATATTTTAGACTTTTTCCCCTAAAATATACCTAATCCCCACTTGGACCACAACTGATCCAATTCAAATGACTTTTCAAATCAAATATAATCCATTTTCCCCCTTTATTCTCTCACAATTATTCTTTTTTGAAGTTCTTCTATAAAAATTGTCTGTCATTTATGAAAATTTTTATTATGTATGAGGCACAACTAGTACTAGTTGAATGAGGATATTATTTATTAATTTATATTCTGATTTATGGAACCCATATTGTGTTTTAATTCTTTGCATTTTTTTCTTACTCTTCTCTTTCCTCTGTTTCTCATTTTATGTTTTTTTCTAAATCTTTTTTAAACTGACATATGAAAGCAAATTATGTTAAAAAAAGTTCATATTTTTATTTAGATAATTAAAGGTTAAGAGTATAAAAAAGATCGAGTTAATTGTCACTTATGTCATGAAAATTGATCACTAAAATTATTATTTTTTCTCTCATTTTTCATTTTTCATACTTTAAAAAATTACCTTCATGTTTCATACTTGTTTAAGTTCTAATTTTAGGAATTATTCAAATATAAGAATCATTCAAATATATATTTAAAATTTAGAAAACATGTTAATATAATTTGATTTTTCAAGTCACTTTTTATTTTTAAAATTGTAATTAAATATGTTAAAATATGAATATCATTTAAAATATTTTGTTTTGCAAAAATAAAACGTGATCCCTACGTTCAACAATAATTTTATTTATTTCAAACACAGTAAAAAATATATGTTTGAATTCTAGAGACAGATGTCAAATAATAATAACGATAATCATGTTTCTTATGCTCATAACCCCTTAATATTAATGTGCAATTTGAATAACAATTGCTTCACTATTTTCTTACAAGTTTCATATATAGTTTTAATTGTATTTGTGTTAAATATTCATTTTACTAAATTGGTCTTACTAATTATATTTTAATTTTTAAAATTTAACTATTGATACCTATGCAATTCAATGGTAAATATAATAATTTTTAAAGATTTTTTTTGTTAAAATAAATAAGTTATTGTAACTAAATGAATTTCAAAATAGATTTAGGAAAAAAAAAGAAAATAAGAAGAAGAAAAAAAAAGGGAAGAGAAGGGTATGAAAGAGAAATCAAAGGCAAAGAAGAAAACACGGATTTCAAGATTGGGATATAAATTAATAAAATAATGTGCTCATACAAGTTGTACTAGCTCTGCCTCATACATTTAAGAAAAATAAATCATTTCACCATTTTGCTTTGATTGCTACTCACTTTTCACTTTGCTCTTCATCTTCTTTGTCTTCCTTATTATACCGTCATTGTCATTGTGAAAAGAAAAAAATTTATTTCTTGAACTGTTAGAACTTCATTTTTTAAAACAATAAAGGTGTGACTGTTTTTAAAAAAAGAACATGAATTTTTTTTGGTTTCACATAACTTATTATTTTATGTCCTAAATAAATATTATATTTGTATTTTTTTTAAGCGATGTGAAATTGATGAAAAGCTGAAAATATCACAAAAATGTGAGTATAAGATAGTTGATGTATGAATGTAATACGCAAGAAAATAAGAGTAAAAAGTTGTATAGTTACTATAACAATCGCAAAACTTATTTTTTTTAACATACGAGGTGTAATTACTGTAATCTCTCTGTCAATTGTTGAAAAAATTATTACTTATTGAATTTTTCTAAATAATATAAGTAGTCAATGAAAAAATCACTTAAGTTATTACAACGATTTCCTTAACTTGCAACCTTAAGTTGTTGCAACAACTTAAATAGCTGATGCAGTAACTGCTTAAGTTGCTTTAATAAATACCTTAAATTGATGCCATAACTTATGTAATTGATGAATTAACTGCTAAAGTTTCTATACTAAATTTCTTGAGTTGCAGTCTTAAGGTGTTGCAACTATTTAAGTTGTTGTGCTGCTCAAAATCCCTTAAGTTGCTATCTTAAGATGTTGCAGTGGCAAATACTAATGTAAATGCTTTATGTTGCATTTTTTGGTTGTTGCAACAACTTAAATAATTTATTAAACAACTGTGTAAGTAGTTGATGTAGTGTTAATTTCGTAAGTTAAAACATCAAAATCTTGTAGTAACTCACTCATTTGTTTGCAAAAAATAAATTTGTGCACTATTTCATCAGTTATAATATTGTATTTTCTACTTTATTGAAGATTGAGTTTATTTTAATTTATAATTTCTATTTTATCTCACCTATGTGGATAAAATGTCCAATAGAAAGAAAAACATTAAGTCAAGTAATAGTCCTCAAAAATCTATAATAATTAGTTCACAAGCACCAAGAGAAAAAGAATCACAAGCAACAACATTCATTAATAAATTTACATTGTTTTGCACATTGACATATAATGAGGTAGGCTTTATCTCTAGACATGTAGATGAGTATTCTGAAGTCCAACAATAATTAACTAGGGAGAGATCTGCAAAAGAAATAGAAGAATATATATAAATGATAAGAATTCCCTACTGTTGGAGATGATGATCAGGTTGGTGATGTTTTGTTGCATTATTAAAAGAACAAAACACCTTAATTATAGGCTTTTACTTTCATGTTCTACCGTCGAGTCTCCTCATGACAGTCCTTCAACCGATGCTATCGTCAAAACTATCAATTTTTCAGAGTATGATTTGCATAAACTGATGGACGATCAGATTCTTTGATTTGATGGTGATATTATTCTCTTTCGGGTATGAAAAAAAATTCCACGATTTAAAAAAAAAACCTCTTAAGAAAAAAATAAATTTTTTTCCCAATCTAGTATATTTGAAAAGGTTTTAGACTTGCTCCATGAAATAACTCTCAATTTCATATGAAATTGGTATACTAACTTCTTTGATGAAAAATTACTAGTGATGAAAAAAGCGCTTTTTGACTTAACTATTACGGCATGCGATTTGTTTTAATATGAAAGAATTTGCAATTATGACAGACTTAAATTGTCATAGTACTCTTAGTGTTTCCTAGTTTATAGAAATCATCTAAGTCAACTAAGGTTATCGAGAGGCGTAAAAAATTGCTTGAATAGTGCAAAACCCGATCTGCTTGCTTCGCCCTCCACTCATTCAGCCAGTCTGCAAGCACACCACGTGCTTGAACCCCTTTCAGATTTTCTCTTCCACTTGCTTGAGTCAAAAAATTGAAGACTCAGATGACTACTCTATTGCAAAACATTCAACCTTTGATAAGGAAGTCTGTGGAAGATTCCAAGGCACCGATATAGAGATCCGTTGAGGTGAAGGTCGAAGATGTGCATCGAAATTGATGCATTCAAGCTTAGGATGTTTGAGAGTCCCCAGTTTGGGCCTATTGTTGATGTTGCTATTTTCTATATGGTGTTGGAATAACTCTAGGCTGATATTGACTCATTGTTTGGTGACGATGAACCTCCCCTTGACCCCCCTCATGCGGCTTAAAAATGTACCCATACTTGTGGAACCACCAATGATACAGAGGAGGAGAGACGGGCCAAAAAGAGGGAGAGGAAGATTTTGAGGCAACACAGCAGCAGTATGTGCTAGATGATAAGTTGCGCCAATGGAGAGAGAGGGAGTTGGCTGCGAGTGCATGATGTGAGGCTAAAATTATATATAGTTACCTCATATTTTATTTTTTAATTATCCTTTTTGAGCATAAATTTTATGAGTTATTCTTTTGTTATATATTTTATTTTTAAGATTAAAATTGTGTGAAGATGAAGAAATTTGGAGCATAATTGAATTAAAAACAAGAAATCATAAAATAAAATTAAGCAGACACCTTAATAGATTAAATTGAATAAAATAATCTAATATATTATTATAAGTGGAAAAATCTAAAGTAAAGAAGTTAAATTACCATTTTGCCCTTTTACTAGATTAAAATTGGATTAATCATTTAACTTAAATACAAATAATTTTAATTACGTAATGGCAGAATTGAAGTCCTTTAGCCCTTTATAATTAAATTATTATTATGATAATGGCAGAGTTGTTTTTTAATATGTATCATAATTCTCATAATGAAATAATTTGAAAAGTTATGATTAAAAAAAACAATGTAACAATCATCATACCATACCATATCGTTCATACATTATATTATTGTTGTTTTATTTTTTCTTATCATATATAATCATATCATATTATATAATTGTTATTATATTTTATATTATAAGTGGGAAGATGTTTTGTCTAAAGTTGGTTTAAGAAAATACCCTTCAATTTTTTAATTATCATTATCATATTATTATAAATAATAATTAATTATTATTCTATAAGTGTGAAACTATTAAAGTTGAATGACTTTTTAACTCGTCAAGAAATCACCATTAATGTTGAATAACTTTTTAATTCTACAAGAAATCACCATTATAGTTGAATGACTTTTAACTCTTCAAGAAATCACTATAGATAAGTCTCTTGCATGTTGTCGTCTATGACAATATTGTACATTTGAATTTTGTTTAGAGAGCATAAAACCTTTATCATACTATGTTTTTTCAAGCCTTTCTTTATATTTATATTTCATTTTTTGCTTTCATTCAAATTATTTTCTTAAATTGATCTAAATGTTTAATCTCTCACATGAAAATATATTGCTAAAATTTTGTTTCATGAACCTATGATGCATTTTTTTTTCTCAGGCATAAGCCAAAAGTGATTCTTTGGCAGACCATTGGATACAACTTTTAGTACAAATTGTTCCAATACAAATGAGGTATGGGACATGTCTCTCCAAAAATTTTGCATTCTTTTGCATGATTATTTTTTTAAAATTTTTTTATGCATACAATTATTATATTTTTAATTAGATTTTAATAACTTAATTCATGCGTATTTTATAAAGTAGAGACTCCTTGATAACTTTAGTTTGAAACAATGACTTATTGAAATTTATTTTTCTGCAATCTCCTAACTTCCGAGGTAAAAAGGATAAGTAATGTTTCTCGCTCAATAACATAGAACAGAAAAAATTGAGAAAATTTCTAAAGAAGATATATTCTAACAAATGAGGTAGTTTAATTTAATTTGAAGGAGTACTTAAAAGTCAAAAATGTGAATAATAAAGTTAGAGAAAAAAATAGGGATAAAAGTTTAAAATATGAAAAGAAGTATGAAAAATAACCATGAACAAACTATTGAAATTTTTTGTTCATGCTACGAAGGAGAATAAACACACTATGTAATTTGAATGTAATATGGAGACAACATATATACTTCTTAAAAGTATATATGGTAATTCAAACTTTGGTACAAATTGAGAAGGTGTGTTATGTGTGTATTGTCTCTTTCTTAGAAAAGTAACAAACTAATATATTGTAGGTTTCGACCTAATAACATAAAAAGGTAAATTAATCATCACATTAAATTTTGTTGTCCAAATTTGTCAGGTTATCTGAATATCTAATTTTTTTACATTTACATTTTACAATAAAGAAGTCATTTAAATAGGTTGATTGTTCATTTATTTCATATATATTTTTGTTAAATCATATTTGAAATTCTTCAAAATGTGATTTTAATAGTTTTTAAAAAAATCATTTTTAATGTGATTTTAATATAACTTCAACCATATATAATATTTTTGTGGAATTTGCTTGCAAAACATGTGTCCACGGCTAGTATTTATATATAAGGGCAAACAACGACTGCAAATTGAGGAATTTCAATTTTGATGTTTGCTGCTACCACATGGCAGCTAGTTAATAGTGCAGAAATATGTTAGAGGTGGCCGCACCATTGTTCACGCAGTGAAGAAAAAGAATCTAATTCCTTTTGGTTTTGGACTCCCAATTTAACTTGGCTTAATAATTTTATTTAGAGTTTTCTATCTCTCTAAATAGTCCACATAAATAATTATTTTGGAGAATGGAAGATCATTGTAGGAGATACTTTTTAGTGTTCTCTTCTTCTTCTTCTTCTTCTTTTTCTTCTTAGACAATATTATAAGCTTTTTGTTTTTTGGTCTTTTGGGATTATTTTGCAAATTCTTGGCAATTTAAGTTCAGAAAGTTGGTTTATGCAATTTCACTTTGAATTTCAATTCGAGATTTCGGTTTTCATTTATTCTAACTTTGAATTCATTAATTCTTTTAACTTAATTATGAGTTGTAAACTCTCAAGCATGAGTAGATAAATCCACAACAAGGATTGTGAGAACAATGAACAATTAACAAAGTATGAATAATAACTAAATAATTCTCTAATAGTGTTCTTGAATACATTGTTAATATTTTCATTCAGAAGTCTTTCTAGGGGTGACCAATGCTAGAACTTGCCTCGTTCTTACTTGACCTTACCAAGAGGGTAATGAATGGGAAAAAGATATAAAAGCAGATATTAAGTTAAAGATTTGTTGCTATCTAATATACTCTGACTTGAATCAATTGAAGTGAGGGTGAAAACCCAACTAAATTGACATGATAACTAATATGGGGTTAAAGTAAGGGCTAGTAAAGCACACATTTGTAAATTTACCAAGTTGCTAGTGAAAGTCCCAATGATGAATACATGAAATAAGAAATATATAAATTACCAGCCTTGCATTTAAAACACAAGGATATGATTATTGCGTTAACATCTTCTGGGGAACACGTATACTCTAGTTTCCATCTTATATTGATATCTGAAATGATGTATCTTGTTTACTTGTTATTTAATAGTTCAAATCAATAACCTGTCATCTATTCAAAAACACCCCATTTTTACTTTTGTTAGAAATAGTTTGAATAAATATGATAATAGTGTCTTAAGTTTAAATCTTAATCATATTTCTCGTGGGATCGACCCCAACATGCAAGGTGGGTTCTTTATTTCAAAACGACATCTTATACTTATTTAGAGATGTGTAATTTTGGAATACCAATGCATTTTCATCTAGGAACACTACTGATGGTGTTCTCCTTATTATTCTGGGCGATACTGAGGGTCTCTCTCTTGTTTATTCAACGGGTTCGAGCTTATCTAACCAACCTGCTTCTTGATGGTTCTTTCACGCTTATGCACCATAGTTTTATTTCACCCTATGTATTACATTTCTCTATGCATTGAGGGAAATGGCATCATATTTTTTGGTTGGTGGGGTGAATGGATCATGGGTGTTAGGATGAAGTCTTAATAACCCAACTCACAATCCTTTCTTGAAATTTTCTTGCATGTGTTCTTTCTCCCCAAGGAACTATTTTATTTCTATTTAACCAACATCTTTAAGATAAGTATAAGTGTAGAATCAAAATAAAACTAATGCATGATGGGATAAGAGCACGAAAAGTTGTACCCTTCAAAATTTTCATATGTGATATATATGTGTGCTTGATAAGTTGAATTTATAGAATCTTTGTATGACATTATAAGAATCAATTAGAAAAAATAACTTAAGCTATAATGCGAACCGAATACATTAATGATTTGATTGCTAAACAAGCTGACATGTTTGTGTGAGGTCGTTTGTTTATTCATATAACATGTGCCAATCTATAACTTGCCCCGTTGGTCTTGCTACGATGATTTAGAATGAAACTGGGAAATGGTCATAGACCATTATTGATAATGAGTCCACTTAAGCCTAAAAGAAACCAAATGGTATAAATGTTCCCTTTGCTCCAAATGTTTGATCTTAACAAATACCATTTATTTCAATACACCCAACTCACTTTCCCTAAAAATATGTGTGCTCCTAGTGTTTGGCCCCTCCTTGGACATTGTGTACCCCAACTCAGGCTAAAAACCCAAGTTGAGAGTGGCTACTACAAAATTTTACCTTAATTTTAGCCCTAGTCCCCCCAAGACATTATTTTTAAAGGGTTAAGTATTTTAGTCTTTCAAATAGTTTCATGTCCATTAATGATAAAGTTTTTTCCGACTTTATGGACTAAATGAATATTATTTTAGATTTTTTGAAACTTCATTTGGAGATTCAAAAATATAATTTTTACTTTCTTAAGTTCAAAACTATAAGTTTATTTTCCTCAAACTTAAGAGGCCTAAATGAATGTTAATTTACTTCTTCCCAATTTAAAAGGCCTAAAACAATATAAAAAAGTGATACACTCAAATTAAACCTCCCTAAAGAAGTATAAGTGGTCGTTATCAACTAAAGAACCCAACTTGTAGGTTGGGGTCGATCCATGAGGAATATCATATATAATTACCTTTAACCCACAGTTATATTGGTTTGATCAAGGTATTTCCCAAAAAAAGTAAATAAAAAAAACAAAGGGGTGGGGGTGAAACAAATTACTAAGATTATGTAATTGTAAAGTAAGAAAGTGTTAACTTCTGTTGTTATCAAGATGAGAAGATAACTAGGGTTACGTGTTCCCTAAAAGCTAATAACGCGGTAATCCTAGTAATAGCAATCCCTTCCTAGTGTATTACATACATAGTGATAAGTTATATATCATTAAATACTTGGTCGGTCATCTATAGAATTTCAGCCTGCATCTTTGTGCGACTATTACTAACCCTTACCTTTATCTCATATTAGAAATAAAATCGATATATGGCTTAGTTTTGAGCCTCGCACCAATCGACAATAGAATATTAGATAGTATCACACTAAATCTATGTTAACATTTCTTTTCTTATTAACAACCTCTTTGGTATGGAAAGTATAAACAAGGCAAATACTAACATTTGCAAAAAAAGACTTATAAACGAAAGAATTATCAATGCATGCAAAATACTATTCGAATATTGCTGAATTACTATTCATACATTTTTAATGCTCATGGTTCCCATAACCCTAGTTGTGGAGTTTAGGTACCTTAATCACAAGAACACTTCATTATTTAAGATGAAAGAATGATGAACTTACATAATGAGAATAATAAACCCGGAATTTCAATTTAAATATCAACACCAAAATCTTAAAAATCAACTTTATAAATCAATTGGTTCTTAGGTTCGCAGAATTAATCTCCAAAGTCTCAAACTAGAACAGTAATAATACCATCCAACCCAAAAAACGAGGTTTACATACCCTATTAATCAGAAACTAACTCCTAATTAAAAAGGAACAAAACAAGGAATGTTTGTTCAGACGCACGTCTGGAATCTATGAGACTGACTTATAGGTTGTCAATGGATATACGGTCCTTACGTCCCTTTCGTTAACCAGGACCTAGAGAATATTTCATAAAAAAATATACCCTCTCTGAATCAAACAATGGACCAACAGTACGGCCCGTCAATCAATCAACGGTCCGTCAATTACCCTATGTGAATCCATACATAGAATATTCAAAAATCAGGTACTAGATCCCTCGCAATATCATTCTATGGTTTACCATTACGGTCTGTCAACTGATCGACTGATCGCCAATGCTCGTCGTAGTTCTACACTTGGTCACATTTTATTGATTACATCCAATTCTTGGTCTGCCCAATCACCATCTACGGGGCGCCAATGGATCTACGATCCGCCGATTGCCTTAATGGATGGCGTTTTCTGCACTTTTTTAGCTGTCTCTTTAATTTTGCACCTAAACATCTTTCCTGCAAAACATGATGCAACATGATTGAAATCAATACAAAAAGGCTCTAGACACACACGAATCTTAGGTTAAATTCATTAGACATAATGTAAACTCACAGTATATCAACACCCTCAACTTAAATTCATTGTTTATCCTCAAGGGAGGCACTACGACTCTGACCGACACTTGTATAGATGCAGGCAATTCAAGTTCAAACAATCACATGGCTATGTATCCTGACGCTCTCTTTTTATTGTAATTCTATGTCTCATACTTGATAAGATAACTCATGCAGATCATAACATGACACAGATTGACCACTCAACAACCACCTTAACTGGTTTCCTATCACCGAGGTACCAATTCTCCAAGAATGTAATTAACAATTATACCTCATAAATCAAATGACCTAGTCTAGAGCCTCACTTAAAGAATAATGATTAAAATAGTGATCACATACCTAAACTAATGTTATTAACTTGATTTGGAAGTGTTAGTACATAAACGTCATGAAACGACAATGACGTCCGTAAACTAGTAAAATTAAACTAGTAGGTGTCCTTAGGTCTTGTGAAGGTTTGGGAGTGTCCTATGAAAGGTAAAATTGAAAAATACTTTAAATAGGTAAAACAATATTTTTAGGATCAAAACGTTTGAGTGCGACCTCCGAAGGACCACCTTGAGGACCCAAACATTTGGCCAGTTGCCCAATGTTAAAGCACAATGAGTGGAAGGAGCATGTCCTGTTGCGGACTGGATCAACTAAAGTCCAAATGTTGGCCCTCTTCGCGGACATTGTTGCAGACTCTTCTGTCCCAAAATTAAATTCCATAAACTTCAAGTTACACCTCTGTGACGCGGATTTGTTCCGCAACGATAATTCCGAAAATAAAAGTCAAGTTTGACTTAAGTAAAAGGTCCATGAAAAAGAGGGGTGTTTTGGGTATTTTTGGGCTTAGCCAATTTAGTAAAAGTCATTTTCAATGCATTCACACAAAAAAACAAATCCCTAACATAAAATCCAATTGATCTCACCTCTCTCTAAATTCATTCTCTACATAAAACCTCCATTGAAGGACCTTGAAGCTCCAAGAAGAGAACCAATTCTCAGAGGTTTCAAATCAATTTCGTGGAAAATCTTCATTAAGGTATGGTCTCTTTCACTCTTGCGATTCCTTTCCTCAAGAGATCCCTTCAAAGATGTTTTTCAAATTTCGCAAAATCTTGGGTTTTTCTCTACACATGGGTATTCTTTGAAATACGAAATTATTAAACAGTTGTGATGAATTATGATCACTTGAGGTTGTTTAGGTGTATAGTGATGGATAATTTTTGTTGTTCACTTGAAATTCACTTGGATCCATGTTCTTTTCCAATTTCATAAATCTTGGATTCGATATGGTGAATTCGATGAAGATGATGAATATATCAATTGTTTGTATTGATGTTAGCTATGTTGTTACGTGATGAATTACCTTATTTTATGTATTTTTGGGTTATTGAATTATAAAGTTCCATGAAGGGAAAGAAGGTATGAATACTGGTTCTTAATTGAACTCATATATGAAAGATAAATTACTTAAATTGTATTGATCCTATATCTATTGTGTTGTTGTGGTGTTGATGACATGGTTTCCTCATCCTTAACCCTATACACTTGAATTAGCTATGAAGTATGCACGGATGTTATGTCTGATTGTTATATGACTGAAAGGTAATTCACATGATTATAATGAATTGTTAAAGTGAAAGGTTTTCTCACTAGCTAGTGTTTCTAAAGTGAAAGGATTCTTCTCACTTATGAACTTTTATGAGCTATTATGATAAGATGTTGACATAAGAGTCTAGTAAAGGCTAATGTGAACTAATGCGATGACTAAGGAGGATTACTAAAGGGAATAAATGGTTAGCACCAAAAGGTCATGTAAATGAGATGGGGTTCTCACTTTTAGAAAGTCCGGCTCCCCAAATGGGTTTCCTCACGTTTAGCAATTCTGAATTCCCAAGATATGTGTTGTCTCATGAGATGAAAAATCCACGTTTGGCAATTTAGAGTTTGTAGTAACAATCTCCTTGACCCTTAACTATGTTCCCACATAGGACTCTATTTTAGTGGATCCACCTAGATAGCTATGCACGAAAGGTTACACCTTAGGCAAGTGTTTACCCTCTCTTTTCTGTGTGGGAGTATAACACCGGATTTCATGTAGCTCACATGGTACAATGTCGGTTATTGCAACATCTTTCCCTAATTTAATATTAAATGAATAAAGAAAATGTAGGAACTCTTACTAGGGCTTTTCTTGAGGAGTTTGTACATAGTATTAGGGAAGGTATGATACTTCTCTTACACATTGCACTTGTGGGATCCTAAGATATGGTTCTAGTAGTTTTCTTTTGTGATTATGTTTATTACGAATTATGTATATTAAGCTATGTATGCTCTTTATGAATATGGGAAGTAAATGAAATATGAGATTATGAATGTATGTATGAATTAGGTCACTTAATATGATACTTACCTTTGGATAGGGTTATGAGATTTTATTCTTTTCATTGCACAAACATTTCTTGGGTTGTATACATGTTGGTATTATATTGTGTTGAGTTGACTTATGATGCTTAACTTATGTGCATACTAGCTTTACTTGATAAAAAGCATATTTTGACTAAAATGTACTTTTATGCATGTTTTAATGGTTTTTATGCATAGGAGCCATAGTCAATACGTGTGATGTATTAACATATATTTTCTTCCCTTTTCCCAAACAATGTAGGTTTGGGCTGTTGATGAGTCGAGTCCATTTCTCATGGATACTTGGAATATTTTCTCCAAGATGGTGAGTCCTCAAGACCTAGGATAATACACTATGTTCTAGGTTTTTAGTTCTTTAATTATGTTGGAAGACATTGTTGTATTTCCAATTTCTAGACTCTTTATTGATATAGGGTTAATTTCAAAATTTCTGTACTTCTATGGTTAGTGCCACATCCAGGTTTAACCCCTAGACGTAACCGGCGTCGTCATCCTCTTTGAGGACTAAGACTAGCTTCTTTATTTACATCATAGCATTCATTGATCGAAAACACGAAAAATATAAAAACTTTTTGGTACATTTACTTGGATGTTTATATACACCTCTACATACATATAATATATTCATATCGAGTATACATAGACCCTTCGTATAAGAAGATTACATAGTCTTCTATTTTTATTGCACATACTTATATATAGAAGATAGATTAATAGCCTTAAAGATTGTCTCATCTAATACAATCTAGACAATCGTAGCAATTTGAGCATAACTCTAAATCAATGTAAAGAATACACATATAGGCTTATACAAATCGTGCTCAAATGAAAATAGAGTGAACATAAGAGTCTTAGAAACAAAGAAACTCCATAAGCTAGATAACCTACCCGCTTGGATGGTAGAGAATATCCAAGTCTTCTTCAATTCATCTCAAATGAGCCTTCAACGACCGGGACCTAAAATGTTTGGAAAAAAGAAAGAAAATGGGGTTAGTATGCCACTTGTACTAAGTATGAGACCATATGCACATATAAGATCAAAACATGCTAAAAAGGGATATTTAGTTAAACCATGCTATTTTACCTTTTAAAAAGCCTTATACATAGTCAAACAAGCCATACCAAGCAACAAGACATACTTATTAAAAGTAATCAAGTAATATGCATGTCATACTTGAACCCATAACCTACTACGACCCTATCATCAAGGAATAACATCACAAGCATGAATAATACTTAACCATATCATAATAAGCAAGACAAATACCCATGAATCCTCATCAAGTCAACAAGTGCAATGACCAAGCAAAGCCCCTTAACCTTACTCAAGCAAGTAGGCCCAACAAGAAACCATAACCAATATCCAACTTCACATAATATAATCTTTAAGGATACATAACGTCATACTTTAATAATATACCCCAAATACATGTTAATAAAGAGAATCATCATCATATAAAACCATTTATATTGTAGCATCAACATATTGTCATCGTATAAATCATTATCATATACATACATAACATCAAATTCTTAAAGCTTCATTCGAGGCAAATTAGTGCAAGTCATAGGTAGAGTCCCATACCCTACCTAGGCTAAGTCAAACCTCTCAAGTCACCTTTGTTAGTTTATCCTTTATTAACTCATTTTAGTTTAGGGAATACATGACTTAACCGGTATAGACCACAAGAGTTAAGTGTGGAATCCGGTGTTGTAAAACCTTATACCAATGGAAAATAGTCTATCGGCCAAAGTAAAACCAAACATAAACGTAGCTTTCTAGGTGGATCCGCTAGCTAGTGTTCATATAGGGGAAACACAGTTCAAGATCTAAGAGACAAGTACATTCCTATTTAATGCCACTTGGGAATTGGGGCCTCCTCTTATGGGAATATACTGGATGAGTATTCCTCTTTGGGAAGTAACCACCACATGTAGAACTATAGGGTGAATCTTCCTCTCTGGGAAGTCATCACCTCCCATTGTAAAGTTCACTCGGTGCTAAGCTAAGTCCCTTTATTGAAATGTCTTTTTATCTTTATTAACAATCATAACTTAGTTTAGGTCATATGGTCCAGACCTTGTCTAATCATTCATCATCATAACTCAATAAGAATTGTATGAGCATAATCCTTTCATTACAATTCATGTAAGTGAGGTTAACACATTTCATATCACTTTCATAATAAGACATATTGATAAGCATCACACTCCTTATAACTTTTACATCTTAATCAACATCACAATCATAATCAAGACATTTAAATTCAACATCATACCACCCTATCAATCCTAAATAAGTCCTACTCCAATACAACAACATGATTCAACCAACCTTAATCATAAATTGAAGTAAAGAATAAGGATTATAAGACTCAACAAATCTCCTTAATTTCTCATCACCAAGGTCTTACCATCAACCCTTAATTCAACCCAATTAGTTCATAATATCAACATAATTCAATAACCAACATTTGATATACTTGGAAAATAATTGAAAGATCCTTGAATGACCCGTACCTAAAATGTTTGGGAAAAAGGAAGAAAATGGGGATAGTACGCCACTTGTTCTAAGTATGAGCCTATATGCACATATAAGATCAAAATATGCCAAAAGGGGATATTTAGTTAAACCATGATATTTTACCCTTTAAAAAGCATTATACATAGCCAAACAAGCCATACCAAGCAACAAGACATACTTATTAAAGTAAATCAAGTAATATGCACGTCATACTTGAACCCATAACATACTACAACCCTATCATCAAGAAATAACATCACAATAATGAATAAGAGTTAACCAAATCATAATAAGCAAGACAAGTACCCATGAATCCTCATCAAGTCAACAAGTGAAATGACCAAACAAAGCCCCATAACCTTAGTTAATCATGTAGCCCCAACAAGAAACTAAAATGATGTCCATCTTCAAATAATATAATCTTTATGGTTACATAACGTCATACTTTAATAATATACTCCAAATACATGTTCATAAAGATAATCATCATCATATAATACCATTTACATTGTAGCATCAACATGTTATCATCATATACGTAATTATCATATACATACATGATTTCAACTTTCTAAAGCTTCCATCAAGGCCGACTAGTGCAAGGCATAACTCCTATAACCCTACCTAGGCCAAGTCAAACCTCTCAAGTCACCTTAGTTAGTTTACCCTTTATTATTAGTTTAGGGCACACTTGCCTTAACCAACATAGACCACAAGAGCTAAGTATGGAATATGGTGTTGTAAAACATTACACCGATGGATGGTGGTCTACTGACAAAAGTAAAACCAAACATAAACAAAGCTTTCTAGGTGGATCCACTAGCTAGTATTCCTATGGGGGCAACGTAGTTCAGATCTAAGACATAGGTACATTCTCTCTTCATACCACTAGGAAATTGGGGCCTCCTCTCATGGGAATCTATTGGATGAGTATTCCTCTTTGGAAGTCAACATCACATGCAGAACTTTAGGGTTAATCTTTCTCTTTGGGAAGTCATCAACTCCCAATGTCAAGTTCACTCGGTGCTAAGATAAGTCCCTTTATTGAAATGTCTTATGTCTTCATTAACAATCATAACTTAGTTTAGGTCATAGGTTGTAGACATTATCTAATCATTCATCATCATAGCTCAATAAGAATTGTATGAGTATAATCCTTTCATTACAATTCATATAAGTGAGGTTAACACATTTCATATCACTTTCTTAATAAGGCACATCGTAAACATCACCATCCTTATAAAATTTACATCTTAATCAACCTCAAAAACATAGTCAAGACATTTAAATTCAAAATCATACCAAACTATTAATCCTAAATAAGGCATACTCAAACACTACATCATGATTTAGTCACCCTTAATCATAAATTGAAGTAAAGAATATGGATTATAAGACTCACCAAGTCTCCTTCATTTCTCCGCACCAAGGTCTTACCATCAACACTTACTTCAACCCAATTAGGTCATAAAAACATAATTCAATAACCAACATGATAATAAGTCTAGGAGAAGTACTATTCCATTATTCAATACTAAATCAAAGCTTAAGACAAGATACTTAGGTCAACTATCATAACTTAGATCACTTCTCAACAATTAGTATGAAAGACAGCCAATCACCCTAATTTATTCATGATTACTGTAAGAACATAATCTAATAGTAATTCAACCAATAATTAAGTCAATTAAATCAAATACAATCTAATTCATATCAAGATAAAACCTAAGGGGTAAGGGTTAAGGTCATCATCTACAATCTCGACCAAACCATCATGATATATCATAATTAAGTTAGAAGTCATATTAATATTTTCATATTATACATAATAAAACCATAAACAAATCTATTTATAACATGATTTTCTAGATTGAGAAGAACCCACATGAAAACTTAACTTTTGAAAATACTTTGAAGGAGAACTTTGAAGAAAGATGTCTCACAGGTGAATTAGATCCCATAACCTAATGTTTTATGAAAATTTGATGGTAAAATAACCCTTTTACAACCCCAAAATCTCCCCCTAGCTTGTCTTCAATGGTGTCTTCCAATAGAGAGACAGAGAAGAGAGAAAGAAGACTGTTTATTTTGTGAGTTGCGTTAAGTCTAATGGGGTTGGGGTATTTATATTGGGTGTTAATTAATTAACTATGCTCCCTTAAAACCCTAAATAATCACCTAAATTCCTAACTAATTAAATGAATCTAACTTAAAATATGCAGGGAAATTGCAGGACGATCGACGAGACCACAATCGACAAATTATTGGTCCATCGACGGCCAGGCCTCCCTCTGTGCTGCACCCTCGTAGTTTTGGTCAGAGAGTTTTGCAGGCAAGGGATCCATAATTTTGAATAAGTGTTGGTAAACGGGTGGCATCGACTCCCCGTCGATCCATACACAATCGTCCTTTGTATCTCGTGGTGGCACACTACCCAGGCATTGTTGTCTCCTACGTGCTAGGGTCCTCCTCAAGGGACCTTGGTTGGTCCTTCGAGAGTCATACCTGGAATTTTTGACCATGAATCAACTTTAATACATGTTATAAACCCTTCCACCATATTTCATGCATTTCCTGTTCCTAAAAAGCTAGTCAAATAGGCTAAGGCACGCTTGTACTTCCTTGAACTAAATTTCTGAATGTCATGGATGTCGTTAGATATTTTGGTTTCTAAGATTTCGAAATGACATATATTAATTATAAGGGTACTTAAAAAAGTGTCTATACCTCAAGATACCTATTTTAGGCTCTAATACACGTCTTGGATTTTCAAAATGTTATAGTTAGATGGTATGTTGTGAAGAAGTTAGTTTCTATTTTCATATATGAAGTGAAGTTGAACTTCCAAAGTAAAATTTTGAAATTTTCCACACTTTTTATTCGATGTTACATTCAATGACTGATGCTACGAGCTTGTATAAGACGTCTTCGAGGTCGAATATGCCAGTTAAACTAAGGGGTGCTCTCCGGTCGTGACACTAGTGCTCTCACTTCAAACAAAATCCTCCATTTTGACAGAATGAGTATCATTTTAAGTACAAGTATATATTTCAACACTCAGGATCAGAAGTATGTTCATGTACAGTTAGTGCTCAATGCCATAGGCTTGCCCTTATTTTCACTGCTTAGACTCTCAAAACTAGACTTTAGGATCACTATAGGACTTTCTTAGCTTGTTACTGTCATGACCCGCAAGTACACCCTAGAATTTAGGGCATCCTTGTGTCCTCACACGGAAAATGAGACTTCAAGAAGTCTCATCCAAGCCTCTCATATCATTTATTGCATAATAAACATACTAAAATAGGTAAGAATTTAAAAGTTTCTTCACACACTAACAACTCTTTCATAAATATTACACAAGTATAAGACTTTCATTTAAAACATTAAATCTTTTTAACATCTACATGAACCATCTAAACTTTAGAGTATAGAACACTTGGGATCACTCCCATATAAGACAATAAGATAAAGACTATGACATAAGGGACATGTGGATATTGTCCTCGAATCGATGAGGACTCACCAATACTTTATCTTCAAGGCCTTAGAGACCTATCCATCCTCCATGGCATGTCAAGACTTCCAATTCCCTACAGATTAGTTTAAAAGGGAAAAGAAGGGGTTAGCACATTGAATGTACTAAGTATGGAAGCCATGCAAAAACCATTAAAAAGGGACATTTAGTAAATAGCATGCTTTTCATGAATTTCTATTAAAACATCATAATATAAGCATAAGAACGACATTTATCAACTTAGAAAACACATAAGCAATCATTTAAGCATAAAAGCCACATTTTAGGAACATTATAGTGAATTATTTTCACTTCACTTTAGACATCTTCTATCATGTAATTATCCCACTTAAAGCTATCCTAAGACTCACTTAATAAACACAAAAAGAGACTGCCCATATAACCTCTGTAGTCAGGCATAAATGATCCTGAAGACTACTTATAATGAGTACCATACACACTTACAAGACATCAACATAAAAAAAAGGAGAGTCTCCTACCAAAGGTACTCACTTGAGTGAGTTTTGAAGCGAACGCCCATACAATCCCTTACACACACACTTAAGAGATCCTATGGACTACCTAATATATAATCATCGTCACTTAATTCATAAACATATAGATGATATGACATTTCCTTATCAAAGGCTATCAAAAGACTTACATAAGTAGGTCAAGAAGATAAAGTCCATGATTGACCTCTTCAAGACTACCTAAATAATCCTTAAGACTTCCTAAGCAAGGATCATGTCTACATAATCAACATCTTCCCTAACTAGGGTAATTCTTAAGACATATATAGGTAAGATACGAAGTGACCATTTCTATGCCCCTTCATGCCTTAACTAGACAACCTTTAATTACTCTAGATAAGTACTACTTCATTTAACATACTTCCATAATTTATGTCATTGCATTCATTCATCCATCACATAAAGGACATTCAAGTAATGGTCTTTTAAAAGACCGAGGAACCCAAATAACATCTTCAAAGCCTATTGTGCAATGTCTAGATAGCGTCCCATACAACCACCTAAATTTCATAGAAATTCACCAATTCTAATAGGTGTCCCACATGATGAGAATAGGCAATAACCGACATAGACCATGTTTCTAAAGCATGGAATTTGATGTTCTAACGTTCTCCAATGAGAGTGTTCTACTTGCCAATGGTAGAACTAGTCCATATAGGCACATGGTTAAGGAATATGAAGGGCGTGCTTTGTTTTCTTGTCTCAAACATAACTAGAACTGCTTCCCTTACCATACTCACTCAGTGCTAGCCTTTGTTCTCATAGATTATTTCACATTAAAGTTTCATACAATTGGGTTTCATGTCTAGTTCATAACCCAATTACATTTACCCAACCATAGAGGTCCTCTTAGGGCTACCTTCCAATGGCGACAAGAATCTTATGATGACTTTCCTAAGTATTAATAGGATTCCATTCCAGACAATTAACGTTAAGGCCATGATTCCTTTACTCGAAGGATACCATTACGACGTTCGACTATAACATGCATAACTTTACCACTATGGTCAAGGTTTCACATAAAAGACCCTCTTAACATCATTAACAGTCACATTTGATGCATACATTCAGTACTAAGAGACTTTAGCACCCTAATTCAAGACATCACATATTCACTTTCATACAAGCATCAAGCAAGGGCCACAAGTCAACCAAGACAAGACACCACATACTTCACTTTAACACATATTACATTTCATTCTTAAGTCACTTAGGAATAACCATTATCATCTTCAAGTCATCCTACACACTACCATATCATCATCATTATAACCATTATAGACTCATATAGTCAAGTAGGAAAAACCATGCATCAACCCTAAGACTACACATACAAGCACATAGTAATGGTCTACGTGCTTTCCTAACATACATAACAAGAACACATACATTCATATTCCTTCACACACACACATATATATACACTCATATTTCACATAAAACAACTATACAAAATATCATAGTACTTCAAGTAGTGCCGACAAGGCCATGGTTATCATATTGCATAAAGTAACGCCAACAAGGCCACATCAATTCACATAGCACCTCCACCATAAGTGGACCATACAAATCACAACATAATTGAAATCTAATTAACATCAAATAAATAAATTAGGGCAGAATACCCACACTCCGTCTTACCACTTCGATTTCAAGGCTAAATCATCAAATTCGATAACATAAGGTCCTTACCCATGGCTATAACCAACAATACAATACAATTATATCAATAAACAGTGAAAATAGGTCAATTAATTACATACTTATCAATCTTATACACCCTAGATATCAATTGAATACATTTATTTGATCATAAGATAGCCCATAAGAAACTACATTAGAATTCATAAGTCTAAAGTCAATATCAATTCAATAAGTCTAGCATTCAATACGTCTAAGGTTATTCAATACTCAAATGATTAAATTTAAACATCCTATAGACCAATTTCCCATAAACTATACATGAATCAAAATCCCATAACAATCTACACATGAATTCATCAATCTCAAAGCATGATCACATAACCCATATTTTAGTCAAATTTGAGAGATTTGTGAAGATGAAGGGTTCATGGAGAATTTCATTGGAAAAATCAATTAAACATCACAACTATGATACCTTAACTTTTCAAAATCATTTATGCAAGAACCCAAGACTTAGAGTAGAAATTGGACTTTTTCGTATATTTGAAATCTTTGAAAATCATCTTTGAAATTGGTTCTAAGGTGTGATAGAAAGCCTTAGATGAATAACTCCCATATTTTATTTGAAGAAACCAATGGAAATTGAAGGAGAAACTCCATTGAAGAACCATCTTCAAGATCCATATTCACCTTGAGCTCTCATGGAGGTTTTTGGAGAAACTTTTGGAGGGAATATTTTTTGATTTAGGTGTTAGGGTTATAATCAGAGTTTAATGACTTATATACACTTAAAATACCGATAAACACTCAAAACAACCGTACAAAGACTTATGGGGTCTTAGGCTTAATTAACAACTTCACTCCTCAACTAAATTAAAAAGTTGGCAGGAAAATACACAGACCATCGACGGATGCATCGACGGTCCGTGGTCTCACACACGCCCCGTCGATGGGGGTATCGTGGTTTGCACCTACAACTCCCCAAACTGCAGGCCAAGTGTATCCATCGACGAGACCCATTGATGGGCCATTTCCTGGTCGACGGACCGTCAATTGGGTTGTCGATTGCCACTGCCTGGCAGTGTTGAGCTTCAATGTTGGGGTCATCCTGTAGGGCCCCTTGCGGGTCCTACATGGAGTCGTACCCAGACGTTTACAACCCAATTATGATTGTATACCAGTTAAGAACCTACCACATGAGTTTCATTCAAAATGAACATGTAAAACTCTACAAAAAATACAGAGACATACAAGGCCGTTTTAAGGCAAGCCTTTCGAACGTCATGGACGTTCTTGGACAATTGACCTCCAAACTTCACGAAACTTGACACACTACCTATATACACTATAATAATCCATTTAAGAACCTTATAACATCATTAATCATATATAAACACATAAAACCACATATGAGGTACATAGGTGACTTAGTCATCGAACATCTTGATCGTCCCTTGACGTTTGACGGCACCTAAACTCTTAGACACTTTATCAAACCCACATTACAAACAATTTAATGACCTTATACCACTATGACAACCATGTTAGGATCTAGATTTACCAATGTCATTTTTTGGTGTCTTACATTAATGTAGGCTCAGGGTAAGATGGGGTATAATTGGGTACATTTAGTGACATAACATTAGGCCTTCTACCTCTTTTTCCCTATATTTTGTATCCTAACCTTCTATATTATATCATTTGATTCCTTTGAACCATAGATGAGACATTAAACTTTGAAGATCTTTTTTTTATTTTTCACTTTCTTTATTTTTCATGAATTTCATTCTTATTACTTTCACAAAGTCACATTGTAATATCTCAAAAATGACTTAGGTTAATATAGATCCTAACATGGTTTTAATGATTGTATAAGGTCCTAAAATGGTATATATTGTTGTATTGAAGCTGTGTCTAAAGATGCATTGGAAGTCAAACGTCAAGGGATGACCAAGACGTTTGATGACTAAGTCACCTATGTGCCTAATGTGTGGTTATGTGCCTATATGGATGTTTCATGATTCAATTATGTCCTTATATGAGTTATAATAGTGTTTATAGGCAGTGTGTCATGTTTCGTGATGTTTGAAGGTAAAAGATCCAAGAACATCCATGACGTTCCAAAGGTTTGCCTTGAAATGACCTTGTGTGTCTTGGCATGTTTTATCAATTTTTACGTGTTCGTTTTGGATTGAAATTAATGTGAGAAGTACTAAACTTGTATACAAACCTATTCGGGTTGGAAACGTCCAGGAAAAAGTCCCCAAGCACCAACCAAGGGTCGTTGAGGAAGGACCCTTTACTTGAAGCCAAGACTGCCAAGACAGCCCCAAACGACGGAGGCAGTAGACGGCTCGTGGGCCAGTGGAATCCCTATCAATGGGTATCGTGGGTCAGTAATTTGTCTTGGGGTAATACCAATACAAGGACCAGCCCCATTCCTAGACCACGGACCAACAGAATGGTCCGTTGGTTGGGAGACGGTTCGTTGGTGACCATTCATCTATGGGGTTGTCTCCTATGCACATTTCACTACCAATTCACCCCACTTAAACATCCAAATTCCCTTAGAAATTTTCTAGAACTTCATTAGAGCCAAAACTCAAGGAAGGGATTACATTGGAGATTTGAGTCAGTATTGTTCATCAAATTGGTGTATTAACATCAGTAAGTTATGGTTTTTTATCCTTTAAACTCTAATCATCTAGGATCCCTACATTCTAAGAGTTTTCTAAAGGTTTCAAAGATGAACTTGTCCAATTCATGATCTATCCACTGTTTCTTGCATTAAAAGTTTTAAAACATTGAATATTGATTGAATTGTTGTTCATTAGACGATTTTAAATCAATTTACATATAAAACCATTTAATTGATGAAACCTAATTTTGACTACTTTATGGGTTAAGTGATATTGTCTTAATGCTTATGAATTCTAGTGTAGTTTTCTGTGGGCTACTGAATGATATAATAAATGTATTCAGTTGATGTGTAGGTTGTAATATATTGATAAGTATATATTTATTTGACCTAGATTCATTTAGTATTATAGTTTTTGTGTTAAATTGATGTTCATGGCCATGGGTAAGGGCCATATGGTATTGAATTGGATGATTAGCTATGGATTGAAGTTGTGATAATGGATTGGTGGTACGCTTCCCTAATATCTTTATTTTATGTTGATTAGACTTCAATTATGTTGTGATTGGTATGGTCCACTTATGGTGGTGGTTCTATGTGCTCTCCTTTAGATTCATGTGGCCTTGTCGCCGTTACTTATGTATTATGATGATCATGGCTTTGTCGACACTACTTGAAATACTATGATGATTTGTGTAGTTTATTTATGTGAAGTATGATAATATCTACATGTGAAGTAATGTGAAAGTATGTGTTCCTTCTATGTATATTAGGAGATCACGTTAGACTATGACTATGTGTTAATGTGTGTAGTCTTAGAGTTGATGTATGATTTTGTTCCTACTTGACTATATAAGTCTGATGGTTATATTGATGATTTTATAGTAATTTATAGGATAACGAAAAAAATATAAGGGCCATTCCTAAGTGCTTTAAAGATGATATTTGTGTCTTGTTTTGGTAGACTTACGTCCCTTACTTGATACATGCATGAATGATATGTGAATAAGAGATGTATTGACTAGGAAAGCTTAGTGCACCCTTTTCATGTATGAATGAATGATATGTGAGACCTTAAATGACGTTACGAAGGTCATGTATGTGGAACCTTAAACCTAGTGATAAGGTTATGAACCTTGAAGTCGAAAACCGTAATGGCATCCTTCTTGTAATGAATGATGGAATTAGAGTTGGTTGGCTGGAACGACATAATATCATCCTTAGGAAAGTCATAATGAGCTATCTTTGTCGCCATTATAAGGTATCCCTAGTTGACCTCTTTGGTAGGGCGAATGTGATTGGGTTATGAACTAGATATGGAACCCATTTGTATGAACCTTTAATGTAAATGACTCTTTGAGAACAAAGGATAGCACCGAGTGAGTATGTTATGGGACGTAGCTATACTTGAGTATGAGACTAGAGTACAATGTATCTCTACTTGAGAATGAGACTAGAGTACATAAAAGCACGTCAAATTCCTTAACCATGTGCCTTAGTTATACCGTTGACAAGTAGAACACCCTCATCGGAGTAGGTTAGAACTCTGGATTCCTTGTTTAGTTAATATGGTATATGTAGGTTATTGCCTATTCTCATCATATGGGATACGTACTAGCGTTAGAGAAGTTCTATGATGTTTAGGTGGTGGTATGGGATGCTAGCTAGACATTGCATAAAAGGATTTGAAGGTGTTATTTAAAGTCCCTAGGTATTCTCCAACACCATTAATTTAATGTCTTTATGTGATTAATGAGTCTTAAATGAACTAATGAATGTAATGATTTAAGTTAAGAAAGCATGTTAAATGAATAAGTACTTATCTAGAGTAGTTATGGGTTGTCTAGTTAAGGTGTGAAGGGGAATAAGAATGGTCACTTCGTATCTTACCTACATAAGTCTTAAGAATTACTCTAGTTAGGGAAGTTTGTTGATTATGTAGACATGATCTAAGCCTTAGGTAGTCTTAAGGATTACTTAGGTAATTATGAAGAGTTTAATCATGGACGTTATGTTCTTGATTTACTTAAGTAAGTCTTTGATACCCTTTGAAAGGAGAATGTTATATCATCGATATGTTGTTGTATCGAGTGAGAATGTTTAGTCTATAGGATCTTTTAAGTGTGTGTAAGGAATTTTATAGGTGGTCTCTTCACAACTCACTCAAGTGATACATAGAATCACCTTTGGTAGGAGAAATCTCATGTTCATGTGGTTGTTGTATTATGAGTGTGTGTAACCCATTATAGGTGGACTTAAGGATCATTTAGGTGTGCCTATAGAGATTGTATGGGCGGTCTCTCTTTGTCTTACTTAAGTGAGTGTTAGTATATCTTTTAGTGAGGGAAGTACATGCTATGAAGTGTATAAGGGGAAGTGAATAGACTTCATTGTGACAATGAAGAAGTTCATTGTATAGTGAATTAGGTCATAGTAATGTGTCATCTAAAAATGTCATAAATTGATTAAGTGATTTCATATGTGTTTCTAAGTTTTTAAATGTTGTTCTTACGATTATATTAGGATATTTAAATCAAAAGATGCATATTTCCAATAAATGTCCATTTTGATGATTTTTATGCATTATGCTATACTTAGTACATGTGGTTGTACTAATTCCATGCTTTTATCTATCTCTAAAGTGATTCACAGGTGAAGTTGCTTTTAGAGAGCTAAGCATAGATTATAAGATAGTTCAAGCAAGTTGAAGTATGTCCTTATTTAATTTGAGGGCATAGATGTCTTTTACTTTTCTTTTGAAGTATTGTAATAGAATTAGTATTACTATATTTCTGTTGTGTATGGGCCGTGTCCCACGTATTCTTGTGTCTATGATTTTATTAAATGAGTCTTAATATTTCCTATGAGTTTTATCTGAATAGTTTTTAAAAATTAATAGAATATTTATGAAATTTTTTTAATTCCGCACTACTTTACATATGTTTATATGCGATGAACGATACGGCTCACTTCTTTTTAATACATGCTTGGGGGATCATTCGTGTCGTGGGATCGAAACCCCACAAAAACATATTTTTTTTCCTTTTTTGACCGAATTTCCCTGGAATCCCAGCCCCAGTTTAAGCTCAACTTAGCACACCACTTTTTAATTAATTTGTTAAGGTATGCTTTAGTGAGGCCTTGGGTTCGATCCCTGCAGACCTCACCTTTTTTTTTTTAATGTTTAGACGCCCAAAATTTCTAGACACCATATGCAGCAAATTTCTAGTTTCTGGAACATTATTTCACGTTTTTATGCAGCATTTTACAGGTCATTTGAGTACCTCTTTCTTAGTCATTCGTTAGGGTTTTAAGACAAGTTAGAGGTATGATTTGGTAATCTTTTTTAACTAGAATTGATATCATTTCAACCATGTGAACATCACGATTTAAGAACATTTAATTGCAAATAAAACACGTGTGTTCTCTATGTTATCAACATGCTCAAACAGAGAATCAAAGTCACGGTCACAATCTTGCACACATAAATACGTGTCTACGTTTATATTTCTGAATGACACAAAACATAAGCACATAATCATGAACACATACTCGAAATGAGATCATCACCACAAACACAGTATCCCTAAATTCTACCATCAAGCATACCCAACCTAAGATCATAGGGAGCTAGTGATAGGGGAATGCAACGGGGAACAACCCTAGTTTTCGAGTAGATTCATCTAATCCTTAAGGGTCTCTTGGGAAAGGGACCAAGAGGAAATAAAACCCATACATGAAGTTGTTCAAAAGTGATTGCACGGGCTGCCTATTTCCCCACTAAAGTAACGCCTCACAACCGAAACCACAAGCAAAATCAGTTGAGAAGTTGATTTTTACTTTTTTTTAAAGCTTGTTTGGCCCTTTTTTTTTGAGTTTGAGCGTTCAAGTTCTGGATGAACTTTATGTTTTCTTGTTTGGTTCTGTTCGTTCTCTTGTTTTACAGAGAGTTGAGCATCAACTTGAGAGAAAGATTGTGAGAAACGTGTGGGTGTGTTAGCTTAGGATTAGGAGATTAGGGAGAGACTTGGTCAAATTAAGATTAATTATTTTAATTAATAAATAAAAATCTGATTTTTTCCTTTTTCTTAAATCAGCAATCAAATATTAATTAATTAAATTAATTCACCAAATAAAATAATCAAATTCTCACCTAGGTTCGAAGTCGGGTGGAGCAACATTTCACTCAAAGGGACGATTTCGGCCCTTTCTACCCTAATTGCCCCTACACTATATTAATTAATTAATTAATTAAATATTTATGGTAAATACAAGACTACCCTTAGACTGGAAAAAGAGCATTTTACCCAAGCCCCTCCAGACTTAAGATTACCCCATTTTAAGTCCGGTTAAGACTCATCCGGTTAGATCTTCATATTTGGGTGCCCTACATGGCTGGACCCAACCTTTCATAGCTCAACCAGCTCACCAAGTTGGTTGGATTGGATGTTGCAAGGGTTCAGAGTCTGGTTGTACGGGCATCAATCCGTGTGAACCTGGTTTAATCGTAGGCATTCTAGACACATTAAGCATTACTTAGCATAGCCATTTTTTAGGGTTGTTACATTATCCCCCCCCCCCTAAGAAAATTTTTCCCTGAATGACACGTGTTATAATCTAGCACAACGCCAGTCATTATAACATAGAAATTATACAGAGTCAAGCAATAACAACCAGGACTGGAGGAGTTAATGAAACTTAGACTTAAGAGTAGAAAATCTAATCAAGAGTTGACGAGATGAGGGTAGAGGGATGTCATATCGGCCTCGGCCTCCGACGCAGCACCCTCAACAAGATGGTTCCTCCACAATACCTTTACTCTAGCAACCTCCTTATTTCTCAGCCGCTTTACCTGTTGGTCTAAAATCTCAACAGGAACCTCCTCATAGGACAAGTCTTCATCAACTCCCAAACCTTCAATAGTAACAATCGATGCTGCATCACCAAGGCACTTCTTTAACATAGTTACATGAAAGACTGGATGAACAGAAGCTAGATCCGTTGGCAATGCCAACTCAAAGGCCACCTCACCCACACACCATATGATCTCATGTGGCCCAACATACCTCAGACTCAACTTCCCCTAGGTGATATCTTCAAATAGACCTGGTCACCAACATCAAACTCTAAAGGCCGTTTTCTGTTGTCTGCATAAGACTTCTGCCGATTGTAAGCAGTAACCAACCTGTCCCTAATCACCATGACCTTCTCAAGGCCTCTTGAATGATCTCTAGACCCAAATGCATGACTCTCTTCAACCTCGAACCACCCAACTAGAGACCTACACCATCAACCATACAGTGCCTCAAACTGTGCCATTCCAATGCTGGAGTGATAACTCTTATTATACGAGAACTCTATCAAAGGCAGATGGTCGTCCCAACTACCTCTGAAACCATACAGTGCCTCAAACTGTGCCATACCAATGCTGGAGTGATAACTCTTATTATACGAGAACTCTATCAAAGGGAGATGGTCGTCCCAACTACCTCTCAAGTCAATCACACACGCACTTAACATGTACTCCGATGTCTGAATGGTACGCTCTGCCTGCCCATCAGTTTGAGGATGAAAGGCTGTACTAAGCTTTACCTGTGTGCTTAAGCTCTTCTGGAAGGATCTCCAGAAATGTGAAGTGAACAGAGCTCCTCTATCTGAAATGATAGATAAAGGAATCCCATGCCATCTCACAATCTCATCAATGTGAAGTCTTGCATAATCCGGCTGTGTAATTAGACTTCACATGGATAAAGTGGGCAGACTTAGTCATCCTATCCACAATAACCCATACGAAGTCATGATGTCTCCTAGTCTTCGGAAGAGCAACCATGAAGTCCATATTAATGGCCTCCCACTTCCAAGTCAGAACCTCAATTTTTTGAGTAAGACCACTAGGCTTAAGATGTTCTTCCTTAACCTGTTGACAATTAGGACACTTGGCCATATATTCAGAAATTTCGTTCTTCATTCCATCCCACCAATAGATCTGCTTAAGGTCATGATACATCTTTGTGGAACCTGGATGTATCAAATATTTGGAACCATGGGACTGTCCGCAAATCATCCCCATCTGGTACACACAGCCTGTCATGGTACCTAAGTATGTCGTCACCTCCCAAAAGACTCATTCATCTTTACCAACATTGAGTCCTTCAACTCCAGCAACACAGGATCAAGATAATGACCTTTCTTGAACTGAAACACCCCCACTCTTAGCATCAACCAACCGCACACCCAGTCTGTCCAGTCTGTGTACATCTTTCACCAACTCATTCTCATCCTCAATGTGGGCTAAACTCCCCATTCTTATCCTTCACAAAGCATCAGCTACAACATCTTCCTTACCTGATGGTAGTGAAAATTCATGTCATAGTCCTTCAGCAGCTCCAACCATGTCCGCTGACATAGGTTCAACTCCCTGTGCGCGAAAACGTATTGGAGACTCTTGTGGGCTGTTAACATATCTACATGCACTCCATACAAGTAGTGTTTCCATAGTTTTGGTGCAAACATCACAACTGCCAACTCCAGGTCATGAGTGGGATAATTATTCTCATGAACCTTGATCTTTCTGGATGCATAAGTTGTCACCTTACCACCCTGAATCAGCACACAACCCAAACCAACCCTAGATTCATCACAGTAAAAGTGTAATTCTCACCACACATAGGCAAAATAAACACTAGGGCTGATGTGAGTCTGTCCTTGAGCTCCATGAAGCTCTTCTCGCAAGTCTCCTCCCATTAAAACATCACTTTCTTTGTCGTCAAAGTTGTGAGTGGGGCAGCAATGGAAGAAAAACCCTTTATGAACCTATGATAATAACCAGAAAAACCGAAGAAGATACGGATATCAGTGGGAATAAGGGGTTTTGTCCAGTTCTTAACAACCTCAGTCTTCTTGGGGTCTATCTCCACATTATTGACTGACACAACATGACCCAGGAAGGTCACTGATCTAAGCGAGAATTCACACTTGCTGAATTTGGCATACAACTGATGTTTTCTAAGTACCTACAAGGTTAGTCTCAAATGTTGTTCATGCTCTTCCTTAGTCTTAGAGTAGATGAGAATGTCTTCAATAAATACTATAACGAAAGAGTAACGGTATTCACGGAAGACTCTGTTCATGAGATCCATAAATGCAACTGGTTCATTAGTGAGACCAAATGACATGACTAGGAACTCATAAAGACCATAACCGATACGAAAGGTTGTCTTTGGGATATCTTCATCCCTAACCCTAAGCTGATGGTACCCTGAACGAAGATCAATCTTCGAGAAGAAACTAGACCCTTGAAGCTGATCAAACAAGTTATCTATTCTGGGAAGTGGATATTATTCTTGATAGTGACATTGTTGAGCTGCCGATAATCGATACACATTCTAAGGGTTCCATCTTTCTTGTTTTACAAAAAAAAACTTGACCGCCCTAATGGGATATGCTCGACTGAATGAATTCCTTATCAATGAGATCTTTTAACTATAACTTCAACTCTTTGAGTTCAGCTGGAGACATTCTGTAAGAAGGAATCAAAATTTGTTTAGACTCGGGTTCTAAGTCAATTCCAAAGTCAATCTCTCAAGGGGGAGGAACTCTAATCATCAGGGAACACATCTTGGAACTCATTCACTATATGCACTAAGTGTATGGAAGAGATTTCATGATCTAGATCATTGACACTCACAAGATGACATAGTAATCCCTTGGACATTATTTTATTTGCTTTAAGGTTCGAAATCAAGGGGTTAGGATGACTCGAGTTGTACCTCCCCAGACCAGCTCTAATTCATTATTACGCCAATCCACACAATCATAGCAACTATGAAGCCACTCCATGCAAAGAATGATGGCGAAATCGTTCATAGGTAACTCAACCAAGTCTACACACATAGTCCTACCATATACAACTCTTGGGAAATCCTTGTACAGTCTACCAGCTCTTACATTTTCTCCTAAATGAGTACCAACCACTATAGTATCATGCAAAAACTTCAGGCGATATCTCAAAAGTGAGAGCAAGTAAAGGAGTTACAAAGGAAAGTGTAGAACTTGGATCGAGTAAGGCATAAACAGAAGTTGAGAATACTTGCCGCATATCTGTTACCACATCAGCGGATTTCTCCTGCTCCTCCTTGCCCTTCAGAGCGTAGAATATGTTTCTCATAGGAGGCTCGGCTGCAGCTGCACTCTGTGGATTAAGCGTAGGCTGAGCATTACCTCCAGCCTGACCCTTGATCTATGGGCAGTCTTTGACCATGTGACTTGCTCTTTCCGTAGATGAAGTAGGCATTAGTGCCATGTCTTCACTTTCCACTGTGAGCACGGCCACACTTGTCACAATCCCTTCTGGGACGCTGTACATCACCTCCATTGCCTTTCTTAGGCTCGATTCTGCCTCATCTAGGTGTTGCACTCCTCTTAGAGTTAGAGTTCCCTGAACTCTGATGCCCTTTTTTAAATCTGCGCTGCTTTCGGATGCCGAAGTTACGCCTGCCGCCACCATTACTAGGACCTTCTTGATAAGAAGGTTTAGGCCTCCTAACCTCATAGACCCCCTCTTTCTTATGTTTTCCTCTACCTACTAAATACGTACCATCAAATTGAAGAGGTCCATGCTATCGTAGAGCATCGCAGCCCGACACTCCTCCTCCAGATCTCCTGAGATTATTGTGAGGAACCTACTCATCTCATCCCTGTTGTTAGATACAATGGAAGTGACATACCTAGACAATTTAACAAATTTCAGGGAATACTCTCTGACTGTCATCGATCCCTATTTAAGGTTGATAAACTGCTCAATCTTGTCCTCCTTCATCTCCCTAGGGAAGAATCTATAAAAGAAGGCTATTTTAAACATCTCCCACGTGACCCTAACTCCGCCCAAAGCTCGACTATCCTGCCACATCTTGCACCAAGACTGTGCAACATCCTTGAGCTGGTAGGAAGCCAGCTCAGCCTTTTCAGTATCTATGTCCCCCATAGCAACTAAAATTTTATGAACCTCATAAATAAACTCCTCAGGATCCTCTAAAGTCTTGTAACCTATGAAAATCAGAGGATTCATCCTCATGAAGTCCCCAAGTCTGTCTGCCATGCCACGTGCTAGTGTGGTCTCCCGCTAAACATCCTGTTTATTGGCCTGGGCTGTCATAGCATGGTCCTTGATAGTTATGGCTTGATCCATCTGATCCAACGTGAATCAGATGGATCAAGCCATAGCTAAGTCAATATTCACGTTGGATCAGATTTCATACGCATCATGCAGTCACAAATTCAGGATAGTGGTGCACTTCACTACCATGACTTAGAAACTACTCAATGTGGTTGATGTGAACTTATTATCTCGCAATTTAACCTCTCTTTGATACCAAATTTGTTATGACCAGAGTCTAGACCATAGCAAAAACTGAGGTTGTTGACTTCTCAAAGGTCGCAGACAAGCCTACATACGTCATCGTTACATCATCTAAGTTAATTTTAGCGTAAAAATTGAACCTTTTGTTTACTTAGAGTTCATAGTAAGAAACATTGAACTCACATAACACTATATACATAAACTCATAAGAATTCACAACAATCATCTATTATCAAGATAATCAAATGAAAGAAATAGTCAATATTTGTATAAAATATAGAGTTTCCAAAATGGCATCAATAAAATATCTTAAAATAACTGGGAAAGGAACACTAGTAGAACATACTCCATTAGCTAATGTCTACGTCTAATGCTAGAATAAAATAGTAAGCATCCTCAAAAGAATGAGGGCCTAACGAATCTGGATGAAAGCTCCACGTCCGGATAACATCGGCGTTGATTTGTAAGTTCTAGCGTCCAGCTGCACTTGCACCTAAAAGTAAAGAGTTATATGGGATCAGTGCACACTTGTACTAAGTATGGGTATATGCAAGCACACACAAAGGACATTCATGATTAAGAAGACTCTCTCATAACGATATGAATAATGGAAAATCAATTCAGTGTACTTGCAAAAATTTGATTAGGAAAGTCATGCTATTAGAGTAACATGCATGAGTCCGCTTCATTAAGAAGAGCTCTTTCCTAACCATATGTTGACATTAGGACTTCCCAAAATGAGGGCTCAACATATGGGACCTTAACTAGGTAGCTTTCTTTAGCAAACATAGAGTCAGCTTTATTTATTCATGCGTACTTCATTTTCATTTGTTCGTAAGCTAGTGTAAACACCATTCATACCTAGGATGTAGTTGAAGACTTTCATTGGGTTCGTTGTGCAATGACCAAGAATGACCTAGTGTCATTACTTAACTCTAGCTCAGCTCTTTATTATCCTATCCTAGCAACTTTTGTATCGTTCATTTCATTATGTGCATTACTTGAGGCTGACCTCATTCTTTCTTTGGGAACTTTAACCAAAACCGACATAGATCATGTGAGCATGGTAAAATCTTGCGTTTAACCCCACATCGAAAAGAGGTGGAATCACTTGCCAAATTGAACCAAAACATTCTAGCGTATATAGGGAGTCGAACCCTGCTAGAACCTAATATTGGTAGTATAGGTTCAAAGACTAGGATATATAAGGAGAACCATACCCGTCTGGACGGAAAATCTCATCTCATGAGAATTACACGAACCTCTACCTTCCCAAAAGAAGGAATCGCAACTCATAGCTAGCCTAGCCGTGCTCAGTATAAAGTTCCATTACATTCATCTCATACATCATAGAAGTTTGCTTCTAGCATGAGGGCATCATATCTCATTAGATGATTTCACATATCATCATTAGTATTAAGTATGCATTAACTTTTAATACTTTCATTAGAGTGTTCATAGAGACCGGTCTCTTCATTAACATTACGCTCGCATAGGCGAGTACATTTTGGTAACATTTACTTAGGATCATTTGAGATTGCACTCATGTTTCACATTGGCCTCTTATCATGTTGTCACCACATCCATTTGTCTTAGCACATTTGCCCTTCATAATTACTAACCCCTTTTTACGTGACTGTTCATTTAATCACATTGTAACATAGTTGACCTTTTAGTGTGTTTCACACTCTTACTTAACCCTTTTGGGGTCTAACCATTCCTCACATTACATCTTAGCTTCACTTTATAATGTATGATGGACTTATGAGTCCTAACACGCAAGACATGAGACTTCATTCATAATTTATTTAAGTGATTCATATTGCTCAAAATTATGTGATACAAGACTTATACATCTTGTAAGTATGCCAAAGTCTCAATTTGATTCATATAGGCAACATTTATGAAATATTTAATTAGGTAAGACTTATGTATCAATACAAAATTTGGGCAAGGGAACCCGGTTTCGAATTCCTTGAACAACTCTTAGCCATTCCTAAATTCTAACTATTATGTCACTTGGCTTGGGGATCCAGATTTGATCCCCATTGCACACGTTAATTATTTTTTTCACATTTCATCTCAACAGTTACTAAGGGGCGTGGGATCGATTCCCCACGACCTGATACTTTTCCCTTAATATATTTTCCCCCTCTTATTTTCTCATTTTTGCTACAGGTCAAGGGGTTGTGGGATCGATTCCCTACAACCCTCTTTTTTTTAATTAATGTTCCTCTTCTCCTTTGCTACCTACCTAGAGGATGTGGGTTCGAATCCCACTCTTGTCATTTATTTATTTATGTTTTAAGTTATAGAATCCGTCTAAGGGCACACGTGTTCAAATCCCGTGCGCCTCACTTCTTTTTAATTACATGCTTGGGGGATCTTCCGTGTCATGGGATCGAAACCCCACAACAACATATTTTTTTTCCTTTTTCTTCCAAATTTCGCTGGAACCTCAGCCCCAGTTGGAGCCCCACTTAGCACACCCATTTTTAATTAATTTGTTAAGGTATACTTTAGTGAAGTCTTGGATTCGATCCCTGCAGACTTCGCTTAATTTTTATTAAATATTTGGACACCAAAATTTCCAAAAACCATATGCAGCAGATTTCCAGATTCTGGAACTTTGTTACACATTTTTATGCAGCATTTCACATGTCATTTGAGCATCTCTTTCTTAGTCATTCGTTAGGGTTCTTTAGACAAGTTAGAGGTATCATTTGGTATTTCGTTTTAACTAGAATTGATAAAATTTCAACCATGTGAACATAATGATTTAGGAACATCTAATTGGACATAAAACACGAGTGATCTCTATGCTATTAACATGCTCAAATAGATACTCAAAGTCATGGTCACAATCTTGCACACATACATACGTGTCTACGTTCATATTTTTGAAAGAAACAAATCATAATCACATAATCATGAATACATACTCAAAACGAGATCATCACCACAAACACTGTATCCCTAAATTTTATCAGCTAGCATACCCAACCATAGATCATAAGGACCTAGTGACAGGGACATGCAACGGGGAACAACCCTAGTTTTCGAGTAGATTCATCTGAGCCTTAAGGGTATCTTTGAAAGGACCAAGAGGGAAGAAAAACCATACCTGAATTTGTTCAAAAGTGATTCAACGTGCTGCCTATTTCCCCACTAAGCCAATGCCTCACAGCTGAAAACACATGCAAAATCAGTTGAGAAATTGATTTTTACTTTTCGTTTTTAGTCTTGTTTTTCCTTTTTTTGAGTTTGAGCGTTCAAGTTCTGGATGAACTTTATGTTTTCCTATTTGGTTCTGTTCGTTCTCATGTTTTATAGAGAGTTGAGCATGAACGTGATAGAGAGATGGTGAGAAACATGTGAGTGTGTTAGCTTAGGATTAGGAGATTAGGGAGAGATTTCGTAAAATTAGGATTAATTATTTTAATTAATTAATAAAAATCTTATTTTTCCCTTATTCTTAAATCATCAATTAAATATTAATTAATTAAATTAATTCACAAAATAAAATAATCAAAATAAATCATTGCTCCAACGTAGGTTCGAACCCGGGTGGAGCAAGATTTCACTCAAAGGGTCAATTTTGGCCCTTTCTACCCAAATTTCCCCTCAAGCATATTAATTAATTAATTAATTAATTAAATATTTATGATTATTATAGTACTACCCTTACCCTGAAAAAAAGTCCATTTTACCCCTAGCCCCGCAAAACTTAAGATTACCCCTTTTTAAGTCCGGTTTAGATTCATCTGGGTAAATCTTCATATTCGGGTGCCCTACATGTATGGACCCAACCTTTACTAGCTCAAATAACTCACCAAGTTGGTTGGATTGACTGTTGTAACGGTTCAGAGGTCTGGTTTTAAGCGCATCAATCAGTGTGAACCCGGTCTAGTTGTAGGCGTTCTAGACACATTAAGCATTACTTAGCATAGCCATTTTTTGTGGGTTGTTATAGTTCAGGTCAAGGTAATGATGTTCCGGTGGTTCCCCCGGACATGACCAATAGGGATATTTTAGAGGCTTTGATCTATTTAGTTCGAGCTTTGACTACGCATGTGAATATGGGTCTTGCACCTAGAGTGAATGTTGTTGAGAGTACTATGAACTCTATGTTGAGAGATTTTGTGAGGATGATTCATTTTATCTTTCTTGTCTCTAAGGTGGGAGAGGATCACAAAGAGTTCTTAGTTGGAGTGTACAACGTGTTGAGTGCCATGGGAGTGACTTCTAGGTAGAAGGTGGAGTTATCTTCATACCAATTGAGGGAGGTTTCTCAAGTGTGGTACACTCAATGGAAAAATAATAGACCGATTGATTCGGGTCCCATTGAGTGGTCGGAGTTCAAGAGGGCTTTCTTACGGAAGTACTTTCACCATGTGAGGAGGAAGGTGAAGATGGGGAGGTTCGTTGACCTTAGTCAACGTAAGGGAATGTTGAAGAACCCAAACTTAGGAGAATCATAAGATTTTGAAGAAAAGGATGAGGACTTTGAAGAAGGGTAAATCCACTGAGAAAAATAAACCTATGTTCAAGAAGAGAGCTCAAACTCAAGATGGAGCTAGTGCTTCAAAGAAGAAGCTTGGAATAGGTAGTGGTTCTCTAATTATTAAGCCTACATGTGCTAAATTAGTTTTCTCTTAAACTGATCTAAGATTTGGTTAACATGAGTAAAAGATTAGGCCTGAGGATTTATAAGGAATGGCTTTCGAAACCAACTATGGGCAGCATCGGTTTCTAGTGATGTCGTTTGGGTTGACAAATGCACTTGCAACTTTTATGAGTTTGATGAATTTTGTGGTCAAACCATTTATGGTTTCTTTTTGTAATTATTTCTAGTGATGACATTTTGGTTTATTCAAAGAGTAAAAAAGAGAACACCGACCATCCTTTTATTATTTTGGTGTCGTTGGGAGACAAAACTTATGTGCTAAATTATTCAAGTGTGAATTCTAGTGACTCTTGTTGCCTTTTTGGGGCATGTGGTTTCAAGGGAAAGAGTTATGGTATATTTTTAAACGATCAAAGCACTCAGAAATTCGGTTCATCCTAGAACTTAATTAAAATTTGTAGTTTTTTGGGACTCGCCATCTACTATCATCGGTTTGTGAAGAATGTTTCTTCTATCACCACATATTTGAAAAGGATGACCCAATAGGATGTACCATTTGAGTGGAATGACAAAAGTAAAGAGAGATTTTAAAATCTCAAGACTCTTTTGACAACAATACCTATTTTAGCACTACTGATGGAAGGTTTATACTTCATTGTTTATTTTTATTCTTAACTCGGTTTTGGGTGTTTTGGTAATACATGATAAGAAAGTCATAACTTATGCATCACTGCATTTTAATGTGCGTGAACAAAATTACCCGACCCATGATTTGGAGTTGTTAGTGGTAGTGTTTACTCTTAAGATGTTGCGATATTTCCTTTATGGTGTCAAGTGTGAGGTATTTGTTTATAATCATATACTATAACATGTATTCACTCAAATGGACTTGACTTTCAGTCAACGAAGGTGGATGAAGTCACTAAAAGACTATGATACTACCATCTTGTTTGTTCAAGGTAAGGATAACGTAGTAGGACACATTTTAATCCAGAAGGTGATGAGTCTGGGTTGTTAGGTGGCTTGAGTGTATCCAAAAGACATTTGGACAAGGAAATTCAAACATTGGAGTCTAAATTCATATTTATGGGCATCTCAAAAAAAGATGGGGTGTTGGGTAGCATTGAGGTTAGGACCACATTCATTGAGGAGATCAAGGCCGCATAGTTTGAGGATTAGAGTTTGAATGATCTCAGAAAGAATACAATGTATGATAAGGAACAAGATGCTACTCTAGATGTGGGGGGTTATTTATGTTTTAAAGGAACAATTTTTGGTTCCCTGAGGGGATGACTTGATTAAAAAGATACTTATAGAATCCCATACATCGGGGTATTCTATTCACCAGCGAATGCCAATTCCTGAATGGTTGTGGGAAATGATATCAATAGATTTCTTGGTTGGTCTCTTTAAGACCTCGGGTAAGTTTGATTCCATTTTGGTAGTCATGGATAGTATGACTAAGACAATCCACTTCATTCTAGTCAGAGTAGACTATAATTTGTCAGAGTTGGTTAAGGTGTATGTGAATAAGATAGTGAGGATGCACAGGTGCCTTTTTCTATGATTTTTGAATGTGGTGTGCATTTAAAATCTTAACTTTGTTGAAAATTTTAGGAGGAGTACTAAACTCACTTTTAGAACAACCTTCCATCCATAAATGGACGAACAAACAGAGAGACCTATTGAAGTATTAGAGCACATATTGAGGGCATATCTGATTGACTTTGAAGGACACTGGAATAAGTTCCTAGCTTTGTGTTACTTCTTCTATAACAACAGTTACATGTGCTTATTAATATGGCACCATTCCAGTTTCTTTATGGAAGGGGATGTATACCGACAATAAGATGGTTTTGTCTAAAGATGTGAAACCTTTAGGGCTTGATTTGGTGAGAACTCCTAGAAAAGGTAAGAAACAACATATCTAAGCTTCTAACAGCCCAGAGTTGATAGAAGAAATATGTCGATTGCATTGTAAGATACAAGGCATTTCAGGCCGATGACCAAAATCATAGAGTGTCACTCATAAAAGAGGTGATAAGATTGGAAAGAAAGGAAATCTTAGTCCTCGATACACTAGAACATTTGAAATTCTTGACTCTGTAGGAACAATGACTAATAGGGTGGCCTTACCTCCTAGATTATCTGAAGTTCATCCAGTATTCATGTGTCCATATTGAATAAGTATCATGGGAAAGACTCGGTTTTGTTAGACAAGTACCTTTAGTATGAAGAAGAACCGTTTGCAATTCTTAATCTTCATATCCGAAAGATGAAGACCAAGAATATAAAGTCATTGAAATTTCGATGGAAAAATTTTTCGGTTTAGAAAGCTACTTGGGAAATCGAGAAGGACATAGGCGACAAGAATCCCCAGTTGCTCATCTATACAAGTACTACTCTACCCTTACTTTACCCAATTTTTCCTAGTTTGATCACTCGGGGAAGAGTGGTTGGTAAATTGGTTTCTATTGTAAAAACTTATTCCCTTTCTTCATAGAAAAACTAACAGGGAAAGAAATTGGGCCAGAAAAACATTTGGGTAGTAACTTGGAGATTCCTAGCCTAGTCTAGATTAGAGAAAAAATTGAGTCATGTGAGGTCTAGGGAAATCTGGTAATTAATGAGAGTAATAATTTTGAATTTTATCACTTGACTAGATTACCAAGATGTTATGGAACTCGTACCACTTTTTAGAAGCAAATTTGGGTGAGTAAAAATTCCGAAATTGATCTTAGCGTAAATGGGTTGTGTTTGAACATCAAATATTGAATGTGTGTTGTAAAATAGGGGTTTGTTAACAAAATTCTGATCTTGTCTCCATGCAATCCACTTGGGAGAGATTATTTCCGCAAGGCCGGTGATGGTGTTGTGGGTTGCATCCCGCTACAACTAATATCAGTTAACCTACAAAAAACGTCTTCAAAAAACATTCATTCTTGGGATCTAAGATACGACCCAGGGCAAGTTCTTGGTAGTTTTCCACAACTTCTAGATCTAAAGGCAACATTACAAGTCTTTGGTAATTATTGTTGGTGGAGGGTTTTGACATAATGTCAATTGTCACGACCAGAGTCTACACCCTGGACGTGGAAGGCAGTCGAACACCATTATTGGTCCCCACGAGAATCCTCATCCTGGCTGACTACAAGAAGAAAACTAACTTAAGCATGCAAAAGGTTAAAACTTAAATAAAATTTCATAAAACTCAAATTTGCAGAACTTTTGACTCAAATGAAATATTTGTATAAAAATAATATTTTCAACTCGCCATAAAATACACAACTTAAGTGTTTAAGACATGTAATCAAATAAATGAAGTCTTCCGAAACTCTATTGTCTATCTAGGAAGCTTCTAAGTGACAATGATAAAAGTTATGACAAAATCCACGACCTCTTAACACCTTAAAATTAATGGAACCCTCTATAAGTAAGGAGACTCAACATAGCTAACATAAACTCTAGGATATATATGAGAGAATCTCCTGTTGATGATCCTAAATACATGTGTTTGCATCATGAGAATGTGTAGGCCAAATGGCTCATTACATTGAATGTACGAGAATTTAAGGGGAGTTCTAAAGAATTACATGAGCTTGAGTCTTGATAAAAACAAATAAACTTACCTTTCTCAACTCTATAATACTCGAGGGTACTCAAAGATACTCAAACTTACTAAACTCAGAAGTACTCAAGGATAAAATACTCCACACAGAGATATGATATTCGACTTCAAAGATATGACACTCGACTCAAAGATTAGATACTCAACTGTAAAGATATGATATTGGACATGAAATACTCATCTTTAGATACTCAACACATGAATACTTAACTAAACTTATTCCATTATAAAGTAGTTTACAGCAAGTGCACTATAAAGAAAAAGGAAAACTATTTGAAACATGATGTCAACTCATAATTATAATATGATAAAAAGCTTACCATGCTCTCTCTCAATGTCTACTTGTGCAATACATGAATGAAGTATCATAGACCAATTCATATTAAGCCGAACTCCTTGAGGAACAGTACAATTAGAATTGTCGGATTTTTCTAACTGACAACTAACACCACAACCATAATAACTTTGCAATCTCAGTTTTTATACTTTTTAAAATGTGAATTTTCTAACAATCTCTTTGGGAATACTTAGTCCCCATATTGAGAAATGAAATTCAACTTTACACTTTACTCTTTATACTTTACTCAACTCAAAACTCAAGTCTCAAAACAAATTTAAAACATTTGCAAAAGATTTCTTAAAATAAAGTTCATGCGGAATTATGGATGTGAACACTCAATGCAAGTTTTTCAACAAGCATAGATATAACTTAATACTTCTACTCAAGAACATCAACAAAACAACTAACATCAATAAGGTTTGACTTAGAGGGTTTATACGGAATTATGAGCAAGACCAACTAAACACAAAGACTCAGAGATACTTCTCCTCTGAACTTTGGCCACTGGCACATTGCACTTGCTAGTATGTACCAGAAACCTCTCTGAAATTTTAGGGGTGGCGGCCCAAGCCTCTCAAAGCGCCAGGGATGCCAGTTCTCCCCATTCCCCCCAAATATTCATTCTAATTTGTAAGTGAAGTACCTACATTTCCAATTGATTCTAACAGTCTAAGGTACATCTAAGCGTCATCAAATGTTCAATAAACATGAGATTAAACCTTGAAACGATAATCAAATTCAAGAAAAGTTAAGGTCAAAGTCAAAGAATTTAAGAGTCTTTATTAAACCTCTTAACTTCATTTTAAGACTCAAGTTGAAATTTAAGTAAAGAGTAAAGAGTGGATCTTCATTTCTCGAAAGTTATAAGGGAAATAAGTATTCCTTAAGATTTTATCAATGTTTTCATATTTAAGTTAAGAGCGAAAAAAGATTTCCGTAAAAGTTTTGAGCAAGAAAAGGGAACATTGATTCCAATAGAGCTTTTGTAAAGCTAAGTGTTGAGAAAATATCTCAACCAAAAGAATAAAGTTGTTTATTAAAGCATGAGCTAAAATAAATTTTGGGAGTAGTATTGAGCACCGATGTAGGGATAATAGTTCATATTCAATCAAGTATCATTGAAAACCATGTAACCATCATGGGTATTAATAGGTCATACTTCTTAGATGATCACGTAAGTTAAGCTAGTTGATCTACTAAGTTAAGTAGTTATATGTGATGTCAAAGTATAGGACAGTTTTGGCAGCTTGAGCAAGACACTGTATTACTACGTAGGCTCGTAGTGGTGGTTGTCGGTATGAGAATCTCTCACAGAAACTATATTACTTCATATATAAGTAAAGTAAAGTTTGTGATTGCATTTTCTTTAATGAACTAAGTGTTTTACATTGCTATAAAAGTATTTATATATTGCATGTGTCTTATTTATTTATATTAAGTCAAGTTATTCATGAGTTGAGTAGAGCCAAGGTAAGTGTTCCTTCTTATTCTTTTCAAGCTTAAGTTGTTGTTAGCATTCCAACTCGCATACTCATACATTCAATGTACTGATGCAAGTTTGCTTGCATCTTATCATGATGCAGACGTAAGTAACTAAGATTAGTATAATATAGTTCCATATTGATCCATTTGAGCATTCAAAGTAAGTAGTGAGCCTTCTTGCATTCTGAAGGACAGATTAACTTGTGTTTCAGTCTTTTTTTTAGAGGATGTTGTGGGATCTGTCCCAACATTTGTCTTTTATTGTAGAGGATTCATAGATCATTAATAAGTTTAGTTTTGAGTGTGTTCTTTGTGTTGAACATATTTTTCTTGAGACTTGTGTATTATTTTGTCAAACTTATTATTTCTTTAGGTTCTATCACGAGACTATTTTTATTGAGTTAAGTCTGCCACTAAGTTCCATAAGCTAGACTAAGCGTCCGCTCAAGGCCAACAATGGTCTTCGAGTGCTGGCCCGTCAAGGGTGTAGGCTCGAGGCGTGAGAAACTATGTATCAGAGCCATAGTTAAAATTCCTAGGGAGGCTATGATGCCATATCTATAGAGTCCTAATTATCGGTGTGAAGCATTCCACTTCTTTATTTACAAGGCTAATACATTTAAAAATTCTTCACTTCTCTCATATTATTTTTCATGTGTTAGAGTTTATATCTAAAACTTTCTCTCTAATTCCTTCTTGGGCATGTTCTAGATTACCATGCCTCCATGAAGAGAAGTCAGGGATCGTCTAGGTAGGAGGAATTATGAGAATCCAAAGGTACCTAATGTACCAAACATGCAACCTAAAAGTAATGTTAAAAATGCTTAATTTTGAAAATGTATACAAATGTTGAGACATGATGCGACTAATGCGATTGGCCAACAGAGAGAAACTCTATAAGAAGAGGCTGACACCTCGAGGATTCGAGAAATCTAGAGAATGAATCCTCCAGTTTCATAGGTTCGATCCCAACTAAGGATTCATAAAATTTCATGGAAAAGTTGAAGAAGATTTTTGATGTGAGGCATGTTGTTGATGTTGGAAGAGTTGAACTAGATGCATGCCAACTGAAGAATGTGTCTAGGACTTGTTTAGACCAGTGAAACGTGGATACATAGAGATTCACGAAATCTGAGTTTGGCTCATTTTGAAGAGGCCTTATTGGGGCGCTAGTTTCCCCGAGAACTGGAGGAGGTTAAGGTACATTAGTTTCTTACACTGAAACAAGACTCTTGGAGTGTGTATTAGTATGGGTTAAAGTTTTCCCGATTGTCTTTCTATGCTCCTGAAATAGTTAAGGACATGAAGAGTAGAATGAGTTTGTTTGTTAGTGGATTTGGTTATTCATCAAGCAAATATGGAAAGGTGGCAATGGTGATAGGGGACATGGATATATAAATGTTGATGGTTTATGTGCAGAAGGTCTATGAGGAGAAGCTGAGGAACAGAGAAAAGTATAGAAGAAAGAAAAATTATACTAGGAATAAGCTGGGCAGCAGAAAGGTGTTATGAATTGACAAAAATTTACGAAACAAAAGGGGCCTGCACCATCATCTGCTATTGCGCATGCACACATAAGCAAAGCTAAGCATCATGGTCAAAATTGGTTGTACTTCAGAGCTAGACCAACACAGTCTAAAAGAAGTATGGCAAAGGGAGGTAGTTGGGCTCTTGCATGTGCTAACTATGCTAGAACCCACCCATGCAAAATGTCCGGATGACCAGACATGTTTGCTTTAATTATAGTCAAGGAATATCTTCATGAGGGAGTTCCCTAAGAATAGACAGGGCATTGGAAATCTGGTCAATAGATATGTATAATCATCAGTTGCTCCATCAGGAAGGGTTGAACCTAGAGGAGCTACTTTAGGTACTGGCGAAGGAGCAAACCACCTCTAGGCAGTCACTAACCATCAAGGGCAAGAGAACACTCCATATGTAGTCACTAGTATGATCAAAGTTATTACTTCTGATGTTTATGTTTTGCTAGACCCAGGAGCAAGTTTGTCTTTTGTAACTCCTTATGTTGCAAATAAGCTTTAAATTCTTTTTGAGAAACTTTGTGAACCCTTCGTGTTTTTTACACATGTTAGGGAATCTATTATAGCGGAGAGAGTTTATTTTGATTGTCGGTATCCATCAACCACAAAAACGCCATGTCTGACCTACTGGAGTTAGACATGGTAGATTTTGATATCATTGTAGGTATTGATTGACTTTATTCTTCTTAGGCATCAATAAATTGTAGGACTCGAGTTGTCACATTTCAGATTTCTAATGAAACATTTATAGAGCTGAGTGGTAGTTCAGCAGTTCCTAAGGGTTTTTTCACTTTGTACCTTAAGACAAGAAAGTTACTTTTATATAGTTTTATGTATAACTTAGTTCGATTTAATGACTCAAGTTTTGAGATACCTTCCCTTCAGTTAGTTTCTATAGGAAAAGAGTCCCCATGAGTTATTCCTAATGATCTACGTAGAGTCCCTTCTGAGAAAGAAATAGATTTCGGCATAGACATCATTCCAGATACTCGTCCTATCTCTATTCCTCCATATAGAATGGAACCAGGAGAATATATAATTTTGAAAGAACTGCTGAAAGAATTTTTAGATAAGGGTTTCATACTCCACACCATAGAGCGCTCCTACCTTGTTTGTGAGAAAGAAAGATTGTTCCCTAAGAATTTATATAACTATTTTCAATTAAAATTTTTTAACATCAACAATATGTATCCTCTTCCAAGGATAGATGATCTAGTCGATGAAATTCATGGTGACACCTATTTTCCAAAATATACCTCAGAAATGGCTACCATCAATTGAAAGTTAGAAAATATTACATTTCGAACACAACTTTTAGAACAAGATACGTTACAACCCTCAAAATGAAGTAGCTTAAACTAGATCGTATCGTAGGTGTTATGATTTAATAAGGTCTGTAAATGATGAATTTATGCATTAGTAGTCAGTTCATAGAGTTTGGAAGTAAAATGTCAATGGATATCCAAGACGTTTGGAAACTAGTCGTTGTGTGCTAGTGTGCCTTTGCATGATTTATGTGTTTTTTGTGTCTAAATTGATAGGTTAAGATCTAATACCCAGATCGACATATTTTTTGTCTAAATTGATTGGTTTGTGACCAGTGTTTCCGTCCTTGTAAAAGAAGAATGTCGTATGGACATGCTCCATAATGACACGAACCTATCTAGATTTATGATGTATTCACAATCCATTGAAAAATCCAAGCTTATTAGGATCACAAGAAATTTTAAGAGGGGTATATCCAATGAGCAAAACTAAACTAGGTTTATGAAGAGGACTGTAGAGAAATATGTTCCTAGTGCTCCTAAGGCCAACTATGAGAGGGGTGGTGGTTCTGAGGGTGTTAAGCCTACTTGTTGTACATGTGGGAAGAATCACTTTTTAAGTGTCTAGTTTGTACTAGTGGGTGTTATAATTATTGAATGGATGATCACAAGGTGAGCGATTGTCCTTCTATTGCGGCTAGAGGAAGAGAGGCCAAGTAAGTTCCTTCTAAAGGGTCGGATGTTACTGTACCAAAGAAGAATCATTTCTATTATATCCAAGCTAAAACAAATTCGGATGAATATACCAGCAAGTTATAGTTTTCGCTTTTTTTTGTGATAGGTTCCATATAAGTGGGGGAGAGTATGGTGAATAGTTGGGTTGATGAATTGTGTCTCTTTTCATCTATCTTATCCAAGCTTGAGAGGTAGAACTCATAGTAGCATGTTCCATATGTTTAGAAGTCTAAGTGAAAATGAGTTTCATTTATCTCCTTGCAATGTGCATATTTTAGGAGATTATGTTTATATTGTAGAATGAAGTTCAAATGATTTTTGTCTTTCATATTGTTACGCATCTATAAACAATTTCCTAAATGTTGCATAAGTTAATTAGTAAGCATGCATAACTGTGAACTTTTTGAAAATGGTGCATCGTTGTGTTTCAGGAAAAATAGTCATAATATTATTAGAAAATATGTATAAATCATGATTATATGTGGATAATGAAGTTCCTCCTATATGAAATGAAAAGTTATAGTCTTATTGCATGATAAGTTGAAGATGTTGTTCATACTTCGTTGTTGTTTTTTTGAGTTTCTTGATTATGTGAAGTTGATGTGCCTCTTATATATGTGTATTGTGGTATGTTTATGAGCTTCTAGTATTAAGTATTTACTATAGGATTTGTTAAAAGTGTTTTGGTGTCATTTGAGGACGAATGTTGTCCAAGTGGGGGAGAATGTTACAAACCTCAAAATGAAGTAGGTTAAGCAGATCCTATCATAGGTGTTATGATTTAATAGGTTCTTAAAATGATGAATATAAGCAATAGAAGTCAGTTCATATAGTTTGGAAGTCAAACGTCAAAGAACGTCCAAGACGTTTCGAAACTAGTCGTTGTGTGTGCTAGAGTGCCTTTGCATGTTATATGTGTTGTTTGGAATCTAAATTGATAGTTTAGGACTCTAAAATGTATATGGAAATGTTTGGGGTTCAACAGACGTGTACTACCCCCAAGGATCACTCTAAAGGTCCTTGAGGAGGACCTTAACCTTGGCAAGAAAGTTCCCAAAAACGTCCCAAATGACGGCCAACAAACCACATCCAGTGCTTCCATCGACGCCCCATCTATTGGGGGTGTTTCTTCACACATAGGTGTGGGGTCTTAGCCCCAAAATGGATAGTCTCTGCCCAAACGACACCCAGCAGGACGCCCTATCGATCAAACAATGACATGTAAATGCTACCGTCATTTGACACGTGCAACTTTTTGCACGTGTATCGGCCACATTGGGGGTATTTTGGATAATTCACTTAAGGTCCTAATAAAGTTTTACACAGCTATGTTGGGTATTTTATGGTAAATTAAGTTAGTTAACACTCTAAAACGTATACTTAGACCTCATTATTCAATGTCAATACCCCAAGATCAAAAGATGTTCTCTCTGAACTCCAGTGAAGCTAGAACTCAAGGTATAGGATTGAATTTATTCATTTGTTTCCGCATAAATTTTGTTATTTTTCTTCAATCATGGTATGGTGATTTCATCCTTGATTCTACTCTCATTCAAGGAGGGAATTCCAAAAGCTTTTCAAAGATGTTCAAAAGCATAAAATTCTATGTTGAATTGTAAGCATGGGTTATTGCATTAAAAGGTTTGAATCAATGTTTTATGAAGTAAATGACGTTAATTGGTTGATTTAAGATCAAAATTTTCTTGGCTCTAAAGTGGGTGAATTTTCCATGGCTTAACCTTATTGAATTCATCTGTATATTGTATTGGACTATTGAATGATGTACTGATCCATGTTTGAATTGTTATGTATTACCTTTTAATGATATATATATATATATATATATATATATATATATATATATATATATATATATATATATATATATATATATATATATATATATATATATATATATATATATATATATATATATATATATATATATATATATATATATATATATATATATATATATATATATATACATATATAAAGACTCTTGTTATGCGAAATTGTTGAAAAGGCAAAGGCTAAGGAACAATGATAATGGATATTTGGAGGTGGTGAGTTGACCTAATTCCTTTGTTTATCATATAATTGATATTTAATTGTCATTGATTGTTATAGTCCACTTATGGTGCTGGTGTTTATGTGTTATATATGATATGAACATAGCCTCGACATTATTATGTGAATTATAGTATGATCATGATAGGGTATATTTTAAGGTATGAAGTGAAGGTGCTCATGTGATGTCTATATGATCTTTTGTGAGTTCAATAATGATATGATTGAATATTCTTCTTCTCTGGTTGTTGATATATGATGATGAAGGAATATGACGAGACTTTATAGAATGTGTTGTATCTTGTATTGGTAGACTAGTTGTCTCTACTTAGTACTTGTATTGTAATGAATGAGTATATGAATGAAAGTCTAGGATCAGTATACCTATAATAGGTGCCCTTCCTTAAATGACTAAAAGAGGTATTCTAGAGTATGTCTTGAATCTGTAGATGTAAGCATGGTGCCTCTTCTAGATAAGACAAGAATCCTAAGTGAAAGTAAATCTTTGAATAAGAAAATAATGTTAAGAATGTAGGACCTTGAAAGTTTTTAAGAGGGTGAAGATGTAAGACTTTAAAAATCAAAGACGAGTCTTACAACCTAACATAGGCGCCATGGGGTCTAAACACTATTTTAAGACCTCTTTTAATTAATATAGGTAATTTAGGAAGTTTAAGTACCAAAACTCCAAAGAACGTCCATTACGTTCGAAAACTAGTTCTAATGAGTACTAGCGTGCCTTAGCCTATTTGACTAACTTTTTTGAGTCGGAAATCTATGAAATTTGGTGGAAGGGTGTGTAACATGTGTGTAAGGTTATTCTTTGGCAAAATGTCCGGGTACAATCTCCAAGGACTAACCAAGGTCCCTTGAGGAGGACCATTGCAAGTTGATATCAACACTGTCTAGGCAGTGTGCATTAACGAGATGCAGGCCACGATCCGTGTATGGATCCACGGGGTGTCATTGCAAACCATCAAAAAACACTAAGAGAAATGGAGGAAGCCTGCGCCTGCACCATTCTATGACAAAGAGGACGGTTGTGCAGGTCGGAGGGAGGCACCAACCGTCGACTTACAAATTACCCATCAACGGTGTTTCGTCTATAAGGGTTAAGATTCCTGCATGTTTTTAATGTTAATTCATTTAATTAATTAAGGGGTCTAGTGGTTATATAGGGATTAAGGGAAGACTAATTAACTAATTTAACTCCAATATAGAGGCCCCAATCCTAATTTATCTAATTACAACTCTCAATACAAACTCTCTTCCTTCTCTCTTCTTCTCTCTCTACTTGAGATTACCATTGAAGACTAGCAAGGAAAAGGAATGGGGTCTGTAAAGGGAAAAATTCACCATCAAATCTTCATCAACCGTTTAGGTATGAGATTTAATTCACCTTTGAGACTTTTTCCTCAAAGGGTTTCTTCAAAATGGAATTCAAAAGTTGAGTTTTCATGTGGGTGTCATTCAATTACGAAATTGATGTTGTGAATTGAGTTTTTTATGGTTTATTTAGCATATAATGGAGTTATTAACATGTAATTTAACTTAATTATTATTAATTTTAATGGTTTGATTCAAATTGAAGAAAATGATCTTTAACCCTTTACCCTAGGTTTGGTCTTGATGTGAATTAGGTTGTGATTGATTCAATTAACTTGATTATTGTTTTTACATTATTTATAAACAAATTAGGGTGAATTGTAGTCTTTCATACTAGTTCTTGAGAAGTGATCTAGGTTATGAGAATTGACCTAAGTATCCTTTCTTAAGCTTTGAGTTAGAATTGATTTACGGTGTAGTGATTCTTCTAAACTTATTATCATGTTGATTATTGAATTATGTTGATGTGATGACCTAGTTTTGTTGAAATATGGGTTAATGGTAAGACATTATGATGAACTATGAAGAAGACTTGGCAAGTCTTGTAATCCCTATTTCTTACTTCAATTTGTGGTAAATTGTGCTTAAGTCATGATGATTGTGTCGGAGTATGCCTTAATTAGGATTGATAGGGTGGTATGATGTTGAATTGAAGTATCTTGATTATGGTTGTGACGTTGATTAAGGTGAAATGCTATAAGGATGTTGATATATACCAATGTGCCTAATTATGATGTGATATGTAATGTGTTAACCTCACCTATATGAATTGTGATGAAAGGATTTATACTCATACAATTTTTATTGAGACATTGATTATAATGATTATACAAGGGGTACACCCTTTGACTTAAACTAAGCTATGATTGATAATTAAAGGCTTAAAGACATTTCAAAAATAGACTCTAGCTTAGCACTAAGTGAACTAGATTGAGGAGTGTCCCTTCCACATAGGGAAGGTAGGAGCACTACATTACTCTTGAGATTGGAGACTATAAGGAATGGAGAATAAAGAGGGTCCCAATTATAACTCCTAGTTCTTTAACTATGTTTCCCCCATAGGAATACTAGATAGTGGATCCACGTAGTTGCTATGTTTTATGTTTTCGTACTACCTTGGCAAGTAGTCCGCCTTCTTTCGGTGTAGGGTTTTATGACACCGCATTCCACACTAGCTTATGCGGTCTATGTAGGTTAGGGAAAGATGTTCCCAAAAGGTAAAATGAATTAAAGGATTTGAACTCTAACTAGGATAACCTAAGGGGTCTAGATTAGTCTAGGTAGGGGTATGGGACTGTACTTCAGCATTGCACTAGTTAGCCTTGAGGGGAGTCTTAAGAGGATGCTCTTATATATGATTATGTTTTGATGATATATGATATGTACATGATGAACTTGCAAAATGTTGATATTATATGTTGATTAGTTCACTTATGAGTATGTGTTGGGTTATATTGTATAAATAAGATTTAATGTATATCTAAATGTTATTCTATGTGAAGTTGAACATTGGTTATGGATTCTTGTTGAGGCTACTTGATTGACCAAGGTTATGGGGCTTTGCTTGGTCATTGCACTTGTTGACTTTATAAGAATTCATGAGTAGTTGTCTTGCTTATTATGATATGGTTAATTATTAATCATTCTTGTGATGATATTCCTTGATAATGGGGTTGTAGTAGATCATGGGTTCAAGTACGTTGGGATACATATTACTTCTTTGAGTTGGTACACATGTTTGGTTGATTGGTATTACTTGCTTTATTATGCATGAGACTTTTAAAAGGGTAAAATGGCATGTTTTGACTAAATGTCCCTTTTTAGCATGTTTTGCTCTTATATGTGCATATGGTTTACATAGTACATGTGGAGTACTAACCCCATTTTCTTCCTTTTTCCAAAAAAATTTAGGTTCCAGTTGTTGAAGGCTCATTTGAGACGACTTGAAGAAGGCTTGGATATTTTCTATCATCCAAGTAGGTAGTTCCTCACATTCTGAGGGTGATGCCAATATCTTTCTTTGAGAGTTTCTTTGTTTTCTAAGACTTTTATGTTCATTCCACTTCCGTTTGAGTATGACTTGTATAAGACTATATGTTGCTTCTTTACATTTGATGTAGGGCTATGACCAAATTGTTATGATCATTTAGATGGTATGAGATGAGACAATCTTTGAGACTATTTTATATATTATATATATGCATGTGCAATAAAAGTATAAGGTTATGTAACCTTCCTATACAAATGTTCTATGTTTACTCGATACGACTATATTATGTGTATGTAGAGGTCTATGTAAACCTCCAAGTAGATGTTATGAAAAGTTTTAATTTTCTGCACTTTCAACCTATGAATTTAGTACATGAGACTAACAAGCTAGTCTTAGTCTTTAAAGAGGACAACGACGTTGGTTACATCTAGGGTTTAAAACCCAGATGTGACAAACTTTGTATCAGAGCATGAGGTTGAATATCGTTGAGTTATGTCTCTCTCTCTACCACATCTACATAGGTTTGTATTCATAATTGTGAAGCGCGCCACACTTTTGAATATGAATCTATGTGATGCCTAGGAATTGCTCTCTTTCTTGGAAATCTTATATCGTGCCATTAGAGTATACTGATTGTGTCGCTTGGCATATAAACCTATTGTTATGCTTATAGGAAGAATGAACACTCAAAGAAACGCACCTCAAAGACTTGAAGAGGAAATTTCCAATGAGGGAGCTCCTCCCCATGGTGATCAAGTTCTTCCACTTGAAGAAGATGCTTACATGGAGCATGCACCGGTCAATCCTCCTCCTTTGAAGGATGAGAATATAACGACCGCTCTTCTCCAAATGGACCAAGTTATCACCACTCAAGCCAAGCTATGACGGCCCAAGCAAATCAGGATGTTGTGCCCCGTCCTCATCAACAAGTCACTACTAAGGCTTCCCGTCTAAGGGACTTCACTCGAATGAACCTTCCTACCTTCTTTGGGTTTAAGGTTCAGGAAGACCCCCAAGAATTCATTCGATGATGTCTATAAGATACTTTTGGCTATTGGGGTTGTCCACGAGTGAGAAGGCCGAGTTGTCCACTTATCAACTCAAGGACGCGGCTCAAGCATGGTTTGTGCAATGTAGGGATAATAGGCCCCTAAGAGGTTGTCCTTTGACTTGGGAAATCGTCAATAAGGCTTTTCTTTTGCCGATTCTTTACTAGGGAGATGAGGGATGCAAAACTGGTGGAGTTCATCAATCTTTGGCGAGGAGGTATGACTGTTTATGTGTACTCTTTGAAATTCACTAAATTATCAAAATATGCTCCTACCTTGGTGTCCGATCCAAAAGATAAAACGAGCCGCTTTGCACCGGAGGTGTCAGATGATTTTCAAGAGGAGTGTTATTCGGCTATGTTGCATGACAATTTGAACATTTCTCATCTTATGGTGCATGCACATAATTTGGAAGTGGCAAGGGCAAGGAGGAAGAATAGAGATGCTAAGAGGGAAAGTTTTTCTAATGGAAATTCTTCAAAGAATAGGCTAGATATACAAGACAAGCTTATGTTTAACAAGCGGGTTATAACTCAAGTTCCTACTAAGTTCCCAAAACTTTGTGGTGATAGGGTGACTAACCCTATGTTCAAGAAGGGGAAAGGTACTAATTCACCAACAAAAAAGCCAACTTGTGGAAAGTGCGGCAAGAAGCACTGTGGTGATTGTCTTAAGGAGACGGACAATTGTTTTGGTTGTGGTAAAAGATGGCATAAGGTTAGGGATTGCCCAAATATGAGGGGTCAAGACAAGGGTAGTTGTTAAGCTAAATAAAATGGTTCTATTGATGCTCCAAAGAAGAACCGCTTGTATGCTCTATGCTCTAGGGATGAGCAAAAGACTTCTCCCGACGTGGTGACAAATATGTTGAAAGTCTTCTTAGTGATTCTAATGCCTTACTTGATCCCGGTGATACTTTACCATTTGTTACATCTCATGTAGCTAAAATTTTTAAATTTTGCCCAACATTTTGCATGAATCTTTTATAGTGACTACTCTAGTGGGTGAGTCGGTTGTTGCAAAAAGAGTGTACAAAATTTTTCTTTAATGTTGCCCAATAAAATTTCTTATGTTAACCTAGTAGACCTTTATATGTTTGACTTTGATATTATATTGAATATGGATTGGTTGCATACATGTTTTGCCTGTATTGATTGTAGGACAAGAGTAGTGTTTTAACTTTTCAAATGAACCCATTATTGAGTGGAGGGGGGAAATTCTATTCCTAAAGGTTGTATGATCTCTTGTCTAAAAGCATTCAAAATGATCTCAAAGGTTTGTCTATATCACATAGTAAGAGTTCAAGATATATACTACGAAATTCCTCCCATTCTGTCGGTACCCGTAGTGAGTGGGTTTTTGGAGGTCTTTCCTAATGACCTTCCTGGTATTCCTCCTGAATGGGAAATTGATTTTGGCATTGATTTGCTACCGGATACGAATCCAATTTCAGTTCCTCCTTATGGGACGGCTTTGTCTGAATTGAAGGAGTTGAAGGCTCAACTCAAGGATTTGCTATATAAGGGCTTTATAAGGCCTAGAATTTTGTCGTGGAGTGCTCTGGTGTTGTTTATAAAGAAGAAGGACGGGTCCTTAAGAATGTGTATTGATTAACGCCAACTCAACAAGGTTACCATTAAGAATAAGTATCTGCTCCCTCAGATTGAGGACTTGTTTGATCAACTCCAAGCGGTGAGCTACATTTCAAAAATTGACTTGAGATCGGGGTATCACCAACTTAGGGTGAAAGGTGCGAATGTACCAAAGATGACCTTTCAGACTAGATATGGGAACTATGAGTTCTTGGTAATGTCTTTGGTCTCACTAATGCTTCGGCGGTGTTTATGGACCTAATGAATAGGGTGTTTTGAAATTACCTAGATGCATTTTTTAACGTCTTCATTATCGACATCTTGGTATATTCGAAGAATAAGGGTGATCGTAGAGGTCATTTGAGGGTTTCATTGCAAACCCTTAAGGAACATCAATTGTTTACCAAGTATAGCAAGTGTGAGTTTTGGTTGAGGTAGGTGGTATTTCTTTGGCACATCATCTCTAGTGAAGGAGTTAAGGTAGACCCAAGGAAAATGGAGGCGGTGAAAGATTGTCCTAGATTATTGACTCCAACTTACATTAGGATTTTCTTGGGTTTAGCGGCTTATTATCTGAGGTTCGTGGATGGTTTTGCGTCTATTGGATTGCCCTTGACTACTTTTAACCAAAACTATAAGAAATTTGAGTGGTCGAAGGCATGTGAGAAAAGCTTCCAATTGTTTAAAGATAGGCTTACTTGTGCTCCAGTATTGACCTTACCAGAGGGTACAAAGGGGTTTGTTTTGTTTTGTGATGCATCCCGTGTGGGTTTAGGGTGTTTGCTTATGCAACATGGGAAGGTGATAGCCTATGCTTCTAGGCAGCTTAAGGCACATGAGATAAACTATCCCACTCATGAACTTGAGTTAGCAGTCGTGTTGTTTTCTTTAAAAATTTGGAGGAATTACATGTACGGTGTACATGTGGATGTATTTACCGATCGCAAGAGTCTCCAATATGTGTTTATGCAAAAAGAGTTGAACCTCCGTCAACGAAGGTGGCTAGATTTTTTGAAACTTTATGATATGAGTGTTCTCTATCACCCCGGCTAGGCTAATGTTGTAGCAGATGCTCTAAGTCGTAGGACTATGGGTTGTGTATCTTACATAGATGAAGCTAAGAAAGACCTAGTGAAGGAAGTTCATAGGTTGGATAGGTTGGGGGTGAGGTTTGAAGATTCTTTGGATGATGATTTCATTGTTTGTAACAACTACGAGTCATCATTAGTAGTCGAGGTGAAGTCCAAACAACACCTTGAATAATCATTGATGGATTTCAAAGAGTTGGTCCTTGGCAAACTTAACGAGATGTTCTCCCTGGGGGGATTGTACTCTAAGGTTCAAAGGGAGACTATGTGTTCTAAAGTGGAATAGTTGAGGGATAGGATCCTTGAGGAAGACCATGGGTCCCGCTAATCCATTCACCCAGGTTCGACAAATATGTACCATGACCTAAGAGAGATATATTGGTGGGATGTTTTGAAGAAGGCATAGGGGAGTTTGTCGTCAAGTGTCCAAATTTCCAACAAGTAAAAGCCGAACATCAAAAGCTGGGTGGCTTACTACAAGAGATCCAAATTCCTACTAGGAAGTGGGAAGTCATCAATATGGACTTCGTAGTGGGTTTAACTCGGACGCAAAGGTCATATGATTCTATATGAGTCGATGTGGATAAGGTTGACTAAGTCCGCTTGCATTATTGTCGTGAAGTCTACTTATTCCATGGAAGATTATGCTAGGATGTTCATAGATTAGATTTTGTGTTGCCATTATAACACCTTGAAAATACAAGACTCATTGTAAAATCTAACATAGGTGTTATAAAGTCTAAAAAGTGTTTCTAATTCCATTTTAAATAAATATAGGTCATTTAGGAGGCTTAAGAACCAAAACCTCTAATAACATCTGGGAAGTTGGTTGAAAGGGATGTTAGTGTGCCTTAGACTTTTTGACTAACTTCTAGTAGTTAGAAATGTACAAAAATTGGTGGAAAGGTATCTAATAGTTGTTTAAGTTGTTCCATGTTTGAAACGTGTGGGTACGACTTCCCAAGGACCAACTACGGGTCCGTGAGGAGGACCCCAGTCAATTGATGCAGCACTTCCTTGTGGTGTGCATCGACGGGACAGAAGACGAGCCCGTGTGTGGATCGACGGGGCGTCGATGCAACTGTCGTCTAACACTGAGGCAAGTTGATAAGGTCCCTTCAGCTACATATTCTCTAGACTCATCTACGGAGCTCAAAGGTGCAATTTATGGTCTATGTGTGGATCGACAGGGTATCCATGCCATTGTTGTCCCAAACTTCGACAAATAGGAGGGAGCATTCGCCTGCAAAGTCTTTGACTAAGACGACAGAGTGCAGGATGGAGGGGTGGTTTGTCGTGGACTCAGAGATGGACCATCGATCGGGGTCTCTTCTCTGAGGGTCGAGTTCATTGTTAAATTTTAATAATCTTATTTAATTAATTAAGTGGTTTACCGGTTAGTAGGGAATTAAAGGTAGACTAATTAAGTTGATTAAGTCCTACTATAAATACCCTCAATCCTTATTAACTTAAGGGCAACTCTCAAAATAAACTCTCTTTCTTCCCTATTATTTCTCTCTCTACATAAACTCACCATTGAAGACTAGCAAGAATTAGGATTTGGGGGATGGAAAGGGATGAATTCACCATCAAATCGTTGGGAAACGTTATGTTATGGTATCTATTCACCTTTGAGACTCTTTCCTCAAAGGGTTCCTTCAAAATAGATTTCATAAAGTTGAGTTTTCTTATGGGTTTCATTCAATTACAAAATAGAAGTTATGGATTGAGTTGTTAATGAATTTGTAGGGTTGTATTGGTTAGATTAACATGTAATTAAACTTCTTAATGGAAATTATTGATGGTTTGGTCTAAATTGAAAAATATGATCCTCTATCCCTAACCCTAGGTAGTGTACTTGACCTATATTGTATTGTGATCATTCAATTGAGTTGGTTGTTGATTTGATTACTATCCTATGTTTTTATTACAATAAAATTAAGATGAATTATAGGCCTACCATGACAGTTCTTGAGATGTGATTTAGGTTATGAATTATAATGTGAAATTGGCTTATGTACCTCGTCTCAAGGTGTGATCTAAAGATAAATTGGTTTATAGAGATGCAATTGGTGTTGTTATTCTATTGGTATTCATTGTGTGATGATTTTACTCCCCAAGTTGGGTTGATTTATGGGTTGATGGTAAGACTTTGACGATAGACTATGAGAAAGACTTGATAAGTCTTAGAATCTATATCTTTAATTCCAATTGTAATTAATTATTGTTAAGTCATGATATTACATTATAGTATGCCTTATACTGGGATTAAGAGGGCAAGATCATTTGATGGAGGTTCTTTAAAGAGTAGGTTTGAGATACAAGACAAGCCAAAATTTAAGAAGCGGGTTTCTAATCAAGTCCCTTCTGAATTCCCAAGAGCTAGTGGTGATAGGGTTTCTAACCCTAAATTCGGGAAGGGAAAAGTTACTAATTCACCAAATGAGAAGTCAACTTGTGGAAAGTGTTGTAAAAAGCACTATTGTGATTGCCTTAATGGGACATATAATTTCTTTAGTTGTGGCAAGAGTGGTCACAATATGAGAGATTGTCCAAACATGAAGAGTCAAGAAAAGGGTAGTGGCCAAGATCAACCAAGTTGTTCTAGTGATTCTCCAAAGAAGAACTGCTTCTATGCTCTCCGTTCTAGGGGTGATCAAGAGAGCTCTCCCGATGTGGTGACCGGTATTTTGAAATTTTTCTCGCTTGATGCATATGCTTTACTTGATCCGGGCGCTACTTTATCATTTGTTACACCTCTAGTACCTAAAAAGTATGAAATTTTACCTGATATTTTTTATTTAACCTTTTATAGTATCTACTCCGATGGGTTAATCAGTTGTTGCAAAAAGGGTGTATAGAAGTTTTCCTATAATGTTTCCCAATAGATTTTCTTATGTTTATCTAGTGGCACTCGATATGCTTGATTTTGATATTATATTGGGTATGGATTGGTTGCATGCATGTTTTGCATCCATTGATTTTCGGACAAAAGTGGTGAGGTTTAACTTACAAAAATGAACCCGTTGTTAAGTGGAAAAGGGGAAATTCTATTCCTAAAGGTCGTATTACATCTTGTATAAAACAATGAAAAATAATCTCAAAAGTTTGTCTTTATCATATCGTAAAAGTCAAATATCTAGGCTCTGAAGTTCCTCCTATTGAGTCGGTACCCGTAGTGAGTGAGTTTCTGGAGGTCTTCCCTTATGACCTTCCCAGTATTCCTCCCGAATGGGAAATTGACTTTGGCATTGATATGCTACCGTATATAAATCTCATATCAATTCCTCCTTATCAGATGGCTCCAGCCGAGTTGGAAGAGTTGAAGGGTCAACTCAAGGATTTACTAGATAAAGGTTTTATAAGGCCTAGTATTTCTCAGTGGGGTGCTCCGGTTTTGTTTGGGAAAAAGAAAGATGGGTCCTTGAGAATGTGTATTTATTACCGCCAACTCAACAAGGTTACCATTAAGAATAAGTACCCTCTTCCTCGGGTTAATGACTTATTTAACCAACTCCAAGGGGCGATTTAATTTTCAAAAATTCACTTCAGATTGGGGTATCACCAACTTAGGGTGAGAGGTGAGGATATACCAAAGACAGCCTTCCGGACTAGGTATGGAAATTATGAGTTCTTGGTCATGTATTTCGGTCTCACTAATGCTCTGGCGGCATTTATAGACCTAATGAATAGAGTATTTCGAAATTACCTAGATTCATTTTTTGTTGTCTTCATTGATGATATATTGGTACTTTCAAAGAATGAGGATGATCATATGTGTCATTTGAAGGTAGTATTGAATACCCTTAAAGAACATCAATTGTATGCCAAATATAGTGAGTGTGAGATTTGGTTGAGGTCGATTACTTTTCTTTGGCACAACATCTCTACTGAGGGAGTTGAGGTAGACCCAAGGAAAAAAGAAGCGGTGAAAAATTTTCCTAGACCACTGACTCCGACTGACATTAGGAGTTTCTTTGGTTTAGCGGATTACTATCGGAGGTTCGTGGATGGCTTCGTGTCCATTGCCTCTCATTTGACTACTTTGACCCAAAAGAGTAAAAAGTTTGAGGTCGGAGGCATGTGAGAAAAGATTCCAATTGTTGAAAGATAGACTTACTTCAGCTTTGGTGTTGACCTTACCGGAGGGTACAAAGGGTTTTGTGGTGTATTGTGATGCATCCCGAGTGGGTTTGGGTGTGTTCTTATGCAACACGGGAAGGTGATAATTTATGCCTCAAGGCAACTAAAGGTACATGAGAGAAATTACCATAGTCATGAACTTTAATTAGCGGTCGTGGTGTTTGCTTTGAAAACTTCGAGGCATTACTTATATGGGGTTCATGTTGATGTTTTTATCGATCATAGGAGTCTTCAATATGTGTTTACCCATAAGGATTTAAATATCTGACAAAGAAGGTGGATAGAGTTGTTGAAATATTATGAAATAAGTGTCCTGTATCATCCTGGTAAGTTTAATGTAGTTGCGGATGCCCTAAGTCGGATGACTATGGGTAGTATATCCCATTCTGATGAAGCCAAAAAGGACCTAGCAAGGGAAGTAAATAGGTTGGATAGGTTGGGGGTGATGTTTAGAGTTCTCGAGATGGGGGTGCCACAATTCATCATATCTCCGAGTCATTTTTAGTGGTTGAGGTGAAGTACAAACAACATGTTGATTTAGACTTAATGGAGTTGAAAAATCGGTTCTCAACAAGTTGAATAAACCATTCTACTTAAGGAGGGATGGTGTGTTAAGGTACCAAGGGATATTATGTGTTCCCTATTAGATGGGTTGAGGGATAAGATCCTAGAAGAAGCACATGGGTCCCGCTGCTTAATTCATCCAGGGTCGACAAAAATGTACAATGACCTAAGGGAGATATTTTGGTGGGAATGGCTAAAAAGGGACATAGAGGAATTTGTCTCTGAGTGTCAAAATTGCTAACAAGTAAAGGCCGAACACCTAAACCCAGGTGGCTTACTACAACAGATCCAAATTACTACTTGGAAGTGGAAAGACATCAAAATGTACTTTGTAGTAGGTTTACCTCGGATCAAAAAACCTATGATTCTATAGGGGTAGTTGTGGATGTAGTGACTGAGTCTGCTCATTTTATTCCTATAAAATCTTCATATTTGAGAAAGGATTATGCAAAAATCTTCCTGGATGATATTGTTTGCTGCCATGGCATTCAGTTATCCAACATATCGGATCGGGGAGCACAATTCACCTCTAGTTTTTTGAGGTCGTTCCAAAAAGTGTTAGGAGCTACGGTGAAGTTGAGCACCGCATTCAATCCCCAAACGGATGTTCAAGGGGAACGTACGATACAAACCCTTGAAGATATTCTTAGAGCATGCATTATTGATTTAAAAGGGAGTTCGCATAGGCATTTACCTTTGGTGGAGTTTTCCTACAACAATAGTTTTCATACATCCATTTCCATGGCTCCCTATGAAGCGTTGTATGGTAGGAGGTGTTGGTCTCATATTTGATGGTTTGAAGTGGGTGAGCAATCACTTCTTTGTCAAAGCTTATTTATAAGACTTTGTAAAAGGTTCATATCATAAGGAATCGGTTGCAAATGGACAATACTCAACAAAAGTATTATGCTGATCATAGGAGAAGGGGTTCGGAGTTTGAAGAAGGTATAAAGTTTATTTGAAGATTTCACAATGAAAGGGGTGGTTAGTTTTGGCAAGAAAGTGAAATTTATTCCTCGTTATGTAGGTCCCTAATAAATCTAGCAATGGGTTGGGAAGGTTGCCTATGAATTGAAACTTCCTAGGAATTGGCCTTGGTTCATCCGGTTTTCCAAGTTTCTATGTTAAAAAAGTGTAATGGTGATCCCGACTTCATTCATCCTATTAAGGGTCTTTGTTTCAAGGATAACCTCTCTTATGAGGATTTATGGGAAAATCATCTAGTTGAGGGTGAAACATGGGAGGCCGAGGCCGACAAGAAGTCATATTGCACTCTTCTTTTTGAGACCTAAGGTTAGTCATTCTTTTAATAACATAAATATGACTATGGATTGAAGTTTATTGATTTTTGGGTGAAGTTTTTCACATTATGCCTTTTTGAAAGAACTTACAGTAAAGTTACTGTAAAATTGCTAAAAAAAACATTAAATTTTGCTTTTTTCTTGTTTTGAGTTATGTTGTGTATTTTTGACATGGTGAGTCTTTATGAAATAATAGGTAGCATGTTCTTAAGTTAAACTTTGTGCTGATTTACTCATGTAATATATGTTAAGCTCATAAGTGTTGTGAGAAGGATATGCATCATGATAACGTGTTTTGTGCATTATGTGTGGTAGTATGAGTTTTGATATTTTCCTTGTTGAAATGTCATGATTTATGTTTATTGGTTGGGATTCTAGTGTTGAGTCTATTCCATCCTTCAAAAGAGTTTTAGTGTCATTCGGGGATGAATGTTTCTAAGGGGGGAATAATGTAATACCTTGAATATCCAAGACTCGTTATAAAGTCTAACGTAGGTGTCGTAAAATCTAAACACTGTTTCTAAGTCCATTTTTAATGAATATAGGTCATTTAGGAGTCTTAGGAACCAAAACATCCAAAAATGTCTGGGAAGTTGGTTCAAAGGGGTGTTAGTGCGCCTAAGCCTTTTTGACTAACTTTTAGGAGTCAGAAATGTACGAAAATTGATGGAAAGGTAGCTAATAGTTGATTGAGTTTTTCCATGTTTGAAACGTCTTGTTACGATTCCCCAAGGACCAACTAAGGGCCCTTGAGAAGGACCCCTGTTGTTTAATGCAGCACTGGCTGGCAGTGTGCATCGACGGGACAGAAGAAGGCCTGTATGTGGATCGATGGGGCATCGATTACACCATCGTCCCACACTTCGGATAATGGAGAAGGTCCCTTAACCTGAACACTCTCTTGAATCATCAACGGAGTGCAGAGGTGCAGGTTACGGTCCGTGTGTGGATCAACGGGGTGTCGATGCCACCGTTATTCCACACTTAGACAAATTGGAGGGAGCCCTCACTTGCAAAGTCTATGCCCGAGTTAACGGAGTACAGGACGGAGGGAAGGTTTTTCATCGACTCACAGACATACCGTCGATTCCACCGTCATCCCACACTTAGATAAATTAAAGGGAACCCTCTCCTGAAAAGTCACTGACCGAGACAATGGAGTACAGGATGGAGGGGGGATTCTCTGTTGATTCACAGACGGACCATCGATCGGGGTCTTGTCTGTGAGGATCGAGATTCACTATTAAATTTTAATGATCTCATTTAACTAATTAAGTGGTATAGGGGTTAGTTGGGTATAAAAGGGAGACTAATTATGTTGATTAATTCCTACTATAAATACCCTCAATCCTCATTATTTAGGGTTTGGGGGTTGGAAAGGTATGGATTTACCATCAAAATTTTGACAAACGTTAAGGTATGGGTTCTATTCACCTTTGAGAATCTTTCCTCAAAGGGTTCCTTCAAAATAGATTTCATAAAGTTGAGTTTTCTTATGGGTTTCATTAAATTACGAAATTGAAGTTATGGATTGAGTTGTTGATGAATTCTTAGGGTTGTATCTATTAGATTAACATAAAAGTCAACTTGTTTATGAAAATTGTTGATGGTTTGATATAAATTGAAGAATATGATCCTCTATCCTTGACCCTAAGTAGTGATCTTGTCCTATATTGTATTGTGATCATTCAATTGAGTTTGTTGTTGATTTACTTACTATCTTATGATTTTTTTACGATCAAATGTGATTTAGGGTATGAATTATAATGTGAAATTAGCCTATGTACCTTTGCTTAAGTTGTGATCTAAAGATGAATTGTGTTATAGAGATGCAATTGGACTTGTTATTCTATTGGTTATCATTGTGTCATGATGTTATTCCCAATGTTGGGTTGAGTTATGGGTTGATGGTAAGACCTTGATGATAGACTATGAGGAAGACTTGGTAAGTCTTAGACTATCTATCTTTAATTCCAATTGGAATTATTGTTGTTAAGTCATGATATTACATTGGAGTATGCCTTATACTAGGATTATAGGGTGGTATGATTTTGAATTGAAATGTCTTGACTATGTTGTGAGGTTTATTAAGGTGTATGTGATATAAATATGGTGAAAACTATCAATGTTCCTCAATATGCTACACAATGCAAATATTTTAACCTCACTTATATGAAGTGTGATGAAAAGACTTACACTCATACATTTCATATTGAGTTATTGATGATGATGACTATACAAGGGGTAGACCCTATGGACTAAATTAAGCTATGATTGATAATTATGGGCTTAAAGACATTTCAAAAAGGGACTCTAGCTTATCACCGAGTGAAATAGATACAGAATTGTCCCTTTCCACATAGGGAAGGTAGGAACCCTACATTACTCTTGAGATTGGAGAGTATAATGCAACGCTCATAAAGAGGGTCCCATCCAAATCTTCTAGTTCTTGAACTATGTTGCCCTCATAGGAATACTAGCTAGTGGATCCACGTAGTTGCTATGTTTCATGTTTTGGTACTACCGTGGCAAATAGTTTGCATTCTTTTGGTGTAGGGTTTTATGACACCGGATTCCACACTAGCTCATGTGGTCTCTGTCGGTTAGGACAAGATGTTCCCGAAAAGGTAAAACAAATTAAAGGACTTGAATTCTAACTTGTATAACATAAGGGGTGTAGCTTAGTCTAGGTAGGGATATGGCACTTTACCTAGACATTGCACTAGCTAGCTTTGAGGGGATTCTTAGTAGGAGATTCTTATATTTGTTTATGTTATGATAAAGTATGATGTATATATAATGACCATGGAACATTATTGACACTATATGTTGATTAGTTCATTTATGAATATGCCTTAGATTGCAATGATAATATATGATGAAATGCAAGTCTAAATTCCATGATATGTAGAGTTGGACATTGATTATGTTTTCTTGTTGAGGATATTTGATTGAGTAAGGTTATGGGGCTTTGCTTGGTTGATGCACTTGCTTACTTGATAAGGACTTGTGAGTAGTTGTCTTGCTTATTATGATATGTTCAACTATTATTTATTCTGGTGATATTATTCCTTGAAGTTAGGGTTGTAGTAAATTATGGTTTCAAGTATGTTAGGATAAGCACTACTTGTATTATAGAAAGCATGTTAGGTGATTGATATGACTTACTTGACCTTGCATTAAGTCCCTAACGGGGTAAAATAGCATGAATTAATAAAAAGTCCCTTTTAGCATGTTTTGTTTCTGTATGTGAATAAGATCTCATACTGAGTACATGTGCAGTACTAACCCCATTTTCGTTCATTTTCCCAAACATTTTAGCTTCCGGTCGTTAAAGAGTTGTGGGAGGTGTCATCGTTGAAGGCTTGGATTCTTCCTTTAATCCAAGTAGGGTAGGTACTCAACTTTCAAGGGCAATACCATCCTCTATCTTTTGATTTTGTTATGAGCTTATTGAATCAATCATTCCTTTCTTTGTTATTTTAATATTGTACTTTTGTAAGACCTATACATGGTCTTGTTGAATTGATGCAAGGTCTATGCCCATATTGTGATATTCGTTTAGATGGTATGAGATGAGACAATCATTGACACTATTTCTATATTTTTGTATATGTATGTGCAATAAAAGTAGAAGGCTATGTAACCTTCCTATATGAAGGGTCTATGTATACTCTATATGAATATGTATATTATGTGTATGTACAAGTCTATGTAAACCTCCAAGTAGTGATAATGCAATTTTTTAATTTTCTCCGCGTTTTCAACCTATGAATTTAATGACATGAAACTAAGAGGCTAGTGTTAGTCCTTCAAAAGGACGCTGATACCGGTTCCGTCTAGGGGGTAAACCCGGATGTGACAGCCATGTTATTCCATTATCCATCATATAGGATAGTGTTTCACAATTCACATCTAGGTTTTGGAGGTCATTCCAAAAAGGGTTAGGGACTAAGGTGAAGTTGAGTATCGCTTTTCGTCCCCAAACGGATGATCATGTAAGACCCCAAAGATTTCCTTGGTTAACTATATCCTAACATTTTGGTATTGATTTATAAGGTCCTAAATATGTCTAATATATGGAATAGAGGCAGTACCTAATGTATTAGGGGTGTTGGAAGTCAAACGTCAAAGGACGACTAAGACGTTTGACGACTAAGTCACCTAAATGTCTCTTATGTGGTTATATGTGTTTATGTGTGTTAAATGATTTTTATGGTTCTAAATTGATTTAATATATCATGTATAGTCAGTGTTTAATGTTTTTTGAAGTTTGGATGTCAAATGACCAAGAACGTCCATGATGTTCGAAAGATATGCCTTGAGTCGACCTTGTACGTTTAGGTGAGTTTTGTTGAGTTTTACGTGTTATTTTTGGATGAAATTCATGTGATAGGTGTTAAACTTATATAATATCATATTTGGGTTTGTAACGTCCTGAAAATTATCTCCAAGGACCATCAAAGGGTCCTTGAGGAAGGACCCAAACCCTTTGACAAACAAGTCCCAGGCAGACCTTGGCGACGGAGCATTCAACGACCCGTTAGCCTGATGACACCTCGTCGAGGGTCCCGTCGTGGGTTACTTAAAAAAGGGTGAGTAATGGAAATTTGTCCAGCCACTGTAGCCACCAACGGAGGGTTGTGACGCCCAGTCAAGGCCAGGTGTCGCACACACCTATGTTCCTGTGCAGACTACTGTCAACTTAGTGATTTGGTAATTTACCCCACTTACAAATTAAGTTATTGGCATTTTATTAAGGGTATTTTGGGTATTTTAATTGAGTATACAACCGGTGAAGACGTTAAAGACTTTATTCTTCCAAATTGAAAACCCAAAACTCTTAGAAAAATCCCAAAGACTCCACTGAAGTCCAAATTGAAGAAGCAGCTTGGTGTGGGGGTTGTAAGTGGAAATTCTTCACCAAAGTGAGTTAATATACTTTATGTATGGATTTTTATCCTTGAAACATTTTTCATCTAGGAGCCCAACTCTCAAGTTGTTTTTCAAAGTTTTCTAAAGTGAATTATCAAATTTCGGGATTCTACCAAGGGTTCTTGCATAAAATTATTTCTAAACATTGAATTATGATCTAATTGATAATGTATTGATGATTTCAATCTAAATTACCCATGAACCCATGTTAATTGATGAACGCTAGTTTTGGGTACTTATTGAGTTACTTGATATTAAGCTAATAATGTTGAATTGTTACATAGTTTCTTATGGGCTTTCTTATTATATAACAATTATATTCAATTGATATATAATTTACCTTATATTGTTAATACTAGATTGAATAGATGTAGATTCATTAAGTTTTATGGTTATGCTTTGAATTATTGTTCATGGCCATTGGTAAGGGCCTTGTGATGTTGAATTAGTTGATTTGGCATTGAATTGAAGTTATGATGAGGGGATTAAGGTATCCTGACCCATTTTCTCTAATTTTATATTAATTATACTTCAATTCTATTGTGATTTGTATGGTCCACTTATGGTGGCGGGGTAATGTGTTTTACTTGAAATTGATGTGGCCTTGTCGGCGTTACTTTATGCAATATGATGAGCATGGCCTTATTGGCAACTACTTGAAGTAATGTGGCTATTTGTGTAGTTTATTATGTGAAGCATGACAATATCTATCTACATGTGAAGTCATATGTGTGTTCTGATACTTATGTTTCCTTAAGTCATCATGTTAGACAATGACTTTGACATTATGAGTATAGTGTTAGGGTTAAGTCTTGGTTATTCATACTTGGATTTTCGAGTCAATGTGGAGTATATTAATGATTTTATTATGATATATAGGATGATTTGAAGATATTATATTGTTTCTAGGTGTTTCTAGAATGATTTGCATTATGTTTTAAAAGTGAAGTATGTGGTATCTTGTCTTAGTTTACTTGTGTTACTTGCTTGATGAATATATGAATATGAATATGTGATGTCTTGATTTAGGGTGTTAGAAATCTTAGTCTTGAATGTGTTAATGACATGTGACTTAAAATGATTATATGAGTCTATTATGGGAAAACCTTGACTTAAAGGTACGGTTAAGATTGTTGAAGCGTAAACCGTAATGGTATCCTTCAAATTAAAGGAATGATGGACTTAAGGTTAGTTGGATAGAACGGAATAATATTAATCATTAGGGAAGTAATCATGAGCTTTTTGTCGCCATTTTGAGGTAGCCCTACTTGACCTTCCTTTGTAGGGTAAATGTGATTGGGTTATGAACTTTTTATGGAAACCTTTTATGTGAATCTAATGTATGAATTACTCTTTGAGAACGAAGGCTATCACCGAGTTAGTATGGTAAGGGAAAGTAGTTCTAGTTAATTATGATACGATATTACAAAGTATGCCCTTCATATTCCTTAACCATGTGCCTACACGGGATGTGTCTAAGTTATACCATTGGCAAATAGAATAACCTCAATGGAGTAGGATAGAACTCCGGCTATCATGGTCTATGTCAGTTATTCCTTATTCTCATCATATGGAATACCAATTAGCATTAGAGAAGTTTATGGAGTTTAGGTGGTTGTATGGGACGCAATCTAGACATGCACAATAGACTTTGAAGGTGTTATGTGGAGTTCCTAGGTCTTGTCTAAGACCATTATTTGAATGTCCTTTATGTGATGTATGAGTCTTAATGAACTAATTAGTTACTACTTATGCTAAGGAGTGTGTAAATAAATGCGTACCTAATCTAAAGTGACTTAAGGATTCCTTCGCTTAAGTGTGAAGAGGGCAATAAGGGATGATCTCTTCATGTCTTATCTTTCGAAGTCTTGAGGATGACTCTAGTTAGGGAATTTGGTTGATTTTGTGGACATGATCAAAGCTTTAGGTAGTATTAAGGATTATTTAGGTAATCTTGAAGAGGTCACTATGGATGTTATCTTCTTGATTTACTTAAGAAGGTCTTTTGATATCCTTTGGGAAGAGAATGTCATATCATTTATGTGTTGGTGATTTAGTGAGAATGATTTTATCATAGGGAGTCTATAGGATCTCTTGAGTGTGTGTGTAAGGAAATGTATGGGTGGTCGCTTCTTATCTCATTTAAGTGATACTTACAAGTCACCTTTGGTAGAGGAATCTTACCTTAATATTTATGATACTTTCTAAGTATGTATGTGACTCATTATAAATAATCTTAAGGGTCATTTAGGCACATCTAGAAAGGGTGTATTGTCATTCTCTCTTTGTGTGACTTAAGTGAATCTTAGGATGACTTTAAGTAAGGAAATTACATGGTAGAAGTTTGTTATTAAAGAGTTTCGTAAGTCATTGAAACAGTGAAGTCAATTAACTGGAAAGTAAATTGAACTTATGGTAAAGTGATGCCTAAATTTGATATTGTTGATTAATTATTATCTTACTAAATTTATTAATGATGTTATTATGATTAAAATATTATTTGAAAAATGAAAAGATGCATATTTCCAATAATGTCTGTTTTCATGATTTTTATTCATAAAGTCATACTTAGTACATGTTGTTGTACTAACTCCATGTTTTTATATATCTATATGGTTCTTGGTAGATGAGGAGCTTTGAAAAGTTAAGACTTGGATTATAAAAATCGTTCAAGAGAAGTTAAAGTATGCCCTCACTTGACTCGATGACATATATGTCTTTTATATTTTCATTCAAAGTATTGTAATAGACTAAGTATTTCTATATTCGTATTTTGAATTATGGGTCGTGTCCCAACTATTCTTGTGTCTTAAAATGATGAAATTACTACTTAGTATTTCCTATTACTTTTATATGAAAGAGATTTTCAAGACTATATTATATTTTGTGAAAAGTTTTAATTCCGCACTACTTTTCACTTTGTTTATGCGATGAATGATATGAAAGGGCTAGTCTTAGACCTATGAGAGGTCGTTCAAGCCGGTTACAATCCAAGATTGTACCCTAACTTCTAGGGTATGGTCTTGGGATTTGACAGGTCAAGAGGAATATACCATTCAAACATTTGAGGATATGCTTTGGGCTTGCATTATTGATTTTAAAGGTAATTGGGATAAGAATTTGCCTTTGGTTAGTTTGCTTATAATAATAGCTTTCATTCATTCATCTCCATGGCTCCCTATGAAGCTTCGTATGGTAAGAGGTGTAGGTCTCCTATAGGGTTGTTTGAAGTGGGTGAGGCTTCGCTTCTTGGTCCTAACTTGATTTATAAGACCTTAGAGAAGGTTCATGTCATAAGGAACCAGTTTCAAAAAACCTATAGTCCGCAAAAGTCTTATGCCGATTATAGGAGAAGGTATTTTGAGTTTGAAAAAGGTTATAAGGTGCATTTAAAAATTTCACCAATGAAAGGGGTGGTTAGATTCGGCGAGAAGGGGAAAATGAGTCCTCGTTATGTGGGTCCCTATGAAATTTTTCAAAGGGTTGGCAAGGTGTCCTATGAATTACAAATCCCTAGTGAATTGGCTTTGGTTCATCCTGTTTTCCATGTTTCTATGTTAAAAAAAGTGTATCGGTGATCCCGAGTCTATTTTTCCAATTGAGGATCTTGGTGATAACGATAACCTCTCTTATGAGAAGTTCCATTTCAAATCCTTGATAGGAAAATCAAGAATTTAACGAATAAAGAAATGGTTTACGTAAAGGTGTTATGGAAGAATCACCAAGTGGAGGGTGCAACATGGGAGCCTGAGGCCGAAACGAAGTCCTATTACTCTCATCTTTTTGATAATTAAGGTTAGTCATTCTTTTTAAAATTTTGAATATGACTAAAAATTGAAGCTTCATAATTTTTGGTGAAGTCTTGCAAAAATGTGCATTTTAAAATTTCATTTCAATCAAGTACATTGAAATTGGTGCCTTAAACTTGATATTTTGCCTTTTGGTTTTTTTGAGTTATGTTGTGCAGTTTGATATGGTGAGTCTTAGTGAAAAGTCATGTGACTTATTGATAATTTTAACTTTGTGCTAATTGACTAATGAAATGTATGTTGAGCTCATGTGTTTTGTGAGAAGGAAATATCTCATTATAAAGTGTTTGAACCTTATGTGTACTAATTGGAGTTTTTGAATTGCCTTGTTGAAATGATATGATTTATGTTGATTTGATATTGTGTATGGTTGACTGCTACTCTTGAGTCTATTCCTTCCTTCAAAGTTGTTTTAGTGTCATTCGGGGACGAATGTTTCTTAAGGGGGGGGGGGTGAAATGATTACAAGTCATTTAGGAAGTTTAAGAACCAAAACGCTCAAGAAAGTCAATGACGTTAGGAAACTAGTTCTAAGGGGTACTAGCATGCCCTAGCCTTTTTTACTAGTTTTTTGGAGTCGAAAATCCATAAAATTACGTGGAAGGGTATATAACATGTGTTTAAGGTGATTTGTGGTCGAAACATCCGGCCCAAGCAAGAACCAAAGGCCCTTGAAAATGATCCTTGCAAGTTGATGTCAACACTATCTAGGTAGTGTGCATCGACGAGATGCAGTCAACATCCGTGTATGGATGAACAGGTCGTCATTGCCAACCGTCGACCAAAACTTATAAAAATTGAGGAAGCCTTCTCCTGCACCAGTCTCTGACCAAGACGACGGTTATGCAGGACGGAGGGAGGCACCAATCGTCGACTCACAGATGGCCCGTCAACGGGGTTTCGTCTGTGAGGGTTAAGTTTCCTGCATGTTTTTAATGTTAACTAATTAAATTAATTAAGGGTTTTAGTTGTTAGTTATGTATTAATGGAAGACTAATTAACTAATTTAACTCCCATATAAAGGCCTCCACCCAAATAAATTTAACTACAACTCTCCATACAAAGTCTCTTCCTACTCTCTCTACTTGAAATCGCTATTGAAGACTAGCAAGAAAAAGTGTTTGGGGGATGGAAAGGGACGAATTCACCATCAAATGTTACGGTATGGGATCTAATTCACCTTTAAAACTATTTACTCAAAGGGTTCCTTTAAAATGGATTTCAAAAGTTAAGTTTTCATGTAGGTTTCATCCAATTACGAAATTGATGTTGTAAATAGAGTTTTTTATTGTTTATTTAGGATATAATGTATATATTAACATGTAATGAACTTGCTTATGATTAATTTTATTGTTTTATTCAAATTGAAGAATATGATGTTGAACCATTAATTCTAGGTTTTGTCTTCATGTGAATTAGGTTGTGATTGATTCAATTGACTTGATTATTAGTTAAATCACTATTAGATGATTTTGTGACATTATATATAAACAAATTAGTGTGAATTGTATCCTTTCATACTAGTTCTTGAGAAGTGATCTAGGTTATGAGAATGAACCTAAGTATCTTGTCTTAAGTTTTGAGTTAGTATTGAATTATGGTGTAGTGATTGTTCTAACCTTATTATCATGTTGATTATTGAATTATGTTGTTGTGATAACCTAGTTGGGTTTATTTATGGGGGTATGGTAAGACCCTTATGATGAACTATGAAAGAGACTTGGTAAGTCCTATAATCTATATTCCTTACTTCAACTTGTGGTAAATTGTGATTAAGTCATAATGATTGTGTTGGCGTATTAATTAATTAGGATTGATGGGGTAGTATGATGTTGAATTGAAATGTCTTGAGTATGGTTGTGAGGTTGATTAATATGTAAATGCTATAAGGATGGTGATGTATACCGATGTGCCTTATTATGAAGTGATATGTAATGTGTTAACGTCACCTATATGAATTTTGATGAAAAGATTTATACTCATACAATTCTTATTGAGCTATTGATTATAATGATTTTACAAGGGCTAAACCCTATGACCTAAACTAAGCTATGATTGATAACTAAAGGCTTAAACACATTTCAAAAAAGGACTCTAAATTAGCACTGAGTGAACTAGATTGAGGAGCGTCCCTTCCCACATAGGAAAGGTCGGAGCACTACATTACTCGTGATATTGGAGACTATAATACATGGAGCATAAAGAGGGTCCCAATTATATCTCCTATTTTTTGAACTACGTTTCCCCCATAGGAATACAAGCTAATGCATCCATGTAATTGCTATGTTTAAGTTTTGGTACTACCTCGGCAAGTAGTTTGCCTTCTTTCGGTGTAGGGTTTTATGACACTAGATTCCATAGTAGATCATGTGGTCTATGTCGGTTAGGGAAAGATATTCCCAAAAGATAAAATGAATTAGAGGATTTGAACTCTAACTAGGATAACATAAGAGGTCTAGCTTAGTCTAAGTATGGGTATAGGACTCTACCTAAGCATTGCACTAGTTAACCCCTTGAAAGGAGTCTTAGGAGTATGTTCTTATATATGTTTCTGTTATGATGATATATGATATATACATGATGAAGTTTCACAATGTTGATATTATATGTTGATTAGTTTAGTTATGAGTATGTGTTGGGTTATATCGTATAAAAAGATGAAATGTATATCCAAATGTTATACTATATGAAGTTCGACACTGGTTATGGATTCTTGTTGAGGCTACTTGATTGAGCAAAGTTATGGGATTTGCTTGGCCATTGCACTTGTTGACTTGATAAGGATTCATGATAACTTGTCTTGTTTATTATGATATGGTTTACTATTAGTCATGCTTGTGATAATATTCCTTGATGATAGGGTTGTAGTAGATCATGGGTTCAAGTACCTTGGGATACATATTACTTGTTTTAGTAGGTAAGCATGTTTGGTTGATTGGTATGTCTTTCTTAATTATGCATGAGACTTTTAAAAGGGTAAAATAACATGTTTTGACTTAATGTCCCTTTTTAGCATGTTTTTATCTTATATGTGCATATGGATTCATACTTAGTACATGTGGAGTACTAAACACATTTTCTTCCTTTTTCACAAATATTTTAGGTTTCGGTCATGAAGTCTTATTTGAGACGACTTGAAGAAGGCTTGGATATTCTTTATCATCGAAGTGGGTAGGTCCTCACTTTTCGAGGGAGTTGCCAATATCCTGGTTAGGAAGTTGCGTTGTTTTCTATGACTTTTATTTTCATTCAACTTTCGTTTGAGTACGACTTGTATAAGCCTATATGTGGCTTTTTTACATTTGATGTAGGTCTATACCCATATTTTTATGATAATTTATGTCATGACCCACAAGTACACCTTAGAAGTTAGGGCATCCTTGTGTCGTCACACGGCAAATGAGACTTCAAGAAGTCTCATCTAAGCCTCTCGTATCATTGATTGCATAATAAACATTCTAAATTAAGTAAGAATTTAAAACTTTCTTCACACACGAAAAATTCTTTCATAAACATTACACAAGCGGAAGACTTTTCATTTAAAACATTAAATCTTCACAACATTTACTTGAATATTCTAAACGTTGGAGTTTAAAACACTTGGAACTAATCCCATACAAGACAATAAAATAAAGACTACGACACAAGGGACATGTGAATATTGTCCTCGAATCGATGAGGACTCACCAATACTTAATCATCAAGCCTTAGAAACCTATCCATCCTCCATGACACATCAAGACTTCCAGTTCCCTACACTTTAGTCAAAAAGGGAAAAGAAGGGGTTAGCACATTGATGTACTAAGAATGGAAGCCATGCAAAAGCCATGAAAAAGGGACATTTAGTAAACAACATGCTTTTCATGAATTTCGATTAAAACATCATAATATAATCATAATAATAAAAATTTAACAACTTAGAAAACAAATAAGAAATCATTAAAGCAAAAAGTCACATTTTAAGAACACTTTCCACTGAACTCACTTCATTGTACAATGAAATCAATTCACTGTTACAGTGAAGTTCTTCCACTTTACTTTAGAAATCTTCTAGCATGTAATTTTCACACTTAAATCTAACCTAAGACTCACTTAAGTCACACAAAGAGCAACCGCCAATACAACCTCTCTAGGAATTCCTTAATGATCCTGAAGATTACTTAGGAGGAGTCACATACACACTTACAAGACATCAACATAAAAACATGCGAGTCTCCTACCAAAGGTACTTGTAAGTCTCTCTTGAGTGAGTTGTGAAGCGACCACCCATACAATTCCTTACACAAACGTTTAAGATATCCTATAGAAAACCAGAGATAGAATCATGCTCACTTAATACACCAACACAAAGATGATATGACATTTCCTCATCAAAGGCTATTAAAAGATTTACTTAAGTAGATCAAGAAGATAACATCCATGATTGACCTCTTCAAGACAACCTAATTAATCCATAAAACTTCCTAAGATTGGATCATGTCCACATAATCAACATCTTCCCTAATTAGAGTCATTCTTAATACTAATCTAGGTAAGATATAAAGTGACCATTTTTATGACCCCTTCACACCTTAACATCAAAACCCTTAACTACTAAAGATAGGTACTTATTCCATTTACATACTTCATAACATATGTCATTAATTCATTAAGACTCATACACACATAAAGGAAATTCAAGTAATGGTCATAGACAAGACCTAGGGACTCTAACTAACACCTTCAGAGCCTATTGTGCAATGCCTAGATATTGTTCCATACCACTACCTAAACTTCATTGAAGTTTTTTTAATACTAGTAATTATCCCACAAGTTGAGAATAGACAATAAACGACATAGACCATGATATTTACACATGGAATCTGGAGTTATAACCTACTCTGATTAGGGTGTTCTACTTGCCAAGGGTAGAACTAGGACACATCCCAAGTAGGCACATGGTTATGGAATATGAAGGGCTTTTAGGTACTCTAGTCTCATTCTCAAGTAGAGGTACATTTTACTCTAGTCTCATTCTCAAGTAGAGCTACTTCACATTAAATAAAGGCTCGGTTCTAGCCTTGGTTCTCATAGAGTAATTGACATTAAAGGATCATATTAAAAGGTTTCCTTATCTAGTTCATAACTCAATCACATTCACTCTACCAAAGAGGTCCACTAGTGCTAGCTTCCAATGGCGACTAAGATGGCTCATTAGGACTTTCTTACGAATTAATATGATGACGTTCTATCCAATTCACCTTAAGTCCACTATTTCTTTACATGAAGGATACCACTATGGCTCTCGATTTCAACGTTCATAACATAATCTTCACCACATACATGACCTTATTAACAACCTCTAAGGTCTCACATATCTTTCATTCATACCTGACAAGGGTGCACTAAGCCTACCTAATCAAGATATCGCATATTCACATATCATTCATATATGTATCGAGAAGGGGACAAGTCTACCAAACAAGACACAACATTCTTTCACCTTATCACATTTAGCATATCATTCTTTAAAGTACTTAGGAATGATCCTTATCGTCTTTATGTCATCCTATTCTTTATTATATCGTCATCATTATAACAATCACAACTCATATAGTCAATTAGGAAAAATCATGTTTCAACATCCAAGACTACACATATAAGAACATATTCATAGTGTACATGATCTCCTAATATACATCAATATATACCTTCCCAATAATTAACATGTAGATAGATATGCTCATCCTTCACATAAATTAACTACACAAATCGTGATAATACTTCATGTAGTGCGGACAAGGACATGATCATCATATTGCATAAAGTAACGCCGAGAAGGACACATCAATTCACATAGCACGGCCACTATAAGTGGACCATACAAATCACAATATAATTGAAGTCTAATTAACATTAAATAAAAGGAATCAGGGCATCATACAACACTCCATCTTACCACTTTGGTTTCAATACTAAAACATCCAATTCAATATCACAAGGACCTTACCCAAGGTAATAAAAAACAATGCAATACAATTATATCTATAATCATTGAAACAAGGTCAATTCATTACATACATAAAAATCTAAAACTACCTAGATATCAATTGAATATAATTATTGCATCATTAGATAGCCCATAGAAAATTACTTTAGGAATTATTAATATTATGTAAATATCAATTCAATAAGTCTAACATTCAATAGATCTAGAATATTCAATACTCAATTCATCAAATTGAAACAACCTATAAACCAATTAACCATAATCTATACATGAATCAAAAGTCCATAAACTTTTACACATGAATTCATGAATATCAAAGCAAAATCAATTCACCCATATTTTAGTGAAATTTAGATATTTGAGAAGATCAAGGATTCATGGAGAATTTCATTAGAAAATATCAATTATACATCAATTTCATCATATATAAACGTTTTGAAACCATTTATGAAAGAACCCAGTTTGATAGCATAAGGCTCTTACCATGACCATGAACATCAATTCAATACATAAACTATAATACTCAATGAAATCTAAGTCAATTCATTATAGATTTATCAATTTAAAACTAATTATATATCAATAGAATGCAATTTTTACATCATTCGAAAGCCCATAGAAATCTACACTAGAATCTATAAGCATTAAGTCAATATCAATTCAATAAGTTTAGAATGCAATTGATCAAAGACTATTCATTACTCAATTATTCAAATTGAAACAGAGTATACGCCATACATACATAATTAATACATGAATCAAAATCCCATAACAATCTACACATGAATTCATGAATATCAAAGCATAATAAATTCACCCATATTTTAGTGAAATTTAAAGGTTTGAGAATATCAAGGGTTCATGGATAATTTCATTTGAAAACATCTATTATACATCAATTTCGTCATATATAAATGTTCGGAAACCATTTATGCAAGAACCGGAGACTTAGAGTAGAAATTGAACCTTTTCATCTTTTTGAAATTTTTGAAAATCATCTTTGAAATTGGATCTTAGGTGATAGAAAGCCTTATATGAAGAACTCCTATACCTTATTTGATGAATCCAAAGCTAATTGAAGAACAAACTCCATGAAGACCCATCTTCAAGCTCCATCTTCACTTTGAACTTACATGAAGGTTTTTGGAGAAACTTTTGGAGGGAATATGTTTTGAGTAATGTGTTTGGGTTATAATGAAAATTTATTGTCTTATAAACACTTAAAATACCCATAAAGACTCAAAACAAGCGTCCTCACACTTATTAACACTTTAGGTGAATTTACAACTTCACCCCTCAAATTAACGGAAAGCTGGTAGAATACAGGCAGACCCATCAGCGGTCTGTGGTCTCACCCATGTCCCATTAATGGGGGGTCTCGTGGGTTGCTTAAGAGACTCCTCAACCTGCAGGAAACTTGGCTCCATCGACGGGCCGTTTCCTGGTCCACCGTCCATCGATTGAGTCGTCGTTTGGCCACTGCCTGGCAGTGTTGAACTCCAATTTTGGAGTCCTTCTTTAGAGCCCCTTTCGGGTCCTACATGGAGTTGTAACCAGAAGTTTCCACACCAAAATATTCTCGTATACGAGTTTAGGACCTACCACATAACTTTCATCCAAAACAAACTCGTAAACTCGACAAAACATACATAGACATACAAGGTCGCTTCAAGGAAAACCTTCCGAACGTCATGAACGTTCTTGGACGTTTGACCTCTAAACTTCACCAAACTTTACCCACTGACTACATACTCTATAATAACTCATTTAAGTACCTTATAAGCTCATGAATCAAACATAAAGACATAAAACCTCATATGAGGCACATAGGTCACTTAGTCGTTGAACGTCTTGGTCGTCCCTTAACGTTTGACTTCTAAAGAACCAAAACTCTTTGACATTGCCTCAAACCCACAATATATACCATTGTAGAACCTTATACAATCACGAAAACCATGTTAGGATCTAGCTTTAACTAAGTCATATTTGGGGTCTTACATTCTCCCCCACTTGGACAACATTCATCCTCGAATGACACTTGCCACTCTCCGAACACTTCCAAGAAAACAGACTCAACTTTAAAAGATCATGACCATGCCATATAACATCACATATAATATAAAAATCCAATAGAACGTCAATTTTACATAATTAAGAGAATCACAACACAACAAGAAAATAGAGGACAATTCTATAACTTATTTTGCTATAAAACTCATATGCTTCATTCCAAATAGAAAAAAACTCATTTTATATTAAATATCATGCTTATATACATCTGTTATAATGACATTAAAACAATTTTAGACCAAAGAATCAATTAGTCAAATTTTGAAAAATATTACAGTGAATTGGCAGTACATTACAGTGAATTGTGTAACTTTTGCAAAAAAGCAACTTTTAGGCAATTCATGATAGAAACAAGATAATATGCGAGGTAACATCATATAAACACATTTTACAACATTTTCATGGTTTCATACATACACAGTGGAAGAAGTTAATGAAATTCAATCTCAACAAAACTTCAATCAAACATACAAATCATAAGGCGAATAATTGGAACTCATCTTCCATAAAAGACTCCTACAAAACTCAAGTTACCAAGAACTCTTTGTTTTAGGCTTGAATAAACACATAAAGAAAAGTTAAGGGTACTTCACTCCCAACAACAATACTCTTCACCATACTCCCCCACTTAGGAGAAACTCATTCTGAGGTCAACATAACATTCACTACAAGGAACTCCCTCAAAGAACCATTAAACCATACTAACACTTTCTTACCAAGGACTATCTGATAGAGACTATATAATCTCCAAGGTCTCATCATAAAACCACTACATCCACCTTTTTTTCCCAAAATATCATCCCCTCCCTCCTATAGTTGGAATCTTAACCAGCTTCAAACCACCTCAATAACCACTCCTTCACATTGTCACACTATACCTTACCATTCTTTACAACTTAACTACCCTTAAAAAGGTAACTAAATAAATCTAAGGTCAAAACCACCTTCTATCACACCTCATCTCACAAGTTACATCTCATATATTCTCTCCCTCAACCCAAACTTCATAAAGTCACCCTCAAGGGACAAACACATCAAGTAAACAAGAGGAAGACACCTTATACAGAACTCTTAGGCATGATTAGATGAATGAAGAAGTTAAACTAACCTAGCACCCAATAGCCTCTTATAATGTGTCGCAATTCACATTATAAACAAGACTCTACTAGATGTAGTTCATATGACAACTAAGTCACTAACTAAACCTTATGCTCTGATACTATCTCTATCACGACCCGCAAGTACACCTAAGAAGTTAGGGCATCCTTGTGTCGTCACATGGAAAATGAGATTTCAAGAAGTCTCATTTGAGCTTCTCGTATCATTCATTGCATAATAAAAATTCTCAAATGAGCAAGAATTTAGAACTTTTTTCACACACGAAGAACTCTTACATAAAAATTACACAAGCGAAAAAACTCTAATTTAAAACATTAAATCATTACAACATCTACTTGAATTATATAAATTTTGGAGTTGACCAATCTTGGGACTAAGCCCATACAAGACAATAAAATAAATACTACGACATAAGGAACATGTGGATATTGTCCTCGAATCGAATACAAGCCTTAGAAAACTATCCATCCTCCATGGCACATCAAGACTTCCAATTCCCTACACTTTAGTCAGAAAGGGAAAAGAAGAGGTTAGCACATTAGATATACTAAGTATGAAGCCATGCAAAAACCATGAAAAAGGGACATTTAGTAAACAACATGATTTTCATGAATTTTGATTAAAACATCATAATATAATCACAAGAATAACATTTAACAACTTAGAAAACACATAAGAAATCATTTAAGCAAGATGTCACATTTTAAGAACACTTTCCAGTGAACTCACATCAGTATACAGCGAACTCAAGTCACTGTAATAGTGAATTTCTTCAACTTTACTTTAGACATCTTCTATCATGTAATTTTCCTACTTAAAGCTATCCTAAGACTCACTTAAGTCGCACAAAGAGAGACCGTCCATACAACCTCTCTAGACATGCCTAAATGATCCTCAAGACTACTTATGATGAGTCACATACACACTTACAAGACATCAGCATAAGAACATGTGAGTCTCCTACAAAAGGTACTTGTAACTCTAACTTGAGTGAGTTGTGAAGCGACAGCCCATATAATCCCTTACACACACTCTTAAGAGATCCTATAGACTACCTAAGATCGAATCATGCCAACTTAATACACCAACATGAAGATCATATGACATTTCCTCATCAAAGGCAATCAAAAGACTTACTTAAGTAGATAAGGAAGATAACATCCATGTTTGACCTCTTCAAGACTACCTAGTTGATCCTTAAAACTTCCTAATTTTGGATCATGTCCACATAATAATAATCTTCCCTAACTAGAGTCATTCTTAATACTCATCTATGTAAGATACGAAGTGACCATTCCTATGCCCCCTTCAACCATTAACTAGACAACCCTTAACTACTCTAGATAGGTACTTATTCCATTCATATACTTCATAACATAGGTCATTAGTTCATTAAGACTCATACATCACATATAGGAAATTCAAGTAATGGTCTTAGACAAGACCTAGGGATACTAACTAACACCTTCAAAGCCTATTGTGCAATGTGTAGATAATGTCCCATACCACAACCTAAACTTCTTAAAACTTCTCTAATGCTAGTAAGTATCCCACAAGATGAGAAATTGACAATAACCGACATAGACCATGATAGCTACACATGGAATCTGGAGTTCTAACCTACTCCGATTAGGGTGTTCTACTTGCCAAGGGTTGAACTAGGACACATCCCAAGTAGGCACATGGTTAAGGAATATGAACGGCTTTTATGTACTCTGATCTCATTCTCAAGTAGAGGTACATTCTCTACTCTAATTCTCAAGTAGAGCTACATCACATTAAATAACCGCTTGTTTCTAGCCTTGGTTCTCATAGAGTAATTGACATTAAAGGATCACATTAAGAGGGTTCCTTATCTAGTTCATAACTCAATCACATTCACCCTACCAAAGAGGTCCACTAGGGCTACTTCCAATGGCGACTAACATGGCTCATTATGACTTTCCTAAGGATTCATATGATGATGTTCTATCCAATTCACCTTAAGTCCACTATATCTTTACATAAAGGATACCACTATGGCTCTCGACTTCAACGTTTATAACATAACTTTTACCACATACATGACATTATTAACATCCTCTAAGGTCTCACATATCTTTAATTCATACATGACAAGGGTGCAATAAGCCTGCCTAATCAAGATATCACATATTCACATATCATTCATATATGTATCGATTAAGGGGCACAAGTCTACCAAACAAGACACAACATTCTTTCACCTTATCACATATAGCATATCATTCTTTAAAGCACTTAGGAATGACCCTTATCGTCTTTATGTCATCCTATTTATTATTGTATCATCATTAATATAACCATCACAACTCATATAGTCAAGTACGAATAATCATGTTTCAATATCTAAGACTACACATATAAGAACATATTCATAGTCTACATGATCTCCTATTATACATCAATATATACCTTCCCAATAATTAACATGTAGATAGATATGCTCATACTTCACATAAATTAACTACACAAATCGTCATAATACTTCAAGTAGTGCCGACAAGGACAAGATCGTCATATTGCATAAAGTAACGCCACCAAGGCCTCATCAATTCACATAGCACCGCCACCATAAGTGGAACATACGAATCACAATATAATTGAAGTCTAATTAACATAAAAGGAATTAGGTAAACATATCCCACTCCATCTTACAACTTCAATTTCAATGCCAAAACATCCAATTCAATATCATAAGGCCCTTAGACAAAGCCATAACAAACAATTCAATACAATTATATCAATAATCAATGAAACTAGGTAAATTCATTACATACATATCAATCTAATATAACTTAGTTATCACTTGAATATAATAATTGCATCATTAGATAGCCCACAGAAAATTAAATTAGGAATCATAAACCTTAAGTCAATATCAATTCAATTAGTCTAACATTTAATAGATCTAAGAATATTCAATACTCAATTCATCAAATTGAAACAGCCTATAAAGAAATTAATAATAATCTATACATGAATCAAAAGCACATAACAATCTACACATGAATTTATTAATAACAAAGCATAATAAATTCACCCATGTTTTACTAAAATTTGGAGATATGAGAAGAATAAGGGTTCATGGATAATTTCATTGGGAAACATCAATTTCATCATATATAATCTTTTGGAAACCATTTATGCAGGAAACTAAGACTTAGAGTAGAAATTGGACGTTTTCATCTTTTAGAAATCTTTAAATTTGGATATAAGGAGACACCAAGCCTTATATGAAGAACACTCATACCTTATTTAAAGAATACAAAGCTAATTGAAGAAGAAACTCCATTGAAGACCCATATTCAAGATCAATCTTCACTATGAATTCACATGGAGGTTTTTGGAGAAACTTTGAAGGGAATATGTTTTGGTTTAGGTGTTAGGGTTATTATAATAGCTTGATGATTTATATACTCTTAAAATACCCATAAACACTCTAAAAAACCGTCCTCACACTTAATAAGACTTGGGATGAATTTACAACTTCACCCCTCAAGTTAACAGAAAGTTGGTAGAAAACAAGTAGACCTATCGATGGATGCATTGACGGTATGTGGTTTCACCCACGTCCCATTGATGGGGGTCTCATGGGTTGCTTCAAAGATTCCTCAACGTTCAAGCAACTTGGATTCATCGACGGGTCGTTGCCTGTTTGACTGGCCGTCGATTGTTTGGTCAGTGCCTTGCAATGTTGAACTCCATTGTTGGAGTCCTCCATGCTCGAATAAGAGTTTATGACCTACCACATAATTTTCATCCAAAAAGAACTCATAAAACTCGACGAAACATACATAGATACACAAGGTCGTTTCAAGGCAAACCTTCTGAACGTCATGGACTTTCTTTGACGTTTGACCTCCAAACTTCACGAAACTTGACACACTGCCTATATACACTATGGTAACTTATTTATGGACCTTATAACCTCATCAATCATACATAAACTCATAAATCGACTTATGAGGCACATTGGTCACTTAGTCTTCGAACGTCTTTGTCGTCCCTTGACCTTTGACTTCCAAAGAACCTACACTCTTTGGCACTGCCTTAAACCCACATTATAAACCATTTGAGAACCTAAGAACATCGACAACCATGTTAGGATCTAGCTTCACCTAAGTCATTTTTGGGGTATTACAATTTAGATGGTATGAGATGAGATAATCTTTGAGACTATTTTATATCTTATATAAATATATATATATATATATATATATATATGTATATATGTATATGAATGTGCAATAAAAGTAGAAGGCTATGTAACCTTCCTATACGAACAGTCTATCTATACTATATACGACTATATTATGTGTATGTATAGGTCTATGTAAACCTCCAAGTATATGTAATGAAAAGTTTTAATTTTCTGCACTTTCAACCTATGAATGTAATGACATGAGACAAAAAGGCTAGTCTTAGTCTATAAACAGGACGACGACGACGGTTACGTCTAGGGGGTAAAACCCTGATGTGACAGAAGAATGTGGAACTTATAATATGAAAAGAAATTTAATAAGAAGATTTTAAGTCAGACCGTAATAATGCCCTTCCTTATATGAATGATGTACTTGGGGGTGGGTTTGATGAATAGGCATGAAACCATCTCTAAGGAAGTCATATGAGCTATCCTAATAGTCCTTGGTTGGCATCCCTATAGAACCAATCCTTGGAAGAAAAAGTATTATGAGTTGGTAGGGCATAGTGATAGTACCTACACTAAAACACAATGAGAACAAAGGCAAAGCTCCCATTGGATATGCTTGTGATAGTATCTCTACTTTATATGGGAGTGGAGTAAAACAATCCCTTTATATCCCTTAATTTTCAACCAACATAGGATAATTACTAGCTCTACCTTTGGCAACTAGAACACCTTCCACGATCTAGGGTCCTTATGAAACCAGATTCCATACCAAGCTAGTTGGTCTATGTGGGTTAATGTCTAATATCTTCATATGGTATGTACACTTTAGTATTGTATATGTTCTACAATGTCAGGGTAGTGGAATAGCACACTATCTACACATGGCACGAGTAGGCCTTGAAGGTGCTAGGATGAGTTCCCTGGGTCCTCCAAAACCGATAAATTAATTCCTCTAATTTTTTATTGTCTCCTAACTATCTTAATTAACATTGTTGACTTAGCTAAAGCATGTTAAATAAAAAGTTTCTTATCTATGGTAGCATTGAGGATTGATTAGCTAGGCTTGAAGAGGGTGTATGGGTGGTCCCTTCATGTCTTACTTATTTGTGTCTTAGAATAACCTTAGGTCTAAAAGAAAAAAAGGGAATATCATTACTTTAGGAAGTCTTGAGAATCACATAGGTATGTGTGAAGGAGTTATATGGGCGGCCTTTTCATATCTTCCTTAGGTGGGTTTAGAATAACCTTTGATAGGAGATTTAAATGCTTATGTGTATTCCACATATTTATGTTTATTTGTTATGAACTACTTGAATATGTCTTATACATAAATATTCATTTGAAATTGGTTCTTATACTTGTTTTATGAGATTTCTATCAAAAGAGCATGATAAGCATATCTTAAAGTAAATGTTGTTTTAGCATAGTTTTGTTGCATGTTCACCTACTAGTGCATTCAATATGCTAATTCCATATGTTTCTCTATTTCTACAAGTGTATTTGGCTAGTGAGGATTCTTTGAGATGTTGAAGCTTGGAATATAGCATTCTATCAAGACTGGTATGTCCTTATATGTTCAAGAACATGGCTTATGTTTTAGTTTCCTTTTCTAAAAGACTTTGTAATAGACTAAACCTTTATTTTCAATTGATGTAAGGACTGTCACACAAAGATATAATGTGTGTATAAGATGGATATAACGAGACTTAGTTCTTTCTTATATTTTATAATGATTTGGAATATTGTTGTGAAAATTTGTAATTCTGCACTAATTTTTATATATATGTAATGAAAGATGTTTGAGGGCTTGTATAAGGCCTCTGAGAGGTCGAATACATCGTGTAACGACTTGGGGGCTCTGGGTCGTTACGAGATATGGGCATTATTAATTTTTGGTAATTTAGTTTGGGTTGACCAATGCACCTGAATAATTCATGGATCTTATTTATAGAGTCCTTAAACTTTATTTAGATAGATTTGTTGTATGTTTCATTGATAACATACTAATCAATTCATGAAACATGCCTAACAACTAACTAAGGTGAACTAGAGCCTAATATGTCTAATCAATTCATGAATAGGTCTTGAAAATCTATATTTTAGTGGTAGAAGTCAGTGTGTTGAGTTTGAAAGTGAAACATCCAAGAACGTCCAAGAAGTTTGAGAGTTAGCCTTCACACATGCTTTTGTGTTTTAGTGTGCCTTTATATGATTTATGTGTTCGTTTGAGTTCAAATTGGTGGGAGAGATTTCTAATTTCTTGACGAACATGTTAAGGGTTGAAATGTCGGGGCATGACTCCCCAAGGACTACCCTAAGGGCCTTTTAGAAGGACCTTACTTTTTGCATGAAACGGCCAAAAAGATGTCCTAACCAATGAGTGCAATCGACGCCCGTTTGACTAGTGCAGGTTCCGTCGATGGGGACCATTGCTCAAAACATAGGTGTGGAAGATTAAGACCGCAAGAATAATCCTCTGACCAAAATGTCGGTTAATTACCAGTACACTCTTCGTTTGGTCGACGGCTCGTGGTTGAGTTCCGTCGTTTGGGGCCTGCAATTTTCTACATGTCTCAACCAATGTAAGGGAATTTAGGGAGATTCACCTTGAATCCAAATATATACTATAGAATCAAAAAAAAGACCCAAATAGAATCCTCTAGAACTCCATTGAAGCTAGGAGCAAGGTTGAGGTTAGGATCTTTATTTATCCATTGAATTGACATCTTTTTTGTGGATATGTTCAATTAAGTTATGGTGTTTCATCGTTGAATCCTCTTATATTCAAGAATCCAAATTCCATTGGTTTTCAAAAATGATCAAAAACATGGATCCTTCTACTTTGACTTATAGCCATGTGTTTTTGCATAAAATGATTTTAATCAATGATTTTTGATAAAATTGATGTTAATTAAATTATTTTATATAAAAACATCTATTAATCCATGAAATCCTATTTTGGGTCTAATGTGGGTGATTTGATCAAGGCTTAATTGTGTTGGATTATTCTTTAGATTGAGCTAGACTATTGGACTATGTATATTCATGTTAGAATTGTATATACGTTGCCTTAAAAAGATGATTTTCATATTATATCTTGTTAGATCATTGTATGATTTGATTATTTGCTTAGAATGGTGTATAAGGTTATTGGTAAGATTCTTTTTGAATTGAATTGAATGAGAAGGCTAAGGATTGGTAGTGTTGATGACGGAATGATGGTAAGATGACCTAATTCTCGTTATATTATGTAGAATAGGCATTGAATTGTATTTATTGGTGTGGTCCACATATGGGGGCGCTGCTTATGTGTTATAATTGTGATAAACATAGCTTTGTCGGCATTATTATGTAAATTGTGATGTTATCATGTTATATATTGTATATGATAAATAAGAACGATTATATGTATATGAATATGTAATATTGAAGTATGATTTCTCCTAATTGAATATACCTTATCATAATAGACTAGGGTGATGTCTTTAGATATGTTGTTTGTATATGTCGCTCGGTTGACTTAATTGATTCTTCATGATACTTGAATATTATTGAATATGTGATACGATAATCATGTATGTGTCTTTATTGGTGTGCCTATGTCCTTCTAGTTGATACAATCTTAGTATGTGTATACGAGCATCTAAACTTAGTAGGTTAAAACACCTTTGTCTTGTGTGTGTATGAATGAATGAAGAATGAAAGTCTAGGATCGATAGGCCAAAGATGGTACCCTTCTAAGTATGACTAGTAAATGACCTTAAACCTGCAAAGACTGTCTATTATGTTGAAGATTCAATATATGAATAAGGTTATGATATCCTTGAAGTTCAAAGCATTAATGATATCCTTTTTGTGTGAATGATTGATTCAGAGATAGGTTTGATGGAATGATGTAAAACCATCTCTAAGAAAGTCATAAGAATGATTTGTTCTTATAGACCTTGAGTGACATCCCTAGTGGGGGTATTATGAGTTTGTAGGACTAATAAAAGGTACATTCTCATATACCTTTATGTGAATTAACTTACTCTATGAGAAAAAAGTCAAACCACCGAGTGAATATGCTCGAGGTAGTAGCTCTAATTGAGAATGAGGCTAGAGTACGAAAGAGCCCTTGATATTCCTTAACCATGTACCTACATGGGATGTGTCCTGGTTATACCCTTGGAAAGTAGAACACCCTCTATCGAAGTAGGGTAGATTCCGGATTCCATGCCTAGCTAGTATGGTCTATGTCGGTTAATGCTTATTCTCATCATGTGGGATACATTCTAGTGTTGGATAACTTCTACAAATTTTAGGTTGTGGAATCGGACGCTATCTAGACATGACATGAGTATGCATTGAATATGCCAAGATGTAGGTTCCCTAGGTCTTTTCCAAGACCATTATTTGAATTCTTTAATTAATGAAATGTTTCTTAAGTGTCTTAATGAATATTGTTGGCTTAAAGTTAATGTATGTGGAATAGAATGATTCCTATATAGGGTAGCTTTGTGTGTTGCTTAGGTAGGCTTGAAGAGGGTGTATGAGAGGTCTCTTCATGTCTTACTCAAGTGAATCTTAGAGTAACCTTAGGAAAAGAGTCTATGTATTTAAAATGGAATAAACTTATCTTAGGTTGTCTTAAGATTTATTTAGGTGTGCTTGAAGAGAGTGTATATGCGGTCTCTTCTTGTATTACTTAGGTAAGTCTTAGGATAACCTTTGGCAGGAGGGTTATATGCTTGTATGGTTTGAAGTGATGTTAATCCTATATTGTAGATTTCTGTGAGTATGTCTTATATGTGAAGTTTGTGTTGAAAGAGGTTCTTACACTTATTTTATAAAGTTTTCTTGAAAGAGCATAAAAAAGTATGTTATTACTAAATGTACATATTAGCATGGTTTTATTGTATATCACCTGCTTAGTACATTCAATGTACTCATTCCATATGTTATTTTATCTCTAAAGGTGTAAGTGTAAATTGAGAGGAGTCTCTTGAAACTTTGGAAATAGCATCCTTCCAAGAAAGTTTTGGTATGTCGTCACATGATTCAAAGACATAGTTACATTTTAGCTTTTCTTTTCAAAAGACATTGTAATAGACTTTAGAACTTCTATTTTATTGATGTATGGGATATCACCCAAGATATTCAATTGTATAAGATGGCTGCGAAGATACTTCACATTTTCTATGTTTCTATAAAAGAGATTTAAACTTGTTGTGAAAAGTTTTAATTCTGCAGTACATTGCATATATATATAGTATTTGGTTCATATCACTTGTATCCCTTTTGACTGGGGCATATCCAACAAAAATACATTTCTTATCATGTGAGTCAAGTTTAATACTATTATGATCAGGAATATGAACAAATACACTAAGCCCAAAGACTCTCAAGGATAGGTCAGTGGCAAATCTATAATTAGGAAAATATGTCTTAAACATATTGAAAGGGGTTTTAAAATCTAGAAAACAGGATGACATACTATTAGTAAGATAGGTGGATGTTATAAGGACTTCTTCCCAATGAAATTTAGGGACTTCGCTAGTGAACATTAAGGCCCTAGTTACTTCCATAAATTGCCTAATTTTTTCTCTCAGCTACTCCACTTTGTTGGGGTGTATTCGGACATGAACTTTGGTGTACTATTCCCTTGGAAGTGAAAAACTTACCTAGCTGGTCATTGAAAACCTCTCTCCCTATCATCACTCCGAATTATTTGAATCTTCACATGAAAATGTGTCTCGACCATAACATAAAAATCCTCAAACATATGTTTTAATTCACCTTTGTCTTTCAATAGGTACACCCACGTTAGAATAGTGTGATCATCTATGAAACTTACAAACCATCTTTTTCCATGTATAGTTTCTACCATAAAAGATCCCCAAACATCACTATGTATCAACTTAAAAGGTTTTGTTCCATGATATTTTTTGGAAGAAAAAGATAAACGTCCTTGTTAATACATTTCACAAATTTCACACTTAAAGGAGTTCATAAACAAATGATGAACAAGATCTTCAACTAATGAAAACTAGAATGACCAAGTCTATATTGCCATAAAATGACTTTATTATCAACCAGAACAGAGTTCAATCAAGTTGAACTTAGATTTATTGAATTGTCACTATCTTCAAGAAAATAGAGACCTTCAGACTCTCTAGCATCGCTAATCATCCTCCTCGAGACCTTGTCCTGAAATACACATGAAATACAGTCAAAGATAGCACTACAATTAAGATTTTGAGTCAATTTGTTGATGGACAAAAGGCTATGAGAATTTTTGGAACATGAAGGACATCAACAAGAGTCAAAAGGGGTCAGTTTAACTGTCTCTTTTCTAGCGACTATTAAGAAGGAACCATGTGAATAAAATGTAAGTCGAGAACAAATGGGCATTCCATGTAATGTGATCACTTGCCCCTGAATCTATGATCCAAGAACTAATACCAGTAGAATCTGTACTAAAAAACTGAAGGTACATTACCTGCTTGGGAAAAAGAACAAGTAGGAATAGGAGGATCAGGTTTAATGATTTGTAGTTGAGATTGAAGAATTTTGTGCAGTAGCTCTAACTATTCCTTGGTGAATGGAGGCGATTCTGGAGAAGATTTCATCCTTGATTCTTCCCTGGTACATTAGAAGACCTAGTGGTCATGGTTTTATGCCCTTTTATTATTTAAATTAGATGGTTTTCCATGGATATTCCCAAAAGTCTCACGGGTGTGCCAGTATTTTTTGCAAAAATCATTCCATGGCTTTTTTTTCCAATCATTTTCATTTTTCACAGCAACTAGAGCAGCAGAATCTATATTCTTTGTTTCCATACTGGGATCTATCTTTAGTATAGCATTCCTCCTTGTTTCTTCTCGCCTAATCTCAGAAAAAGTTTCCCTAAAGGTGGGAAGTGGGTTTTTTCCAAGAATTCAAGAACAAAGCTCATCGAATTCTTGGTTCAACCCGGCTAGAAATAGATAAACCCTTTCATTTTCTTTCACGCTATCCTTAAGACACTCCAACTAATCATTATCGAATTGATCTAATTATTTCCATGGGGAAACAATCTCATTATAATAAATAGTAACACCTCTCTTCCCCTGCCTATCTTTCCATTCATGACCTGATAGCACCCCCCAAGTAGTGAAACGGTGTACTCGACCTCTCGAGGGTCTTATACAAGCCCTTAGCATCCATTAATCGCATTTGTCATAGAAATAGTGTAGTAATTTAAAACCTTCCACAATAAAGCCAATAAGGGAACTCCTTTATAAAAGGTAAGAAGACTAATTCTCATCATAAACACTCTTAGACACATATAATTATCATAGGGTCATAACTCTTCCATTAAAAGAACTTATGTTTAATGCGAATTCCTTTAAAAAAGAAAACTAAAAATAGCATCAATGTGCTCGAACAGATGACGACATACCACGATTCTTGAGAGAACAATCAAATTTTCAAGCATCAATTCTAGGAATCCGCACTTGCCACCACCTACACTTGTAGAAATAGAGAAACATGTGGAACTAGTACACTTAATGCACTAAGTATGGTGAACATTCAAGAATACTATACAAAAATGGACACTTTAGTTGAAATGTGCTTCTCATGCTCTTTTTGGTAAAAATCTCATAAGACAAGTATAAGAAACATCTTCAAGTCAATATTTTAATATAAGGTAAGACCACAATCATTAAGTAACCCATTTAGCCATTTAGACCCTCTACCTAAGGTTATTCTAATACCCACCTAAGTTTTACATGAAGAGACCACCCATACAACCTATTCAATACACACCTAAGTGTTCCTCAAAGACCCCCTAGGTAAGAACTTTTCTAATTCAATACACTTTTACTAAAGAACTTTTCTAATTCAATACACTTTTACTAAATGAACATTATTCATTTAAGCCATTTAGGAGACAAATAACAAATAGGGACTTCACATAATGGTCTTGGAATACCTAGGGAACTCACTCTAGCATCTTCAAAGCCTACTCGTGCCATGTGTCGATAGTGTCCCATTCAACTACCTGCATGTTGTAGAACCTGTCCTATAGCTAAAGTGTATATCCCACATGATGAGAATAGGCATTAACTGACATACACCACACTATCTAGGTATGGAATCTTGTGTCATAAAACCGCACACCGTGGAAGGTGTTCCACTTGCAAAGGGTACAACTAAGACACATCCCATGTTGGCACACGGTTTAGGGGATATTAAAAGGCTTCTTTGTACACTTTTCTCATACTTCAAGTAGAGACACTTCCTTAAGCATATCCATTCGGTGCTTTCCCTTGGTTCTCATGGAGTAGGTTCATTCATATAAGTGTATTAAAAAAGGTACTATTACTATGCATACCAACTCATAATAACATTTCCAAGTAGGGGTCCACAAGGGCTTGCGATCAAGGTTCATTTGGATAGCTCTTATGACTTTCTTAGAGATGGTTCATTTCGTTCAATCAAACCTACCTCTAATTCAATCATTTCACTCTAGAAGGAGGAACCATTTGGGTCTACCACTTCAAGGCTTCTTTATTAACCTTCTTTACATATTTGAGATTTCACATTTTTAACCTTATTTTCATATTCAAGGCTTCACATTAGTCTTTCATAAAATGGTACCTACTTTAGGCCTGTCGATCCTAGACTTTCATTCATACACTCATTCAATACAATTCATGTACCAAGTAGGGACAACTAAGTCTACCAACACAATATACAACATCATTCTACATAGACTCTACTTAGTCTTTCATTACCATATATCAACATTTACAGAAGAAGTACTTTCAATCATATCATCATATCACCCATACAATATCATATAAACATCACATGAGTACCTTCACCTTATACATTCCCATATACCATAATATGATAATACTGCAATTCACTTAATAATGCAAACAAGGCCCTAATCAAAACATTTATAACAATTAAGCACCACCACCATAAATGGACCATACAAATAAATAGAAATTCAATATCAACTGTACATTAAGTGAGGGAATTAGGTAAACTTACCACCTTCCAATAGCCACAATCATCATTCCTTAGAATCTCCAACAGTTTCACACAACAAGAGAACTTACCAATTACAATGTCCATAAGGCTAAGACCCCTAACTCATCCATATCAACAATTAAACAAAACCCAAGAGAAATATCAATACTATAAATCAAAATAAAAACAATATCATCAGTAGACAAATATAATCCAATAGCCCGTAATAATCAAAACGTGAATCTAACACAATTAGGTCATAATCAATACACCCACTTTAGAGCCAGAATTAGGAATTCAAGGAATACATGGGATCATGGAGGTTTTTTAATCATAAATCCATCAAATAACATTGAATACTTCATAAATCATCAAGTTAAACCCTTTAATGAAGGAACATGTAACACCCCGGAAAATTTTTCAGCTAAGACTCAAACCATCCTTCGTGGTGAGTAAATTTTTCTGAGGAATTTAAAATTTTCTTAAAGCATTAAGGTAAGATCAATAGATTTAGCACCTTGATTTCCAAAGAGAGTCAAATTGGAAATAACAAAAAAACTTAAAATTGGAGAGTTAAGCTAAGTATGAGTTTTGGATCAACTACAAACGACCATAACTCCTAAAATAGAAGAGTTAGGTATCCTAAAGGATACCATAGGTAATATCATTGAATTATCTTACCAAAACCGCGGAGTTTGCTAACTTTTGAGTTCGTATGAATGATATATGACCTTTTGAAGTTAGGCTCCAGTAAAGAAAAGTTAGCCGAAAATAGTGAGGGGTATTTTTGTCCTTTCCCTATCCAATCAAATTTAATTTTTTTATTACTATTTCAAGGGTCTAATCCTTTTAGGTTCAGTTTTATAATACATATATAAACCTAAAGTTTTAGTTGAGAGTTCAAGAAGAGGCAAGAAAAGGAGGAGAAAAGAGGCAAGGATGAAGGCATTCGTCATGTTCTTGAGTTTAGTTGCAGATTATCGCCATGGGTTTAATCCCTAAGAGGTATGTAAGTTTTCATAGTATTGGGTTAGTTCACTCACACGTCAATCATGTTTTTTTAAGCAAAATTTCATGCTGAAAGTTAAATATTAGAGTTCTTGATATGTGATCTTGAGGTTCATTCTAAATCTTATTGTGTTGGTTTTTGATGAATTATTGAGATGAAATTGAGTAATTTGGGTGTTGTTTTCAGTATATTTGAGTTTAATTAATTTATGTTATTGAATCCAAGTGGTTGGGAAAGAAATCGTTTTATTTTAGGCGATTGACAGTGACAAAACGAGCAAGGATGTTCGGCATAATTTCTGGGCTGGCGCCTGGCGCGGCGCACCTGCCAGAGCGCCCCAAATCCTGGTATCTACATACCTTTTGATTATAAACGCTTTAAAATACTTCTAAACACTTAGAAATCATTCATTAAATGAATCATAACTTTGAAATAATAATTCAAATTCAAGATAAAATTTAAGATTAAGTTTTGAGAGTTCTTCCGAACCTTTTGAGAGAGTCCCTTCGAGTCTTATGGAGGATTCTTCTACAACTTCTAGTAACTTTTTTCAATACTCAAGTAAGTGAGAATGAGTGTGATGAGAACATATACATGAGTCCACAATATCACCTATATCAATCATAACATGTAACATAACTCTTGAATTTATAATTCACATTTAAGAGAGAGTTAAGAGTAGAGTTCAAAAAAGCATTTAAGTTAAATTATGAATTCTTTGAGATCCATCATTTATTCAGATAATTTTTGAGGAAGTAAACAAGGGAATTAGAAGATTCATAACATGGAGTCCGATGTATTTATGTACACCTTTGAGTCCAATTGTTTCATACCTATAATTTCACATGAACTACGTGAGTTGAGCATCTTTCAGAGAAGTGGTATCTTCAAGTTCTAAGCCTTAAAGTGTTGAGTTCCTAGTATATCTTTGAGATTGATTACTAATCATGTGATCAGTAGATGTTACCCATGAAGTCCTTAGTGTAATTGTTCATGACCATAATTCTACATGAGCCCCATAAGTCGAACAATCTTGAGAAGAGAAGTGTCTTTGAGTTCTCGGGTGGAGTAGTTCATGCTCATAATTCTGCATAAACTCTTCAAGTTGAAAATCATGAATCATCCATAAACATGAGATCATTAACCTTGAATCAATCCTTCAATTCAAAGAAGTTAAGAGTCAATTCTAACGTTCAGAAGTAAGTTATATTAAAGTTTTTAGAGGTTTTTGAAAGTCTTATTTAAACATTTTTAACTTTGTTTTTGAGACTCAATATTCAGGCTAAGTACAGAGTAAGTTTATGATCTTTTCTTCAGAGGTATAAGATGAGTAAGTATTCCCAAAGAAATTAAAATGTTTTAACTTTTAACTATTAAGGAAACTCATATTTCCATAGGAGCCTTAAAGCAAGTTATCAGAAAAGAACTATAGCTTTCAAAAAGAAGCAGGCATGGAAACTAAGATTTCCAAGATAGCCTTTAAGCTAAGTATTTTTAAGCAGTAATCTCAAACCATAAAATCAGTATATATTTAAACATAAGATCCAGTATATTATTAGAATAGTATTGAGCACCGATATGGGGGAAAGTTTATATAACTCACAGTCCCCGTAAACCATGTACCCTTCATGGGTAAAAAAGGGTCATGCTTTTTATATGAATCCTTTTCACAGCTTACTAGTGTATCCATTAGGTAGTTCAGGTCCTATACTCTTGCAAGGTTAGGATGGTCGGGTGGCGTAGACCGAGTAATGCTATATCATCACTATAGTCTTAAGTCATGGTTGTCGATTAGAGAAGCTCTCACAGAAGTTATTATACTTTTATATAGAATAGTTAATTATATTTTCATATACATAGAGTTATGTTCTATCCTTGTTATATACACAGAGTTGAAATTATGTTTTTAAACAACTTTTATTTATATTGCACTTATTTTAAACTACTTTATATTGAAATGAATTCAATTAAGTATCATGACTTGAGTATTTCGAGTTGAGTATCTTAAATTGAGTAGCTTATTCTTCAATTTGATTTGAGTTGAATGAGTTCGAAAAGAGGTAAGAATGTTTCCTTTTATTCAATTTTCAAACTTATGTTATATTTTAGAATTTCCCTTACATGCTCAGACATTCCACATAGTTAACCATTTTGGCCTGCATCTTTTGATTATGCAGACACAGGTATAAGCATCATCAATAGGAGCTTCGTTGATACATTCCAATGTTTAGTAGCTATGGTGAGCGTCCTTGTTTCAGGAGGATTTCATTTACTTTTCAGTTTTGTTAGGAAGTAGAGTGTCTTTTCTGGCTTCCATCTTTATCAGTTAGACTCTTCATAGATAGTCAGTATAGTTGAAGAGTCTATATTAATCATTTATTTTATTAAATATTTTAAAGACTATAGTTGCCTTTTTAATGGCTAGTTGAATACATTATTTTATTCAAAAGTTGTTCATTTGAGTTTTAATATTTTTGTATGATAAAGTTAGTCTTCTGCTTGTAGTCAGCCAAGATGAGGGTTCGCTTGGGGACTAGCAATGGTCTTCGAGTGCCGACCACGTCCAGGGTGTAGAATCGGTTCATGACATACTTGGGATTAGAGCAACGATTTAAGTATCTAGGGAGTATATGAAGTCGTGTCAAGTAGGATCTTGTTTATGGTTGTGAGGGCCCCACTTCTATAAATGATTGACTACAAACATTTCACCATCTTTCATACTCTTAATCATGCAATAGAGCTACGTCATAGAAATCTATTGTAAGTCGTGCATTCTCATATTCATTTGACTACCCATCATAGTATAGGTGGTTGAAAAGTTAATTTTAAAGATCCTTATGGATGAGTTGTTCTTAGCAAGAGTCTTGAGAAAGTCATGAGACTCTAGAGGGGCTTAAGATAAGTCCAAGAGTAAGTGTTAAGTGTTTATTTTCAAGGGAAAGCACCCGTAATCATTTGAATAGTGTGTTTGAGCTAAAAGTGAGTTTTACTATTTTCTTTAAATCTTGTTTGAGCAAAGATCTTTATTTGAAAGTATTTTTACATCTTGGGAAGTATTTTCACCCAAAAGGTAGCATAAGTTGTAGTAGTGAAAGAGCCCATAGTTAGAGAAAAGTATGCAAATGTTTAGTAATCCTAGAAAGAAAGATTGTGTTTTGAAGAGCTATATTACTATAGTAATGTACCTAGTAAGTTAGTAATGAAAAGTTTTCCGTTATGGGTAGACGAACAAGTGGAGAGTTGTTAAGAGTTCAAGATAGGAGGTAGAGTAAGTTTTGCAAGTCAATATGAGTTAGAGTATACCTTAACAAGAAAGGGGTTATGATGATGTGTCATTGTGTTAGTTATGACCAAGTGTAAGAGGTAAATAAAAGAGAAAGAGTATTCATGAAGTAATAGATCTAATCTAGGCTTATGAATTTTTAAAGGAGAACCTCTTGTTTAGAGAATGATAGAGTTATTTGAGAGATAATTCAAAGTAAGTGAGAAAGTAGTACTTAAGTTGTGAAGTGGAATATGATGGTAATTAGAGTATGTAGACTAACAGGTAAGTATTGACTAACTATCACGAGGTTCTAATAAAAAAGTGTTTCAAAATTACCACAGTAGTATTTAGGAAAAGTATAGTAAGTGACCAATCATATTGATATTCGGGTTTAGTAATAAACATTAAGCTTGAATTTGAGATGAGTTCCATAATCCAAAAGAATGGAAACATGAGGGAGATGATGTTAGTCTAGATATTAGATCTAGTAGACTTGGCATAGAGTAGGTAATGAATTCATATGTTGCTGCCATGAACGTGAGTAGTAAAGAGCCTAATCTTGAGATAAGAGCAGTGAAGAGTGGCTAAGTCACAAGTGTAAAAATACAACTAAGAGAATGTATACCAGTTGTAGATGTACAATACATCCATAGCTTTCAAGTATTAGCTTTAGACCTAAGAGGGAGATGATAAGATGAGAAAGCAAGTCAAGTGTTGAGAATTTCATAAGGAGTTTGTTAGTAGGATTCCATGGAGTCATTAGATTACAAAGCTTGAATGTGGTGTTTTTAAACATCAGGTGGATTGTTGAGAAGAGTAAGATGGTGGTAAAGAGTAATAGTGTTGGGATGATATTCCAATAAAGATGTGTAAAACTTGAACCTAAGGATTTGGGTTAAGCTTGGATACGTTAAAAGTGTACTTTTAGAAGAAGACCTTAGTAAGAGTAACCCATTCCATAGCCGCTCCATCCATCATTCAAGGATGAATGATCCCAAGGGGGAAAAAATGTAACACCCCAGAAATTTTTTTGAGCTAAGACTCAAACCATCCTTCGTGGTGAGTAAATTATTCAGGGGAATATAAAATTTTATTAAAGTATTAAGGTCAGTTCACTAGATTTAACGCCTTGATTTCCAAAGAGAATTAAATTTGAAATAACAAAATAGCTGGAAATTTGAGAGTTAACTTGTCACAACCCGAAACCATACCCTAGAAGTTAGAGTACAATCTTGGATTGTAACCGGCGTCGTCGAACTCTTGGAGTTATTAGAAAAGCCTCTTTCATATCACTAATTGCATATACATAGTGAAAAGTAGTGCAGAATTAAAACTTTTCACAAAACATAATATAGTCTTCAAGATCTCTTTCATAAAAAAGTAGTAGGAAATACTAAGTCTCAATATCATCATCTTAAGACACAAGAATGCTTGGGACATGGACCATACTTAAAAATACGAATATAGAAATACTTAGTGTATTACAATACTTTGAATGAAAATATAAAACACATTTATGCCCTCCAGTCAAGTGAGGACATACTTCAACTTCTCTTGAAAGATCTTCTAAGTCCTATTCTTCACTTCTCAAATCTCCTCACCTACAAAGAACTATATAGATAGATAAAAGTATTGAATTATTACAACCACATGTACTAAGTATGGTTGTATGCATAAAAATCATGAAAAATGGACTTTCTTGGAAATATGAATCTTTTCATTTAAAAATCATATTATAATCATAATAACATCATTAATCAATTTAGAAACACATAAGATAGTTCTAGCATGTAATTTTATCAATTAATGTCATCCTAAGATTCACTTAACTCACACAACGAGGGACCACCCATACACTCTCTCTATATGTGCCTAAACGACCCTTAAGATTACCTATAATGATTCACACACATACTTACAAAGCAATCTTAAACATCAAAGTAAGATTCTTCTACCAAAGGTGAGATCTAAGTCTCACTTGAGTGAGTTGAGAAGAGACCGGCCATACAATCCCTTAAACACACACTTAAGAGATCCTATAGACTCTCTAAGATAGAATAATTCTCACTTAGTCACCGACACATAGATGATATTACATTCTCTTCCCAAAGGCTATCAAAAGACCTACTTAAGTAAAATCAAGAAGATAACGTCCATAGTGACCACTTTGAGATTACCTAAATAGTCCTTAAGACTACCTAAGGCTTAGATCATGTCAACAAAATCAACCAACTTCCGTACTAGAGTCATCCTCAAGACTTCCAAAGATAAGACATGAAGCGATCATCCCTCATAACCTCTTCACACTTTAGCTAATAAATCCTTAGATCACTTTAGATTAGGTACTCATTTATTTACATACTCCTTAACATAAGTCATTAGTTCATTTAGACTCATACATAACATAAAGGACATTCAAATAATGGTCTTGGACAAGACCTAGGAACTCCACATAACACCTTTAAAGTCTATTGTGCAATGTCTAGATAGCATCCCATACCACCACCTAAACTCCATAAACTCCTCAAATGCTAATAGGTATTCAATATGAAGAGAATAGGCAATAACCGACATAGATCACGAAAGCAAGACATGGAATCCGGAGTTCTATCCTACTCCAATAAGGTTGTTTGACTTGCCAAAGGTAGAACTTTGACACATCCCATGTAGGCACATGGTTAATGGATATGAAGGGCATACTTTGTATTCTAGTCTCATACTTAACTAGAAGTAATTTCCCTTACCATACTCACTCGTTTCTAACCTTCATTCTCATAGACTAATTCATGCATTAGGTTCACATAAAAGGGTTCCATAACAAGTTCATAACCAAATCACATTTACCCTACCAAGGAAGGTCTGCTAGGGCTACCTCACAATGGCGAAAAGAAGCTCATGATGACTTTCATAAGGATTAATATGATGTTGTTCCATCCAACAAACCTTAATTCCATCATTCCTTTACTTCAAAGGATACCATTACGACTTACACTTTAATCAGTCTTAACATTTCCCTTAAGTCAAGGTTCCACATAAATGACCTTCATAACATCATGCAAGGTCTCACCTATATTGATTTATTCAAGAATAAGACACTTAGGTTCCTAAGTCCAGACATCACATATTCACATAAGCATCAAGTAATGGTCCCGTCTACCTAAACAAGACACAACATACTTCCATTTAACACAAATTGCCTATCTTCCTTTAGACTCTTAGGAATGACCCCTAACCTTATATATTAATCCTATTCATAATCTTAACATTATCAACCTAACCATTTTAGACTCATCTAGACAATTTAGGATCAACCATTATCAACTCTAAGAATACACACTTAACACATAGACATAACATAACATTATTAACTAAATAGTATCGATAATTTAACACATACTTTCACATATAGGTAGATATGATCACACATCATCAAATCAACTACACAAATAGCCATATAAGTTCAAGTAGTTTCAAATAAGGCCATGCTCATCATATTGCATAAAATAACGCCGACAAGGCCACGTCAATTGCAAGTAAAACACATAACACCGCCACCATAAGTGGACCATACCAATCATAATAGAATCGAAGTATAATGAATATCAAATTAAAGAAATCCGGGTAGTATACCTTCATTCCCTTATTCATACTTCAATTTAATGTTAAAGTGTCAAATTCAACAACACAAGGCCCTTACCCAAGGCCATAACCAACAATTCAAGCAATAATCATAAAATCCAATGAAATTTCTATCAAATCAATCAAGGTTTAACAATCTAGGATAAATTATATAACAGTTGAATACAATTCTTATATCATTAGAAAGCCCATAAGATACTATATAACAATTCAACAATATTAGTTTAATATCAAGTAACCCACATTATAGTCAAAAACTAGGGTTCATCAATTTACATGGGTTCATAGGTAATATAGATTGAAATCATCAATACAATATCAATTAGTTCATAATTAAATGTATAGAAATCATTTATGCAAGAACCCATGGTAGAATCATGAAATTGGACAATTCACTTTAGAAAACTTTGAAAAACATGTTTAGAGTTGGGCTCCTTCATGAAACGAGTTTGAAGGATCAAAAATCATAACTCAAGGATGATAATTCTTCACATTGATGAAGAATTTAAACAAAAAAACCCTCAGCAAACTTTCTCTTCAAGTTGGACTTCAATGGAGATTTTGGGATATTTTCTAAGTGTTTTGGGTTTATGATTTTGAAGAATGAGATCTTCCATGTGATTACCCTTTATATACTTAATTAAAATACCCAAATAACCGTCCATGAATTAATTAAGAAGTGGGGTGAATTTACCAACTCACCCCTAAGTGGACAGAAGCTCTGCGCGCAGGAGACAGCCTCTCGACGCATGCCCTTGACGGGGCATCACGGCCACGACGGGGCGTCACAGCCCTCCGTTAGTGGCTACAGTAGCTGACCAAAGCTCCTATCTTCACACTTGGATAATTCCCTCACAACTGGACCCTTTTGCAAGGCGTCACAGCCACGACTGGCCGTTGACTGCTCCATCACTAGGGTCTGCTTGGGACAGCCTGCACACGGATTTTGAGTCCTTCCTCAAGGACCCTTTGATAGTCCTTGAGGATAATTTCCTAAAAGTTTCTGAACCAAATATGATAGTCTATAATTTTTATACCTCTAACATGAATTTTATCCAAAATAAACACGTAAAACTCAACGAAACACGCCTAGACGTACAAGGTCGACTCAAGGCATATCTTTCGAACGCCTTGGACGTTCTTGGTCGTTTGACCTCCAAACTTCACGAAACTTCAACCACTGCCTATAAATACTATATTAACTATTTTATGAACCTTAAAACACCATTAAAAACACATAAACACATCGAACCACATTTTAGACATTTAGGTGACTTAGTCATCAAACGTCTTAGTCGTCCCTTGACGTTTGACTTCCAACACACCTAATACTTTAGCTACTGCCTCTATACAAAATATTATACATATTTAGGACATATATCATCAATACCAATTTGTTAGGATCTAGTTAACCTATGTCATTTTCGGAGTCTAACAATATCCCCACTTGGACAACATTCGTCCTCGAATGACACTTTTCACTCTCCGAAAACATCAAATATTAGAAACTCAAATAGCCGATAGTAATCATCCATACAACACATAATCACAAGAAAACATCAATTTCATATAGTCAAGAGATTCACAACAAGAAACTAGAAAACAATTATATAACTCATTATGTTACAAAACTCACATTCTTCATTCCAATTAGTAAAAACTAATTTAATACTCAATACCCTACTCATATACATTGGTTCTAACCACATTAAAATATTTTAGGCAAACGAATCAATTAGTCATTTTCTCAAAAACATGGCAGCATGCAGTCTTAATGCAACAGTGAATTTTTAAGCCGTTTTAATGTAATTTTTCAAAAATCCACATTTTAAGAAATTCATGATATAAACATGCTAATATGCAAAGTAACATCATATAACCACATCTTACAACAGAATCATGGCTTCACAAAACACACAATGCAAGAAGGTAATGAAATTCAATTTCAACCAAACTCCTAAACATCATGCACAAGCAGCAATTTCAAGGACTTCTATACTATCTACAAACCATACTCTTCCACTGTAACATTCCGGAAAATTTTATGTCTAGTGAAGATCCCAATAGGTATTTGAGAATGTGTATTGGGGAAACATATGCATTTCAATGCCAATATTGAAACTATTGTGCATAGCATAGTAAAATGGCTAAGGGGTGTTAGCCAATTTCTATATAATACCCAAATAATCAAAATATTGGGCATATTAGAAAATATTGACTTCAAGGGTGTTAGCCATATATCTAAATATTAATGAGCTTGTTTAGGAAATGTACCTACAATGAAGACCCTAAACTAAAATATTTTTCCATAACTCACAAAAAGGTATGAGGCATCCAAGTGTCAAGCCTAGATACCATTTCACATGATCAATTAAAATGATCATGTAGAGTAAGCAGTGTCCAGGACATAGTGAGGATCCTTGGTACAATAAGTAAATATTACAAAAGGAACCATAAATGATAGTTAGTTAGGAGAGTACAACCAATCCATGTCCAAGCACATGTGCAAGACATGTGAAGAAGCACCAAAGGAGGGTACCACCCTAACCGAATTTGGTTAGGGTAGTTAAGGGGACAAAAACGTGCATAAGGGACCACTCCAAGTGGAGCCTAACTTCCTAACCAATTTTAGACTCTAACCTACTGCCCGAAATAGCTAACTAACCTAGGATAACCGCAATGAACCAACTATTGCACCCGACAACCTAGGACCAAAACCGGATTGACACTAACTTAGTACTAGTTAAAGAGACAACCTAGTACCTAAGCTAGGATGGTCCAAAAGGTTAGTTATAGTTATATCAACTAAGGGGTACTTTAGCAATTACCCTAGGTTGACTAATTAATTTATTTAGCAAGTTAATTAATTATTTTAAAAGGGTTAAAACCAAAAATACAAAGAAAATTTTCAGATTTTGGTTTAGAGAAGAAAGGGACAACCTAGTACCTAACCTAGGATGGTCCAAAGAGTTAGTTAAGGTCCTAACAACTAAGGGATACTTTATTAAGTACCCTAGTCTACCTTAATTAATTATTTAGAAGATTAATTAATTAATTTAAAGGGTCAAAAAAATCACAAAGAAGTTTCAAGATTTCGGTTGAGACAAGAAAAAGACAATCTAGTATTTAACCTAGGATGGTCCAAAGGATTAGGTATGGTTATAACGACTTAACGGTACTTTAGTAATTATCCTAGGTTACTAAATTAATTAAATTATACATGTAATTCAATAAACTAAAGGGGTCAAACCGAAATTCTTATGCTAACCTAGTATAATGCAAGAAACATCCTAGTACTTAACCTAGGATGGTCCTAAAGGGTTGATTATGGTTCCTTCAACTTAGGGATACATTAGTACATACCCTAGGTCCCTAAATTAATTAAATTAAAGATTTAATTAATTAATATAAATTCAAAATGTTGACCTAAGCCATAGTAAACACCATAATTTCAGATTTTAGGTCAAGCCAACATTCATTTATGTTTAGTCAACTTAAGATGGGTTTTTTAGTAATTAGTTAATTAATTTATTTAATTAACTTATTAAACCCTAAGTTGAATAAGTCAAGGTCAGTTTCTAAACCTAAAAACCACGTTCAAACTCAAACAAATACACGACTAAAACCATAAAACAAGCGTGAGAAAAATATTGAACAACACGCAAGAAAAAAATAAAAAAATTCTTAGACGATTTTCAAGGTTTCTTCAAGGTTCGTTCAAGGTGTTCTTCGTAGATTAATTTCTACATAAGGTATGGGTTTCTCTCCTGGACCTCTTTATCCAAGAGAACTTTCTTTCGAATGATTCAAAGATCTTGAAAACTAGGGTTGTTTCCTGTCATTCTTGTCGAACTCCTTTCCCTAGTATCCTTGTTACGATTTCAATATTGAATAGGTTAGAAATCATTTTGTTGGTATGTGGTTGTGTCTAATATTAATGTGTATTTGATTAAATAATGATTGAATTAATCTATTAATTGGACTCGTTTGATGCTAAGTGTTTTATGTGAATTAAAAAACTGATAGATGTTACTGCCTGTTGCATACTTGTTGTTAATATGATGTTATAAAGATGATATATTCATCAAATGCTAATATGATTTTGTCAAATATATTTAAAAAAATGTTATGCCTAAAGTTATGTTATAAGTTAGCTAAAAAGGATCTCCGTGAAATCATAATTTGAGTGAATGTTTGCCTTATGTCAATAAAATGGCTAACAAAAACATTGTTCAAAATTTAAATCGGAATTGGCTATAATGTTATCTATAAATAAGTAAAATATTGGGTAAGGTATAATGTATAAAAACTTAAGCATGTTGCACATGAAAATTGGCTTATGCAACAAATATAGTTATGAAATTTATGCCCAATTGTTTATGCCAATACTAATCGTATACCAATAAAATAGCTAACAATACATTGTCTAAAAGTGATGTATATAAATGGCTATAATATTATGTTAAATAATTAAAAGATTGGCTAATGGATCATACATATTAAAGTTAATTATGAAAAAAAATGTAAAATTGGCACATGCCAACAAAAATGGTTATGTAGTTTAATATTCAAAGGTTGAGGCCAATACTAATCATAAGTAAATCTTGTGTAGTTAGAGTATCAAATGATAATATAAGAACTTATTAACTAATTCAACGAACCCATAACAAGGGCATGTCACTCACTGGGACAACTCGAAACATACTCTAAAAGACTGACATGTGAACTCATGAAACTTATTGAATGAAGTGCTCATTGTCTATGAACGATGATATGACTCTACTACACTAAAGTAAGTAAGTAACGTGAGTTATAACATAATTAGAGGGGTCTAAAGTAATTAAGTGACCAGAATGGGCTGTTAAAGGAAGTGAGACAAGTCTCACTTACACCTAAGCTACTATGTTAAAAGAATACACACGTATGAAGGTGTTAAAAGGTGTGAGCCAGTCTCATTAACAACAAAGGATGATATATAAGGAAAATTCACATTTCATTAATGTAAAGTAAGGATGACCAGTCATCAATAGAGTAAGTAAATATCAACCTAGAATCAAGCCTCCATAATGCTTGAGTCAATACTAGAAGATAAAGAAGAAATTAACATTCACGTAAAGGAGTGAGTAATTATGAAAAGCAAATGTGGTAATGTTAATGAATGTGGTGACAACATGATAAGAGGATAATGTGAAAGATGAGAGCAATCTCAAATGAGCCCAAGTAAATGTTACCAAAATGTAGTCACCTATGAGAGTGTAATGATAATGAAGAGAGCAGTCTCTATGTACACTCTAATAAAAGTATTGAGATTGATGTATACTTAATACTAATGATGAGATCAGAAATCATCTATTGAGCTATGATGTCCTCATACTCGAAGCCAGTTTCCATGATGTATGAGTTGAATGAAATGGAATTTTATACTGAGCACCGATAGGCTAGCTATGAGCGGTGATGCCTTCTTTCCAAAAGGATAGAGGTTCACGTAACTCTCATGATATGAGACCATCCGGCATGCCGAGTATGGGTCTCCTTATATCTCCTAGTCATCAAATCTATATTTCCAATATAGGGATTTGTCTGGGTTCAATTCCCATGTACGCTAGCATGTTTTGGGTCACTTTTGCTGGTGATTCCACCTCTTTTCAGTGTGGCGTACACACTGGATTTCATGATACTCACGTGATCTATGTCGGTTAATGTTGGAGTTCCTCAATGTATGAAATATAATGAAATGAACGATACTGAAGGTGTTTGTTCAAGACAATCAGTAGGTGAAATTAGATTCAAGTAATGACATTAAGTCATTTTTAGTCATTTCACTTCATGATCCCGATGAGAGTCTGAAACTTCATCCTAGGTATAGTTGGTGTTTAGATCATCCTACGAATGAATGAAATGATTAATGTGAAGTACGAATGAATGAATGAAGCAGAATCTGTGTTTGCTAAAGAAGGCCTTCGGGTTGAGGTCTTATATCTTGGGCCCTCACTTGAGATATCTTATGTTACATCAACGATTCCAATGTCTCATGTATATGAAATTTATAATATATAAAACATGAAAGTGATCAATAGAGAATTGCTTATGAAAGCTAATGGATATATAGTGTAAAGAATGACTCACTATAAAGTAGGGAAATCATTCCTTATTCCTTGGATTACTCACATCGATTCATTATGGTTATGGGACTACAATGAATCATTGAACTTGTAAGTAAAACATAGGACCAAAGGATTTATTGAACTACACAACAACAAGAAGAAAAACATTGAAAATAATCTAAGTGTACAAAGAGGAGCTCTCAGCCTAAGAGGATCAAAATCTCAAATCTTCGCCCGAGTCGTTCTAAAATAATGTTGATGATACAAATGTTTTGTAATCATATAGAAAATGAGTTGTGTGCTTTTATGCATTGAAGTACATCATATTCATATCATAGTTCACAACTAACGAATTAGGAAAGTCTAATGACTAGACTTTCCGGAAATGGTGTGTTTCTTCGGAAGAGCTTTCATTGATCATGCATAGTGATATACCGTTGTTTCACGATATAATTAATATTTTTTCCTTAAGTTTAGTGTGTCCAAAAGCCTTTTTTGTTCTAATTTTTCTATAAGTTTCTCTTTGTTTTGCAGGAAATCTGTCCAAAGCTGAATGCGGAGATTTTGAGCGAAGATATGTAGAAGAGACCACCTACGGAGCTTATGACGGTCCGTCGTGCTTGTGACGGTCCGTAGGTGGCAGCGTAGTGCAGCTACTGAAGGAACATGTGGAAGTCTGACCAAGTGTAGGGTTACGAAGCTTGTGACGGTCCGTCGTGTCTATGACGGTCCGTCCTGCAGGTTCGTCATGAAGTTCAGAGAAGTGATCCCAGTACCCATATTCCAAGAGTTGAAGTGTTTTGAAACGAAGGCCCTCGACAGACCGTTTTGCCTATGACGGTCCGTCATACTTGACGTCAAGGGTAATGAAGAAGAGCAGCAGAAGAAATTGCATAAGTATGGGAAGACAGAGTCCATGACGGTCCGTCGTGACCATGACGATCCGTCGCGAGGTCCGTCGACCCAGCCGCGCCTGGCAGATTTCCAACAAACAGTGTCCTTGTTTAATTAGGATTTTATTTTTTACAAATTGTTCAAAAAACCTCGTTTTTGAGGTTAGACGCCGGATAGTTAGACTCCTAGATTGTTAGACTCGGTATTGTTAGACATCATATTGTTAGACTTTGTGTATTAGTGTTAGATTTGGAGATTCTTGCAAGTGATTTTTTGTGATTAATCAAGCAAACTTTTGGATTTTACTCTTTCTCATTGAAGTAAGTACATGAACCCTTATTTAATATATTTGAATATTGTGTTTATGGCCATGAGTAACTAATCTCCATAACTAGGGTTGTGGAAACCATAGGCAAATAATGAGATAAACCCTAACTAAAATAACAATTCTAGAATAGTGTCTTGCATGTATTAATAAGTCTTTCGCTTAGAAGTTTTTTTAACGGATGGTCAACGTTAGAACTCGCCTTAATGCTACTTGTCGGACCAAGGAGGTAGATAATAGGAAAATAATTATTAACATAGATTTAGTTTATACTATCTTATAGGCTAGTATTGATTGGTACGAGGTAATAACTTAGTCAAATATCGAATACGATGCTTAATATGAGGTAAAGATAAGGGTTAGGATAGCAACAAACGTAGCCGCAACAAACGTAGCAGTGCCAAGGTGCGGAGTGAGATTTTCTAGATGCCGGACCAATGATTTAGAAATACATAACTTATCACTTTGTATGCAAGATACTAGGAAAAAATTGTTATAGTTAGAATTATCAAGTTATGAACCTGTGGGGAACACATAAACCCTAGTTTTTTTGATTAATTAATTAAAATCCAACTGTCAAAGCTGTTAAGTGTCTCTTTCAAGTTCGTTATTTATTTTCACTCATTTAGAAATAGAAATCCCCCTTTTTATGTTTTTACTTTCAAAGGAAGTCATTGACCAAACAATAGTAATAACAGGTTGAAGTTAAGTTTAGACTATTTTCCTCGTGGGAACGATCCGAACCTCACTAGTTGGGTTATTAACTTCACACGACCGCTTTACTTCTTATTTGAGAAGTAAGTTTGAGTGTACCGAACGAGACCCCCATGACGGACCGTCGTAGGATCCGTTCCAAAAGCCCTAGTACCCTGTCCTCCAACGGACACATGTGACGGACCTTCAAACCCACGACTGTCCATCCTCCACAACTGTTCTGGTTGTCAGAGACCCTGTTTCTAAGGGTCTCTCACTTTTTCTAAGTGTCATTCAATGAACACATGTGGCGGACCGTCATACCCACGACGGTCCGTCCTGCATGACCGTTATGACGGTCAGACACCCCTCTCCTATGGGTCTCCATATTTTTTCCAAGTGTCCTACGACGGACACCTACGACGGACCGTCTTACCTGTGACGGTCCGTCCTGCACGTACCGTCATGCTAGTCAGAGACTCTCTTTCAGGGTTCTCTATATATACATAGTCTAAGTAAAACACGACGGACCTCATGACGGACCGTCATAGTCATAATGAGCCGTCACCTGGCCCGTCGTGTGTCACTTTTTCTATAGAAGTGACATACAATTTTAAATGTTTTATTTCGTATGGTTTTTCTTGTCTTGTTTACCACTACTCGTATTAATATTGATCCTTTACAGGTACTATCTACTATGGCACCCAAGCAAGACCGAATCTATGCACGCGGGAGATCAAAGTTTGTCGCCCCGCCTGCCCGCATGGTCATCGGCTCTGATGATGAGCGTGACCCTGAGTATGTGCCCCCAGGCACTTCCACACCTTCCCGTGCTGCACGTGCTCCCAGAGCCACACCCAAAAAGGTGGCATCCGGCGTAGTCACTGCCTCCCAGTTTGATGAGGAGCGCACACTGACCGGCACGCCCTCTGGGTCAGCCACAAATGAAGAAGGAGCGTCTGGCTCTTTAGGAGTATCATGGTCCGTGGAAGCCTCCGGCTCTTCTGAGGTTCCCGCACCCGCCACCGCTGTAGCTTCAGCATCGTCTGATGAGGCTGACAGTTCTGAATCTACATCAGTCTCACCAGCTTAGGTCCCCACCCCAGCCACTGACCAGGCCAACCGGTGGTGTGTCGACGGGCAATTTTAAGTCTACTCTGACGCCAAGTTCCTGACTGATAAAGGAGTGATGACTCGAACACTCACCTTGGAACAGCGGGTCCTTACAGGGAGTCTCCTGACGATGCCTGATATCAACAATCTCTTCATAAGTCATCGCTTTGAGTGGACAGCATGTCCGTTAGGACGTTACAGTGAAGAAATGGTCTGAGAGTTCTACGCATCCTATGTAGCGACTCTCCGATCACAGATAGATAGGTGGGCTGCCCCCGCTAAACAGGCCCCACTAGAGCAGGTCCAAGTACGAGGCGTACAGGTTGATATTTCACTGCCTGCCAACCGCCGGTTTCTATACGGTGAGGGTGTTGATGCTACTCAAACCCCTCTCACTGCCGAGTTCGACTACCCCTGGTAGATAGTTAAAGATGGTCAGTTCCTGCGTGAGCCATCACTGAGAGATACCACCAAGCGGTGGATGGCCCTGCGCCTGTCAGTAGATGGAGAGGGTGCCGATTGGGTGACTGAGCCGAAGGGGGCCATCAAGAAGGCCAACCTCACTTTCACGGCAAAGTTTTTGTGGCTGCTTGTCTGTCACTGCTTTTCCCCCACAGCTGCAGATAATATCGTTACCTGGGATCGAGCAGTGTTGATGGCGGCGATGATAGCCAGGTTCGAGGTGGACTTCGCATGGCTTCTACAGGCAGTCATGCACGAGAGTTCATTCAAGGTCACTACTACCTACCCTTTCCCCTGTATGATCTTTGCTCTCTGCAGGTCCGCAGGTGTGCCCATATGGCACGTAGATCAGCATAAGACCCCGCAGGGCACTGTTGACATCGGCCTCATCAGAGACGAGGCCAATGAGTTGGCTCCACGCAAAGGGCCTCGTCCAGAGCTGCCCCCACTTGTTGCCGATCTTGTTGATACGGTAGCCCAGGCCCGCACAGCTACACAGGCGGCGTCCACTGACACTACCCCAGTTGAGTCTATTCCAGGTAGTAGCACTGCCTTGAGCTCCTCTCGCACATCCCCTCTACCTGCACTGGTCCCGCATGGTAGGGTCCAAAAACTAGAGGCGCAAATGTCCACACTTCTGCATCATATCCATCCGTGGATGCAGAAGTCTATTACTGAGTCAGAAGAGTGCCTAGAGAGAAAAATGGTCCAGTTTACAGAGCGGAAGATCGTTGAGGTTAACCAGCGCTTGGACGCCTTTGAGTTGAGGGTGCTAGCCTGACGAGCCCCTCCGGTGGATGTGTCGACTCTTCAGGCTGCAGTCGACAGTCTTCGTGCAGACATCGACACGATCTTAGAGGCTAGGGTGCCGGAGTCTGAAGCCCCTTCTGTCGAGCCTTCTAAGGACACAATGTTGGCGGCCCTTTTTGCTACTTCAGAAATTCAACCACCTCCCCCTCGAGAGAGGGAAAAGAGGCGTAGGGGTCAAGCAGAAGATGAGGCGCGAGCATGGAAGAAGGAGCACCGAGAGATAGAGGCTGCGAGGAGAGACTCACTTGCTGAAGAGGAGGCGCACCAAATGAGAGTATCAGATTTAGCGGCTGGAGCGTCTAGCTCCCCTACTGTGGAGATAGCAGGAGGCACTACTGATAGTGCGGTTGTTGCTGAGGACACTAATGAGGGTATCCAGATTGTAGAGGACGTGGGTTCCGGGGAACTGGACCCACCTGCTTGCTGATCGACGGCGCTTTGCGCCACAGGTTTGCTTCACCTACCACTCTAGTATTTAAATTTTTATGCATTGGGGACAATTGCATGCCTTTTTGTTGGGGGTGGGGTAAATGGAAAGTGATTGTTAGGGTGAAGTCTGAGTAGCCCAATTCACTATCCTCTTTTGGGGTTCTCTTGCCTGTGTTCTTTTTCCCCAAAAGACTGATAACTTTTTCTGTTGAACATGCATGTTTATATCCTTTGAACATAGTTTAATTCTGGATCATGATGGCTAAAATGATATCCTGATAAACTGGAAAATGATGCATGACTAGGCATACTAACTGATAATTGTGTGGCTCTAAACATGACATAGAGTTACACCATTGCATTACCCTAAGTCTTAAATTCGAACTAGGTGTTTGGTAATCTGGTATAGTGATGAGATGTCAAGTGAGTGTGAGGAAAATTCGAATAAGTCCACTATTGGTACTGAGCTAGAACTTGCCTGGTTAGTCCTGCTAAAAGTAAGTTGTAATAAACAATTAGGAAAGGATCATAGACCCTTATTCAATATAGCCCATTTCTAACCTAAATAAAAGAAACGAAATAAAATTTGTCCTTCTTTGATCCAAATAATCTTAGCTTAAATTAGACCTTTCTTTTTCACCCCAACTGATCTTTTCTGGAAACGATGTGTTGGCCCTGGTCCCTCCTTCGACATGTGCACCTCAGCTTATGCCAAAAGCATAAGTTGAGGGTGGCTAATGCAGTAAACAACCTTCATTATGGCCCTTACCCAATTTTGGGTATTGTGTACCTTGACTCATGGCAAAGCCATGAGTTGATGGTGGCTATTATGAGGAATGCTCTGGAAAGTGGGGTTGAAAGAACAAAGAGAGAGAAAGAACAAAAGTAAAGTAACTCAAGAATTATTTGATAGAAAAGTGAAGAAAAGGAAAAATATACAAGAAATACAAGCAAGAAAAGAAGAGAGTCACTTACACAAATGAAGAAAGAAGAGAAAATAGCAACTAAATCTATACCTCTTCACTACTCGTACAGGTTTGACGGAGTGAAGCTGTATTGAGGGAATCTTTTTGTCTCAATCAAAAAGGTGAAAGAATATGAGAAACTGGGCAAGATAAAATGATAGAAAGTGGAAGTTTTAGCCGATATGTCAAGGAGGGCAAAAAGTCACTAAAGTATACCTAAATATAGCCTACATGACCCTGAGTCTATGTTACAAGCCAAGAAAGTCCTATCGTGATCCTAAGGGTTGTATGGCGAACTTAAGGCAGTGAAAATAAGCTCAAGCTTATGGCAATAGGTATGAATGAGTGGGACTTTGTTTTGAGAGCGAGTGTTGAAAAGTAATCCTTATACTCAAATTGAAATCATTGTGTGAAAAATGAGGATTTTGTTTTGAAGTGAGGACACTAGTTGCAATACCGGAATTGTTAGCACCTTATTGAGAAATTGAAGAGGATAGGTGTTAATGCATGGCGAGTCTGTGTCATGTTCTGATCCCTCATAGTTCAAGCCTAATAGTGATAGCATACATAGATTTGATGAGATTAATCGGGATTGATAGCCAAATGATTGCAAAGGATAAAACATGGATACTATTGTACAAAGATTGTGTAGTGAGTCATAGTGCGTCGCTTGAGGAAAAATAACGAATTTAAGTTGAGGGTGTTGATATATCGTGGTTTCACGGTATGATTAATACTTTTTCCTTAAGTTTAGTGTGTCCAAAAGCCTTTTTTGTGCTAATTTATATATAAGTTTCTCTTTGTTTTGTAGGAAATCTGTCCAAAGCTGAATGCGGAGATTTTGAACGATGAAATGTAGAAGAGACCACCTACGGAGCATATGACGGTCCGTCGTGCTTGTGACGGTCCGTAGGTGGCAGCGTAGTGCAGCTACTGAAGGAACATGTGGAAGTCTGACCAAGTGTAGGGTTACGAAGCTTGTGACGGTCCGTCGTGTCTATGACGGTCCGTCCTGCAGGTTCGTCATGAAGTTCAGAGATGTGATCCCATTACCCATATTCCAAGAGTTGAAGTGTTTTGAAACGAAGGCCCTCCACGGACTATTTTGCCTATGACGGTCCATCATACTTGCCGTCAAGGGTAATGAAGAAGAGCAGCAGAAGAAATTGCATAAGTATGGGACGACGGAGTCCATGACGGTCCGTCGTGACCATGACGATCCTTCGCGAGGTCCGTTGAACCAGCCGCGTTTTGGCAGATTTCCAGCAAACAGAGTCCTTGTTTAATTAGGTTTTTATTTTCTATAAATAGTTCGAAAAACCTCGTTTTTGAGGTTAGACGCCGGATTGTTAAACTCTTAGATTGTTAGACTCGGTATTTTTAGACATCATATTGTTAGACTTTGTGTATTAGTGTTAGATTTGGAGATTCTTGCAAGTGATTTTTGGTGATTAATAAAGCAAACTTTTGGATTTTACTCTTTCTCATTGCAGTAAGTACATGAACTCTTATTTAATATATTTGTATATTGTGTTTATGGCCATGAGTAACTTAACTCCATAACTAGGGTTGTGGGAACCATAGGCAAATAATGAGATAAACCCTAACTAAAATAACAATTCTAGAATAGTGTCTTGCATGTATTAATAATTCTTTCGCTTAGAAGTCTTTTTAACGGATGGTCAACGTTAGAACTCGCCTTAATGCTACTTGCCGAACCAAGGAGGTAGATAATAGGAAAATAATTATTAACATAGATTTAGTGTATACTATCTTATAGTCTAGTATTGATTAGTACGAGGTAATAACTTAGTCAAATATCAAATATGATGCTTAATATGAGGTAAAGATAAGGGTTAGGATAGCAACAGACGTAGCCGGACAAAGGTGCGGAGTGAGATTTTCTAGATGCCGGACCGAGGATTTAGAAATACATAGCTTATCACTTTGCATGCAAGATACTAGGAAAGAATTGTTATAGTTAGAATTATCAAGTTATGAACCTGTGGGGAACACGTAAACCTAGTTACTTTGATTAATTTATTAAAATCCAACTGTCAAAGCTGTTAAGTGTCTCTTTCAAGTTCGTCATTTATTTTCACTCATTTAGAAATAGAAACCCCCCTTCTTATGTTTTTACTTTCCAAGGAAGTCATTGACCAAACAATAGTAATAACAGGTTGAAGTTAAGTCTAGACTATTTTCCTCGTGGGAACGATCCCAACCTCACTAGTTGGGTTATTTACTTGACACGACCGCTTTACTTCTTATTTGAGAAGTAAGTTTGAGCGTATCACATAGCTTTATGTGTATGTGTGCATACACCCATACTTAGTACAAGTTGTGTACTAACACCCTACTATTTACTATTTTTAAAGGTGCAGGTTAGAGGACAGGATGACGACACTTACAGCGGTTCGGACTTCAGCGTTTCTCCAAACCATTTGGTAGGTCCTCATGATTTTCTAGGATGCTACATATTTGTTATAGCCTTAGTTTTAAACATAGCTAGTGGATGTTGTCCTTACAATTTTTTCCCACCTTCATTTCGAAGCTTTGTAATAAGGTCGTGTTCGGCGAACTATTTATGATATATTCATCTTCAGTTTCGAATTGATTCTTTATGTTAGATGGTTGTTCTCTTATGTTGAGATTAGTATATGATATATCAAGTTAATAATTATGTGAAGTATATGTATACTTCATATATATAAAAAGTTTTAAATTTTCCGCAAATTTCTCTAGATGAATGTGATGAATGCAAGATGAGGCTTGTCTGTGACTTCTGAGAGGTCAACAACACCGGTTGCGATCCAAATTGAAGAATCCGGGTCGTGACACCCACTTAGAAGGAATTCATATATTAACAAAATAAAGAGAACTTACCAACATCATCATCATTCTCACCCGACTTCTTACCTCTAGTCCGTAGTGCATAGGAAAGACTTTTAGTCGTAGCATCTTCCTTTGGACCACTAGGCTCAACTTTCTTACCCTCTTTCCTAGAAGAAATACTTGGACAATCTCTCACCTTGTGCTCATCATTTCCACATCCAAAGAAAATCCCCTTACCCAAAAGACATTCACCAAAATGTTTCTTACCACAAGTGGCACATGTGGGTTTGCCATTGCTAGGACAACCTCTTTTCTGAAACTTCTGATTAGGAACACTAGGTCCATATTGAGTTTGAACCCTCTTTTTGAACCTAGGTTCCACTAGATCACTATCAACACTCCTTTTAAATTTCTTCGACATCCTCCTAAGGTTAGACTCTTCAATTGATTGGGCATACACCATGTGTATAGCTAAGGTCATATCGTCATGTAGCATATCCATATAACATTCTTCCCTCACTAAGTCTCTAAACCTAGATGTTATATTGCTCTCCACAACCCTAGCCATCATATTCAAATTAGCTTGCATAGTCACGGCTTCGGTTAAAGCAAGCAAAGGCTCTCTAATCTCCCTATTAGACATCTCTGGAACCTCAATACCTCCTTCCACGTTAGGAATAGGATCACCTTGGGGAGGCACTTGGGAATCTTGAGCACCTTGAACTCCTTTCCCACCTTGAGTAACTTGCTCAACTTGAGGGGGAACCTCTTTATTCACCCTCTTCTCTTCCAACCTTCTAGCGGCCATCCTTCTAGAATTCATCTCCTAGAAAACACAAGGAAACTCAAAACAAGGATAATCATAACATTTACTCTACCGCACGACATAGAAGTAGAAAATAAGGGAAACTCTATCTTCCTATAGCCTCTCGCCCATAGATGTGTCGCGACTCAAATCGATGGTCAAGACTTTAGTAGACGTGACTTGATTAGACTTTTTGATTCCTAATACCACTTTCACCATCCTATGCTCAGATACCAAGCTTTGTCACAATCCAAAACCATACCCTAGAAGTTAGGGTACAATCTTGGATTGTAACCGGCGTCGTCGAACTCTCAGAGTTCTTAGACAAGCCTCTTTTATATCATTAATTGCATATACATAGTGAAAACTAGTGCGGAATCAAAACTTTTCACAAAACATAATATAGTCTTTTAAATCTCTTTCATATAAAAGTAATAAGAAATACTAAGTCTCATCTCATCATCTTAACACAGAAGAATACTTGAGACACGTACTTCAAATTACAAATATAGAAATATTTAGTCTATTACAATACTTTGAATGAAAACATAAAAGACACATATGCCCTCGAGTTATGTGAGGACATACTTCAACTTCTCTTGAACAATCTTCTAAGTCCAAGTCTTCACTTCTTAAAGCTCCTCACCTACCAAGAACTATATAGATGGATAAAAGCATGGAATTAGTAGAACCACATGTACTAAGTGTGGCTTTATGCATAAAAATAAGGAGAAATGGACTTTTTGAAAATATGCATCTTTTCATTTAAAAATCATATTATCATTAATCAATTTAGAAACACATAAGATAATTCTAACATGTAATTTCCTCACTTAAAGTCATCCTAAGATTCCCTTAAGTCACACAAAGAGAGACCATACACCCTCTCTAGATGTGCCTAAATAGCCCTCAAGATTACCTATAATGAGTCACATACATACTTACAAAGCAATCATAAACATCAAGGTATGATTCTTCTACCAAAGGTGAACTCT